>OY757237.1:120263519-121757904 GCA_963583995.1 Xylota segnis
CATCAACTTTTTGATATTAACTTCAACTTCTTCGGATAGAAATGAAGTTTCAAACCGACCCCCCTGGTCCATCTCACATATTCAGCTTTTTAAAGATTTTACAACTTATACTTCCCTAACTAAACCTTAGTCTTCTGTGCTCTATGACTTCTTTTAAAATCGTTTTGTTCAGGTTGGTCTGAGCTACCCCATACTCCTGCCAAATGAGGGCTTTTTCCTTGATAACATTGTCTAAGGACCCACTGAAATCTCCTTCAGGTGTTTTTCTTGTTACGAATTGTAAGCTCAGTAAAAAAAGGATTGCGGAGAAGGTACACACCTGGCGTACTCCAGACTCTATGATGAAAGAAACTGTCAGTTACTTCGCATGTTGAGCCATGAGCCACGTTTTACTTCAATATTTATTCTTATAAAGGACGCTATTCCAAATTGGTTTGAATAATGTACATGAGGTCAAGAAATTGACAAGAGCTATTTGTTTCTGTATGATGAGTCGGTTTTTATAAACTTTAACTCGGGTAATGGTAATTGGTTGGATCACCCATAGTCCATTTGCACTTTCTCTTTAATCCACTCCTCCGTCAATATTGGAGTATGATAAGACTTCATCCACTGAAAGATTATAACCAGAAAAAGGTCACACTTTCACATAAAAAAAGGCCACGGCACGTGGTACCAGCATATGATTTATGCACAGTTCTAGTTTATGGTCCCTTAAGTCATTCCTTCATTTATTTTAATGAGGTTAGCTGATCCAACAGACACCCTAGCCTTGATCTATTGCTTCACCTCTGACTTTTACTTCATACACCCTGCATCCGAACATAAATTCCCTGACAACTTGAACAAAAAATAACCCAAAAACTTCCAACAGGACTCGTGTTTGCTTGCAAAGTCGATAATCCCTTAACGAAAATTGTTTTCGAATTGGATACATTCAGACGTGCTTACACACTGACCAAAGTGTTAAATAGCAAAAAAAACCCAACATCATCCGTCCCGTAGCATCATGGTTACCTCCTTTCGAAGATACTTTCGGATGATGTGCCGCTGCTAACGTGTTTACTTTGGATGAGGGCTTTATCTTCTCAACACATGTTTGCCAAAAACTCCAACCGGCAGGATGTACCCAAAACTACACAAGCACCCCAATGTGCCTCCGCTTCTAACCAAAGTGGGGTATTAAAGTTTCAATAGCTCAACACTGACGGCATGTGTATGTACGTACACACTGCAATCAGATGTCATCGGGTGACAGCACGTACGGGTTCCACTTTCTTTCCGGAAGACTGTCCACTCGTCCTTAGTTAAGTTCGAGGGGGGAAATATTGTCTGTGGGCGGTATTATTGGAGGGCCACAGGCCGAAGAAAGAAACCATTGGTGTGTGCTTGTCAAAGTAATAATAACGCAATATTATTGGCATTGCACAGCCAAACGGCAGCAGGACAATTGTCAGGACATTTGTCATTCTGTCATGGCCGGTGTTATTGTTAATCGATAAACAAGTCGAGTAATAAAATGCTGGCTGAGGCAGAAAATAGCTGGTTAATGTGCAGATGGGCGGGTGGACCTTATATATCACTTAAAACTGGTGATCGGGGAATAGACGTGCCGAAGACAGGCATAAAGTTTTCGGTTTTATTTTTTCTTAAATTGATATGTTAATGCTTCGGCCGGTTGTTGGCCTAAGTCCGAACTATAAAAACTGATGTCTGTGTCGAATGAGTAAAGGACCTAACTGCGTAATAATTTGACACAAATGGCGGTGGACTATGTCGTTAGATGTGGGACCCTTTTTAGGGATGATTTCATCTCGAAAAAGGGTGAAATTTATTGCTTTATACTTTAAGTACCTTTTTAAGAGTATAAGATACGAGGTAATCAAGAAAGCATGAATTATGCTTTATCGTGGTGCGAATTAATAAGCTTTTGGTACGTTTAATGGGCTTCTATGGGACGTCTTGGTATTTTAAGTAGCCTTTTGCTCTTTAAAGGGTAATGAACCGAGTTGGAGTTAGATCGTGCGTCGAGGCGACAGAAGATGCGAAGGTAGACAGCGAAGATATCCGCTCAATGGGTACGAAGGTGATATCGCTTTGGATTACCGCATGTAGGTCGATAAGAACTCTAATCTGCGTTAAACACACTGTACTAGTCACTGCGTCTTAAATCTCAATCCTTACGATTCAGTGCACCATTGTAAGGGCTTTATTCACTGAATGGTCAATAAAGTCAATAGAAGACATTTTTAAGTTTGAACTTTTCTAGTCAAAAACATCCAAAGTCTTCTAAGTTTTCGTGACAGTGCGAGTGTTCTTCCCCAAGACAGGGGATTATTGACAAAAAAGTTCATCAGCCTTGCAATGACCTTTATCAGTAGCAGGTATGTTTTGTAGTCTGGTTCAAGTAAACGGCTTCAACGGTAGTCAGGCGATGGTATTTTCCTGAAAAAACAAGTAAAAAATACAATTTAAGACATCAATTGTCATTCAATCACGAAGTCCCGAGAAATCCTGGCAAATATCACTCAATCGATACCCATTTTGCAGGTTGCGTCAATCATAGTGTTCTCTCCCCGGAATCAATGAGGAACCATGTTATTAATCCTTCTATTCCGTCCTTGATAAAGCCTCTACCTTCTTTTCCACTTTCAATCGATATCACTCTCCTGGACATAGAACGAAATCTACTTTATTGACATTCCTTCCGGCAATGTTGTGTTGAGCGCAAGTGTTAGAAGTGTTCAGGGTTTTTTTAAGGTCTTGGACCCACAGATGAAGTTCCATTGTCCAATGAGGTTTTTCGTAATTTCCACCAATCCCGCACGTAGTATATTCCTGATGATTAACAAACACAAGAGTGGTGACAGTTTTCACTCCTGAAGTGCTTCACTTCAAACTTCAAAATAATTTGTCAGACATGACATTTACTTCTCTCGTATGTAACTATTAGTTTATTTTGATGCGAGCTGTCAAAAGTCTATTCGACGTTGATAGACAGTAGATGTGGTGCAGACCACACCAGACCAGAATTATGATGGTGGATTTTTTAGGATCTATTATGAAGGTCTGTCTTTCTGAAATCATATATTAACTTCTAATTTATAAATCATATACCAAAATAGTTGGTCAAGATGGTGGGGCAGCAATTTCCATTGGACTGTGTGCGCACTAGCATTGAAGAAGAAATATTGGCAAGTGATCAGAATGAAACCAGCACCAAACAGTCATTTTTAGAGGGGGAAACGCCCGCTAAGCTTATCAAAGAAACAGAACTACTCGACTTGATTTTTTATCGGTTGAGTAGCGGTCTGAACAAAGTCTTAGAAACTCAAAAGAATGTTTTTCGAATGTTTTCAAAATGTTTGTGTGGACAAGCTAACTTTAGTAACAAATGTTAAAAGTTTGCACAAGATGACAAGTTGAAATAAACCATAGCTAACTTCATGAATTGAATTCTGTATTGGAATAGGAATTGAATAGGACGTTCAGATTGAAAGACCCTTCCGTAAGCATGTTCTGAGAAAGGAAAGTTTCTGTGGAACCCTTCAGTCCCAAAAAACCATTCCCACAGATTTATGTATGAAAATAAAAACACCCGTCCATTGAATTTTTTAATTTTTTCTAGACAGCAGGCTGACCTACTTTTGTCCTCTGGGTAAGACATTAATAGCCCATTTACAATTGTTATGGAAAGAGTTACCACAAATGGTATCTAAATTGCCATTTCATTATAATTACGAAACCCCACACTCCATCACGGGCATGAGTTTAGCGAACCCTTTCCTTTTTATTGTCCTCGCAACTCACAATTGCCGTCACAAATGTATCCATCTTTTGAATTTTTTTCCCCCTATCCCCTATAATTACTGTCTTATCCGGATAAAGTATTTCATGAATTTGAAGAGGTTGCAATTAAGCAGTACCGGTGTACCATAACCATAGTCAAACCGAAATGTTGTGATTAAATTCTTCCTTCTTCCGTTCAGTTATATGGCATCTTCTGTCCTCCGCGCCGATGAACCTACGTAATTACCCTCCGGCGGCGCTGCTACTCGGAATGAATTCGAAGCGAAAACGCGAACATTAAGTAGGTACGTTGAACTTTTCAAATAATAATAAAGTTCTTCATAAAATCTAGCTCTCTCCCCGACAAATTCCTTATCCTTTTCCTATTTTCTAAAGTAATAACCATCTTCATGTGGGGTGCGCGGCGGCGGCGGTGGGAGTTTGGGGAGACCTTACATCGAATAAACTTTAAAGACGTCGACAACGGGGTTGATGATGATGACGATGATGTCACTGTCGCTTTACATATACATTTTGAAAATCAATAAGGCTAAACGTAATTAATCAAGATTGAGATTGAACTCGAGTGATATAGCAAGGACGACAAAGTTTTCTTCCTCTTGGCTGTACATTCTTCCCAGTCGTGTTGAGTCATTGTTCCTGTGGAAATAACTTTGGAGATTATGTGTGTAGGTCGTCGTCGTGCGTTGACAATGTCGCGCATTGATGTTTTGTTTGGTTAATTTAGAAGAAAGATTATTAAAACATCGGAGATGACATGTTAAAGTTGTTTTATTGATTTATTGTGAGAGATATTGATAAGTGTCCTATACATGACATTTGTAGGGAGTCCTTGGAGAGATGTTGAGAAACAAAGACACTCAACACTGTCACTCAGCTATTAAGCTTTAAATTTTATCGAGAGGACAGTCTGTGTAAATTGTACGAAAGATGTTGACACAAGAATATGAATGCTACACTGGCGCCATTGTTATGTCTTTGAAATGTCAAATAGTACTTGGCTGTCAGTGTGAAAAAGAGGTTAACAACCTCAGTAATTCTTACGATTATGGTCAATACTTTTATATTTAGGGTATTAGAAAGAATTTGTAGAATTTTAGCAAGAGTTGCTGGAGTAAGATTGAAACAACTGTGGGATGAAGCAATGCCAATCATTTTATTCTTTCTCTAAACTTGGAAAATATCGTCGCCAACAGTATCTATAGCTGACAACTACTACAATTTAAAACCACTCTTCCAAATAAGTTCATAACCGGGACTCATTTCATAAGAAGGCTGGGCCTGAAGTTACCCATCCTGAGATTAACCAACCGGAAAACGGTCTTCATATTCTAAAAATGACAAAACGTTTCGTACCCTTTGGATCCATTGTGAACCTCTGTTGTGGACAAGTTGGTCTGCGCCTAAGTGGCCTTAAAGATCCTAATTTTTTCATTCAATAAACTTCTGTGACAGGTCTCCCAAGTTCTTAAAGTGATTCGCCGAGAGCCGCTTATCTAGCTGTGCTCACGCTTGGAAGAATCCCTCACACCTCTCACACCTTCAACGTAGCAGGATGGACCACGAAAAGTTTTTTCGTTCATAACCGGGCACCAATGTTAGTTCATCAACCCCTCTCCTATCTAAACGTCCGAGGCCTACGAACTAAAACAGCCTCTTTGTTACCCCCACGCTTTTCCAATTGCAATATTAATCATTTATCCATATATTACCAGAATGTACGCGGACTGCGCACCAAATCCTCCACTGTCTTCCTTAACTCCCAAACGCTCCCCTACGATGTTTTCGCGCTCACTGAAACAAATCTTTCCCCAGCCTTTAAGTCTAACGAGTTCTTTACCTCTGACTTTATCGTCTTCCGTGATGATGGTCTTGAAAAACTCGATGAATCTTCTGGTCGCGGTGTTCTCTTAGCTATACACAACCGATACGACTCAGAACTTTATAAAACTTCGCATACTGCTGAATTTGAGTTCATCTGCGCTAAAATTACCATCCTCAAACATAATCTGTATCTCCTTTGTTGCTACATCCGCCCCTCTCAACCTATTCAAGGCTACCAACTCGCTATAGATGCTATAGACTCTGTCTTTGATGTCACGGATCCCTGCGATGAGGTCATTGTCCTAGGCGATTTTAATCTTCCGCATCTTCAATGGGTTCAGTCTGAGGATGAATCCCATTTCATTCCCTCAAATGCAACCTCAGACAAGGAAATCCTTTTCATAGATAGTCTCTCCAACTCTGGTCTCCATCAAATCAGCGGCATAACTAATAGCCTTGATAGACAACTAGACCTTATTTTCTCATCCGATGCTGAAAATTGCATTGTTACGGCAAGTAACCATCTTCTCTCTACACTTGACCGCTACCATCCACCCCTCTTCCTCTCCTTTGCATATGGCGACCTAAATTCTAATTCTCATTCTCAGACCACATACAGCTTTAATTTCCGAAAAGCTGATTTTGCCAAGCTCAACAACTTGCTCAGCAACGCCGCCTTTAACTACAGAGGTATTTCTGTGGATATGGCTCTTGCATCGTTCTATTCTCTAATCTTCGATTGCCTTCTGCAAACTGTTCCGTACTCGCCCAAAAAAAATTATTCTTCGTCCCCACCGTGGTATAATAAACAATTGCGCGGGCTTCGTAATAAGAGGAACAAACTTTGGAGGGCATTCCTTAAATCTCGCTCTGACTCTGACTACTCCCTTTATCAGCACACACATAAACACTTCGCTGAACTAAGCGAGGTTCTTTATCATGATTACATTGTCCGTATGCAATCAAATCTAATTTCTGACCCTAAACGTTTTTATCATTTCATTAATTCGAAACGTAAATCCGACAGCTATCCATCTACCCTCAAACTTGCCAACACCTCCTCGTCGGACCCTAAAACTGTTGCAAACCTATTTGCTCACTTTTTTAGCCAGTCGTTTACTGACCACACCCCCGAACCTGACCTTGACTACTTCTCTTACATGGATAACTGCGCTCAAACATCCTTAGTCTCGGTCAATATCACTTCGCAACTTGTCACGGAGAAGATTAATAATCTTAAGGATGACTACTCCCCCGGTCCTGACGGGTTGCCCGCTATTGTCTTAAAAAAATGTGTGGCACACTTGGCGAAACCCTTGACCTCTATTTTTCTCATGTCCATTTCTCAAGAATATTTTCCTTTGCTTTGGAAAAAATCATTTATCACACCCACTCATAAGAAAGGCCCAAAGAACGATATAATCAACTATCGACCTATAGCCAAACTTTCATCCATACCCAAACTCTTTGAGAGCATTGTATACGACACAATGTTTTTTCATTGTAAATCGTTATTCTCCACCAAGCAACACGGTTTCCTCAAAGGCAGATCGACAACCACCAACCTAACAGAATTTGTTTCTCAGGCACTGAGTGCATTTGAAGATGGTTGCGATATCGATGTAATAGCTTCTGACTTCAGTAAAGCTTTTGATAAAATCTCTCACCCAATTATTATTCTGAAGCTGAAAGCTCTCGGTTTTCCACCAGGTTTCATCAGATGGATCCAATCATACCTCGAAAATCGGCAGTACGAAGTTATATTTAGGTCCTCTGTCTCTAATCCCTTCACGGCAACATCAGGCGTCCCTCAAGGCAGTCACCTGGGTCCCTTAATTTTTGTCCTTACCACTAATGATGTCGAATGCATTATCAAAGACTCCTATCTTTCTATCTATGCCGATGACATGAAAATATTCAAATTCATATCTTCCACCACGGACTCTCGCTTTCTCCAAGACGACCTAAACAGATTTTTTACCTGGTGTCAAAAAAATTATCTCGAACTTAATACCAGCAAATGTCAATACATGACGTACTCCCGTAAACGCCTTCCACCACACCACAGGAATTACTTTCTGTGCAACGAACCTGTCCCTCCAGTCTCATCTTTGCGCGACTTAGGTGTCATCTGCGACAGGGAGCTTAATTTCCGTTCGCATATTGACAACATCATATGTAGAGCCAACTCTGCGCTTGGCTTTGTGAAACGTTGGTCTAAGGAATTTTCAGACCCGTACGTTACCAAATCGCTCTACATCACCTTCGTCAGACCCATCCTTGAATATGCCAGCCAAGTTTGGTCCCCTCATTATGCTGTCCACGTCCGACGTATTGAAGCTGTCCAACGCAGGTTTATACGTTTTGCCCTCCGTGGTCTTCCCTGGGTTGATAGCTTCAATTTGCCTCCCTACAATGAACGCCTGAAACTGATCGATCTACAGTCCCTCGAAAACCGCCGCATAAATGCCGACCTTCTATTTCTTCATCGTTTAATATCTGGTCACATCGATTCCCCATCGCTTCTTGCATCGGTCTCATTCAATACCAACTCCCGGTGCCTCAGGTCTACTCCCCTTTTCCGACTCAGAACTCACCGCACCAATTATGGTTATAATGCACCTCTCCCGAGAATGCTTCGTTCGGCTAACAATATGGATAGCTCCTTTGATTTTCACTATAGCAGGGCCACCCTTCGGAATTTCCTTCACCGTCGTCCCAATTCCGCCTAACCACTATCTCACATCTGCTCTCTTCTAACCCTACCCCCTCTTTTTTCTCTTGATAGTTTGTAAGTTTAGTTGGTAAGTTTAGTTTGTAAGTTTAGTTTGTTTAAGTATAGCTTGTATTAAGCTTAATAAAGTGCCGGTAGAGCCGGCATCAAATCAAATCAAATCAAATCTTCAATCCCAACAACACTCAGGGTTGTTGATCACTCTATATGTACAGCGTCATTTTCCTGTTAGCGCACCTAACAAGAATACGACTAAATGCAGATCATATCTGCAAAGGTTGTGAGCATTCTGATGTAAAAAAAAGTACAGCGGCTCCAAGAAAATTGCTATCAGCGAGAAACAATTCAAAGATATGGGTGAACTGTCAGAAAAACCGCGATTACTTTCTGACAAGGTCGATGTCACTGTCCATCTGATCTTGTAACAGGTCGTTTACTCAAGAGTATGCTTTCAATAGCTATCCATACTTTACACCTGACTTGGAAGGAGTGCACGTTACCTTGCAAATTACAATTTTTATGTATTTGCATAAGAAGTCAGATATGCTCTCTTCTGCATCCGTGTCACAACAGCCTTCACAGAAGTCATCCGTGTCTACTCGCATTCTTCTTCGAATGGATGGCAAAAGGTTGTGCTAAGTTGGGTTGATTTTGATTTGTCGTGTTTATCCAGAGTTATCTGAGTTTTGACATCCTTTTTACTTTGATAAGTTGATAAGAAATAAAGTTGAAGGATTTGTTACCATTTGTAGGAAGCAAGAGCTGGTTAAAACTACCAAACAGGCTACCACAGTCAACTAACTCCAAATTTCATCACTACGCCTGATTGTTTCGGGACAAAACTCATGTTTTGTCATTTAAAAATTTTTAAATTTCAAAAACTATGTCAATTTTCTACATTTCAAACTGAAAACAATTCACCAAACTCAAACAATGAACGTACGCTTAATTAAAAGTCTGCATTCATGCAGACAATCTGGTTGCACTCCCAGGGGAAATGTGCATTCAAGTTTAACCTGCACACAATACGGGATTTAGTGAACCGAGAAAAGTAAAAGTTATTCGTGTGAATCCTTTTCCTTTCCATTGCGCTGCGCCCTTGTGTTATTGTTACCAGAGTTCACCACCTGCAACTTTTCTCATTATAAATTGCAAAACGGAAATTCTGTTCGGAGGTACTACTTCATCCTTTTCTTTTTTTTTTAGTCTTTGTTTCCATGCCTGCACTTGAGAATTTTCTCAAAACGAAATGAGAAAGACTCTCGGTCTTTACCAAACCAACTTCTTCAGATGTCAAGTGCACTTCTGCCCTACCAAAGGACTATTTCAAGAAAAAAAAAACAAAAAACAAGAGGGAAAAGGAAAATTCACACACAAGGAGCTAATTTCTGAAATTACCCTGACATGAACTGACATAAGTGCAATTACCCATTGAATGTACTCGTAATGCCGTTTATTGTTGTCCATACCCTCTCTAGACAGGAGTGGTATCCTCCCCTGGATTATAATGGCTTTGTAAGAGAACCAAACTTATGTGTGTGCCTTACTCCTTCCGGCAGTAGAGAACCAATTTAAGATATCAATAAATCATGAACTTTTGCTGAACAATGTGCCATAGGTATACATAGCAAGAGATGTTGGAATGGAATGTAGATATCACTAAGTCTGGTGATGCACACATTTATCCAGCCATTATCTGGTCGAAGTTAAAAGGATATAAAGCCATTTAACCATAGCAACTTAAGCTATGTGTGTCTGAGATCAATAAAGGGAACAAGTACGCCCGAGGATGTGAGATTCCGTAAATGTCAATCCGATGGCGAATTCTTCAAGCCTGTGTTTTGGTGGTTGTCGATGGTTAGTCATCAACGATGAGAGGAATACTTGACATGGTGGTTAGATGGGTTTTTATGCGACTTATTGCCTTGGGAACTCTTTAGATTGATGAATAGAGGATTTGTCATGGAGGTAAAATGCAGACATTACATACACACTCTCTCTATAGATGCTCATTCCAAGGATGACACATTTTGGATAGTAAAAAAGTAGTTAACGTCTGCATCTGACATGCAGGGATAATGACCCAGATCACAATCGTTGAACCCTATTTCTGTCCACTAAACAACAATCTTGACCTCCACCCCCCGTTCAATTGATAAAATTAATGAATTGTCCTTCCTTTCGTCTTAATCCTTCGAGAAGATAAATGCTTCCATTTGGTGGAATCTTTAAAATCTTCCCTAAAAGCAGAGTATCCCTTTCAACAAGAGTGTCGGAGTTGTTATTTTTTTTTCCCGCCCCCTCTGTGCAAAACTATTGTGATTAATAGTTTGTTTTTTTTTTTTTGTTGGAGAGTGGCATCGCGATAGGGCTGAGTCAAACACATCTTTAATGGAGGAGGATCCACCAGGAAAATCCATTTATGAAGGGAGACACAGTGATTTATCAAAATGTTAAATCTTGTTCCGGGTTTTGCTGAGGGTTGCCAAAGATATTTATTTAATTTTCGAAGAATTAATTTCCCAGGATCTAGCATGTGGTTTAGGTCTTTAATATTAACATTGATATGATGTGGTTGACGATTTGGTCTGGAAGATTGGTTGAATGGTTAAGAGGTGGCGCCAGCAGTTTTGTGGTTATTGTTGGAAATGTCTGGGTGGAGGAGTTTGTGGTTTCTGGGATTTATTAGTTATGTGAACATACGGCTGAATTTTTGAAAGGAAATGGAAATGAAGATGGAATTTAGTTGAGAAGGATAAAGAGAATTCATATCCTTTTGCGAATGGTGACGTTGATCCGTCGTCGTGAATCGAAACCTTCAAACTAAATACTTGGGGAACGAAGTTAGGCTATGTAAGAGGTGACTGCACATAGAATTATGTTGACTAACCACCCTTCCTGGATATAGAAAAAGCCTTCAGCAACGTACAATCTTATTCTAGCACTGGACCAACAAGGATTAAGTCCAGTAATCGCAAAGTATGTTGAATGCATGCTGAGGACTCAGAACTGGATGACAACCAAGTATGTGCAATGCCTCAACCCGGTAAGAAAAGGTCCTTCCTCTCTACTGACAAGTTCATGCCCTCCATCGCCAAACTACCTCCAATCCCCACAACAATCAAGGCAGTCGATCACTAAATATGCACCATCCTTCTGTCAGCACACCTAACAAGAATGCGATTAAATGCAGATCATATCTGCAAAGGTTGTGAGCAATCTGATGTAAAAGAAAGTACAGCGGCTCCAAGAAAATAGCTATCAGCGAGAACCAGTTCAAAGATATGGGTGATCTGTCAGAAAAACCGCGATTAGTATCTGACAAAGTCGATGTCACTGTCCATCTGATCTTGTGACAGGTCGTGTACTCAAGAGTATGCTTTCACTAGCTAACCACACTTTCCACCTGACTTGGAAGGGCCTTATCAATTACAATCTTTTCGATTTGTTGAAATCGAAAACACATCATTAAAGAATATCTCTCCATGGCCTGTCTATGTAGACACTTAGTGTACCTTGACCTTTGCAAAGAAATGTGTACAGGTCGTCGCATTGTCGCAAAAATCTGTAAGGACGGTAAGGATACGGAAAGATAAAATTTCATCTATCTACATATGTACACCAACTACAAATGAACAATCTACTAGAGTACGGTAACCTGAACACAACGACCTTTGAAGAGCCATCAGGGTTTTCAAATTTCACCCCCGGCATTTCCCCTCAAAACAAATTTCAAATTTGTCGGCATTGACCAGAAGGTAAGTAGAGCTTTCCACCCAAAACATACACAAAAGTACATTTAATTTGCAAAATGAAACCAAAGCAAAGGGACGCCACTATCGGAAAATAATTCCATTTATCTAGGTCAATGTGGTGTATACGCATACAACTACCACGTACAGTCCTTATAGTAATTCCCTGTCAGCCATATAAATTTGATTTTTATCTCCGTCTGTGAAGGAAAAGAAAAAATAAACTTTTCCTCCTTCGAATTCAATGATATCTCCAAAAAAAAAAAGAAAAAGAAAGCAAACAAGAAAGAATTGTCTACGCCAGCAGACCCGGAGGATTCCCCAGCATATTCACGAGAATTCCTTTCAACGATAAAGGTCAATGAAAACCAAAGGACGTTACAGAAAGTTGTACGATCCTTAACATTATAATTATTCAGGGTGAATCGTTTAATTTGCTCAATCTTATCGGAGGAGCACGTTAACGAAACATAAGGCAAAAACTTGGCAGATACATTCAAGTGGCCGTAATGAGTGTTAACTTTGAATGTCTAATTAACCTCTGGGAATTGGACGGGCACAGCCAAGGGAATTTAATTAGGTAACCCATTTTAATGGGATTGTGGAAGTGATTTTTTTTATCGCCAAGTGATACGAAAACTTGTTTTATTGAAAACTAACATCCGGAAGGTCGAAAAAATTGTTACAAAAAAGATGCAATATGTAGCATTTGACTGAGAATTTTTAATTGAAATAAAAGGCAGAAAAGTGTTTTTAATTCATGAAATTAGCTTTATTTGACAGATAATCTTATGACATTCATGTTTGTATATGATTTTGGGCATGGTGCCACCGCTGCTGGAGCGTACATGTCCTAATCTGGAGGTGTCAGAGCTCCACACACTCTTGTCAAATGTTAGCTTTCAAGTGCTCAAATGTGTCTGATTTATCGGCGTAGACATCCGACTTTACACATCTGAGGAGAAAATAATCTAATGACGTCAAAACTCACCAACCAAGTGACCATTCGACCAGACCATTTCTCGAGATAATACGATTACCGAACTTCGCCCTTCGATAGATCAATTGTTTGACCCGCTGTATGGCATGTGACACCATCTTGTTCGAACCACATGTCACTGATGTCAAATCCATCAAATTCTGACCAAAAATAGTTTTCAACATGGAACGATGGCAAATTTCATTGTCCTTAACTTTTGGCACTTTTTTAAGATTACGCCATGAAGTCATATTCAGGCATTAATGCCATTCAATTGTTTATTAAATGAAGCTAGTTTTGTAGATACAGGAACATTTTTCTTTTTTTTATTTATATTCTCATTATATTTTACTACATTATTTTTAGTTTCTAGTTCAGGCAATTAGTAGCTCCTGTCACTAGGAAAAGAAGCAGACCTCTTCACATGGTCAAAGCAGACAAAAACAAAAATCCAACAAATACGTAAGAATGTTTCCAATGCAAGAAACGAAAATAAGTATTTCTTCCAAAAAGGTCGAGATCCTTCAATTTTGACTTACAAAATCCAGAAAGATTGATAGAGCGTAGATAAAGCTTCCGAAATAGGGTTAGATCTCTATCCCTCCATAGTCAGAGATTCACTTAGACCAAACGGATGGTCCATTGTGAAACCTAGCCCGAAGGAAAGAACCGGACTACCAACTCCATATAGAATAATAAACACAGTAACCAGTACCGGGTTGAACTCAATAAGATTTACTGTGATGAATGCAATTTGACTCAGAAATAAAGGTATTAGCCTTGTTTAAGCCGGGGCTTCCTATTCGAGTCTTGAATATTCAGTTTCCAGTTTAAGGAGAACAACCTCCGAACATCTGGCATGATCTGTAAATTGAGTTTTGGAAGAGAATATTTTGTACCTTCTTACGATCAATACTAATTCGGATTTGGACAGCTTAACCCCGATACTGACAATGTTCACTTACGTACCTACTATGTATCCCTACCGTAAACCACAACAGTGTTGATAGTACTCTGCCCTGGGGGACACAGTTGTACACTGACCTATCATTTAGACAGCACTCCAGCACAGCGGAGATAACCCTTCTTTCAAGTATTTGCTTGATTCAAAAGCAAAAAATTGACAGGCCTATGTAAAGTCTTGGCATTCTTTAAAATGATGTGAAAGGAAAGAATCAGAATCAATACTTTACTTATTTGTTTTTCTTTTCAACAGCCAAGATGAGCTGACGATTTTCCTAGACCTCGACCGGCATGAGAGTCTCGGAGATCCTATGGTATCGCAATAGACCTACATTTGTCAAAGTATGTCAAAGTTTCTCATGGTGTCAGAATCGAATTTAACCTTATTTCGTGCCATGGGTAATGGATCAGCAGTTGAAAGTCTAGATTTTATATTCTAGTCTCAGAATGGGTTCGTAAGATAGTCACAAGCAGACATACGTGATAGCAATAGTTAGCCCAGTAAGGCTACGTGCACGACCTTAAGCTGCTTCCAAAACTGTAAACAATCCATCCATCTTCGAAGTCCTTTGTCTCCCCCCCAGTCAATTAGCATCCCGCTCAGTAATGTGGAATGAGTAGGGTGATTTGTTATTCTGTGACAAGGTAGGGTAAAAACAATAGCTCGAGAGCAAATACCCACCAAGAGGCTTACCTCCCCCTTACCCCAGCAGAAATGAATGACAGAATATTTGAATTATCTTCCGCAGAACTTGTATCACGCCTTATCGAAGCGTTTTTGTTCGCAGAAGTCACAACTCATTTCGCGGTCCTTAATTTTCATTATTACATTCCGTAAGCACTCAGCTTAATATCACGAAGCGTTTGGTTTTCACGTTCCAAAGCGATAAATCAAACTTCCAGCTTTTGCCTAGAAACATCATCACCCGGAAGTGCTTTAAGGACCTTATCCTTCCGCCAAAAGTAAACACATTTCATGGTATCTTCCTACACCAATCTGCCTTGGAATAATTTATTCTTGAATACAACACAATTACTACCAACAAATTGCCCATTAACTGTTAATGAACTTCAAAGAGCAATTTATGTTTGTCCTTTCCCATGTAAAGATTAGTATTTTCATGATAGGATGCCTATCAGAAGCCCATAACTGTCATTGATGTCCCTAAACATACAAACTGACAAACTTGACGTGACTATACACGAACTAAATAAATAAACAGGAAAGTGGTGCCTTTCTGTCTTCGGGTCTATCCTGTCAGTAATTTGCTGAATTAATACAGAATCACATCCTTCATGTAGTGCTCATCTTCCGTGTGTGTGGTGTGTATGTGGGCGAGGGTGAGAGCCCATCACATCATCCTTCGTTGGATTCAATTCGCACTAGGATTAGAAGCCACTCCATCACCAACTCTCGTACACACAACTGAGGCAAACAAGAGCGCGTCAGCCTGCCGACAAACAGGCGTCGCAACGTATTAAATTATCAATGACATCGTCCGGGACTGTGTCCTCATCCAAGACGTTCTAGTTCATCACAGACTCACATATCCGGATGAACTTTATGAACCTAACATGGTTTCTATGTTTCCTTACTTTTTTATTGCTCCCAATTGCGAACACTCAACCCATCGTGAAAACAGCATTTTTGGCTCTAACCAAAGGAGCAAGTTCATTCCAACTATCCCAGGGGAAAGTAATTTGATAACGACTCTGGATCCCAAACGAAAACTCGGACTGCGAAGACTGAGGGTGCAGTTTGTTATTTTTGCTTGAGTAAGCATCTACAACGGAAGGATGGTTGGGAATACTTTTTTTTTCCCTTCTCTCTCTCATCGTGTGTAGGAGTTCACGATGGCCTTGAAGGGATGTAGTATGTATTTGTGACCCACATCCTTGGTTTTGAACATCAAACTTCATTGAGTGCGAGTTCGGATTCCTTGCCTTAGGTGATACGTTTGTGTTTAAAGAGTCTCCACAACGTTCTGCCTTTGTGAGTGTGATACGATTGCCACAGGTCTCTGCCACAATATCCTTGAGGGAGTCAGATGTGAAGAACAAAAATCAATTCAAAGTAAAGTTTTGCAATTAACGTCAAACTGACAGAACAATACATAGACAAGCAGGAGAAGGAAATCGTGTAGAGTAGGTTTAAATGGCAAACATAAAAGTTATGGTTTGGTAACTGGTGGCCTTTGGGGAATGCCCTCTGTGAAAGTGTGCAATGGACAACCTTGATATTCCCTTTTTATTATATTCTGTCTACGTGGATTTTTTGTATTTCACACGTGGAGCTACACCTGTCAAATTGTACATTTAATACTTTTCCATTCCGTTTCGGTTCGTTTTTTAAAGCTTTGGGTAGGATTGTGTTCCACTCACAACACATTGCTAAGCAACACACTAGCTTCTCCTCACTGACAGATAAATGACATCAACATGCTTTAACGTACAACACTGTCTCCGTCTTATAAGTACAAATGTGAAGGTCTTTACGTAAAGCTCATGACGTTTTGCAGTAGAAACTCTAGGAATGTGACAGCCAATCCAGCTCTTCTTAGTAAGCCATGGAATATCACGCCCCTCGCGGTCTTAATTGGAAATGTTGTTGAGACTCTTCGCCACAAAACAGCTTCAATCACATCTTCCCTTGAACCAAAATCCAAATGTAAATCAGAAACCAGAAATGTCAGAACTGCAATTACGCAGAGGGAATACTTAAACACATCTCAAGAAATGATTTCTCCAATGACAGCGAAAAACTGCAGCGAAAAACATAAAACAAAGATCCCTAGTCGACTGAAAGTGCTTTCGCACCTCTCATCCATCCTTAAAACTGCATTCCGCCCTTTAAAGTAATGACAGACAGAACATCCATTCTCACCTCTTACCCATAGTTTGCACTCAATTTCTGTTCAGGTCCTTACCGTCCCCAGGTGAGGTGCTACGAATTTTTGACTGACAAAGTGCTGAAAATGGCAAAAAAAAGAAACTACCCCCCGTGTACTGCATACTGTCATGAAACCATCTATGTCCCCACATCGGGGGAAAGGATGGAAGGACAGAAAGAAACCCTTCAATTATTTACATGCCCGTATCAAATGGGACCGAGATATGGAAACTGCAGTCACTTCAAATATTTTCCGCTTCCCATCAGTCATCACAGCATAAACAACATCTCGTCCTGGGAGACAGAGGGAGAAAGTAGAAGACGTCCTACTTACGGCAGGATGTAGCCGAGCGCCAAATGCCAAATAAATTCAAATGAATTTCAAAAGCTTAGTACACTCGAGGAGCACATTTTGCAGTTGGTACGTGCCGAAGTGCATCACTCTGATGTTGGCTCTTAGGAGCAGCACTGCACAGCTAGCGGGCTTTGAAAAGAGTATACCAGCTTCAGCTTTCACCTTGCCACCTATATAGCGCCCGCACCCCGCAGGAATTTCGTATGGGATGGGAATTAAAATAGAGAATTGTAGTGGCTGCACTGGTATTCTATCATTTGTGCTTTGCCACCGGATGTGGATGTCGGATGTGAAGTGTGGTTTCCATGGAATGCTCTGGCGGCAAGGACGGTGAGAGGGGGTATTTGTTAAAATTCATAACATCAAGGTATATGGGAAATGGGCAAAGTGCAACGCAGCATCAGATGCAGTTGACGTTGACGCACGTTGTAATGTCGTCGTTGGATGGAATGTCTGGTGGGTAGAGATAAATGGAGGAGAAATTTTGCAAACGGATGTCTTGAGAGATCAGGTTCATCTCGATGGATTGCAATTTGCATACATTTGACCTTAAGAAGGAAGGAAACGTGTTGCTGCGCTAAACCGCAACGATGGACGTGAATAGCAAATGCGAAGAGGAGGACTGTTTGACTTAAATTATTATTATTGTGTTTAGCATTAGTATGGCATCTGCATGGTGATTTGACCTGGAAGCACCGATATCCTGTAAGCTTCTGCAGGAGTAGAAGTTAAGTGCACCACTTTACAGTAAAATTGGAAATCAAGGACTAATTGAACCTAGATTGGTCGTGAAAGGATTTTATTCTGTTCTTCTAGGGTTACGATTGGAGGTTTATATTTTGAGGATATCAGCTTAGGTGAACCAGATCGTTCTATGTGATGTGATTTGACCAGATTCTTGGCCAGATGTTCAACCAGGTCCACAAGTGCTTCAGTAGGTAAGGGGTTCAGGTCATCATAAGGAAAATGGGTCTAAAAGGAGTCCAAATGCTTGTCTTTGATTCGTTCAAGTCTGACTTTGCTGTGATGATAGCTCCTTTCGATTATCGCCAGCTTGTCTTGGTTGGTTATTTTGGATTTGCGTCTCAATGTCAGTTCCCCGAAGAATAATATTGGACTTTAAGTTTCACTGGTTGCGTTGAGCATACCGTCGATTAGCGATGCTGCCCCTGTCGCCCATTGTTCGTTGGTGGCCATTTCGACACCTGGGCGGCTGAACAAATTGGTACTTAAGCTGGGTGCAGTTGTTCTGAGGACTGGACGATGGTTTACCGAAAGTGTTGGCCCATGTTATGACCTTGATTTCGATGGGTACTTTGAGCATGCTATACAATCTGTATAGGGACTGCGTCACAGTAGTGACACCTATTTCCTCATCTTAACTGGGATACAATTAGCTCCTTGGTATGCGATAGTGGTCTCTAGCAATAACTTTAAACATGTCAGATTAATCTTTCTGCCTTATGTTGTGCAACCTCTCTCTGCGCCCGCTGGACTTTAAAGATCAGTTTCTTCTGTCCCTGCTCGTCCCTGCTCACGTTTCCTTTGTTCACAATGAACCTGAATCTAGGCCAGCAGTTGACACCAAACTGGTGCTAAGACCCGAGCTGGCTTCGTCGCAAATTTGATGCTAGTGGGCCTGGAAGTTGTTGGTTCCTTCGATATGGTCCTCTTCAGTGTTTCAACACGTATCGCAGTGTCTTAGCGAATTTGGTTGCAAAAATAACCATCTTTTAGCTACGGACTCACTTAGTGTCCCTCCACTTTTTAAAAAGGGCTTGCAAACCACTGAAGAAGAGTATGTTCTGTAAAGCTGTGGGAAGTTGTTTCATTACCCTGACCTTTAACAATTGTGTGAGAAACCGATTAGTTCCAGCGGTTTACTATTTAACGTCCACAGTGAGAAATCTTAATATTTTTAAGCAGAACTTCGTGGATTTAGCAACGGTGGATAGCATTCGCTTTATTAAAAGTAAATTCTAAATCTATATGGACTCTGATGGCTTGTAGTTCCGACAGATTCCATAAGCATTGAACTCCTGCAGTTGCTGCTCTTTATGCTCGCTTCCTTGTTAACTTGTCCTGTATTAAGAAAATGCCACTTCCTTCAAAGAAGCAACTTATGGAAATTTAAATTCTCCAGCGCCATCAGCAAACAGCAGTTCTTCCGATGACTCTTCTTCCGGCAAAGAGCTTTTCATAACTCCATATTGACTTTAGCGCCATCGCTTGAAAGAAATCAGAACCACACCTCCCATCTGCATCCTTCTCGTAGATGTAGGTATCATCTGTGCTACCTATCTACAATGTCATCTAAGGGTGGGTTGAGTCTGTGTTATCTCTGGCAACCAAATCTATCTCGTTAGCGTGATATTTCAGTAATGCGCCTCGAAAAACTTAAAATTAGTGTTCGTACCTAACAGAAACCTAGAAGCAATTCATATAATTGTCCTCAGAGTTAATGTTCCATCAAAATGCTCCTAGTGTCCGCGTGTATCCTTCTGCCAATACTTCACTTAGGTAAGTTCAACTGGTGCAATGAAAAATCGATAAACAAACAATTTCGCTCTCCTACCAAGGTAATGGTCAGTCACTTACTAGCGGAATTCATCGTACACAAGCTGCCACAGAGCGAGTCAATGATTTATGGTGCTACGAGTGTGATACCATGGAAGATGGTGAAGCCTGTTCGGATTTATTTGCAAAAAACACATCCAGCTCACTGATGAAGAAGTGTAAAGCTGATGAATTCGTTTGCATGGTAAGGAGACCTTAAACTTGGAAATATTTGCTCTACATACTCTTTGTTTGAAGGTGAAACGGTTTTCATACACGACCAGCACAGAGAATATGACCAGCAGTCCGAAAATGTGGTCACTCGACCGCCGTTGCGCGGTGAACTGCGAAGCTGGCTGCATAATAATCGGAGAACGAACGAAACTCTATGCCTGCACATCATGCTGTGAGAAGGCACTCTGCAACATTGGGCGCGGAGGCGCCTCAACGACATGGGGAAGCCATCTGATCCCCTACTTCATTATAACTCTCCTCCTAGCCACTACATATCAATTGAAGTAAGAACCTAATTGCCATACACTCTGTACCAAGGCCAAAGTTATTGTGAATATCTTCTGCATTTTTATTTAAAACAATTTTTAGACAATTAATAAATATTTTGTTATGTTACAACATAGCGAACGAACAAAAACTTTTTTATGTACAACTTTATTGCAACACCGAATCCTCAGTGCTCTTCTTGAAGGGACGTCATCTCTCGTCGAATTTGATTGATAACCTCGGCCAAGGCTTGAGGATGGACTCCTGCTTCGATTAGTTTTATACAAATATCCAGACTCTCGTGATTGAGACCTGTATTGAGGAGTTGAGAGATTCCTTGAATGTTGGAGCGAATCATTTGAGATTGCTGCAGTTTCAGGTAGGTGCTGCCGTTGATTTTATCCGCCAAATCACCATCTTTAGTAGACATGTCTGTTTTCATTTATATTTGGAAAGCTAAACATTAAAAAGTTGATAAGTGCATCAAAACGAAGTGATTTAGAAAATGTCGAAATTACCTCTGATAGGAGTTGGGAATATTTTTATTTGGAAAATTTGCTGTTTGCTTGAAGTTTGATGTTTGACAATTGTTTTCTGTCATGGAGGGAGAACTGTTCGTTTAGACATCATTTGTTGTGTAAATAAGTAGTGTTTCCTTTGGTGTATTGCGACGCGAAATGTAGGATCTCGATGGATGCTTGGTTACATCGCTTCAAAGGTTAAACTATATCCGTTTCCATAAAATAGTTGACGTCATTCGAACATTTCCTTCAATTCGGCTCCATAATGAATATTCCATACGAATCCTTTCATGCAAACATGGATTTCCAAACCTAAACTGAAAACAAATACTTCATAAACGAAAAATTGTCTCTCTTGGGTTACCAGGAAGGGTACCACGTAGAGGATCGTTAAGACAAATACTTGAGAAGCTGCAGTGGTCAGAAGAGCGTGAAAAAAAACTTTTTATCTGGTAATCAACTCCCAAATTGTGTTTGTTCCTTAGTTGAACGCATTAACAATGTGAGCCGTGGTGGTCACATTTTACAATATTTAAGATCATAAATTGGTCACCGAGGCTCAAGTGGTTATTCCGTTGGACTAGGAAGCAAGTGGTCTCACGGTTAGGCCCTAGACACCACCTAAAATTTCTATCACGGCCTCACGGCTTTTCAAGAGCTCTCACGACCGTGTGGCAATCATGTGCGAGTAATACAGTCGTGAAAAGGCTGTTCAATCAACAAATTGGTTCTGGGATACAGCATTAAAGGCTCCTAAAGTAGCCTCCTTCCATTGGTGTAAAGAATCCATGTGCGTGTTATCACAACACAATTAGTCGTGAGAGGCTAGGTACTGAGTCCCAACGACCTGTCGCCCATATAAGTTCTAACTCTGTAGTCTTGTTAGTCATGCTAGGGCATGCCGTATGCCTTTCAGAGCAACTTCAGGGCTTTAGAATTTTAATTCCTGCAATATCATCTTTCAATTCCCTTAAAACAGTATCTTCTGTGATCATTCTTTCATTTTAAGTCGATGTCCATCTTTCCTTTCTGTTCATAGAACTCGGGCACAGATTCCTCCTGTTTTGGTACCTTGTCTTGTCGATAAGCTTCGGGATTCCGGCCCAGAGAAACGTAGTTCTTCTAAAAGCTATGTTTCTAAGGACTTTAAGTTAGTTTTACCAGTTGTAGTACCTGGTGTTGGCTGCAAAGGTAATCTTAATTACAAGCCGGTCTATGCACTTAAAGCGATAAATGCACTCTTTCCGGCTGCGAACATTGTAGAATCTTATACTATGGAACGAAGGAAGATTCGGGTAAAGAGAACATCCTTCGGACATTCCTACATTTGGTGCAGTGGTTTTGAAGAACACATCTCTCTCTAAAACTGCTCTGAAGAAAGACGTTGCGATTGGTGCTTGTAGAAACCAAATGAAACTACTCGAGCGTCGTCTGTTTAGTTAAAATTGGTTTGCCATGCATGGAGCAATCTATAAGAAACCCCCGTCGACTAATATCAAACTAAATGAAGAAAATAAAATCGACGTATTCGTCATTATTTCTAAAACCATTAACCATGCAGGAACTACATTGTCATTCCAAAGTGTGTCGATTGCCAACAATTTTGTGACTACTTGCGGCTTTCAATCGATTCAACCATCAGGTCATTGAACCCGAATCGGACGCTTGTTATGCAAACATCTGCAACTTGATAACAAAAAATACTTTTCGCAAACAACGCAAATAAATAAACAAAATTCTGGCATACATCTCTTACGTTTTTTTATTCCAATCTTACGCAATCACAATGACTCCATGACTGAACGGAGCAAAGGCAACAAATAAAACAAAAAATTATCTAAAAGGGAAACTCTCTACGCAGTGTGCGCTTCACAAAATAGTGGTCTTCTCCAACTCAAGCCATGGTATCTTGGGTTTTATTAGAAACTCCTCCCTAGTCATTCCGTCGAGCATGTTGACTTGTTGCCTCACGTACTTAACCAGACGCTCCAGTTGATTGTAGTCATCGCACTTCATCTCAAAGAAACGCCTCCATAGAGCCGCAGCCAACACACGATCATCGGACATGATTCCCTCGTCGTAGGCTATCAAAGCTGCTTGAAACTGTTCCGACATTGTTTCGATTTGTGCTCGAGTTCGAGATGGATTATTGGCCTAAAATGGGGGGAACAGCCTCTATCAGAAACGAGTCATAACGCAAATAGTTGATAACTCACCCCAAGCTTCTTGGCTCTGGTATTGACATCACTCCACATGGCTTCGACGATGCAATTGCGCAGAAAACGTCCATCCTCGCCCGACTCTGATCCTTCAGCCATTGCACGAACTAGTATCATCCACACATGCAGCTCTGTGACCAGGAACCATGAGTTAAACGTGTTTGGCAGGTTAAAATATTCAAAGAAGGTCAAATAGTTTATCTTGTCCGCTACGCTCTCGTACAGGATGACACTGCACACTTTAAGGCGCTACACAAACAACACATAAATTCCGAGGTATTCACAGACAATTCTGACAAGACTTACCGATTTGGAGTTATGAGCGAAGCCAACTTTCTTAAGGACACGTTTCAGGATACCAACTTCATTGCTTGCATGTACCACTCCGGTGCAGTATGTGGCAGTAAGAGGTAATGGCTTCAGTTGATCACACCTATGGACTACATGGCAACCGTTCCGCAATGGATTCACTTGCATAAATTGTGAAATCTAAAAAAGAAAATGCACCAGGACGGGGTTGTTTATGTAAGCACCACCGCAGCTGTGCGCATTTACGCATTCACACTGCACTGGTTTCCTGGTTTTCACGTGACCCACAGTCGTATACTTACCACTGGTAGAGTGTATTTTGTATTCGTTAATGAAACGAACGCTCGCTGACACAACATTTTCGATTATTTAATAAAACTTTATTAAAAATTTTCCCGATTACAAAAAAAAAAAAATTCAAAATAAAACTAACCCCATGTCGGAAAGTTAAAGCGAATTTAAGTGACAGAGGGTTGACAGGTATACCCTCTACAGCGGATGTTATGTCAGCAATGTGCTTGGGGGGCAGAAGATGCTTTGTGGATTGATGACATTGAAGGAAGGAATGAAATGTTTAGAAAAAAACATGTAAGATGAGGTTAAAATGCAGCTTCTTTCATTAGCTTGAAAATTGTTGGTGATACAAACATCAGATTTTCTAAAACAAAGTAGTTGGAGCTGATATGCTGCGTTGTTCTTCTCAGTACATTCCTCATCAGGTGAATGTCGTGAGGAAAAACGTTTGAATGTAGCTACATTTGTCTAGAAGTCCAATGAAGCCGAGTCTCGATTGAACTGGGATTTGCAGAGAATACATTGTTTAAATCTACTCGATAGGATCCAAAAATGAACTGCTAGATCGATAGAAGAACCGATACATACGTTCCACACAGAAAACTGAGGCCTTTCTATAAAGATTTACTCAATATTCAGGGCAGGTTGAGAAGTTAATTCATTCTTATAACCAACAACACCGGAACCAGCAGAGGATTGAGGCAAAGTGAGTGGAAGAAGATTGTCTACAGCAGGCCATAACTCCTGATAGATCTACATGGCTTTTCCACGACTTATACCGACCTGTACAGTCCTCTGTATTTCAGTCTTTCTCCTTGATTGGCGAGATTAATCCCATTTCCATTGGTTTCACCCAAATATTCACTCCCTTTGGACTCCCTTCAACTCTTTGTTATTATTGCATCAAATATTGTTTCAAAACACTTTCAAAACTTCATTTCAAACAGCCAGTGGATCATGTTTGTAAGAACTTTTTCCCTTTTGGAGTCCGCTCCAAGCACTCATTTTTATCCAACGAAAATTGACATATATTCTCTTGGAGTAGGTTTTTCTCTAAAATCCATTCAAGAGAGTCCATCGCAGATATATTGTAAAGATAAACCGGTTTTAGTCCATTTATCACATTCTTCGAGGCCCGCGTGAGGCTGAACGAGAATGTTAGGCGTATAGTTTAGGAATAGAAAGCTGATTCGCACCGACTATGTACCGATTTCTTGTTTTCACTGACTTATATCCTTTTTTCCAACAAATTTCTACAAATTTCCAACATTTTAATTCCAAATTATCTTACCTTCACATTTTCTTTTACCCATCAGAACCAAATGCATTGCCACCCTTAGCTCTAGCTCCGGAACACACCCCACTTCGAATAAACAAGTAACGGAATTTTATGTCAAGCGTCGAAAAAAATAACGAAACGTCCAAACTTCCACTAAAGCGTCACCTCCAATAATTTTTTTGTTGCTGGTGTCATTTCGCAAACAAGCCAATTTGTTTTTTTTTTTTTTTTCATCAAATATCTTTTATATTACAATTTAGTGACACCCGTTAATTTATTTGATTGATTACCACAGCAAATGCAAATAGAAAGTCGCTCATAGTGAGGCGATTGAAGAAGAAGCCTAAAAAAAAAGTGCGATCCCAATCGACGCCACAGAGAAGTGAAAATGCCTCGAAAGCGGAAAGTGGCCGTCGTTGACGAGGAGAAAGAGAACGAAGTTGAGCTGTCCCAGAATTCCACAATCCATAATGGTCCAATGTACACGATTATGTCGAATGTCCAACTCAATGAGACGTTCCACAAGAAATACATTCGGGAGATGCAGCAGCTCTACGCTAAGGTAGGTGGTTCACCTTTGTTCCCAATTCTATTGGTGGAAAAAAACTTAATTGAGTCACTTTTGGATTTAAGATGGATCATGATGCCTTCATGTTTACGTTTATCAAGATGGTCAAGTCCGCGATGGAGGGTGAGGAGACCAACGAGTATGCGTACACAACGCTAATGTTTTGTTCTAAGTTCATTGCTGCGTATGCTATCGATGATACGCATCCTGTACTCGTGGACACTTGTCGGTGGTTGTTGACGGTAAGTGCTGGAGGTATCCTATGAGGCGGTGGATTATTTTGTTGTTTGTTTTCAGACGATAAGTCAAAATCCGCATATACGCTTCCGCCTGTGCCAGTTCGTAAATATGATTCTCAACGCGCTGGGTGTGGAGGCAGCTCTGGACGACGCCATTTGTGACAATATACTGGAGTACATGCTGCAGCGTTTGCGCGATACCAATCCGAATGTACGAGTGCAGGCGATATTGGCTCTACAGCGCTTGCAGTGCCCCGACAATCCGGACGATATTGTGTTGCGCGTTTATCAGTTCCATCTCTGTTCGGATCCATCGCCAAGGGTGCGCCAAGCTGTGATTACGTCGATGGGGCGGAATTACAACACGATTCCGTATATTTTGGATCGCCTGTGGGACATCGATGAGAAGGTACGACGGCACACGTATCTGCATATGAGCGGATACCCGGTGAAGGCGTACAAGGTATCGCAGCGTCTGCAGCTGCTCGAACAGGGCCTCAACGATCGGTCGGAAATGGTCAAAAAGGTGAGACCAAGTGAATCTCCATTGGATAGAAGCCAAGCTAACTGAATTTTTGTTCCAGGTTGTTACAACAATAATGTTGCCGCAGTGGCTGGAGTCCTACAACAAGAACTACATCACGTTTGTGTCTGCCTTGAAATTGGATGCTAGCGAGGCGGAGGTGGAGAGATTTTTGAAGATAGCTAAGGTTGCCCTGCGTGAGATATTCAGGTATGTATTTGGTTGCGCTTTGTATTGGGCAGATGCTTAATGGTTTTCGCTTACAGGAGGCAGAACAGAGAAGATCTTGTTAGTTGTGTTCCTCTTGAAGAGGATGCCGAGTTCCACAAGTGCGTACCGCACGAGAAACTAACAATGGAGGTGACTTTGTATTGGCAATGCCTTATCCAGCATCTGCAGGCGGAAATGGCCGATGAGCTAGACATGATTATTCCCGAGTTGAGCACATTTTGCGCATATGTTCTAAGGTGAGTGTTGATAACTTATGGTTGAGGGTAAAATGTTGATTGTTGTGCGAACAATTTCGGATAAAAATTGCTAAATGCGCGCACTATGTCGCTTTGAGCGTGTGAGCTTGTATAGGTTTTATCAAAACCTCGACAAATTTCCCAATACAGTGGATTAGAAATGACTTTAGACAACGATTATGTCATAACCTCTTCGTTTCATGCCACCCTCTAGTCATTGGCTCAATGGTGCTGCGAACACACAGCCAATGGAGACCGCCACTGGACCATGTTGACTTGGTATTTTGCGGAAGAGAAAAACTTGGAGGCACGAGCCACTCGGTTGAATACTCTTATGACACTAACTCTGTTGTTCATTTGCTTGGTGTGGTCTAGACAATGTATTCGACATGTTTTGGCTTTTTGGATCACATTCAGATGTTCGTACTTTCTTTTAGAGTTTGGGTTGCATTTGTTCTCGATTTGCTTGTCTGGAAACTTCGCTTTTCCTTCAAGAAGACTTCTACATTCGCACGGTACTGTCAAGTGGTGTTTCTTTGTCAGAAATTTGAACATTACTTTGTTTATCGCAGTTTTTGCTTTCCTTGGGAAGTACCGCACGGTATTCTCGATGAATACTCCCTCTTTCTACGAACATATCTAGTCTGCCTATAATTTTCACTCGGCTTTCGGTTCAGAAAAGGACGTCTAAGTCCTCCGAAATGGAGTTTGTTTGGCTCAGGAACTATTGTTTGACATCCTGTTTTAAAAGTCTTTCATTTGTTCTTTTGCAGGTTTTGTGAATCCCAAAAGGTGGCCACGGATAAGTTTGCTAAAATGGAATTTCAGTACATCCTCCTTTCGTTGTGCGAGATCCTTTATCTCTATGATTTAGGTGATGAAATCGGTCGAGATAATCTTAAGAAACTAATCAGTACAATTTTAAAAACCAACGATCTGGAGGAGAAAATCATTGAAGTCATAGTAAAGTGTACAGAGAACTTGATCACCGATCAGAACTGTCGTTTGCAGTTCTTTGTCGAAATCATTGAAGAAATCACCGACACAAGTTCGTTCAAGAATGACCTTTTGAAGAATGACCTCATCGAAGAGCTTCTCGAGAAGCATCCAAATAAAGATCTAAAATTGAAGTTATCCACGTTGAAAGTGAAAATCTTAGATTTAGAGGAACAAGAAATGAATTATGTTGAGATGAAGGACTATGTGCAAGCACATCGTATTACAGAAGAGAAAAATGGATATACAGAAGAGTATACGAATTTGTTGAAGCCATTGCTGGAAAAGCATTCAATGAGCTTGGATGGTTCTAGTGATCAGTCAAAATCGGTAATTTAATAATGAAAAGTTGAAAGTATGGCTTGAAACTGATCCGTTTGTGTTTTGTTTTCAGCTCTCTTCGTGCTTTCAGCAAACGAATAAAATAACCCCCGAGACAATACTTAAAAGTCTCCAATTGGCTTACTACATGGTTGTGTCGAAGAATGTAAAGTCGTTGACGCCAAACGTCTGCAAGTTATACAAAGTAAGTAGCTGCCGACGACTGTACAAATTGGGATGTGATGTATGAATTTATTTTTAGTTATTCATTGGTCGGCACATTGCTTCGAATCAAATTGTAATCAGAGATTGGGCGCTAAAATGCGGCACCGCTTACAGTATGTTGTATGAGCCACTGGCGAAAGAAATCTACGAAGTACTGTATGCGCAGTTCTTTAAGAATCACAACATTCGCATATGGAAGACATCTATTACGTGTATATTTGAATTACTCGATCGGTAAGTTCTGATATCAATGGTGTTCGACAGAGGGCTTATGCCTGATTTTTTCTAGATATGGTTGTTCAAGTTTCAATGTTGAAGAGCGACAAAATAAAACCAAACGAAACGGAAGGCAACTGTATAACACTGCGGAGGTTCTCGACGCCGACGATGGACAAGCTCTCGATATAATGTGCATTATGTCACACTTCTTGGACACATGCGATGATGTGTGCATCATAAGTGCAATTGTCAACGGTTTCTGTCGTTTAGTTCTCCATGATCATATAAAAAAGTCGGACATTCTTGAAAAACTTCTACTGCGATACTTTAATCCGTCGACAGGTATGGACATGCACGGATTTTATTTGGTTGAACACTCATCTGATCTTTATTTTGAATTGCAGACGCGGAGATCAATCAAATTCTTGGCGTTTTTCTGGAGAATCTAATTCAACGCAAGAAACAGGAATATCTCCATCCTAGTTTGTTGCCCACAGTTTCACAAGTTATAAGTGCGTCCTGTGATAGTCCGTTGAATGAAATCAAACCCGAAACTGTATTGCGTTTCGTCATCGATGCTACACGATCGGAGTTCTGTGCGCCAGGTGCAAATATACACAACAAGTTGGCACTTTCATTTTTGCAGGAAATGCAAAATAACATCGCTAATAAGGATCTGTGCAAGATACTGTCGAAAGAACTGCTGACACTGGAAATTTCAATACAAGATGAACTTGCACTTAAGGAAGAATTAAAGGGCATAGCCGAGAAGTTAATTAAGGTAAGCTTTGGGAAGAACATTCACGCGTATTCTGAACGTAATAACATCTTCTTTGGGTCTCTTTTCAGTGTGATTTCGACTCGAAAATCTTGAAGAATATAATTAATTTCAAGGACGTGCTGGATGGTATATTCAATCCCCCACTGCGACACGCGAATTTGGATGGATCCGATGATGTAAGTTTCACAAAATATATTTTTCATCAACAGAACCCCCACAAGCTTTATGTCTTACAGGAGGATAAGTCAGATGATGAGACTGTTAGCGCCATTACAACGGAAAGAGAATTCGATAAGGCTTCTTCAAATGATACCGCTGCTCATCGCCTTGAACGAGTCGTCGAGGAAGATAAGGAATCAGAACAAGAAAAGGATTCAGAAAAGGAAATGTCAAATGAAAACGGATGTGGAAAGGAAAAAGCAACAGAAACCGAAGAAGATCCAGAAAAGGAAAAAGAACAAGAAAAGGAAATCGATCAAGAAAGTGAAAAGGAGCCTGAGAAGGAGATGGAGTCACCAAATCCAATAGAAGCAGAAAAACAACCAGAAAAGGAGATAGTAACCGAAAATGGAAAACAATCGGACAAGGACAAGGAGCCTGAACCATCTGCTGAGCCCCCACCTAAAGCGACGCCAATTGCTGAAGCTCCATCAACTCCACTGCAATCACCGCGTCAGCAAACCACTCCGACAACTTATGGACGGGAAAATTCAACCGGGCTGCGGTATCTCCGCAAATCAATGAATTTTTCACGTCAAAAATCCATGGCGGACGATGGACCATCACCGAAAATACGCATTGAGGCTCGTATTGACTCGATTCCCAGTGTGACATCACCAAAAGTTCAAAAAATGAATGATAATGTACGCTCGACGAGGAGAAATCTTCGAGGTGCTGCAAAGTCTACTGCTTCTGCAAAAGAAGAGAATAACTCACAATCCACAACCAATCAGCAGAAATCCTCGAGTAGAAAGCCGGTGGCGAGACGGGGACGTCCTGTCTCTACCAGTAAGGCAAGCGTGCAACAATCATCAAAGGATAGAGACTCTTCGACTTCGGAAGATGTACGTTTTGCTTTCCACTTTTCTATAATTCCTTCTATAAAGTTGTTTGTTTTGTTTTTAGAGCGATGAATCGGATGTGATTCCTCCATCACCCACTTCGTCGGCGCTGGGCGATGCGACCACCACCAGAACGCTAAAGAAACGGGTCAACCGAACACTGCGTTACAATAATACCCAAGTGAGTACCAAGAGAAAAGGTCTTCAGTTCTGATTATGCACATAGTTTTGACGTAGTTCTCTAAACCCTGAACATAAACATAACATTTCACTCTCGCATATCATTGCTAAAAGTTTACCTTAATCAAACACATAAACTGGATTCATTGGAATTAAAACTACTGTAAATATTGTAAAATTGTGAAACTTGAAATAGATGCAAAACATGCCTAGTATTAGACTAAATAAAATTAGACTAAACGTAGTTGTATTTTATTTTAGGCACCAATCTGGTCATTGGGCTTAGACACATCAATAGTTGGTGCTCATGCTTCATTTAATTTCGACTGTAGTTCAGCTCATAATCTAGTTTTAGTTTTATTTTCATTTTATTTCATAGTACAAGTCGTTGTTCTTCTGTAATGCATACCTACTTTTCATTCCATAATAAAGTAGCTAGTAAGGGTAGGGTAGTATGGGGAGATATAGCTATGTAAAGGCTTAAGCGAATAAAACTTTTGCTTAGGTAATAAGACTCAGAGGAAATTGGTGGTCAATTGTCTCTTTCAGATAAGCCTATGCTATAGACACAAAAAACGATGGTTGCGCTACATTTTGGGATCAGCTATAGCCTGATCTTTTTTGACTTGTCGAACCAAAAGATCAGGACTCGAAAGTTTATGGACGGACGTATGTGCATCTTCTCCGATCTTCTGCGACCTTGGTGATGGTGCTGTAGTCTGAAGGTTCGTTAGCTAATAGTTTAGCTATTGGCAATATGCCTTCACTACTCAATTGAATGAGTAGCTCAATCTGCGTGCACATAGGCTCGTGTTTTATTTTTTTGGCCTATGGGCTTTTGGATGTGCTGTACCTAGAATTACATGTTTCCGTCTTGTCTTCTTTCTATTTGCTTACCTGAAAGAAATCGTGTGGATAGCGATGTTTCCTCCTTCTAATCATAAGCTGATCCTTGTTCGAAGTCGGTTGGTTACGCTTACATACTTCGAACAATTAGAAGGGACATACTCTAGGTTTCTGCAGATCCATCATCAAGAATTATTCAGGTTTTCGCGTGGTAAAGATCTAATGTTATTATGGGTCACGATATGTTTCCTTTTTGCTGTCGTAAGGCGGTATCATTCAAGCTATAACACTCTTAGAGTTAACAATTTGTTTATCTTTCTTATTTCGACCCGGAATAACGCTTTGTAAAGTATTGTTGCCCTTCATTACCTTCCAGACAGATAGACCGTACCAAAGTTTTTCTATATAGACGTCTTACCTATTAATAGCAGCTTTATTGGGAATTGGAGTCACAGAGTCGGTCTTTCCTTCTATTGAACTTCCACTTATCTCTCTAAGTGACTCTCTAATGTGGCCCCAAGTCGTGTCCTAAAACCCTTTTATTCAGACTGGTGTATAGCAGTTGATAAGGTGTCTCTTCGTTGGGTATCGGACATTCTTCCATCCAATTATATTTTTCAGATGAGTCGGTACATACTTCTTGGCCAAACTATTTCTCATTGTGGCGTCGAATACCGTCGCATTTAATGAAGACTCCAGCCCAAAATGCTTGACTAATTGAAGAGATATGGAGATTCGTTTATAATTTCAGCCAGTCACACGCTAATTTCCTCTTTTTGCTTTCTTCAATCCCCCGCTTTATCATGATATCCTGCACGTTTATTTTAGGATAAAAAAAATGTACATTAACTTAATTCACCTTATCTTCTACTTAGGCACCTAAAACACCAGTTTTACAAAAAACAAAAACCACAAGATCCAATAGGAATAATCCTCTAACCAACACATCACTTGGAACAGTGGTAAGTCCTTACTTTTTGCTATATCCATGGAGCTTTTAATGCATTTTTTTGTCGTCCAAACTCTAGGAACCACACCGAACATTAGAATCCTCAACTAGAAACACACGCAAAAGGCCAATCTCACCGAGCATAAGAACCAACTCAATTGAAGGTGATAAAGAATGCGCGTCTCCATTACGTAAACAATCAAAGACGAGTGTTAATCTTTCAGAAAATCCAAGAAACACCACCCAACACAATAAATCCACACCAACTGCAACAGAAACATCTAAACACCAAACGCCGATAATAAATAAACTGCGGGCGAAAAACTCAAATGTCCCAGAAAAATCAGCCCAACGACAGAAAAACACTCGCTCATCGTTAAATAAAACCAACAGTCCATCGAGCAAAGAAAATGAACCAAAGAGTCCATCAAAATCAATTACATCATCGTCCTCATCGACGGCCGACTCGTCCTCCTCATCCGATGAAGATGAAAATCCATCCATGAACACCCCAAAGAATAAATTGCAATCGAAATTTGCTGTTTCAAAATCCACAGAAAAGTCAATAATAAACAGCAGAAATCCAATGCTAACACTACGTCGCACAAACACTTCAAGTTCGGCGAGTCGCGTAAGTACGCGAAACTCTGCAAGAAAAGATCGCCAGAATAACATGATTATGACGAGAAAACGCTTTTCGCTAGAAAGCGGTCGAAGTCCATCAAACGCAACATCGGCAACGATAATACAAAAGAAAATTACCACCGTACTAGTAGTGCCCTCGAAAGCTAGTAAAATTCCAGTGAATCTAGCACTGCGCTCGAACATGAATGCGGATAAAACAAAACGAAAGCCGGCTACGTTCAAAAACAGTAGTAGCTCCAGTGCCTCAAGTGGTGATGATTCGTCATCAGTGGCAAACAGTGGGAAGGCTTCATCGCAACCGAAACCCTCCTTGCATACTCGCAATCCTTTACCCATTGCGCACAGAGGAAGGCCCGCGCTAACGACAGGATCAAGAATAGCACGAATCACTCGCAATACGGATGCGAAAACCATGCTTCGCAAGAGGAATATTTGACATCGTACATTGGCCATCAACAGAGACTTCGTATACATTTATTATTAAATTATGTCCTCACCCACTAACTTATTAGTAAATATTTTGTTGTTTCATCATTTTACTGGAATGGAAGTTGTTACTATTTTTGCATGATCTAACCATTTGGTTTTCTCCTTCTCTTTCGTGTCTTCTTCCGTCTGTTGTGTGTAAATCAATGAAAAATTTTCAGTTAAAGGCATTTTACACTGTTGGAATGGAACCCAAGCTAATTAGAATAAATTGTATACACCAGCAAAACTCTTAATATATTATACATAGACATATACCCCGGCGTAGGTAGTGTAATGTATTTTATTTTTATTTTTTCGTGGTTTCATAATTTTTTTTTTTTCCTCTTTTACACTGTATTTACCATTAGACATTAGATTTAGTGAACAAATTTTAATGAATTATAAACAGAATAAACATTAAACAAAAGAAAGAACACCACCCCTGTACATAAATATGTTGTTTAGCAATAAAGATACAAATTAGATTTGAATAAAATGCTGGGTTTTTTATTTGCGATTTACTTAGTCGAAGGAAAACTCTCGAAACTATGCCCGAAAGCCTGTATTCGTCTTATAAATCTTCCCGAAAACGAGATTTTTCAAGAGATGAAGTTCCAAGAAGTCTCAGTCCTCCAGGTACGATTAATGGACTGCCGTAGCTGAGAAGGGCGATACAGCAAAGGTGTAAGGACTCTTTCCTGGTAAACCACCGCATGCCATGTGTGAACCATTTCAAAGAGCACTTACAGGAAAGAAGCAAAACGGAATCTCCATTTCCACCTCCGATTCATCAGCAGTTGCATGAAAAGCAATATAATCATCAACCAATATACTGTTGCAGTATAATAAAACACAATAAAACAACTCACTGACCCACAAACTATTCCAAAACCACATTAACAACGTCCTAATGGTTTAGTTTTCCGAATAAGTTTAAGGTGAGCTGAGGTTTTATTGTCTGCGAGTTCTAGACCGGTGCATACTAGCAAGTCATTACTTCATTTGAAGGTGATCCTACTGCGCAGATCTGTTTAGTTACTGTCACTCCGCCAATGGGAGTCTGTCGGAAATCTTCTTTAGTAGCAGGCCTAAGATCATCCCCGCATTGGTATTCTTTCCCAGCTTCGTATTGAACTAATTCTTTTTTAAGTTCATAAGCCTGTGGCATGAAAAAATGCAATGATATCTTTTAAGGACATTTACGCATCAGATATCACAACTATTTCCAAGTTCTGCGTTTTAGAACCTGATGCACAGCAAAAAAGCTAAATCACTAACGCAGTGAGGTGTTTCCGAATTGACCCTTCAGTGGAATCCTCTTAGGTTATAGTTGATTGTTGAGGAACGAAATTTTTCCTCGATATTTCGGTATATGCCCCGTCTACAAGAAAGGCGATCCTATGTCTTGCGAGAACTGCAGAGTCATATCCCTGCTATATGTCGCGTATAAGATCCTGTCCAATGTTCCGTGTGAACGCCTGATACCCTTCTGCAACACACTGCTCGGCACGTACCAGTGTACCTTCCGGCCCGGCAGATCGACAATCGGCCAAATCTTCACGCTGAAGCAAAATCTGGAAAAGACCAACGAATTTGATGGGATACGCAGACGACATCGACATCATCGGTTGCTCCCAGCGCGCCGTTATAGAAACTTTTACGGCAATTGAAGAACAGGCGAAACGAGTTGGCCTTGAAGTGAATGAGGACAAAACCAATTACCTGTTGTCAACAAACAAAGAAGCATCGGTTCACCGTGTAAGACAAAACGTTACTTTTGGTAGCAGTAACTTTGAGGTAGTTAAGGAGTTTACCTACCTCGTGGTAAATATCAACTCTACGAACGACACCCAAGTGGAGATTAGGCAAAGACTTACCCTAGGAAACCGCTGCTACTTCGGTTTGGCAAAACAAATGGGTTCAAAACTCCTATCTCGGAAGACGAAATGTATGCTCTACAAAGCAATGATCCTTTCAGCTCTGCTATATGGAGCCGAGTGCTGGACGATGAGCAGGAAAGCAGAGCACATTCTGGGCACTTTCGAAAGAAAAATTCTTCGTCGCATTTTCGGTCTTGTATGCGAATGGAGGAGAAGATATAACCGCGAACTCTATGAGCTGTACCAAGATGAGGATGTAGTCCAACAAGTCAAAACACGTCGACTACACTGGCCTGGTCACATTGAATGTGCAATAATTCTCCAACAAAAAGGATCTTCGAATCACAGCCCTCAGGTTCGAAACGACAACGAAGATCGAACCTCGGGTTTAAGGATCAAGCTATTGCGGATGCCAGAGCGCTTGGTCTAGACATCTGGAAGCAGCGTATCTGGGATCGAAGGGTGTGGAAGACTGCCGTGTCTCAGGCAGACTCTTCATTTGTTGGGAGTCCGTTTAGTAAGTAAGTATGCTGACAAACACAATCGTCTCTTTAGCTCCTAAAGCGTTCACATTTTTACTATCGTTTGAGTTAAGAAAGTATGATCATCAACTTTGACTATCAAATCATCTACTGAGCTGCCAGTTCCCAGAGTTATTGGCTTAAAGATTGGCTAGTTGTATACATTTTGGAAATAAAAATCCAATTATTCCATTTTAATGTTATTAATATCAAATTTTTTATTAAATTTCCTTGGAAAAGAGTATAAAATTTATATGTATAACTTTGTAGTTTTTATTTTTTATTAATATTTTCCTTTTAAATAAGTCAGTTAGTTTTATAAAAAAAAAATATTATACTTAACAGCTTTTTAACAATAAAAAAAATATATATTTCCTTTCGGAAATATAAAACAATATAATTTTTTGTTCGTGTTTTGTAACTAAAAATCTAGTAAAAGGTCCCATTTTGTTTGAACAGGTAAATATATGAATATACTTCTGCATATTATATATGTTTTTAAACTAAATAAGTACTTAATCGAGATTCAGACTTCGATAGCATTGTAAAAAAGAAGAAAATATATTTTGTCATGTGGTTAATAGGGAATACACAAGTTTTAGTTTGTTAAATGTTCAACAGGAAGGAGAGAGGAAAAAGAAAGAATCGATTTTTTTTGCCCAAAAGAAGTATAGAAATGCAATTGAAGAGCTGCGTTTAGTTTACATTAGTTTGTGACTGTATATTGGAATACTGTAGTCGATGTTTGCTTTTGGGGATTTATTTGCGTCCCTTTAACTTCATGGCGGTGATTTGAAGATCCCAGTCGTATTTTTGTAGAGCTTCTACGGATTCTGTTAGGCTTAAGTCGATTGTGCTGAGTATGTTTTGTAGTTTGATTAATTTGATGGCCTTATGGACATCCCATTCGATGAATTCTAGGACGTGAAGGCATCGCGTTGGTGTGCTCTGTAAAGGAATAGAAATTTAGAATTATAATAATGCCAGAGAGAAAAAAACTTACATCTTTTCCCAGAACTTTCATCATGATTCTCACTTCGTCCGAGTCGACACCTCGTTCGCATCCTTTTGGCTTCTTATCGGAGAATTCCAGTAAGTCCTCGCAGCTCACAGAGTTTGAATCCTTTACAAGAGCCCCCGGCGGTGAAGCTTCTTCCTCTTTCTCCGCCTCGGTTTGGTTTTCAACAACACCTTCCTGTTTGCTACTCGGACGACTACTATCACTGGTTTGCGATTTACTCATCGCCATATCGACACTTTCTCGAATTTTGTTGAACAACGCATGACCTGCTAGTTCGTTACCACTTCCATTCGTCGTTGTCGATATAGTTGTTGCAGGCTTTGTTATAACAGGAGCACTTATTGTACTACTCACTGAAGGGCTAGTTGACTTCGGCGGCGGAGTTACAAATGGCACCTTTTTCTTCTCGATATCCAGGTTGCGTAGTTCATCCTCATTGACATAAAGTCCAGATATTTTTGTACTCTCAAAGTCGACTTCCTTGGACTTGTTGTACTGTTCCTTTTGAATAGAAAAGTTGTAGAAACCATCTGTAACGTCGGGCGATGCCAAGATGTCCGCTTGATTGAAGTCATCTTCAAGAATGGATTCAAACTGCAGAGACGCTGAATCGGTGTTGGTTTCATTAAGCTCCCGGTGGATTTCTTGCAGGTTCTGGTAGGTTCTTGTTTCAGGGGTCTTCTCAAAAGAATCCGAATTCCTACTCGTCGGACGAACAACAGCACTTACAGCTTCATGAGTGAACTTTCGCAAATTAACAGCGCTTCTCTGCGGGTCATTGAGCGACGGTAAATGGCTTCTATCACTGGATGTTCCAGGAAAGGGAACCTTTGGCTCATCGTCAGGTGTGATTTCTGTTACTTTATTTAGCGTCCGCTGCACACCATAAGCCGGGATTATGAGCGGATGCTTACGTACATGCCGCTTTGGATTCGTTTTTATCACCTTGTTTCTGTCTCTAGGCGGCAGGGGTATAGGATTTGAGTTGGCACTATCTTCATGATTCGCACATGACGACGCACCATCTCCATTACTCTTCTCAGTAATTTTCTCCGGGAAGGTATAAAAAGTATTCGTCAGATAACTTGGGCTCTCACATTCCTTGTCACTGGACAACGCCTGACCGCAGCTGTTACTATTGGCTGGTGAGTTCTCATCATTCTCTCCGGCTAGCGTGCGAGGCCTCTGCTTCAATGGGAAGAACTTGGGATTTGTAATAAGTTCACTCTTCCTCAATTTGCCGTTGAATCCCCGATTTGGTAGCGTCATTGGCCGCGGAGCCTCCTGTAGTGGAACTGTAAGCTGACCTTGCTGATTTCTTAAACTCGTCTCCATGGCCAGGACATCAATCTCGTTTCTCAAGTGTACTGATCGTCGGGGTAAAGTCTTAGCTGTGGTCAGTTCGAATTCATTCGTGTCTAGTTTGCTGATGAATGCCATTGAGGACTTCCCCTCGATTAGACTATTGTAGGCTTCACGACCCTCCTCGGTGATGGTATTCTGTGAATGAGAATTTATGTGTGTGGAGCGGAGGGATTTTTTTTTTTCGTTCAGGATGTGGTGTTTTTTTTTGTACGAGAGAGGGTAGGGCAGGAATGGCGTTAGTGAGAAAAACAAAGCGTTAAGGTAGTTCGTTTAGGATTAGGAGTATCGTGGGTTAAAATGAAAAATCAAAAAAAAAAAAAAAAATTATTTCAAAAAAACGAAAAACAATAGAAATAATAACAAAATAATATTAATTGAAGGTATTTTTCTAAACAAAAGTTAAAAAAAAAGTGTTAGACACGAATACCAGAGAGGTGAGAGGCCACAGACAAGCGTGAGGGTGGTTAGACTATATAATTCACCTTAGTTACCATAGTTAGGCTTTGAAAGTCAGTAAGTTTTGAATACCTTTCCCAGAACTATGCTGATGTTTCCAATCAACCTACAATGACACAACTGAACACGAATCCTTCGATTATAATGAATTTCCGTCCTTCCCATCAAATCAGTGACCCGAAAGGTAGGGTGGCTCTGACGGTGGTGTTTCTGACGCAGACTTTATTTTTCAAACATGGATACGTATCATATGCTCATTCCTCGAAGAGAGCTATCAAAAGAAGACAACGAAAGGATTGAAGTAAGCTGTACTCTGCCATTACGCTGGACGTGTATACTTTACAGCGGAACGCAGTAATATAGTACGTACGCTGGTGGACATAAAAGCCAAGGTAGAGACCAGTATTTTATATCCTATCCTAAGATGGAGAAGATTGAACTATGGCTTCACATGTTGAGCTTGAATGATGCTTCATATCTGTTTCTTTGATAAAGATGCCCTGCTCACTTTCGTATGGTAGACACCAAGAAAGAAGGAAAGGGCACTATCCCATCATTTCCACTATTCGTTTTGTTTTTTTTTCTGTGGTTTATCTATTAATCTGCTCGGTTTAGTCCACCTCCCTGGAGTTTCAATGATAAGAATACCATTGGAGCTCCACTCAAGAACTTTGCTAAGTCAAGTCATCTTTTACTTAACGAAAAACCAGTTCAACAGAAATCTATTGAAGCTTAGACCATTCGATCGGCACGAGATCGCACGGTATTTTTTCTTCATCTCTGTGCGGGACTTGAACCCTCTAATCCACACCAAAACAGTATTTACACAAACACATTATTTAGAGTGCTTACACCAAGTTATATTAAATCCAGCCTACCTTAAGCCCAAGCAAATCAAGCAAATACAAGAAAATAATATTTTCACCAACACCAAGTATAAAATACAAAATGATTCCACTAACGAGTTCTTTTCCTCTGCTGTCAGAAAATAGTCCACAAGAAGCTAAGTATGTATATTCCTACCTATCCTGTCTGCAAGTTTAAAATCTGTTTGTCTATTGTGATTAAAATAATTTTTTTGAAAGTGGACATAGCTTATTGAATGCAATACTTAGTAGTAGGATCATTGGCTTCCACCAAACTACAACAAATGTAGCAGAGGTCTTGAACCTTTTTTTTGGTTGTATCACAATACTTGCCGGCAAGGTTGCAAGGATATTACTAATGGAATCGGTAAATCAAATTCTACTTTCGGGACACTGCTCAAGATTCTGTCCACCGTAAGGTATAAACGGCTTAAGACGTTCTTTGCTCTAGTATACCGACTACAGCTCAAATCCTCACACTAAGATAAATTCAGGGGAAAACCAACGAATTTCAAGTCAGCATTCAATACTTACATCCCGAAAAAACTTATCCAGGTATGTCGCGTTAGGATAGAAAGTTGCACTTTAAAACGTATGCAAACATGCATCGGATTTCGGTAAAGAGATGCAGTCATTCAATTTTTTCAATTCAGTGCTACGCAGGGATACGCAGACTACATCGACATCATCCAGTAAATCCCTGTAGAGGCGGTAATGGCAGTTGAACTTTCAGCAGCTACAACGTCGAAGTAGTTAACAAGTTCAGCTGCCTCGAAGTAAATGTTAATTCTACGAAAGACAACAAAATGAAGATCTGACCGAGTTGTAGAGCAGATCTAGCGCTCCTTGTGGAGAAAAATACTTCATCGAACATTGCGTCCCATATCTCATGTGATAAGATTTAACCGCGAGCGATATGAGCTGTTCCAAAATGTGGATATAGTCCAGAAAGTCAAAAAAGTCGATTACTCAACCACATCAACCGCATTAACGAGAACAATCCACCCAAGAGAATCGTCGAATCCCAGAGAACAAAGATATATTGTGCAATCTTTGCAAAGAAAAAGTACTACGAGTCGTTTTTATCATCCCTATTGTCATCGGGAGGCATTTATGAGGATCGCATTGGGATACCTCATAATGACTATCGTACGATTTCTGTCTGTTTAACAACTAATTTGCGAGTGGGATTGAAAACTCTTGAAAGATTTACGGAAGTTCTATCTGGGAAGATAGATATAAGTGGCACACTACCGGCTGATATAAAAAAATAGGATCCTAAGTGCATTCTTTTACTAAGAGAGAGATTGTCACGTACAGATATTAGGAAGTCGCTGTAGATCAAACCTAGCCAATCATAAGAATTGTGTTCTGATTCCCTAAATGATTTAGAATTAGATCCTGCTCATAAGCTCGGTACGTAAGGGACTAAAAATTATAGCCACATTACTGTTAAGTACCCAAAACCTTTAGTACCGACCTGTATTCAGTTCAGAGAATATTCAATTGGTTTGCTTTTTGTTCAGATCAGATGGATGTTATACTGCTCTTAGTATAAAGTAAAACCTCTACTGACGAATAAAATTTGTTCGTTTTGGAATAATATCTCATTTTTTATTTTTCGAAAAATGCAACAGACTATTTCAAGTTTTGTTTTTTTGGTTTTGTTAATCTTTTCCTTGTTTTCCTTTTGAAAGTTTTGTTTAGTTCAACAATAATTGTTTTTTTTTATGGTTTATCCTGGGATTAGTTTTGTAGTATATAATAAATATAATATCTTACGTATAAAGAAAATAGTATTTATTCTCTTTTTGTTAAATATATTCACTTGTGTAATTATAATTACATTCTCATTTATAGTTAATTTGGATTATAAATATGTATTGTAATTTTTGAAACTTCTTTTTACTTTATTTTTTGTCTTTATTTAAATATATATAATGTGTGTATGTAAATAGCAGTTAAGATTATATTCACATTTATGTTTTTTTTCTTCAAATGTATATAATTCCAATTTCTTATCATTCCTTTAACAATATTGCTTTCAATTCGGGTTTTGTGTAAATTTTAATTCTTCAAATCTATTTTAAATACTTTTTATTACTTTTTTTTTGTTTGTTTTAATACTTTTTTTTTGTTTAATTTTTGAGAATTCAACAATTTATCGCTGCTTTCAAAAGATACATACGTTTTTGTTATTTTGTTTACATACATATACTGAATAATTCATTTTGAATATAGTTTTGTTTTTTTAAATAGAAAAATGTTTGAGTAGCACAGATTGTCGTGTAGTAAAGATAGTATAAAAAAATTATGAATAGTGTATCTGACCGAATATAATAGGTCAACCCTTGTAGGAGGTCTGTGTGTGCTTAAACGTTAAAGAATTGATTTTTGTTATTTGTTGTTGTTTTTTTTTTTTTAGAAAGCGAATCAAAGACGGTATTGTGCGATTATATTGAATTTTGTTTTGTTCTATGATTTCAATATTAATTGGTTCTGATTTTTGTTTTTTAGAAGTGAAAGCATATGTTAATGTTTGTAATACTCTCTCGCGATTTGATAATATTTACTTCTCGCTAAATGATTAAGAAATTAGGTTGCTGTGGAAGGGGGAGTTTATAGTTTTATATAAAAAACTGTAGTTGATACCTGTTAGGAGAAATCATAACTAACAATTCGGTCAATACTTGTTGTGGCTTGTATAAAAAATCTATTTAGCTCGGAACAAAAGGTAAGCGAGTAGACATTTGTTAGAGAAGCGCAGCAGGAGGTTTATTCCTTACGGCCCGACGGGCGTCAATTTATCGTTCGTTTAACCAGAGTACACTTTGCCCACAGATATGAGAAGTATAGCGCTTATTAGTCAAAATCTTGAAACCCAAAAGGAGGGGAAGATTGTATTTAATTGTCATATATCGGTCGGCAAAACTTTATAGAGGGCTCAAGGTCCATTATAATTGTTATTCTACTCTGGCACTGCAATGTCTCGAACAGTTTTATAATTCATAGGGTTGCAGAAAAGATCCTTTATTCGAGGAGCTATCAACAAGTGTTTCCTGATTAATTTCCGTGAAAGTTTTTACGGATTTTCTGTTTTAATTGCAACTGCGACGTGGAGTTCTATGAGAAATTAGGTCAAGATCCTAAGGACATCACAATTCAAAGACGGAGTTGCCACACATTTTTAGGACTGTCATACAAAACTTAAGATTGGACACTCAACATCCCAAAAGGCTTGCAATTTGAATTGTCTACGAAGAGTCAACAAAAGGAGGGCCTTTACCATAAGTTTTGATACATGTTTTACGAAAGATAAAGAAAATGTGGTGAGTACATCGTCTAATCCAACCAACGAAAGACTACTGCAAACCAAGAGACTTATTGCGTGACATATAGTTATTCGCGGGATGAATGTAGAATATAAAATATGAAAATATATAAATGAGAGATTTTGAAAGGCTATTGATGAAACCTTAATGCGGTCTTAGTTGATTAATCCACTCCAAACAATTCAATGGCGCCCAATAGTTCCACGATTGAAAAAGATTGCTGATCGCAGTGGAAAGGCTTGACGAAGTACACTGGTGGCAGTTGGGGATAGACTGGAGGAGATCAAGACAAACATACTAATAACGTTGGACGGGTTTCGAACACTTTGACAAGAGAATACTCCTCCTGCTGATACAATACAACTTATACGCCAGAAAGTAAATTCAATAACTGCCTACACTAACAGCGATTTCTCTGAATTTCACACTCATGCACTTGCATCTAAAACTTTTGAATAAATTTAAATCTCCACCCTAAAACTCACTCGACAATCAGTAAAAATACAAAAAAAAAAGAAATCAAACTACATTGTGCATTTAAAATACAACCAGGGCGGCAGCACCTCTCCATCTTCTAATTTTACAAACTCTTTCTCGGATGAATCATAAATCTACATTCAAATCGCTCTACACAAACAGCCAACGCATTGTAATTTATTTTCTGGGGGAGGGAGGAATGCTTTCCAAACAATTTAAGGCACTCCCAGAGAAGAAAGTCAGCAAACTGCTTGAAAGATTTAATTAATTTACGCAGAAGCGAAATGCCTTGTCCTCTGTACTCATCGTTCCTCGTCCCATAATTTGTATATGTATACTATATTATATCAAGCAATGTGGCCAACACTAAGCCAACCAGCAACTGCTTTAATCTCAAAATTTTCATTTTAAACTTGAATGCGTCGACCTTTTAGCCGGTGACGCTGGCATAACGCTTCCAAACAGTAAATTGATTAAATATTTAAGCATTTTCCTTAGTTATGGTGCCGGGCTGGGCGGGATATGAGGCAAGAAATCCTTTCGAAACTCAAATTCCTCGGTGTCCGTTGAAGAGCTGTCGCTCGAGAATGCTGGCTTCACTTTTAGACTGCTGAATGTACTGTTGGCGCGTTGTTGTCGCCACAGTAGATCGTTCTGCTTAACTGTTGATGCGTGAATTTTTTCCGGCCAGTGGAAGCTTGCTCCTTTTGGCAGTTGCACGGAATGTTGTTTTTGCAGCAATGCTGGTGGTGGCGGTGGCGGCGGCTGTTGTTGTTGCTGTTGCTGCTGCTGCTGTTGGTGCTGTGGAGGTGGCGGTGGGGTCTTTTGTGGTTTCACAATAACCTTTTTGCCCTCCTGACCGGCATTGTAATAGGTCGTCGAGGTTGGACTCTTGCCAGTCAGCTTGGTGACATCAAACTCATGGAACATTGAGTTGCGACTGGCGGCAAAACTTGACCCATTCACTGCGAAAGCTCTTGGTGGCTTAATGACGTGGTTGATGTTGATACCGTAATTGTTGCCCGGACCACGTCCCCCAAAATCGTAGATCTTCTCGTCATACACATGATGTGGTTGGTGGACATCATAGACAAAGTTCTGGTTGCCACCACCACCACGGTATCGACGTTGAGTCATCTCATTGCCATAGTTGTAGTGTGGAGCGGATTTTATGCTCGCATTTGACCCGTAGAGTTTGTCTTGAGCCGATTCATCATTGCTCGCCGAGAACGCCTTCCGATTGAGATACTGCCGCCGCCGCTTGGATGACACTCGTGTGCGTATGTCGCACTCTGAGTGTGCAATGCTTCGGTCAAAGTCGCTCTCCTCATCGCTTGAAGTAGAGCTAGAGTCAAGTACAATTGGATTATAGCTCAAACGCCGTAAGGTGCGCGCTTTGATGCTACGCGGTTTATATTGCATTACCTTGTTGCCACCGGGCTTGTTGCGAAAGGAGCCGGTACTGCGATGGGAAAAGCTTGTCTGTCGCGTCTGTCCGACACTGCGATGTTGGGGCTCCGACAGAACCGGTGACTTCAAATTGTAATTGTCCGTGAACGACATTGAACGTTGACGACTGCTGGAGTAGTCACCCAGTGGAGAGTTTTGCATTTGCGAGTGCGAGTAGATGGATGTATTGCTGGCGTTCACATTTTTCACTGGGGACGAGGACGTATTGATTTTTGTGCAGTTATTCGTGGCCAATTCGTTTTTCACGCTCATGTATCCACGCGCTTCCATCGAACTTCCACTGAAACTAATGTCCTTCGGACTGAAGTAGCTGTCTTGTGGAGAGTAGCTACTCTTCTGACTGCTCCGACGGGACAACGAGAGATTTGTCTCTCGCGAAGCAAACCCCGTGTCTGGAGTACTCGAACGTTTGTCCTCAATCTTGTCGATGATATCACTGTAGTGCTGCAAGTGCTTATCCAAATGACTAGTTGCAGAGTTGAAGTCGAACTTCGTGTGCACTCCACCGCCAAAGTCATACACACCCGACGACTTCAGACTCCCGGCAGCAGTACTTGCGCTGCTGATCTCACCTTCCAAAGACGAAACTATATTCGCGAATTTCTCATTCAGCAGTGTCTCAGCCGAATCTGTCTTATCCAACTCACTGTATGTCTGGATAAAGTCCAAATTCAAAGCCTTCAGAGTGTTCTCGATATCGAGAAGGTTTTCCCCAATAACATCGCGTGGTGTTCGACCGTCATTCACTTCCACATCCTCCCGAAAGTCTATATTAATGGGACGACTAAGAATCTCACGAGATTTTTCGAAGAAAAAGTCAGAAGCCTCTTTGTCAAAAATCGGTATTCGAATGTCTGTGATAGGGAATGTTTCGATTTCGCTTAACGAGCGAAAACGCTGATCATATATATACATGGTGTTATGTAAAACAAGGAAAACAAAAGACAAAAAGGACGTTTTGATGTGGGGAAGATGATGTTTTTTTGTTTTTTTTTTAAACGGCAGATGAAAAAAGGGGTAAAGTGAAAAAGAAAATGTTAATTGTTAGTTAAAAATGTATTTATTTTGTTTAGCTACAAATCGATAGTGGAATGATTAATGTAATCGTCAAACTAGGATTCAAACAAATAATTAATAGAAGAATGTTTGGGTTATTTACAGATACGATAGTTAAAAAACAACAACACAGCAGTAAAAAACAAACATTACACAAGAAGGTGGTAGCCCAATATTAAGGTTTTTTTTTTTGAAAAATTGTTTGTTAGTAAGAAATTAACGCGGGATAGGTAAGACAAGAAAAAAAGTGAAATAAAAAGGTAAATATGCAATTCTCATACTTAAATTAAAATAAATTATTAAAAAAAACAATAGAAGTGGAGGGCCATTGCTTTGTTAAGACTCATCAAGAGACACTGCTGAGCCGCTTACAAACAAATCTTTTGATAATAATTTGACTAGAGTTTATGGAGAGACATGCTTAAGAGACAATTGGACGCCCGCACGGGAAGTAATGTTCTATAGACAAACAGAACATTGGCTAAGCGACCATACGTTGGGGCTAAGTGTTCTTGCAATTTTCAGTCTTGAAAGTTGAGCTGTACGCCAATTGCTTGTCATCGACGATTATTTAAAGAAGCGGACCCCTGTCACTGGGACATGCTACTTGTTGTGTAGAGCCGGTACATTATATTTGATGGCAAGCTTCATATGGACTCTATCTACGGATAATTAGGAGTTTGTTGCCACGAAAGACTACAGATGAAGTCATCAACAAAAGGAATGAGCGAGTTGCAATGAAAAATCTGAAAACTCTGGCAGTTGAAACCTGTCTCTGCGAAGGAATATCTTCACGGGTTCTACTGTAGGGAACAAACGTGAACATTCAATATCTTGGACATAACTCGTAGAATTTTTATTCTTTTTATGTGATATGGAAGGAAATCATGTGCCTTCCTGATTGTCTAATGTTAATCACCATGACGGCGGTCAAGTAAGTGAGTATCATGGAAAAAGGGAACGCCATAGTTTATAATAACACAAGAACGCATCCCGCGAAAGCAGGAGTTCTTTCTAATAACTTCGATGACTCTACTGTTCCTCTGTCAAAGCAATGACCCTCCCTTCAACATTCTACTCATACTATTTAAATCAATTACATCAAAAAAACACAAATGCGACATACCTGTAAATCGGGTATGCTCTTCAATTCCTCTGTAAAGTTTTTCTTCTCCTTGGAGTATGATAATGTACCAGCATTACCGTTGTACCCAGTCGAGGGTCCGGCATTGTGCTTATCATTTACACCATGATGTGACAAATGCGGAAAACGGAAGCTAAACTTTCTCTTAGGACTCTGAACATTTGTCGGCTGATCCGACACCAAATCAGTCATTGATCTAAAAAAAACAAAATAGTTTAAAAGTGTCTCTTCATAAAGGTCTTTCTAATTCTTTACCTCGCACTAATCTCATTTGCTATCTCAATCGCATGATTGAGAATTTTCTCATCCTTCACCGATATCGGTTTCATTGTCCCCGTTGTTGAGGATTTCTTCTTTGATTTATTCCCATTCGAATCACCACTATTTTTGCGATTCAATTTGGAAGACAATTCAGCAAGTTCATGCTTCTTATGTACATGATCGATATCCGGTGACTTGGACATTGTTAAGCTATCTGTTGTACCTGTAGCTGCGGCAGCTGTAATCGAACCAAACATCGAATTAATCTCCTCCCACAGTGATGGACCCATATCGAAGACTTTGTCTGCTATAATCTCATCATCTGATATCTCATGATATTCATGTTGATCTTCCATATTAGAACCACTAGATGCCTGCAGAGAGTCATCTTCTAGATTGGCATTGGTAAAGGCGCTTGCCTCTAGACCATAGTTATTATTTTGCAAAGCAAATGTACTATTACTACTACTGTTGCTACTGGAAGCGGTCGCTCTAGTATGTTGCGCTTGCGCTGATTCTAAAGCAAAAGGATTTGTTGATGAATGAAGCATTTGCTTAGGTGCATTTGTCGTTGCCGACGTCGACGTCGATGTAAAATCAAAAGATGGAGCGAAAAACGTATTATGATGATTGGGTGTGTTTTCATTGGAACTGATAAACGTCGGATTTGTCGACGATGATGTGCGTATCTCTTCGGGGAAATAACCGCTGGCAGTTTGTAGAGAATCTGGACTGGTTGGTGTTGGTGGTAGTAGTAGAGGCGTTTGTTCAATGTCTTCAGATGGTTTATATGGCGTAACTACTTGGCGTGGCAAATGATTATACTTGAAATGATAGAATGATAGAGGAGAGGTTTGCTCAGCATTATGGAGTCTAGGTAAAAAATCGTGTGAGCTATAAACTTACGCTTTGTGAATTTCCAAGAAATGCGACATCACCAAAGGATTCACCATCGATACCAATGTGTCCGGTGTGTTTAAAATCGCCTTGTGGTCTGGAAATCATCTCTGTTCGTAGTTTGCGCTTGCTGCAACGTTCATTATTGCGGTAAAATGATTCACTGTAAGGTAAAACAGGAGAATTATACAAGAAAATATATCTCTCTACAGATCGGCACACTTTTAGTGATTAAAACTCGTAGAACTTACCGATTTGAGTTAGGAGGAGTCTCCAAATAGGCAATAGTGTTGGCCGGGTTGAATAATCCCGTTTTCCCTGAGTTGAGAACTCCCCTCCAGAACGGAGTGTTCGTGTTCCGTTCGAGTACGGTGATTACCTCGCCCTGCCTATAGATCAGATGATCTTTCTTAGGCTCACAGGAATTGACAATAGTTTTTAATTGTTCAGGCTTTAGCTCCGGTAGCATGTCATGGATTTCAGTGAATTTTGGCCTCTTGCACGGATCATGTTGCCAGCACTTCATCATCAGGTTATAGTAATCTCGTGGGCAGCAGTCTGGTTGCTCAAGCCGCTGTTAAAGTAATTCATTATAATCCTATGCAAATTAATTAGAAAATCAATCAAAATTTACTTGATAATTTGGCTCATCTATGGCTTCAAGGATTTGTAGACCAGTGAGTGCGGCCCACGGTTGGAAGCCATACGAGAACATCTCCCACAAACACACCCCGTATGCCCACACGTCCGAAGCGTTTGTGAAGCGTAAGTAATTAATACATTCCGGGGCACACCTACTCAATAAGGAATCCAATTAAAATGTTTCCCCGTATACATACAACGAATAGAAGACTCACCAAGCAATTGGCAGCTTTAGATTGACATTGAAATTGGTCTTGTAGTAGTCCTTGCCAACACCCAGTGCTCGAGACAGACCAAAATCAGAGATTTTCACTTTATTCTTGCTAAACACTAAAATATTTCTGGCAGCTAGATCTCTACAAATGTGGAGAGCCAAAGAGAGTAAAAAATTTCATATGAAAACGAAAAAGGATTTCATAAAAATTCCACTTACCGATGGATCAGTCGTTTGTTCTCCAAATATTTCATTCCATTACAAATTTGCATGGCAAATTCACACAGTGTCGGTATGGTGAGGAAACTCACACGCAAGCCTGAATCCTTAAGGCACTCCAATAGCGAACGCAAATGTGCCAGCTCAGTGACCAACATCAAAGAGTCTGTGGCAAGTACAACCCCATACAATCGAACTATGTTTTCATGTTCGATTGAGTGCATAATCGCAGCCTCTTTGAGAAACTCCATCGGATTTGATTGCATTCGTTCGCGGCACAGACATTTTATCGCCACTTGAATCTGTATACACATCCACAATGGTAGAGGGAGGCAGGGGGGGGATTCGAAATTTATTTGTGAGTGAGCGATCCCTTATTGAATGGTTAAATCACTTACCCTTTCTGTGCCATTTGTCCATACTCCTTGTTGCACAATACCAAACTCCCCGGTGCCCAATTGTTTATTCACACAAATTGAATCGGCCGGGATAATGTGTTTATTGTTTGGCGCTTTACTTGGGGAGTTACCCGATTTGGTGCCACTGCCATCGGTCGATGTGTTATTGTGTGCTACGGAACCATCATCTCGTTTCACTATGTTGGGCGTTTGCAGGAGACGTTTGATTTTGCTAAGATATCCATGTGGATAGTATTTTTCATAGTATTTCCGTAGTCTTCGTATTTCTGGACGAGACAGTCCAAGTTGTTTGAGGTCCTCATCGGTTGCATACTTGAATTGGGAAGCGCTTTTTATTTTAAGCTCGTTTCTAAATAGAAAACAGAATGAATAGATGTGATCTACATGTATATTTGGACGAGAAATGGACTCACTTGAACGAATTGTAGTAGTGTTGCAGTTCAGATTCAGTCAGGAATTCATACAGGTCTATTTGTCCTGGTTCTGTAACATGAAAACAACAAGAGAAATTTAATTTTCAATAGTTCTCATTCGAATTTATGTATATTTTGAATCAATAAATCCAAAGAATGAGGATAGAATTCCTCATTTTGATAGAACAAATCTCCCGCGTTTAAGATAACGTCTATGTATAGTGGAATCCTAGTGGGACAGGAATCTTGAACTGCCGAAAGAGCTATATGCATTTACAGGTCTCGCAGATTTAGTTAGACTATGGCAGTTTGCAGACACTTTTTCAAAGCAAAACATATTCACATTCAAATCAACATACGAGTCTATGTATGGCGCTAATGGTACTCGTATTACAGTCGACGCTGAACGATACCGCGTTAATATATGACCGGACAACCAGACTTGGATTGAACGGAAAACATTAATTAACTGGAAGGTAATGGCCAACATTTTGTAGTGATAATTTCATAGGACTAACCATAATCAATATTTCCAAGAACTTAATCATGGCTGGATGTTTTCCTGACTTGGTATGCGGAAAAAATGTAACTTGGACTAGTAGTTATTATAGCGATATTTAGCCTTCGAGAAAGACACATCCACTTTGAAGTTCCATCAAGATGTTGTAAGATCTCTAAGCGTACAAGACCTGAGAACCGATGTGCTTCAGAAAGACCAGCAGAAGAACAGAAAAAAGTAGATCCAAGACGTTAGAAGCAATTGATTCTACGAAGATTTCAGAGAGTCGGCACTGAAACCATTTAAATTTAAGGATGAAGTGCAAGAAGGTGTGCATTTCTCTTTTACAACTAAGTCCGAGGAAGTCCGATAAGACGTGGACAGGGAGATGAACGAATTAGACTGAATATTAGAACCAATTTTGTGTAAGAGTTGTCTACTGAAGTAGGAGGTTTAAAAACTTCCTTGGAACGCTGTTGTATGAGTTGGAAAGAGGTGTAACTCATCGCTAGTTCTATGAGCAGGGGAGATGGAATGACCATTGCCATTTTCAATGTTTCACCGACATGAGTTTCGAAATTTTTACAGGGTCAAACAAGAAAACTTATTAGTCCAATCTTGGTCGATATTAAGGATAAAGACAGATTCTAGAGACTGTATAGTGGTAACGATTCTACTGTCAATCTCAACAATGATAACCAAAATCCAGCTCATCTATTGGAGCTGATAGCCTAACTGGCGAGCTATTCAAAATGGGGATGACGTCTCTGCAAAATGCAGTCAGACCAAAGCATGCTCGATTGCCCATGGTTCACCCAAACTTGAAGTGCCAAATCGTTTACAAAATCCTATTAAGTATACCATGCTCAAATCCGGACCTGAATGGTTAGTGCGGTTTTAGGACAGGACTTTCAAATCGATAGTCATCACATTTTCATCGTTTTTACGTCCTTCTATGACAGTATTTATGGAAAAGATTCATGCTTAATCCCTGCTTAACTCACTTGGTTGTGCGCGATGGCAATGAGGACTACCCTCTGTTTCATCAACATGAAAATAATATAAAGGGTGACCAGATAGCAATGATACTTTTTGCAATTGTTGCTTCAGCAGTTGTCACAGTATTCAGTAAGGTTGGCTACGCATAAGATTGTCGAACGTGTGGAAATTATGGCTTCAACATGTAGGCATTTCGTCGCACCGTGGAGACGTTTGAGCTTGAGTACGCTCTTTTGAACCTTAAGTCGGACAGAGATTGGTGCGAAATGAAGAAAACATAGCCGCCGTAGCGGTCAGTATCAAAGAAGACCCAGAAATGTCGTTTCGGCCTGGATCAGCAGAATTGGGCATCACCAGAATAAACCTGGCTTATTTTAGGTTGGATTTGGACCTTCGATTGGGTATAAGATTGCGCTGACGAATAGCACGAATAGCTGAAAAAATAGCACTCCATTATGTGCGGCGTTATTCCGGCATTAGCGTTTAGAATATTGGCCTCGAGCTCCTCCAAAGTGGTTGCCTTGTAAGCGTAGACTAAGAACTTGACTTGGTTGGAAAGACAACCAACAGCCCTTACGACTTTGCCCCTTCGAATCAAAAGTAATATCGCAAAACTGATGTCATATCCTTGAACTCCCAGAATTCTTTCTACAAATCAGTTTATGCTCAACAGACTAGGTTAATCAGTTGCAACAGAGCACCACTCAAATGTAACGAAAAATATTCATTACAGAGAAACAACTTATGTTGTTGAGACATAAATGTACTCAGACTTTCTACCCCTGTAGCCGCCTTACAAGGAATACAATGTATTGAATTTCTGCATGAAATGTATACCACCCCAAAGCAATATACATACAACATGCACGTACGTTCCCTCTGCAACTCTTCAAGAAATCCAAATTTTGCAAAATATTGTTAAGCACGAGCACAGCATTCTAGTCAAACCAGGTCAACTCATTGTTGACCAAGATTCGTTAAACGAATGAGTTAATGCTTTCAATAGTAATGATGCGGAACGTAGAGGTTTGAACATTTGCGGCAAATTACAAAAGACTGAAACTATGTAGTATGTTGGGAAGTATGTATAATTTGTTCCATCGGAAGATGGATCTTAAAATAGAGACATGACATGCTCTATATTCGGCCCTGTTTTAAGGAACCAAACCAGTAAGTCAATGAACTAATAAAACAACTAAATGAGATCAGAAAAAGTTTCTTGCCGCCGTTTACCTCTCTGTCAAAATAGGAATAACTTTGCCTGACATGTGCTGCTGTCATTAACATTTTATGGGACAAAACTCCTACTTAAAGGACTCCCATCACTCATCGAATTCATTATTAGAAAAAGAAAACCCAACTCACTTCACTCCTTCGTATGGACAAACAGTCCCCCGGATGTAAAGCTATAAATCTAGATGGCGACTAAAACTAGATGATATCCCAATGTCAACACGACATGGTAATAAGATTTAAAAATACATTTTTTTTTCTGCCCCGAAACCCTCCCTCGAACACTCAACACAATTGATTGATTTAAAATAGGCACTCTCTTTCGGTCGGTCGGTCTCGGTCGTCCCAAACGAGGGGAAGAGGACACACTTTCACTTTCATCGATGATTTCAAAACGTAAACACGGCTGTCAAACGAAACGGAACACATCCCAGTCACAAAGAACACCCCAAGCACCCACTCTCCGTATTGACATTTCCTTCCGACACTGAACTTCTTAACAAACAGTCACCCAGTGGAGGCGTATGATTTGTTTAGATTTGTTAAGGATTTTCAATCTCATATTAGTTGCCGTAGCTCGCATACGAATACGAATAAGAAATCCAATTTTCAAGTACCCTACCGTATCGTACCGTACCGAGAGAGGGAGAGATAGAGGGAAAATCACTTGACAATCTGATTCTCTCCAAATGAAAGTGTCATTCCCCTCGTGACTCAGTTGATGACAATTGGCCCAAGAGCATTGTACCACACTTCAGAATGGAAAAAAAAACGGAAGAGAAAAGCGAAATCTTAAGATTTTCTTTTGAATGGGATTTAAATGAGAGAGTTAGTCACTCATTTTCTACCTTCTTCTGTACGGCTTCCACTCCCTCCTCCACCTACGGCGGCATCTGAAGAGTTTTCAATTGGCAGTAGTTTCGTCTGCATGGTCCTTCCACTCCGACCAGACATACAGAGACATTAACAACACAAACCCATTTGCTAGTCTTTTTTGCAAAGCGTCAACCGAACGAGCGAACTCGGCAATGACAGGAAGTCACTGAACGAGGCAACGAGGCAACGAGGACACAAACAAACGGAACTATTGTAGTAACAAACAAAAAAAAAGTAAAAACAGAAACGAAAAACTCTACGGAAGTTCCACAGCGCCGCGCGGACTGTTCTGTAAGAAGCCCACCCACTTAATGTCAATCACTGTGTACCGCGCCGCCACTAACTGGAGAGCTTTCTATACTCGTACTCTATACTCCCCCGCACACACAACTCACTCGGTCATAACAATCACGATTTTGGAACAATACACAAAAAAAAAAAAAACTGAACGACACAACCCATAACTCAGGGATCTCGGTGGTGCGATGTAAACCATCTGCGGGCAATGCTGGTACTGGTACTAGCTCGCCTCAGATACTGATTGCTGGCACTGGCACAGAAGTGACAGGCAGACTGTTGATTTAAATATGATACCTGAATGTATCTCCGATTACCCTTTTCGAGAGCACAGTAGGTATAGAGTATCTCAACGAACGACAACAACGCCGGATGACATCTGGGCGTTGCTGCTGCTGCTTTCGAAATGGGAGCTGCTCTTGGTGGTTGGAGGACAACAACGAGACCCACACTTACTTACATATATTATATGTAGGTTCTCCTACTCTCCTCCGATATCGTTAGACAGCCAGACAGATATATATATTACTGGAGGAGGAAATGCGTTCTAAATTTTGAAAGCAACTTTTCGAAAGTTGTGGGTGAAGGTGGGCACGACAGAGAGATACAGAGAGAGAGAGTCCAAAATGTACGTAGACTCTCGTTGTAAGTAGGTAAACTCAATGCGATGAAGTGGTGCATTTGGTGAAATTCTCTCTCCCAAGACGAGAGAGAGAGCATGTACTGCAGTTATCCAAGTAATTGGAGTACTTCAACTACTTGAAAGGAAGTAGATAGGACTCGTCTGAACCATCGTACCAGAAAGCCATTACTGTGGAACTATGTGCGGAACAAGTTTTGTTTGTTTTTTAGTTCGCTAAGTAAATACATGTTTCGTCTTTGACTTTGACAGTCAATTTGCATTCGACGCGCTAATTAAATTCGTTTGGAAGTTTATAATGGGAGACTTGATGACGCTTTAATACTTATTTGGGATTGTTACCCGTCTGCTTGTGTAGGTTCACACGATGCTGGCCAAAGGAAGTCGTGGGTATTGTCAAAGCGAACGCAATAATGTTTTAATTGACATAGGCGCCACGCAATGAAATTAAATTTATTAAATTGAGTGGCTTTGCGGTTAACTATTCTGTAAGGCAATTATATTATGAAAAACCAATAAAAGAACAGATACGTTTGTATTTATGTTTCATCTTTTTAATTCGCCGACAGTGCTGTCAAAATTCAAAGAGTTCTGCTGTCGTTTGCCAGGCAAGCCTCAAACAAGTTGATTTTTAGCGTCATCCGTCAGGGCCTACAGGCAGACTAGTCTACATACCCGAATGATTTCCTGTCCCTCAACTGTTCTTATGGGACTCTTTTCTTTAGCTAAGCATCTTAGTGTGCTAAGCTTAAGAGGCATTACTGTCTGCGATGTTTCTGGAGAGGATAATGATACTTCGCGTCATTTCCTTTGTGATTATTTTGCTTTTGCTTGAATTAGGTGACAGATATTCGGTGCTGATGTGGTGCTTTCTGATACTGTAAGTCACTCATCACTGAAGTGCTTTCTCCAGAATTCGAATGAGTCCCACCAAAACGGGTAATATTGGAGTTTGATTGCTCGTAGTACAATGAGGCAGTTGCAAACACAGTGTTAATGCTTTATTTGACAACAACCAAACTACCCGACCCGAACCTTTTGTATTCCCTTGCCAAGTACCGAGGCAAACTTACCATACTAGAAAAACTAGTAAGGAAGGCATGTATAGGTCTCAACGCTTGTAACATAAGCCTTACATCTTTTTGCAACATCAAGCGCTGTCAGAGAATCTGGATGCCTATAACGAAACAAACTGAATGCCGATTAACTGATAGATCTCTTCCGGACCTATTGAAGGGTATTCTCACGGTTCCTTAAAATGGCCTCAGTACAGAATGACTTTAACATAACTAAACTAAAACAAGACTCCTCCTTAGCAAAAATCAAAGAGAGTTGTCTGAACTGATACTTATGAACCGCAGGTGCAGAAATTCGAATGAATTAGAAACTCTCGGTAATTCTCCTTCCAAATCCCTGGCTGTCCCCTTGGCCTTCTTTTAACAACTTTTACGCAGCGCACCATGCCTCAAATGGTTATTGCAAGCGAGGGGTTTAGGGTACGATTCCCAGACAAAATATCTAAAAGTTCTCCTTCCACTTCTCGCGAGTGCATAACAAACAGTAGGTCCCTGCCGTTCGTGTAAAGAAGATAACACGCACAATACGAATTGATGTAAGGAACTAAGGCCTTGAGTTTCCTGGATGTGTTGCACTAATTATTGGTTTATCGGAAGGTATGGCAAAAAATATTCCTATTATGCTATCTTTCTTCAAATCCCTAGACTGGCTATAAGGACTAGGAACAGGCCGACGACTCCTTTGAATCGTGTCATCAAAACGAGACCAAATGAGCCAATAGGTTCTCCAATACGCTAACCTAATCACAGTCACTTCTACTTCCTTACTTAGAGTAGATCTCGACACAAATTATTAAAGTTTGAGTTTAACTTCACCATGTCTACGAAGACAGTCTCAAGACTTTTCTATTCTATCGCCCAGTGCTGCAGTGCTTCAAAATGAGCGAACTCAGTCGATTCCATGGCGTTCATAGGGGAATCTCTCAGTCAACATTTTGGCGAATTTTGCGTAAAAATCTTGGGCTACACCCTTCCAAGAAAAAGTTTCATGTTCAGTGATAAAAGTCGGCAAAATATGGGTCATTGGACAGCCAGGTATTTGGAAACCCACATTGCATCCGCAATAAGTGACCGTGTGGTGTGGATTTCATGCCGGTGATCACCATGTTACGGTCAATGGATTTGCTTTCGTGTTGGAAGAGTGTTTTTGAACAGAGTTGGATGGGCTTGACATCAGTGATATGTGGTTCCAACAAAATGGTGCCACATGCCACATACCCGGTCAAACACTTGATCTATTGGAAGAGTAGTTCAGTAATCGTGTAATCTCAGGAACTTCGGGTGATACGTTCTCGAACTATTGCCGAATATTCTCTTTAAGAGTCTGTAGCTTGTTCTTTTACACTCGTGACTTCAAAAAATCAGTGAAAATCACCAAAACAAGACATTAGGCGACACATCCCGCTAAATGGCCATTGTCGAGTAAGCTGCATGTATGGTAGCACCATCCTGTCGGAACTACAAGTCCTCGAACTCATCAATTCTGCAGTTCTGTTCGTTCACTAGTCATAGTAACCGTGTTACCCAGCTGCGATATTCTATTCGGAATGAGCTCTACTTCCGGCTCCTCCTCTCCCACGTATTGATCCAGTCTTTTCGAGGAGAGTGGGTAAACAAATTAGTGTTTGACCAGTTGGCGTAGGACGGCGGGAAATCGGCGTTAAAATTCCCATTCACATAGAGTATTCCTCGAACTTGATAGGGTGATACATTTTGGCCAATCTTGTACAAGTGTGCGTTCCACTTTAACTGATTGATACTTTTATAACAATTTTCGCTTCCGAGAACGGCGATAAAATCGCTCTCAGATAACCAAGAAGTTTGACAAAATCGATCTATCAGCCTACTTACATATATTTTGCACAGAAAATGATTTTTTTCGTATATCAATGTCAAACATTTCAACTGATTAGTGCATTTTACGATTAACTACCTTCGAAAATGACAACCAAAACAAATGAGTCAGCCATTTGTGTATTGATCTCTGAACATCCGGTCGAAAAAGCCAAATTGGGTGACATCGGTGTTCATATTAAATTATGAAAGAAATTTCCCAAGAATTCAGACGGCGATATGGTTAAACAATTAACGCTTTCGTTTCATCGTCAATAATTAGAAACTCGTTTCTACAGCATCTGCGATTGGATTTCTACAGATGTAAGTTAGTGACGTTTAAAATAGAAAACCATTGACATCAATTGGTGTACTTAACTATAACACTTGTCAAACTTGACATTCTGTCAGATTATTAACTACACTTATGGCTTTGCCTGCGTTCACTGCTGAATTCACTTTGACGGATTTAACTTTGTTGCTTTTGGTTTGGTACCATGGGAACCATTTTGATTTTGCAAAGGATTTCCTTTTGCATTCATTTTGGGAAGCTGAACATTTCCCTAGAGTGTTCTATTAAAAGTAACTGGTGACTGTAAAAGTCGTTGTTAAAAATTCTCTTTTGTCAGACAAGCTTATGTAGTTCCTATTTATAGAAATCATTTTTGTTTCCTTTTTTTACATTTAACCTGAGCCGAATTTCCTTTGATGATGGGAATATATATATAAATTTATTGATTAGCCCACCTGTTGTTCAAGGTCATTATTAAACAGGCGAAGTTGTATTGATTCCATTTGAGCGGACGATACCCCTTTGCCGCCATTAAGGTACAACAGGGTCACTTCTTTGAACAGTCTTACGAGTTCCTCATAATGTCTGTCCATTAAGAGTGTTAAGTATGTATAACGTCAGTCAATATTTTCGTGGGCCATTGAGTGGTTTGTAGGTCCATTGTCATACAACATATTCTTGGAAACCCTCAATCCTACCCTTGAATTAGATGGAGGTTTCGATGATGCGATAGACGGTTGTGAGAGCGAGAAATGGACCCAGCATCAAGGAGGGGCGATTATTAATAGTCACCTCATCGAGAGACGAATGGGAAAGGGATTGTATGACGCGGTTATATGGAATGAGTTCTAGATTTGTGAGAATTGTGCAGTGGGGTGTATCCACACTAGAATACTGTAAGCTGGTCTTGAGTCGGCCCGAGATTTAGGCACCAGAAGATGTAGTTCTGAGTGCGTCATTGATTACATAGATATTTGCTCTTGTGACGTAGAGCTTTGGAGAAGGACGTCAACTAAATGTCCACCCTAGGGTTCTCCGCAGGAATAGAACTATAGCAGTTTTCTATCCACATTTTTTGTTTAAATGGTTAATAACTGCTTGGCAAGTCTTGGTCCGAACGGAGACTTGTGATGGTTGTTCTGCATTAAACGAAATAATCACATTTTCTTGAACCTACTGGAATGACCAAAGGAAAACCTCATGACGGTGTTTAACAGTCCAAGCAGTTCCCTTTTGGCTTTACGATGATTGGAACCGCGACTTCCTGCTACAATCTAACAGAAAGTATGACGCTACTTGTAGGAAGGTTCAAAGGACTCGTGTAGCTGAGTTCTTTTTTTTGTTGGTTGCAAGTGGATGTTAACAGAAAGGGTCCAAGCACTGACCCTTGAAGAAGACCGTTCTTAAGATTTCTTGCTTTGCCGATCTTCCTCACTTAGCATTGAACAAATTAGGCCTTAGAATTTGATCCATGAGATACTTTTGTGAAGTTTAGGGATTCTTTCTTCTCATAACCTCATCGGGTGGTGCTACAAAAGATACGCTAGAAGGTGTATTTAAGTGGCATTTTTTTACACTGATTACACCCGCAACCAGCTCCCATTCTACAAAAATTTCGAAACATGTGACGGACTGGACAGATAGTAAAGAGTCTCACAGTGGATCCGTTTGATTCTATACAGACGGGTCCTCTGACATTTCCTGGCTAAGGTACACTATGTGATATCCGTTGAGAATATCTTCATTTCTACTGACAGTCAAGAAATACCTGTCACCTTCAAATCGAATGATAATGAGGTGACGATACTATTCAAAATTCAACTTATTTGGGTGCCGCCGAACTGGGAAGGCATGGCCCAAATTTGTCGATTCCACCGGAGAAGGAGAATTTCAACATGCCACTCGCTACCCAAAATGAGATAAACTCTACCAGATTGTCGAATTGGACGAAATGCTGTACAACGAAATAGATCTGGTTTAAGCTGGATCTCAAACGCTCCAACAACCTAATACGACCCAAGAAGTCCTACGTACCCACCTATCAGCATAATAGCAGCTGTCATTACCGGACACTGCGTCATCGTGAGGCACGACCTCAGGCTTGGTCTCCCAGCGAACGATTTTTGCAGAAACTCTATAGATGAGGAAGAGAGACTATTCTTCACCCCTTATGAACCTGCTAAACTCTCTTAACTCCAAGAAAGCTATATCTGGGAGAATACCCAAGGAATATGGTTCAACGGCTAGATTGACGACACTAGATCCTGTGGTATCAGAATGGGGCATTTCTGGCCAATCGAACCTAACATTCACTGGTTTCGTGCGGTTTTGAGTACCCTACACTCACTCGATGGGTGTGACTTGTGGATGGAGCTACATACATGCATATCCATGTAAACCCGGAATTTTGTACCTCTTGGTGAACAGTTCAGTCTTAAGCGGGCTTAGTATAAGGTTCCAACCTATTCAGTCGGCCCACCATTGTCTTCTCCTGCAAATCTTTGAATAAATTTTCGCACAAATGCTTGACAGCTGTCAATGAATGACAACTATATGTTTAAAAGCTCAAAAATACCGCAAAATCGTGAATGTAAACCCTTTACAACAATCACATTCCCATTCCAGTCACACCCCTGAGTACCTGACGAACTCACAGCTCCAACGCTGTTACGGATCCAATCGGAGAAGTACAAATGTAGATCTTGTCGTTTTTCCTCATAAACTGCTAACCCCTATCAGGAGCAACACATCTAGAAAACCGAATAACGTGTAACTCGCACTCGGATGCAAATCGAAGACGTAACTATGGAAGCTGTCATTAAATGGCGATCACGTACCTTTCTGATTCTGATGCCTGTTCATGTTCTCTGAATATCAATTGATCGTATGTATGTTCGAATAGTGTCTTTACTGCTCCCTACATTACAGTCCATGGCTATTGTTCATTCAACCGTAGCAACGAAATGTTTCTCAATGATTTAATTACCTCATGTATTCTCATTAAAAAAATAATAACATGCAATGTACAGATTAAAGAAACTCTAGCTCAATCGTAATGAAAAAACAAACGCTGCGATAGTACTCGTTCTCTTATCTACCCTATTTGTAAATAAAGCACTTCCCCTTGAAATTGTTCCTGAGGACACATCCAACGGCAGCAGCATAGACAACCCAAAATATATTCATTAGAATACGATATACTTGTGCTGTAAAAAAAAACCAGCTCTCCTATCCCCGTATGGAGAATTGTTTCCATTTTCAGTTTGCGTAACACCAGGTTCAGATGACCTTGTGCCCATTACTTTGTAATAGCTTCTGAATGTCAAACAAAACCTTAGATAGCATTTTTTTTGGACGTTGTTCTGGGGCAGAAATGTTTATTTAGTGCCCTTGAATGGGATACAATTTGTTTTTGTTGTTTTTTTTCTTTTCCTCCCGAAACGCTGTGCAGTCCTAATCGTAGAAACGGTTTTATCGACTAGCATCCATGTGCCCATGAACTTCCTTTCTTTCCCACTAGGTCAGTGTGAGAAATGTTAGCATACAGTTTCGGTTTTTTTTTTTTTTGTTTTGTGGGCCAGGAAATAAAATTCCATTTTGCATTGCAAGGCAGAAAGTCAGTTGCAGCTGTGCCCAAAACTTCCACCACTCCATCATGGTTTATAGGTCAATGCATTCCTTGCACAAGGTAATCATTCGCAGAATTCGCCTTAAGGCATGCACTCCTGTGCTGTGATTAATTCTGTGCCACATTGGAAACTACTGCTGCGACAACTATTTTGTGAACTGAATCAGAAGTACTGCTATTCTATTGGTTTGTCCTCCTTGTCTCTGGCAGAGGCAGAGGGTAACAACAGAACTTTCCTCGTTACTTCGATGTTGATTAATTATCCGCAATCAAATGCTTTGAGTGTAATTAGTGTGGGGATGATGCATTCCCATTGAAATCAACTTCCAGAGGAGCACAACAATTAAATGTATTGCGCTGCTGCGCACCCACGAGAATCTCTATATCTGTATGTAAAAGGGGTGTTGCTCCCTTCGAATTAAAGACAAAACACAGAAGCACCAGAAGCCACCAGGCAACAGAAACAGAAACAGAAAACCAAATGAAATCGTTGCTTAATTCGGAAAGTGTGTGGGCTATTTTTACAGTCCCCAGACCCTCCTTGGGCGTTGCGTTTGAAAATTATATACTTGTCCATGGTTCCATGGATATACGATGCATTTCCTCCCACGCTCTGATTCAAGTGGATACACAGCTACACAGTCGGCACGATAGTTCAAAGTGCAGAGAATAGTAAGCCAATTCTTTTGGTCGAAAAACAATTATATCCAAATTTACGATGAATCCCGAATATTTATTGCTATTTGCTTTTTGGGGGGCGAAAGAAACAATTCTCGATAAGCACTTAATTTATTTAATTTCTTCGAATACGCCGGAGAATGTGCTCATAACTGGTGCTTCCTTTCGATGGAAATAGAAAATGTATTTGGATTCAACGAGTATTTGCGTCTTGGTGAATCACATTCGTTGATATGCCATTGATGAGCCGCACCAGTGGAAACTGAAAGTTACTCTATTGTACCATGGGACAGATTTATGCAAATACATTTGTAACTTATTCATATTTATTGATCTGTATCTGTTCTTTAGTATGCTAAGAGAATCTCACGAAATATTTCCATGTGTTGCACTCTGTTGTGTTGACTATTCTTGGCACGTAGGCATTCGTCTCCTTGTGTCGCATTTTCTGGACTCTTTGGCAACGTACTTCATTTGTATAAGAAGCAAGATTCCACGACATGGAATGTGTTTTATTCACCCAACGGTACGGGAATTCTACTATTAAAAGATGCACGTGCTGTTGAAAGAAATTCATGAAATGTAGCTGTGATAGAATGTAAGCGCCACGCGTCCGTTATGGTGACAATGATGATTTTGAGGGCCACGGACTGGTGTGTCCCTTGAGTTTTCTGCGCAATGTAGGTATTTTCAGATGACACGATCTGTTTTCATTTTTAGAATTTGTTGGGTTTGATGTGGAAATGTGTCTTCTTGAGGATTGGTTCCCTGGCTTTTTAGTAGAAATGTCTATCAAATCCACGCTCATGAGCAACGAAGAAGTTTGTTGGAGGCAATAGACGACAAAAATGTTGGCTTTATACTTCGTTTTGGTCTTAGTCATAAGCTTGGTGCTCAAAACCGCATCCTTGTGGTATATGTAGAATCTCATGGTGAACATACGGGTTAACAGCAGCACACATGTCCCAGGCGAGGCGCATTCTGTTACCCTGATTGACAGTAACTTGGTTCTCAAGTGTTAAACAAGCGTTCTTCGGAACCAGTCGTCTATACGTTTATACATGTACTTGATCTACTTCTATGTATTCAGAGCTCAGGTCAATAAGGTTCTTTCAAGACTGTACGTGATGACGCAGGAACCATAGCCCTTCGACAGCGCTTGCATTCCTGAAGTGTAGTACTGAACAAAGCCTCAAAACAAGGCCCTTTAGGTTGATGTGCGGGCATCGGTTTAGCTTCCTGTCTAGACTCTTGACGAAAGAAGGTAACCAGCACTAAACTGTGAAAATACAGTCGCACAGCACACATAATAAAACACTGAGCCAAGAAAATCAACAAAAATACTGCAACCACGCGGGATCTGAGCACAGAAGGTTAGGTTTTTTCCTCGCGATGAAATGCTAGGCTAGATAGTGGAAATGCCACACTGTTACTGATTATGGACTCAGTTTTGTTTTTAGAAGACAACCACATTTCTCCGAAAAAAATCTAGTGTTCTGTTTATTGTCCGGCGGCTGCCTGATGTAATCATTCCATTTGCAAGTTTCAAGGCTTGTCGCTGCTTCGTAGTTATCATTTTTCCGTCCGAAGGAAGATGTGTATGTTAATCCACGCTTGGTTCCATTGTCGCACCATCAGTCAGACGAAAAATCCGTGGTACGTAAGGTATTGGAATGCCGCAAATCTAAGACAAAAACTCTCCACGGGTCGATAGGCCGATATGTAAGTAGCCAGTGTCTGGGAGTGTAGAATACAACGATGTTGAAACCAATCTTCAAGCGAGCTCCTAAGCAACCGTACTTAACGTAGTAAGCTGTAGGAACAATGGATAATGTGTTGATGCTCCTATCTTTCGCTTATGATGCGACACTTCTTCACCCCTATTGGAGCATTGCCACCGAAATCCAATCTTAAAACATATTCAGTTCTACTGGAAGTAAGATGTACCCCCTAACATGCGCAATAAGCAGTCCTAATCTAATAAGATGTCGTTTGTCACCATTCACTTTATTGTTGTCACTGACTCTCAATTGAATTAAAGGCTCTTCTGTTTTGACCTTTCCCTAGAATATTGTGAATCAGTCAGTACCATGCTATTGAGTGAATGTCTTCATTGTCACCAAACACGCTATTAGTTGGCCTTATCGTCGATAACGTGGCTGTTTTCCCCGAATTCCTCCAACAGACCACCGACACGCCAAAAAATACACTTCTGTACGACAAGGAAAACCCACCAATAAATTGTTAATTGAATTGAAAGTAACAAGGGTCTTCCCCCATTCCTTTCATGGTGATAACCCTGATCACATTGATATTACATTTTACCATACAAAGGAGAACCAGCGAACGAGATAAGTATCATCACCGCATTCCTTGTGTGCCGAAATTCCTATTCGATTGTGTGGCTGGAAACAAAGCAATCGCAACTCAAGAACGCGACCGGAATTCACAAGAAAAACCCTCAACCCCCCACCGCCAGGAAGGACATATTTTCGAATGACGTCACAGGGAAGGAATTTCTTGTTAGCGATTCCAGACAATTTGGGGTTGGGTGAAGGCACGCTGCCAATATTCAGACTAGGCCCAGTCAACGTTGTCCTTCAACAGAATTACACACAATACAATGCCAACTAAATCCTTGGATCTTGCTACTGGCTGCTGCTGTGCTGCTGCTGCATTGTGTTTTTCGTTCTCTCCGCTTCGAGGAGTTCTCGAACACAAATGTGACTAATCCCCCGATGGGAGCGCAGCCCAGCGCAAACAAGAAATTCCACATAAATCCACAATCTCAAGGCAAATTTACATTTTTACCTGGAAAACAGTTTGTTTTGTGTTGGGGCCTTCGGTGTAAGAGCAAACACCTTGATGGTGACTTTATTAATAAGAAATTGCACTCGACACCGCATGCAATGCAAATAGGCACGGAGAGTTATCTCCGAATTGGGGGGCATCCTGTCCACCCCACTTGTATCTATTGCGTACGTGTGCTCGGTAGGTACACGCCGCCGGAAGGAGTAACAACCTAATTGGTATTTATACTCTTTTTTTTTAGCCTATTGGAACCAAAACGAAAGAAGAATAGACGCAAAAAAAAAGAGGAGGTTTGATGAACTTTTAACAAGTCCATCACCACCACCAGCACCGCCACCTTCTCCGCATACAAGGTTTGGTTTTGGTGGAAGACTTCTTCTCCTTACCCGTCGTCATTGTGAGGAATTTTTCTCGTTCGGATTCTTGTTCCTATTTCTTGGTCTCGAACACGGGCATACAGGAAAAACAAGAACACTGGAGCTGGAGGAAGGAAAATTTTTTTCCACTTTTCAACAAGCACACACACACACAACACACTCGCCGAGTTCGACTTTCAAGGCGAAAAATCACTTATTTCTCGGTCTGCGAACGGAAATTAATCGTTTCACTTGAATGCATTCAATAGCGCGGCACTGTATGAGCATATTTTCACATGAAAATTGATTTTATTTGATTGGAATTGAGTAAAAAATAGAAAATTAGTTGGACACTCGCGTTGGTAGTTTGATCAACCGACGTCTGACATTCGTGCGGCCATTTTTTTTAATAACTTTCCAAGATAAATTCGCTGTTGTGACGAATTACGACTTCGGCGAAGGGGCGAGCTGTGGTAGGCGAATTGGATTTTAGTTTTGTTTTCATGGAATGGATTCCAGTTGGTGGAGGGTGTGTTTGTGAATACTTGTGCGTTCGGATTGGAAGTGACAGCTGTTGGCTGGTAGAGGTTTGTGTCGACGATGGAAGTGCGCATATCGACGGAGTAGAGGAAGAGTTTGAGCCTTCTGCCCCGGAGTTTGAGTTTCCCAGATTTGTTGGGACATTCTATGCCAGCAGGGCAGAAAGGATTTGCACTTTGAGTAATAAGTCAGAAATGTCTACGTAGTTAGCTTGTTCCAGAAGCAGATGTCACGCGAGTCGGTAATGGGTGCGAATTGAGCGAAGGCACGAATCAAAAAGTTGGGTTACGCAAAATGGCCACGGACGCGCGGCCATTAGAAGGGAAGTTTTCGGTTATTTTTAAAATTTTGTTCACCTTTTTTGAATGAAAAGAAACTGCAAAACTGGCCTTAAAAATGTATGCCAAACCATTTCATACCCACCAATAGAGTTCAACCTGTGAAATAAGCAATACCATCAGACAGGTGACAGAACTTCGTTAATCAGGATATCCCCCAGACACACGGTCTTTGGGGGAATAATATATTTAGGTTTAATTAAAACCTGGGTAGGTAGGTAGAGGAGGTAATATCCATAGATCCATTGGGATCCCTAGTGTGGGATGCTTGAAATAAAAGAAAGAACAAGATAATTAGTGCAACTACCTTTGTCTGGAGCGGCCTTCCTGAATCTACTTATTTTTGGCATGAATTTCGGGAAGGTTTTAGGTGCGGTGTTTGCTAGTTCGCTGAGGTCGCTGGTTCATCTGATTCTATTCCGTGCACATGGAAAAGAAATTGGATATTTCTACCTTTCCTCTACCTTTCTTTAGCGCAGATTCTGCATAATTCTGCGGTGCCGACTCTCACTTCTCTAAAGAAGAATACCATTCAGTTGTAGTCTGCTTGGGCACATCATGAGAGTCGGATGTGGTCTATTAATTGATAGAAGTTAGTCTTAATTCTCTATGTTGGGAATGCTGTAAAGATCCGAGGTGATTCTGTACACGAGAAAACAACTAATACCTACATAACTAACAACAACTGTGTAACAAAATAGATAAGGTAGCCTTCTCTCATTTGACTGTAAAGAAAGGCAAATCCATAAGAAAGAAACTTTCCGCAGCTCCTAGGAGAAAAATATAGCTATTTCGACGCAAGTCACTACAAACTAAGTTCGAAGAGTAATGAGTGAGCAAAGTCTGATAAGTCTGACAAGTTTCATGCAGTCTGACAAGTAATAACTTAGTAAAAGCCTTAAAGGGATTTAGAATTTATATCTTCTCCTATAGCCAGGCAGCACTTAAACCGCTGTCGTCCTATTTAGTCGACTCTATGTTGGTTAAATGCTACTACGTTGCACTACAATATCTTACAAGACATAACAAAGTGATACTCAGATGGGTTCCTTGTCATTAGGGAATTATAGGCAACGAACCTGCAAATGAACTAGCTAGAACTGGCTTAAAAGCTGGCTGAGCTGTCACCACAGCGCTGATTATTGCTTAGAAACTCAAACTAACTCAGTTAAATCAATGTCATTTCTACAAGATAATCCTTAACTTAGACAAAAAAAGTATATATTAGGAGGCTGGTGACCTTTCTAACAGGTGACTATGGCCTGGGGATTCACCTCACTAAACTCTTAATCTGTTCACAGAACGGAATGTATGTAGGTTCTGCTCCAAATATGACGAGACATCTGAAAATATCTATGACTGCCCAGTTTTGCATTGGTTAAGGTGACCCATTTTTCATAAGGAAACATTCTTGTCAAGGGAGGTACATAAGGGAGGTTGAACGTTTCTTAGAATAAATCACACCATAAGATAGAATAGATGTTTCAGGTCGTAGTATCAGCCAAGTGGGTAAGGGTCTTCGAAAAAAGAAAAAAAGGTACTCGTGGAGAAGAAATTCAAAGCACCGCGGCCGTTCTCCCTTATTGCACATCGCAATTTTAAATCGATGAGGAGTTCATATTTGAATTACTTGACAAAGAGTTACTAGACCGGATATCGGTGGTTGAAATAAAATCAAGTGTCCAGAATGATGATGTACAGATACAGGCAGAGAGGAAGAAAAACGGGAACGGGAAAGGCACGGCTCTCCCCACACTTGAAATACCACATTCACAGAATCAACCTAACGAAGTACTTCTAGGGAAACGAAAATAGAAAAATGATATCAAAAGGACCTCTCTACACAGTACATTGAAAGGTAATAGGACGTTTCCATTGGTGGACTATATAGTACAAAAGAGGAGTACCTACGTCGTAGAAGAAAATTCATAAAAAAAATAAATCGCGACATCTTCTGAACGAATTCCTTTGTAAAGCAGAAACGCAATACAATTTTCCTTGTGGTTTAGTTTTCACCAGCAGATGTCACGCGAATCAATAGCTAGTTGAAGCAAGGACACGAATCAGAATATTCAGTTAGAGAAATGGCGACGGAAATTCGAGCATTAGAAGGGAAGATTTAAGTTATATTTTGAAACAAAAAAGAGAAACTAAACAAGGAGTAGCGTATGCTACGACCTTGGTTTTGGAAAGAATGGGTTCTACGATAGGAGTACAGACTCACTCGGATCTCAACGGTTCCAATGTGTTTCTCGATGTGGGATACCTGGAAAAGTGAGGACAAGATTTAATCCAACAGATTAGTTGATGCTTGGGGATTCGCAGAGGAAGTTGTGTCGTTCTCCACCTTTGTGTACACACAGCCTCTGTATAGGTCTGTGGTGCTGGTTCCCATTCTTATGAGGCGGACCGCCATTGAGATGGGAGGGATTCCAATGAGGAAGTTTTTTGTTGTTGTACTTGATCCAAAGTAATCTCGAAACACGGCAAAAGGGAAGTGCACTCCACCTTGCGAAGACTGAGTGACCTGTCGGTAGTTTATTTGATTTGGAGCTTACTTTACCTGGCTCATCGGCCATTTTATTACCTTGGAACCCCATTTGTCCTGGAATCCAGCAGACCGTGATGCTGTGCCTTGAGCTGAGCTCTCGAACAGTTTGGAATGGGAAAGGCAATAACTGAAAGAGCCTGCAGCTGACTACCTTCTTAGAGAATACTTTTGATTTTAGAGCAGTCTTTTACAAAGTAGAAGTAATCAACGAAGGAAACATAAAAAAACCGACAACATCTCGCGCGTTTTAACTTTGGGCTGTTAGCGTCTCTAGGATTGTCGGCGGCTTTTTCCAAATCTGACATTTTTTTCCTTTTCTGCGTTACTGGCTTATTTTATGTAAGTTCAAGGCATCATCTTCTGAGTTTGTCTGCGAATCCTGATAACACTTTTTGATGTGACACACCGAAGCTAGAGTTGACTTCATATGTCGCTCTTTGAAGCAGGGTTTGCCAATAATTTTAGTTTGAAGTTTGATGGCAAAATGTGAATTTTTTTAAATTCTGTAGTGAAACTGTTGTTGTACCCAGACTAAGCTTCGTCCGTAAACTTCACAAATGAATATACTATCCTCATCTAGTTTAAAGCAGAGATTGTCTGGATATCGGTTCTCTGTTAAGAAAGCTTTACCCAATTGAAGCTCTGAATGTGCTCCAAAACCATGTTCTACTTACCCTAAGTATTCATAGGTCATGTCATGTCCCTAAGTCCTACAGACAATACCACAGATAAACTGAATAGCTTTTCGGTAGGTAGGGCCATCGGGGCGAGATCCTTTTCAAAGGTAATGCAGATATCAAAGTTCCACCGTCTCCCTGATTGATGATGTTGAACATTGAGACATATCCCTGTACCAACTGGTTACCATAAATTTTCTTCACAGTCAATGTCCTGCCAAAGTACTCGCTTCGGCAACATAAGTCTCCAAGATGGTTCGACTAGATCTCTAGGTAGGGACAGATCCTAAAAGATCATTCTATGGAGGTAATTCATAATTTGCTTGAACTGGCAAAGAAGTATACTGGAGTCCTACTGTACTTGATGTAATTTGATGGTACCACACTTTCTTGTCATAAGATGTCCTTGCACATAGAAGGCATCCACATCCTTTCCTTTTTTAAATAACAACAACATTGAATATGCAATTTTATTATTTATTACTTTTATTATTGAATCTATGCTGTGAAAATGGCGTGTTACAACAAAATCATAATTTCATTTCAAAGAGAGTAACGAGAAGTTCAAACTAAAACTGATTAGGAGTACATAGTAGTAAATAGTAGTAGTAGTAGTAGTAGTAAGTAATAGTTGCTACAAATCATTAATTTTTTTTTTCTTAACATTTCACGTTAAAACATAAGAGTTACAAATTAATTTGAATAAATTATATTATATAGGTAGGCGCAGGACATCTTGCTGAATCTTTATTTTTACTTTTTTGTTTACATTTAAGGAAGTCTATATAAAATATCATCAAAGGCACTATAGAGTGATTCTATTTCTACAAGAAAATGTTTTTTATTTTTATTTATTTGTTCTGTTTATGGCAAGAATTATATTCTAGCACATTTTCAACTACATATTGTTTTCACGAATATCCTTGTTTTATTTTAGTTTTCTTTTTTTTATATTTTCTTGTGTAATTTAAAAATTTTTGGAAATTATCATGACTAGTAGTTTCAAACTTTAACTTTTAAATTATTCACTTTTATTTACTTTTTTGTTTTTTTTTTTAAATACCACACACCATAGTTTGCTACAATTTCTTAAAATTTTATTGAAAAAAACATGAAAGAAAAAATTAAGACACATTTTTTTTTTTAAACTTTTGTGCGAGTGTCAAACAGTATTTCACTAATTTTCTTTTGTTTTCTTTTTCTTTTTAGTGTGCTTCCACGTGGGATATGGAGAATTCATATCTAAACTCAAACGAATGGTAAAATTATACTCATTTTACTAATATTAATGATAAAATAAATAAAATAGCATTTTAAGAATAAGAATAATAATTAAAAAAAAATCAACAACGAATAAATTAAGTAAATGGTTTTTAAAACAAAAAAAAAAAAAAAAATAATATAAATTATATATTATTAATATCGGTTAACAAAAAAAAAAAAAGAACTGTTCTTTAAGTAAATAGCATTTCATATCTTCCTCTGTTAATTTTTATGTAATAATAATTATTTTAACTTTTATAATTAAAATTTTTTATTTTTTTTGGAGGGTTTCGCAAATAGCTTTTTTTGTTTCTAAATTGCTTTTCTTTTGGCGTGGCTTACACTCGTTCGACGTAGTTGCCTGGGAAGGTACCAAAGCAGCCGCTGCGCTGTGATGTCCCCACGAACCAGCCATCATCGCATTTTTCAAGAACCAGCACGATGTCACCCTCTTGGAGTTCAAGCTCATCGGTATTTTGCGGTCGGTATTTGTACAGAGCACGGTATCTATAAGAAAGGAAGCAAAAAAGGTTACAAAGTTGGAAAAGATAAGCAAATACAAATTTTGGGACAACAGGTCAGTGGGCGCCATGGCTCATTGGTTAGTGCGTTGGACTATGGAGCAAGAGGTTCGAGGTTCGAACCCCATTCGGAGCACCTAATCTAACAGCCCCACCTCTCGCGAGCGTCGGACAACCATCCGAGAGTACAACTGTCCAAAAACAAATTGCCCTTCGGACACGGCATTAAACAGTAGGCTCCTTCCATTCGTGTAAAGAATACAATACGCACAACACTAATGGTTGTGGGAAGCTAGGCCCTGAGTCCCATCGACCTGTTTATTATTTATATTTTGTAGGTCTATGGAACCCAGGACCTAACTTCTCATAAATATTCGTCTTGTACGTGTTATATTCTTTACCTTTAAATGAAGGGAACCTACTTTTCAATGCCGAATTCGAGGGGCTTTTCATGACAATTACAGTCTCAGATGGACCTCTGTGGCGTATACGTAATATTTTCGCAAAGAATTTTAAATATTTTTAATTTTTCTGCACATGAGGATGCAGGACCTAAGCGTATCTGTACACAAAGTGCGGAGAAGATTAGCATCTGTCTATTCAGGGCTCCATTTAGAGGGCAGCATTAGGAAGAAATTTGCTTATCTGCGACCAGAAAAAAAGTGACTGTGAATGAAATGTCAAAATTTGCGAATATTGGCTCATTCGCATTCGCAGGACGCTGAGCTGTAAATGGCTTTTTAAAGTTAATATACTGTCAGATCTCTTCTTTGGAAGCTAATGGTCCAATTCTTGGTCTATCCGAGACTATACGTACTATATTCGAGAAAAATAGTACGTATTTGCCACAGAGCTATTCATATTCTTTCTGATTATAGCCTCTGCTGAGGCGATTTACCTCGCTTCAGTCAGGAATCCAGTTGCTCTGTATTTTGTGCACAGATTCGCCTGGATCCTGCATCGTTATGTACAGAGAAATGAAAAACATTAATTATTTTTTGCAAAAATAGTACGTATACGCCACCAAGTTGTCATAGTCTTGAGCCGAGAAATAGAAGACACTCAGAATGGACTGTAGGATATCGGGGATGTGTGAAACTAAATCGAGAACTATCCCTAGAGTTTTTGGGAGAAACTTAGGAGGTCCTTGGGTTAAAAATTAACAACCTTTCCTGTGACAAGGTCAAATGCTTAGAGTGTTTTTGAACTTTAAACAACTGTTTAGGTAAATGTTTGTTGACTTCGAAGACCTGTTGGAGGAGGAAGTTGGGAAAATGTTTAAAAAACGCAGTATGACTGGACAAAGTCTTGTGGGTCAACTGATGCGTAACTCGGACATGAGAGAGGACTTTTTGAGAAAAAAGCGATCAGACAAGGAGAGTTAGTTCTTCATTTAGACTGCAATGCTTGGGGCAGCACTAGACCGAACAGCTAAATCGACATACAGAAGTATAAAGAGGCAAAATTCTAGGAGGAAGAAAGGTTGATCGCCCCAGAAGTAATAGGTGCAAGACTGTCCCACCTGCCATGAAAAAAGTTGGAAGATATTGAGATATGTCGGTAGTAACCGAAAACATGAAGGCTTGTAGGCATGGTAGACACCCTAAGATCTAAACAAGCCTTTGGCTGCATGGCAACATATATCTTAGGCGAGTTGGTGCTGTAGATGGCAGATTGACAACAAGATTGACATGGACAAATCATAAATAGAACTCGACTACCGTCTCAGAGAAACAAGGTGTATCTACGTCTATACGTCAAGGGGATCCATTCTCAGAAGAGCTTTATACGGAGGCACATTGAAACGTGTGAAGTAGTATTATAAAGAAGACAAAATAGTAAACCCAGCTCAGCTAATGCACTGCAACATGAATAAGGGAGTGAACCACAAAACTGTGAGGCTAGGTGCAACATCCTCAAAGTAAGTTATGGACTTATCTGGATAGTGCTGAACAACTAACTTACCAGAGCTAAGCAGAAATAAAACAAGAATCCTTCTTAATCAATCTAATTTCCGTAAGAGTACATGACTCCAACAACTCAAGAAAGAAACAGAGTCGATGGCTTTACAAACCACAAAGTGATTCACAATACCTGTTCCCATCATTTTCTAACCTCACTTAACCTAACCATCACCCGTAAAGCTATCTGTAATCGTTTTCGAAAAGTCTTCACAAGATTTAAACCACATCGACTGACCAACTTCTAGTAGGTAGGTACATCTATGCACAAACAAAAAGTTATCACCTTCTAATAGTCCCCTTGTGGTCGAAAAAGAAGAGGAAAATTCTCCCCGGATTCCGGAAATCCACAAATAACTTCGCCATTTACCGTAGCAAATTTCATCCAATCAAACCCCATAAACAGTGACCATTAACTAACCATAAACTTTGTTACAAAACTGCCATAGCTCGACTGCCATTGACCACTAAAGTAGAATTGTGTACAACTAATGCAATTGTCGTCGTTGTCGTCGTCACTTAAGAACCCCAAAGTCAGCAGATACCCAGCTCTAGTGGCGAGTGCCTTGCCTTGACTTAACTTGCACCCTCTCGGTTGAGGGAATAAAACATTATAGCTGCCACCCCCTAACCCGCTATAAACACGAAATGCGGATTCGTATACGAATTATTTGGCTTAAGGCATCCTTTAATGACAGTTGTATTGTTTGTTTGTTCCCAGGACACTCCAGCTCTGTGTGTGTGTGTCATTAAAATAGTCGTAAACTATGTATAGATCCTACTTACGCAACTGGCTCCGTATTGGTATCAACGTGAAGTACTTCGGTTTTATGGAGAGTCCTTGTTTCCCTGAGGATACCATTCGGAGGCTGACCATTGGAAGTGAGGCTATTAAATTCATTATTTATGTTTGTGCGAAGGGTGTCCAGCGATGGCCGCACCGATGATGACTGTGTAATTATGGATTGTGTGGCTGGTGTTCGAGTTGCTTTATCTTCGGCACCGATGTCGACAAGAACCTGTGATGTGAGAAACACAAAACGGACAAAACGATAATTAATTAATGTCCCCTTGGGGCAGGGTGAAGGATAAACTTACCTCAACGTAGGAGACTGGGAAGATGCCCTTACGGTTGGCGATTTTTCCTTCGAACCAATTGTCATCTACTCTCCGGGTGAGAGTAACGTGTTCACCCTTATTTAGGGACAGTTCAATGCCCGATTGTGCCTGGAAGTTGTATTTGGCACGCGCTTGGCCTTCAGAGGGCTTCTTTGGTGGCTGACGGATACCGTCTTTGGTTATTAACTGAAAGTAGTATGGTTTATACATTTTCTTCTAGTGATTGCTGTCATAAGAGAAGGGTCAACTTTTTTACAAACAGGTCCAGTGTACAAGGATACAATGCAGGAAGACAGAACTTAAATCGAATACTTAGTCCAATATGTCAGAAGTCATGGAATCTTTATAGAGCGAATGATCCTTTGGTTTATCAAAAGGATCTTCTGATCCAAATTAGAAATGATGAGGAAGATGGAACTAGACTGAATAAAAAACTGGAAGAAGCTTCCCGCAGGTGGATGAGGATAGAAGACCGGCATGTTCCCGGGCTCTTCGCGTGTTTTGCTTTAATTCGATGCACTTATTCTAAGCTGTAGCCTAGTTAAGAACCTTTTAACAAACTTCTGCCTCCCAGAACAAGCTTGTATAACCTTTTCTCGTTTAGTGTTTTAAAACACAGAGCCATCGTGCTCGGGTTTCTGCAAACTTGGTTCCTGAATTTCTTTTTCTCCACAAAGGAGATTTAGCTCTGAGCAGGCAGTGGTTAAACTGCTCTGCACTTTGTGTACAGATACGCTTGGATCCTGCACACTTATATGCAGAAAAATGGAAAATATTGAACATTCTTTGCAAAAATATTACGCTATCCGCCACAGAGCTGAGGCAACTTCTTCCCAATTCTGCCCTTTGCAGGGGATATTTAACTCTGAGAAGACAGAAGAAGACAAAAAATGTATGGAAAAAAGGGCCATGTATAGCCCACAGAACCAGATACCCACCATCTGGCTATATCCTCCAATCACACATTTCGAGCCAGCTGTTCTGTTTCTGTGCATTCAAAGCACGAACTAGCTTAGCTGCTGCCTCGAAATGGAGATTGGAACCAGAAAATTTTTCAACCAAAAAATGTATGGAAAAAAGGGCCATGTATAGCCCACAGAACCAGATACCCACCATCTGGCTATATCCTCCAATCACACATTTCGAGCCAGCTGTTCTGTTTCTGTGCATTCAAAGCACGAACTAGCTTAGCTGCTGCCTCGAAATGCAGATTGGAACCAGAAAATTTTTCAACCAAAAAATGTATGGAAAAAAGGGCCATGTATAGCCCACAGAACCAGATACCCACCATCTGGCTATATCCTCCAATCACACATTTCGAGCCAGCTGTTCTGTCTCTGTGCATTCAAAGCACAAACTAGCTTAGCTGCTGCCTCGAAATGCAGATTGGAACCAGAAAATTTTTCAACCAAAAAATGTATGGAAAAAAGGGCCATGTATAGCCCACAGAACCAGATACCCACCATCTGGCTATATCCTCCAATCACACATTTCGAGCCAGCTGTTCTGTTTCTGTGCATTCAAAGCACGAACTAGCTTAGCTGCTGCCTCGAAATGCAGATTGGAACCAGAAAATTTTTCAACCAAAAAATGTATGGAAAAAAGGGCCATGTATAGCCCACAGAACCAGATACCCACCATCTGGCTATATCCTCCAATCACACATTTCGAGCCAGCTTTTCTGTTTCTGTGCATTCAAAGCACAAACTGGCTTAGCTGCTGCCTCGAAATGCAGATTGGAATCAGAAAATTTTTCAACCAAAAAATTTATGGAAAAAAGGGCCATGTATAGCCCACAGAACCAGATACCCACCATCTGGCTATATCCTCCAATCACACATTTCGAGCCAGCTTTTCTGTTTCTGTGCATTTAAAGCACAAACTGGCTTAGCTGCTGCCTCGAAATGCAGATTGGAATCAGAAAATTTTTCAACCAAAAAATTTATGGAAAAAAGGGCCATGTATAGCCCACAGAACCAGATACCCACCATCTGGCTATATCCTCCAAGCACACATTTCGAGCCAGCTGTTCTGTTTCTGTGCATTCAAAGCACAAACTGGCTTAGCTGCTGCCTCGAAGTGGAGATTGGAAAGAGAAAATATTTTTCAACCAAAAAATGTATGGAAAAAAGGGCCATGTATAGCCCACAGAACCAGATACCCACCATCTGGCTATATCCTCCAATCACACATTTCGAGCCAGCTGTTCTGTTTCTGTGCATTCAAAGCACAAACTGGCTTAGCTGCTGCCTCGAAGTGGAGATTGGAAAGAGAAAATATTTTTCAACCAAAAAATGTATGGAAAAAAGGGCCATGTATAGCCCACAGAACCAGATACCCACCATCTGGCTATATCCTCCAATCACACATTTCGAGCCAGCTGTTCTGTTTCTGTGCATTCAAAGCACAAACTGGCTTAGCTGCTGCCTCGAAATGCAGATTGGAATCAGAAAATTTTTCAACCAAAAAATTTATGGAAAAAAGGGCCATGTATAGCCCACAGAACCAGATACCCACCATCTGGCTATATCCTCCAATCACACATTTCGAGCCAGCTGTTCTGTTTCTGTGCATTCAAAGCACAAACTGGCTTAGCTGCTGCCTCGAAATGCAGATTGGAATCAGAAAATTTTTCAACCAAAAAATTTATGGAAAAAAGGGCCATGTATAGCCCACAGAACCAGATACCCACCATCTGGCTATATCCTCCAATCACACATTTCGAGCCAGCTGTTCTGTTTCTGTGCATTCAAAGCACAAACTGGCTTAGCTGCTGCCTCGAAGTGGAGATTGGAAACAGAAAATATTTTTCAACCAAAAAATGTATGGAAAAAAGGGCCATGTATAGCCCACAGAACCAGATACCCACCATCTGGCTATATCCTCCAATCACACATTTCGAGCCAGCTGTTCTGTTTCTGTGCATTCAAAGCACAAACTGGCTTAGCTGCTGCCTCGAAATGCAGATTGGAATCAGAAAATTTTTCAACCAAAAAATTTATGGAAAAAAGGGCCATGTATAGCCCACAGAACCAGATACCCACCATCTGGCTATATCCTCCAATCACACATTTCGAGCCAGCTGTTCTGTTTCTGTGCATTCAAAGCACAAACTGGCTTAGCTGCTGCCTCGAAATGCAGATTGGAATCAGAAAATTTTTCAACCAAAAAATTTATGGAAAAAAGGGCCATGTATAGCCCACAGAACCAGATACCCACCATCTGGCTATATCCTCCAATCACACATTTCGAGCCAGCTGTTCTGTTTCTGTGCATTCAAAGCACAAACTGGCTTAGCTGCTGCCTCGAAGTGGAGATTGGAAAGAGAAAATATTTTTCAACCAAAAAATGTATGGAAAAAAGGGCCATGTATAGCCCACAGAACCAGATACCCACCATCTGGCTATATCCTCCAATCACACATTTCGAGCCAGCTGTTCTGTTTCTGTGCATTCAAAGCACAAACTGGCTTAGCTGCTGCCTCGAAGTGGAGATTGGAAACAGAAAATATTTTTCAACCAAAAAATGTATGGAAAAAAGGGCCATGTGTAGCCCACAGAACCAGATACCCACCATCTGGCTATATCCTCCAATCACACATTTCGAGCCAGCTTTTCTGTTTCTGTGCATTCAAAGCACAAACTGGCTTAGCTGCTGACTCGAAGTGGAGATTGGAAAGAGAAAATATTTTTCAACCAAAAAATGTATGGAAAAAAGGGCCATGTATAGCCCACAGAACCAGATACCCACCATCTGGCTATATCCTCCAATCACACATTTCGAGCCAGCTGTTCTGTTTCTGTGCATTCAAAGCACAAACTGGCTTAGCTGCTGCCTCGAAGTGGAGATTGGAAAGAGAAAATATTTTTCAACCAAAAAATGTATGGAAAAAAGGGCCATGTATAGCCCACAGAACCAGATACCCACCATCTGGCTATATCCTCCAATCACACATTTCGAGCCAGCTGTTCTGTTTCTGTGCATTCAAAGCACAAACTGGCTTAGCTGCTGCCTCGAAGTGGAGATTGGAAACAGAAAATATTTTTCAACCAAAAAATGTATGGAAAAAAGGGCCATGTGTAGCCCACAGAACCAGATACCCACCATCTGGCTATATCCTCCAATCACACATTTCGAGCCAGCTTTTCTGTTTCTGTGCATTCAAAGCACAAACTGGCTTAGCTGCTGCCTCGAAATGCAGATTGGAATCAGAAAATTTTTCAACCAAAAAATTTATGGAAAAAAGGGCCATGTATAGCCCACAGAACCAGATACCCACCATCTGGCTATATCCTCCAATCACACATTTCGAGCCAGCTGTTCTGTTTCTGTGCATTCAAAGCACAAACTGGCTTAGCTGCTGACTCGAAGTGGAGATTGGAAAGAGAAAATATTTTTCAACCAAAAAATGTATGGAAAAAAGGGCCATGTATAGCCCACAGAACCAGATACCCACCATCTGGCTATATCCTCCAATCACACATTTCGAGCCAGCTGTTCTGTTTCTGTGCATTCAAAGCACAAACTGGCTTAGCTGCTGACTCGAAGTGGAGATTGGAAAGAGAAAATATTTTTCAACCAAAAAATTTATGGAAAAAAGGGCCATGTATAGCCCACAGAACCAGATACCCACCATCTGGCTATATCCTCCAATCACACATTTCGAGCCAGCTGTTCTGTTTCTGTGCATTCAAAGCACAAACTGGCTTAGCTGCTGCCTCGAAATGCAGATTGGAATCAGAAAATTTTTCAACCAAAAAATTTATGGAAAAAAGGGCCATGTATAGCCCACAGAACCAGATACCCACCATCTGGCTATATCCTCCAATCACACATTTCGAGCCAGCAGTTCTATTTCTGTGCATTAAACGCACAAACTAGGTTAGTTGCTGCCTCGAAATGGAGATTGGGAACAGAAAATTTTTCACCCAAAAATGTATGAAAAAAAGGGCCAAGTATAGCCCACAGAACCAGATACCCACCATCTGGCTATATCCTCCAATCACACATTTCGAGCCAGCTGTTCTGTTTCTGTGCATTCAAAGCACAAACTGGCTTAGCTGCTGCCTCGAAGTGGAGATTGGAAACAGAAAATATTTTTCAACCAAAAAATGTATGGAAAAAAGGGCCATGTATAGCCCACAGAACCAGATACCCACCATCTGGCTATATCCTCCAATCACACATTTCGAGCCAGCTGTTCTGTTTCTGTGCATTCAAAGCACAAACTGGCTTAGCTGCTGACTCGAAGTGGAGATTGGAAAGAGAAAATATTTTTCAACCAAAAAATGTATGGAAAAAAGGGCCATGTATAGCCCACAGAACCAGATACCCACCATCTGGCTATATCCTCCAATCACACATTTCGAGCCAGCTGTTCTGTTTCTGTGCATTCAAAGCACAAACTGGCTTAGCTGCTGCCTCGAAGTGGAGATTGGAAAGAGAAAATATTTTTCAACCAAAAAATGTATGGAAAAAAGGGCCATGTATAGCCCACAGAACCAGATACCCACCATCTGGCTATATCCTCCAATCACACATTTCGAGCCAGCTGTTCTGTTTCTGTGCATTCAAAGCACAAACTGGCTTAGCTGCTGCCTCGAAGTGGAGATTGGAAACAGAAAATATTTTTCAACCAAAAAATGTATGGAAAAAAGGGCCATGTGTAGCCCACAGAACCAGATACCCACCATCTGGCTATATCCTCCAATCACACATTTCGAGCCAGCTTTTCTGTTTCTGTGCATTCAAAGCACAAACTGGCTTAGCTGCTGCCTCGAAATGCAGATTGGAATCAGAAAATTTTTCAACCAAAAAATTTATGGAAAAAAGGGCCATGTATAGCCCACAGAACCAGATACCCACCATCTGGCTATATCCTCCAATCACACATTTCGAGCCAGCTGTTCTGTTTCTGTGCATTCAAAGCACAAACTGGCTTAGCTGCTGCCTCGAAGTGGAGATTGGAAACAGAAAATATTTTTCAACCAAAAAATGTATGGAAAAAAGGGCCATGTATAGCCCACAGAACCAGATACCCACCATCTGGCTATATCCTCCAATCACACATTTCGAGCCAGCTGTTCTGTTTCTGTGCATTCAAAGCACAAACTGGCTTAGCTGCTGACTCGAAGTGGAGATTGGAAAGAGAAAATATTTTTCAACCAAAAAATGTATGGAAAAAAGGGCCATGTATAGCCCACAGAACCAGATACCCACCATCTGGCTATATCCTCCAATCACACATTTCGAGCCAGCTGTTCTGTTTCTGTGCATTCAAAGCACAAACTGGCTTAGCTGCTGCCTCGAAATGCAGATTGGAATCAGAAAATTTTTCAACCAAAAAATTTATGGAAAAAAGGGCCATGTATAGCCCACAGAACCAGATACCCACCATCTGGCTATATCCTCCAATCACACATTTCGAGCCAGCTGTTCTGTTTCTGTGCATTCAAAGCACAAACTGGCTTAGCTGCTGCCTCGAAATGCAGATTGGAATCAGAAAATTTTTCAACCAAAAAATTTATGGAAAAAAGGGCCATGTGTAGCCCACAGAACCAGATACCCACCATCTGGCTATATCCTCCAATCACACATTTCGAGCCAGCTGTTCTGTTTCTGTGCATTCAAAGCACAAACTGGCTTAGCTGCTGCCTCGAAATGCAGATTGGAATCAGAAAATTTTTCAACCAAAAAATTTATGGAAAAAAGGGCCATGTATAGCCCACAGAACCAGATACCCACCATCTGGCTATATCCTCCAATCACACATTTCGAGCCAGCTGTTCTGTTTCTGTGCATTCAAAGCACAAACTGGCTTAGCTGCTGCCTCGAAATGCAGATTGGAATCAGAAAATTTTTCAACCAAAAAATTTATGGAAAAAAGGGCCATGTGTAGCCCACAGAACCAGATACCCACCATCTGGCTATATCCTCCAATCACACATTTCGAGCCAGCTGTTCTGTTTCTGTGCATTCAAAGCACAAACTGGCTTAGCTGCTGCCTCGAAATGCAGATTGGAATCAGAAAATTTTTCAACCAAAAAATTTATGGAAAAAAGGGCCATGTATAGCCCACAGAACCAGATACCCACCATCTGGCTATATCCTCCAATCACACATTTCGAGCCAGCTGTTCTGTTTCTGTGCATTCAAAGCACAAACTGGCTTAGCTGCTGCCTCGAAGTGGAGATTGGAAACAGAAAATATTTTTCAACCAAAAAATGTATGGAAAAAAGGGCCATGTATAGCCCACAGAACCAGATACCCACCATCTGGCTATATCCTCCAATCACACATTTCGAGCCAGCTGTTCTGTTTCTGTGCATTCAAAGCACAAACTGGCTTAGCTGCTGACTCGAAGTGGAGATTGGAAAGAGAAAATATTTTTCAACCAAAAAATGTATGGAAAAAAGGGCCATGTATAGCCCACAGAACCAGATACCCACCATCTGGCTATATCCTCCAATCACACATTTCGAGCCAGCTGTTCTGTTTCTGTGCATTCAAAGCACAAACTGGCTTAGCTGCTGCCTCGAAATGCAGATTGGAATCAGAAAATTTTTCAACCAAAAAATTTATGGAAAAAAGGGCCATGTATAGCCCACAGAACCAGATACCCACCATCTGGCTATATCCTCCAATCACACATTTCGAGCCAGCTGTTCTGTTTCTGTGCATTCAAAGCACAAACTGGCTTAGCTGCTGCCTCGAAATGCAGATTGGAATCAGAAAATTTTTCAACCAAAAAATTTATGGAAAAAAGGGCCATGTGTAGCCCACAGAACCAGATACCCACCATCTGGCTATATCCTCCAATCACACATTTCGAGCCAGCTGTTCTGTTTCTGTGCATTCAAAGCACAAACTGGCTTAGCTGCTGCCTCGAAATGCAGATTGGAATCAGAAAATTTTTCAACCAAAAAATTTATGGAAAAAAGGGCCATGTATAGCCCACAGAACCAGATACCCACCATCTGGCTATATCCTCCAATCACACATTTCGAGCCAGCAGTTCTATTTCTGTGCATTAAACGCACAAACTGGCTTAGCTGCTGCCTCGAAGTGGAGATTGGAAACAGAAAATATTTTTCAACCAAAAAATGTATGGAAAAAAGGGCCATGTGTAGCCCACAGAACCAGATACCCACCATCTGGCTATATCCTCCAATCACACATTTCGAGCCAGCTGTTCTGTTTCTGTGCATTCAAAGCACAAACTGGCTTAGCTGCTGCCTCGAAATGCAGATTGGAATCAGACAATTTTTCAACCAAAAAATTTATGGAAAAAAGGGCCATGTATAGCCCACAGAACCAGATACCCACCATCTGGCTATATCCTCCAATCACACATTTCGAGCCAGCAGTTCTATTTCTGTGCATTAAACGCACAAACTAGGTTAGTTGCTGCCTCGAAATGGAGATTGGGAACAGAAAATTTTTCACCCAAAAATGTATGAAAAAAAGGGCCATGTATAGCCCACAGAACCAGATACCCACCATCTGGCTATATCCTCCAATCACACATTTCGAGCCAGCTGTTCTGTTTCTGTGCATTCAAAGCACAAACTGGCTTAGCTGCTGCCTCGAAGTGGAGATTGGAAACAGAAAATATTTTTCAACCAAAAAATTTATGGAAAAAAGGGCCATGTATAGCCCACAGAACCAGATACCCACCATCTGGCTATATCCTCCAATCACACATTTCGAGCCAGCTGTTCTATTTCTGTGCATTCAAAGCACAAACTGGCTTAGCTGCTGCCTCGAAGTGGAGATTGGAAACAGAAAATATTTTTCAACCAAAAAATTTATGGAAAAAAGGGCCATGTATAGCCCACAGAACCAGATACCCACCATCTGGCTATATCCTCCAATCACACATTTCGAGCCAGCTGTTCTATTTCTGTGCATTCAAAGCACAAACTGGCTTAGCTGCTGCCTCGAAGTGGAGATTGGAAAGAGAAAATATTTTTCAACCAAAAAATGTATGGAAAAAAGGGCCATGTATAGCCCACAGAACCAGATACCCACCATCTGGCTATATCCTCCAATCACACATTTCGAGCCAGCTTTTCTGTTTCTGTGCATTCAAAGCACAAACTGGCTTAGCTGCTGCCTTGAAGTGGAGATTGGAAAGAGAAAATATTTTTCAACCAAAAAATGTATGGAAAAAAGGGCCATGTATAGCCCACAGAACCAGATACCCACCATCTGGCTATATCCTCCAATCACACATTTCGAGCCAGCTTTTCTGTTTCTGTGCATTCAAAGCACAAACTGGCTTAGCTGCTGCCTCGAAATGCAGATTGGAATCAGAAAATTTTTCAACCAAAAAATTTATGGAAAAAAGGGCCATGTATAGCCCACAGAACCAGATACCCACCCAATCACACATTTCGAGCCAGCTGTTCTGTTTCTGTGCATTCAAAGCACAAACTGGCTTAGCTGCTGCCTCGAAGTGGAGATTGGAAACAGAAAATATTTTTCAACCAAAAAATGTATGGAAAAAAGGGCCATGTATAGCCCACAGAACCAGATACCCAACATCTGGCTATATCCTCCAATCACACATTTCGAGTCAGCTTTTCTGTTTCTGTGCATTCAAAGCACAAACTGGCTTAGCTGCTGCCTCGAAATGCAGATTGGAATCAGACAATTTTTCAACCAAAAAATTTATGGAAAAAAGGGCCATGTATAGCCCACAGAACCAGATACCCACCATCTGGCTATATCCTCCAATCACACATTTCGAGCCAGCTGTCCTCTTTCTGTGCATTCAAAGCACAAACTGGCTTAGCTGCTGCCTCGAAGTGGAGATTGGAAAGAGAAAATATTTTTCAACCAAAAAATGTATGGAAAAAAGGGCCATGTATAGCCCACAGAACCAGATACCCAACATCTGGCTATATCCTCCAATCACACATTTCGAGCCAGCTGTCCTCTTTCTGTGCATTCAAAGCACAAACTGGCTTAGCTGCTGCCTCGAAGTGGAGATTGGAAAGAGAAAATATTTTTCAACCAAAAAATGTATGGAAAAAAGGGCCATGTATAGCCCACAGAACCAGATACCCAACATCTGGCTATATCCTCCAATCACACATTTCGAGCCAGCTTTTCTGTTTCTGTGCATTCAAAGCACAAACTGGCTTAGCTGCTGCCTCGAAGTGGAGATTGGAAACAGAAAATATTTTTCAACCAAAAAATGTATGGAAAAAAGGGCCATGTATAGCCCACAGAACCAGATACCCACCATCTGGCTATATCCTCCAATCACACATTTCGAGCCAGCTGTCCTCTTTCTGTGCATTCAAAGCACAAACTGGCTTAGCTGCTGCCTCGAAGTGGAGATTGGAAAGAGAAAATATTTTTCAACCAAAAAATGTATGGAAAAAAGGGCCATGTATAGCCCACAGAACCAGATACCCAACATCTGGCTATATCCTCCAATCACACATTTCGAGCCAGCTTTTCTGTTTCTGTGCATTAAACGCACAAACTAGGTTAGTTGCTGCCTCGAAATGGAGATTGGGAACAGAAAATTTTTCACCCAAAAATGTATGAAAAAAAGGGCCAAGTATAGCCCACAGAACCAGATACCCACCATCTGGCTATATCCTCCAATCACACATTTCGAGCCAGCTGTCCTCTTTCTGTGCATTCAAAGCACAAACTGGCTTAGCTGCTGCCTCGAAGTGGAGATTGGAAAGAGAAAATATTTTTCAACCAAAAAATGTATGGAAAAAAGGGCCATGTATAGCCCACAGAACCAGATACCCAACATCTGGCTATATCCTCCAATCACACATTTCGAGCCAGCTGTCCTCTTTCTGTGCATTCAAAGCACAAACTGGCTTAGCTGCTGCCTCGAAGTGGAGATTGGAAAGAGAAAATATTTTTCAACCAAAAAATGTATGGAAAAAAGGGCCATGTATAGCCCACAGAACCAGATACCCAACATCTGGCTATATCCTCCAATCACACATTTCGAGCCAGCTTTTCTGTTTCTGTGCATTCAAAGCACAAACTGGCTTAGCTGCTGCCTCGAAGTGGAGATTGGAAACAGAAAATATTTTTCAACCAAAAAATGTATGGAAAAAAGGGCCATGTATAGCCCACAGAACCAGATACCCACCATCTGGCTATATCCTCCAATCACACATTTCGAGCCAGCTGTTCTGTTTCTGTGCATTCAAAGCACAAACTGGCTTAGCTGCTGCCTCGAAGTGGAGATTGGAAAGAGAAAATATTTTTCAACCAAAAAATGTATGGAAAAAAGGGCCATGTATAGCCCACAGAACCAGATACCCACCATCTGGCTATATCCTCCAATCACACATTTCGAGCCAGCTGTTCTGTTTCTGTGCATTCAAAGCACAAACTGGCTTAGCTGCTGCCTCGAAGTGGAGATTGGAAACAGAAAATATTTTTCAACCAAAAAATGTATGGAAAAAAGGGCCATGTGTAGCCCACAGAACCAGATACCCACCATCTGGCTATATCCTCCAATCACACATTTCGAGCCAGCTTTTCTGTTTCTGTGCATTCAAAGCACAAACTGGCTTAGCTGCTGCCTCGAAATGCAGATTGGAATCAGAAAATTTTTCAACCAAAAAATTTATGGAAAAAAGGGCCATGTATAGCCCACAGAACCAGATACCCACCATCTGGCTATATCCTCCAATCACACATTTCGAGCCAGCTGTTCTGTTTCTGTGCATTCAAAGCACAAACTGGCTTAGCTGCTGACTCGAAGTGGAGATTGGAAAGAGAAAATATTTTTCAACCAAAAAATGTATGGAAAAAAGGGCCATGTATAGCCCACAGAACCAGATACCCACCATCTGGCTATATCCTCCAATCACACATTTCGAGCCAGCTGTTCTGTTTCTGTGCATTCAAAGCACAAACTGGCTTAGCTGCTGACTCGAAGTGGAGATTGGAAAGAGAAAATATTTTTCAACCAAAAAATTTATGGAAAAAAGGGCCATGTATAGCCCACAGAACCAGATACCCACCATCTGGCTATATCCTCCAATCACACATTTCGAGCCAGCTGTTCTGTTTCTGTGCATTCAAAGCACAAACTGGCTTAGCTGCTGCCTCGAAATGCAGATTGGAATCAGAAAATTTTTCAACCAAAAAATTTATGGAAAAAAGGGCCATGTATAGCCCACAGAACCAGATACCCACCATCTGGCTATATCCTCCAATCACACATTTCGAGCCAGCAGTTCTATTTCTGTGCATTAAACGCACAAACTAGGTTAGTTGCTGCCTCGAAATGGAGATTGGGAACAGAAAATTTTTCACCCAAAAATGTATGAAAAAAAGGGCCAAGTATAGCCCACAGAACCAGATACCCACCATCTGGCTATATCCTCCAATCACACATTTCGAGCCAGCTGTTCTGTTTCTGTGCATTCAAAGCACAAACTGGCTTAGCTGCTGCCTCGAAGTGGAGATTGGAAACAGAAAATATTTTTCAACCAAAAAATGTATGGAAAAAAGGGCCATGTATAGCCCACAGAACCAGATACCCACCATCTGGCTATATCCTCCAATCACACATTTCGAGCCAGCTGTTCTGTTTCTGTGCATTCAAAGCACAAACTGGCTTAGCTGCTGACTCGAAGTGGAGATTGGAAAGAGAAAATATTTTTCAACCAAAAAATGTATGGAAAAAAGGGCCATGTATAGCCCACAGAACCAGATACCCACCATCTGGCTATATCCTCCAATCACACATTTCGAGCCAGCTGTTCTGTTTCTGTGCATTCAAAGCACAAACTGGCTTAGCTGCTGCCTCGAAGTGGAGATTGGAAAGAGAAAATATTTTTCAACCAAAAAATGTATGGAAAAAAGGGCCATGTATAGCCCACAGAACCAGATACCCACCATCTGGCTATATCCTCCAATCACACATTTCGAGCCAGCTGTTCTGTTTCTGTGCATTCAAAGCACAAACTGGCTTAGCTGCTGCCTCGAAGTGGAGATTGGAAACAGAAAATATTTTTCAACCAAAAAATGTATGGAAAAAAGGGCCATGTGTAGCCCACAGAACCAGATACCCACCATCTGGCTATATCCTCCAATCACACATTTCGAGCCAGCTTTTCTGTTTCTGTGCATTCAAAGCACAAACTGGCTTAGCTGCTGCCTCGAAATGCAGATTGGAATCAGAAAATTTTTCAACCAAAAAATTTATGGAAAAAAGGGCCATGTATAGCCCACAGAACCAGATACCCACCATCTGGCTATATCCTCCAATCACACATTTCGAGCCAGCTGTTCTGTTTCTGTGCATTCAAAGCACAAACTGGCTTAGCTGCTGCCTCGAAGTGGAGATTGGAAACAGAAAATATTTTTCAACCAAAAAATGTATGGAAAAAAGGGCCATGTATAGCCCACAGAACCAGATACCCACCATCTGGCTATATCCTCCAATCACACATTTCGAGCCAGCTGTTCTGTTTCTGTGCATTCAAAGCACAAACTGGCTTAGCTGCTGACTCGAAGTGGAGATTGGAAAGAGAAAATATTTTTCAACCAAAAAATGTATGGAAAAAAGGGCCATGTATAGCCCACAGAACCAGATACCCACCATCTGGCTATATCCTCCAATCACACATTTCGAGCCAGCTGTTCTGTTTCTGTGCATTCAAAGCACAAACTGGCTTAGCTGCTGCCTCGAAGTGGAGATTGGAAAGAGAAAATATTTTTCAACCAAAAAATGTATGGAAAAAAGGGCCATGTATAGCCCACAGAACCAGACACCCACCATCTGGCTATATCCTCCAATCACACATTTCGAGCCAGCTGTTCTGTTTCTGTGCATTCAAAGCACAAACTGGCTTAGCTGCTGCCTCGAAGTGGAGATTGGAAACAGAAAATATTTTTCAACCAAAAAATGTATGGAAAAAAGGGCCATGTGTAGCCCACAGAACCAGATACCCACCATCTGGCTATATCCTCCAATCACACATTTCGAGCCAGCTTTTCTGTTTCTGTGCATTCAAAGCACAAACTGGCTTAGCTGCTGCCTCGAAATGCAGATTGGAATCAGAAAATTTTTCAACCAAAAAATTTATGGAAAAAAGGGCCATGTATAGCCCACAGAACCAGATACCCACCATCTGGCTATATCCTCCAATCACACATTTCGAGCCAGCTGTTCTGTTTCTGTGCATTCAAAGCACAAACTGGCTTAGCTGCTGCCTCGAAGTGGAGATTGGAAACAGAAAATATTTTTCAACCAAAAAATGTATGGAAAAAAGGGCCAAGTATAGCCCACAGAACCAGATACCCACCATCTGGCTATATCCTCCAATCACACATTTCGAGCCAGCTGTTCTGTTTCTGTGCATTCAAAGCACAAACTGGCTTAGCTGCTGCCTCGAAGTGGAGATTGGAAACAGAAAATATTTTTCAACCAAAAAATGTATGGAAAAAAGGGCCATGTATAGCCCACAGAACCAGATACCCACCATCTGGCTATATCCTCCAATCACACATTTCGAGCCAGCTGTTCTGTTTCTGTGCATTCAAAGCACAAACTGGCTTAGCTGCTGCCTCGAAGTGGAGATTGGAAACAGAAAATATTTTTCAACCAAAAAATGTATGGAAAAAAGGGCCATGTATAGCCCACAGAACCAGATACCCACCATCTGGCTATATCCTCCAATCACACATTTCGAGCCAGCTGTTCTGTTTCTGTGCATTCAAAGCACAAACTGGCTTAGCTGCTGACTCGAAGTGGAGATTGGAAAGAGAAAATATTTTTCAACCAAAAAATGTATGGAAAAAAGGGCCATGTATAGCCCACAGAACCAGATACCCACCATCTGGCTATATCCTCCAATCACACATTTCGAGCCAGCTGTTCTGTTTCTGTGCATTCAAAGCACAAACTGGCTTAGCTGCTGCCTCGAAGTGGAGATTGGAAAGAGAAAATATTTTTCAACCAAAAAATGTATGGAAAAAAGGGCCATGTATAGCCCACAGAACCAGATACCCACCATCTGGCTATATCCTCCAATCACACATTTCGAGCCAGCTGTTCTGTTTCTGTGCATTCAAAGCACAAACTGGCTTAGCTGCTGCCTCGAAGTGGAGATTGGAAACAGAAAATATTTTTCAACCAAAAAATGTATGGAAAAAAGGGCCATGTGTAGCCCACAGAACCAGATACCCACCATCTGGCTATATCCTCCAATCACACATTTCGAGCCAGCTTTTCTGTTTCTGTGCATTCAAAGCACAAACTGGCTTAGCTGCTGCCTCGAAATGCAGATTGGAATCAGAAAATTTTTCAACCAAAAAATTTATGGAAAAAAGGGCCATGTATAGCCCACAGAACCAGATACCCACCATCTGGCTATATCCTCCAATCACACATTTCGAGCCAGCTGTTCTGTTTCTGTGCATTCAAAGCACAAACTGGCTTAGCTGCTGCCTCGAAGTGGAGATTGGAAACAGAAAATATTTTTCAACCAAAAAATGTATGGAAAAAAGGGCCATGTATAGCCCACAGAACCAGATACCCACCATCTGGCTATATCCTCCAATCACACATTTCGAGCCAGCTGTTCTGTTTCTGTGCATTCAAAGCACAAACTGGCTTAGCTGCTGACTCGAAGTGGAGATTGGAAAGAGAAAATATTTTTCAACCAAAAAATGTATGGAAAAAAGGGCCATGTATAGCCCACAGAACCAGATACCCACCATCTGGCTATATCCTCCAATCACACATTTCGAGCCAGCTGTTCTGTTTCTGTGCATTCAAAGCACAAACTGGCTTAGCTGCTGCCTCGAAGTGGAGATTGGAAAGAGAAAATATTTTTCAACCAAAAAATGTATGGAAAAAAGGGCCATGTATAGCCCACAGAACCAGATACCCACCATCTGGCTATATCCTCCAATCACACATTTCGAGCCAGCTGTTCTGTTTCTGTGCATTCAAAGCACAAACTGGCTTAGCTGCTGCCTCGAAGTGGAGATTGGAAACAGAAAATATTTTTCAACCAAAAAATGTATGGAAAAAAGGGCCATGTGTAGCCCACAGAACCAGATACCCACCATCTGGCTATATCCTCCAATCACACATTTCGAGCCAGCTTTTCTGTTTCTGTGCATTCAAAGCACAAACTGGCTTAGCTGCTGCCTCGAAATGCAGATTGGAATCAGAAAATTTTTCAACCAAAAAATTTATGGAAAAAAGGGCCATGTATAGCCCACAGAACCAGATACCCACCATCTGGCTATATCCTCCAATCACACATTTCGAGCCAGCTGTTCTGTTTCTGTGCATTCAAAGCACAAACTGGCTTAGCTGCTGACTCGAAGTGGAGATTGGAAAGAGAAAATATTTTTCAACCAAAAAATGTATGGAAAAAAGGGCCATGTATAGCCCACAGAACCAGATACCCACCATCTGGCTATATCCTCCAATCACACATTTCGAGCCAGCTGTTCTGTTTCTGTGCATTCAAAGCACAAACTGGCTTAGCTGCTGCCTCGAAGTGGAGATTGGAAAGAGAAAATATTTTTCAACCAAAAAATGTATGGAAAAAAGGGCCATGTATAGCCCACAGAACCAGATACCCACCATCTGGCTATATCCTCCAATCACACATTTCGAGCCAGCTTTTCTGTTTCTGTGCATTCAAAGCACAAACTGGCTTAGCTGCTGCCTCGAAATGCAGATTGGAATCAGAAAATTTTTCAACCAAAAAATTTATGGAAAAAAGGGCCATGTATAGCCCACAGAACCAGATACCCACCATCTGGCTATATCCTCCAATCACACATTTCGAGCCAGCTGTTCTGTTTCTGTGCATTCAAAGCACAAACTGGCTTAGCTGCTGCCTCGAAGTGGAGATTGGAAACAGAAAATATTTTTCAACCAAAAAATGTATGGAAAAAAGGGCCATGTGTAGCCCACAGAACCAGATACCCACCATCTGGCTATATCCTCCAATCACACATTTCGAGCCAGCTGTTCTGTTTCTGTGCATTCAAAGCACAAACTGGCTTAGCTGCTGCCTCGAAATGCAGATTGGAATCAGACAATTTTTCAACCAAAAAATTTATGGAAAAAAGGGCCATGTATAGCCCACAGAACCAGATACCCACCATCTGGCTATATCCTCCAATCACACATTTCGAGCCAGCAGTTCTATTTCTGTGCATTAAACGCACAAACTAGGTTAGTTGCTGCCTCGAAATGGAGATTGGGAACAGAAAATTTTTCACCCAAAAATGTATGAAAAAAAGGGCCATGTATAGCCCACAGAACCAGATACCCACCATCTGGCTATATCCTCCAATCACACATTTCGAGCCAGCTGTTCTGTTTCTGTGCATTCAAAGCACAAACTGGCTTAGCTGCTGCCTCGAAATGCAGATTGGAATCAGACAATTTTTCAACCAAAAAATTTATGGAAAAAAGGGCCATGTATAGCCCACAGAACCAGATACCCACCATCTGGCTATATCCTCCAATCACACATTTCGAGCCAGCAGTTCTATTTCTGTGCATTAAACGCACAAACTAGGTTAGTTGCTGCCTCGAAATGGAGATTGGAACCAGAAAATTTTTCAACCAAAAAATGTATGGAAAAAAGGGCCATGTATAGCCCACAGAACCAGATACCCACCATCTGGCTATATCCTCCAATCACACATTTCGAGCCAGCTGTTCTGTTTCTGTGCATTCAAAGCACAAACTGGCTTAGCTGCTGCCTCGAAGTGGAGATTGGAAACAGAAAATATTTTTCAACCAAAAAATTTATGGAAAAAAGGGCCATGTATAGCCCACAGAACCAGATACCCACCATCTGGCTATATCCTCCATTCACACATTTCGAGCCAGCTGTTCTATTTCTGTGCATTCAAAGCACAAACTGGCTTAGCTGCTGCCTCGAAGTGGAGATTGGAAAGAGAAAATATTTTTCAACCAAAAAATGTATGGAAAAAAGGGCCATGTATAGCCCACAGAACCAGATACCCACCATCTGGCTATATCCTCCAATCACACATTTCGAGCCAGCTTTTCTGTTTCTGTGCATTCAAAGCACAAACTGGCTTAGCTGCTGCCTTGAAGTGGAGATTGGAAAGAGAAAATATTTTTCAACCAAAAAATGTATGGAAAAAAGGGCCATGTATAGCCCACAGAACCAGATACCCACCATCTGGCTATATCCTCCAATCACACATTTCGAGCCAGCTTTTCTGTTTCTGTGCATTCAAAGCACAAACTGGCTTAGCTGCTGCCTCAAAATGCAGATTGGATTCAGAAAATTTTTCAACCAAAAAATTTATGGAAAAAAGGGCCATGTATAGCCCACAGAACCAGATACCCACCCAATCACACATTTCGAGCCAGCTGTTCTGTTTCTGTGCATTCAAAGCACAAACTGGCTTAGCTGCTGCCTCGAAGTGGAGATTGGAAACAGAAAATATTTTTCAACCAAAAAATGTATGGAAAAAAGGGCCATGTATAGCCCACAGAACCAGATACCCAACATCTGGCTATATCCTCCAATCACACATTTCGAGCCAGCTTTTCTGTTTCTGTGCATTCAAAGCACAAACTGGCTTAGCTGCTGCCTCGAAGTGGAGATTGGAAAGAGAAAATATTTTTCAACCAAAAAATGTATGGAAAAAAGGGCCATGTATAGCCCACAGAACCAGATACCCAACATCTGGCTATATCCTCCAATCACACATTTCGAGCCAGCTTTTCTGTTTCTGTGCATTCAAAGCACAAACTGGCTTAGCTGCTGCCTCGAAGTGGAGATTGGAAACAGAAAATATTTTTCAACCAAAAAATGTATGGAAAAAAGGGCCATGTATAGCAAACAGAACCAGATACCCACCATCTGGCTATATCCTCCAATCACACATTTCGAGCCAGCTGTCCTCTTTCTGTGCATTCAAAGCACAAACTGGCTTAGCTGCTGCCTCGAAGTGGAGATTGGAAAGAGAAAATATTTTTCAACCAAAAAATGTATGGAAAAAAGGGCCATGTATAGCCCACAGAACCAGATACCCAACATCTGGCTATATCCTCCAATCACACATTTCGAGCCAGCTTTTCTGTTTCTGTGCATTCAAAGCACAAACTGGCTTAGCTGCTGCCTCGAAATGCAGATTGGAATCAGACAATTTTTCAACCAAAAAATTTATGGAAAAAAGGGCCATGTATAGCCCACAGAACCAGATACCCACCATCTGGCTATATCCTCCAATCACACATTTCGAGCCAGCTGTCCTCTTTCTGTGCATTCAAAGCACAAACTGGCTTAGCTGCTGCCTCGAAGTGGAGATTGGAAAGAGAAAATATTTTTCAACCAAAAAATGTATGGAAAAAAGGGCCATGTATAGCCCACAGAACCAGATACCCAACATCTGGCTATATCCTCCAATCACACATTTCGAGCCAGCTGTCCTCTTTCTGTGCATTCAAAGCACAAACTGGCTTAGCTGCTGCCTCGAAGTGGAGATTGGAAAGAGAAAATATTTTTCAACCAAAAAATGTATGGAAAAAAGGGCCATGTATAGCCCACAGAACCAGATACCCAACATCTGGCTATATCCTCCAATCACACATTTCGAGCCAGCTTTTCTGTTTCTGTGCATTCAAAGCACAAACTGGCTTAGCTGCTGCCTCGAAGTGGAGATTGGAAACAGAAAATATTTTTCAACCAAAAAATGTATGGAAAAAAGGGCCATGTATAGCCCACAGAACCAGATACCCACCATCTGGCTATATCCTCCAATCACACATTTCGAGCCAGCTGTCCTCTTTCTGTGCATTCAAAGCACAAACTGGCTTAGCTGCTGCCTCGAAGTGGAGATTGGAAAGAGAAAATATTTTTCAACCAAAAAATGTATGGAAAAAAGGGCCATGTATAGCCCACAGAACCAGATACCCAACATCTGGCTATATCCTCCAATCACACATTTCGAGCCAGCTTTTCTGTTTCTGTGCATTAAACGCACAAACTAGGTTAGTTGCTGCCTCGAAATGGAGATTGGGAACAGAAAATTTTTCACCCAAAAATGTATGAAAAAAAGGGCCAAGTATAGCCCACAGAACCAGATACCCACCATCTGGCTATATCCTCCAATCACACATTTCGAGCCAGCAGTTCTATTTCTGTGCATTAAACGCACAAACTAGGTTAGTTGCTGCCTCGAAATGGAGATTGGAAAGAGAAAATATTTTTCAACCAAAAAATGTATGGAAAAAAGGGCCATGTATAGCCCACAGAACCAGATACCCACCATCTGGCTATATCCTCCAAGCACACATTTCGAGATAGCTGTTCTGTTTCTGTGCATTCAAAGCACAAACTGGCTTAGCTGCTGCCTCGAAGTGGAGATTGGAAAGAGAAAATATTTTTCAACCAAAAAATGTATGGAAAAAAGGGCCATGTATAGCCCACAGAACCAGATACCCACCATCTGGCTATATCCTCCAATCACACATTTCGAGCCAGCTGTTCTGTTTCTGTGCATTCAAAGCACAAACTGGCTTAGCTGCTGCCTCGAAGTGGAGATTGGAAACAGAAAATATTTTTCAACCAAAAAATGTATGGAAAAAAGGGCCATGTGTAGCCCACAGAACCAGATACCGACCATCTGGCAATATCATCCAATCACACATTTCGAGCCAGCTGTTCTGTCTCTGTGCATTCAAAGCACAAACTAGCTTAGCTGCTGCCTCGAAATGCAGATTGGAACCAGAAAATTTTTCAACCAAAAAATGTATGGAAAAAAGGGCCATGTATAGCCCACAGAACCAGATACCCACCATCTGGCTATATCCTCCAATCACACATTTCGAGCCAGCTGTTCTGTTTCTGTGCATTCAAAGCACGAACTAGCTAAGCTGCTGCCTCGAAATGCAGATTGGAACCAGAAAATTTTTCAACCATCTGGACGCATGTGCAACGACCAGGAAGGTATAAGCGACCCTAAACAACAAAGGATCTGTTTCACACGGTTACTCTCTCACATTCTTACGGGGTACTGTGCCATTGCTAATCACGCATAGCATGCATAGCACAACAACTGTTGCAGAAGGTGAAGAAATGAGGAAGATATGGAATCTGTGTGACATCTGCTGTATGTTGGAAGAATGAGAGCTCTTGGCAGTTCCTTCTTCACTGATTTGAAGGACATGGGTAATATTGTACTGAGGGGAGTTCTGGTTCCAACGGCGATCTTTCTTTGCAATGTTTTCTGGATCAAGCAAGTGGATACAATGGACCCTCGACTTAGTCCCAGGGCATTCTTGAACCTAACCTAACTTCCTATTGTTCAGGTTTTCAAACTTTCTTTAAAAATTCTACACACCTTGCACCTAATCTTGTTGTATTGTCGGCGGACCTAGAGTGTTCAAATGAGACACTCGACGAGCTGGTAAAAGGCAGGTTCAGGGCGATCCCTTACCAGCTCCTAACTCATGTGGTACTTATGGAGCTGGAATTCGTTTTGGTTTATCGGCATTCGTGTACAAGAACATTACTCGTTGTAAATTGGGTATTAGGAATGAAAAGAAGCCCATTCCTATACGCCCGTAATTACACCAAAAGTTCCACCTCCCGCAAGGTGTATTCCGTATCCATCTTCAAAGTCGTTCCAATACTCTTGTCGTTGCGTGCTCTGTCAAAGGAATTATGCAAATACCTCGAGAACATTATTAGAGGTGAGGAACGTTCTTCCCTACCAGGCTCTTCAGTCGTCAACCCTCATCAAACTGCACTTACCGAACGACACTCCTTAGCGAATCCTGTTTACTTAATTACGCATCGAAGTCTCTACAAATAATCGTCTGCCTTCATCGTGTAGACAAATCTCTCTCCATAGTCAGCATTTAAAATATCCTTAAAATCTCATTCACCCTCCTTTCCCGTTGATTTTTTTTCCTTCCTCCTTCTCAAATCCCCGTCCTTGTCACCCTCGTTCAGCCCCGCCCACTTAACATTAGTTTCACTAACACCGCCATTCAGGACACGATATAATGGAAAGAAATCACGGTAATACCTATTTATTTAAACAGATAAAGTGGCTGTCTAGATCTATCAACTGGCAGGCCATTCCATGCCTCTGACACAATTGAGCCCTCCCCTGAGGCAATCCGCCGAAGTTCGTTTAAAAATGGCCAAGGCACACCCGGCTATAACACAATACACGTCTAAGAAGGACACCGACTACTACCGAACCTAAAATAGTTAAAAAAGATTTTTGCCGATTTTCTTCCTTTGTATTGTGTGTGAGTCCATCTACTGTTCCTCCAGGACTTTAAATCCTTGGTTGCCGTTGGCACCGAACAAAAAAAAAAAACCCCTAATGCGACACGAAAGGACAAAGAAGCACACAGAGCACCAATGAACGAACGAACGACAAAAAAAAAATCGAATTAAGTAGCCGAATAAAGGATAACTGCACTGGCTGCAAAAAAATCCCCAAAAAAGGACACGAAACCTGAAAAGGACAAAAGGAAACAAAAAATCGATTAAATTCACTCCATTTACCTCGACATAATTTGACGGCAAGAGTCCGATCATCGCATTGTGTTCGCCCTCGTACCAGTTCTTGTCTATTTGGCGCCTTATGTAAATCACATCACCCTTTTTGAATGTCAGCTCCCTGTGGAAAGATGAGATGAAAACCGTTATAAAGACAGGATATCCACATTCGAGAAGGTGTATGCCAAAAAAAAAAGACTATAAAACGATGGAAGTGCGTGAAGGGAAACGAATATTGCTTATTGAATGCCATACTCGTACTCATTCAGCTAGGATCTCCCCATCGCCACATAAGACACAGCACTCCTGCCAAGGACATCTCACACAAACACAAACAGACTCTCTTTTTTTTTTAAATGAATAGTGTGTCGTTGAATTATGCAAATGGCTGGGTTTTTGACTGGTCTGAGGAGGGGGGGAATTGTATGGGATAAGGATACAAATAAACGTGTCGAAGAACGAACGATGATTTGTGCTGATCCTTTGTTGTATCCTCGAACAATGTAATCAGTGTCACCGCAAGAATTCGGTTGGTTTTTTGGTTTCTTTTTCCTGCTTTCGGGGCTGGATTATGTTATAATTTATGTTTTATGGATCAATGATGGTAAAAAGGGAGGAAAAATGAAAAAGGAAATGGAAGTGGAAGTGTGGCGCTGTCTTTGCCGGAGTCCTGATGGTGAACGGGTATTTATGGGGGATTTATTGGAATCTACGAGAAGGTTGGTTGATTTTTAAACCCATCTGATGGTTATTACGGGGCTGTGAAGAGGATTTAAATGCTATTACAGAAATAATCGGGGACTTGTGCGGTGTGACACAAGGCACTTGAAGCAAGTGTGTGCGGGGAAGTTGGTCAGTTCCTTGTGTTCAAGTGGTGACCGTGATAATGGGGTTGGTTTTGTACAGAATTCAATACTAAATGGATTTGTAAGTTTTAAGGAACCGGACTGCTATGTGTCCAGAAACTAAGTTCTTTAGAATAGGAACTTTCTCTAGATCCCTGTGGTGGATCCACGGTAACTTTATGTAGAAATATACGTGAAAACTTTGTATCTGAATGCAAACACGTGTAGGTGCACTCTGTTTAGGGCCTTTATTCCAAATTGGGTAAGGTATCTAAGATGGCATTCCACGTTACAGCTTTGAACAATGAGTGTTTAGTCGGTGACAACTTTTGAATAGAATCCTTTTGGACTCATAAAGTGAACGCCAAGTTCCTACACTTTATTCCTGAAAGCCATTTGGAAACACAAAACTAAAAGGCCGGAAAGGCAGGTTATGAACTAAAGTAGGAAGTGTTGAGGATAGAAAGGACTACTTTTGCAATCCATTAGACGATACGACTCCGAACTGTAGTCAAATAGGCAAAAGTAGTCAAATTGGAGCCGAAGGACTAAGACTTCCGAATGGGAATCACGGTTTTGGTGACCAGAAAGGTTTGCTGGGTGTTAACTGACAGACAGACTATGTCCAATCAGAAGATGCATCGGACGCAGGAAGAAATCGTATGTGAAAACGGTGCGAGATCATCATCATCCTTGCATTCCTTTGGAGACAACATTTATGTAAATGTCAGACACTTCAGTTTATACCTGGATTCGAGGAGACATTGTGTTCACAATTAAGGGACATCCTCTGACGATTCAAGCCCATTAATTTGATTCTAAAAGTTTAGTTGGTCAGTGGTGTGGTCTTTGGTTTCAATAAGGCACGTCACCAGGTGTACTGAATGGAAACTATGTTAGTTCCAACAATAGGAAGAAGGGAGTATGCGACTCTTACGACGTGACAGACGTCTCATTTAACACACTGTCAAGCAACAGGATTAAGACGAAAGTGACGCTTTACTCAAAACTTTTGATGATTAATAATTGGATGTCGATTGCTCGAAGTTAAGTGAACAAATGGTTCGACCTAAGCTCTTATAGGAGAACGTGGCTGAAGCAATGATCCATGAAACAAATTGAGAGATTGTGGACCATCAAATGTCACGAGCGTCAGTTGGTATGGACATTCAAACATGTCATGTTGGAAAAGACACAATACAAAGTAACAAGTGGAGTCCCACAAGGCTCAAGTTGGAGTGCCCTGCTACATATCAGGCAAAGAATTTTAAGCTACGTCACTGCTAATGACTTTAGTGAATATAATGCGAGAGGTAGAGTTCCATAATGCATCGTCCTGTATCCTTGACACATAATGGGTAGTATGCCTTCCACTGCTTTTAGAGAAGTGACCGGACTAATGTGTAGAGGCTCGGTTGGTTGAATATAGAAAAAAGTTAGTAACGCGGAAAGCGATAAAAGTACTACAAAGTGCACTGTATTTGACGCAACAGGTCCTTGTAAAATCCAGGAGTTAGCTTCTCACAACCAAAAATTAGTAGACACTATTTCTTATGGACTTTAGTATCCTAATGTATAATCGTGACACCTGGTCTAAGAAAGAGAGAATGAACCACAGGCACTATACTCGGGACTCTATAAACCCGCTCTACAGCCAAATCGTTATGTCCATTCTACGAAAAGAGAGATCTTCCGATCTCGTGAGACTCAGCCTCAAGGTTATTCGGACAGCTGTTGGGGTCGTAACTGGATACTGTGTTATAGGCGATCATGGTAGGTACTGCAGGGACGAAGAGAAAAAAGTATCCACTTGTCACTTGCTATGTGATTGCCCAGCACTACACGAAAGGAAAGACACTCTTGGGAATTGTTGTCCAATTGGCACATAGAACTTGAAAATCTAAAAGTTCGCACTTAGGCTTAAACATATCTGCCGTGGTAGCTCCTAGGGCTGTCAATGGGCCTTTATCAGTTTCAGAGTTTTGCTTAAAAGCATAAGACTCGTTGTTGATTCCACGAATATACTCTAAGCTGAAACACCATTCAAATAAATGTGACGGTCTAGTCAAACCCGTATCTAGACTTGAAAACTACAGATCCAGGCTGTAGCTAATGTACTAATGTACTAACTGCCTTTACTAATTCTTCACGGGGAAACTACTAAGTTTGAGACTAATATGATATGGAAACCTTTTGGCATAAACCAGTTTTGTAAAGTCTAATGAATTGCTTAGTGGAACAGATGGGGTGCCACAAGGTTATATGTTCTGACCAGTATTTTTAAACATAATGTGAAATGCTGCTGGGTTCGAGGTTATTAATTCCATGGAACTATGAACAATGGCTATTCTTAGTGACTTGCGGGCAGACGATTACGAGTTTAGAAGGTCCCTCTAAACCCATCGCTGATGGGGACTCTTGAAAATCGTATCTCAGATGGGAACTTTAAAGATTTTCAAAGTAGATTTTCACGATATAGTAGTAGTAGTTACGCTTTGCAGAAAACATTGCCAACCTCCAAGTACCGGCATAAAAGGCAACAACCCCCTTGCATGCTATATGGTGTTTTAAGGCCAACAATGTTAACCAAAGGACGACCAATTCGTCACCATATGAACACATTTCTATAATTTTTGCACGACTACCATACATTTACTAGGAAGGCTAACACAAGGATCTTAATAACCACGTTAGCACACACTTGCCACAGTGTTTTCGAAGTTTCTTGTTCGTCATTGAGAAGGTAAACAAAATTTATGACCTAATTATGGTTCGTAAAGGACTCGAACACGCCTGTTAAATTACTTTAATCAGAAGTCTTAATTTTTGATTGCTCCCACGATAATGCACTCGCGAACTGCACACGAGTCCTCCCGTGCTATTCACATATTATCCTTCACATCCTTAGAAACAATACCCAGCGATTAGTTTTACCACACCTCCCCGGCATAATCCATTCAAGAAATAAAAATTGCAACCGATAACCATGTCAAAGGGTCGCACCTTCCACCATTACACACAAACTGTAACCTAATAGTTCCTTGAATTTAAAATGAACAGAAAAAAAAAAGCACTTACCTTGCTGTCTGTCCTTGGAAGTTATACAGTGCACGGGCAATGGTCTTCGGGTAGTTTGAACTGTTTGGTGATTTTGGCGCCAAGTCTGAGTTGAAATCATCGTAACGATTCAACGGTATCGGTGACTTCTGTGATGGTGTAAAATTATCCGTGTGACGTCTTGAATTCATGTCCTGCAGTTCCTGTAGATATTTGCGACGTCTCTCCTCTTGGTAGAGCTTTTGCATGGATTCCGCTTGACGTATGGCTAGCTCGTCCTCCGGTATGGGGTCCTTGTATTCATAACGTATTGGTGTCTTGTAGTGGATATTGACGTCACTTTCGAAATAACGATTGGGAGATTCTACAAATAGAAATAACAACACGAATTCAATTTAGAGAAACTCGCTAACGATTGAGGAACAAAGCTAAGTATCTATGCCAATCCGATCTTAACCGATCGCTGTGAAACTTCTAACTGAAACTAGTAATCAGTTTGAATAGACTTCCCCTCTTCGCTGACGAGAAGAAGATACACAACAAAACAGAATTGGTCACAACCAGCCATTATACACACACGACCTTGATGGTCAATAAGAATCCATTAACAAGTCGAAACAACAACAGCAAACAATCGATTCGGATTCAGATTCAGATTCACATTCAGTTTCAGTTTTTCATATTCAGATACGGAGTCCGAGTCAGATTGTACTGTGTGTCAACAGAAAGCACGAGGTACACAGCTCTGATATCAGTCATTGGGGTCGGAATACGATTTTGTATCTTTCGCACAGAGCGGACTGAGTCATCAGTGATTAACACAGGAATGTAAAGAATGTTCTCGTCTATAGATAGATCGACATACAGATACATACGGCTGCCTGTAAGCTATATACTGTGTGTCAGCGGAAATTAAATCGGAAATTGATTCTTTTTAATTGCTGCTATGGTCAGTTCGATGTGCTGATTGGTATCATATTAACAAATTTGGTCACACTGACCTTCGATGTTGACGCAAGGCATGTTGTGATTTTTGTTCATTCAAGGCACTGGCATTGGCGGATTCCAAGGTCCAACAGATTGTCAAAATTTGTACTCTCTTGTACTCGATTGAACTGATCGAAAAATTTAGAAGAAAGCCATGGAAAGGGACTGCCCAGGGGATGATCTAAGATGGATAATCCAAAGACCATTCTGTCTTGAACATTTAGCATTTTGTCGAGCTTGTGCTGTAGGTGCTCATTTTAACAAGATCTGAACATAATACAGAGACCATAAGGATGCAAGATCCACATGAAGATCATTATTAGGGTGATCTACAAAGGAAAGGCATAGTTCACCGTTTCAAAGAGAGCAACAGTCTAAGTGTCTTCTTTGACATTTTTACTATCACAAGTATCATAGGACGTAGACACCAGGAAGGATTGAACGATGCCTAAAAGTTTGAAAGTCTAAATCGATGTAGGAGGTACGTATTTTTCTGACAGTGTCGGCCTTTGACCCTTTTTGCATTTTTGTTTCCACAGAGGGTATGCAAGCAACCCAACTTATAGTGCTGTAGACTAGGAAGATGGTCTCATAATTTTAATCAGTCATAGGCATTGGTACAGTCCATGTAAACTCATATGAAGTGATCCTTCCTAAAGCCAGCGAGCGAAGGTCTCTCCAGGATAAAGATGGCAACATGAAAGGTCGGTATACAGAATCAATACACGGAGAGCAAGCAGTGCCTTAAAAGCCAGGACGTCTATTCACAGAAACAGGCAAGGGGGATTAGGCAAACCGAATGCTGACAAAATGGTCTACAAAATCAAACCCAACACCGATATGTGAATAAACCACCAACATGGTGAGCTGACCTTTAATGTTACCCAGATGTAAGCATGTTAGGTTCATGCAAGACACACTTTCTAAGTTGGAACGAACCTAATATCCATAGAACTTTGCATATCCCAGGAAGAACTAAAGAAGTCAGGTAAAGCTAAAACCCCTTCTGTTCACGGTAGCTCCAGAGTTGGATGTTGCCGTCGTCATATGTGCCAATATTAACCTTTACTCAGGCATTAAGGATGCCACCAGTACTTTGCCCAGAAATTGTCAAAAGCAGCCACATGACTAGGTTTTCACTTGATATTTCTGAAGATCATTTGTCGCTTCTTCAATGTTGACCAGGACACGATTTGGTGAGCCATGTGACTTATAAGTACTGAAGGAAACGAAATTGCTGATCAGTTATAGAAAAGGTATTCAGAGTGATTGACGGAGAGCGTCGAGAACTTCTTGAATCTCTTGAACCTCTGCCCAAGTTTATCTTTAGATTTGCTCCTTAAAGCAGGGAAATTACACTCGACATCTCAGAAAGAAATAATCAAGGATTACTTTCCCCGTAGTCACTGGTGACGGACAAAAGGATTATAGAGCAGGAAAAGGATTACCACAAGGTTCGTTGTTGGTACCAGTGCTTGGGAACATTATATGTGATTTTCTACTATTATTGCATCTTCGAAGCCGGAGGTGATAGAGGACATTGTTGTTATCGTGACGGCAATATGACAATAATACAGATGTGTCTCGAGTCCATTGGCTCAATACAATACATAACCGCTGCTCATCAGCAGCAGGACATGAAAGCTGACAATTGGAAGACACAACATCATCTTTCTGACCTTTAAGTCGTCGAAGTCAAAGTACTCGCCTTGCGTTTTTCTCCTTTAAACCAATAGGGCAGCACATCGTTTTCTCGTCTTCCTAATATCTACAGCTTTTAGAGAAATCATTGAAGGAAGCACAAAAAATTTCGGTATGTCTGCGTATCAGATAGTGCCTTGTGAGGGCGCCAATTATCTTTTTTGGGTTTGTCTTATTGCCGGAAATAAGTTTATTGCTTTTCTTGCAATCCAACTCTGGCCGGATTTATTTAGAAGAAAAATAAGTGCCAATATTGTTGAACCTATTGTTTGGCATTCTGATGGCTGCGGCATCTAATTTGAAGGAAAAAACTCGCTCAAAACCTATGCAAGATAGAAAAGTTTCTTATTGAAACTATTGCGGTTCAAACTGACTGCCCTGAGGGATCGCTTCCTGCTGAGGGAATACGTCCATTTTATCATCTTTTGTGTGATAATGTATCCCAAGTTACTATTACTGCCACAATGGGCTCATGTAGAGCTCCAGTGAAGCTTGTCAAAACAGTTCCACTGTTAGAAGTTTTCTCTGGACGATTGTACTCCAGGATGTTTGCCAGAAATTGTAGAAAGGTGGGACCGGAAAACAACGTTAGTATTCCCTAGCATTCGTACCTTGAAGTCTTCTATCACCAGTCAGTTACAGACTAGTACATCCGTGGAATATGAATCGACTTCAGAACGGTGGGACACACCGCGGAGGAGTATATTTCATTACATTGAGCACATGGTTAGATTTTTCCAACTAATTCTGATAGTTTTATCAAACACGCGATTGAACTTTGTTATCAGCTCATTGACAAACTTATTTTTTAAACAGCTGGTTAGATTGTGGATATATGGTATCTACCTGCGTCACCTTAATATCTTTCCATGAAATATTAAATATTGAAGTCATTTCCACACGAACTTATTGCCCCATTTTTTGAACTCTTAACTGATTCCTCTGTGTCTGCTTTAATCAATTAAAAACCATCAAACAATTCCACTTCACACATAATTAATTAATTAAAATGCTTATGCTCGCACACAATGAGTGTGTATCTTTTCCCCTCTCGTTAATACGATGAAAACGCCAACCGAGACAACAAAATCAATTTGTTGAACAATATTTCAAATTAACAAATAGGCTCGTAACACTTACACAAAGATTTTCTAAGAGGTTAAACTCCAGATGAATCCACACCGATAATGGGGTTAATTGGACAGAACGGATTTATGTACACATTGATGAGTTAGATACTTAAAACTTGGTGAACAACCTCAAGACTTAATATCTTTCGCAGCGGATTTGCTGTGAGGTCTTACTCGGCACTAGATCGAAATTGGACTATCAGTCTGCGATTCAGTGCTCGGGAAAGAGAAGTCTTGGTCTCACCCAGGCAACACTGATAAGAAAGTGTGTCGTTTCCACGTTAAAGATAAATCGAGAACGACGAAGATTATAAGTCGCGGTTACGACGCATATAGATTCTTGTGAAACCCGCGGGGGTAAGTGAGAATACCTTCAAAGCAAGCACAACAAGATTGTGTCAGTCCATGTTTTTTGTACACCTTGGCATGAGTAAACCTTTAAGCAAACAGAGCTGATGTTACATCTGTCAGTGGTTTACTTAATTTTTTTCTGCGTCTTGGGGGCTTTTTGTATATTTTTTGGAGATTTTTGAATTTGAAAAAATGGCAAAGCTCAGATTAGATTAGAGGCAGACTGTGATCAACGTTGTAATCAATTTTTAAATCTGAAAAATTTGGGGTACAGCGGGTATCTTTTGCCAAATTTTGTAAGGAGTTATTCTATTTTTTGTGACAGCAGTGCTAAATAGTTGTTGGTATCCTCGGATAAAGTTGTATCTCTGTTCACCACTTGAGTTTCAAGCGCGGTTACGATATGGGATTGATGATTAAAAATGGATTATGACACATGGTATGTAGACAGAATGAGAAATAAAAATATCTCTTGATGAGTCAAAACCGGAAATTATACGCAGTTAGGGTTAGGGTACGTCCACAGGGAACCAGTTCCTTGCACTATCTCACCGGAAATTCACGCCTGTTCTCAGAGCCAGCGTAAGTTCAACAGGTGATGGTCATAGTGAACATCATCCTAGTGCCACCGGAAAACGGTCATAAAACTTTCACGTCAGCAACTAACAAAATAAATATGTAAATATTTGCGCACCACGTAGATACATATATAGTATATGTGGGAGCCAGGGTATAGCTTCGCACAACGATTAGAAGGGGCCTTCTGTTTAGTGCCGTATACAAAGTGCAATTTGTTATTTGTGAAGTTTTCCTAGGACAAGTGTACTCTCGGATGTTTGTCAGACACTCGTTAAAAGCTAAGCCGTGAAAGAATTGTTAGGTGATGTCTAGGGATTGAACCTGGAATTCCTTCCCCCGTGGTCCAACGCACTAAAAACTTTAGGCCCGGCGTCCTCGTCAGTAACATCTTTGCTATAAATCGGACGAACGCCCTTGAAAGCTGCCTACCGCCTTACATCAAACCATGAATGTACTGATTAGACTAAGCTGTGTCAATCTTAGGAGTGGAACTTTTCTAAGACGTCAATTGTCACAGCTGTCACAACACCGACTGACATTTTTGAATCCTTTATGGATCCAAAGAACATTTTTCGTCTTAGACGCTTTAGGCCAATTTATTTTCCTTATAGAGATCCGTTCAATAGATTCAAAGTTATTGCCCTAAACGGTTTAAAGGTTCAGTCCTGTTGCACAATGCTGATCAAAGTAGTATGTATTTAGGTAGTAAAACGTGACAGATGACGTTCCACAAGGTTCCCTACAGGCTTCTCTATGGTGATATCTGGCTTATGAAGACATTCTGCGATTGGCAATCCTTACATACAAACGGTATAGCAGTGGAAGGGCTTAGGATAGTTGAAGCCTGGTTAATATGGATTTATAACCCTCAGTTAGGGGTGGGTAGGAGATCGGATTAATGCCAAAGATCTGTGTTCATGCCATAGTATAAGTAATTTGTAATCTTTACCCGGATTCTTGTCCGAAAGAAAATGTTTGTGTGACAAGCTTTTCAATAATAGATCTCTTGGATTTGTGAGGAGTCGAATCCTCTAAGGTGATAGTTGATTGTTGACGATCACAATCATTCCTGTGACGATCAGCGTGCACACAATAATTTGCCGATCGTTTGTGTGTGATCACTCTACCACCTTAGGGGATTCCACTCCAGAAGTGCGTAAGAGGTGAGATCGTGAAAATTTGATGAAAGTATATGGTGTTGCTTGAGAGTTTAACCACGGACTCCCGGTCAACCGTTTGGTATAACCACTGATCCACGACTCGCACCGTTTTAAACAGTGGCGGCCTAAAATATGGGAGTGTGAGTCAGATATAGGGGGGACTACTAGTTCCAAATGTGGGTTGTGGCTATACGATCGAAATCTTCTATAAGAAAAACATAGACAAAATGCAGTCCCTTTTGGAAAGTTTCACAAGACATTGGTTGGCTAGTTGGCTCTCCTTAAAGCAGAAGAATAGGGCATGCTTGTTTTGAGGCCTGTCTTCACAGTTTTGGAATCTTTTACCCATGTACCGTATTATAAGACTATTAAATCAGTACACTGTGATAGTCATCATCGAAAAATATACTTTCTTTCTTAGATCATGTGTCCCCTTACAGGCTTTATGTCTTTAACCATGCCCACATGCGAGTTTATCCTCTCCCACTAGACCATTGATATTTTGGTGCAAATCCTTGCTTTTTGTGTAGACGAGATGTTTGAAAAATATTACAAAGTTCCATTGAATTTTGCCATTTTTAGTCAACAGATGGCATCACTAATCACCACCGAAAGAGTAGTGGTAATAGTTCGCCACCTTGCCGAACGCCATATGCTATAAGACATCTCTGTTCGATAAAAGGCAATAGGAAGAGGAGGACGATTCAGAATGAGGTCTTACTTGTTCACTTTCCAGAGTTCTTTCTAGGAGGTGTTCCTTAATACGTTCGACGATTATGTTACTTTTTTACAATTGCAGGAAGTAGGCAAAAGTCTCTCCACTCGGCAAGGAAGTTTTGCAGTAAGGACTTGTGTAGCTTGAGTATTTTAATAATTCCAATAACTTTATCATTGCTGGATTTCATCGGACAACTCATCAGCATACAACATACTAATCGAATAAGCGAAAAGGTATCGCCTTCTTGTCCTTTGCTGGTCCTCATCACAATTAACCATAGACTCATCCAAATTCTTAAAAAATACATAAAGCCACGATTAGGAAGTAGATGTTGGTGGAACGCGCAGAATGCCACGCCCTTTTCTTAGAATTAAAGTAAAATAAGTCTTTAAAATTCTGATAAAATAGGATACTGCATCAGTCTCCCATAACCATGCTGGTTTCCAACGTACTAGCCTGGAAATATTTCAATTGACTGATTCTCATAACCTAATTTTCTAGTAGTTACCTACTTAGGCAACTAGTTCGTCGATTCAAAAAGAATACATATGTAAGTACGCATCAAACTGCATCTCCCACTAAGAATCAAAAAAAAGTCAAAGTACAAAGGACTGCTCTGGGCACTTTAACCCTTGCCATTTCCCTTTTCTTTCGCCCGCCCTAATAATAAATACAAATGCATTATAAATTTTCCAATTACACTCCAGCCTTCATTACAATTTCAAAAGGAAATCCTTCGTCTTATGTCAACATCATGTAGGTATGCTACATGCTCCTGACTAATTAAAATTCATAAGAACAAAGTATCTCGTATCTCAGATCAACAAATCCTTTTCGTAGTCTAAAGTAATTACATTGAAGACAAGTCCCCCTACAGAAAAAAAAAATACGCTTAAGCTTATATCTACTCGACTCCACCTTTAAAAGAATAAACTAAGGGAAAAGATAAACAAAATTTCCACACAAAACGACATTAAGCATAGATTCTTCTTGCAAGGATAAAAAGCATTTGAAATTGAAACCCCAGGATAAAAAACCAAGCGCTGTACAACAACAAAAAAAAACAACGACAACCAAATCCCTTTTCGCCCTAAATTAAAGTCGTATTTCATACCAACAACGCCGGTCATCGTTTACAGGGTGAAAAAATTAAAATCGAAAACAAATAACCCTGCCAACATTCATTTTAAGCCATCAGGGAGGCCCGGTGTCGTTTCAAATAAAACTCTTCAACAAAAAACAAAAAAAATTGAAAAAAAAAAACACAAAAGGATCCGAACACGGTAAAACTGATGCAGATTTCATGAAAATAAAATGAAAATCGATAGGTATCGCTCTCTGGGGTGATTTCGCATTGTAATTCCCCAAAAACAAAAAACAAAAAAAAAGGAAAAAACGAAAAAAAATTTCCAAAAACAAAACAATGAATGGGAACGGCCCTGGAAAAACACCGTCATACACAGAAGTCCCATTGCATGCATTGCTCTATTTCACCGGCTTATGTTAAAGTTTATTTTTGCTATTTTTATTTTTATTGGAATTTCCATTGATACATTGATACCCACGGGAGGTTTTAATCTTCGTAAAAGATTACAGATTTTTATATCCTCAGCTTGTCGGTACGATAATTTGTTACAACAAAATAAAACAACCGCACAGGAGTGAACGAGAAACGAGATCACAGGATTTACTACCAGGACAAAACTTTTTAAAAAAAAAAAAAAAAACGTAAAGCCATGCAAATTTTAAGCTCTGGCACATTATTCTTTGTCTTGAGAACAATATTTGGATTACTGTGCATACAGCCAGATACAGAGCGAGGAAACAAATGAAATAATGAGATACTTTGGGGGATATTTACATTTTATCGATTTGGCAGCATTTACAATAGCTGGTTGTGGATTGTTGGTTGTTTTTTTTTGTTTTTTTTGTTTGTGTCATTAAAATGACAGATACGCGAAGGAGGGTATTGTTGCTGTTGCTTTAATTTGTTATTCGAATTGGAGAGTCTTTAAGAGGATTATTGACATAGATCTTAATATCGAATCGATAATGTAATGTCAAGAGCGATTGGGTTGGTTCACACAGTAATTGGAATGACGTAGTGCGACGAGAACTGTCAAACCATGTTGGGCGCTTGACAGTTGGCTATATTTCTGTCATTTGGAATGGTGACAAATGTCACTGTAAAATCTATTGCTTTAATTTTCATCACAATAGGGGAAAACAGGTATAGGGAATGTATTAGGCTTCATATTGTGCTAAAAGCAGCTAACATGGGAAATGCTCTAGATGGTAAGAAGTTTTAGCATAGAGACACACTTTAAGGAGAAATGCTAGTTACTTTTCCGTGGCTATGGCTAAAATGCTCATCTCAAGAAACATCAATTCCACTTTCGTATATGGTTCTATTAGGTAATCCGTCACTAGAGTTACCCCTTAAGGAGACCTCCTTTGGTTTCATTGTCATTGAAGACGTACTGAAGGAAGTAACTAACAAAGGAGTAAGCTTCACTGCGTATGCGGATGACAATAATTTTAATTCATGGGACATTCCTAGATGCATTAAGTGAATTGCTGGAATCAGCCTTTAATAGGGTCGGAAAATTATTGAGAGACTGTAGACTTCACGGACGAAACAGAAAATAGACGATACCAATGTTGAAACTGAAGGAGGTAGAGCTAACACTTTCGGATCGCGCAAAATATCTTGGTATTGTACTGGACAAGAGATTAGATTGGAAGCTTGACCTGCAGGAAAAAGTACACATGAACGCTGGGGAGAAATCGAGGCCTAAAACCTACAATGATGCACTGGCAATAGACTATGTTATGATAGTCAGACTAATCCTTACATATGGGGCTCTTGTATGGTGGAAAGCCACTATCAAGAAGAATACACGGGGTATGTTGGCCAATGTAATACCAACATCATTACTGGTGCTTTAGGTACCACGTGCACATCTGCACTTGGGATGTTTCTATACCTACTACCAATTGTACAACAAATAAATGCACAAACGGGTAATAGTGGCAGTGAACTGGTCAATAGAGGGTCAGAGCTTCTACAAAGGAACACAGTGCAAAACCACTAATCGGTATGGCTACACGGTTGACCTAAAATATCTCAACTTAGGAGGACCTAGAATGTCTAAGGACTTGTGGCCTATGTTAGATTATAGGAAATCTGAGGAGGCCCACCATGAGACTAGGATCATCAAACACGGATGGAACTATACATCTCTGTCTCGGGGGACATCATAAATCTGCCAAGACATAGCTTGGAGTAGACGTAAACAAGTGGGAAAGTATTTTTCTGACAATTTAGAGGAAGTCGGGTTTAATAGTAAAGTTTTGCAGGGATATAATGTGCATGAAAGGGGTGGTTTTGGTTTAAGTTTCTAACCCTTAAGGATATCCAGGAATCGTGATGGGCCTAGTGGCTTATGGTAAACTTATACCCATACTCTGCCTACCTAAGTTAGGCTTAGGTATGACTCTTCTCCTCAGTAATTTTGATGCAATAGCAGAAGATTCTCGGGGTAGAGACAAAGATGTGCGAATAATATTTTAAGCTGACTGGAACCAAGATGAAAGGATACAATGTTTGAGGAAGTGATCACCACTTATCGCTTTAAACTTAGAATAGCTCAAGATTTAGCACTCGAGCTGGCGAATGTTGTGAGTTAATGACATTTAACAATCCCTGGAAGGGCTTACAAATGGGTATTGGAGGCAACATAAAATAATGCTGGAGAAGATGAGATAAACCAGTGGAGAACCACCTATAGGATCGGTGTGATGAAGCACAAGGGACAAACGATCATCGAAAACTCTTCACATTGCAATGTGCAACGAAGGTATTCCATGGGAAATACCAGAGGACCAGCTTCAAATGGTCATACGGAGTTGTCTATGAGAAGGTATGTGGTTGGATGACTTAAAGTTACAAGATCTACTGCTGTTCGACATCAACCTAAGAAGCACCTTCGTCATGTTATTATGTTACTACATAGGTTCCTATCAGAACCCAAGGGAAGAACCACTTTCTGAGATGGCCAGTTTTGGGTTCGTGTCTATAGTAGATGCTAAGGTAAAATAGTGACCACTGGTCCTATCTGGACATGAAGTCGGGAAGATCTTGAAGATAAAACACTAAATTTAATGAATTGGCCGAATACCGAGGAAATAAAACGTCCAGAACGCTCAATTTTGAAGCACGAATAAAGTAATTAATGAGAACTAACACTAGATGGCGTTCTCTAGAAGTAAAAGAATGAATTGAAAGTGATTACGGGGCACGATTCTGTAGAACAAGTTCTTTGTTTATATTTCTGAGATGACGAGGTCTACAGACCTGTCTTCCATCTAGGGTCCAAATGGATTCAAGGGCATTTCTTAAAGGACCTACATATCTAGAAGATCTTTAAGAAAGGCTATATGGTTTGGTTATATGGACGTCTAAATGAGAAATGGCTCTAAATATGGCCTGGATGTGGCAAAAAAAGGAGTATTTCTTGTAATCTATTGACGTGGCGATAATATGTCTCATATACAGTCCAGATAAACACATTCTACAGAAGACCTTGAAGAGTGCAGCCACCTTCTGAACGCATCTGCCCTGAGTGTGGTTCCTAATTAGCTCGTCGATCTAGAGAGCATTTCAACAAACACAATTTATATTGGTGATACGCCACAGCAAACGCTACAGAGCAGCCAGCACCTACCTCGACACCACATTTAATTAAGTAAGCAATTAAAAAAAAAAAAAAAAACTGGACCGCTGCCGACACGACGCACACATGCAGTGTCATCTGGGAGTGCCCTTATGCAATGAATTCATTATACCCACAGTGCCCTAGAAATTTGTATGCAATTTGTGTAAATTAAATGAGAAAATAATATTTATAGACGCCAAGTGCAAACGCTCGTGAGAAAAGCCTTACATAACGCATCTATCTATGTATCTGCAGAGCATAGAGAGTGAATAATTATTAACAAATCAACAAATCCCTTTGTACCCACGGCTTTGTGGTTTTCTTCTTCGAAACACAAAAACAAAAACAACCTCAAAACCCCATAAGTAGTCATCCAAATCACCGCACACACAATACATGTCATTAACGTGATAGAAAATGATTTATAAAGATACACACAGGTAGACTTGGGAAATATTTACCATACGCCATACCATTCATTGTGAAATTAGATACTGTTTAGCGATAGTATCCGCCGTAGGTTGGCCGCTCGATGATTGTTTTCCCCAAAAGAAAACCTATTGACACTTTTTTTGTTTATCACTTTCACTTGATGTATCTGTAGGTATCTATAGATATGTGTTATGTAAAATTTACATTCGGATGTAATGCTATCGCCAGCAAGTATCGATGTGAACTAAAGCTCGTCGAAAAGATACTTGTATCTCGCGCAAAATAATTAAGATTCGCTTCGAGAACACTACAGTCCTAATCACTTTGGTATGCCAAAAGCAACAAAAATGTAAACAAAAAATTAATAAGCAAACAAATTCAAATTCACTTAACGTGCCCCCGTGCCTGGTGGTTGTCCGGTCCGGGTCCCGCGCACGCTACGTTCGGTCGGGTTTAGGACAAGTTTCACTTTATTTTTGTTGCTTTTGTATGGAAAAGTCGTTAGCACCAGTGAAACTTAAGACGGAGTTGGAATAGTGCAATTGAATATGCACAGGCACAACGCTGATAGATACTCGTACGACGGTGGACTGGCGCGCTGTCGTCTGCATCGGTTCCAAGCTTGTCTCAGAGTTGTGGCGTTGTGGCTCCCCACTTTTTTTTTTTTTTTTTTCATTGTATCTGCAGATGCAAATATGTAAGGTGAATCTGAGCCTCTCGCTCTCTGTTGATTTTTGCCGGGGAAATCCCAACTCTAATTGCGAGTGAATGACGCCACAGAGAAAGAGAGAGAGAGAGGAAAGCCTCCCTAAATGTTCGGTTTGTGGCCCACAAATTAGCACGGAGAGGCTTACCATTAATTGCACACAAGGTTCTGTGGAAAGTGGAAACTCTAAGTGCCTTCGAATAGTTGTCTCTCGTTTGCTAAGCCAATTTGAGCCGAACTCACAGCTCACAGCTCACACGGGGCTTGGGCTTATCTCTCGACTGGCAGTACGTGAGACTATTATACACATGAGCAGGTGAAATTATCTTTTTATCGCTTTTAAGGTAAATATGCGCGCAAGTGCGCGGGCTTTTTTTTTATAGTAAAAGTATGTACACGTCTCCGAGTCGTCGTTGTGAATGCGGGACACAGCTGGAGGTTTATGGCTTTTTTTTGAAATATTTTCTTTTTTTTTATTTTTTTTTAAAGATTCCAGTAGTGTTATGCTGTGCCTGTGTCTCGTAGTGTTTGATGTGAATGAACGTTAAAACGGAATGGGAGGAGGATAGTGGCAGTTCTAAAGGAGGTCTCTCTGGTCTTCCTGTCTAATCAAATTGAGAAAGTTGTTGAACGTCTGCGAGAGCAATGAACATCAATTTGCTTTTTAAATGGAGAGTTGTGTGTTTTTTTCTTTTTTATGAATTATGTCGGAATAAACTATGAGTTACGAGGTTGAGGAAGTCAAGCCTTTTTGTGTAGCCAGACAGTGTAGCCAACAAGCGAGGGGATAGTTGTGGGTCGGAATTTGGAACGTTTGCATCTCACAGGGCAAATCTGGTGTAATTTATGGGGTCGAGCTAGTTTTAGACTCGAAAGAAGTGGTTTCTGTCCAGGGGATATGGGCCATCGAGTAGGATGATCTTGTGTGGAATAAGCCAAGGAAGGCATGATGTGAAGGTGATCTTTGACAAATTTACCAGTCTAATTGGAAGAGATATTGCTTTCATAGCAATTTCGTGTCGAAAAGAACGCTGCGCTATGAAAAACCTTCTGCGTACCATGTTGGTACGACTGCAGTTTTTCTGGTATCCGTGAGTGGCCATATGCGCGGTCAACACTCGGATCACTGGTGGATCACACTCTGAATCCTTATCGTGGATTTACCTGGAAGACAAGACAATCTTGGGGCAAGAACATGGCCCGTCTAAATCACCCTGAAATTGTTATAAATCTCAAAATGATTGATAGTGGCTTCCATCAGGTCGTCCTGGTCTTCATATTGATATTCACCGAGGGTCGTCTTTATAGTTCTGCAAAGGCTTGGACATTCGCAGAGGAAGTGAGAAGTACATTCTATGCCGCCACAGCCTCTCCAAATGTCATCAGTTTCTACTCACATTTGACTACGGTGGGCCCCCATTAGGTTGTGTCCAGTGATGATCCCCGTGAAGAGTACTAAGTTGGGTCGGTAAAGCCCCATAATCTGTTTGGTTTTAGCGACATCATACTTTGTCCAGAGTTTACTGAGAAGAAACTTAGGATTGCACCGTAAGACCCAAGTGCTTTTTGTCTTTGAAAAATAAAGACACAACTGCCAGGGAATTTAGAAAAGACTTAAACAAGCGATGTTCAACCATGAAGACCTGTAAAAGACCGCTTCTCTCTGCAGTGATATAAAAAAGGATTTCTGACGAAAAGCAGACAGCCTAGATCTGGTCTAAGGGGAGGTAGTGAGAGAAGCATTCAGTCTTTGTTTGGGGGTTCGGTGCATAGAAAAGCATCGCCCAGAGTATGCTGCGCCTATATGTAGAATGGTATCAGGGGATGCAACAAATGTAATAGGGGGGGCCAATGCCTATTGAGTTGGAGGTAAAAGCAGCTGCATCAATATACAATGACGAAAACCCCGAGAGAAGAGCCATCAGAGTAGCTGCTGAAATAGAATGTCAGCGACGATGTAATTTATCTAAAAATGGCCAGTGGAAGTGGACGAGAAGAAAAGGAAGTAAATAAACTTTTCCTGCACCCAATTCTTAATGAGACATGGAGGCTTCCGGGAATTCTATTATAAGTACGAGCAAAAGATCATTCTGTCATCACTGTGAAGGAAAAGTGGTAAACGCCGAGCACGTGGTACTGGAGTGTCATGAAACTGGGACATCGCCACATTGCAATCATCGTCCAAGAACTACGGTGAGAAAGAGGAGAACTCTGGAACATAAGAAGAGACACCTGCCTCTACGAAGAAATACCTTGATCGGCGGTATCGTAGGGGGAATCAAGTCAGAGTTGGGCGGATGTTTTAGGAACATAAACATGCAGGAGGATGGAGTCCAGCCTCATACCATACCACGGGCTACTGAGTGTCTATAAAGAATTTCAGCGAATTTCACAGATATGAAGCTTGACGCTTGACCTTTCATAGCGAAAATTCAGTCACTTCTCGATGGCTTCATACCGCTCTCTTATAACATACATATGTCGTATAGTTTTGGATTCATAAAGCCTTGACTCCACGATCCGTGAAAAGAGATCCGCCTGAGCGATAATTGATTTGTTGTGCCAATCATTTCTGGTATTATTCTGATAATCCTAAACTGTGGAGAGGTACTACCTGCCGATGCGAAGCGAATTCAAAGTCGAACTTTCCCACACGTAAGAGCCCAAGAGCTTACACCAATGTGTCTCTAACAAAAGAAAGGTACAAAACGTACATACCTCCCCATGTGAACCCATCGTTCTTGACCTTAACTCTCCGCCAGTGAATGGTAATAGAAAAATAAACCCAACAATGACGATGATGATGATGATGATGATTCCATCGATAATTCCATCATGCATTTTCCAATTGAATCCAATTCGTATCTATCTATCTGTCTTCGCCCTCGCATACCAATTGTCTTGTCATGTTTACCATCATCATTACAAGAGTGGCCATCGATGGTAGGAAATCCCTTCGGTGGTGATGAAAACGATGATGGAGGTGATTCCCATGACAATTATTTGGTGTCTCATCTCGAATGGGAATGGAAAATGTAATCTACGATATCGGATTCCAGGGGGAAAACAGTTCATGAGAAAGAGGACACCAGACACGATAAACACGAGTGTAACATGAGTTATCTTCATGTAAATTACTGTGTGATGGTTGAGGCAAAAAAAAAAGAAGAAGATTTGCAAAGACACGAGATATAATCCATAATCTGGAGATTTTCGATTCAATTAAGTTAATTTGCTTGGCACGTCGACAAATACAAATAACTTCATCTTGATTAGAAACTTAACTGAAGTCAGGCAAACAATGCATTAAGTGCTTCCGAATGTGTTACTTGGTTTGATTTGAGGTTGAAATGACAGTGTGGTGGACAAGAGGCGGTTTCGGGCTTAGATTTGGATTGCATTTGGACAGAAATGAAATATTGCAGACTATGTTGCTATATCTTTGAGAGCATCTAGTCCTTGGGGATGTGAGGAGATGCATTCTGGAGTTGTCTGCACTTTCCCTTCAAATGAAGTTTTGCTGAGTTTCTTGAAAACACCCCTGAGTATGATCCCTCAACTTTAAAATGGCTTAATCGGACATTGTAACGCAATAGGTCAATAATTTTTTTTTACAAAGAAATGTTTGCCCGTATATAACACCCAACTTAAGACTTTTGATTAAATACCATACACAGTCATATAGTGGATAATATCCCTATCAGATTGGTATCTAAATGAACAAAATCCATCAATTACTTCCTATCGTACGAGAGCTTAAAACTGCTACCTAGTTTCGTTACATCAACTCATTTTGTCTGAAGCGGTGGGCAGAAATGTAGGACATGTATATCCCAGATTATGAAAGGACAGACGAACTCACTATTCAAGGCATTTCCTTCGTAAAGGGCTCTACCAGGTCAATACAAACGTTTTTTTCGAAGAAGCTACTAGCACAGCACTAGATTCACGTATATACATGTGTAACGACTAGAAGCCATGATCGAAAGAATCGTTTTAGTCCGACTTTTCTCTGCTTTTCTGACTATATTTCGTCAAGAGGTAACCTTGTCTTATCATTCAGCGCAAGATATCCTTAAGGATCCAAATTCAGTATAAGTCGTACTTAAAGCTCCCATCACATTAAGACTAATCGAATGGAGGGCAACAAGCTATTTGTCAACCATCCCCAGGAGCTCAAAGAAAGGCAAAACCTGCACAAACTCTGGATAGAGATGTAAACGACTGATATTCGCGTCATGGGGCACAACACTCTGCGATACCACATGAAGAAACTACGATTGACTCCGCAGAGGATGCGGTGATGAGGATGTCTCAGAGGATACAATCTCTTGAAAGAAAAAAATTTCTGGGAGAATAGTTCAAGGAATTGTCCAACTAACTACCAGCTGTGTGAAGTACACAATGAGTCAGTGTGGATCTGAGTGCAGTGGAGACGGCATTATCTTTTCTTAGCCAACCTACTTACCTACAGCTAGGCTTAGCGAAGACCCTTTCCAACCTCAAAAACTCAAGAATCAGTAGAAGTTCCCAAGGACCTTTGTTAACCCACTTTGGCCAGATGGCTAGCAATTTAAACTGTCAGCTCTAGGCTTCGAAATGGAATTAAGAAATGTTGTGGTAAAAACGGGCAAGCCTAGTCGAAGTCTGTGATCGACATTAGAACAAAACAGTTTTCTGAGAATTATTTACAGAAGTTAGGATAAACTAAATCTACTTGAGTTGAATACCCATTTTCTGATAGAAAAGGCAACACTTCGCCTACGAAAAACTGTCTTTGAAGTGAAGGCTTCAAGGCAGGCGCACCAGACAACATTTGGAGACTCAAAATTTGAAAGAAAGCAAACGGATTTCAAGACAAAAGACACATATTTTTAATATAAACCGATTGTCCTTTAGCAGATACATATCTAAGGCAAAGAATCATCATAGCTGGTGAAACCTTGAACCAGAATTTCTTAGCCTGAACTATAAGCTGCTAAAAATAATGCAAAAGATACTACTAAACCGACACTACGTACTAAAGCCCATGAACAGATTAATCTCATTGAATTACCTCTCCTCCTTCGGTTATGCGAGTACAACACACTATCAAAACTATCGCCATTAACTGGTAAATTGACCAAATATTCCCCCAAATTATCAACCACAATACCTAACACCCACAACGGATATACTAACTTGATCTCCTCGTTCCGCAGACAATTGGTATAGCAGCCTCTATCGCATGCTGATTGGCCAAATATGCACTCCTTTGATCCGGCGACGGTGTATACGGCAAACCTTGGGCATTCGTCCGAATAATAATATTATTCTTGGGCCGTGCCGCACTACCACCACTAGCACCGACACCATTATCACAATTACCACTCGCGCCCTCACGACTGATCCACAGAATTTTACCACAATTACCAATATCACAGTCATAACCGCGACTATCGCGTCTCCGATTTGCCGGTGTCATAAATTCATTACCACCTCGGTCCGGATAATTATTGGTACCGGTATCGGTACCGATACCACCACCTTCCGCACTCAAAAGATTGCTGCAGCTGCGATGATGCATCGGTCTCTGGTTACTCCTCTGAGCCTGAGGCACTGGTCCAGTGGCATTCTGTGGCACAACTCCGCCACCATTCCGCCGATTCAATGTGCTCATACTCCGACTGTGGCTCATCGAGCCATTCACAACTCCATTTCGATTCTGATATATTTGTGTATTGTTATTGGCATCCAACGGATACTTGCCGTGCCAATAGTTTCTGCTGCCACTGCCACTGATAGTGGCATTGTGGCTTGTTCCAATATCAATGCCACTCTCACTGCGAGCGCCATCGAAACTGCCGCCCCCCTCGTCGTAGTACTCCTGATATGGGTTGGCGTAATACGACGACGCCGGGATATACCCCGAATTTGGGAAGCTCTTCCGATGCATTTCGACGGGGATTTCGCGAACGACCACGGAAAGGAGGTACACACAACAAAAACGCGATGTGACCGCACTGATTTCTCAACCTACATTGACGTGGTCGCGTGGAAAGAAAGTTGGAAACAGCCGTCGATTCTTACTCTTTTTTTTCGTATCTTTGTATCTACACTTCTTCTGTTGCTTCTCAGCTATTCTTTGTGGTTTTGAAGGAAAAAAAAAAAAACAAAGAAAAGAAGTTCTTAACTTCCGCAAGAATTCGTTGTAACTAATGCGACTTGCTCTGCGGTTAACACACGGACAACGAACAGAAAGAGTTGTATCGGCGGCGAGGGTATTTCTTGGTCAAAACAAACAATCACATCTATCGGGGCAGCGTTCTAAGCCAATTAGTACACTACACACAGAAAGAGACGAACTAATTGGATTTGGAAAATCTGGAAGGCGATTGAATTCCGCACACGTATTTACGCAAGCAAAACAAACCGCCAACCCTTCTGTGGAGCCTTGTTTGCCTGGCGCTGCTGGGGGGTTGCTATTCCTTCAAATTTTTGTTCACTTTTTCAAGTTCAAAGGTGCTCTTGACGATGGATTATTTGTTATGAGTTCTTCTATTTCGTTTTTTATTTTTTGTAGAATTTCCTGGCGATGTTTTGGCGACTTATTGCGTTCTAACACGAACGACGGACAAAGGTTTCCCAATAACTACTGTCGTTCATAACAAAAGCGGTGAAAGTACTAAAACCGCACTAGGGGTTGCAAGGTACCAAATCGAGCTAAGGGTTGAAATGTCTGGAGAAAGTTGCCTTAGTCATGGTAACGGGTTTGTTGTGTTTTTGAATTTCCGTCGAAACCACATTTCAGGGGTTGTTATGGTAGAGAGTGAGAGTTTTGTTCTAACTGTTAACAGAGAGAGAGAGAGCGAGCATGAACCAACTTTTATTTTAGGCTAGAACGCTGGTAATAATAGGACAAGCAACAAATGACATACATTTGGTGAGTTATGGACTTTTCCTATAAATCGTTACCATAACAGAAATTACCTGAATTTTCGTTTTATTAGCACGAACAAGGCGGTCGGTGAGAGAATGTCAGAGAGTCAACACAGAGGCACGACGGAATAGGGGCAATGACGTTGGTTTGCTTCGAAGAAATATTTCTAGCCCACTAGTGGCCTATATCCAGGTAGTGGAGTGCTGGCGCAATGTGAAAGACAACATAGGGAATTGGAGCAACTCAAGATAGTGGTCAGTTACATGTCAGAATGTCCACTTTGTTACGTATCCACTCCTGGCAGGATGGACTAGAAAGATGTATGGGCGGGTAGTTATTACCCTCGTTAAGAAATGCGAGGAAACAGAAAGAATAATGGTTGCAACTGGATAAAAGTTAACAGAGTTAGCGCGAGGTATTCGAAGTAAGGGACACCATCGCATAACACACTATGTGGGACTCTAGTGCTATGGATCAAACCCTATTCGAAGGAAAGAAAAACAATTGATATCCACTAACGTTCCACAGGGGTTTCTACTAAGACCGTTTCTATTTCCGATAGAAATACAACATACACCGCGATAGTAGTGACAGCATAGTACCCTCAGCAGATACTACTACTACTAAGAGCATACTATCTACAAAACTGTGGTAGAATAAGGAGAACACAAGCAGTGCTCATTAGCAGCTTAAAAATCAAGGAAAACTGATACAAGAATATGTCATAATCCTCAGCGAAATGACAGCTTTCCTAGACTTAGTTTTGGAAGCAACATGTAAAACATATCGTAAAAGTCGTTGGATGCTTTCGAATATTGCCAAACGTTGTCGGAAAACAGAAGTCTACTCGTTTGCACGTATAAGTCAACTTTTTCTATACTCCTCTGTGTAGGACAAGAAATCTTTTACCGAAATCCTTGACAAAGTGAATCCTGCTACACTCCACTTCAACACACCATACGAAGTTATGTACCTTGATAGGGAGGACACGGATCTATAAGGATGGTTCAAAAATTAGTGAAGGTATAGGTTGAGCTATATACTTGAGAGTCTCATAGTCCTGAGACTTCCGGATCCAAGCAGTGTATTCTAAGGAAATGTTGTGGCCTTACTCAATGCTGGGAAAATACTTGAGATACATTGATAGTTAGAGTGAATTAAAGGCCTTAAAGTACTACATACATCGAGAATATTACTCACCCACTCTCCTAAGTCATATATCGAGGCAGAGCAAAGTATCTTGGAAGATACTTCTTTAGAAATTTAGAGGAGGTTGGTTTTTTTAACCAACCTTGATGCTACATTCAGTGATGAACTCAATGCTCTACTTAATCAATTCCTATGCCAATGGTGCCTACCTACTTACTTAGGTGGGACTAGAGTCCGGGATCGACTTGGTCCTGAACCAGTCTCTTCAGTTAGTATGGTGTTGCCTTTCATTGTGCACTCCAAGTTGGTTCAGATTTCCCTCCACTTGTGTGCATCATCCATCTTCGTTAACGCTCATGCTTCGTCGCCATAGAGCAGAATTGGGACGTTGAGGCTCTTATATAGAGTCTCCTTGGTGTTTCGTCACAAGGCCTTGATTCTCAATTGCCCTCTTAGGGCAAAGAGACAGTGGTTGTCAATAATACCTCTGCATTATGGCGTTATGAGAGTTTATAGCGACGTACACGAAAGTCCCTAAATACTTGAAAGTCATATTTGTCGATATTGTGTGGTCCTTTTGTTGACAGGATATTTCTTTTTTTTGCCCTCATTCGCAGATAAATCCATTTTGTCCGCTTCTGTACCAACATTTGCAATCGCATCAGTCACAGCTCGCTGTATCCTTCACATGAGGTCCATATCATCAGCGTATGCAAGTAATTGCACAAAGTTTTCGAACATTGTACCTCAGGTATTGGATTCCGAGTTTCATAAATTGTTTCCAAAATGTCACATGACAGCACATCACCTTCTCTGAATCTTTTTTGCATCAAATGTCTCGGTAGAATGATTTCCGACCTTTATGGAGCACCGAACGTCATCGTAAATCGTCAAAGTTTGGACGAGTTTGCCAGGGATGTCTTAACGAGACATGGCTCTGTATAGCTCAGCTCTGTAGATGCTATCATATGCGCCTTAAAATCGATAAGAAGATGGTGAATATCGATCTGAACTTCTTGGGTATTTTTACAGGATCTGCCGTAGTGTGAGTATTTGGTCGGTTGTGGACTTACCCAATAGGAGCCAATCAGGTCATTAAGAAATGGCTTAATTCGTTCACACAATACGGCCATCAGGACCTTCTGTGGAAGTTGGCTTAGTGTAGAGCGTCTCCTTCTTTGTGGATCGACTTATTTTCTCGAAGAGTGTCAGGTCGCCGTCAGAAATTATTCCCTACTGACATCTAGACGCGACTCTTACTACCTACTTTTGGATATCCTGTTCTCTAAATGTCGATTCACTGCCCTAAGCTCCCACTTATGTGCTTTCTTTTCGATTGCCAACTTGACTATGTGCCTGAACTACGTATGAATCCTCAGCGGTGTCATAAGTGGGCTCTGGCTTTGTATTAACACCTCTTCAGATTGAACCCATTACCGGGTTGTACTTGTAAGTAACGCCTACAGAGTGAGGGCACCGTCATGGAATTCTCCACTCTATTAGACGTAGTCACACGTGATGTCATACTCCTAGCGTAGTCATTCCCATCCTCAAGATGGAAGAGATTTTGAATTTGGTGATTCACGTCAATACAATCTTTCTGTCCCTTGAAATGGGTCATAGATCTCGGTCGGATTCGTGTTTCAAGTTTTAATTCCCATCCCACGTGCTGTTATGTCGATCTTCTCAGAACCAATGTCATGATGTCAACCGAAGCAGGTACAAAGACTTGTCACACTCAGTGTACATTGCCATTACATCTCGATGTAATCAATTTGAGATTACAATCAGTCACAGTATCAAGTTTACGGTCGCAACCAGTTTCGCAATAACACTTTCATAACTATCCATAAGTCTGTCCCCATAAATCCAAGTCCATGTCCAATGAATGCTCCATGTGTACTCTCGTGTTCCTGAAACCCAACCTAGTTCCACACAGACCAAAAAAAATCAATAACCAAACAAATAACTCATGGTTCGGTTTGGTGTATCTCACGTATCTTTCGTATCTTTGGCATCTATCGCATCCAATGGAGGCATTAGCTGACTAAGCAAATCATCTACCAACCAACCTGATCATTATCGAAATTGCTTCCCATTGTAACTGTAATACAAAGCTCAAAAACTGGAGCCATCATCATGCCGCCTATATGTTTCGCATTAGTATAGCACGCGGTACCATCATCATCACTGTGGCGAGAGATTATGGGCCTCAATTCACCTACTTCCCGGTGACGAGACTGTGTTCTCCTCTTTCTTTTTTTTTTTTTTTTAGTTATATATTCTCAATTCACTCACCTAGATTGCTAAATCCATTCGAATCTAAAGATACACCTTTTGGTGGCACCGGTGGTGGCGGTACTTCGTCGGAGTCTAAACATGGATACAAACAAAAGAACGAAAAAAAAGCAGAAAAAAAAAAACAAATATTTATGTAATGTTGTGTTGTTTGTTGGGAAACAGTGAAATTATGTATGTATGTCGCGAGCTGAGGTCGAAGGATTCCATTCCATTCCAAGTTGCAATGCATTCTACACGGTTAACCAAACCAAGCGGAAGAAAATGATGTCACAGGCGAAGGAAGCATTTTACAATTAGAGCAGACCCACCTCCTACTACTCCTTGTTTCCAGTAAAATACTGTTCCATGTGAACATGTTGTTATGGCGGGGGTTAATAAATTAGTTCAAATAAAAAAAACAAGCATAAATGAAGCACTAAAGCGATATACTAGAGTATGCATGTAATGTAGATGACCTGGCAAGGGAGAGCGGAAGCATTGAATGGTTATGCGCTCTGTTCCCCTTGGCGGCGACGATGACATCTATGATGGAATTTAATTAATTTATGTGCGAGGGACTGTCGTCTCGGCGGCAGTATCGTACTTACTTACCTAGACTTGCACATTGCAGAGGTTTCTAGTTAAAGAGGAACAATTTAGGAATTGTTTGCCAAATAGGCTTTAGGCAAGCTCAATCAGATTTCAGATGGTTAATAGAGTAGAAAGACGGAACAAGATAGACACACTGGCCCACTTGTGGACGACAGCTTCTTCTCGAAAATTTCAGCAAAATATACCAAACGGTTTTCCAATAGAGGCATAACACTTTTGTGTTTGAATAAAAGTGAATTCTTAAACGCTTTTTATGATCTTTTAATACCAGAAGGTCAGTCAAGATTTACATTTTTATCATGGTATCATGGTTCGTAAATAAGCAACGTTTATAAAGTACTAAAAGTAACTACCGAAATCCTGATTAGATGATCCCAATTTTGGGTGTAATCACCGTTCCATCAGACAGGGTGTGCGTGTTATAGTTAAGATATTCACTTTTGACTACTACTATGCGTGTAAGACAACTCACTGGTGGAAGCACCAAAAATGTGCCGAAACTGTAAGTGCTTCAGTTCAAACTGAGCCATATCAGTCGGTTCTACTCCCCTCACACGAATCGGGAGTCTCTCAGTCCACATTGTGGCAAATTTTGCACAAAAATCTTGGGCTACACCAGTACAAGACCAAATTAACTCAAGAACTGAAGCCTCTTGGTCATTTGAAGTGTTGAAACATCTCCGATTGGGCTCTGGAAAAGTTTCATCGAAAAATCATAGTCAGTCATGGAGCTCATATATATTTGGCTTACCCGGAGGTGGGGTGAGTGATTGGACCGCATTTTTTCGTCAATGAAAATGAACTCCATATCACGATCAATGGAGTTCGCTATAATGCCATGTTGGAAGACTATTCTTGGCCAGAATTGGTTGAAATTGACATCAGTGATATGTGGTTCCAACAAGATGGTGCCACATGTGAGACAGTTGGTGAAACAATTGATACATTGAAGGAGAAGTTCGGTAATCGTGCGATCTCGAGAAATGCATGGATCGAATGGCAACCCTTTGAATTTTCGACTTGCTATCTACACTTCAAATGAATTTCAGCCTTATATCTCAATTATTTTATGTTTTATTCAAATGCAAAATTGTTATGTCCTTATTGAAAAACCCTTCATAACATCCGCAGGGGGCCTTCCTAGACGAGAGAATGAATGATTTCCTGCTGAAGTCCTTGGTAACAAGTCAACGAAATATTCACTTCAGTGCAGAGAGTTCTCTATCATCCCAGATGATACTGCTTATAACTGGGCGAGCATAGAGTATCTGTCGATATGTATTCGAAACTCGTGTTTAAAGTATCACAGATTTACAGATATCGGATTTACTTCTTGGTCAATGATTATCCTAGATGAGGCATCCTAGTGCTCATATGTTCATAAACAACCTAAAAAAACAATCGCTTCTTAGACCAAAAATTACCTTTTTCTAGTAAGAAGAAAATGCCACCAAATCCTTTCGGAACTGTTCTACCCACTGTGGGATAGACTTGGGACTTACGCCTTAAGTGATCCACTGGATGTATGTATCGCATTGTTGACAGTGCAATCATCACTCAAGCTCAAGCAAGTCTATGTCCGGAAAAACTTAAAAGGTACAAAGACGTACATGTCATGAGTGCGATGAGTATGTGACTAACTGCCGCATTGAAAGCTCGTCCCGATCTTCCACTGTGTAGTGGGCTAAGCCTTCTTTTGATAAGAAACTTCATCTGAAGATCATTATATGCCTCGGACTTCATGCCTCAAAAAAGGAGTCTAAACTGTCCCGTCCATTCTGTGGGCTACCAACCGTTTCACAACCTTTTTTGATAGGGACTCTCTAACATATGTAGATTATCACTGATAGACTATGATGCTAAAGATATTTCAAAAATGTATCGACAAAGTGGAACTATTCACAACGTCCTTTGTGGTTTTAATGGAAACATAGGTTACTACAGCCTGCATTACAACATATCTTTCCACAAGTCGTTCTATCAGGCCTTAATTCAATGTCAACTGAAGCTCCTCCTTAGGCTTGTATAAGGGGAAAGGATCGGGCGCTTATATGTACATTCTGTACTGAGGTTAGTAGGCCCGAGTCTGTTAGTGTCTACCAACGGTAGAAATAAATGTAATAATTCCTAGAACATCTCCTCCGAAATTCTGTGAAGGAAAAGACTCAAAGTCATGGTGCTTCTTGAGCCTATTTTCAAATATCCATTTCTTAGGCAAGATACATAGCTATAGAAGCTTAGGAAAGTCTCTAGCAAGCCGAGACTACTTAGTCATGTTTCGAGCTAGGGTCAATACAGAGTCGCTGTATAAGACAGGTCTTTGCAAAGATGCGGTTACGAATTGGTCAGTCCAAGTTCCAGTTCTCAAGACAGGTTACTAAGGTTGGTAACCACATATGTGTTCATTAGTCTAGAACTGTGACGCCTGTCTTCTTCGAAGTTTCAAATGACATCGTTCTTACTAGAAACATTCTCGCAACCCGTAATATCTTGTAGATAGCTGCATTCATACGGTTACGTTGTAAGGCTCAATCATACAAAGGAAGGAGCTTGGTATCAGTCTTAGACGACGATAGTGGATATTTCCGGTTAACAGGGACTTTCAAAACTTCCAAGACTTCACTGGTATGACAGTGACATCTTTAACATGAATAATTATAAGAATCAGCCCCCAGTAAAGGGATTTAGACTGTGATACAGATGGGAGTAACTCTGCAAATTTGAGTCCACTGTAAGCTTTTTGAAGCATCACCAGTGATGCTCTAGGTGTACCCAAGATGAGTTAAACCAGGGTACACCAAGATCAAGCTGCAAATATTTGTTTTATTGTGCCTAAAAGAAAAGGCTCTTGACTCGGATGAATCTTTTATGTTCCACGGTTCCGTTAAACAAGCACAAAGGCACAGTCTTAGAGAACAGATCATTTTCAAAAGATTGTAAATTTTTATCAATATAAAGCCCACAACTGTCAAAACTTAAATCAAATCAAAACTCCTACAAAATACGAGACGTTCCCAACCATTCTTCGAGCTCATCTTCATCCGCAAAAGGTTTTCTACCTGAAAACGTAAATAAACATGGAAGAGGTGCATAAAAAACACACACACACGCTGTGCATAAAATTCAAATGTTGCACCTTTAAATTTGACAGCTGTCACCCTTTTAGCTCCAGGTGGCGGTAGTTTCTTGGCAATGTCATCCCCGGAATCGGGTACGTAGCGTGCCTTTGGGCGATGAATGGATGGATCAAACTTTTGGTTGGCGAAAAAGTCATAACGAGGCTTCAAGATGGAAATAACCGGCGGTGACTTTTGCTTAGCCTTTGGTGGTGATATGGAACGCGACCGGTAAGGTCTCTCTTGACGTTTTGGCTGTTTAGCTGGAAGTGATACAGACTTCTCATGCACTGGTGGAGGAGGAGAACGTATGTCATTGTCGAGAGGCTTTGGGTACTTGTGGGCTATCCAACTGGCAGTGAGATGAGTCGAGATATCTCTCAGTTCCGGACTTGAAGTGCCTAAATGAGGCTGGCCTAGGAGCGACTCCCGATCCGGTGATGTTTCGAATATACAACGAATGCGTTCGACTTCACCGGCGTGAAGTGTAGCCTGTTGTCGCACCGGACTGGGACTGCGTGACTTCATCATTTCCTGCTTGAGCGAGGCCGTCTTGCTGATGATGTCGATGTGCGGCATTAAACGGTCCTCCTTGCGTAATGGCATGCGTTGGATTGGTGATCCGGGCTTGCGAAAGCGACTGCGACCGCGTACGGCTGAGTTGCGTACCTCGAATTTGTGAGTGATCCACGACACGTCGCCGATTTCGTTTTCGCGTACAACGGTCTTGAAGGTGTCTTTTGATCCGTCATTGCTGAGCTCCGGATCGCTGCGCACCTTTCGCAGCGGACTAAGCGCAAAAAAAGACTTCTTTTTCTTTGGACGGCCGAGGCTCTCGAATTTGTCTTTGATTTTGCGAACTTCACCCGTGTGGACGCGGTGAAGGTAGGAGCTTCCAGTGGGCTGAGGTGAAATGCTGCGAGAACGGAAGATTGCCTCTAGATTCTCAAGACTGTCGTCGCGAGATTGAGATAGGGTCAGTGAAGCACTGCGATGCTGATTCTGCTTTGTTTCGTGGTAGACTGTCTCATCTGGGGGTGGTGGAGGACGAGGTAAAGGAAAATTTATCCGCGACGACTCCTTCTCGCCGTAGAGGTCTTTGAGGTCAGTAACCGATGAAGTCAGTTCTTTGTGCTGGAATCTTTGCGATTCAGCCCGAGCCTTGATGTTCTCCTCGATGACTCGCATTACTTCGTCCTCATCGGGAGAGGAGTCCTCGCGAGCATGGTATATGGTCTTGGATGGCTCTTCGAACTGGCGGTCTTCGAAATATTGGATTTTGTTGGAAACTGTGTTGTCATCGGGTTTTTCAAGAGTTTGGGTGGATATGGTCTCTATCTTCAGGGAATCCTCGTCCATTGATTGCTTCTGCTCGTCGAAGGTCTTTCTTTTCGGTTTTGCTGGAGCAGGTTTCTTGATCTCAAGCAAGTCCTTCGGCAATGGTGGTGGTGGCGGTATATCAGGCAGAGTGCTCTTAGCATTCTCAGCAGCTATGGCACCACGGGTCTCACGGGCTAACATCACTGGTGAGCCGGAACGGGTTTTTCCCTGAATCTCGCGACTGAAAGTTTGGGATAGTCTTCGCTTCTCGGTCTCAGACAACTCACTTTCGAACTTACGAACTTCCTGGGAGAGGCGATCGAAGGTTTTACTTTGCGCCGGCTTTCCTGAGGCCTCCTTGCGTCGTAGAACAGGACCGATTAGTTCCTCCTTGGAGATGGAAGAGTTACAACGAACTTTGAGCGCACTAGCTGGCGTCTGCTTGTCCACTGTAATCACGTACTCCTCAGTGACGTCGGGCTTGGTCTTGGGCTCTGAGGCATTGTAGATCTCATTCAACTGCTGGGTGATTTTGCTAACTTGGTCCTTGGACAGGGTGCTTATCAGGCGGTTGCTGAGGCACAGAGGCTTCTCCGTGGAACTTTCAGATTTTAGCTTCTGTACACCGAATGATCCGCTGTCGGGGTTGTACTTAATCTCCATGCTGGAGGCAAGATCCGCTACTGAACTTCCTCTCCAATAGGGCTTGTGGGTATCCTTCCTCGATTCGAGTTCCAGCCTCTTGGTCTCGTCAAGCCATTCCTGATGGATTTTCTTTTCAAAGTTCTCCCTGAGGTCTTCTACTGACTTGTCCTTCGACCTGAGGGCTAGATCTTTGTTTCCAGACCACTTAACGTCCTCCACATCCTTCGGTCGGAAGAGAAAGTCCTTTTGCTTTTGGTCCTCCTTTAGCCTGCCCACGAGGTAGTTAAGCTCACGCTCGGCACGCTCATGGAAGCGAAGCTTCCTCCATTCTTCAAAATCCATTGCTTCGCCTTCTCGTCGGATTGGTTTCAGGCTGGTAGCCGACGTAGCACGTTCTAGTTGTCCTACCCTCTCCAGAGTGCTGTAAAAGCGGTTAAGGTCTATAAATCGGTCGGAGTTCTTGAAACGGCAACTTGGACTATGGCGCTCGATATACTCCAGCGAGTTGGCACTGTGCGAGATCTCGTCACAGTGGTAGATGCTCTTCTTCGCTCGATCATCGGCACTGCTGAGGCTACTGGCGCGTATCACCTTGTCCGTCTCACCGCGCTGACTTCCGCGAAAGCTTTGAATGCGACGCCTTGACGGAGACCGCATTTCGCGGGTCTGTGGCACTCGGATCTCCCGCGTTGGTGAGAACTCCCTGGGAAACACTGGAGCTGGCGACTGTGGCCTGGCAATATCACTTATTGGCCTCGCGGTGCGCGGTTCACTTCGACTCCTCTGCTCATACTGCCAGACTAGGTCCTCCGTACGCGCGGAACGATCACCAAACTCCGACGCCTCATCGTCACTGTGGAAATGCTCGACAGACTCATATTCCTCGACGTAGTGGGGCCTGGCCGGAGGACTTAAACTCCGGCATTGTTGGTAGGAAAGATGCCTTGAGTCACTGACAGACTTTTGATGTGGCAGTGACATGGTGTTCCAGTATCTTGCCTTCTCGTGGACCGATGCTTGCTGGACGGGATCATTTTTCGAGGGCGAGTCCCGCATGAAGAGGTTCGTGAAGAATTGATTGGTGCGGATGAGCTTCTGTTGGCTGGGTATGGCTTTGACGATTTTCTCCTTCGCTCCTGCGCTCTCCTTGATCTTTCGCAAGACATTACTGTCACTTTTACTTGAGCTTATTGTGACAGGCTTTCGCTTAGCCTTCTCGGTTTCTGGTCGCACTGAAGGTCTAGTGATTGTAAGCGGTTTCTTGGGAATCGTTTTCACTTTGGAGGCTACGGAGTCGACTGAGAAGGTGGAACTAGTCCTGGCTAGGCTGACGGTTGAGCTTGTTTTAGTCATGGGCTTTGAAGTGCTTGACAATTTGCTGGACTGCGACTTTGATCTAGTGACCACTGGAGTCCTCACGGAAGACCGAATAGATGAGGAAAATTTACTTGCCGGTGGGACATCCTTTCTCGAGGGACTTGCAACTCTGCGTACAACATACGTGGACATGTAAGACGACGTAACAGGCTTTGCTGGGGACAGGACCCTCGGAGCGGATTTACTTCTCTCAATGGGGTAGGCATACGATCGAACCGCCCGCTTAACCTGGTCAGGCGACTTCAATTTGGGATCACGAAGTATATTCGTGCTGGCAGTGAAATCAGTTCGAATCGATGGCATAGTCTCCTCAATGCGCTTCTTCTCCTCGGCAAAGGACCGCTCCTTAGAGACACTTCGACCGAAAGCAACCGGACTGCGACTACTAGTCCGAAGGGTCGACACTCTCGAGGCACTCCTCACTGGGCTGCACGAACTCAGCCGAATCGATTGCTGCTTCCTCGAGACCCGACCATCTTTCGTCTTCTCCTCCTTCGCAGCACTGAGGACGCTCACCACAGCTCCGGCAGACTTAGATCGCAGCAAAGGCTCCGTACGCTTGACTGTTTTCTTCAGAGTTATTGTTCCATACTTGGTGGGTCTCGGCGGCGGTGGTGACATGGCGTCCTTCGTTTGAAAGCACGCCTCATGGCGACTCGAGTTCGCCGAAGTAGGTCGCCTCACGTCAGACGAGGATATTCTCAACGCCATGCTGGTCGTACGAGTGCGTGATGATTTACGATTCGGTGGCAGTGGTGGTTGATTCATCGGGATGAATGATGGCACATGTTTCGGAAATGGGGCGAACATATCGATGGGACGTGACAAATTCGTGATGGGATAGCAGATGAGTTCGCGTTGCGCCGCGTGCGTCGTTTGGGATTTCTTGGACATAGCTTCCTTGCTATGCACTCGAATCTTGGTAAGTGTGGGTGTGATTGGTAGATATTCGAATTCGGTTTCTGGAAATGTATAATGGTCGAGGGGGAGTTTTAGAAGAGCAAATGTTTGGACGGAAACTTGGTGTGGACACACTGTGCATACCATTTTTTTTTTGGTCCTGGTGAGTTGTTGCGATTGACACTCTGTGGAGTTTCACTCTAAAATTGAGTTAGATTTGAAATTTTGTGTTTGTGTAGGTGTACAAGTGTGAGTGAAGTGTAGTTTTGTGACCAAAATTTGGAGTTAAAGATTCAAAATTTAGTACTGAAAGAAAAATGTTGATTCAGGATGAATGTGTCGAAGGCAGACGGGCTAAGTACTTACACTCTACTGTTGCCTGCCTGCCTAGTAAAGCAAGGTCCAAACTTGAGAAATGACAGTCTCAGACAAGACATTAGTAAAGGAATCCTAAACTAGACTCTTCCTCCAGTGTATAGTGGGGAGAAAACTCAAATAGTCGAACTTAATATTGAGAGTTTGGCATGATACCAACAGGGGTTTGACAGACTTAGGAAGTTGAGCAAGGAATCTTGGAACTCCTTATTTTGCGGAATGAGATGATAGGTACATTAGCTAGTTAAGGGCTAAGTGAGTCGTCAAATAAGAATAGATAGGACTTACAAAAGCGTCAAGCTGCAACACTGTAAAGAATTTTAAAATTCAACTGACGAACTGAAGTTGCAATGAGTCGATTATTTGTGATGACCTGGACTAGAGGACAACTGTTTTTCTGATATGAATTGGCTTAATACCAGCATCCAGAGCTCTAAATTTTCATGTGGAAAGGGTGATCCAAGGCCTTGGCTAGGGAAACATCAGCTCGAAGCGAATAGACTGAACACTCGGGATCTTTCCTGATGATAGATGGGAATATTTTTTTAAGTTGTCAAATGAGTATCTATCGTGCTATTATTCCTAGTAAAGTCGTTGAAAAATTACATTTTTGAATCAGTGGGCGTGCCTGAGGACAGCTTTTAAAATGTTTCACCAACGTATCGCAGAATTTCTGTACCAAATTTCAATTAAAATATAAATTTTATTATACAGATACAAATGAGAATGAGTATGTTTTTTGGTGTATCCTTGCAGCCAATCCTAATTTGAATCACAAACGAAAGGTGTGGTTGAGATTTCCACCAGATGGCGAAATATAAATAAGAAGAGTATGATTAGGTTGATGTCTTTGCTCCAAATGATCTACAAAGGTATTCGTCTTTGCTAAACAGTCGAAGTCCTCCCTGAAACGATTTCTTACAGAGTATTCCTTACTGTCATATCTACAATAGTTTCTATCGATTCATGAAGATTAGGTCTAATTTGAGTTCATAAATATGTATATTTGAGTAGATCTTCGACCAAAATTTATACATGATTCCTTAAAGTGAATAGTCTTTAAGCAAAGCAAAGGATGATAGTCGGTGCTGCAGAAAATCATGATCCTTTCATAGTGACGGCAAAGATAAAGTTAGTGACAGCTACTTAAAATCGTTACCCAGTTTGCAATCGCAGACTTGAGAATACTTTCTTTAAATGTATGTATGTATGTACATATCTGTCAGTTGTAATAAACCATTCTTATTATGGCTGCCAATAGTGTTGGAGTCTTTCGCTGACAGTTGTGACAGTGACACTGCTTCTTAATTTTCTCCACTAACAATCGTAATATTACAAATTTCTGGGAGTAAGGGATGATTCTCTCAGAAAATGATGACAATTAAATGAAAATGGAGGAATGTATCAAACACCATTCTTAGAACAACTGAACTGTCATTTAGGAAGAAGAATACATATAAAGATATTTAGAATAAAGTCCCAGTTGATTGCACAGCGCTTTTGAGTAATAGTACGTCAATTACCTACAGAACTTTGTTGGGTTAGAGTTCGTAACTTTTGTCACTGAGAAACCGTCTCCTGTACTCTTTTTTTCTACAATTTTTTTTATGTTATGCTATATCGTGTCAAATCTGACACACTGACGTTTAGAAGAATCTTTAATGAAACGTCAAAAGCTGTTTAACTTGAAGCTAAAGAGATTTCCTTTCGTTATGTGTTTTCTGTTCCGTTTTTCTGAAAAAAAATGTTGTTATTTGTTGTAGAAACACATTACAATCGAAAATATAACGTATTTCTCTGCTTTCAATTCAATTCAATTCAATAAATGAACGTCAAAATAGGTTGTAGGGTTGTTCAGTTTGACACAGAAATCATTGAAAAACATTGAACAGTTTGACAACATCTTGCAAATGGATGAATTCAAAAGAATGTCAACTAGGTTTCGCTGAAATCAGGTGATTTCGAGACTCCAAAAATGTATGGGATAACCTTAGAGATTTGGAAAAAAAATGTGAAGCCTTGCGATACGTAGCATTAGGGAACGGAGTTGAATAATTTGTACGCATTTTCACTGGCATTCCTGTCAAAAGTTACATTCTATGTCGGTTGACAGATATGAATGTTTGCTACTCTTGTACGGTCGGTTCATTGACATTTCTCAAAATGGTGTACATTCTGAGGTCCACCCTAGACTGTAGTGCCTTCCAAAGGTAAGAAATAAGTAAAACTGACTAAATATTGCAAATTTATAAGTAAATACTGAAAGTCTGATTTTTTCAGGGAAGCCCTAGAGAAAATTGTGTCAAGTATACACTTAGCAGTCGAAAGATATTCCTCCCTCAGTTATCTCCCCTTACTTTCGTGGATAATTACCCAACCATGTAAAGTTGAAAATCAAAAAAAAAACTAAAACTATTTATCTTAGCATTGGCTGTCTTCCACGTCAGACCAGACCCGTCTTTCACCCCACATCCAAGCCCCCGAAGCACTAATTAATGAAATGAGAAATTACTTTTTCTTTTTTTTCGAGCACTTTACACAAAGTTTCCCACATCCTGACTCATATGATGATAAATGGCTTCCTGCTGACTGCAGCCACACACTGTATACCACAGACTACTAGGATTATTGGTCTCTTAATTAATGTTAGCTTTAGTATGCATAAAACCAGATTTTTTTTTTAAATATTTATTGCCATTGCCAAGTTTTTTTTTTCAAAAAAATGTTTGTTTTTGTGTGAGTGAGAGAGAAAATTCAAAAATTAACAAAAGGTAGATAGATAGAGATACGTTAGAGTTAGAGTAGAGAAGAGAAAGTCAAACGAAACAAAGTTATAGAACCCAACTACCCCGACAATCATAGTTAAAACCATTACACACCATTTCTCAACACCCTCCCCCCCAAAAAAAGGATAAAAAAAAAACAAAAACCCCACCACTATTATTGCAAATGCTGCACCAATGTTAGATAACGTGCTTTCAGATTGCGGTGCCGCACTACGATAATATATAACTCTTCTCCCACAGGGATACAGATGTACTGTATCCTACACTGGGAGAATCGGTAGTCAAACTGTACATACATTCTATTATCCGCTCGCACACACACACACACACACATAGACATACTAGGGCACGTACCTTTTGGTTTTTCTGGTGCTGGCTTTCTAAAGCCCAAAAGTGGTGGTTGTCCTCCTGACTGTACGCTCTTGTAGAATTGCTTCTGTTCAACTGGGCTCAATGGGGACTGATGCTGGGGCACATCCTTTTTCCGGAATACTAAATTCGAATCGCTGGTGTAACCCTGCTCTTTTAGTAGCGCTCTACGGTTTGTAGGTTTATTCGATTATTTTATTGACGTTTATGGTAAAAAAAAAATAAAAACGAAAAGAAAAATGAATGAGTGTATGTGGATGGGAGAAAATTATTAACTTAATTGTATTATTAGTAATTTTGATGGAAAAATAAAACCAGTGTTGCATTTGGCAGTGGTTAGGTACAACATTTAATCCTCTTACGATTGTTCGATCAGGATGTATTGATTCGATTGGTCACTAATCAAGGACCTGGTTTATAGCAGTTTCGAAGACGAAGACTGACTAGTCCAAGGAAAGTCCCATTCACTTATGAATTCAGTAATCTTTGTCGCCAGGATTGGGCTGGAAAATGAGTTTCAGAACCTTAGCAAGAAGCCAGAAGAGAGGTTATGTCAGGAAGAAATCTGAAGACAGGGGCTAGGTACTGCAAAAGAAGAAGAAAAGGAAGGAGAGCGTCTAATTGGACTACGATAGCTTTTATATTCCTGACATCGGTGAACCTTTCTTTGAATTGAAACTCATCTACGTATTGGGATCCTTCCATATATAAAAACATTTGATTCCGTAAGTGCAATAGTCGGACCAGGAACACGAAGTCGGACGAACAGGATACTAATATCTTAGATACGAGTACTTGTGTGCTTTAAAGAAATGGTGTGCTCAGACCAGTAGAAAACTACAAACTTCTACGGACGTCGGACATCAGACAAAATCATAACCAAAAGACCTAAAGACGGTATTGTTCCATTACATACCGGCATTCCACACCATGGATCAGAGAAACATCCTGAGAGTACTTACTGTCAGACTAATTGTAGTAGATTTTTACAAACTTTTATAGGTTACAGTCGTACGTCATCGATGTAAAAATAGAACGATATCATGTAATAGATGACATACCGCAAGGCTCCGTGATCATATACTGTGTATTCGAATTTGAGGTGGACGAAACGACTTTGACCATCTTTCACTGTGGTCGGTGGCGTATGTGTAACTAATTTTTTCATACAATTTTCTGTGCAAAATTTTTCTCTTTTCCTTGACCACAACGAGATAGCAGCTATGCTCGTTTGTGTCTAGGATTCAGGGAAACAGAATATCTGGCTAAATTATGCCACTATAAGCCAGGTTCACGATATTAGTATCTGGTTCGGTGGTCAATGGCTGTGGTCCCCCACATTGCTTATTAGTTTGATCGAGGGCTTTCTTTCATCTTTGACCGTGGTACTCCGCATTGACTTTCGAATGCCAGATTGCTGCCAACTGAGTACGCCAAAGTCTAAATCATTCAATTTGTGTTTTTTTGTTGAGGTATGTTTGTTGAATTTCATTTATTTGACCCAAAAAGCCAAAGAAGAGGAGATATGAGAAGATATTCCATTTGAGGTGGACGAATTGACTTTGGCCATCTTTCACTGTGGTCTCGTACACTGCTTAAGATTTGGATCGAGAGACTTTGGCGATCTTTCAATGTGGCATAGTAAGGAGTGCTACATCATATGAAAAATTTCGATGAAGATCACTTCAGCAACTGAGAGTCAGGGTAACTAAAACTATAAATCAGTGTCGAAGTAGATTTAAGGAAAAATTGTGTCCTAACTGTATACGTAAGTACGAAAAGGTAGCAAAGGTACTGGCAAGGATCATACTACCATATTAAATTATCAAAAGAAAATGATATGGGTCTTACGAAGAAGGTAGCATACAAAGGGTATTCTTTTCGAATAACAATACAGACCAATATTCGTTCTGGAAAATGGTGGCGCATATCTAAATCCATCTCTACACCAAGCTTAACAGCCATATGATCGCACAGGATAATCCCTAACCGCCTTAGGACGAAGATCAGCATCTGCTGATTGAAAAACTCTTTGACTATATGGTGTTAGAAAGAAGAGAAAGGAGTAGGAGATGCTTAGTTTTTAGTCACCAAAAAATCGATCACTGTTTGGACTAGTCCTTGAGGTTTTGTCGTTTTCTTCCCTAAAAGATGAATGCCAATCAAATAAGCGTACACGTTTGAATTTGGATGTCCAAATAAAGTATCCAAGCTTCAAATACATGGATACAGAGAACAAATAGCGTACCTTGTAGTGAGGGTAAGTAGTGCTGCCTACTTTTAGGCAGAAATAACAAATGGCTTGAAAATAATGATACCAAGCAGCATACATAATAATATCTAAATTGTTAAAGCTGATGACATTCGTTTCGAGCTACTCAAAGCCACGAATGATGGTTTAAGCCATATATATGAACATATGTAGAAGAATTAAGCACTTTTAGAAGATATGGTCGCATAAAAGTATGCAAAATTTTCTAATAAACCCTATTACTTGCACTGGACATCTGAAGCCGTCAGTTCATAATCTGGTGAAGTTTTATTAGTCTGATTCGAGACTAGGGCAAATTGATTTGGGAAAAAGCTAAGGATTTTCAAAGACCTGCATACATGTAGATACAGAACTACTATGTATCCAATCCAGTAAGGAGGTCATAACGCTGACGTAATTGGAAAAAAAGTAGATGGAAGTCATTATGACTTCTGAGAGTCTTGGAACAAGCAGGGGAATAACAATGACCTGAATGATATCTACAACAAAGATATCTATCTATCTGAAGAATTAAAAGATTGAACTCGTCTATGTTTGATTTGCAATATCTGAAATTAAGTGAAATCTTCTGATGGTAAAAGGGGTTATACAAGTAAAAACGTGCTTTTAAAGTGCATCTCTCAAATCCGTGCTTTAAGTGATTGGACACAGATTGTTAGATCGAAACAACACTTTGGCACATCCTCCAGGAAGGTACATAATTCATACCAAAAATTTGCGGATCGTCGAGAGTAACAGTCAAAAGTTTTTTAAGCATAAGAGAGACTGAGGTCCTAGGATATACACTCTCACTCTCTATAATGCTCAAAAAGCTTTTGACGCTGATTCCAGGACTCTACTACTACTACTACTACTACCTGTTCACTGCTAAATGCAACACTGTATGGATAAATGTGTTAACCCCTCGATTTGCATTTAACCGCAAGTGCTCAATTCACATTGAAAAATCCTTTCTTCATTTTAGTAGCTAAGGATCGACTTAATGTGATTCTCTCTCTGGTGTATACATATGTATTCGTAACCGGCTATACATGTATGTATATATACTATATACATACCTCGATAAATTTCCCTCGGTGTAGTGTGGAGAAAGTTTCTGTTGGTCGAATTGCTGGTGAAATCCCGATGAAAATCCATCCATAATGTGAAGAATATCCCAGAGGGCGCACGGAGAGCAAAAATAAAAGAGGAAAAGAAGCAGAAATTAGATTAAAATGTTCACTTATTTCGTCCTTAGAGGGCAAATATGTAATTTTCAAATGTGGTCTTCCATATGGACATGGTATGTGTGGCAACAACGTTACGGTATATGTAGCAATGAAGGCGCCCTCCACCACCACCACCACGGGTGACCATATCCTTCAAAACAATACCACCTCGACCGTTTGTTACCACCGACCGCCACCCATGGAAAAACCATCCGACAACTACGGATATTCGTATATTGTGGATACAAAGTTTTCTGTTAGGATACCGACTATGAATGTGTGAATGTATGCGAATGGGGAAATTGTTTATTCGGCTTGGTTTTTTGTTAACAAAAATAAAAAAAATGTATGAAACATGTAATATGAAGGAAACGAGTTTTATGTCAATAGGACGACTAGGACTAGCTGGAGAGAGAGAGTATCCTGGATGATGTTGTTCTTGTTGTTAGTAAACTGAAATGTTTTGTGGTTGCTCATGTGTTGAATAGTAAGTTTTAAGGTTTTCTTATTTATTTGTATGTTTTTCTGTTTTATTTTGTTTATGATGCTGTTTTTTTGGTTTTTTGTTTTTTGTTTTGTTTCACCCGACGAAGGACATTATGAGGAGAGGTGGCTTGTAAATACTTTGACATAATTAACAAAAGTATGCGAAACATGTTTGTTTGCTGGGTTAGTAACAGTGTTTTGTAGCCTGAATTTGCATGAGAAACTCTGTGGATTATTCATTTGATTTAGGGTCGAGACGAAGGGCATGATGAACATGTGAACTTTGCAAGGACGAAAGTTAATGTGCTGCTGTAATGTTTCATTTATGATTCGTAGTTGCATGTCTATGAAATAAAATACAGAACGTATGCTCACAAATACTCAAGAAAGTTGTTACTATGCATAGGGGCAGGATCGAGGAGCAAAATTCGGTATACGAAAGTGCAATGGTTTCAACTGAACACTTGATCGAGATACTATGTCCGTTTGGTATGAAGCCATTGGCAGTTAGGCGACTAACCCATGTGGATAGGAAGAAACCAAGAGAAATATGGAATGGGGAATAGAAAAAGGCATATCCAAGGATCTGCAGGTGAATGTAGAAAATTAACACAAATATTTAACCCAACAGGACCTGATACGGTGTTGTGAGTTGTGGGTGTGAAATTGGTGAAAAGAATCGGAAGGATTTATTATGCAAGTGGCTTGCTTGCAAATACCTAATCTGATCATTTGGAACAGAGCAACTGGACTAACTTTTGGGATGAGAACTAGGAATATCAACTCTTCCTGTGGTTAAATTCTAATGAGGAACTCTGTAACCGTATCCTCAAGGTACTGTCTGCAATGAGTTGCACAGACGATGGTTGTGTTAGAAACAATCCTCTCGCACTTTAACATAATCTACAAACTTGTTCCTTTCACCAAACGCACAAGTCTGGGGTTAGAGAACTGAATTGGAAACCTAATATTTAGGAAAACCTAAAACAGGCAAGAAAGCAGTAAGGGTTGAATCATTTTCGGCATTTAAAAAGGAGAGCCGAGCAGCTACCAGCTAGATTTAAGGTCGGTTTGGGGTCAATGAAGCCCGTACAAACTATCGCTGAGTGTGCAAGGACTACGAACTCTGTGAGTCAGCACAGCTTATCGACGTCAATCGACGACTATTTTTCAGAGAAGAGGATCTTCGAAGAAGCCTTCACTTTCGAGGAGAAAAAAAAGACCGATTTTTGCATAAAGATCAAGTGATCGTGGATGCTTGTGCCTTAAATCTAGAAAACCGAAAGCTACTCAGAAACGACGAAGTTCATGGTTAGAATGTCATTGAGATGCAGATTTGGTTCTCTGTCTCTACTACTTTAGAGGCATTGTAGGCCTTTTCAGGGCATAAGGTGCCTCTAAACGTTGGAGAATATTCTATCATGGCTTTATTTGACCTTTAGCTACCTTCTAACAATGTCAAGTCAGAAGAAATAACGAACGCACTCGCAAGTCTGAAAATGATCATCCAATGGCTTAAAGACAGGACTATTAAAGGACATCTGGGTGGTGCATGGTGAATCTTTTCTGCATTCGAGTAGTAAGTGATTGCCTGTGTGGATTAAAATGCTCTTGAAGCCTCAGGCAAACACTCAGATATTCTCAATAAATTCCTTGAATATGGTCACTTTCTACTCACCAGGTGGGGGTACAGTATGAACCTATTCCTATTCCTATACAAGACTCACAACATTGAAAGGAGAAAATGTTACGTATACGCCACCCACTGCATAGAAAGGTAATTAGTTTCTCTAAATTCTACATTCAAAATGGAAAACCAAGAGGTAGATAGGTAGGAAATGGAACTCTGGCTGTGTCACCCCTCGCTCTGGTTGGGAATATAACCTTCACGTCATTTGTTAAATTCACTCTGAGTGTTAAACAGTCAGTTGGATTGGCTACCAGATCAGGTAGTAACAAATGCAGGATGCTGTTTCAACTATAAAGTTTGGTACACTAACATCCTATTTCACTTAACCTGACCCGTGTAAAGGTCGAATGGTAAAAGGTGAAAGATTATCATATTCTCCATTGCATCTAGAGACATAGTTCTTCGCATTTTGTTGACAAGTTCGATGTTGTAATCTTTCCTCAGTGCTGGCCAACAAACTAGCCATCTGTAATAAAAGTTGGACACACCACTGGGGACCATCTTGGACCCACTTTTTACCGAGTTTATCCTGAAACCATAGAAAGCCACACAATCTTTGTTCAACTTCTGCTCAATGTTGAGTTTTCCAGCTCAAGTTTTGGATCAAGTTCCACACCAAGGTACTTGGCACTAGAGGATAAGGAGAGTAATTGAGTGTCTAGCCGTGGAAGCGTGAAGGTCGATAATTCAGTTTTAGTGATAAAGAATAGCAGTTCAGTCTTGCTGAGGTTAACACTAAGTCCACTGATCCATTTGCTAATCTTGTCGAAAGCACTTTCCATAATCTCACTGAGTACTGATAGGAACATCCCTGAACATACCACATCATCCACATAGCTTGACTCTATCTCTGTCAAGTCTGTGTAGGATTGTGATCCTACATACATCAAAGAAGAGGAGATTGAAGGCAAGGCAAAGCATACTTTCGCCAATACTATTTTTATTGGTGATTAACGACGTTCTAAATGCGGCCTCGTCAACAGGAAATAAAGGAATTCGATGGACTCTTACATCTAAACTCAAACACCTCGACTACGCCGACGAAGAATGCCTACTGTCTCACAGAATAATGGACCTTTACCAAACGACCAAATGAATGATCAGCCTAGGACCGAACTCATCAAATCACATATGCATTGCTGGGCAAACGGTTGAGAGAGTAGAGAGTTTCGAATACCTTGTTTTGGAGTATTGTCTCAACCGGTGGCGGAACCGAACAGGATATAGCCCAGCGAATATGCAAAGCGAAATGTGCAATTGCGAAATTGCTATCCACAGTTTGGTATAGTAATGCAATTAGATTAAGCAACAACCTACGACTATTCCATTCTAACGTTAAGTCAGTGCTGCTATATGGATTTAATACCTGGAGGGTGACCACCACTATCATGGCAAAGTTGCAAACGTTCGTCAATAGGAGCCTACGATCTATCTTTAGAGTTTTCTGACCGAAGCGTATCTTTAAGGAACAACTTTATCAGAGAACGGGCTTTGGACCTATAAGCACAACTATACGACGACGAAAGTGGCAGTGGAAAGGGTGACAGGTCCATAGCTAACCACGCGATGCAATGGAACCCCCTTACTCAGGATGACAGCATACGCGGCCGTCATAGGAATACGTGGCGCAGAACAGTTGAGAAGGAAGCACGGCAACTGGGAAAGAGTTGGGGAGAGCGGAGGCACATTTCTAGAAATCGCACACGATGGCGCGTAGGACATAAATCAAAAAAAAATTAATATCCCAAAAGAATAGGACTAAGAATGCAATCTTGCGGTAAGTTGTCGTAAGCATGTCGCGGCATTGGTTGAGGTCACAATTACTTTGGTATTTGGTGCAAAAGATGAGGTCAAAAGTCAAGTATTTCGAAGAGACTCATTTGTATCGCTAGTAAGTAGTACGCACCTCACCTCATTGTCGTTCAATCAGGTGTTCAAAATATCATAATCTAATGTAGTTAGTTACATTTACGTATGTTTTAACAAGTACAAGTAGTTTTGACAATATATACAAATGCATGTTTTTATTTATAGATTTTATACAAATTTAACAAATTCAATAAATTTAATGTCAACACACTTACAAATCGTTCAACTTCGTTAGCGAAATCGATGAATACACGGGGCAATGTTGCGTTGTCTTTAAGCCACTACACACAAACGGGTTATTTGGTTCAATTGTAGATTTTTTTTTTTATTTTTTAATTTCCATTATAATTGACGCACAGAAAACAAAAAAAAATAATTCAATGAACAAATGCAATATTTTGCAGGTGCACATGGCAAATGGAAGAAAACAAAAAGCAAAGGATTACACATTTAAATAGTTAAGTACTACTATTTATAGGATTTTCAAAAAATTAAAAAAAAAAAATAAATATTTAAACTAAAAACAAAGTACTACATGGTTTTGAAAGCAAAATCATCCAATAAAATCCAATCAAACGAATGAAATTAAATCATATCAATCTACTTGTGTGCACAAGCGGATGACAACATCATCATAAATTTTACTAAATGTATCTAAAATGCTAAAACGTAAATCAATTATTCATTGGATGCGAGGAAAATCGAGCAAATTAATGCCTTCTCCTCTCAGTTGTTGTGTGTTGTTATGTAAAATGAGAATGAAAAGCAATTGGGAAAAACCATCGAAAACTAATTATTTGTTGACTACCCTGCGGAGGGAAAAATGCGACTATAGTACGAGTATAGGACTATAAAATGCAAGTAAGTGTGTAGGATGTAAAGGGAGGAGCCAGCAGGACTATTGAATTTAGTGGTATTGGAATATTTTAATGATTTAGATACGGCTTAGGTTGAGTAGCATATTGCATACTGATTAAGGGGGTAGTTTTGATTACTGATTACAGTGTGGGTGAAAAGTGTGTTGTGGATAGCAGTGGAGTTCGTACAAAGAGCTGGTCCAACGTCCCACAAATTGGAGGGTAGGTGACATTTAACAAGCAAAACACCATATATTCTAAGGGTAGTTACTAACTACCTAGCATTGCGTCTTAACTCCCCTTGCAGACTTTCAAATTGTAAGGTTCTGCGTGCACATAACTGTGTCAGCACTAAGAACTACTCCTTCCGGGTTTATCTGTTGCTCTTTGATTCAATCTTCAAACACATAATTCTCAGTCAAGCCATTTGTCTAAAATCCAGTTGTCACGCTAGCCAATCCTCAAACCCCGAACAAACTTTACCAACAAAAACATCGACTATCTGTCGGGGAAACTGAGATTTGACTTTAAAATCCTAACGAGCATCCCGTCCCGTATTGAATGGGACAGTGATCCCTCTTTGGATGATAGACAGTTCACGGCTCCGAGACCGGAAACGGATAGAAAATTCTGAAATCTGAGTATTTATTTCCGCCTTTCAGAGGACTGTCTCGTGATCAAGAAAGCCTTGATTAGCATTCTTAGCATTCTCCCAGTCAAGCGGCAACGTTACACATCAAAAGTTGTTTGATTTTCTTGGAAGGTAATGGATCAGTTGAGTGTTTACTTTGCAGACCATAGAGATATGCTCGCCAGAAGGAGGAGAGGCTGCAGCTAGCACTTGGATTGTCGATAGATCTATTGTGAAGCCATGTTGTGGAGTGATCCAAATGAGGATCAAAGTTTGGTTGTGGCTTTGATTGAATCCCTGAACCAACCCGAACTTGCTAAAAATTGGTAAAAGTGACTCCAAGTCTCTGAACTTGGAAATGCCCAGGTCTGTTATTCTAGATCTGCACAGGGTTGTACCTTCGCCTTAGGGTAGACAAATGTATCCATAGTACCAATGTCCGTACTTTGGTAAATACTGCCACCCTAACCCAAATCTAAACCAGATTTATACAATTTAAGACATCTGGAGGGACCGTATAAGACGTTTCCTACACATTTCTGAAAATACAGGGAGACTTTTCTGCTAAAGAAATGTAACCGATAGTCGTATTCTGGATTGGAAAACATGGCACCTGATGGTGTTGTGCCAGGTGCCAGATGATTACAAAGTGAAATTTTTTGGAGAGAATACTTTCTCCAGGAATCACCGAACCAACACTAATGTAGAAGGTTTCAACGTACAGAAGCAGCAGCTGAGCAGAGAGGTACTAGATGGGAGGAATATTACAGCTTTGGAGCAATATGTTCAGAAAGTCAGAAAATACCTCGAACGTACTATCTGTTATGAATAGTATAAGGTTACGCTGGACATGGCATGGTGTCAAGGATCACTCAGGAAACGATAGGACCTGACGACTAAAAGATTGGTCACGAAGCTCATGTTTTTGGACCGGGTCAAATACGCGTTCGAGTTTTTTGTAGTATTCTCCACTGGGAGTATTGCCGAAGATCAAATAGCTCAGATCTAGAATCAATCTCCATCACCATCCTAGTGGCAGAAGAGGGAAAGAAAATACAACAAAGTGGGGGAAGATATCGAGAACACTGCAGCAGAGAAGTGGAGATATAAACAAGAGGAAGGAGTTGCATCGTAGACTAAGCGCTTTTGCATCATGATAAAGCAGTGAACAGGTGTGACAGGAGAACTCTCTAAAGCATTTGGTTTTTAAACGTATCCAAGCTGAAATATTAAAGACAACCTCAAGCAGTGAAATTTTATATTTCCATGTAATAGTCTTAGTAGTGCTGGAGCGATTGATTTAACCCGAGATCATGATCAGGCGAAATCTTGTATTCTGGGTCAGTTGTAGTTGAACTAGATTCCGTAACCTGTGCCACCTTTAATAAAAATCGCAATTCCAAAGCGAGTTCCTATATGAGGTGTTTAAACGGATTAGGATATGTCATAAAGAATGGCAATGTTTTCGATAGATGCATGGTTGTCTTTCAAAACGCGTCAAGTACTGCCAACACTCCAGACTGGATAAAATACTGAATAAATCTGAGGGGGTGTCCGAAAAAATTCCAGAACTTACTATCCATTTTTAGGCCCAGTCTACAGTGGGTAGAAATCTCGAATAAGGTACAGTAGAACGTTCACAGCATCTGCTGAACAGCAAAGCACACATCTGTATTTGAATCGAGAACTAGAGGGTAAGGAAAGTAGTAAATATACCGAATGACCCGAATAATTGTCACCGATTGCACTATTTGTCAGATGTCATACATTTATTCCTGCCAAACAATGCTAGTTGTAGATGCGTCAGATGTCTGTCACAAACACATTTTGCGACTATACTAGGTCTGTTCCCGAACTTCACAGATTGTCCAATTTCTAAGAGTGGGCGTGAAAAATATCCAAAGGGAGCCACATGTATAAAAAAAGTACTGGAATGCATTGAACAAAAAAAAAACCCAGTTTTTAAACGTCAGAAACTTATGTGAGAAACTACGAAGCTTTTACGTATAGGAAGGAACAGGTTTTGCTAATTTTTCGTAGTTTTTCACAGTTTTGGATAGTACGGGAACAGACCTACTGTTTGGTGCCTTTGACAGAAGAAACATGTCTGAAAATGGCATACGTTTTAGCATTCTAAATAAATGTTTTATTTTCCACATGATTAGAGTTGACACTGTACGTTTTCAGGGTATTTTTTATCATACAACCATCAGATACTTTTCCCCTCCACTGTCAAGCAAAAAACCATATCTGTCTCATCGCAACAATGCGTTAAATACTCTCCTAATTGTATCTCAATTAATTTGCATTTTATATTCGCATTTTCCCACTAAAAACATTAACTCTATTTACGTAATGAACAGAAAAACCATCAAAAAAAAATGTAAATGAATTTAAAATCTATCTAACTACTGTAAATCCAAAAAGCAAAAAAAAAAAGAGAATTAAATACAAAATTTTGTCAACAAAATAAAGATTAAATAAATAAGAAAGAAAAAAAAAACAAAATTAAATCATACCCCGTTAAAGATGTCCATCACTTCGTCCCACCACTAAAAAGTGAAAAATATTTTTTTTATTTTACTTTAAATCAATTTTTCTAAAACGATTTTTGTTTTGTTGTTGTTGTTGTGGTAACTACTTTTTTATATATACTATGTAAAAAAAAAAAGATAAATAAATACAATATTTGTATAGTCAGGGGAAATGAATGAGAATTTCGCATGCATTTTGTAATAAAACTAAGAGAAGTAATAAAAATTTTGAATAATCATAAATTTTGTAGGCCCCGGGGATAAGTAGCTATTTTAGATTAATGGAATTGTGTCGACTTATTAACAACTTGTTATGTTGTGGACTAAGTTTTTAAGGTTTAACTGTCTGAGAAAAGTCATTAAAATTCGGATTAAGTGACAAATTTTATTTATGGCGAATGGTTTTTCAAGACGAACGTTGCAAAAACGATTTGAGTTTAAGTGGAAGTGATTTACTGGGGCTGTTAAAGAGCTTTTTAAGGAACCACGTGGTTTGGACATTTCAGGGATTTTAGTATAATGAGATCACCTAAGGATTGTTGTCACAACTTAAGTATGCGGCTGATGAGGAAGAATATTTAGAAATGGCTCATTCCAGACAATGGTATACTGAAATCTGTCGTAGGAAAGGGGATTTTTTTTCAAGAAATCGAAGGTAACATTGTCGGAATGTGCTTCGATATACAAGGATGAGTTCATATCTTAGAAATAGGGAAGGAACGAAGTGAGGTTGAAATGAATTAAAACATGTGTGAACTGGGGCAGTTCTCAGAGAGCTAACTTGTAAGAGGACAGAACCTTCAGAGTAGCTGGTCAGAACTCAGAAAGTTAACGTTTACCCTAGATACTTGAATTAGTTGAGAGACCCTTGCAAGTGGATACATGTGTTCATCAGTATCGGATATTAGCTTGCAGAATTCCAGCACAGTTTGTAATCTTGCGAATAGCTGTCAAGAGTCTACATGGAGTGAACTTCGGAAGATACAAATGATATCATAGCCAAATATCCACTGATAGCAGATGCCAGAAAGCTAAGTGTTACTAATGCACCCTATCGTTCTAGTATGGCTTCCCTTAATCTAGTCACCTTTTTATGAAGGATAAGGCCTGACGGATTGTATTCTACATATTTCAGGAGATGTCAAATCGCAAAAATCTTTGAATACGTAAGCATCTTCTACTTGAAGTTTACTAGCAAGAGTACACCCAAATGAACAGATACGAAATTATAGCGTGATATCTAGCTAGTGAGACTGGATGATCTCAAATCTTGCAAATACCTATATATGAGGTACCGATCTGAACTTCTATATACAGCTTTTTGGAATGGACCAACTCCAGATTTGATGGGTCAAGGATGGATATAGAAGTAGGTATAGGATTTGACAAGTTCCACAAAAGTCTAAGGCTACAGTAGTACTTTCAATATATATCTGCCTTTGGAACCTTAAAAAACTTATTCCAAGAGCTTGGTACTATCTAATTTGGACACGATTCGTCCGAGTTATTCTTAACATCCGGTATTTTGTCAAGAAGGTGCTTTGTGAAAGAATTTCTTGAATGTGTTGACTGCAACAAATAGAGTTCCATCCAGCTGTTGGTATACACTCACTAAGAATGTCGATTTAGAGTCTATTAGAAGCTGACTTCGACAACATTGGTGGCTCTGGACATGTTGTATTACATGCTTAAATGGGACTTCTATAGCAAACAAAGGGAAGTCCCCTTGCAGTGGTCTAGATTCAATAATTTTAAATTCCTTTGGCTAGACACCGATTTTGAAGTTCCTTAGATTCTGTTCGATAAGAAATTGATTTACGGATCCCCTCAAGACTTGATTGCTAGGAGGACATTCACTGAATCCATATTCTTCTACAAGAACGAATCAGGAACAGAATCAGGTGTAGGATTAGGTGTCTTTTTCAACATTCTTCTTTCGCCTTCACAATCACTTTAGCGTGTTTCAAACGGAGGTCATGGCTTTGTTAGCCTCTTTGTTGTGGAGGAAGTATACTGTGATGTAGTCATTTTCATACAGATCTGGTCCAGCTGGTCAACTGTCTCAGATCAGACAGAAAAGGACGCTCATAACAATCACAGTAGGTGTCATCATGTCACTATGCTGGGTCTCCTTCTGTAATAAATTTTATAGAAGGTGCGTGGACGAAGTTGAGGAAGAAACTCCAACTTGTTTGAACGTATGAAGCCCTTTCCGAAGATGCCCTGTCCGAAGGTGCAATTTCGTTATTTGAGACTCGTTTTCGGATATTTGTCTGAAGATGACGAGTGGTAGAGCCATAATTGAACTTGGAGCCTCTTGCTTCGTCGTCCATCACACTAACCGCTTGAGCCACGGAGTTCACCGTGTGAGCTAATGGCTGAAAATGAACTCTTGCTTCAAAACCGTAGGTAGTAAGTCCCAGAGATGACATTGTCTATTCTTTGTAGAACTCATTCAATTTTATTGGGCTTGCATGTTTGGGTTGGCTTAGACAGAGTACTTTCCAGAATCTAGTTCTCCAAGTCTCTGAAGAATTGTACTAGTCTCTACAAGAGACTCTAAAACACTTCTGTGTATAACTCCTCACAGAGTAGCGCCTAACTTAACCTAAAACTAAAGGTACTATTTAAAACAGTCGATGACATACCAATACCTGAGTGACTTTGCCAGTTTTCAAAGCTTTAAGCAGTTTTACTCTGAACTTTCTCCTCAGCCGGTGATTCATTTAATACCGATACAAGGTGGATCTAAGTGGCTTACTTCATTAAGTCTGTTAGGAGAAATTGACTCACTTATTAGCTTTTCCATTGTATCATTCCATTTAAACAGATTGCTTGACATTTCCCATTCTATTTGGGAAAATAAGCCCTCAACGACTTTCCAAATAAAAAGGTAAGTATTTCTCGTCTAATCATTGCTTCCGGAAATGTTCTAGATTGATTTACTCTTCCTTCAAAGTGTATGCTTTTACCTTTTCTCCTTAAATCGCTTGAAGGTGACTTCCTAACTCTCAAAAGAAATCGTTAAATTACAAAGCACTAATACCGCCGCCGTGAATCCATAAAACTCACATCCCTTACACATCCTTCTACACATCCAAACCAACCTCTATTAAACTCGAACAAAAAAAAAAAAGCGGAAAGAAAAAGGAAGCGGAGTTCCTTTAACCCATTCAGGTGCTCGCAGAAAATGTAATTACATCAGTACCCCGTAATCCCTAAGTACACTGGCTGGATACACCTTAATCCTTTTGCAAAAATCCATGCTCTACGTCCATACATACATATGTACTATATACATAAGGACGTAGGTAGGTAAGGGGAGTCTTTAAAACCGTTCATCTTAATTGGAAAAGCTACAATAGCATTAATCCCCGAGGCTATAATTCAATGAACCCTCATTCTCCTTAATTGCAGTTCCATAGAGCCACCGCGCGCGGAACAGAAAAAAAAAAATATATATATAACCCGTTTTACTACATCGTATAATATGTAAGGATGTTTGTATATCCCGGGTTGTGTGGAGGAGTTCCTCTCTGATTCTCTGAGGACCTGTTTTTCGAGGTTACTCCTTCGGTTAGTTCCTTTTCGCACAAAGGCACAAAGGGTTAGTATTTTTCTTCTAATTGCGAAATTTATTTCCAATTTCATGTGCATTGCGGAACTTTTCCATCATTTATCGAAAATCCTTTAACGACGGACTAGACGGGCGACGCGGGCTAAAAGGACGAATTGATTTTCCTCTGGGGATGTCAATGATTTATGGTTCACACATAAAAGTCATACGAAACGGCAACACAAACACCAGTGAGAGTGTGGGTTGTTGTTGTTGTTTTTTTTTTTTGTCCTGTTTTTTCTTAGTGTGCGTACGCGCGTATATTAATACATTCAAAAGGAGAAGTGTTCTCCACTCGGCACTCGGCACTCGGCAGTTCTTTTGTTAGGATGTGTATTAACTTAGAATGTGCATTTTCAGGACTCGAAGAACATCGGAGATTTTCCACATTCAAGTGCGGCAACGAGTGGGTGATAAAAGGACGAGGAAATTTATTGATAGATGCAAAAGGGGTTATGTAGGTAAGCATGGCAAAAAATAAAAAAAAAGGAGCAATATATAAATATTCCATAAATATGAAATCACTGCGCAAGGAGCAGAGGACGTGGTAGGTATGCATAAATGTACGGAACGTATGTGAATGGTATGTAGTTTAGTCGATTTCTCTCTGCGTACGTACCTCTTTCTTTTCCTTTTCGGATACGGATGAATGACCGGTAATGTAATCCTCAATTCTGCCAGGTTGAACTTTATAGGATCCTTGGCCTGATTTAACAGGATTTGGCATAGTACCATAAACTCTGCAAAAAAAAAAAAAAACGAAGAAAGAATGAAATAATATCACAAGTTAATATGCATAAAATGGAGTAGGGACACTGGGGATTGGAAGTAACGAAACTGAACTACAAGTGAGAATAAATTCGGGGTACGGTTTCATGAGAATCAAGAAGTAGGATCATGAGGTATGACATGAGAAACTAATAACAGCTCTGTACGACTATGTTCGAAACACCTTTAGGTCGACTTCGATAGCAAATTTCGCGATGAAAACGTTGGGATTTCGATAAATGGGCAGACAGATAAATTTCATGAAATCAGGCTTAAATTGATGTGGCCCAGTACAGAAGGTATCAAATCTATCAAATCAAGAAAAAGTCAAAGATACGAAGTTACTGATGTACTAGTAAGGAAGAGATGGAAGCTAGATTTCCCGGAATTCCACAAATAATGAACAGAGTCATGAGAATGAAAAAGAATTAAGGCGAGGGAAGATGGCAGGACCATTGTATGCACTGCCTCAGGTGTAGTGCAAGGAGCAGAATAGCTCAACAGAATCGAAATGGATGATTTGCAAATACAACGTTGCAACCGGCTATAGTCGGTGTCTGCTAAGGTGAAATTGAGGAGATTAATATCGAGGAGTCGCCTTCGATAGCTAGGCCACTGTAAGGAGGTTTTGACGAGATTTACCCCTAGTCTGGTCTACAAGCGTTGATCTCTATGCATTGGCCCAGAGAACAGAGCAAATGGGCTCCTTGTGGATCTTTACACCTTTGGACATTGTTTTTGTAAATTTTTGAGGCTACTTGACTTTTTTTTTTAGAAAAACATGAAGTTCCGCAGTCGACGTGAACTTTGCGGACTGCATAGAAAGGAAGCTTCTATCACAGACACAAAGCGATCTATGTAGTTCGATCGGTGATCATGGTTCAGTCATGACGAAAATGACCGCAGAGAAGATGGTTACAGAAAAGGAAATGGGAACCACTAAATCTGAATACGTATTAGCTCCTGACAAGAAGAATCCGGTCACATGAGTAATGAATAGAAAACGTGTCACAATCACATGGATACTTATGAAATAAGAGGATCATCTGACTGTGCGTATGGTCCCACCGATGAAGACAATTTTATTGACCCAATGAAACCTTTCTTGCTGAAGTGTTTGACACTACAACTTGAAGACGAAGAAAGTCTTAAATGAAGTAAACATCGAGAACCATCCTAGAAGGCGAACTAATACAAGGCAATCAGCACCTCCAGGAAAGAGTAGATAAGCTTGAAGTTACATCTGCTGCAGTGACAAAACATAGAAGGACCAAAATATAGGAAAGGTTGTTAATACTCCAAAATGACGGCGGAACGCTTTGTATTTAGTATCGGGTGCTTGTTGATGATGCTCCGTAGAAAAAGGAGTACATTACGTGTTCTCTCCCTTTCTGTCTACAGTTGGAGCTGGCGTCCTTAGAATCAATACCAAAATCTCTGTATGTCCAAGGTACATACATACCATTGATATCTGCACTGGGATACACTTTCAGAATCTGGCCAACATATTTTTTCAGATAGTAATGAAGCATATCAAGCAATATTGTCAAGTACTGACATAATGCCTTGCAACCAGATAAACAAGGCCAAACTCGTTAGAGTTCCTGGTTACCAGAGTCGGATGAACCAGCTAGCTCTGATCGTTATGGTCTTAGTGTCAGGGAAATGGTTACGAGTATATGGAACCAACCAAATGAAAGGCTAGTGGGCATTATAAGCAACTGAATGTAAAAACCGTAGTCGATATAACCGAGTTCCACTGTAATACATAAAGCTTCCTTAATCGTGAGGTGATAAACACACTCAACCTGGGGCTGACGAGGTATTTTTAGTCCTATCATGTACGAAGTCCTGTCCTGCACATTACTGACAACATTTTGCCAGGAAAGACGTTTACTACTACAACAAGAATATCCTTAAAACGTTTCCAATAAATGTGCAGAGAGCGCAAAATTTTGAACTCCACTGTTTCATCCATAAATGGTCTTGAATATGTTATGATAAAGTGTCTCCTTTAAGCGGCCATATCCTCACACAACACTAGGCCTGACTCCAAGGCCCAGAGGCAGTTATGTACATACATATGTACGTACACTTCAAGCAGATTACATCAGCCCATTCAGACGAATACATCGATTGGGAAATTTCCACGTAAAGGTGTTCGAAATGGGTTCTCCCCTCTACGTTTTTATGATTTTGGTTTTTTTTTTTTTTTCAATTTTCAAAAACCCCAATTCAATTGAGTTTTTTTTGTTGGATAAAGGCGGCCTGGCCCAAACAACAAGCCCAACACCAAAGCCCAACTGCTCGTTCGCATTCGCAGGTACAAAGAAGAAAAAAAAGTAAATCAATTCAATATTTCCTCCTCCATCTTCCGGTGCAAAATATTCTGTAAAGAGCGCAACGAACTAAAAGCTACACTTATCCTTCCTCCTCTCAGGATAACGTCGTCGATGTTAGGGAAGATAAGGAAGTCATAAATGCCAAATGCACGAGAGCACTTAAGTGGATCCAGCTCACATCCACGTCATCACATGGAAAATATATTTTTTCGAGAATAAATATGAATACAAGATACACAGTACGAGTATGGAGGTAGGTGGATAGGTAGGTAGGTCCTGTTTGGCAGGATGATGTATCGATTCGGGTTACAACCACATGGACAAGGACAGGAGATAGATTTCATTTTTTCTATTTTTTTTATTTTTTCATCAAATATTCAAGTTTTTTCGGATACATGGATGGAAAATACAATGTTTTGTTGAAGTTACTTACGTGTCGTCGTGACTATCGTTTCGTAGTATTCCAGATGATGGTCCTGTAACTGGTGCTGATCCTGTACCCGATGCAGTTGTTGATTGAAGACGTCTTCGTTCCAATGTTCGATATTTTACTGTTGAATAGTCCGAATCGTAGTTTGGCTCTGGCTCTGACATGTATCCGTTCGACTTGTAAGGATATCGTCCTGGAATTTGTATTTATTTTTTTTTGTTTTTCGTTTTAAAGTAGATAACATTTTTATTTCCTGTTACTATCAGGAATGTAAGTTTAATGCGGCAAAGGAATTGAATTGAGATGCATGCATGCATGGATCTGGAATCGGATATTTGTTGGATGAAGAGAGGACGCACACATATGTATGTACAACGGGTGGGATGGGTTAGTTGTGAAGTATTAGCTCTTAAGTACCACCACTTAGGTGCGTGGTGTTCTATCATGTGTGATGTTTAGTTTCTGTTATAAATCATTCAAATGGTTAAATGGAATAAGCACTTGGAACGCAAAAATACACACACACACATGCACACAGAACGACATGCAAGGAATGAAGAAAATGTTAGGCGAACGCCTGTTGGAGATTAGCATTTATACAAGTGTGGGGTATGGGGAATCCTTTCATGGAATGGGGTCAGTATTCAGATAATTTACGGCACCGAACTGTTGTGTTTTCTTTCAAAAGTCATGCGAGGAATTTGGGAAATTTAATGCTGCTATTGCCGGTGCTGCTGCTATATGGTGTGTGGCACTTGTGTTATGAAGTGCTACAGGCTGATGGTGAACCTCTTGAAATTTGAGTATAATTTGTGCAATATTGGCGGCTATATATCATTTTAAAGGTGATAGGTTGCTTGGGAATGGAATGGGTTTTTTTTTTTTATATATTACAAGAATCTAAAGTATCTTATGGGCAGGACTCTATTCATACAATGTCTTAGGGATGTCCTTTTGTGGTACTCACATTCAGTTCAATTATACCTAGTACAGTCATGATGAAAGGTAGGAGTAGGTTCATAGCAAAAGGAGGCAAGCAGACTATGTACCTTACTATATTGACTTCGAACGAAATAAGGATAAAGCTTCAGTTATGTCCAGAAAAAAAAGATGTTTATATCAACTTTCATGGACCAGAAGGCATACATTTTAGTTTACCTTCTGTTTGAAGTCATGATTAGATAGTTTCTTTATATCTAGGTACGCTTAGAATTTGTGGAATTTGCTTCCAGGATATGGGAAAGGGCAAAGCAATACCAGCCCTAGACCGGATTCTTGAAACTGTCTTTCACATTCACGATCAGTGAACATGGATTGAAGTTGTGAAGACACATACTCATCTTCATCAGTTGAACTGATTCATGTGTTCTTCATAGAAAATTATAGCCCATAATGCCTTAGGCCTAGATATCTAAGAGGCAAGTGAATAGATAAGTAATGAATAGTACATTATCCTTTTGGATATAAAGACGAACTTATATCCAAGATTATGAAATAGTAATTACAGAAAAAATGTGTGAAGAAACCCTTTGTAATATAGTCGAAAAGGACCTGAAAAGGCTCAGCTAAATGTACATTGACATTAATGTCTCTGAAAAGGTATTCTGATCCGAAACTATTTTAGAGATCTCAAAGGTGGTTCCTTTACCTCTGTGGGGACTATGGGCATTCTTTCAGATCTCTAGTCATAATGGAAGTAGCTTTGACAAGACATGGTGCAGCGTAGACATTTATAATGACAGTCAACCTAGATTCGAAGTACTTACTCAAGAAAGCTAACCACAAATCGCTATGTTAAAAGATTCAAGCTCCATATGGACCAAACTGGACTAGAGCATAGTGAATTCAATAAGCAAAGAATAGCTGATCTGTACTAGGTTTTGTGTACTTCACGAATGAATTAGTTAAAAAAAGGACTCTAATAACTGAGCTAAGTGAACTAGTTCCCATTGTCATTTAATTTCAGTTCATTCTGTTCAGTAGTTCAGTAATTTATTTAGTTCAGTGATTGAAGGTATCATGAAGCTCAGAAATGTGATCTCAATTGAACTGAGTGCCCTCTGAACTGAACTAAAATGCTCAAGGCTGGTCTGTACTGAGAAAGAACTCCGTTCTAAAAACCCAGTTGGATTCAGGTTCGGATTAGTTGTGAAGATTGATACTTGGATTGGAGAGATGGTTCTATGAATTCATTGCGCTCTAAGGTGTGGGATTTATGCAAATGGAAGGGCAAATGTTCTTGTATGGACATCTTCTTCCGAAAGGCATATTCAAGAGCACTTATAACTACAAGCTTGACGAGTTATATAGCGACATCAATGAAAAATTTCCACAACAGTATCGATGGTTATAATGTAGAGAATTTTTGAATCTTGTTCTGGAGGATAGTACAGAAGGTCCTCTCTAGACATCCCTATAGAGTTCAGAGTGATGTCAGTAAGAGTGTTCTGTGAAAACAGTCGTTAATTTCGGGAAATTTGGGCATTGTGTTGTATTAGCTCCGGTGAACAACGCGCGGTCATTAACGAAATGCTATTTTAGGAATATGGACGACATGGTGAAAAGGGTCATTGGCCCATATTTCCGACAGTAAAATCATAATCAATCGAGATCTCTGACTTGCAACAGACGACGTCACATACCACACCACTGCGCAAAGAATCAAGTTATTGAAACCTAGGTTTGGACCAATTAGACGCTTTTGGAGTTGCTAAACTAACTCAGACAATAAGTTAAAGAGGTATGGGAACAAGTCTTGAAAAATTGAGTTCAGTGCATACGTTCAGGGAGTATAAGGCGCATTGCTAAGTAAACAGGAATTCTATAGAAAATAAGAACAACAAAATGTTGCAAATGATTTGCAAGGTCTAAAAGCCTGGTGAATGAGTCTTCATGTAAAACACCTTCTTTCATAGGGAAATGCAAATAGATCGCCAAATCATGTGGATATTTGGATCAAGAGTGGTTGATAGGTCAAAGGCTAATTTTTAGTCAAAAGATGGCCTTGATGCAACAGACTTCTCGGTAACCAAAATATTCGGATAAATTGGTCTCTTGAGATGCATAACTCCCATTTCATGAATTTCAATAAAAATCTTTGATGAAGTCACACAGAGTTTCAATGCAATCTGAAGTGATCACGAATTTTGGTTCACCAACATGTTGCTCAGGATTTATGTCCTCACAGCCGTATTTAAGTCGAGTATGCCACTCATGAACTCGTACTCGTACTCATACTCGTTCCAAATTCAAACATATACTGTCACTCCAGATGCAATAACTCCCCTTCTGTTCGTCCAGATGTCATAGTATTTTGACAGCACATCACTGACATTTCTATGCATCTGTCGATAAATGGTTTCTTTTTAAAAAGTTCTCTTTACTTTGGACATCACATTGTGTATCTGTCGAAGAATGAGAGGAACATCAGGTCTTCAGTAAGCCTTTTCGATATCCATTCATATGCTTGCTTATACATAGAACTGTTAAGTTTGTCGAAAAATTAACACTTACTCAGCCTTAAAGATTTGAGTTAGATCCGAACGAACCTATTCAACTTATGACTTTGAAGCCCTTTCGACATTTTAGAGTACTATGTTTCTGGAATGTTTCTTATTCAAAAATTGCATGTTATTTGGAAACTCAAAACCTGCAGTTTAAGTAGACTATTGCACCGACAAACTGACTACATGAATGGTTGGAATCTAGGATAACAAGAACGGAGATTGTTTGTTTTTTTTGCATTCAAATATGTATGTGTTTTGGAGCTCCATTTGTAAGAGCTTTCATAAATTGTTCAAAAGCATAAGATATCAATAGAACTCAATAAAAATTAAACATAATCCTAGATGCAATAATAATAAATAAGCAAACTTAATAAATATGATATGATTCACAACATGCAAACTGTATGTTTATAGTATGTATGTTCATAAGCCCAATCGATACCATGCAAATCCCAAATCAATTAACAATATTAACGATAGTAACAATCCCACTACTTTAACAAAAGCAAACACCATTCCCCCCTAAAAGCAGCGCTTCCAAGCATACAATATCCTTAAAGCATTCCCAAAACTTAAGCAGCTTAAAAGCAATGACACATCCATGCCTTGGCGTTATAATTTTGGAGGTAAACTACTACAAAAAAAAAAAAAAAAAAATACCAAAGATCTACTCCTCCAAGGATACTGTTTTATTTTTTAATTTAGAAAGAAGAGTTAAGAAAAACAAAAAAAAAATGTTCACCTCTTGGACATTTGTAGCGTATTGTCACATAATCATCTGCAAGAAGAACGTCGGAAGAAATCGGAAACAGAAAATAAAACAAAACGTTTCGTCGTTACTTAATCCTTTTGTAGTTTGTTTTGTTTTTTTTTTTTAAAATAAACAAACGGATGGAACGAAACTTAAAGCAACGAAAGGCGCTCCTTCATCCGTTTGCTTGTTCTTTCAATTTTTTGTTTTCGTAGTTTTTCTTACAATAAATTGCATTTTTCTTTCCTGCCTTAGCTTTGTTTGTTTTGCAAGCGTTTCTTATTTTTTGTTTGCTTAAAAAAGCTTTAAAGACACGGTAGTGGGTGAAAGGAAAATGATAGAAAAAGGAATAAAGAAAAGCAAAACAAAAATTCTCTTAAATAAAAAAATAAAAAAGAAAATAAAAATAAAAAAATCCTCACAGAAGCATAAAAATATAATTAATTTGCAAGAAAGATGTAAGAGAAAGAAAAGCAAAAAAAACTAAACAAATAATAAAAAAAAAAGAAAGAAGGGAGTGAAAGAACGGATGAAAAACTTTTTTTTTTTGTGTGTCCAGCTTAAGGACACTGAGAATTTGAAACACCATTCAAGTTTTCAAAGCGTCGGGCAGAAGTTTTATGCAACAAACGAGGGTTGAGTAAGGATACAAAAAAAAAATTCCGCAGTCGATTCGATACTTCTCAAAAGATGGCAGCACAGAATTGTATGCAATCTAGGAAACTCGGTGATTTTCAGATGATAGTTGAATGGGAATGGAGGTGAAGGCTGCCATGTCTCAGGCGGATACTCTTCACGGATCGGGTCGGCACGTAAAGTAAAGTAAGTAAGTAGGTTGAATGGGACTTCTTTTTTTGTAGTAAATCGAGGTCTGGGACTTCTTTTACACACAAAAGCTGTTATAAAGCTATTGGGTCCTGATGAAGACAAAGAGGTATTATTAGCCCACTTGTAGGATTAAGCTACAGGACTCTCTTTTCATTAAAGAATTTTTAGATATAAGACTTGTGCGTGAACATGGTATACATCTGTATACTTTTGGTTTCTTGGTTTGTTGAGAGTAAAAAAGTATCTTTGCATGTCAAGGACATTCAATGTGCTCTCAGTTGACTATATTTTCGAAAAGTTTTAAGGGGAAAAAGATGGGGAAGTCGCAAAAACTTAAAGATGACTTTCTTTGCTTTTAAGATTGCCTTCGACTAGGATGGGAGCCGAGAATGAATTCTAGTCAAGTTTTTATAAATTATTTTCAAAACCAGTTAAGGATTCAGCGCTTGGTGGAAAAATAAGGAGTCTTATGGGAGGATTATGTATTGTTTTTCTGACTTAAGGCTAATCCTATGTTAAGACCTGTTGTAAGGAATAGATGGAATGGTAAGATTATATCCGTCTGTATGTAGCCATCTTTAGTCTTTGCGCAAAGCTTAAATATTTTCTTTCAAAATACATGTTCGAATGAAAAATCGTGAATAAATTGCTCGACAAGACTCAGAGGACAGAAAACAGAAAAACTCCTTCAAGGATGGATTAATAAGTGACTCTGATTTGGTGAGTATCTCAGTGAACTATTTTGACGTGACAATATGTCATCTGGTGGACATAATGTAGACTCGGCATAACTGAGCTAAGTTTTGAAGTCGATGCAAGAAATGAAGGTATTCTAAGGCTGCCACTGAGATCATAAGGTTTGTAGATGGCTATATCAGATAGACAGATAGGTTCTGTCTTTTGTGCAAAAAATTATATAGAGTTTTTGCTTGAAATTAGTCCTTTAGTCCTCTGTAACTTTGAATGAGAAACAGATTGAATTAAATCAGGGAGTATGGGAACTAAGTAGACTACAACAGTAAGGAACCAAAAATTAAAGTTCACAGAATTCGAATGAATCTTTCGAGTATGTTTATATCAACAATAAAGGACGGGCCTAGCTGAGGCAGAAAGAAGAACCTTGTTTGGGCTGTACAGTCTGCATCTGGAGGTGGATCTAGCGCAATGGTGAAAGCACAAATATTCAACTCAGTCTATGTTAGTTAGGTATAGTTTCAATGCTGTACAGTTCAGTGTTGAGGATAAGCCGGGTAAAACAGACTCAGAACACTTATCCTTTGAACTAGAGCCCAATAGAAAAATATCCCTAGACTGAGGCAATTTTTAAAGACTGACGTAATTTATAAAGACGTAGTTCTATAAGGAACTTAAACAAGGAATGTATCTGAAAGCCAGTGAGGCTTCTCATAGGCCTTTGCTAGGTGAGATTTGTTTGGTAGATGACCGATTGAATACATTGTCAGTGACTGTCCGACAATACATTGGTTTTCAACTGTGCAAGGATCAAGTTGTGGTCACAACAAGTATTGGTAATCTAGTCTACAAAGAAAAGGGTCTTTTTAGAGCTTGATTTCGGTTGAGCTAGACCTTCACCTAATAATAAACCAAATACATCGAGACTCAAATATATTTCAAGACTAACTTGCTCCACTCTTCGTGCACACCGAAATTTGTAGCTCACTAGATGGGCTAAAAATATGAATCTCACAACCGATTTTTACCAACTTGAACAGGCTAAAGAGCTTGTGCGGTAAATTCAACCAAGTTTGGTGATGTTGAAGAAACTAAGATAAAGGTCAATCTTCAGGTTCTTATAGGGTCTAAAGTGTTATATTTTCTGCATATGAATGCGTCTTTCGCTCGGGACAATTATTCTCTGAAATGTTTGTCAGAGGTTCACGAGAGGTGGGTCCGTAACAAAAACACTTTATTCTCCTGCAATGTGGGAAAAGGTTATGTGATACAGTGTTCGGCTCATTATTGGCAGAACAGTACAGTCCCATCATGGACAAGACAACGTTCCAACCTTTAGATCGTAAATCGGGTCATATCTTTGCGTAGGGCCATAACAAGACGCCCAGATTGCATACACTTTTATTGGCCGTATTGCCATTCAATTTGAGAGTACCTAATTCGAAAGGAGGCATTATTTTCAATTCAACCCTCGTTTTGATTTCAAATTCCTTTTTTTTTTTTCTTTTTACTTGTTTTTCATTTTGTTTATATTGTTTGCTTTATTGCACACTAAGCAAATGTCTTTTTATTATGTCGTACCGGGATTCTTTTGTTTATGTATCGTTTGGAATATCCTTTTGTACCATTCATGTTGATTTGGCTCCTTAACTTCCTGCGTGTGATTGAACGAACGTAGACGGTGGCGAGGACGATAACAAGGACGACAACGATGACGATGTTACCGACGGAAAATAGAAAAGAGCAGAGGAAGAGAGGGAGAGAAAAAAAAAAGAAAATTGTATTTTGGTGATTTATTTTATAATTCGGTTGACTCGATTGTTGTTTTTGATTGATAATAATCATTTCGTGTTTATTTGTGTGTTTGTTTCTTGTTTTTTTGTTTTTTTGTTTATTACCGATCTAAGAACAACGGGCATTCCATCCCGTGTCGTGGGGCCAATGCCATCGTACTGCCGTCGACTTAATTGTGCCATTTTCTTTGGCTTGTCGTATTCCGTTTCCGGTTCGCTCATATATTCGTTTTTAAGTGAGTAAACTGAAAATGCATATAAATTGTTCGAATTGTTTTGGTTTAAGTCCTTTTTTTTTTGGTTGTATATGTTTCAAGGATACAAATCACATAAATACTTGAGGTGGGTGTGGTATATGTACTTCTACAAGGCATGCGAAATGGCCGTTTTTGAATTTGGTTCTCAAGTACACATTTAATATGACTAACAGGTATGTCTGAACTGGTAAGCTGTATGCCAAAAGTATGCAACATTACTTACACTAAATTATAAACATAAACATAAATAAAAATAAAAATAAAATAAAATTGTGTGAGATATGAATATTGCTTATAGAACTTAAGTGTGTAAAGCTTAGCTGGGGGAAAATATACAGCCGTCTTAAATCCAACCAAATGCAGTCTTAAAAAAAAAGTAGGCGGGGCTCTTGTAAGGATTTTTGAATAGGAACGGTTTCAAGTGATGGTAGTGAAACCGCTGTCGGTGCTGAGAATATGCAAGAAAATCCATTGCAAAGTAAGGAGGTTGCTGGAACTGACGCCCTGAAAAATTATGGAAAAGACGATCTAAGGACAAGTATTTGGGTCCCCACTGCATGAAACTTCACATTCATTCATCTCCACCAATAATATGTAGCTAACAAGACAAGATAAGGTAGCCGCTTCCTGGCTGAAATGTGTACATTGGTTGGCAGGAAAGCAATCAGGACTGCTTTTAAGGTATTTGTTCAAAATTGTCACCTCTCAGCTGTGTCATGTGTTTAGTCCTCATCCACGTATCCCTTCCTGTCTGTAACTTAAGGTTTATTAGCAAGTTTGGCTCAAAAAAATAATGAAGTTCCAGGTTTCTTTGCTGCCAATTAGTTGTCATAGGATATCTAGAATTGGTTTTGCTCTTCAGGAGAGATGGGGCTTGTGAAGCCAAAAGCAGGAGTGTTCATTGCAATGACTGGGATGCGTCTTTTGCAGTAAAGCAGGTCTAAATGGAAGTATTGTCTGATAGTATCGTCAGGAGTTTTTTACTCCATGAAGCTTTTGACATGCGTCTGCCTACTTATCTTGTAAAGGAAACTAGTCGTTCTAGACCATGCAACCGCGTATGTCGTTTCTGAGGAAACAAAAAAAAATGAAGGAACTCTTGAAAGCGACAGATCTGAGTTCACTGATCCTCTCACGCTGGTAGGTAGAAGGGAAGCAAACTCAGATAACCATAAAATTATTCCTTCAAAAGTGCTTGTGAAGCTGAACCAGGTAGGTGTTGTAATGAGACTAAAGTGTTGAGGCTTCAATGACCTAAGAAATATGTAGGAGACATTCCGATTGTTAAAAGCCTTTAATTCCCTTATCACCCTGCGCAGAGAGTATAGGAAATAGATTAACTTCTTAAGAATGTAGGGCTGGGAAGTATTATCCGGATTTTCTGTTCTCGTAAATGGTCTGGAAAAGGCTAAATAGTCAATTCTTTTACTGCAAACTTGGATTATTAGACACAGAATTCTAGTGGTCTCTATTTTAGTAATTGCTAAACCAGAAAGGCCACGTTGCGACTATCCGCCCAATATATATGATATCCAGTAGGCTTCTGGAGAAGATAAGTTAGCAGAGATGTCCCACCATATCCACAAGACAGCTATTTGTGAGTCTTTCTTCAGGTCGATTGGAATGGAGCAAACTTACTTTCCTTTTGTAAAGCTAAGCTATTCCCTAGAAATGTTTGGAAAGAACAGTCTGCAGCCCTGGATAGACTGTAAACTTTTAGGTAAAAAGAAAGTTAAGATACCTTTTTGAAGCTGGTTTGTGGACCTATTTTAACAAGTGCTCAAGGTATAAGCTTAGTCCTGAATACCCTTGCTACTGTCGATTGTATGATTACACAGTTCCGTCTTCAGGAATGTATTGTAGACATTGGACGAATCTGATAGACAGACCAAATATGGGAAGATCTAAAGAGGTCTAAGTGCGGTGGCTTGAGAACCATAGTGAGTCTCATACAGTAATTTGATGTCCTTATACGTATCCTTTAACACGATCCCAGGGGATGGGATGAATAGTTTCAAGTGACATGTCGAAGAAGAACTTTTTTTTTTTTGACTGAAGTCTTGATGTAGACGAATTCTTGAGAATCCTTACAGATTTCCATATAAACTGTGAAGAATGTGCGAGCTTCAGACCTAGACAGTCAACTTCTTTAGAAAAAAAACTACGCTTAATCCGATTCGAGGACACTTGATAGTTCAAGTAAAAGCTGGAAATGCAATCCCACTGCCTTGAGATCTCTATACAGCATGAATAGAGCATTAATCTGCGTCAGAGAACCAGGTTAAATGATGAGTAGAAAAGCGCCAATAGTGGCTTGTATCCGCATATGGCTTATAGCAGTCAAAATTTCGCTGAGTAAGATCAGAGATCAAAAGTATTACCTAAAGGCTTAGAAACTCTTGGAAAAGGATCTACTATCGTAAAGTGTGTTGACGGTTTGTCTTTGACTCGATTTGACTTGGTCGTGAACAGCATTCAACAGCCAAGACCTGGATTAAAGTAAAGGCAATCTGTCTGGTAGTAGAACGAATTAGCTGTCTATGGGCTTCACTTCGCCTTTTGAAAAAAGAAACCATTGATTTACCCTCGTTAGGACATTATAGATACTGTGGGTTGCTGAAGCTACTTTCTTAAAAGCTCTGCCAGCACTCGGATCCTAACAACCTGTTTATGGTTAAAATATGACACAGTTCACAAGATCAGTGTCAGGAGTGAGTCATGACTTGACACATCCTAGGATGTCCGGCCAAAGGAAGACATTTAAATTTGGTTGGATTTAGTAAAACCGCAAATATAAAAGGACTCACATAAGTATACATAAATTCTTAAATATAAAAATAAATATAATTAGCAACTAAAAAACATTTAACAAATGTGAACGTGGCTTATAACAGCGCGTAGAAATAAAATAACACAAAGAAAACTTAAAGAAAAAAACGTGTATAAGGACTGTGCAGGATTCAAACCCACTCAAGTGTGTTGTGTGAGGAAGGAACAAAAGTTCAATTAAAATGAAAAGGAATTTTCGCATTTAATTCAACAAACTAATAACTAAAACTAGTTTCACACCAAAAATCGCTTTCTACCAACAAAAATACTTACTGACTTCATTGGGCCTTAAAATCGCGGGCTTTTCATGAGGATTATGCCGCACATACGGCCGATGTAACTCTGAGTTCGAAGTGGATCTTTCGAAACCTTCGAAACCGTTTCGAACCGCCACAGCAATGCAATAAATAAAAACAGAAAAAAAAGAATAACAATGAGATTAATGAGCATGAGCGTGGGTGAGATACACCGTGGGTGAATGGGGGGGGGAACAAAATTTAACCGGAAATTACTTCTGATTTTTTCCGCTATACTTGTGGTTGGAGCAAAACCGTCGTCATCCACGTCATCTACCACAGACTCATCAACAATGACTGTGCTTCCGTTTTGTTGTGATGGCGCCGCTGCTGCTGCTGCTGCTGGTGGTGGTGGCCAAGGAATCGCTGTATTCTTTTGGCTGAGATTTGTACAACTCTGTGATTGATATCCTGGAAATGGTTGGGAATTTGTATATGACCAAGGTGGTGGTGGGGCTTCGCTTGGTGTCGACTGCTGTCGCACGTATTTTCGCTGCAATTTCGGCGACTCGAAATGGACCGGACGGAATTGCTTTCGTTCTGGCTGTGGAGTCCAGAGCGGTGGTGGCGGCGGTGTTGGAATACCCTTTTGCCTGATGGGTCCACAAGCGGATGATGATCGATTTTCACTGATTTTATCCGAGCTACTGGTATGGTTGTAGGGTTGGTATTCGTTCAAGTTGGTTCTGGAGGATGAAGGCGTTTGGTTTTTTGGTGTCCACACTCCTGTTGTTTGGTTTTGTTTTTTTGTTTTTCGAATTGGGATGGAAAGAAGAATGAAATTATGAGTGATGTGTAAGCGATACATCAAATTTTTTTTTTTATTTTGGTTCGACAGATAGTTGATGGGGAAAAATATGAGGTGCACACTTAAATGGGATTTTTGTTCGTTCCACGCGATGGAGAGAGAGAGAGACATGTCAAACGAATGGAGACGATTTTGTTAATCACGATGGTGACGACAACGGCGACGACAGAGGCATTTGCGTATTGAGTGGGGGTACGGATGGAGGGACCTTAAAAGTGGGTCAAGAGGATTGATAAACATACGTGGACGTACAACGTGTAATTTAAAAAGTAGAGTCAATTAGTGTTCTTAGTTTTTTTTAATGATTTTTTGACGTACTTCTGGGATGTTCATACAGGAAAGAAGCTTAAAAATAATCGGGATCGTTATTTTTAAGATCTTTCAGGTCAATCTTCGACAGAATCAATTTATAGTCAGCAATGTGTGTTTCAATCTTATTCAGTAGGGGTCTTCGGCGATATACTACATAATTTTGAGGAGTTAAACGATACATAGCATGATAATAGACTGGTCTACCCGCAGAACACTGAGTTTACTCCTCACAAACAGTAGAGCAAAAAAAACCATAACTAGTGCCCGACAAAAAATCTACAGACTGGATACTGATAAAAGAACTAGGATACTCGGGAGTATCGTGCTTGCATAGGGCACTTAGTACCTTGGCAACCCGGTAACAGACTTACCGCCTATTCGGATCGATGATACTATGGTTGTGAGAACTCTCCTTAACTTACATCCATCAGACCTTTTGGATGCACTTACCTGAAAACATATTGCAGCTAAAGTCACTAGGAACCTGATTAACGGCCTTCAAACTATCGGTTCCAACGCGACAGAACCCTACAATCTACCAAATACAGCTTATGCTATCGATTTGTGGGCCAGAGAATCCATTTGCAGAGCTCTAGGTCACCGATTAACATTCTATTAGATTCCGAAAGAGCTATATGCCTTCTCAAACCCTGTAGTTTAAAATTTTAATCTAGACTTGTTCGAAATTGCCTGCAAGCCATCTTTCAGATCTTTAAATTGCGCCCCTGGTTAATAGGGTATCACAAGCAATGCATGGCTCCTAATTGAACGTCATAGCTTCTAAGACCTTGGAGTTGTGTAAAACGCTGAAAAACATCCAAAACTCTCATAAAAGGATTTAAAAACAGGCCCACGACACTCGTTATTTTATAAGGAATCACCACCTCAAGAAAATTAATATTAATCAATTTGACACTTCCATACTATATCTTGCAGAGGACACTGTGTACCTTTTCTTGAAGGATCGGACATCGTCTTATCGTCAGATATATGAAGGTATGTGGTTCTAATGAGGGTTCACTAAGAACTTACGAAGGGAAACTATGGCCATATCGAGGTTTTTTATTACAAATTTTGGAAATAAAATAGATTCAAGGACTTATGAGATCGTAACGAAGCATACAGACTACCATAAGGGTACTGCATAAAGTGCAGAAAAGTCAAAGAACTCTCAGTAGTTACTATCGACATGTGTACGTCTATCTCCAAATAGCTCAAAAAAAACTGGTCATCTCCTACCAGTTGCATAGCTCTTGTAAGCTGTGCTGTGAACTAGAGGCTTTGACAGCGGTTTGAATAAGTTAGGTCCATTTGATTGCATAGAGGAGTCCCACTTATATAAACTGATAGACAGATTCCGAAATGAAATTTCACCTTATGGCCAGAGAGTACAATATTCCACAACGTACCGGGGAATTCTTTTTCTTTGCTCTACCGTTTGGTGAAAAGAAGACTCGAAGCGAAATATCCTCGGCAGGGGGTAGAATCAGAAAGAATATGACTATCTCGGTGGCGTATACGTACTATTTTTCCAAAGAAATTTCAATATTTTCCATTTATCTGTACATGACCCGTGCAGGATCCAGGCGAATCTGTGCACAAAATACAGAGCAACCAGATTCCTATCTTGAATAAGGTGAATCGCATCAGTAAATGGTAGAATCAGGAAGAATATGACTAGCTTGGAGGCGTATACGTACTATTTTTCCAAAGAATTTTCAATATTTTCCATTTATCTGTACATAACGATGCAAGATCCAGGCGAATTTGTGCACAAAACACAGAGCAACTAGATCTTAGGGTCTCAGCTCTTTGGCTGTATATCAACCCTAGGCCTAGCAAAAGTACGACACTGTCACTTTATAAACATCTTAAGGTTTTGGATACGCCCCTCACTTGTACTGTATTTCGTGTTCTCAGACTTTTGGTATTTCCACATCTCAAGACAGATGGATTGCAGAAGCAAAGGTACTCTACCTTTGGTATATTCCTGAAAGGTTTACATCTGTCGTCCGCGTAGACGATTCCAACATCGTTCATAGTTAAAATGAAAGGAATAGCACCTAGATGACTGCCTTGCGGAACACTACAGATGGTTCGAGTGAGTAGACCCGATGTGAATACTATTTATTTGCACAATATTGGTTCAAAGATGAGGGCAGACTATTTGAAAAGGATTAATTCTAATACAACGTTTACTGAAAACTATAAAAAAACCAAATCGAATTTGTTGGCAAATATTAGCGAAAAAGCTAAGGAATTCAATGAGTTTTTCTAATCCAGTGAGCAGCATGCTATAATCCTTATGGATTCCAATAACATCCACTGTGAGCTCAGTTTCATTATTTCAGTTTTTCAATTGAAAAGATTCTGTTTAGCTGAAATTCTTCCAATTCCAAGAGAATTTATTTGATAATTGAATTCAGCTCTTCAGAAATACTCCAAATAGTCCTGATCTCGATATAAAAACATCATTCCAAGGACTCTCCTAAAATAAAAATAAAAACTGATTGAAAACTGCCTGCAACGTTAATCATTAACAAGAATCATTTCCAACCATTTACAAAAGATTATTTCCATTTTTACTCGATGAAGTAATTATTATTCGCATGAGAATTGCACGAGGGTCCTGATTTAATTAAGCTCACAAGTGCATGCCATTTGCATATGTGTATGTGTGCTCACCACTCGAGGCTCTTCACAAATTGAATGGAAAAATGGAAAATAAATGGAAAATCTCCGAGGGTAATGATTTAATATTTCTTTTTTTTTTCCTGAAAAAAGTTCAATCAAAGGTTGAAAAAAAAAAACAAAAAAATTCTCGAAATCCACTTTTCAAAGGACGACCTTTCCAATACATGTAATTCAACTTTTCATCTGTGGTATAGTCGGTGGGTGTAGTAGATGCCTTAAAGGCATTGAGCCAAATAAGCTATAAACGAATTTAAGCGCACTGTCGCGACATAAATTCAAAAATAGTTCAAAATACACTTTAGTGTGTCGGTGTCGGTTCCGTTCCCAAAAACCCAAATGCAAAACATATAACACATCAATTGTGTAGTTTACAGGTGGCCAATAGAGTCATCGACAGAGCATGGTGACTCATCGTCCTCGTCGACACTTAATGATCTTTTAGATACAGTATCTGCTACCCCGTGTGGTGCTGTACATATGTATATTCGAACAAATTGAATTTCTGCCAAAATTTGTATTTTCTTTTCTCTGGTTTTTTTTTTTTTGTTTTCTTATTTTATTCAGCTTTATTCGCTGTCATCCTACTCGAAGAGTTCTTTTTTTTTTTTTTAATATACTTTACTTTTTTATTTATCTTAAAGCAAAATTTAATTTTTCTGTGCGTTTTTTCATCTATTTGGTGAATGGAGAGATAAACTTTGCAGATATTTGTGTGTGAAAAAACTTTGACGTCAGATGATGTTCTGGTTGAAAGAATATTAAAAACAAATTTATTCTTCGGCAGGCGCATATCAAAGGAATACGAAGCGGAAAATAAAAAAAAAAAAGAACTTTTTCTGTTTGGATTGTGATTCTTGTTTTTTTAATTTTTGAGATATGACATGTTAAAATCTTATTTAGTCGGTAGGTAGGTATATTTACTTAGGATTTTGTTTTTTTTTTGGGGGGAGATCATCAATCATGCAGAGAAGTTGTTGGGGTATTTTAGGGAAAATAATTCAATTAGAAAGTTTGAATATTAGGTACACATGTTGATGGAGGATGAATGTCGTCGACTTCTATGATAAACAGATTAATTGACTCGATGACAAGGAGATTCCGGGTTGAATTGGGTAAGAGAGTGGAGCCTTGTAGATACTGTCATTTAGGGCAACTGTAAATAGTGTTTAAAAGGGTGTCCTAGAGAGAGGGAAAGGGTTTCTATAATGTTTTAAAAACAAAAGGAATTTGAGGTATGTATTCACAAGGAGAAGACACAAGAAATATATTTACTTTAAGCAAGTACAGGATTATGGGCATTCTGAATCTTGTGTCACAGTAAAAAGTATCTCAGTTGAAAGAGTACAGTGACGCAAAACGATTGACAACAATCAGAACGAGAAGTTCTTGGAAATACGTTGAATATTCAATAAAAAAATGTTGGCTTAGGTGGCAAACTATTTATAAAGGGTGGGGCCATCTAGTGGTTTCTTTTTAAATCATTGATTATTTTGACACTGACAGCTGTTTCCCGCTCGAAATCTTGACAGGAAGTCAGTATCATACCTCCGGGGTACGAACGAAATGAGTTGCTTTACGCTTGAAAAACGTTAGGAAATATTAAAAACTTCTTTCCAAAGTGAGTGCTGTGTAGCACAAACAGTGCGTTATTTGAAAAGAAGTTTCGGCCGAAATGAGGCACCCTGCTGTACGCGAAGTTTGCGCAAAAAGTTTGTGAGACTGGTATGCTAGTGGACAACACTCATGGTCCCCGTCGTTGTACGGTGCCCACAGACGAGAATGTGGCTGCTTTAGGCGAGAATGTGAGACTCAACATTTCACGCACTAGCCTGAGGAGAATTCTATACAAAGATCTCGGGAGGCTGGGAACAACGTTTCGGTTAATGGTGGGCGTTACAGAACCAAGTTAACCGACTTTTTTTTTCACTGGAATTGAAGATTTGAATTTGGACGACCTCTGGTTCATGCAAGATGGCGCGCCATGCCACAGAGCCCATGTCACAATCGATCTTTTGCCCACCAAATTCCCAAATCGTGTTATCAGTTATTGGCGATGTCAATTGGCGTCCTCGGAGCTGCGATTTGATCCCGAAACCATCAATTAAATTTTTCGAAAATTGGAGTGACAGAATATGATTGTGGATATTCCAAGTTTGGTCTTGTTGCACAGTAAAAAGTGCATCAGTGGAAAGAGTACCTAAAGGGTTACCAATCGATTGACACCAATCACAGCGAGAAGTTGTTGAAAATGCGTTCAATGTTCAATACAAAATGTTGGCTTAGGTGGCAAACCCTTTATATTTTCAAAATGGTTTGACTTCTGGATACCATAACCCCCTCAGTCATTTCTTGGTTCATTTTTGAATTATGTGGTATTTTGAACTGCGATTTAAAGCCGTTGAACTTTTTAAAGTCCCATTAAAGATTGATGTTATGCGAACAATCTAAAGACGAATCAGGGACTTAAGAACGATATTACTCAAGCTACTCGAGAAATAGAGGTCGAAGCCATCAAAAATGTATTGAAAAATTGGGTTGAGAGAATGGCCTAGTCATGGGAAGTCAGCCGAAGCAGTCATTTCCACACATAACTATAAGGTTTACTTTTTGCAAGAGTTGAATGATATTGAATAGTCTTTTTACAAAGAAACCAATAGATTGCCAATCCTTTACTTCCATGCTACGTGCCATATTTTGTGGAAACCTGGAGAAACAGGGAGAAAACCTATTTTCCCTATTTTGAGGACTTCATCCATTATTTTATTATTTCTACAGACTTTTAAAGATATTAGACGAATGCTTTCAGAAGAAGCAAATCTTTTAGGTCCTTTGACTTGGATGGTTGGTTTCGAATGCTCTTTCTAGGATTTAACTCTGCAATTTATACTCTGATACTCTAGTAGGATTTGCACCAAGGTACCAAGACAAGGTATTGTTTGGCCAAGCAATTTGTTATGGAAAATTGGTTAAGGGCCTTACCTAGAGGTTATAAACTCAACCAGAATAATTATTGGTCAATTTGATTCAATTCAATTACTTCACTTCACTGGGAATGGACTTCCAACCGACTCTATTGATTAAATCGACAGAATGCTTTATGATTAATGGTTTAAGCTGAAATATTGAAAAACCATTCAGAATTGCCTACGATTTTCGAAAAGTGGTGTCCACGTATTCCGATCGCTAAAAAGTGACCAAATGTTCACATTTACCTCCCGAAATACAACTTTCTTCGGGGAGTCCCCGAAGTAAAAATTTCCACAACATACATAATATCGCAGCTTTTCTCAAAAGTAGATTGTTTATTTAATCTGACAGTATAATGAACTCGAAGGTTGTTTACTCTAAAAATCTTTACAAAATCTCTCCCCAGCCAGGAGGGGAATGGTTTTTGTTTGCTCTATAAGCGTTTGGTGAAAAAAAGATTCAAATTCGTGCACAAAATGTAGAGCAACTGGATTCCTGTCCTGAGAGAGCGATATCGCAACAGCTAAACGTAGAATCAGGAAGAGTATGACTAGCTTGGTGGCGTATACGTACTATTTTTGCAAAAAAATATTCAATATCTTACATTTCTCTGTCCAATACGATGCAAGATCCAGGTGAATCTGTGCACAAAACACAGAGCAATTGGATTCATGTCTCAAGGGAGCGAAATTGCCTCGACAGAGAGTAGAACCAGGAAGAATATGACTAGCTTGGTGGCGTATACGTACTATTTTTGGAAAAAGTGGCAATATTTTGAATTTTTCTGTACATAATCATGCAGAAGTCAGGTCTGTCTGTACCCAAAACAGAGAGCCACTGAATTCCTGCCTCGAATTAGCTAAAGCACCTCGGCAAAGGGTAGGGTCAGGAGAAATACAGGACATGATACAAAGGAGCTCTGAAATATACAAAAGTATTTTGAAATCACCTGCACTAGATGAGTATACTAGGCACGCTGTTACGTTTGGAAAGTCCATCGGTCCTCACATTACAGTATATCTACGGGAGAAAGGAAGCATATCTAATGCTGAACTTTAAGTATTACATAAGTCAGCTTATTTATTAGTCCAGGTCTTAACGAGGGTCCATGCATAAGGCGAGTCTATACCAGTCAATGTTGAAAGGCATTGAAACGCCACTAATACCAACTTAGTCGCAGGATTCTACCCTACATTTCAGAACAAAACTATATTGTGTCCTAACGATTCATTTTAAACATAATTTACCTAAAAATTGCTGTAGAATATCTGAATTCTTCTATGTCTTTGACTGTGTTTTTCAAAACCATTCCCCAAACTCCTACATCCCCAGACAATTTGTGCGATACCCCATGGGTCACTACCGAATTCCATGAACTATCTCTCATTCAGTACCTCCGCCATTAAAATAACATACCACCGGAAATCCGCAATTCACTAAATCCCCATTCCCACTGACGCGACGGATGAAATGCCTAATAACACTACGATCATACGCACAAAACAGAAAATCATCATAATCCACTCTCGAACGCGGTGAGTGTAGGTTGATTGGAAATGACGACAATTCCGCCAATTTGTGTTTACATTAGTCACACGGATTCTAACAACAACAACAACTACAACAACAGAAACGCCAGTTTGAACCTCCACCTTCTATAGGATTTTGAAAAACGTTTCGAAAAACATTTTTTCCGAGCCACGAAATAAACAAAATCATTCTCGAACCAGATTATGTTTGCGGCCAGCCATCGCGCTGAGGGATCCCGCATTGACGGATAAATAGAAATAGCAACAGGAATTATATCCATCTATTAGGTCATCAATTTGGCCGTGAATTTCACCCGTGATGTGGACCGGTTTTTGTGTGGGGGGCTTTCGGTTTAATTTTGGAATTTGCATTCTATGGTACATGGCACTCAAATAGATTCGGGTTATAAATTTGGAAAATAAAACAACAATGTTTCGAAATACCATTTGTTGTGTTCGATCGCCATTCACTAGTGAAAAATGCAATACAACACGTTCGTTCCCTCTCGAAGGAATGTAATCACACACATCACTCGATTGAAGGACAGGTCGACGATAAAGTATCTACACTCTTCGATGTGGGTGTGATTTAGAAAAAAAAAAAACAGTTTCATGACTCTAGACCTAGGAATTGGTTGGTTGACTGTCTGGTACAGAAAGTGAGATCTAAATTTATCATGAAATTGATTGATGAGCTCACGAGTAAATAATTCAATTGGCTCTTGGCCCATCATCATCACCTTTAGGATGTTGAAATACCTCCTTTGTGGCATATGCATGTGAGGGTGGGTATGTTGTGCATTCTGCAATTGATTTAACGCGATTGCATTAAAATTTTAATTAGATCATCGGTTTGGATGGGCATAATTGAATTTGACAGGCAATTCAATTTAACCAGAGAGGGTGGTGTATGCGAGTTAGTTCAGGTGTCAAGTAGGCTCTTGGTTATGCCTGCAGTTATGTAATTAGAAGGCGCCATAGAAATGCAAATAGTGAAGAGGTTACACTCATCACTGAATGAATAGAGGGTCGCTCTTGCAGTGGAAACCATGCTGGGACTCAGATTGAAAGGAATTTAAGTCCCTTTTACTGGCATCGAATCCTAAATAGCTCCTTTTTAGGAAAAGACCTACATATAAACTAATCCGCTGAGCATACAGATTCCAGGTAGATGAGACTCGGACTTGATATAGTCCAAAACGACAAGTGATCACAAGTGAAATCATCACACTAGCAAAGCGGTCGATTAACTAGTTCCTTTCTGAAGATAAATCAATCAGCGAACTTCGACTTAAATATCTCAAATGGTGGCCAATTTTGTGGCATGTGGCACCGTCTTGTTGAAACCACACGTACTTCAAGTCATACTTTTCCAAAGTACCTCAAAAAAATTGTTTTTTTTTTCAAAGTTTTACAATTTCTTAGTATAGTTCGTAAGACTTGGTTGCAATAAAGGCTGGACAAAACAGGACAGCACTTGAAAAAGAAATAACACGAAAGATGGGTTTGGTTTATTGAGTAGGAGTTAGAAGATGAGAGATTTGGCCTTGCGTTGTCTCATTTAGATACTTGTATAGACCGAGATGGTTTGTCTATGACCGACGTACAAATCGCTTCAGTCTCTTACCCACTGACAGTTTTGAAACATCAGTTTAGGGCCCAAATGCTCCTACTATTAATTTTTTTCAGAAATAACCGAGAACAGTTTGATGAAATGGTTGTTAAAATATTGTACATAGACTATACTTGCAGGCATATGCATTGTGTTTGTGTATATGCCTCACCTAGCTCTATCAACTGAACTAAGTGAACTAGTTCGCAATGTCTGAACTAAATGAACTAGAAGAACGAACTAGTTCAGCAAACATAAGTATGGATGTGAACTGTGGAGTCTCTAAACTGAACTAAATAAAGTTGTATGTATACTACATTGATGATCTTGGCAGGATATGCTTTCTGTATGATAAGGACGTTGTTTGAAAAATACCTCATCCTTCACAAATGTTGTGTTCAATAATAACTAAATAGTTTTTGGGAGAATGGCAGTGACATCAAAGTGCGTTGAGTAAGTATAGGAAAAGATATTTCGTTTGTCCTTGTTTCCTAAAATATTTCTTCAGGCATTCTCTTTGTAAATGCATCTCTGACAGTTTAAACTTCTTTAAGACAACGCAAATCCATGGGTTACAAGCCAGAGGAAATGATACGATAGGCAAGAGACAATATTGGAATACATTGCAGGAATAAAGGTTTTAGTTACTAAGGTTTCACGTTTGGTTTATTGTTTATTTAAATAGTTTGTGGGACCGCAAGTTTAGAGTTTATCCAGTAACAATTGAAAGAGTACGGTCTGTGTCCAAGATAATTATCAAAATACATACAGAGATTTCTAATTCATCGAATGACAATGGAATAAGGTCGTAGAAAATCCACTACAAATGTGAAGAATCCTAGGATCTTTACATCCACATTTCGGCGGGTGATATTCATAAGCAAACATCATTTAAGTCTTTCTCAATTCTCCTTGTTCAAGGATACTATCATATGGAATGCAATAGTATGTCTTGAACCAAATAGGGACACTATTTTGGATACTAATTCACGTTTCTTGGTAGCAAGAGGTCTAGTCCTCTAGTGGAACCAATAATAGATTCTGCTTTTAGATTGAAATCAGCTCGAATAGCATGTTTAACGTATCTTAAGGTCAATTGGTTCGCCTTATCCTGAACAACATTAAAAAAAAACAAAGATTTTGCTTTCGAGTTCATACGGATATAATGCTGAAGGACGTCAAAATTACATTTTTTTGAATTCATGCCCAGAAAATGTTCTTTAAAAAATATTTCAAATGGCCATCTTTAATAGGGTGCTTGCCATACAAGAACTTCGAAATGATGGGGAATTTCATTGAAAGTTGCTCTAAAGCCTAATGGGTCAACGCACAAATATTGTAGTAATAGACCACTTTAACCATAAAACAGTTCTTTGAACTATGATTCAAGCCATAAGATAAAGCTGAACTTGACCTTATTATAGGCTCGAAGAACAATCACTTGATTTGTGAGTAATGTAAGGATCTATCCGTATTGAGTAAGACTTACTGGAAGTAGAAGAAAAATATTCAATGATAGGTTGGTCCTTTTTAGCAGGATTTAAATCTACTCTGTCAGATATAAGATATAAAGCGCACGAAGCACAGTCCCGATGGACTTGTAAAGAAAACCTTACCATTCGTAGTTTAAAAAATTGGGAAAGGACATCAACCAAATTAGTGCGTCGAACTCGATACACCTAGATGGGTATAGAAATTATTGAAGAGGTTTTGAAGGCTAAACTCTAAAGTGCAACTCTAATGATAGATCGTTTCTAGTGTAGATGCAGTTTGTGTATTTTTATAAAGTATTGTGTTCTGCAAACACTTTCGAAGACACAAGTAGATCACTTTAATCGAAAGTCAAAATCCCATAAATCTGTTGCAAGTATAGCGTGTTCATGGCTTCAATATTAAGGAGAGAGGAGGTGTTCAGCTCTGATCACTGATCTGTCTGCAAAATTCGATACAAAATTCACGCACACACTTAATAAAGTTCCATATATATGCAGATAATATTATATACTAAGCCAGAAGACTTCAGAGCCTCCAGACGTTCCTTTTTTGCGAATGCCGTTCCCTAAAGACGCAAGATAGTCATTTTGAATGTTACGTGAAGCTAAACTATTTCAAACCGATGTCGTTAGACAATGGTCGTCGAACGTCATACCTGGGACCCAATGATGGATGTTTTTGGAACTGAAACTCTCTCTGAATAGGACTACACTTAAGACACGGCATCCGCACTAGTATTTCATTCGAATAGATCTCTCAAGGTCTCTTGCAACCTACCGATATTTCACTCTACCCTAACCACAGTTTCGTCCAACACGTTTTCGAACGAAATACACTGAAAGAAACCCAAAGATTGAAAATACTGCCCACAGGCTTCGATAAATGGCAACAGAATATGTTAAGATACTTGAAAACCGGTACCGGTCAGAGGTTAAAGATTTACTGATCCACAACTCAAAAGTTCTATTGGAATTAATCCTCCAATTGTGAATAACAACAAATTTTCCATTTGTTACTCAAAACATTGACATTTTCTATTTATACAACCGCGCCGATTACCCAATTCGAAAATAAACATTCTAGACCCCCCTCATAGAGCCCACATGCATTTCGCACGCTGCTCGTATATTGCTAATAAAATTCATAAATTTTGTTTTTTAGTTTTTTTTTTTTGGTTTTTTATAAACAAAACACTTTTATGTGGTCCCGGGTATAATTTATGCAAAATGTGATCGAAAGGAAACGTCAATCGGTGGGTTGTCCCGCAAATTGTTTATTTTCCTTCAAGCCATCTTAATCCGACATTCAAATGTGGTACACAAAGTGACTAAAAATAAGCCGGCCCCGCCACAATTTACTACAACATCTCTCTGTCTCTCCACACAGAAGTCCATAAAAATGCCAAAAACAAAATCATGTATCATCGAACGTACATACATATAGTATATGTGTTGTAATGAAAGATTTGATGATTTAAATGAGGGAAATAAATATTTTTTTTTCCTTTGATTTGATATACGAATATACGGGGAGACCATGTACCTGAGCCCTGAGGAGCTGTTGCTTTAAATTTTGGTGCAAACATTTCGGATGATTGTATTGATTCTGCAAAAATAAATATTTAAATATTTTTTTTTTCCCCAAAGTGGTTTTGCAGAGACAAACAAATGTCAACACAAAACGAAAAACACACACACGATTGCACTTGGAAATATATTTTTTTGTTTTTTGTGTTTTTCTTAAATTTAAAAACACTATATCACTTGAAGTTGAAGTATTTATATAAAATTGAATTGATTTTATTTTTTTTTGCACAAATTTATATAATTTTCGAGAAAATAAAACAAAAATCTTTTTCAGTCTAGACACACGCTCAATTTGTAACTAACCCTGTCCCATTTTTCCGTAGACTAGTGCGAAAATATACAAAATTTTTGAGAAATCACTTCGTTTTCGTTTTGTTTTCAGTGAAAATCGAATCGAATGGACGAACGCGCTAGTCCCCACTGAATCTCGAAAACTGATGAAAACAGAGAATGATTTTTTGTTCAGTTTTTCAAAACGAAAAGAAGAAAGTGAAAAATGTGTGTGTTTTTTTTTTGGGTTTTTTTTCGTTGGCGGCACCGTTTGGTGTATTTCTTACAAGATTTTCCAAGTTTACCTCATGTTTTCGAAGAGTTTTTCAAATTGTTCTCATTTTTCAGATTTTTTTTATTTTTTGATTTTTTGAGCGAAATAAAGCTCTTTAACATCCCCAGCACAACCACTTGAGTGAATATATTGAACGCAAGCGTTGTTGGAGATGCTTGCGCAAACTCATCAATTTTGGTTCGTTTTTCAAAAAGAAATAGTTTTTTTTTTCTGAAACATTATTGAGTGTTGTACCTGCGTTGTACACTATTTGGAACAAATTCGATTACGGGATGGAAATGTTAAAAGTATCTCTGGTATCTGCGGGTGGGTGGACTTGTGGATGTAAGGGAAAATGTTTTTTTTTTTTGGTTTTTTATTTTTACACTTTTTTAATAGATTTCTGTGTGTTGTGATCGGTTCTTTATGGACTGTAAGAGAGGTTTGTTTATTTTAGAACGACTGTGGGAGTGAGTGGGTGTGATTATCAATAGAAAGAACACAAGAGTTGTTGAATTGTAGAAAAAGTTGAATAGAACACATGGTTGTACGATCGGGATCGGTGATTCATACTTCATACTAGAACTTGAGAATAGAATGGGGAATACTTTTAGGCATTGATGAGTTCATATGAAGAAAATAGTAAGTATACGCCACGGTGGCATTACCTTTCAAAAACAGTAGTATACTGCAGCATTTGGTTGAGGATTCAAACTTTGTGATAAGTCAGGTGGATGAAAGATGGATATTCCCTGTCTGTGAATATTCAGTGGGTATTCTTTCTAACGTGTGCAACTGTAAAGCGTGGGGATGCAAGGTACTCTATATCGATTTTGGTACAAATTTTTACACTGATGGAATGATTAGGAAGATTAGGTGTTGACGATGCAAGACAGATTTAGACTCAAGACGAGCCTTATATGTATAAATCATGAACTGATTAAATTGTCAGAGATCTTCCTTTTCGAACTGGTAGGAGTTTTGTTAGAGGATCCAAGCCACAAGTCTTCCTCTTTTGAAAGCTGACGGATACTCGGAACTCCTGCAAAATGCCTTAAATGAACTAGCCAGCTAGGCAGTATAGTGTGGTTTGGGTGGAAACTAGTAAATGTGATATGAACAATGAAAGCCTAACTAATAAAGTAAGAAATTTGGGTGTTATTTTGGATAGGAAGTTCGAGAAAGTGTCAAGAGGGCTACTGTTGCACTTTTCTCCTGAATAAAGGCCATGATTATCAAGAGAAGTATTTCTGACAAGATAATCAGTATCTGCTTTGATAGTCATGCAGGTAAGGTCTAAACTCGTTAAAATGGGCATCTCAGTCAGGCTAAGACTACCACACAGCGACTTCTGCAGAAATTGCATAGCCGGAGAGGAAAAAGAATTTTTTCGTCATTTACTATGTGATTGTCCAGCATTACCAAAAGAATAGATGCTCTCGTGAGCTATTCCCTTAAGTGATTGGACGATCTAAGAAATGTTGAGTTGAACAAATTAATAAGATTCATACACGCATCTGGACAGTTTAGTTCAGCCATTGAGGGGATAAAATAGCGTTCTCAAGGTTCCTTTAATTAGGCACAATATCATCTTAGTTGGTCTAAGTAAGCCATTGACAATCTCTATCAACAAGCTAATCTAATCTCTTCTTCTGCCTTCCTAATCACTCTAGAGTATTCCAGACACAATTAATGATGATTAAAGTAGTGCTAAACCCAAGCCTTCTTTCCCAGCTGAGAGTTGCGGATTTAGTGAATCCAAAGACAGATGATAGATAGAAGCAATGAGCTTTCCAGCCTGTGGAGGGGGCTGGATAGTTGCTGTATATTCAGGACGTATACCTTTCAGAGAAGCTTAACAAAATAAGTGAATTTCTCAGTTACTGTTGCAGGGGAATAACCGACTTATAGAGAAAAGGGACATAAACCAGCTTGATGCGCTAAGCCGTACAACTTTTAGCAGTACAGGAAGTACAGAAAGCGATGATAGAAATATTTAAACTAATGAACAAGCTATGTAATATAGCCTGAAATAGCTGGAATAGGAGCACACATATGTCAAAATATTTCCAAAACTATGGCATCCAGCTGTAGATACTGCATGGTTTTGGATTCTTGGACACAATCTACTGGTTGCAACACAATAAGGCACATTCCATCCATCTCATGTGGAACATTTGAAAGATAAGCCCATATTCTTGCCAAAAAACATGTTTTTTTTTAGTTGAACTTTGACAAAACCTTATTGAGGTGGAGAACCCGAGTATGAGGAGAGCTATATACGATAGAATCTTAAAATCATGTAGTACTCATTGGACATGTTTGCAAGTACAGACTCTCAGCTAAATCACTGGCAAATGGTGTATCGATGAAGTTTTAACGAAGCGGGTGAGTAGTGACACTGAAGTTCTCGAAAACTTTCTCTCTCCTATGATCACCAGGATGTAAATCATTTCAATATATTTTACTCTTAGACATCCCAACATCTACAAGCAATACAGGAGGCAGCAGGGAAAGCTACTACGGGTGAATATGTCTCTCACTCAAAGAAAGTAATATTAATATTATGAATGTAATTCAATGGACGCCTTAAATACAAACAGCTATCTTTCTGGTCGACAATAATAATCAATCAGCAGATAAATTCACCAAAAATAGCCCATCAAACGAGTTTCGATGCCAAAACTTAATCCCCCCAGTTGACACTGATTTAATATAAATTCAAAGTTGGACGCTTAACTAAAAATTATGAAGACATAAACAAATAAAAAATAAAAAAATAAAAAAATACAAAAATATATAACACGTCCCCGCCCCCGTAAAGCCTTAATTTAAAAAAATATTGATCAAGTTCACAATAGATACATATGTGGATAGGTATACCTAAATTAAAAGAAAAAAAAAGTGTTACCTATCTTAGTCCACCTTACTTACGTACTTACTGGTGAAAGCTTTATCATTCTTAAATAAATTTTGTATCTTATTCATAAAAATGTTGCATACTTTTTGGCATTAACTTAATCTGTATGTGGAAGTAGTAGAAAGCAGGATAGATACAAACAAGCGGAATGGACACTGAACGATACACATGCAAATGGAAACATATGGTATACAAACACAAACATGAACAATACTAACACATGTATGTATGTACTATATGAACCCCATACCATTTGCATAGAGAAACCCTTTGGCCAGCACAAGCTCTTTGTCGATCTCGCGTAGTAAATCGCTTTCGGACCAACTGCGACGATTCGGTGTTAGTAGAAAGCGTGTCTGTTTCCTGCGTTTAACTGAATTTGCACCACCAGCACCACTGGGTCCCGCTGCTACTGCTACTGCTACTGACTGTTGGCAGCCGCCAGCGCTGCCGCTCTCAGCTGGCTTCTTATGGCGTAAAATTGTGACAAGCTTCTGTCGTTTACCCTGTGACAATTGTTCTAAATCACGAACGCGAGCAGCTAGATTGAAAATAATTACCCTGTTAGTGTTATAAGAGACTAAAAACAAAACTAAAACAAAATTACAAACACATACTACAGAGGTAAACAAACAAATTGCTCTAGATACGCGAGCAGCGCTTTGTCCTAAATTTATTGTTTCCTTTCGAACTAGCAGCGTGTCCATTTGCTTTGGGCATTTTTCTGTGTCTCTTCGATAGAGAAATACACCACAGGCACACATGTGTTTGTTTATGTTTGCGCGGCTTCAAACAAAAAAGTATCTCACACACTTACGGTATGTATCTATCGATGAGAGCGTGCTCGTCGTACAGCACCCAGACGTGTCAGGTGAATTTATGAATGCTTCATGCTGAATGGAACAATTATTAAAGGAGGGATCCGCAGGGGGCGTGTAAGGTACACTCTGATGATCATGACAGACAAGGTGCAGGCAAAAAAATGCGAAAACAAGTATCTGACTCATTTGGATGGTTTTGTCGAAGGTCATCGGATGAAATTGACGTGCAAATTTTTTCTCTAATTTTTCTAATTCTAATGGGCAATGAGTACTGATCGTCATTTCATTAGTTTATCCGAATTGCATGGGGTTATGGGTCTACTCAAGGATGCTATAATTACAGGCCTATTGTTAGAACGATGGCCTAGGACTTAATCTAAATATAAATGAGGATCGTTTGGAATTAGTATTAATTGTGTAATGCACGCTAAAAGAGTTTCAAACTAAGAATTCAAAAGCAGAAAGAAAAAAAAAATAAGTTCAGGGGCATTCTAGAAACATGCATGCTATGTTGTCATAGCGTTAAAAATAAAATTCTAGCTTTAGTCATGCGGCGATGCGGACTAGGAGGTAATAGCAAATAAAATCAATTTTATTTCATTTGTTTAATGAAAATTCTTCTTTGAAATTTCAATCAAAAATTAATGTCTGATGAGGAAAGTTTTGCGTTCTTTAAGTGATCCTAAGTTGACAGCAAGTTTGTCGTTAAAAAATGAATACGATGTGTGAGTTTTGAAAGACTTGCAATCCTCAAAGGAACGTGGACTACATTTTCTAATGGAGATCAAGGTTGTTTCTTTTAGAGAGAGCTATTTAGATCGGAAATGTCGAGAGATTGGTAAATGCTCCATCCAGGTCAGGATCAAAAAAACTCATAAACAGTTTAGATGCTGGTTATGCTATGTTTATGTGATTTAGTCAAACGCCACCACTTGAATTATGCTGATTCGCATTAAGAGATCAAAAGGAATTTGGGCGCCATTCCCGATTTGAAAAGAACACTCAACGATGTTAGAATTGAAATTGCTGCAATCAGTCTGACTGAAGGACTGATTCTGTATTTGAAACCTGTGATACTAGAAGCCAAATAAATGTGATGGCAGTTAACCAGTCCATCTATTAGGAGACAGCCCGCCTTCATATGTACACCATCGCGGTGAATACCGAGTAGTTGGCTTTGATATCTCTAAAGCTTTCGATGGAGTGTGGCACAGTGACCTCTTAGGAAAACTCCAAGCTTTTTTTCATCTTGGATTGCGATATACTTTTATGTCATTCTCCACCAATGGCGGTGTACCTCAGGGCGCAGATCTCTGACTGACTTTGTTTTACATATCCGTTAACGACCTTCGCTCTCCTACTTACGTCCAATTCAATTCATTCCTTCGTCTATTCCTTAAAAAGGCCGAGTAGTACCGAAAGTAAGGAGACATTACAATGGTTCTAGTTCCTTCAAAAGTTCAAATTATAAACGAATGAGTTTTAGTACTTTTTACATGGAAACAGCCTGAGTCCAATATCGTTTTCAAGGTGATACTTCAATTCAAATAACTCCGGGAAACAATGATAAAAAAAAACATCCTATTCTCAATCACATTGAGACCTGAGCATTTTTAAGATCATGTCTCCTATATAGAGACAGGTATCGATGAGGACTTAAATTTTCTAGAATCCAAGCCTGTTGTCCAAGCAAAGCCAAATAACCATAAGATTCATTGTGGTTTTCAGCACTACATCAGCTGGAGGTGCATGGACGGGGAGCATTTCTAGTTTTATATACGAGTCGAAAAATGTCAAATGAGATAGGAGTTGGAATTTTCATCTCAACACTACAAACCCTCCAAGTATACAGCTTTCCTATCAATCTCTGTGCCACGGGGTGTAACAGAAGAAGATCGAATGTACAAATTTAGTCAGATACTCAAGTACGTCTTAGTCTCATGTTCCTTGACTTTGAGTCTAAGCTCGTCTTCATTCCAAAAATTAAGTTCGGAATGCCATTGAAGCTGTCTCCATTTATTGCCTCTGAACCCTTCTATCCTTTATATGTTGGCCAAACAAAAATAACGTTAAGTCAGTGGGAACACTATGAAAAGTTCTCTTCCTTATATTCACAAACTGGCTTAAGACATGCAGAAAGATTAACAAAAAAACGAAAGAGATTCCCTCAATCACATGTCATTTAAAGCTACGATTTGACACCGTTGAACTTTTTTTTGTCGGGTCCCATTTAAGATCGGTGCTATGCCAATAATCCGATACAAATCAGGCACTCAAGAATAATATTGATCAAGCCATTCAAAAAAGGATTCGTTATAGAATGGCCTACTGCAGAGTCCGCGGAGGCAGTCATAGGAATGAGGTAGTATTCCATTAATTAATCGTAAAGTTTACTCCTTTTAATAAAGCAAATTCTGCTCGGACTAGGCTCGAACAATTCTACAAAGGCTTCACATCGCCTTTTAAGGAAGTGTCAGCTCTTAGCGCGAACCCTTGTGATATCAGCCAGTAGACACAACCACATAGCATCTTTAAGGTGATAGCACAAAAGATCTCCATGTGGCCATAGAGCTTCTTGTGGATATTTCAAAGCCTATCAGCTCTATTTTCAAAAAAAAAAAATGAATAAACAAGATTGGTGAACTTGGAGGGAAAAAACCTACAAGATGTTCGTGAAGTGCCCTTTTATCCTCGAAAATGGACTCTTTGCTACACATTGTACGTTGATGGCAGTATTATTTGCTAGGACTCAGTTTACTGTCGTTTATAACCTCAACACGATTGTCTCTACTTCTCTAGTTCTCAGTTAAATAGATTCTCATGTTTTTGATATAAAAGGTTGTCTAGATACTTCTTGAGTTATATCTGTGTATCTGTGTCTACCCTGACTATCAAAAGAGGCTTGAACCACAAAGGTGACCCCATACTGGCATGCATAACACCAGACAGCCAGTCGGACTCGTATCAATTTTTTTGAAAATTATTTAATTTTTTTTTTAAATAAAAAAAAGTAAAATAAAAATCGCCACGATTGACGGAGATAATTCGCCGGCTTTGATTTCAATTAGTATGACGTGAGTATTAAGTGGGCTTATCGTCGTTTGTAGGTCGCACAACATTGACCTCCGTCACGCCTCTCTCACTGCCCAACCAAGCGGATGATTATGTCACTAATAATCCTTTCCGTGTTGTCATCGCCTAATTGCACTGCACTGTGTCTGTGTCCGTCTCTGTGTCCAGCAGTGGCATTATGTAAGCCACCCAAACACAATCATTGTGTTATTAATTAGCGGAATTAAATATGCAGTGGATAAACTTACTCGGCACTGCGCATCAGTGCTATTAAATGTCACTTTAATTTGGATTAATAATTTAAAACAGCCCGCCCGTGATATGCTTCATTAAATCATGCAATCACGCTGGCACTCAGGATGGCCGCAAAAAAGAACAATAAGGTTTTTTGAATTTTAATCCAAGCCAAGCCGCATATGTATCTGATCTTTGATTTGCATCTAAACAATCATTCCTTGTGCGATTGATTCGTACACCTACAGCTGGGGTGGAAAGTGGAGAAAAATACTCGTCAGCCTATCTAGCCGCGCTGTGTGTTAAGTGCTAGTTTGTTATGTTAGTCACGAGCCCTCACAAAGGTGCTGTGATTTATATGCATGTCATGTATCGAACACGAGTTCTCTAGCGTACACACGTAAATTTAAATTTTTGATGGAAGCGAATCAGAATGTGTAGCGCATTGATTGTTCCCCCATTTCGGCGGCAGCGGGATCCGTATTTTTTTTCAGTCAACGACCGGCGGGAAGCGAAGGTGATTAAAGAGCCACTTTTCCCCATTTCTTCCCATTTTTGGATAATGGGGAGGGGAACCAACAACACGAACGCTTTTCAAACTCCCCCTCCTCCAAATGGGTGTCGATTTAATGCCATCAGAGGGCAAGGTAGGGGCTCGTATTTATAGATGGATTCTTCTTTACATGGTGTTGGCTTAAACGTTTCGCCCTGTGGGCTGATTTCGGCCGTAAAAGCATACAATTAGGCGAAGCAATAATAATTTCAAAAATTAATTCTCTTAAGTGTTTGTGACTCGTGGGTAAATGTTTATAGTATTTTCTGTTTTTTTTTTTTTTTTAGTTTTTAATTTAAGTGTTTAAATTGTTTTAGCTTAACCCCATATCGGGTTTCGTTCTGGCTGGGCGTCAAAACTTGTGGGAATATGTAAAACAAAAAAAAGAAAAACAAAAAAAATTGGAAAATTTTTATCGAAAAATTATGGTGACAAGCGGCAGGAAGTAGGAAGCGAAATGGTTGGAAGGCCGGGACGATGATAATTCTGGCATGGTGAACGGTTGTCTGAGACACTTATGTCGTTTCCATACACACGCACTGTTCTTTTATAAATAACATGAGCGCCGTAAAGTTTGTCATGTATGACAGGTCTCCTCTGACCATAAAGTATTTTCGTGAAGTATTTTGGTTTGGAGAGAATTATGGGATATGCTTTGGATGGGGTGATTGAACATTATAAATGGATTATAGGCGCCTTGGTATATTTTACTATACAAGGTGCTGTGCAAAGTAAATAGGACTTTTGAGATTACCTTGCTTCGGAAAGGAAACCACTTTACTTTACCACTTTACCACGCAAAACTGCATGACATTGGACCTCAGAGCCGAGCTATTCAAGTCAGATGGTTGGTTGAATAGAATTTCAGCATCATTTGCCCGATCCACAAGAAAGTATAGACCTTCCATTGAAACACTTCTATCATTGAGACTTCATGCGAGGGAAGTCAAATTTTATCCATTTTTTTATTCCATTTTTCCCACACTCAGCGAAGGAGCAGCTAAGCTCATTTGTGCTTATGGTGGACAGAAACAGAACATCTGGCTTGAACTGAACCAACAGAAGGTAGATTCAGGATGTCAGTATCTGGTTCGATGGCGTATACGTAACAAACTTTCTCAGACTTTGTATGAGCAAAAATATTTCCTTTTTTATATTCAGTCCTGTTTGCGTTGACGGGACAGCTAATGAACTGGTTAAAGCGGTAAGAGAGAGTGTTGCCTAGAACCCGCGTGTATCGTATGGCCTTCGCATTCAGCATTTTAGGGTCTGTGGCACCACCTTGCGACATATTTTGAAGGATGATTTGCATTTGTTTCTGTATGAAGTGCAATTGAGTAGAAAAGTGATTTGCCCCAAAACCATCATTGGGCAATTTTTTTTAAGAGAATGCGAAAGTGCCCACAAATGTGTGAAAAGATGTGGACGGTTACTGGGTTTAACAAGAAGGTACCCCATGCCATACTGCAAATCAAACAATGCAGTTTCTGGAACGAAAATTCCCTGGACATGTGCTGTCAAAAAATGGCTACATTGACTGCCCACACAGATCTCCAGATTTGGACCTCTTTGTGGGGTTATCTGGAAATCTGAGTAAACCCCAGTAAGCCCTCAGAGCATTGACGAGCTCAAGGCAAACATTCGTGCCGAAGTAATCGCTATATCGCCCGAGATGCTCGAAAATAGATGGAAAACACAGCAAAAAAGGCCCATTTTCCTTTGGTCAATAGAGGGGGTCAGTTGATTGATTTTGTATTCAAAAGCCTATCCAAATAAATTATAAAGAATCAAGTTAAATAAAAATGGTTTACGTATGGAAATTGGTTCTTTCTTTTTTAAGTTATTCAATATTTACATACCGGCATAAAGGATGGCGCACCCTGTACATACAGTACGTATTTTGCAAGTCTAATTCTTCATCTCTCACACCTACGACTGCATGAGTTTCTAAATTCTTATTTTTAACTATGAATCCTCTCCAGGAATTACGTAAACTGCCATTTGAAAACTAAAAACCAAAAGTTTCAAAAAACGCATATAAATTATGGCCAACACAAGCGTGAAAGAACAAAAACATTGCACACTTTTTTGACTAATAAATTCGACACACAAACTCTTCTCCATTAACCCTATAACCCAGATAGCAATAATTTTAGCAAATTTTAAACAAATAAAAAAAAAAACAAACACCAAAGTAGCATCTATGACAGCCAAAGGACTATAAATATCATTTCATAGTATCGGCGCCAACTCACAATGCCTGTGTTTCAGTGAAATCATAAATAAAAATTAATTTTTCTTTCAAAAATTTTCTTCGTTTTTTGAATACACTTGACTGGATGTGAACTTCACATGGCTGTCATGCCCACATGACCCTCCTGACATGGATTTGGTTATCATAAACACGTCCACTGTATAGTTTTTCAATGACACTAAACAAATATCCTTGCAGACCAGACAGCACAGTGTTATGTATTACTTCCGGGACAGCACAGTTTATTATGTAAGTAAACATTTTCTCAGCCAAACAGCAGAATTTTTTTTTTTTGGTATTTTTTTTTTAGTCCAAAGCATTAAAAGCATATTTTAAGGATATAAGCGAAAGTAGTTTCTTGCACGAGAGGATGTTAAGAAAAATTATAAAAAGAAAAAAAAGGAAAACACTCTTATAACAATTTTCGTTTGCTTTTTAATAAACAAAACAGTTTTTATTACAATTATTATTAGATTGACAACACAGTTTCTGTTTTCTTTTTTTAATTAAAATTAAATTTATAATTAATACACAAAAAAATAAGACATGACAATATAATTTGGATACAATTATTACTTTTTTTTACAATTCTTTTTTTTTTTTTAGTGATTACCACAAGGAGAAAATATATATATATGTAGTTTGACTTGAATCATCACAAGTAATCAGATTTTTTTGGAAAAAAACAAAAATTTTTATTAGAAAATTTCAAAATTGCCAGAAGTTCTCATTGGTAGTAAAATTGTTAAACTCTTCAAAAATGCACGAATACGACGATGAAGTCCTTCGAAAGGATGTTATCCTATAATCAAATTCTACAAACAAGCAAAGTAAAATTATTTTTAAAACTAAGAAATGTTTTGTTTTTTGTTTGGTTAAAAACAATAGTTGATGACAGTGATGACAGATAAGCAGTAAGTTACAAAAAAAATTATGTAGAGTAGGTAGTGAGTGTTTTCTTTGGAAAGTATTTTTTGGTTCGATATATGCATGTATATGTAAATGCAGGAAATGTTTTACTTGTTAATTAAAGTCCTTAAAACCGTCCAACCAAGGGACAAACCAACTACAGCCATAACACCAACAAAACGCTTACGACCCAATGACAAAGCATTTGATGTAGGAGAAGGAGAACGTTCAACATTGGACTCACCGTCTTGCTGCAAGGATTCGGGGTGTGACTGCGTCGTTGGCTCTTGGGTGCTGTTTTGTTGAAAGTAATTGTTGTTGGCATTGTTGGCGTTGTTGCTGCTGGTGGTTTTGACAGTTGTTACTACGGATGACTTCTTGATGGCACTGCAGGAGGTGTTTTCGGTTGTTTCCTCGTGATGTTCCTCCTTTTGTTGGCTGGTGAGCTTGGCGAATTCGCGTAAATGCTTGGGAAGGTGATGGTAGTCAGCTTCGGCCTGTCCTTCGAGGACTGTTGCCGGTGGTTCGTCGTTTTCGCTGCGGCTACCATCGGTGCGGGGTACTGGTTGGGATTCGGCTCCACTCTCCCAGTCGCTGTCGGAGGGCATGCAGAGTTTGGAGCGGCGTTCCTTGACGCGACGGAGGAACTCATCGCCGATGTCGGAGGAGGACACTCGGCGGGGTGGTGCTGTGGGGAAGTTCGCATCCTGATTGATTTTGGAGATTTTGATGATCTTTTGTAGGCGGCGTTCCTCACGCTCGGCCACCTTGTTGAGCCATTCTTCGGCCATTTGCTGGCGAATTGATTCGTCTTCGGTCAGTGGTGGCAATTGACGCTGACGATAGGCTTCACGATTCATTCTCTGATTGATCTGTGCGCGATTCATTTCGTCGATCAGTTGGCGACGTTCGTTTTCCAGTCTTTCGAATTCGATCTGCAGTTGCTGCTCCTTGCTGGAGATGTATTTTAATTGCTGATCGTGGATCTCACGTGGAAGGGAGGATCGTCGCTCGGGGACGGGTGATCGTCGCGAGCTGACGCATGAAGTGATTGGCGTGGTGTCGATCATGGATTGGGTGCTTAGGAACCGCCTGCGTGGCGGTTGCTGAGGGATTGGTGTTTGAGTGGTAGTAGTCCTGCGTACATCATAGGCGCCGTATGTGTCGTAGCTTTGAGTGCTGGATAGATCACTTGTCGAAGCGGAGAGACGTGGTGCTCGGATGTTGGGACGGCGTCCTAAATAGCAGATTTCCACTTCTCGCTGGAAAGGCTTGCAAATATTCTCGGAGGAACCTAGATCGCCGACGTATTTCATCCAATCATCGTGGAGCAAGTGCCGACCGGAGGTAGTATCGGATATATTGAACATGCTTTCCGCACGTCGGAAGCGCTCTGGCTGCTCAGGAGGTCTCTCCACTCGAATTGGTGCCTCATGGCTTCGTAGATTGGATTGATGTTCGGAACGAGTTCTTTGACGTGCGCCAGTTTGGTGCTCCACTCGAATGGGGATCTCATAGCTCCGTTGATGGTGAAGGCTTTGTCGCTGGGTGTCAGCTCCATTCTCGATCCGAACTGGGATCTCGAAAGTCCTCTGGGCTTGAGTGCCATTTTCCATCTGAACTGGAGCAGATCTAGGCGGTGTTGGAGTCGGCTTTTCGATCCTGATCGGAATTCGCATCTCCTTGCGATGCTGTAGCCTCTGGGCAGAGGTGCGATCGATCTCGTCGGCCAACTTCTTCATTTGCTCGCGCCGAGTGCTCTCGCTCGAGGTAGTCGATGACATGTGACTGCTCTGAGTTTTGGATTCCCTTGCCACTCGATTGTAGTCACTTACAGCTGCGGGAATCTGACTACCATCCAAGGTGGCCGGAGGACGTCGCTTACCCGACTCCAGTTCATCCTTCAGCAGATTCGAGAGCTCGTCAAAGTCCTTGAGGAGTTTTTCATGATCGAAGACGTCCGATTTTTTTGCACCACCAACAGTGGAGTGCTGCTCGCCGGCTGCTGCCTCCTTGGCACGCTGCCTAAAATCATCGAAAATTGTTTCTTTGGTTTCACCATTGAAATTTCTATTTATAACGCTTTCGGATTTTGAAGTGGATTTCGTCGTCGTTGTTGTCGTTGCAGTTGTATCTGCGAGTGTTGGCGGTAGCGGGGGCACCGGCGGGGCTGGTGGGGAGGATTCTACACGTTGTGCTGGCACTGGTGGTGGTGCTGGTGGCGCTGTCGTTTGTGTGTTTAATTTAAATGCTGACATAATAGATTCACTGTCGCCGGTTTTCGACTGTTGTGGATTCACCTGAGGGCTGGCACTACTTGATACATAGGGGAAGCCTGTGGCATTATTTACCTTTGTCCTGAGTTCTGGGAAGGCTGTTGGTCCTGCAGGTTCTGGTTTCTCACCTTCACGTACCGTCTGCCGATTCGAATCTGTAACATCGTACAACACTTTACCGTTTTCCACGCACTTTCGCGACTCGAAGGAGGAGGTTTCTATATTGGAATACCGCTTCGGTTGGGTATTGAGTATCTGAGAGCAGAATCCTGGCGAGGATGCCGTCTCAATGTTAGAGAAACGTTTGGGTTTGTCATCGAAAATACTATCGAAGTAGTCACTGGTGGGGAACCGTAGACCGAGTATAGGTTCTCGATCGACCTTGATGGTGCGTTCCGTTTGTCCCGTTTGCATTTCGTGATGCGTGCTCTGAGATTGATTGCTTTCACTGACGAACTGCTGTTCCTGCGTTTGTTTACTAACTGATGGCGAATTTTTCGCGAATTCTTCTTGGCCGCCTCCACCATTTGCGGTTGTAGTGGTGGTGGTCGATGAGTTGGTGGTATTGGCTCCGCTCTCGGTTCTCCTTGAAATATTTTCACTCCTCTGCTGGTGGTGTTGTTGTTGGGTTTCATGAGTGTCTCGGATAATTGCCAATAAACGATGGTTATTCTGGTCATCAGCGTTTATGTCTGTTGCTGTTTCATTTCCGTTTGACGACTGGTGTGCTGGTGGCACTTGTGGTCGTGGTGGTAGGGGTGGTGGTGGTGGTGAGGTAGTTTTACTTAGTTTGACTGTTTCTTGGGAGTTCTCACGATTCATGGCATTAACCTGCTTTGTGGTGTACTCGTGGTAGCCCCGACGTTCGACAAATTTCTTGTGCATATCCAGGAGGCTGTCGGCGGTTGAGTCAGTTTTGACAGCAGTCCTTTGCGATGGGGAGAGGCACACCAAGACACTGGGGTCGCTCTCAGTGGGTACGCCCAACCAGGATTCATATTTCGATGGTGGTTCCGGAACAGGTGGCGGAGGTGGTGACCTCAATTTCTGACCCACTGGCGTTGATGTAGGTGGCACCTGTGCGAGGGTGATCACTGAAGTCGTCTGAGGATCGGATCGCAGCGACACCTGTATGTCTTGAATGTGCGGTATCTCGGGCAGTGGATATGGCATATCGCCGATATTGTGTGCAACAGTGGCAAGTTCTTCCAGCACCTCTGCACCATATGGCATGGAGGCTAGTGCCTCCGTGCAAAGTGATCGTAACTTTCTGATCGGTGGGGACTCCGTGTCGTCGCCTGATCTACCGCCTCCCGTGGTTAAGGGTGATGAATTCTCCGATGAAGCTAGGCCTGCTGTATCAGATCCTGAAACATAGGTAGTATCCGTTGTGGTATCAAATTCATTCCAATCACAATGAGGTAATGATCCTTGATTGATCGCGGTACATTGACTCTGATTGGTGCTTTGTGATTGATCGGAACCATGACTGTCGAGGGACTCTTGACGATCGAGGTTTGAACTAGTACTACCAAGGGGATGTAAATGTTGTGTGTCACCTAGTGTCTTACTGAGGTCATGCAACGTAAGGATTTGTGTTCCAGATGTTGTGCTAGTAGTAGTGGTGGTGGTAGAGGAGGAAGAAGACGCAGAGGATACAGAGGATGAGGTAGTGGTGGTTCTTGTGTCACATTGAAATGTATGATCGGAACACGGTTCACCAATTTTGAAATTAGGTTTCATAATACCACGATCAGTATCAGTATCAGTGTCAGTGATCGTATCTAACTCACTTTGAACGGCGGCGGCACTAACGATTTCGCGTAAGTTTTCCATTTTTCCAATATTACCGACGGCGACGGACGGTGTGTCGTTCGTAACGACTTCGTTGATCGCGCTGTCACAACTATTTGGATTGTTCGCCTTGGAATTTTGAGCACGATCAGCAGCCGCCGCAGCAACATCATCACCATTATTACGATCATCAGCAACAACAGAAGCAGCTCCTACGGCAGCCTCTGACATAGTTTCTATTTTTTCTAAAATTATTTCATCGTGGGGAATCTTTTGCTCCACTGCCGTTTGTGTTGTTGTTATTTCGGAAGGCAGCGTGTTCGTCGTAGCTACACGATCAGTGAGAGGTGGCGATAAAATCGTTTCACTTATATTTTTCTCCTCCTTAACAGGTGGTAGTGGTGGTGGCGAAGTTGAATGTGGTGGCTCATTACTTTCACTCGGACGATATGCGAACATCTCATTAACACTCTCAAGATCTATCGTTGGCGTTTGAATGCGGACATCGATCGAATCATCTGGCTGACCTTGTGAGTAGTCTAGTTCCAGTAAATCGGACACACTGCTCGATGCTGAATCGATGTAAACCACTTCGGCATCCTCGGATTGTGGTGTAAGATCAGCTGACCACGATGATACGCATTCCTCGATCGATCCTTGATCGATGATTTTTGCTTCGACTACACTGGGTGCAGGGGCTTCTTCACGGATTATACTTGTTTTTGGCGGTCGAACATTTGTCTGTCCGTGTTTGTGTTTTTTCGAGAAATCTAGATTACTCTTGGGGAAGACTGCGTCGGCTTTTTTGGCATGTGGCCCACCTTCGAGAAATACGTCATCTTCAAGATCATCCTGTTGTGTTGCGTGATCGGTACGATCGGAACATTCGCTTCGACGTTCTGAGTCACTTAGATCGCTATTTTCTTCCTTGATGCTGTCGAGGAATAATGGACTGAGGAACTGAGGGAAAAAGTGTGATTCGAGGGCTGCCCGGTTCTGCTGTCGTCGGATCTTGTAGTCCTGGGTGGATTTTGGAGACATTGGGGTGGTGGTGTCGTCCTCGTGATCAATGGGGAGGGTTTGAACGCTTAGTACTCGTGAATTGATTGGCGTATCGGGGAAGTCATCAATTGCCTCGAGAGTGTCAGTTTCGGATTCTGCTTCTGATATTACTGGAGGGTTGTCGGTGTCGCCAGCGGAGCTGTTGTCACTCATCTCTTGAATGACTATGTCATCGTCGTCGAAACTTTTGCTTTTCTTGACGATCATCAGGCGTCGGTCTGGCTGGGGAGATTCCACACGGTATGCTGGAGGTTTGTCGGTGAAGATCTCGCGCACGATCGGATGAATGATCACCCTTTCGGTGCTCGGAGGAGGAGTTTTCTCCTTTACGATTGGGTGGTTAATAATCTTTGGCGAAGTGACTTCTGTTGGTAGTGCAGTTGGAAGATCTTGAGATGTCTGTTCAATGGTCTCTTTTGAAGATTGATCAGATGGTGATGGTGACGACATGTCCTCTTCGTGTTCGGATGACGTTCCGGATTCACCACGTAGTGTCTCAGTGTCCGATGAGTCGGATTTGTCCGATTTGGTTTGTTGGCTTATTTCGGCGTTAGTTATAAAGAAAGATGATCTTGGGGATTGAACGTCCACCTTTTCTTCAATTACTGGAGGAGATGTAGATTTAGTAGAATCAACTTGAATCGCTGTAAGAACACTTTCTCCCGATGAAGAGGACGAGGAAACTGATTCGTCCTGTGATGTCTGATGATCGATTGGTTTGAGTGGCATATCACTTAGTGGCGACGTTGACTTCGACTCCGTGCTCACAGTTGGTGTTGAGATCTCATCTAAAGACGATTTGGATGCAGAATCAGAGGGAATTGTCTGATCACTCCTTTTCAGGTCCGAAGACGTCGATGGCACTGTAGACTTTGTGGAATTTGGTGAATCTGGAATCTGCTGCTGGATTACTTCTGGTTCCGTTGAAGAGGTGATATCTGGATTTGAATTTGATTCTTCTAGCAATATCTGATGCACGATCACTTTTGAACTGAGGTCCTTTGACGAAGAAATTATTCCTTCACTCGTCGATTCTGCAACATTTTGTTGCGAATTTACTGGACTGCTGGTTTCAGATGATTGGGGCTTACCGACGTCAGAATCGATGCTTTGGATTATGTCCGATTTAGTTGGCCGATCACTTGCTTGAGATGGCTCTGGTCCCTCTGATTGAATCGGATGTATGATCACTTTTGGTTCAAGATCGATTTGTGTGGTGGAGTCGAATTGAGTCGATTGATCTCTCTTACCCGTAAATACAGGGAACGAAGACGTCGATTTCTCAGAAGTGCCGGAAGGGAAAGGATCGCCTGTATTGGGACCAGAAACTTGATCCTTAAGTTGATATGCAGATGATTGAGATGATTTGGTTTGCTGACGTAAAACCTGGTGCACGATCGCTCTTGATTTAATCTCCTCTTTCGAAGGAGGTGATTCGTGGATCTTCTTCTTGTGGTTAGATAGTGGGAATTGTTTTGTGGGACAACTGGACTGAATATCACTCGGTTCTTCTCGCGATATCTGGTGAATGATCACCTTTGATTTTTTATGAGCTGATTCGCCGGTTTTTTTGTGCTTTAATAGTTGGTGATGAGAGTTCACTGGAAAACTGTTATGATGTGCCTTAGACTCACGTGAAAGGTGCTCATGTATGGCTGATGTGCTGACAGATTCAGATTGATCTGTAGACGATGGTTGTTCAGAAGATGATTCCACTGAAGACTCAGTAGACTTTGATTCTTCTTGTATAATCTTGTGGACAATCACGTTCGACTCTGATGTAGGTTGCCAAATCTCCCGCTTAATAAATAATGGAAACTCACCCGGTGTATTCAAAGGGAACCTGGTATGTGATGTGTTAGTGTTTTCGCTGGGAGTCTGCTGCTGCAGAATCACTTCTGGTTCCTTCAAAGCGGAAATATCTTCAGAATCGAATGGAGTTGCTTGATCTTGTCCTTCTGGATACAAAGGAAAAGTTTTGGAGGAAGTTGTGGACCGATTTGAATTTGACTCCTCCCGTGAAATCTGATGGCTGATCACTTTTGATTCGAGGTCCCTTGTATTATCTTGACTGTCAAATATCGGAAAATTGTGATGTGAACTTGCAGGAGTGCTGGTTTCCGGGAGTAAAGTTGAATCGACGTTGTCTAAGGACGATTTCAAATCCGAAGACGATGATTCAACTGTAGACTCTGTGGACTTTGATTCTTCTTGGAAAATCTTGTGCACGATCACGTTTGAGTCAAGTGCTTCTGTTTGTAAATTTATGTCATCCGAAGTGGGTTGCCAAGTCTCCCGTTCAACAAATAATGGAAACTCACCCGGTGTATTCAAAGGGAACCTGGTGTGTGATGTGTTAGTGTTTTCGCTGGGAGTCTGCTGCTGCAGAATCACTTCTGGTTCCTTCAAAACGGAAATATCTTCAGAATCGAATGGAGTTGCTTGATCTTGTCCTTCTGGATACAAAGGAAAAGTTTTGGAGGAAGTTGTGGACCGATTTGAATTTGACTCCTCACGCGAAATCTGATGGCTGATCACTTTTGATTCGAGGTCCCTTGTATTATCTTGACTGTCAAATATCGGAAAATTGTGATGTGAACTTGCAGGAGTGCTGGTTTCCGGGATCAAAGTTGAATCGACGTTGTCTAAGGATGATTTCAAATCCGAAGACGATGATTCAACTGTAGACTTTGTGGACTTTGATTCTTCTTGGAAAATCTTGTGCACGATCACGTTTGAGGCAAGTTCTTCCGTTTGTAAATTTATGTCATCCGATGTGGGTTGCCAAGTCTCCCGTTCAACAAATAATGGAAACTCACCCGGTGTATTCAAAGGGAACCTGGTGTGTGATGTGTTAGTGTTTTCGCTGGGAATTTGTTGCTGCAGAATCACTTCTGGTTCCTTCAAAGCGGAAATATCTTCAGAATCGAACTGAGTTGCTTGATCTTGTCCTTCTGGATACAAAGGAAATGTATTTGAGGAAGTTGTGGACCGATGTGAATTTGTCTCCTCCCGTGAAATCTGATGGCTGATCACTTTTGATTCGAGGTCCCTTGGTAAAGCTGTATTATCTTGTCTGTCAAATATCGGAAAATTGTGATGTGAACTTGCAGGAGTGCTGGTTTCCGGGAGTAAAGTTGAATCGACGTTGTCTAAGGACGATTTCAAATCCGAAGACGATGATTCAACTGTAGACTCTGTGGACTTTGATTCTTCTTGGAAAATCTTGTGCACGATCACGTTTGAGTCAAGTGCTTCTGTTTGTAAATTTATGTCATCCGAAGTGGGTTGCCAAGTCTCCCGTTCAACAAATAATGGAAACTCACCCGGTGTATTCAAAGGGAACCTGGTGTGTGATGTGTTAGTGTTTTCGCTGGGAGTCTGCTGCTGCAGAATCACTTCTGGTTCCTTCAAAACGGAAATATCTTCAGAATCGAATGGAGTTGCTTGATCTTGTCCTTCTGGATACAAAGGAAAAGTTTTGGAGGAAGTTGTGGACCGATTTGAATTTGACTCCTCCCGTGAAATCTGATGGCTGATCACTTTTGATTCGAGGTCCCTTGTATTATCTTGACTGTCAAATATCGGAAAATTGTGATGTGAACTTGCAGGAGTGCTGGTTTCCGGGAGTAAAGTTGAATCGACGTTGTCTAAGGACGATTTCAAATCCGAAGACGATGATTCAACTGTAGACTCTGTGGACTTTGATTCTTCTTGGAAAATCTTGTGCACGATCACGTTTGAGTCAAGTGCTTCTGTTTGTAAATTTATGTCATCCGAAGTGGGTTGCCAAGTCTCCCGTTCAACAAATAATGGAAACTCACCCGGTGTATTCAAAGGGAACCTGGTGTGTGATGTGTTAGTGTTTTCGCTGGGAGTTTGCTGCTGCAGAATCACTTCTGGTTCCTTCAAAGCGGAAATATCTTCAGAATCGAATGGAGTTGCTTGATCTTGTCCTTCTGGATACAAAGGAAAAGTTTTGGAGGAAGTTGTGGACCGATTTGAATTTGACTCCTTCCGCAAAATCTGATGGCTGATCACTTTTGATTCGAGGTCCCTTGGTAAAGTTGTATTATCTTGACTGTCAAATATCGGAAAATTGTGATGTGAGCTTGCAGGAGTGCTGGTTTCTGGAAGTAAGGTTGAATCGACGTTGTCTAAGGTTGATTTCAAATCTAATGACGATGATTCAACTGTAGTCTTAGTCGACTTCGATTCTTCTTGCGAAATCTGGTGAACGATCACTTTCGACTCAAGTGGTTGTGTTTGTGAACTTAAGCCATCCAATGTGGGTTTCCAAATCTCCCGCTCAATAAATAGGGGAAACGTTCCCGGTGTATTTGAAGAGAACCTCGTGTGTGATGTGTTGGAGCTTTCACTAGAAGTTTGATGAACAGATTTATTTGATTCTTTCTTTAAAGTATGCTGACTTATTACTTCCGACACGTTGGATTGAATTGGATTAGATTCAGTTTGAAATAAATTGCTTTCGAAGAACCCAGGTCTGATAGGACCATTGCCTTTTGCAGAAAGTGGAAACGATGTCCTTATTAACTCTGGTTTTTGATCTTTTGCCAACCGATTCTCTCGTTCTGCACGAAAAGAAGACTGTAACTCTGTTGATACGTCTTGTAGGATTTGATTAACGATTTTCTTTGACGAATGGTCTAATTTTTCTAATGATTTCGGTGTGAATGGGAAAACTGGTCTCGGTGATCCTTCGCGATAAATTTGATGCACGATCACCTTTGGTGATCGACAGACTGGAAATGCTGTTCGAGACGGTGGTGTTGGTATTTCTTGCGTAGTTTGAGTTGATTCCCTCTGAAGACTAGGATGTGGGGAATCATCTGTGATATTTGTCGGAGTTCTATCCTTTGAAATTTGCTCGAAGAACACTGTTGACGGAATGCGGTGTTCTCCGATTTCTGGTGGTAAAGGATGAGGTGACGTCTGTGTTGACCCTTCTACCAAAATTGGTATTAAGACCTCGTTTGGTTGTTTTACTGGCTGTTCTGTTTGTCCTCGCTGTTCTAGTAATGATTCTAGTGGATTTGGAAGATGAGTAGATTTTGGCAACGTAGCTAAGGGAGAGGCTGTAGTTTGTGTGGAATTTTCTAACAAAATCGGAATAACGACAACCTTTGGTGATGAAATGTGGGTTGAATTTGCCTCGAAGCTCGGTTGAATGATCACTTCTTTTGACTGATCTGTAACATCTTTTGATGATTCTACATTTTGATTTGTTATTGACCGCACAGATGAGTTCTCTGTTAATAGTTTGCTTGTGGTCACTTTGGACAGATCTTGTGAATAGGGATCGAAATAAGAATCGGATTGTGACAGACTTGAATCTGAAAGTATTGTGTCCTTTGCAATTTCATGTACTATTACCTTCGATATTTCCTGGGGGATAGGATCAAAACTCACTCTCCTGGGTTCCTTTGACTGCGAATCTTCTTTAGAAATTTGATGCTCGATCACTTTTCCAGGTTGACGTGATGCAATTGGATGCCTATCATCATCATCGATACTCTGTACGCTGTGTAGAGATGAAGTCGTCGATCTAACTGCTTTTTTCTTTGAAATCTGTTGGGTGATCACCTTTGGCGGCTGATCGACATCCCTTTTAGATGCACTATGACTTGTGGTTTTTGACTCCTCTACCTGTTGCGAGATCACTTTCGATGTTGGAATTCGATCGGAAGACTCCTGTTTTGACTCCTTTGTTTTGGACCGTGGAGATTCCTCTTTTGAAATTTGGTGAATGACCACCTTGGACGTGATCGTCCGTGGATCAGTTCCAATCACTTCGGGGGATGAGATCTGACTCGATGAAGACCCACCCACTGATGATTCCTTCACAATTTCGTGCACGATCACTTTTTTCGCCCGATTTTCTCGTTCCGTTTCTGGTTCCGATTCATCGCGTAACCCTCCCGAATTCAATCTATTTTTATTGACACTTCCTTCACTTACGCTCGTAGACTCTATTGATCTTGTTGCCGATCTAACTGCAGTCGGCACCACTGCATCCTTCGAATGTGCTGACCCCGTTTTTAAGCTATTTATACCCGCACCAACTTCAAATGTATCTGTTATCACTGAATTCCCGAATGTACTGTCCCCGTCGAATACTGTTCTCTCCGATTTCCGTTCGATTTCTGTCAATTTCTTCGAAGAGGAAGAAGAGCAAAAAGAAGACGAATAATTAGACTGTGTCAGTACTGTCTTTGTATCACTACTACACGTATCTATGTCAACATTGCATGCATTTTCATCGATTTCCTCATTGCTCGACGGTGAGGAATCATCATCGACGACGACGACTCCCTTTTCTCTATCTAATACCCTTGTGGAGGTGGTTCTCGTGTCGATACACGAAAAAGTCACATCAGCCGGTAAATTTGGCCGATTGCCCACCGATACGAATTCGCTGTGTAGTTCCTGTTTTACTGATGACGATGTTTCGTTACACTGTTTCTTATTTTGAATCAAATTTTTATTTTTATTCTTATTACGATTGTTGCTGTTAGACTGCTTCTTTTTCCGGTAATTGGGCATTTTATATTTATTTCCTTTCTAGCTCAAACCGAAACCGTGTTGTATACCGAATAAATTACAAAAAAAAACTATTTTGCCTCGTTCGTTCGAAAGATTTTTTCGTTAAAATGAATTGTGTACTAAAAAAATTTTTTACTCGATAACGCGTTGTGCCAAACTGAAGCGAAACCGAAATTGCCGACGTTAAAAGCCCACCAAGAACCGCAGAGATACACCACACGTTCCGAGAGAGAGATAGAGAAAATTTCGTAATTTTTTTTTTTCTTTTCCAATTCTATTCTTCTTTTGTTTTTGTAGGCATCCGTGAAAGTGAAAATAACTATAAATTATATTAAAACGAGAAAAAAACGCTATTCTTCTTAATTTTAGATTTTTTTTCAAAATAAAAATATTTTTTCCTTTACACAGATACACACCGAACGGCGAGCACACTTTTGTATCTTTTTTTTTTGGTTTTTTTTTTAGAAACTTTTTGGTATTTGTTTGTATGAAATTCTCAAAATTCCTTTGCAGATAGGTACATCGAAGATCTGGCGACGATTTATTACACTCCTCGAGTGAGAAAATGTGAGTTTTTCCTTTCCTCACAAGAGAGAGAGATGACCTTAAATCAAAAATGCACATTAACCGGCGTATAAGCGTGCGATGTATCTATACATCGTTTTTGAGAGAATAAACGTATCTATTTATTTTTACCGTACGATTAGTGTCAGCTGCTTGTCTCCTGAGTGAGTGTAGACACTGTGTGAATGCCGGACTGTTGATATTTTTGAGTGAGAGATAGAGTGGGGTTGCTGTTTAATGCGTTGTTTTTTTTAGAACTCCAATAAGGAATACACACAGAAAGGAAACAAAACGAAGAAACGAAACAAAACGAAATAAGAAGGGAAAAAAAAAACACTCAAAAGAATAAAAAATTAAATTTAAATAAATTGTTTTTCTATTTTTTTACTTAGTAGATGCACGTATGTGTGAGAGAGGAATATGAATTAGTTTTTTTGTTTTTTTTTAGTGGCACGTACTGCGCGCGTTGTGTCCTCAGTTTCAAAATAAATTATCCACAAATGGAACAAAATTATTTCTTTTTAAATTTTAGTGGTAAACAAAGTCACAAGAGAAAAAAAAAAAAACAACACTCTGGACATCATGCCAAGGAACACGAGAGAGAACTTTACTTAGACGATCGCGTATACAGCTCGCGCAACCCCACAATTAACCTGGTATGAGTGTGGGGGGCGACTGTTTTGCGACTGCGCTTCCGTTTCAATTAGTTCGCTGTTTTTACTGGAAAAACAAAAACAACTGTATTACGGCAAAAACAGAAACAAAAAAAAAAAAAAAAAGAAGAATACTGGGTCTTGTGTTGTCGTGTGTTGAGTTAATGGTTTTCTTCGGCTTTAAGTTTGTTTGGATGGAAGGAGTGTGGCGTATACGCAACTTTTTTGTTTCTACTTTTGCTTTTTGTACTTTTGAGTGGTTGGTGTTGTGTTGGATGAAGGCCCTTCACTTTTTTTCTTCGTTTAGAGTTTTCTTTGCGGAGCCACATGGAAAACTTTCATTCGATTCGGTTGGGTATGAAGATGGTGTGTGGAAATTCGCTTGCTGTTTGATATGAGAAAAGATTATGCAATTATTGAATGAGCACTAATGAGTGTACATCTACAATAGTGTAGAGAAGTGCTGATTGACGGCACGAACGATGGAGGTAGAGAGAGAGAGAGAGAGAGAAGGAGGTGGAAAAAAGGGTGAAACATACAGTGTGAGGGAATTTGTGCAAATGCGGTCATGATAAGAGTTGAGATCATTGATTGCTTGGCAAGGTTACCGATTGGGGGAGCTTATGCGATCATAATTAAAAGACTCGTTGTAGAGACTTTTAAGTTGCACTTGTTCTTTTTGCTTAAAACAATGCTGAGCTTATCTTTTAAAGTGGAACGCCAACATTGTGGTGCCTTACTTGCATTTGTCTCTTGGTTTAAACATAGTTCAATCAATTTGATAGTCCAAATGCAGTACTAAGCTGTCAAATACACAGCTTGACTACTTAAATATGAGATAAAATTTTTGAATATTGTTCTCTAAACATTGAAAGAGGTGTTTAAGGAATTTTTGCGGTTTAGTACAGGTGTACTAAATGTTTAGTACATGAGTACTAAATGCAGGAAATGAATTCTGTTCTCAAAAACTTTGTTTTCTGGTATAATTAAAATAAAATTTCCTTTGTTTAGGGCATTAGTACTCAGTTCAATTGGGACAAACTACCGAAATTTCATCCAAAAATGAATGTCATAGATAGTTGGACTTTAAACTGCAAAACCTAGCGAAATCAATAACATGACCTCAGGCTTAAGAGGTAGTATCGAGCCAGTCGCGTACAAGGAATTTTCTTTCTCTGGATTGGAAAGCAAACAGATGCATATGTGTACACAGTATCCATGTACATATGTGCGTAAGTGATTGTCTATTGTACTTTTCATATGCATTTCTCAGTTTATCTAGAAAATTCATAGATGTGGGGATACATATGCCTGTTTGAACAGGTCTGAGCTAGCATCGAAGTATAATCTACTATCAGTTGGCTTTGGAATCATGACATGTGACGGTACTGTGCTATTTTAAGCCATTCTTATGTATGTAACACTGAGTAAGGAATGTATGTATCTGAAGGTGATCACAATGGGCCCAACTGTTGGCAAATTATACATTTCTCTACATTATACCATCAGAAACCTAGTTACCAGCACAGATTCGCCTTATTCTCAAGAAATTGTTGAACTCGTATTAAAGAAATACTTGTTTGTAGTCTCGAAACAGATATCCACAATGGATATCTAAAGAATGACTTCTACTACTGAAAAGATGTGATCAGCTTCAAGTGCCAAATGTTGGTTTTTAAACCCATGAAATGCATGTATGTTTAGTGCTTAAGATAATTAACTAAAGTGCTTTTATGACAAATGCATGACTTAACCGACTACAAGCTTGTCATGAACCAACAAAGCAACGAACACGTGAGACTGGACTGAATTCGTGATGTCACTATCGGAAATAACTGATATTTGCACGAGTCAACAAAGAATCTACAAGTAGGCTCGTAATTCAAGAGAGAATGGCCTGAGAATGCTTTCAATCCTCAACCGTGAAGCCATTCCAAGTGACAAATGCCCTTTAACTCCAACCGGCGGCGGCGTATTTGCTTGCCGGGTAGCCTTGAAACTCAAAAATCACAGTCTCCAAAACTCGATTCAAATATACCGGAAATTGCACAACATTTTGCCCATTCGTTGGTCATTAGAACATCGCTTAGATACACCATCCATAACTTTATTGCATGAGTTCCGCGGTATTTATTAATTTGTTAAACTAACCAAAACAAATTTAGCAAAAATGACTCACGGCCAAAAATACACCACCAAAGAAAGAAATGAAAAAAAAAAAAACTATCTCAGACAGTATATCACGTTGTTGCTATCAAAATTTGTCGAATGTATTTATTATGCACAGCTTCTCAAGGTGAGATATGGCTACTCGTATCAAGCCTCACTTCTGAACGTCATTAAGAAATCTCTTCTCACAATCAATTGATTTAATCATATTGTATCTCTGTATCTATACGATTAACCACCCTCTCTCTCTGTCTGTCTTCTCTGTCTCTCTCTCTCTCTCTCTGTCTAAGTCCATTTATTTACAAATACTTAAGATTCTTTTTAGTACATTTTAGCATAAGTAAATCCCTTCTGCAATGTTTCACTTTGAATTTATTTGTTTTACTGCGTTCCTTTCGTTTCGAATTTTATACTAAATATTCCACTAAATATTTATACAAAGAGTTTAAGAATTTATTTCACAACAGTACTTTACGGATGGATTTCGAAGAAAACACCACGAATCGAACCAAATGCTAACCGTACACTGTGTGCGATGAACTCAACGCTCGATCGTAACCACGAAAGAGGGCGCAGAACAATCGATCACACAACGTATACACATCTACCACCATCAGGTGGAAGCAAACCAAAACTAACTAACCACCAACAACAACAATAACAAAACGTTCTAAAACCGGACAAAAAAAAAATGTCAAAAAAGTATTCAACCGATTGGTTTACGCAAAAAGTATCTAACGTCGACAGTGAAAAAAAAAAGACTTATCAACTTCAATTGGCGGCTGTCAAACATACTTACAACACCGCGACTGTTCTTATCACCGTGTTCGATTGGTTTGATTTTTTTTTTTTTAAATTGCAAATACAATCCAACAGTAAACGGTGTGTTTTTTTTGTTTAGTTTGGTTTTATTATCGGCTACGACACGGTGAGTTTGTATCTTCGATTTGAGATATCTCTTTATGCGCTGCGCTGAGGTAGCAGTGGTTTGTGTTAATCAACACTTTTCAAGTGACGTCATGGGAGTAAACACGTATCTATGATGTGTATCTGTGGGTATATCTGTATCTGCGATCGGTATACGTTGAGTAGTGACATCATAGCACTGTGGCTGCCGGGTGGTGTGCGAAAGAAAATTGAAACCATTTCGGGGTAGCAATTGAATTGGAGCGATTACCGCCGTCAACGCATGCAATGTACAAATTATGATGCAATGGGAAACGTGTGCGGATTTATAGTTACATCAGAGCGTAGAGATGCAGATATGCATTTATCTCCGGGTTAATTGCGGTGAGCTATATGCGCACAGATAGAGAAAGATGTGTAAACTAGATAATGAGTGCACACGATAGATACATGCCGATTGGGGTGATACGTACATACTGCATACGTTGTTCAGTTTCCCTCTCTTGCGGGATGCAAATTAGCGCGAGTGTATCTAATTTTCTCGAACTCTTAACCTGTTCCGAGTGTGATGATGATGATGATGATGATGGGTGTTAATGGGGAATGAGAGAGATAGAGGGATTTTTATGCGGTCTTGTGATTTTGCAGTGAGTTTTCTCACGATCTGCAACCGTAACGATGACTTCTGAATGATGAAAGTGCTCAAGTTGATGTTAATTGGACAGACGGCCAAATGAGTCATGTTCGTGTTTCGTGAAACTTGATTGTTCATTTTGTCAATTGAGTAAACAGTCATTAAGACATTGTTGATGGGTTTTATAATGGCTCATGCCTCTACACATGCAAATAGTGCAGGGGTGTTCATCGGGGACATAAACCTTTTATATTCGAAATGGCAAAAGTATCTTTTCATTAAAAATCGTTTTGTTTTCGTGAATAGTGGTGTGATTTGCATTTGAATTTATTCATCTTTAATGCAAATGCATATTTCTTTGTTTCACATTCGTATAAAGTACTTATAAGCGAAGATTTTTAAGTGTGATGATCGTCGTAATCCGGCTTACTAGATGGGAAGCAATATAAGCAAAAAAGTTTTCAGATTTTCACTAAAGTTTAATGGGTAGATACGTGAAGAATACACAACAGCCTAATGACCTACCTAGAGCTTCATAGCAACGACATTGGTTTAAATAAAGACTGTCAATCTACAGACAGAGCTTCATGAAAGAAGCTCATCAGATGAAAATTGGTAAAACAATTCCATGAAGAGTAAAAAGCGCTTCTAGCTGTCTGGAACTACTTTGAGTTTCACCGATACGATTCGAAACGAACTGGTGGAGGAATTAGCAGAAGGCATCTGGCAATGGTCATCAACTCTGTTCTACCGCCTCTAGTACTATCTAAATCCAACATAGATAAAGCTTTCGTGAGACTAGCCAATGTTAGATGGATCACACTCTAAACATGTCGTGTCTTCAGAGAACTCTAGAAAAGCATTAGATGAATGGAAGGTTAAGGAAATTCTAACGCTTAATAGAAGAAACCTAGTTCTATTCAGGGAGACTGTTACCGGCCACAACTTGTTGACGGCCCATCGGACGCTACTAAATACAAACTACCAGACCCAGAAGGGAGCATATCCCTTTCTTTGCGAATGCCCAAGACAATGTGAAAGGTTATACCCAAGACACAACCAAACTTTTGCCTTCATTTAAGTTTACTCCACGATAGGCTCTCACAATGAATCAAAAGGTGAGCCATTTTCAAGGGACCACCTTAAGTTTTTCAGTTGTTATAGCTAGGTTCAGTATCTATTTGTAACTTTAAGGTCTTTATTGCTACGAACCTTAAATGTTCAGAAACAACGATATTAGATATTAGATTTTTGGTTGTAGATATCATAGTGATCAACTAAGGATCGATCACTAGTTCATTAAGAATGGTTTTCTCATTAATTTAGGCCCAAAGGCCTTGGTTTCCATCCCTAAAAAATGTGCAATGTCGTGATTTGAAATTAAAATTCTTGTTCCAGGTTCCAAAGAGGGCTAGAACGCATATGAAAATTCCATATCCCCTGAACTCCATAACTCCAAGAACGCTTGATCGTTGTCCGAATGAGCTCCAGTTTTACAAAGCGGCACTCCCTTACTGAGGGGAGTTCGAGGTTCGATATTAAGACAAAACCAAGGGTTATTCATTGGAAAACGACCTCACTCATTGTCAACTCAACACAAAACTAGGTGCAAGCCGTTATTATCAAAAACAGAGCTTACACGCTATTGTGTTAGTCTGCATGAACTTGCTTGAAAAACCGTCAAACTGCAGAATCTGAAAACTCTTTCTAACGATTGTAGTTTTTGCAAACCTTTGCCCATATGCCTGACGCTGTGACCTAAAAGATCTATTGTGTCTAAGAAACATACCAGCTTCCTTATGGGAAATAGTATATCCAGATCAGACCTCTAGGGTCTAGTGCCGGAACACCATTAGACCAGTTTGCACGGTCCAATATTTATACCTGTCAATGACAGTACAAAACACGTCACTTTTGGGAATTGAGTTAAGAATTTATAGGTGATTCACATGGTCTCACATGATCCCACATGGTATTCCAGACGCGTTTTTTAAATAAAGATTTCGATAGCTGAAAGCCCAACACCATGTGCCATAGGGAAGTACGCATCGTTTAGTGGTGAAAGGTTTCTGAACAAGAAAACGGGCATACATCCAATGCAACATTTTTAAATCTAGAATCCAAGTTCTGCCTCAAAAGGGTCCACTAATCCTCATGGCTTTAGTGGCACCCTTAATGGCAAAATCGGTTGTCAAGGATGACTTGAGGTATTTAACGTTACAGGAATGAACGATAGCTTCAAGATTGATTTTTTTTAAAGGGACTAGAACGGTTATAGTAAGGACTTATGGCCAGTTCTTGTCTGCTGTAGACCTCTAAAACGTGTAGGAAAAGTACCTTGAAAGAAACTAGAAATTGTCTAGTTGTGCAAATATTTCATACCAAATGACAATGACGACAGATCACTGAGGATGAACTAGTGGCAACAGAAAGGGAAAAAGGACTCCTCCTTTGGGCACAGATACTTCTCCTAACTCGACGTTTAAGCATAATCCTTACCCATTGGTTGCTCGGATCCTCGATAACTCTGCTACTAAATGGCCTTGTTATGGTTCCGTGGCTAGTGTTATCGAAGAAGCATTCAATGTCAGGGAAGGCACCTTGTATCTTTTTTCACAAGATAATGATGAATCCCTTCCGTGGATCTAGTAAGAGATAACTTACCTTTTATGGAGAATGGATATACAGCAAGTAGGGCTCCATACTCACTACGGGCTGCGAAACATATCAAACATAGGAAAAACACTTTTGTGTTTATCTTGAGACCGTTAACAGCGATTGCTTCACAAGTTGGTGCTAATAAACCTAAATTTTAACAAAGAAGATTCTAAGGATAACATCATCTCATAGAAACCCCAGAAGTCGATTAGCTGTTATTCTACTCTATGCTTACAGATACAAGATTCTAAGGATGTATCGCTTCTTTCTGTAGGGTAAATCTTCACCTATCGTCCTGATACACTGTGTCAGCTCTATCACGAAAGGAGATCTAAACTACCTCATCACGAGCCAACATTACCACTTGCGCGCCAAGCAGGACTGCTTCATTTGGACAGATTACCTAAAAATAAACTCGTGGTGCAATCTAATCTCAACAGTTCTCTGACTAAATGTACATTCCTACTCGAAACACATTCAACAGCTTTATCCATGCCAAGTGATTAGTTTCGCTAATAACGATGAGAGTACCGCACTCACAAAGAAAAAAAGGAGCTCACGTTCCCCGCCCTTCTCCACTATTGCACATCATTAATCCAAATCACAATTTTCCCATTCTCTGTTCATCAAAGGAAATCACCCACTTTGTTCATTACTTCATTATCCTTTGTTCGCAGGAGATACTCCAAAAAAAAAAAAAAAGTTCAAGGAAACCCAGGGACAAGTAGAACTCCCACCATGCCGTCTCTCCCTAAAGATCCATTTACGGTAGATCCACTTCATTAGTTGGAACATAAATTAACCAAACAGCAGCCGCAGAAGACATCTTCTTTCAGACGCTCATCGCACAGTACCTATTCCTCGTGTCAATCACGGCTCCTCCACTTGCTATTCATCTCGAGTGCAGTATGTAACTTGGTCCTTCGCCCCCCTCCTTCCATGATGGATGATTCAAACACGTATACACATACGCTGAGTCAGAGGTTGTGAATTCAACTCACTTGCACACACTTCAGTCCGCACTTAGGCACTCGATGTCGTTTGATTCATTGACAGGGACCCCAGCAAGCAGTACTCGAAGCATAGTGTATGGATTCCAACTTTAAGATCCTTCCAACAATAAACCATAAATCCATTTCTTTTTCGAACATATCGTCTGTGAATGAAGGAGTATCGGGAAATCCTGCGGGAGCACAAAAGAACAAAAAAAAAAGGAAACTTTTTTCCTCCACCTACGAGTACTCGAGTCGTCAGTTCGAGGTTCGGAGGAGAGAGAGACTATTCACAGGCACGTTTAGTTGCCACGTCATTGAGCGAAAAAGTTGGGAATAAGCGTGACGCATGGCTAAGGAATTCAGATCCCAGCATCCTGTGTATTGGTAGATGGAGGAGTCACATCTGGAGGACAGACATTCACACACACACACACACACACACCCGCCCACACACAAGGAATGGTTGGTAAAGAGATGGAAATCTTGGAAAGTCTTTAGCCGGTTCCTTGTCCGTATCCTTGTGGCATGTTGTTTCGAGTTTCTAGTTTCGGTTCGATTGGCATGTGTGTGGGCAGGTGGGTGAGAACCGGGTGCATGTTATGCATAGATTTGGACTTCGTGGCACGTAGGCGGTAATTTCCACATGAAGAAGGTGTTTGCTTTTGGATGTCATGTTGTGTACGTGACGGCACCTAATGAGTTATTAAGAGGTTTACCTCGAGGTTATGATGGCCGAACACACTTTTGAGGAGGTTGTGTGTTCATGTTTACCCTGCGGACAGTGTGGTATCTTTACACGTTGTTGGCAAACATGAAAGAAAAAAGAAAAATGAGAGTAGTTCCGAAATTTGTGAATTTCAAGACCATGGTGCGGACAGCAAATGTGTGACAGAGAATCTGAAAGGAAGTTCCTCTAAGAATGTCTAGTTTCTGAAGGCAAAAACTCGGCCCAAGCTTCCTAGTCTTGAAAGATATAACCTTTCAAAATGACTAATGGAGACCGTCTTCCCACAGCCATATTTAGTTTAGTGGATACGTCAACAAGTCGATCTTCGTTAAAAAAATAGACTCTGAACCGCAAGTTGTACCGCAGCTATGCAGCTACCTAAAGTTTTCCGAAACACTTAGCAGAGACCTCGGTAAGAATACATATTATACTCAAGTCGAGCACGACACCGCTCGTAAGAGGTGGGGCCGTGAAAAATCTGTCAGGTGCTTCGACTGGGATTCGAACCTCGAACCTCTTGCTCTTAATACGAATATATCTGCTACAATACCAAGTGGATGATGAGGCTGGGCTTAAACCTTGAGACTAGGTTGAACTAAATCGTATTCTCCATGATTTTGACATCAAGGACAGAGGACTTCAACCCCCTTCAACTAAGGGAAGCTAGTCTCCCATGACTTTTCTTGTTAAAAACTCTATTCCTCGACCGAGATGGAAGTTTGAAAAACCCTAACGATTTAAAGGCCCCATGAAACCAACGAGAAGGAACACATCATACATAGACTTCTGAAACCTGAAAGGAATATATCCCTGTACGCATGTATTGCAGAAATTAATACGTAAACTTTAACAAGATTTCCAAACTTATAAACAGAAAACCTGAATTTTTAGCAGGCTTGACTAGGCCTCTCCAGACTGCGAGAAAATGGATTACCTCAAGGGTCAGTTCTGACTCCCATGCTATTTAATTAAAATGCTCAGTAGCAGACACGGAGTCAAGGACGTCCCATATGAGAATGATATGGTAACACTGGTTTCAGAGATGTTTCCTTCAGTGATCTGTGAGATAATGAAGGTGCTGGGAAGTCTGGATGTGGCCAATCAGAGTCAACGGAACTGATCCTTTTTTACCACTAAAACCGAAATACCAATCACTTTCTTTATTACCCAGTGGTAAGTACTTGATTCAAAACTTAGATGGAAACTCAACGTTCAGCAGCGGATGCAGAAAGCCTGCGTGGCTTTCGAAATAACACTTTACTCCGACAGTTCCAAAATGGACTGTGGAGTAGAGGCCAGGGATTTTGTCCGATTCTCTGAATATTTCCAGGTCCTTCCGACTTCTTGGCTAATGCAGCATCTTCCAGATGAAGGTTGTCACTGCACGAGAAGCTTGCCGTATACTGAAGCGAATCGTTACACCCGAACACAACAAAGCCATTCCTATTGACAGTCAGGCGACTATCAAGGCTATGGTGTCGGCCACTACATCATCGTAGAAGACTGCAAATATGAACTTTAATACTTGGTTCGTCGGTTCAGAATCAGTCTCCTTTGGGTTCCGGAGCACAGCATCATCGAGGAAAACGAGCGAGAGGACCCATTAGCAAGGCGGGAATCTGCCTTACGTGGCTCGCTTGCTGAGAGGGTTAAAGCCCCCTGTAAAGGTCCTTAAAGGTAGAATCTTTGCACACTACCTACTGCAAGCTGACAGTAGATGGCAAAAGGTGCGTAACTGTGTCATATTCGGGCAGGTGTGGCCAGGGACCACAAGAGCTACGAAACAGGAACCGATCTGTTATTGCTAAAATTCTAGCACATTGGGATCCATGTGGCCAGGATAGGTATTCCTTTTAATGTACATACATTGTCGCATCTGCAATACCTCAAACGTAAGTGAAACAGTACTACACTTCCTATATAGGTGACCAGCTCTAGGTAGAGCTAGACAGCACACACTAGGAAACCCCTTTTCGACGAACTTACAGGGATAAAGGCGATCAGATGTCATTTATCATATCAGTCAACACCATTCTCTGTTAGACAGGTCACGGTACTTTTTGCGCTACTTATGTCAACCTCTACCTTTATGTCAGTGAAAGGCTCACACCCTACGACCTGAGGCCATGTAAAAGAGCTAAAAAAAGTCCAAAACATGCTTAGAATGTTCTCACAACTATCTTGTCTACACAAAGATACAAAGTCATTCGATCCCCAGTCCATCGAAATGCCATGCCAATGACTCAATTAGAAATATCTCAAAATATTAGTACTTAAGACAGATATTTCAGCCGCCGCCGCCGCTGCGATTATTGGAAAATAAACAAGCTACTTAAAAAGTTATATTCTTTTCGACGGAAAGAAATGTCATCGCCAAAAATAATACAAAAATAATTTGCAGATATTTTTTCAACGCCTTTCCGTCTGTGTATCTATTTTGTTTTCTCGCATCTATTAAATGCGTATTTCTCGCATTTGGCATAACAAAAGATGCAAACACATGTGATAATAAATTCTGCGTTTATTTTTCTCAATTTGCACCTTTTTCAACTCGTAAATGAAGCAAAGAATAAAAATTATTTTATTACTAAAAAAATACATGCACTCGACTAATTTATTAAAAATTTCTACCATCACTCGTGCCCGCGCTTAATTCGCGTACTGGGTATATCCCCTGATTAAATTATTTTTAATTTTAATCACTTGTTGTTTTTTTTTTTAAATGTATTTCATTCTTCGTGGAGCATCTGCTGTACACGAGTCCACGATAACAGAATAATAATTAGGGTCACTCATGTGCAAGCTGTTTTCACATACCAATTAGCGAAAGGAACGTATCTGCTGGTGCATTTCCGAATCCGTGACGTGGTAATTTACAAAAAAGTATCTCTACACAATACCGTAATCTCGGACAGTGCTAATTTTGCGGAGGGAAAAAAGTGCATCCCGTGAAAACGTAGCTACAGATACTATATTAATGTTGTGTTAAATTTTTCCATAAAGTTTGTATCTGTGCCAATGTGCTATCAATTTGACATCCTTTTCGATGACAAAGTTTTTTTTTTGTTTAAAAAAAAAGGACTCAACTTCAATAGAAGGATTGTCATCAATTCATTTTGTGATTAAAGTGCGGGGAAAGAGGTGGAAAATTCATATTCAATGGCAGTGTCACTTTGAAAATCGATTTTCATTCATAGTTCGCTAATGCATGTGTGGCGGGGGGAAAAAGGATATTTATGTGCGCGATGTGAAAGAATATTTCGAAAGCAGCCACAAGTTGGCAAAAACTCAAGAAAATTCCAACCAACCATCAATTACAATAACGAAAAAGAAAAGTGAATTATGGGGAAAGTAACAGTCTGTTCGGGAAGAGTGGGTACATTGTGTATATTTGACAGATGTCAACAAGGCGTTTCCATCATCAAATATTGTTATACGTGACATTGCTAGTTAAAATGAAATTTAAAAAAAAAAAAAAACATTTCAAAGCAATATCTAGGGAAATAAAACTTGAAGTGAGATACACTCTACCGCGAGTTACAATGGACAGATGCGTGAATGGTGATTGGCTCATACTGAAAACAATTCTTGCCAATCGCTGTTTCTTTGGGGCGAGAAGGCAATTGAGTTGTAGAGCCCTATCCCGAAGATCTAGGGAGACTCTATATAAGACCTTGATCATCCCAGCCCTGCCCTGCTTCGTGGACTCTGTCTAAAGCGGATGAACATAACCGCTGTCGCTTCGAGAGAAAGATTCTTCGGAAAATTGTGGGTCCTGTTTCCGTTGATGGGCTTTAAAGGAGGAGATTTAATGACTTACTATGCGAGCTGTACAGCGACATCGACATGATCCAAAAAACTCCGAATTACTAGTTTGAAATGGCTAGGACATGTAAAGGACAGAGTCCTTGAATCAAATTCGAAGGGACAACGCAGTAGAGAAAGACACCGCCTTAGAGAAAGGCCCGCACTAGTAGAAGGGGACCTCAACCAACTTGGAGTACACTGAGGACACTGAGGACCGGGCTAACTGGAGAGTTTTGTTGGTTGAGTCCCAGGTTCACCCAGAACTGTAGCGCCACGTAAGTAAGTAAGTAAGAATGGTGCATACATTTTGAGAACGGAGAACAGATCTTGGAATAGATGAAGTCTAAGTAAAGGAGAAGCAGACTATTATTATTTCGGAACCAATTTTTGAGATCAAATAACTATTGTACATGTGACTTGTAGTCAAAACTAGTGGTATCTGTATATCTACCATGTGTGAATGTCTGACCACAGTTCGATAGTGGGACCATGTTCCTGCCTTGACTCAGCTGAATTGCTTTAGCAGGATATAGGACTAGCAGAACTGTGACAAATTCGGTGGCGTATACGTAATATTTTGTTCAAGGATTAATGAAATTTTCCATTTTTCTGTACTTATTGAGGCGGGATCTAAAAAAAATATCTGTCTAAAATACAGAGCTACTGGTTTCCTGTCCTTACTGAGCTTAATCGCTTCAGCAGAAGCTAAAATGAGCAAGAATGTCACTAATTCGGTGGCGTATACGTAATATTTTGGTCAAGGTTTTATGAAATTCTCCGTTTTTCTTCACCGAATGAGGCAGCATCCAAGGAAATGTTTGGACAATATACACCGCTACTGGACTCCTGTCCTGACTGAGCTGAATCACTTCCGCAGAAGCTAGAATTGGCAAGGATGTGACTGATTCGGTGGCGTATACGTAATATTTTGCCTAAGGATTTATGAAATTATCCATTTTTCTATACTTAATGAGGCGGAATCCAAGTGAATCTGTGCATAATGCATAGAGCTCTACCTGTCCTATGAATCTGTAATATCCAATGAAGTACACACCCCGCACACAATCATGATTTCTATTAAAATTTCACCTGCGGTCATCGGAATCTGATTTAGCACAATGTAGAGCTTTAATAAATGACTGAACCTGTACTAAACACACCTGATCCAACTAAACATGACATGTAGACTAGCTACTAATGCCCCACAAGTACCATAATTCGATCGGATAACACCATCCCCTTTGCCCCTATCAAATCCACTGTGCAGCTGTCTGCGTAAAACAATAATTAAAATCGCTTGCTAATCCAAAACCAAATCCTGAACCACAGTCAGTTCGCTTTGAATTGAACGCCATATAATCCAAATGATTCAATCGATACCTTTCATTCGCAATAACAGAGAATGGAGCTGTACAGGGCCTGCCACAATGTGACCGTTGTACACCAGTTAAGTGCATCTAATCTCTCTGACAACATATTCACCTGTCAAACATAAATTCACCCATTCCCCCACCGGCCGCCCCGAAAAACCGCACACAAAATGCTCATACAAAACATGAACGTATCCATTTCACCATTTGTCAAACCAGGAAGGGCTTTTTCCAGCGCACGGCCACAAACAGCAACTGCTACTATGAGCTCCATGTCAACTCTGGGATGTGTTGCATATCACAGGCGGGACCCGGTCGGCGGCGGCGGCGCGCTATACATATGCACGAAGGGATTATTTTCAATTGCAACCATTCGACATGTTTTCAGCTCTCTTGTGCGTTGGGGTTTCCCCCGCACCTAAGCAGAGCCAAAGTCCATAAGAAACCAGCCAACTTAAGCAATCTCTCAAAGTAGGGTAACACAAAAATCCAAGTACGAAACACGAAACATCCATAAGGTCTGTGGTCTGCGTCTGTTGACATGGAGTAATGAAATCCGAAAGCGAAAGGCTATGGCCTCCTTACCGCTCTTTAATCTTTGGACTGGCATTAGCAGGAGGCAGGCTGAATCCTGCTGTTGGCAGTGTTTATTTCATTTTCTGCTTCGTGTGTGTAAATGGCTGCATTATGCCAAATTCCATATGGGAATTGTGTATCTAAAGGATATTTTGTTAGTTTTCATCACAGGACTGGTATCCATTGTTTTTTTTTTGTTTTTTTCTATTTGTGTTGCAAATATCCTTTCGAAAATAGAAAAGCAAGAGAAATTCCTATTTCGTTAAAGGACTCCTCACAAATTTTCGGTATGGGCGAGCAGTTCAACTGTTGTGCGGTGATAGATGATGGAACTCGCTATATGCAGATAGAAGATACCGATTTCACATTCAGATAGAGAGATACAAACACATTGTCAAATGAAGCCAATAGCGCATAAATCTCACAAGATGCCAAGGAGTAATTTTGCAAAATTGGTTTCGATTTGTTTCCAAGGATTCGGGCTTGGGTTTCTCTTTACTCGATGTGTGTTCCTCACTGATGTGTATGCACAAAGTGATTCACTGCTTTTGTCAGAAAGGAACAAATACAGAAAAGGACGAAAATAAATTGAATACTATATTTGGAGCTTAGTAGTCTCGGTCGTTTTTGGACAGCAATACAAGGCTGAGGCGAAGGATGAAGAGAACATAGTCAGCCAGTTTGGGTGGCCTTCTGTTTGCTTGATTTCGTTATGGATGGTAGAACACATTGGCTAAGAATGGAAAATGTATCCATTTTGATTGTTTTGTTAATCTGTGAAAATAATTTCAACATCTGTTGGCTATAAATTTACATAGAGGAATGTGTACAAGTTGGGATTGAGTTGACAGTGGATGGATCGGGTGGTGTCCTTGCTATAAATTGTGTTCCTTTCATGGCAAAGAAACTTTGAATTATTTGAAGATGAATTGTTTTTACTTGTAAGGATAGCTAACAGTTGTAAGCTACAGTTTCGAATTAATTGGTCAGTTGGAAATTTTTTGTTTTCAACAAGAGGTTAGCAAAGACAGATGCATGTTGCAAGATGCAAGGCTCCATTTGTATCTTATAATGGAAATATGTTTGAATATTGTATCGCCATACTGTGTCTATTTGTAGAATGAATTGTCGTGTTCTAGATCGAAAGTACAGTAGAACCCGCTTATACCGACAATGAAGTGACCAAGAAAATGAGGTCTTTATATCCGACAACGTTATATCTGACGGAGAAATAGCCAAAAATGTAATGAAACCAACCATATGAAAGAAAAGTGGACATATTAACCGACTGATTGTAAAAAGCGAAGTCGTTATAACCGACATACACTGTATATGAGTACCACATTTACCATAGCGAAGGGAGGATTCTACATAACATACTGTATTACCCGAGGGTATCCTTTGACAAATTTGAAATCTGCAAGCTGAAACTACTGGTTAGTAAAAGTTTACCAACGTATCTCCTCAGGATTCTTAAAAATTAGTTTAGAAGCAGAACTCGGCCTAAAACTACACCGGTATAACTCCAAAGGGCTCTGTGTTAGATTCTTTCTTAAAACAAGTTATACTGCACCTTATGAACGTCGAATTAAGGCAGTTCTCATAAAAAGTTGAACAAAAGTCGACCAAAGTTCTTCTTAAAGATTATTTTGTCAGTAGTAAGTGTAGTCCACTAAAAATCTACAAAGCTAGGTTCATCGTAAGTGACTCTAAACGTCTCTTGACATCTAGGATCTCACACTTATGGCTGTGTTTGCAAAGTAAACGTTGAATTCATCGGCAATGCAAAGTCCTGGAAAAAATTAAAACAATCCTGATACTTATGTTTAAGCCTATTTGAATAAGCCAAAGTGTCTGGTTAATGTCGCAAAAAAATGTCTTTCAGGTAGAGAAGATCCGGAACTAATAATCAATACCAAGAGTCAACTCGATACTCGTGAATGAATGCAGGAAAAAACCTAATATGTATGCTCGTAATCTCGTGCCAGGTCAAGTAGCAAGTAACTGCGTTACAGCAAGGAGAACGAAGCTTCTGAGGAACTTGTGAGGAAGGGTCGGAAAACATATATAGATACGTCTTTAGTTACAACTTTAGGAATAGCCTTAATGGCTCTAAAGACTACATACAGCAGCAAATCATCATGAAAACATGTGAAATGGACTCCAAAGCTCCCCAAAGCCATGGCTAAATCCACTTGACCCACAAGAAGGCAAAATAGTGCGGAGGATCTAGATAGGAGACAGATAGATCTAGATGAATTATCGGTGTGTACACCAGGTACATTAATCCGAATAAACACTTACAGTCTGGGAGTGGTGACATCTACAAATCGCCTGGGATAGCTGGGCTCTAAGATAGAAACACATGAAGGAACAGGAGGACTTGGGACGTACTGGCAGTATAAGAGCGAAATAATCATGGAAACTATAAAAGAAATTTAAATACCTTAGCATCCCCTTTTGTGAAAAAAAGGATTATCCACGCAAAGTGCCTTGACAACCAAATAACAACAGCAGCATGGAATCAACATATGTAAATCCTTGGTTCAACTGGATGGATAGAGATACTTTAAGGTTCACTCTCCAACATTCGATAGAAATCGACATCTGTGGTGTTGAAGAAAGTGATGGAGAACTTATCACCCGATCGGTTGTTTATCCAATAGAGTAACTTAATTGGTGCTCTGACCAATCCCAAATAATAAGATGCCCTTCCAACTCCTAAAACACAAGAGACGAATGCTCTTCTTAAAATCCTAACCGGTCACTGAGCTACGTATATGAAGACATGCTCAAATATTGGGCATTCCCTATTCCCTTCTCCAGAATTCGCAGGGACGAAGAGGAAGAATAGCCAATTAGTGACCTCCTATGTGCATGCCCTGTACTGGCCAACATCAGGAAAGCGACACTAGCACCGCCTGCATGGTTAAGATAAGCTCTTTCATACAAAGGAGTAAATACATAGTTCCCAGAGTAAGAAGGTGACTCACCCACCTTGAACATCGGCAGTACAATGAACCTTCCGCCGGTCTAAGTCCATCCTCACCAAGGGTCGGTCCAGCCAACTATGGCAAACTGAATAAAAATAAGTTTATACAGCAGTGAAGTCACCTTAAGAAATCTGGTCAGAAGCCATTGCAGAGCAAAGCAGGTACGGCTACTAGAGGATTTCAAAATCAACCAAAATACCAATCAACCTCTCAAAGAAAGAAGCCATAATGCAGTAATACAAAGCTAATAAGCAGGAAAAGGTCATTATGAACTGAAACACACTCGAGGATATTGCTGCCTCTATAATGTCAAGACATAGCGCAGACGTTAGGGAAATTAAGGAGAGAAAATAGGAGACATCGATGCACGTTGGTTTTAAATGTTTGTGGATTATAATTTGAGGGGAAAACAGAGCTTGGTAGAGCATTCCACATTCGTGAAGCACGGATAAGGAAACTTGACGGTACAGCCGAGGCTTAAGGGTAAACTGATGAACATTCGAAGAATCACGAGTGTTACGAGAACTATTGAAGGGGCGGAATGTATCTGGCTATTCCGCTGAGTACTGTTTGTAAAAGAAACGATAAAACAGCGAGAAAGAGTTAGTAGATAGACCCCACTATGTTTCTGTCTTCTATTAGATTTATCGCCCGAATTTGTATTCTATCTAGGAAAGTGGTTTTGTGTGCACTGGATCGTCTTAAGACGGATGTATGCCATATCTATTGCACGAGGTAAAGTATTCCTTATAAGTTACCCCATCAGTCTCAAGTTATTGCCTCCAGGTGGTTTAAGTTCTTCAATGGGCTCAATATTTTCAAGTGACGACATTTTCCGATCCTACGATGAACTCAAATTAATAACCCAATATGTTCCCATGGTGCTTACATACATAAGTACGTCTCAAGTGTTCTGTCTGCATAAAAGAATACTCTTGCCTTCACATGTAAGACGACATCTAAAATCGTAGCCCATGCACTAAATCAATGAATAAATAAGTGCAGCCACTCCACTCGAGTATCTTTAACGCAATTAGAGCCACAGATAAAGTTTTAATGACCCATTTCAGTGCCCCAGCAAAATAGTCATCCCCTGCTCCTAAGAAAAACCAGCCTGAGGCATTCTAAAACAAACCACAATTAACACATGTATCTATCATTAAATTTGTACCCATTTCAGAGCATTCTATCCATGTATAATTAATTCTACCACTTTTTAGGTCAACGATGACACTATAACATCATCGCAACCCTTAAACTAACCTCACATTAACCCATGTCATGCCGAGCCGAACAGCACATCCTGCGCATTTAAATAGAACCCTCTGCCTGCACACTATACTCATTGAATGAGATGCACAATTAAGTTATATAGGTCACTAGATCTGTCAAACACTTCAGATGCAGAATGCGGACGGGACCCAGAATGTACTGTGCCTCTGCAGCGTGCAGCCCTTGCACACGACACAACCACCTCCTCCCCACATGAGCGCGCAATCATTTGACGGCCAAGCTGTGTACGGATGGATACCTAAGTACAACAACATCCATCCTCATTTATGACAAATCGCGACAAATGAATAAATGAATAAAGAGCTGACAAAAGCAAAGAAGAAGAGCCTAAAGACAAAAGCTCTGAACAGAAGGAGAACTGAATTGGTAATCGGAACGTGATGTAGCTACAAGTTTTGCCGGAGACAGCCAGTCAACCCAGTCTGGGCGCGCTAGCTAAATCAGGAAAAACCGTCCTTCTAAACCATTCGCCAGAACTAAACTAAACCAAACTCGAATGTGACAGCCGCCAGTCGAAATGGTGACGACGGACGGCGACCGACGACGACGCCTTAAATAAGGGCACAAGTCGGTCGTTGTGTTTCCATACTGTCAGGCGACCAGTCGACCAACCGACTGGCCAGCCAGCCTGTCTGTCTGTCGCATAATTATAGAAATCCCGCATTTGCATGTAATTAATAAAACATCAGTGGTGTGGCGCGGTGGCCTTCGTTGGATGGTCATATTCTGCCAGCAGAGTGCTGTGTGCCTCTTTTGAGTAAGGATTTTAGCCCCCCCTCTCCCCACAGACAGTGGCATATAGGGTAGGGCGGATGAAACAGTGCATATGAGGACAGTCTGTCTGACAGGTTTCAATCAGTTTTTGGATTTTAGGTAAGAGTTTATAAAAGGTTGGAAGGTTTTTGCCATAAACAGGTGACGGCGCATATAGGGCATCTTTGACTGGAGATACTATACAACATGCAACTGAAGGCTTTATGGTTTCTTGAATAGGCGGTTTCCCTGAACTAGGCCATCCAAAGACTCTAGACACTACATAGCGATTAGTTCGTTATTTAGTAAAAAGGTACGTCCTTGCTTAAACGACCCGCACATCGTGTAGAATAGAAAGTAAGACGGGGTACGAAATCCCTTAAAAGTGAGTAATGCGGCAAAATTAGGTTAGGTTCGTGGGTAGGCGAGTGGAAGAATCCACACCGTCACACAGAGGTCAATACAGACCCATTGTGTAGGAGGACCATCTGCTATTAGTATCTCTACTGCTTCTAGCTTCATTGCGCAAGGCCGGTTTGTCGCTCTTCTCATCGCATGTATATTTTTGTGTGCAACGACTCAGAAAAGGGCAACCTTGTGCTGTGTTTCAAAAACTATGAGCTCTTCACGACATCACTTTAAAAGCTTGGGGTTTATTTCAACAGTAGAAATCGCTTTTATTGCTGCCTAGCTATCGAAGAAAAACCTGATACCTTCTTGCGGTATTGCCTTCAAAGGAGTTTCAGAAGTAGTTACTGTCATTGCTATGACACTCCTATGTTTCGGAGAGCGGACTGATTTGGATTCAGAAAATATGTACATATGAGCCTACCCCTATGTCCACCTTTAATCCATCTGTGCAAAGAGTGATAATACTTCCATTTTTCTCTGTTTGGAAACGAGCTTGTAACTGTCTCTTGAAGCCTAGGTACGGAGTATTTCCATTTCCAAGATATTTTTTCAGAAAAACGTATGTGAAGGATGTCCTACATAGAATGGACGTTCCGGCTTCATTTCCAAAATCATTAATAAACTGGGAAGTGGTCACAGTATCAGCCAATATCTTGTTAAATATTGCTTACCTCAGATAAAATTTATACACCATGAATATAGGAGTACAGGACTAAGTCTCTAGATGGGGAACGGAAGGATGGACAAACTCTCAAAAATTGTGTGAAACCCTGTGAAACCCCTGAAACTAATTAAAAGAATTAATTCTAATGGCTTTTGGACAGGCATAGGCCGATTTTTATAACAGATATCTGCTATAAAAATGTTTGACATTCAGGTGTGGACTTTGCTACATTCGATATATCAATCTTGAAGACAAGTTTCATTGAGTTGGTAAATCGTTTTGAAAAGGCAGTCGAACTTTGTGCAGTCAGTCAATCATCAATCACTCAATCAGGCAAAGATGATGAAACGCTGGAGATGCGAAGTTGCCTGATCGCATATAGTGATAGTGATTTCTAAAGTCATCTCAATGACACATCAAAATATCTCAGGCAAACACTGTGTATCGGCAGTGTAGGGTTCAAATATATTAATCTTGTAATTGTAGAACTTTTAAGGAAATATTTTGGGTTTATAGATATGGAACTTGAATTTTAGATGACCCCATAAAAACTAGTTGTAGTGGATTAAGTTTGGTTCACAGGATTCATTTCTGAGATCCCAAAAATTCTGTTTAAACAGTCAAGATGAATTTCATTAAAGAATTGTGAAGACTCGAACATTAGCAGGTAGATGTAGAAAGTCAAGTATCGAAGTATCCGAAGTCAAGTCAAGTTTCGAAGTATTGTCGCCTTCCCCACAACAGTCGGCAGTAGAGATGTCTCGTAAGCCTAGCACAATAGTATGCAATGAGAGACAGCAAAAATGCTTCTGATTTTCTGAATTCGTTTGGAAAGCCTTGCCAGAGAGGGTGCGGGAAGACCCAACACAGATCCAAGTTTTGAAAAATCATCCTCTGACCTCTTTCCCACAATCCCAGTGTGACTTGGAATCCAGCCAAGACTTCAACCTCAAAGAGTTCAGCCTTGCAACCAAATGTAAGGAGCTCTTGTGAACTATTTTGGAATGGGTTGCAAGGTTGAGTAAGGCCTTAAGTGGAGCCTGACAGTCACCACAGACGTAGATACTCTATCCATTTCTTGCAATATAGTCTAATATTTGAAATGGCATAGTTGTCTAATGAGTAGTGAAGACCCAAGCACCGGCTCCTTGACCAGTTTTGACTAGCCATCCGTGAAGATTCGACTAGAGGCCAATCCAGGCTCAGAGAGACGACATATAGTAAGTGAACGCCCTTCCTACGAGTTATTTAAAGCTATCATCCCACTGCCAATGATTTCCTGCCATAGTCACTTGATACGTTAGCCAAATCTAATTAAAATCGTTTAACCAATTCCATTCACTACTAATTACATTGTGAGAGCATCTCTCAAATGGCAACAAAAAGTGAAGGAGTGCCCGGCATTCGGCATTCGGCATACATCAGTAGACATTCCCAATTCCGTTTCCCCAACTATCGGATAGCCATAGCTACTGTCCCCTCTTATGTACGTGTATTCATGTGCACCAGCGCGTAAAGAAATTCAATTTTGATTGCTCCTTAATCGCTCATTATGCGCGGAAGCATTGCCAACAAAAGTATCTGGAACAATAAAATTAACTTTTTAGCATGTCATCCGAGTCTGACTCCGCGTTTACATACGCACACACATGGCCGAGTGTGTGTATTTATTTGAATGGACGAGAAGACCCCAATAGTCCGCAGTCATTTAACCATGTTCAGGGTGTGTATGGAACACAATGTGGCACATAGCGTTCATTCTGTCTATCCATGGAATAAGGTCAACGCCAAACGGAAGAGATTCTACTCACAGCATAGCATCGACTCTGTTTTTTTTTTTTTTTTTCGCAGAGCAGGGAACCAGTAGACCAGTCGTATCTGTGTACACAGGGCGACCATGCCATGCTTCTGAAACACATGTTTCAAATGACAAATGATGTGTAACATGTGTGTGAATGCTTGGCCTGACATGAGTCGTGTTAAATAGAAAAAAAGAATCTCGTAGCGCGATTGTATTTAAAAAAAAAAACAGAAAAAAAAATCCAGAATAAGAGGGTGGATTGAGGATGGTAAACGATAACAGAGTGGTCGAGTCGACGGTTGACGTGTAATTAAATTATTTGAGCTACAGCGTTCGCGATGAGGTTTTAATTAGTCGCCATTGTCCGTGAATTGAGACAGATACAATTGTATCCGAACACGCATGGGGTATTCCCCCTCCCCGGGTGTCGATGGGGCGTACTGTAATTGCTTGGTCCAGAGAGACCGAAACCGAGATCGGGATCCATTGATGTCAAGTGATGTTAACAATGATAATTATCGACGCGCGAATTTTAAGTGAAATCCTCTTGGACTTGACTACGTCCCGTTGAGGAGCTATCCTTTGTCTTGTTGCTCTTGTTTGTCGCAGATCCATTTGTGGCGTCTCAATGGGGACAAACAGTGGCGGTCTAATTGTATTCATTCATTAGCAAGTATGTGTAGTTTGTGTCCAAACCATGGATACTTGGGCTTGAATGGTCGAATTAAATTAATTATGACGGCGACAATGGGCGACTCACGAGCAACTCCCTCTGCACAAAGTCACCGCGATGGATGATGGACCGTGGATTGGACAAGCAAACAAGGGAACTTTGATTGAGGTTAACCCGTAGAGAGGATTTTGCTGTGCATTGACAATAAAGTGTGAACCTGCAGATGGGTGAGGAGTTTCTACATCATGAAGTACAAACATCATGAGTTACCAAACAGCAAAAGTAGGTTTGTGGAAGAAAGTACCACAATAGGAGCTAAAGTCATCGTAAATTCAAAGAGGAAACTCTAAATAGCCGTAACACAATTGAATGGAGCTGCAGAATCTGCCTGAAAGGCTGAGTTAAGTCGATAAACTCACATTATCCTTGGAATTGTTGTTGCCAGCACTGTCACTTAGTGGAGAAAATAACATGAGATGGTGGTTGCTTTAGAAAAGTTAGCAAAGGACAACTAGAAACAGAAGATACTACCTTTAGATACTCTTAAAGGATAAAGCTTCCACACATTTTAGCAGAATTTTGTCAGCCAAAGTGTTTCAAGACCGGAATCGAATAGTAGTCTAGAACATGCCATCTGAGCACTACTTTGCTCAAAGGATATGCAACTGACCACAAACATTACGAATCCCTATAAAAGTCTTGTGTCATGGGCAGAGCAGAATAGAATATCGATCAGCTCCTTGCCATCTGACACAGACAAAATCCATGTGAACTTGGAAGCGATGAAGATATGTAAGTAACGACAGTAGGTATCTGTGGCCTTTCAAGGTAAATCTGACAAGGTTTGGCTAGCATCGAAAGCATGATCCTAGCCAAGTAGGTACATTTTTAGAGATATACATTCATATGTCTGTGACCAAGACTGGTCTTATTTCTAAACCACATTCAAGGCTTTGGGCAAGGCTTTGGGCAGCTGCTTATGAGATAGTGTCCTAACATTGCTATATTGTTGGATCACCTTGTGGGATTGTTTGTATGAGTCCCAGGAATGCCAAATTTCAATCTCAAGGGAGAGTAGAGTATACAATATTGGTATGGATGGACAGTTTAACTTAGCAGTCTTGGGAGTTGTTTGCCTTGAACAGTCTTCGAATTCATCGACCTGAAAACTATGACAAATTCAGATAAATAGCACATGGTGTAGTCCATATGAAGGTTCTAAAAGAAGTTGATCAATGGGTAAGTAGATAGGATACTGCCATAAACCTGACTAATATAAGCTGTCGCGTGTATGAAAGAGTTTCAGCAGAACACACAGGGACAAAGAATAGGAAATCTGTTATAATTAGCAGACGTACAAGGCGATCCATGCTCGTAGACTAGACTATCAGCGCTATATGCCTCATCTACAAGAAAGGCGATACTATGTCTTGCAAGGTTTATCTGCAACCTTTCTACAATACACTAATCGACACGGACCAGTGTGGTTCCTGGCCCGGAAGATCGACAATCGACCAAATTTTCACACTAATACTGGAAAATACCAATGAGTCTCAAGTAGAGTCTCCGAATATCTTCATCAACTTTACAGCCTGATATGAGAGCGCAGATCGTCTTGAACTCTACAAGACCGATTTCGGGATCTCAAACACATGGTGTAATATGGAGTTCCTCTGAACTATTCCAAACATGCACCGGATTTTGGCAAGGACAGGCGCTTTCGTGTGATTTCTTCAAGCTTGTGCTGGAAGAGACAGTGCGCAGGGCAGGTGTAAAGACGGAAGACATTATCTTCAACAAATCTGTCCAACTGCTGGGATATGACGGCGACATCATCGGTTGCTCCCAGAGACCAGTTTTTTACGGCTATTGGTCTAACAGGGGGAATGAGGATAAAACCTAATACCTGTCTTCAACAAACAAAGAAGCAGCGGTCTACCCCCTAAGACAAAATGCCACTGTTGGCAACAGTAGCTTTGAGATAGTTAAGGATCTCAGCTACACTGGTCCGCCCACATTGAGCGAATGGACAATAATGCTCCAACAAAGAAGATCTTCGAATCACAGCCCTCAGATTCGAAACGACAAGGAAGGCCGAACCTCCGTTTTAAGGTTCATAGTATCGCGGATGCCAGATCGCTTAATCGGGACAACTGGCAGTAGGGTGACCGTGATCGAGTAGAGTGGAAGATTGTCGTGTCTCACTCAGAAACTTTTCATAGGTCAGGAGCACGTTAAGTAATTAAGTAAACCTTTACTTCGCATAGATATTGAACCTTTGGTGCGGCAACCATGCCAGTCCTAGCCAGTCGTTTGAAAAATCTCTACTTATTCTAAGATCAACTCCTTTTAAGAGCCATCTGAGTTGATGTGACGGTTATCGTGATATATGTAGGTATAGTCTACGTATTACTACAACCAAAAGGACTCGAGTGTTAGCATGCAGTCATGCCTTGATATAGCAGCCATTTTTCCGTCCGATCGAAGGTAATGTTTGAAGAGATGCTAACATGCTTTTCATGGACTACTTGGCTTCTACTGTACCTCACAGAGGATACATAAACTTAACCTCCATCAAGGAAATTCTTCTGTTGAAAGTAGTAAAGGAGGTGATCTTGTTAGACTGTTGAGACACATCTATCAGGCAATTGGGTTGGCCTTCGATGTGTGCTGTACACTATCAAATGGAAATGATTACCTTTCTCTGGAAAACTCTTCCAGACAAAGTCCAAAACTCAAGAACCATCTCGAGTAAGTACTCCAGTCAAGCTTTTAACGATGATTAAATCTATTTTGCATACCATATCCTAATGAAAGAGCATCTGCCAGGGTAGTATACCCTTCCTGTCTTGCTTCTTTCCAATTTCTTAAAACAATGTCTCACGGCGCAGTCCTGCTCCCACTCGTAAATAACATTTTACAATCCCTCCAAAAGAAAACAGTAAAAATGTCCTCTTTTCAGTTATTTGGGCGACGGTTCACCCTATAATAAATTCCCAAGCAAAAGATACACGAGCACCATTACAGAACATTCCATAAATTGGATTACAACCTCTTGTTGGCCAGGTCCAACCCGCGCGCACCCTTAAGACTCCAAAGAACGTGTATATTCGAATCGAGGGACAAGTGGCAGGCTTGTGCTGCTCCTCATTCCATAAAAGAAAAGAGGAACACAACGGATGCTATGTGACATTTCCCCATCCAATCGTCGTCGTCGTCGTCGTTGCATCTCCCATGGAAGTGTTCTTGTTTTTCAATGAATGTCAACTCCTTGAGACGATCTGATGGTGAACGTATTTTTTTTTTTTCGTTCCTTCTATTAATTATGTTAAATGATTACTCTCGTCAAGCAGCGTAAGATACTTCAACCTTATTATTTCACTGTGCAGTCCGACTGTGCAGTATGAAGCTAATTGCATCTTCTCGCTTCGCCCTCGGTTCGAAAGTATCTATGCACTGAAGTGCATACATTGTGACTTTAATATCGTCGTGGTTGGCTATTGATGACTTTGGCAAGATGGGTAGACCATTATAATGAACGGGGCTAATGAATGAATTTCATTCGAATGGGTCTCTCATGGAGGAGTGCTTCACGGTACGACCGAGTAAATTGTCGCATCTGGAAAGCAATTAACGCTTAAGTACTGCAGAGGATACTTTATTAAGATGACGAAGTCACATCTTTGGGGTGAACTCAATGACATTGCATTCCAAATGATGACGACGATGCTGCTGTATGGTGACCTCACTTGACTGACATTTCTATTAGCGTGCGCCACTGTTCTACCTTGGTGTCGCAAAGCTACTTTCAAAAGCAAACCTTAATCAGCATATCGCATACCATCACAGATACACAGCGCGCTAACAATGCGCATAAACTTGTTTCTTTCGGTCGTATTTGTCGTATCTGAATGAGTTTTGTTATCCCGCAGAGATTTGAATTACAAATCATTTTGAAATACTTTTTGAGCTCGTTTAAGAATAATATACTGTTGTTGTCGTTAGCAAAATTTTCGAGATAAAAACGATTTTATTTGTCAAGGCGGGCGGCGGGGTTCAGCGTTTTAACACCAATAAAAGTGGTTAACAGCTGAGTTTATCTGTATGACAATAGAGCCATTTCGTGTGGTTTTAATGCTTCAGCTGTGGTCAGAGGCTAGGAGTTGAGCTTACTACATGATTTGCTAAGCACTCGTTGACTGTAGAAGGGATAAGTGCCTTTAGAGAGACCGTCGTAACACTTTTGCAGTACCTAGTGGGTGATTGAATCCTTTAATGTTTTCAGTTACATGGCCGAATGCATCAGCACTGTATCATAGAGGGAATTTTTGGTACATTTTTTGAGAACCTTCACACATTTCCACTATGAAGCCGTCCTCATAAAAAAATGGTTTGGATCACAGTATGAATTACTTCAGGAGTTCTATTGTTGTTGAGCTATGGAGACCCCAGTCCTCACATTCGCATGACAGTCCTGTTTTTCCCACCTTTCGGCAATATCTACTGAAATTTCGAAAAGAAGAGCAGACTTTTCTTATTAAGATACAACCTTTGAGGTCTTTCAACGATCAGCATAGCTTGGAATTACTAGGCAAGCGTTCTATAGAAGTAGAACAGTGGGAATGAGAACAATCATACTGTGGTCACCTAATGAAGGCTATGGATACAATTCTTATGCTGTGAACTAGAACTTATAGTACTATCATCTACCAGCTCCACATTTCCCTAGCCTGGGGTACATATCCAAGCCAAGGAAGATGTGTTTTTCTTTCTGCTAAAACGATTGCTAAAACTGCAAAAACTCCTGCTTAAACTACTTAAAGGCTAAGGAGGGAGCTTGAACTGGACATGAAAGGCATGAAGACATGACTTGGCATCGAACATACTAACTACCGAGAGCCAACTGTCAAAAAATGTTCGTTGACAACCATTCTATATGAAATTTTGTGGAACCTTATTGTCGATTTCATGTTGCCGAGTCTAATAGTGAAGGATACCCTGTTATTGAGGGTACCATTGTGAGATACTTCCTCGTATGTAGATCTCGGAGTGATGCGGTGGAGGTAAGTATATGGATATCTTGTTGAACTCAAAACAAGCCCTTATTACAGAGGCAGAAACCTGTGAAATAGTGTGGAAAGAGGTTTAGGAAACTTTGGGACCCAGGTCTCTCAGATGCGAGATGTTTGGTGGTCTAACTCCATCGTAATAGAATCTATAAGTCACACAGTATCCATAGCGCAAAAGACCTAGTCATGTCCATCTATCCATCCTTAATATTTGGGTAGGGAGTGTGACCCAACAGTGATTGACGTTGGCCTTGGATTCTAGCCACATTGGTATTCAATGCAAGAGTAATAAATCGACTGAAGGTCATAACAATCTTCTATAGGCTGTTGCTCGTTGGTTCACAAAATTACTGACCTGCCATTCAAACAGCGTGATAGATGAAGCATCAGAGGTATCTCACTATAACAAACGACGACCAAGTGTTCGATGCTGTGTCTTCACACTGATTTCATTCACTATTCCATGTGATGACAAGGTTTGTGTAGAATAGGCAGGTTAGTTAGGTTGCAATACACCGGAACAAGGTTTGAATTACAAAGAGGATTGACATAGGATTAGTTGGGCTAGAAACCTTTCTTTTTTAACAGAGTTTCACCGCAGGCTACCTACCTAATTTAAGTAAATATTCCTTAAAAGGGATTCTGCGAAAGGGATTTCCATTCCACCCTTATCAAAGGCTAGAACTGGTCCAACTAGAAAAAATACAACATCTACAGAACAGGACTCATGCAGACATACGAAGGAGCGTAACAAACAGCTCAGGTCAGGTCACTGGCTAATAGTACCTAAGGTCCTCTCCTGGTTATAAATTTTCATGACAAAAGTCACATAAAAATGATTCTCAAGACCAGCTGTAGGGGAGAAAATAGGCAAAACGGGTCTGGACTAGTTTGGCTTCGAAATTTTTAACTATCCTTCTCCTTTTCGCCGTGGGCGCCGTAGCTCAAGTACTTGGTGCATTGGACTTCGGAGCAAGGGGTTCCAGGTACGAATACCAGCCAAAACGAGCATATGACAAACATCTGAGAGTACAACTGTCATTGAAAAGCTTCTCACACAACAAATTGCCCTTCGGAATCGCCATTGAACAATAGGTCCCCTCCATTGTGTGTTCGTCCCATAAAACATTGTTCCAACAGTTGTGCAGTTTGTTGGACTCCAAATGAAAAAAAAAAAAACAAAAATACCTGCAGAGGGTACACAACTATTAGTCTGAGAAACATTACATAGCTTTGCGTTACTAGTTCCTTATCACTTTCGAAACAAATCGTAACAAAAGCAAATGCAAATTCAACATCCCCCGTGAGGAAAACAGACAATTTGTTTCTCATTTTTACCTTCCAAACCAAGTTGGCTAGCAGGGGCACGCTACACCTTTCAAGTTCAATTGAATTGATTTCATTTAATCATCATCCTTCAACTGCACCGTAGAACTTCTGAAGACGAGTTTCTAAATTATTCAAACCAGCTTTTGGGGCAAACTTTTCCCCTGAAAAAAACCCAAGTTTTCGGTTTTCTCGTGGGTAAAACGTTTCCACTTTACCTGGACGAAGTTTCGCTCTCTCTGTGTTATCAAAGTGAAGGCAAAAACACGGCACTATGGCAGCAGAAATATCAATTAGACTGATATTTCGGTGCTAATTAAAAATTCACTTTGATAGTGGGTAGTCGCGGCACACTGAAAGGCGTGGAGTTGCGTTAGCTATGAAGCCTCGCACTCCCCCTTGGAGGGTAAATATTTGAATAAGGGTTTAGGTTTTTTTTTTTTTTTTAGTTTTATGTTGGCCTGTTCATTGGGAATATCTATTTACACCGCATGCCTACGGTGGTATATACCTAGCTGAATGGAATGTAAATCCGAAACTTTAACATTCCGTAATTGCAGGTTTGCGTTGTGTAGATACTTCTAATCATGCAATCGATTGGGCTATGCGGGACCGATAAATTATTTATAGAAATTCGTTTAAGGAAATTTAAAGCTAACGTCGCCGTCGGGGGCAATGAAATTTGATATTCTTCGAGTGATAATGCGAGGATGATAAGATTACGAACACAGGGTTTTCCAGTTCATGGGGAAAAATCATTTTTGAAGGTGAAGTTCGTTCGTCCCAAGCGAGCTGAGTCGATTGAATAAACAATCGGATATTGAATATCGATGATATAGTGGAGGTTCGAAGTAGGTGTTCTTGTAATATATACACACTGGGTATGGGGTTAACTCATAGTATGGGTCATGCAATGAGAGTCTTCCTGTAAGAACAGAAGAGAGTGGAAAATGTCTTGAGATATTTGAGTTCATCTAAGAGAGTCCACTGAATGTGTGAGTTCTCTCTAAAGACGATATCATGTCAAGTGGACTCCGATGTAGTTGAATTCTTGAAGATTTTTAAGAAACTAAACTTAATAAACTCAGCTGTGAGGGGAGTTCAAGAAATTCAAAAAATTGCGGAGACATTTGAAGTAAGTTCTTGAAACTACCTCAAAGAGAGTAAGAAAAACCAACCTTCTGTTGGCAATCCACGTCAAAAGATTGCACTTATGTAGGTTCATGAGGATCAGAGCTTGGGAGAATCAACAGATGCCACTATCAAGCGCACGACCCCAAAAGCCTTATTTTGAACAAAAAAGGTGGCTATTTGATAGAAGCCTGAGTAAAGGCAATGAATCTCACAAAGACGTATGTAACAGTATAGAAGAAAGTGGAATCAAGTCATGGTTATGATCCCATGATATTGAGAAAAAAAGGAATGTTCTTGAAAGGCATTTCACGTCAGAAAAAAGTCAAAGAGATTAGGTGAAGTGTTAGGTACAATAACAATGCTATGGCACTGATGGGACAAAGCACTGTAAAAGTAGACTAAGCGAGATGCTGTGCGCAACTTGGAATCCTGCATGTTATGCTACAAGTAAGTTCGGACACTCGGTTTTATAGTACTGAAATGATTGAGAGTCATAAGGACCGGCTTCACTTTCCTATTCTTTTCAAGATCAAGACCTAGATCAGAAGTTCTGAGCAAATGTGCGGACTTAGGAAAGATAGCAAGTAAAAAAGTCCATCATGATCTGCCGAGGCATAATGGATACGACTCGAGAATCTGGTTCTTATGTTATAGAAAAGTTAGGGATATTGGACCAAAATATTGGGATTCAATTGACATACATATAACTGCATTAGCATATTGTGGTCAATTTCGTCTGAGTAAGAGGTATCTACAGGGCTTTGCGATCTTATTCGAGAAGAGTTTTACAGTGGAAGTGGCTTATAAAGACGTAAACTATATGGTTTTAGAGGGACACTAAGCAAATAGCCTTGACTCGACACAGAAAACTAGAGATAGGGAGTCCCATTCAGATCTAAATAAAGCATTAAGTCCACAAGCTGAGTTGGGTAGAGTAGAGTAGAATTTGAAATATCTCAACAGCTGGAGTGGATTTCTCTAAGGTGGTAGTTAACAGTCACACTTTTGATAGTCAAATTTCATGATCACGCATTGTAAGCGCTCTGTAAAATGTGTTCATCAACAGTCAACGATCACTTTAGAGGATTTCACTCCTGAGTTTCAAACCACTCTCCTATTTTCCGAAGAAAGTGCATACTTTTAGGCGTAAGTCAAAATTAATCGCTGCTATCAAAAGAATACTTTAAAGAAGTACGATATCCAAGTGACTTTCAATAGAAAAATCTTAAAATCTGTTAGACATACCTCCCTCTAAATGCATTAGATCCGAGCTAAGAGGTTTCCAATGACGTACTCTTACTTTCGATGATCTTAGTGGGTCTTGTTGCAGAATGATGTTGTTAAGTGGTTCAATCAAATTCTTCCCATAATCACCGAACTGATGAATTAAGTTTTTTCAAAGTTTCAGTCTGAAAGGAGTTGAGGTTCGTTGTACTATGATATTTAAGGTACTTGTACGAATCAAGCTTTTATCATAAGCTATGCAAGCAGCAAGTAGTCTCTCTCTCTCTCTGCTGACTGATAGCCCATTTTGACGTCTGTTTTGGTAACAAGTTTTGGGGCAAACACCTTACTGAAGCAGAGATACAGATTCTTACTTTACTCATAAGTTTCTACATTCTATTAACGAAGTTCTAGAAGTCGTGGTCATAGGAATGGGCAATCACTTCTGTTCACAGTGCGCCTTATAGTGTGGCCTGCATATTTTGCAGGGAAAGGGCAAAAGATACACATGGGCATAGGGAGACTATAGGTAAGGTATTATAAAAGAGTCCCTCTATTGAGTCTAAGTTATTAAGTTATTATATCAAGCACATGAGAGTTTGTACTATAAATCGCTAAAAGTAAAACACTGACCTTACACAGAAGAGTTGAAGTCGATAGAATCCTACTTCACGATCGTAAAAGCAGATGAAAATCCCCACAGTTAGGTAGGAACCTACTTAAAGTCTAATATTTGACAGCTCGACAGATCAGACTTAACAAACTACCTCCTTAACTAGAACACAAATAAGACCAAATTCCAGGTTAAGAACCATCTGAACAAATTAGCAAAAGTTGGGAAAAACCAACTTTTGAGTATAATTCATTCATTCATTCTCCTTCGCCCAAAAATGACAACACTGTCTAAAATACACAGAACAGCGGTTTATGTAAATTAAATTGTCAAAGTCAAAGTCATAGCACCGAAGTGCTTACCTAATCATCGAAGCCCCCCTCTTTCGAGGAGAAATACATTTATTTCCATATTTGGCCAAACCGTTCCCCCTTTTCATTTTATTGGCAGTAATGTCGCCCACCTACTATAGATACATAGGGGCTACCAACCGACCGTTACAAATGTGATGTTCCCCAAATTGGTTTGCAAATTTCTTCTTCAACCCAAATTCAATGTAAGCAGTAGCGTCTTACTTTCCCCCTTTGCACAAATCGTGAGACACCGTTAGTTATCTACATATCTTTTCGAATATAGAGAGACAACGAAAGAAAGAAAGAAAAAAGTATCTAAAATGGAACAAATTAAGACAAAACACTTCCGAAACTGCCGTACGGTCATTACTCATAATTTCTATGCAAATTATAATTCCATCCACGCATATCAAATTAACTAATCATTCCAGAGGAGCGCTGACTTCCATCCACCTCGTCATCGCATCATCGTTGTCGTTGTCGTCGTCGTTGTCGTTGACGACCTTTAAAGTTGGTCTACACAGTCTGAGGAGGTATATCTTGTATTTGGAATAATTCAGCGGCGATCGTTTGTCATCATCAAAATAATAAAACAAAGAGGAGCCAAAAAGGGGAGTGGAAAGTACATCTAGATACGTGTTATAGTTGGTACAGATACATGTACTATGCAAATGCCTCTGTCGTTTGTTTTATGAGAACTTTTTTGTACTACTATCCGAGTTAATTAAATTCAATCGAGGGTGCTATTTGTAATGATTTGAGTGCTGCTATTAAAAATATAAAAACACATAAAAGGGGTGGCTACATCATAGATACATACGCAATGGTGTTGTAATCCGCTCGGGTGTTCAGCAATTGATTATCGATGGTGCTCTGGTGTTTATGTTGTTTTTTTTTTTTTTTTTGCACTAATTACTATGTTTAAACTCGCATTTGTTATCGCACTCCTTGGGGAATAATTATTTGCCGCTTGTAGAACTTTTTTTCTCGCCGTTATCACCACTCTGCAAGTGTATAGATACACTCTGTAAGGTACAGATACACAAAAACACAACAAACTGTTTGGTTGTTATCTCTTGCTCTTTTCTCCAATGAGAATCCAATAGAAACAAACCAATTTTTCGTTATCAGTCGAAGAGTGTGACAGCACTCTGATAGTAGAAGGCGACGTCAAAACACCGAAAACAAAAAAAAGCACGAAAGATAGACTAGGTTCTATCCAAAGTGTTAAACACAGAACTTAAAAGGTGTATACCACCACATTGGCGATAAGATGTATTTTCGGCGTTACCTAACCACCTGTGTAGCGAAGTATCTAAGGGTCAGTAAGAACCCTCTGCGAGACTCACAGGAACACGTTTTTTTTTTTATTGTGTTTTGGGGCTAAACAGTAAGCAAAGTATCTGAACGACAAATGAAACGCGAATGACGCTGCTGCGGTGTGACACACGGGGCCCGAGATGAGAGGTGACTATGAGTACGACTATGAGCGCGACTCAGTGAGTGTTTGCCCTCAACCGATCGTATTCTAATCAAAAATTCAACTAAAGTGGGTAATATACGTTTGGGAACTGAAAAGTCTGGAAAAAAAAACGAAATCGTTGTCTTTTTTTTTTTGTTGTTGGCTGGTTTAGTCGGTGGTGCGCGCTGCTGTCGAACAAGACCCGTACGCGGTGGTGGCAGAGTTCAACTCAGTTAGTCAAGCTCTACGGAGACAGTGGCGGCGCACAAACTGTACAGTACTTTGGCCGTACTGTCTGAGTGTGTTTGTGTGTTGTGTTAGCGGCTAGAGGAAGCTTATTTTGGTGGGGTTCGCACTCGATTGACTTTAGAGTAATCGGCACAGCAATATAGGCACTGTACTGCGGTTGAGTTTGTTTTCTGTGCTGTGCTGTGCTGTACTATTGAATGGAGAGCATACAAATTGTATCTGGAGTGCAGTGGAGTAGGACATAGTCAGGGTTGGTTGCGGGTGACTGGGCGCCTAAAAGATGAGATTCTATAGATACATTTGGCGGTTTTTGAGTGTTGGACAAACAAAATACATAGTTTTGAACTATAAGCCTTGGAAATACTCAAAGATTGCGAATAGATACAGAGATACATATGTAAAGGAACTCCTTTATAATAAAAAGTATAGTGTCACCCTCTGAAAAGTCAAAAATGCTTACTTTTTCTGGTCAAATTGCTCTTCCGGTTATAGTCTAACTCAGGAGGTGATTTAGCTAATGCATGCTACCATACCGCAGGGGACAGAGATACAGTTGTAGTCTGTTACTCAGAAGAGAATATGTCTTTTATTTTGCACGCCTCACCACGGCTCAGATCTACAAGGACAACAAATTTGAATGTAATCCGTGAGGACGAACCTAACTTTCTGCATTCTGTCTGTAAGAACAGTTCATTAAGAACTTAGCTAGCAGCTAGTATATCAAACAAAGAGTATCTATCGAATGTACAATCTACTACAAATCCTTTAACAGCAACGACGATAAGATCGGTACATTACCATAGTCCATGGCGAAGGTATCTACAATAATATACCATTCAAGCAGAATTCCTTTAACAACTAAGTGGAATCCCCACCTAATGCTGGAAGCATTGTACATGGTTCAATCTTTCAACGATCACAAGCTTATGTAGCAGCATTTGATTTACCTAGATTCTAGGCTTAGCCTTTACTATACTTTGGTTGCCGTGATGACGACTATTTAAACATTTGTCAACTTGTCTATGCCGTAGAGACCAGTAATTGTACCTACATAGGAGAAAATTTCTAAAAATCTAAGCTTGGGTAGCCCATTACTTCTACAGTCCGTCGGCCATAGCGGTGCCAGGTAGATCTAATGGGAATGACAGTTTGTAGTTAAGCATATGTGTGACTGTTTTAGCCTTTGAGCCTTATGACTGTAAAAAAAAATGTCAGGAGATAGCAGATGAAGCATTTACAGTGGATGTCGAAGTTGTTATAAGCGGGTTCTACTGTACTCTTAAGTTCGGCAGGTACCGGTCTAGCGGTAGATAGCCGGTGGGTATCTATGGGTATCTATTATCTATTCGTTTCCAATAGATAACACCCAGATGTATAGGCATATGATGCTAGTCTTCTAGGAAAATTTATATTCCGACAAGATTCTTACCCGAAGGGGGAATAATATGCACCCGTTTTGCAGACTCATTTCCAAGAGCAGCAACCACCACATAGATTGAAAAGAAGGGTATCCCTGGCTTAGTAAGACTGTCTTGGTAGGACCACCACCCTTGCAAGAGCTCTGATTTTATAAAAAGATGCGACAACTATGACTTTTCAACAAAGAAGATACTGGAGATACTTTGTCTATCTCTCGAAACTATTCAGTCAAACGGCTTATTGGTGATTTTAAAGTCTTGCAGTCCATCTCGAATATCTAGAGCTAGCCAGCTACAAATATTCTTGTTCGATAAATGCAACCCCAGCGCCCTACAAACTTATGTACAGATGTCATTGGAAAGCAAATCCCCTCCTGCTAACACTATTTGTCGCACATTGTGCAAAATTGACGAACGACAATCTAGCATAGGCTTGGTTAGGATTGTGTTGCGATATTGTTATGGGAGGCTTTAACGATAGCACTACGAAATAGATGAATGGGTTAAGTGAATAGGAGCAAACCAGTTCTCCAAACGCATTTAGTGCGGAAGGGTGAGCGCTATTTTTGCTTTGGTGGGACGTGATGCGAGTGTATCTATCTGTCTCTCCGTTGTTGCTGATTGATTTTTGATGAAAAGAAAAAGCCTTTTGAAAATTTTTGCTTTGAATTAATGTGGGAGTGTTACAGTTGTATTCTGTTCGAGGCATTTTCATTCGAATGAAATCCGATTGAGATTCCATCATCATCATCATCATCATCGGCAGCAGCAGCATTGGGGTGCGTATCGTGAAATTTGATGAGCTTACCGCTCACTCTCACTATTCAATGCTGACAATATACTATCTACAGCCGTTCGACTCAAGACCATCCGTATCGGTTTGGTTAAAGTGCTGAAATGCGATCATTGTTTAACAGGAGGCCAATCTGTTGGCGGTTGAGAGCTTATTGTTAAGTAATGGAGCGTTATTAATCAGTTTATAGTATTGCGGCCACTAGCTAGCCTCCAGACAATAACGCCGACGACGACGACGTCGATGATGATCCCACTGTATGGTTGGCGCTGCTTGTCTTTAGCAATCTTCCAACTAATGGATTCTTTGGGAGGTAAATGACTTTGTGTAAAATGCCACAGCGATTTGTTTATATTGATTTGTTTACCATCAAAAGTATCTTTTCTGGTTGTGGGGTTTTTTTTTTCTTTCTTTGGCTTCGTTTTGGGTTCGGTTTTTGGTAGGCGGACGGATGTGTGCAAATACGAGTGGGTTCTGATGCGACGATGAGGTTTGGACAGAGATTTGTTGGGATAGGACCGATTAGTTGTTTGAAATTTTGGGCTCTTTTTGGTTAGAAATGGAAATTTGTTTGCCTTCTGCGGTGTGGAATTTCTTAACTTGGTGCGAGAAATCTGCTTCTCTATGAGGTGCTGCTTGTAGGCAGTGGAGATGTGTACCCACGAGAGTGTGACAATTCGTGAAGACGTGAGATATTTGCATCGGTAATACTATTAATCTTGTTATTGGCTTACTCTAGCGGGCAATCAATATTAAGAGAAGAAGTGTTTTTACGAATATGGTTGCCTGAGATACTCCAGCTTTTGCAGTGAATGATCTGACGATTGTAAAAAAAAAATGCTGCTCTGTAGAGCTTGTTTAATAGTGATCGCTTGCTCGGTGCTTCATATAAGGTACACTCATAGGGTATGAGTTATCTAACTTATAAGCCCTTAACTAGGATTCCGGATCAGGATAACGTGGATAAGATTATTGAGCACCCATAGGAGTTCTCCTTTCTTCTCAGATTTCAATGTATTAAAACTCCTAGCTATGCTCTCACTATTGCAGTACGTGCTTTTTGAAAACTCCATTCTACGTTCAACGGACCTAGCTCTGTGGCGTATACGTAATATTTTTGCAAAGATTTCTTAATATTTTCCATTTTCCTGCACATAAGGATGCAGGATCTAAGTGTATCTACACACAGAGTTCTCCGGAGCTTAGCACCTGTCTCCTCAGAGCCGAATTTCCTCAGCAGAGGGCAGAATAAGGAAGAAATTGTTCTAGCTCTGTGGCGTATACGTAATATTTTTGCAAAGATTTCTCAATATTTTCCATTTTCCTGCACATAAGGAGGCAGGATCTAAGTGTATCTGTACACAGAGTTCACCGCAGCTTAGCACCTGTCTCCTCAGAGCCGAATCTCCTCAGTAGAGTGTAGAATAAGGAAGAAGTTGTTCTAGTTCTGTGGCGTATACGTAATATTTTTGCAAAGATTTCTCAATATTTTCCATTTTCCTGCACATAAGGAGGCAGGATCTAAGTGTATCTGTACACAGAGTTCACCGCAGCTTAGCACCTGTCTCCTCAGAGCCGAATCTCCTCAGTAGAGTGTAGAATAAGGAAGAAGTTGTTCTAGTTCTGTGGCGTATACGTAATATTTTTGCAAAGATTTCTCAATATTTTCCATTTTCCTGCACATAAGGAGGCAGGATCTAAGTGTATCTGTACACAGAGTTCACCGCAGCTTAGCACCTGTCTCCTCAGAGCCGAATCTCCTCAGTAGAGTGTAGAATAAGGAAGAAGTTGTTCTAGTTCTGTGGCGTATACGTAATGTTTTTGCTAATGCACCAGCAATCAAAACAAGGGTAAGAGAGATAGTCAAGGCTATCAAAAGATACTAATAACAAACTGTAGACACTTCATTGTAACAACATTGCAAGAAACAATTCCAGAATATAGGGCAAATTACTTTATCGATCAGAAAAAGTCATACAAGCATATGAGTGTTGACGTTACCAAGGCCAGTTGCCTTATAGTGCAATGGAGAACCGCAAATTTCTTGGAACTTCAAGCAAATCATGTATATTCCCTGGGTGACTGCGAAAAATAAAGGTTAACCACACAGAAACCCACCTTACGTGATCGGAGTCACGTCTTAAGGTCCATCAATTAGAAGTTTTATACTCTCTGATTACGATTAAGTACATGAAAACCTGCAACTAGATGCCGCCCACGTCTGGAAACGGCCTTCACTTCACCCCCACAAACCAGCCAATTCAAAACGTTTGTTTATCTCTCTCGAATAAACCTAATGTCGATATAAATCTCTTCTCCCCAAAACGAAATTATAAACTCAAACTGCCATTTGTAGATGGACGCGGAATTTGTATGCCAAAAAAGCGTCATCACGTTAATAACTCACCCAGGCCGTGTGTAACTGATGGCGATGATGGCAATGGCAGTGTGTTAATGTCTTTGCAAAATTATTTTAATTATGACATCTCTCGCGCATTTGTGTTCGCCCCCCCATGACAGCGTTGTGTTTAAAAGCGAAAAAGTTCAACTTTACGACTTTATTTGCAATTAAACACCGCCTCGAGCATTCGAGATACGAGAAAGACGGCACATGCACATGGACTGTACACCTTACTTGTTTCGACAAAGTATCTATCTACATCTACGAATCTTTGAGTCGAGAGTCTTATGTCATCGTGTGCTGGCTGATTGCGTCTTAGGCTGGGATAAACTTGAATTCTGTTAGCTCAAGTGGTAATTTGCATTTACGATATCAAACCGACTTCAATGTCAACAGACTTTAGGTGTTTATTTTCTCTCAAAGCTATCTAGATAAAGAGTATCTTTCTCCTGTGTGTTCAATGAAGTCATGCACGGCTTTATAAAAATAACCCATAATCACTTTCACTACAACTGGCTGTTGCAAAACCGCACAAACAATCAATAGATACACAGATACGTTTCGATTTCGAGTCGAGAAATTAAAAACTTAATTCAGCCTGGATGTACTTGAGATACACATTCTCGTGGCAGGTGACATTCCATTTATAATGCACGAGATGCTAACAAATGGATATCGAGATGAATAATGAAGTTTGTATGCCCATATGTATGTTAAGAGGGTCGCAGGGGGTTTTATAGGAAATATTTGGTTAGCCGGGCGTTGACAAGCCGCACGCGGTATTTGTGAATTGTGAAGTGCCAGTGCGTTAGGTGGAATTAAATTTTCCCAATGAAAGTTGGGGGCGAGCACCCTTGTGCACGGACAACACTCTCAGCCAACCGCAGAGAGTAGTCCATTGCTTTGTTGTTGCACTGCCGCTGTGCCGGTTAAAGTGGAAGTGGTTAACCTGGCATTAAGAATCAGAAGTATGCATACTGTTGTTGCAGTCTCTGGTTGGTTGTGTGTTTCCGGAAATTGTCTGCATTATATGCACCGCTGAGGTTAACCTGTGGAGATGGGTAATTGAAATGGCTTTGAGGTTGGCTGGGGCCAACGACAACCATGGCGATGGATGGAAATTGCTTTAAAGAGGTCTGTGTGTACCTTGGTATCTATCATTGAGTGCTCATTAAACTCGTATAAAGTTTTCAAAACTAATTAAGTGAATTGTTTCTGTATTGTACAGGTCGACGATTAATCACTGGGAGTAGTTCCAGAGGTATGTATGTTTGGAATTTCTTTAAACATTTTGCCATTGCTAGTACAGAGGAACCTTTTAATGGGTATTTAGGCGGAACATCAGTTTATCCCACTGATTGATGACCCTAAACAATTGTCAATTGCATGTACATCTGTAACTGCTTAGTGTGGGCTGGTACTGGAGGCATATTGGACTTTTTTTGGTACTGGAGATACAGGCCATGCATTCGTAAATACAACCTTTGATGAGATAGAACTCGATCCCAGAGAAGTACAGTAGAATATTCGGAAGAAGACCATAGGAGAGCCCACTATCTAGGGCGAGGTCAAGAAGGTCCGTGAGATTAAAGCATTATCTACAGGGATACGTATAGGGTGACCAGATAGCAATGACACTTTTACCAACTGTTATGTTTCAGCAGCTGTCAAAGTTACGAATGACATACAGCTGTCAAATAATTCACTAAAGTTTCCCATTCAGTCAGAGTTTGGTTCAAAATGAAATGAAAACATAGTCGCTGTAGCGGCTAGTATCGAAGAAACCCCAAAAATGTCGATTCGGCGCCGATTTGTGGAATTGGTTTTAGCCGGAGAGTTAATCCGGCTTACTTTGCGGTTGGGTTTGGGCCCAGATCCGATTGTGCTGACGCGGGAGTTGAAGCCAGTCGACCATAGACAACGCCGTGTGGCTGCTGATTGGGAGCTGGAAATGGTGGCCTGAGTTCCGGATTATGGTCAAAAATCATCTTCTCGGACGAGGAGCGACTTTCTGTCATTATTTCTGCTCGAAACCATTTTTTTGACTGCATTTTCCAAACGGATAGGTTTAGATTTACTCAATTTTGAGAGTAACTGTAGGTAGAGGCTCGTAACCGCTAGTGAGTTTGTCTCTTAGTTTGTCAAAACAAAGAGAGAGAAGAGCTTGAAGATGGAGAAGTCTTTTATGGGCAAGAGCATGGGAAGAGGAGATGGCTTCTTCCTCCTCCTCAACCCTATGAAAGAGGCTCAATCTCTGGCAGGCGGAAGGAGATGCTCAGATTGTGTTTGTCGGAGAAAACACCGCAGCCCATCTCTTCATCAGTCTTAGAGCCATCCGTGTAGAAGTGCACTGACCATTCCCCAAGAGAGGGAGGAATGACTCACTCTCTGAATCACATACTTTACACATAAGCAGTGTGTTTTAGCCTGATTCGTTGACCAACTTCAAGCTGTACTCAAGTCATTATTATTGTTTCCTCGGTATGACATTCCAAGAGGGCCTCAGAAGTGCTGATCCAACTTCTGCTTATGATTTCTTGCTTTAGGTGGCTAACTCTGCCTGTAATCAGCGATTTCTGACTGACTTAACCGCTGAGCCTTAGTACCTAAGCTTCTTTCACTTCAGCCAAATGTGAAGTTTCAAATTTCAACCTATTCGCTTCCCATATATCAAGATGAAAGGAACTTTTACGAACTTATCCTTTCAGTAAGAATGCTGCAGTGATCACAGAGTTTTCAGAATCTATTTTCACATTTTTGTAGCTACTAGTCAAGCCATATACGGCCTTCAAGAAGATGAATATCCCATATCTCTTTATAACAAATGGGAAAGCCATTCTAGCCTTCACTGTGTAGATACTGCAAGACCTGAGTATGTAAAGAATTGAACCTATGAGTCGACTAAAGTAGTCTTTTCGCGGAATAGGGTACATATGTACATAGTTACAGATACTTTGGATACATTTGTGCATTCAGTGATTATGGTTGAGACTCCACTATCTGTTTCCGATGTACTCTCCCACCCTGCACCTGTTCTAACAAATTTCAAGCTCTTCCTTGAATTACATTCGAAAAAACGTTTGACACATTCCGTCAATACAATTCCAAATTCCAAAAAATCAAGTTCATATTCGATTTCATGTCGAGTTTTTTTTCTGTTTGAAGACATGCTATTAACATTTGAACCCAGTGCAAGTGACTTTCTATAAAAAAGTATCTTAAGGTGCCCAACGTTCGCGTCCGGTTAAACCAACAAGATATACCAAGCGTCAGTTTTTGAACATGCCATCGACAAACTGTAGCAAAGCCCCTGAAGCTCAGTTGAAGACGATCTTCCAGAAATATGCGTCCATGAGAAAAGATGGCAAGAATTTTATGACAACCGATGATTTTGTTCGAAGATTTTTAGAGCTGTTCCCACAGGATAAGCCTAGCGATGAAATCGTTGAGGTAATTGTCGGGATTGCTGATTCAAACAAGGATGGTCTGGTTTCGTTCGAGGAATTCAAGGCATTCGAAGGACTTCTGTGCACTCCAGACCCCACGTACGAGGTGTTGTTTCAGATGTTTGATCGCAGAGCCAAGGGAAGGATATCGTATGCGGATTTTGCAGAAGTTATCAGAGCGACAGAACAATACCCGAATTTTCCCTTCAACTTCGACACCCAATACATCAGACGATACTTCGGCAGTGATAGGCAGAAGAAAAACGACTTTTTCGAGTTTTCTCAGGTGCTGCGTGACTATGCCCAGGAATACAACGACCAAGCTTTTATAAGCAAAGACGGCGGGACCGGTTACGTATCCATTGACGACTTTGAGAGTATATTGGTCCACCTGAAGAGACGCCTACTCACCATGGAAGTGAAGAAAAACCTAAACGCCATACCTGGAGAGAAAAAAGTAAGTTTCGCTTACTACAAGGCGTTCACCTCAATTCTGGATAACATCGAGACAATGAAGGACTGTTGCCTTGAAGCTGCTGGCGGGAGTCGAGGAAAGCAGATTCACAAGGACGACCTCTTTCGGGCAGGAGAGGCAAAAGGCGTAACACCCCTAATGATTGAAGTTATATTCGACCTGATGGGCTATACAAGGGCTGAGAAAAAAGAAACAGTCAATTGGAGGGACGTCTCAAATATTACGCCATTTTGCAATGAGCCTGTAAAACGGTCAATATTCAGTCAGGTTTTAGAGAACCTTTATAGATTCGGCCTTGGCACTATTGCGGGCGGTACTGGAGCCGCTGCGGTCTATCCGATGGATTTGGTCAAGACCCGAATGCAAAATCAACGAACCAACTTGCAGACCGGTGAAAAGATGTACAGACACTCGTTGGACTGCCTCCGAAAGACGGTCAGAAATGAGGGCGTATTAGGTCTTTACCGAGGCTTGTCGCCTCAGCTGATTGGAATATCCCCAGAGAAAGCTATCAAGTTGACTGTGAATGATTTTGTTCGTGGAAAATTCACCGATGCGAATGGAAATATCCCATTTTATGGCGAAATAATTGGAGGAATGTTTGCTGGTTGCTTTCAGGTTGTCATCACAAATCCATTGGAAATTATTAAGATTCGTGTACAAGTGTCTGGCGAGATCAAGGGTGGCCCGAGGGTGCGTCCCATAGCTGTTATGCGCGAACTGGGCATTAAGGGGATGTACAAGGGTGTTAGAGCCTGCCTATTGCGTGATATAAGTTTTGCCACGATCTACTTTCCAACCTATGCTCACATTAAGGCTGCACTTGCCAATAAGGATGGTTATAATACCCCGCTATCGCTGTTAGCTTCCGGTGCCTTAGCCGGTGTACCAGCCGCCTCGATGGTTACGCCGTTTGATGTTATCAAGACTCGTCTACAGGTCAATACTCGTCCGGGTCAAGTGCCGTATAAGGGAATTTTCGATGCGTTTTTCCGAATCCTGAGGGAAGAGGGTCCGTTTGCCTTTGGTAAGGGAGCTGCTGCCCGAGTGTGTCGTTCATCACCACAATTTGGTATAACACTGATTACGTACGAACTGTTACAACGATTTTTCTATGTCGATTTTGGAGGCCACAAGCCGAAGGGTTCACAAGCGAAGAGCACCGCAGTTGTTGATAATGATTCGATTCGTTCAAATCCAGACCATATTGGTGGATTTAAAAGGCTTGTGCCCATACTGAATGGTATTGAGTCAAAATTCGGCCTTTGTTTGCCCCGATTCGGAAGGCCGGTGACCTAAAATTCGAGATATGCTGAGTAAGGATAATCAAGGAATTGATTGTCGATTGTTTTTGTATTTTATTGTATGATACATGAATGGAAAAAAAAAAATAAAAATAACATTGCAGCGGTTAAGCTGACTATATTCCTGTTTGACTATCATTTAAACTACACACGAGGTGGCTCAAGGGTTCTGTCATATGCAGATAAATCAGGTCACATTGAGTTTGTACTATGTTAGCCTTTAAAACAGCATGAACTGAAGCTGAGAAAATGGTAGACTACTTTCATAACATACTCTGGGTTTTCTGCCAAATATTCGATTGTAATGCATATCTCTTATGAGGATGAAGGAGCATCCACGATAGACTAGGAACAGGTTCTAGAAAGGCACCCGCAGTAACAACCACTCAGAGAAAAGAGGGGGCTTGCAAACCTTGCAGGGAACATACATTGATGTAAAAAACCAAATATGGTCATAGAAATAAGGAAAATCCACAGGCATACCACTGGGCTCCATGCTGGGCCCACTACTTTTTACGTATTATGATGTATCATGGCTACATGCCAGTTTCGTAGCGAAATCGCTGAGCTACAGCAATGCACTTCTTTGTAAAATCTATCCTTTTGTTCTCTTCATGAAAACGGAACAGTTCGGCAAATGGTTCTGCCTTGACATCAAAGCCAAGCCATGTTCGACACCGCTACGACTGTTTACAAGGACAGTGTGGAAAAGCTTCCTCAAGAAACCAATCCTAAAAATGTACAGGAAGACCACGTAGATACTGTAAGAATTCTTGGATTCAAAATAATACAACTTAAAAAAACGATCTAATCTGCGAGAAAGCAGTATCTAAACCTACTCATACCCAACTAATCTAGCTAGAACCCCCTTAAATCATCAAAGCAATAATTAGCGACTAATTGTAAGCCTTTAACTGAGATGTTTCTAGTGTTATGCACGCGTAGTTGCGCCCATATTTGGTTGTCTGGTTGGTTGTATAAGTTTTTATTAGTTGCACCTGCCAGCAGTGAGATCAAAACAAAGGTACCACCACCCCCAAAACCGACGGTGAAGTGCATAGAATTAATCCAAAACCGAATCCCCAATGCCAACTCCTCAATACGTCCAATCAGAACAATTGATCAATTGCGTTCTGTGGAAGCACAACCAGCGTAAAAACGGTCCCAACTGACTTGGCTGTGTAGTGTGTGCCCAATTACACTACTCCGGTGATTTCAACGCATGACTGCTTTGAATTACTGATGTTTCCGGTTTTGTCATATCGGTTGCAATTAGTTGTGTATGCCGCATAGCCTACACGTACGAGTATGTATCTCTCACTTGTTTGACGGTGGACGGTTGTAATAGGGAGTGGCACTGGCACTTCCCATTTCTGCCCACAGATCCCTAGATGCTACTTAACCGTATCGGGACCGCGTAAAACAAGCCATATTCCCAAGTCATCGACATATTAGTGAAGTCCACCATTACCCGCCGCAATGGGGTACAAATTGGAAACCTCTAGCAGTAGCTGAGGCTCACCAACATCATCATTATCAGCAGCATCGTCGTCATCGTATCAATGTCAAAGGTGGATTCGAGTTTTTCCATTCAGCCCCCCGGTTTACCTTACATCGACAACGGCGGTGGCTATAGAGTCCTCATTTACTTTGACGCGCGGCGGTTAGCGGTTGGTAGCGGTTGCAACCAATTTGCGGCACCTTTGATGTGCACAACGTGTATCTCTAGCTAAGCTTTCATGTTTTGCGTTCGCCTCTTGAGAGCGGTGCATACACAACACACACACACACACACGAGAGTATCTCGATCGATTGATATCGCATTGGGGGCATTTTTACCGGGCATATGGGGACATTATGTGCCACCTTATGTGGGCATAAGCGATTAGTAGGATGGATTTATTGTGTCGTTTGTCTCGTGTGCGCATTTAAATCGCCGCTTAGTACAAATTGATTTTATTTTATTGCTTTAAACCATATTTAGATACATTGGGAAAGTGTGCGAGATGATTCCACTCAGATGACACTGAATCGTTGAGCCATAGATACACTTAGTCTGCACCACACTTGCTCTAAAGTTCAAAGCACACCCAAAGGATACACTTTATTCGATTTGGAGAAGAACATGTGAAACAAAATTTAAAAAAAAAACACCCAAGTGCTGTACATTTTTTACAATGGACAGTCAGTAAACGAATCGCTTGAAGCTATTTTACGTTTTAAGTAATTAAAATGTTGTAAACAGACTCCGAACAAAGGCGATTCGCAATTTTTTTTTATTTTTTGTTTCAAATGATAGCTTTTCAGCAACAAAACACTGAATCGTCCTCCAGTCGATGTGCATGTAAAAACTTAATTAAACAGGTATTTCATTGTACTATTTAGCTATTCAATCCCAGTAAATGTGTATCTTCAAAGAGAGTTCTATTTTGTTCGTTTTTTTTAGTCGTTTTTTTGAAGTTTTTTGTGTAACTGATTTCAAATTCAAATAAAAAATACAATTAACCAAATCGATTTGTAAAAAAAGGTTTAACACAGAAAAACACGAAACAGATTTTAACAATTTAACATTCGTTGGGAATGCTGGGAAGGGCGAATGGAAAGTATGTTCAATGAATTCGCGAATTGATTTAGATTTTCATTTTCCATCTACTATGGCGAAATGAAAAGTAGATACTATCACGGTACGTTAATTCTACTAGCAGTAAACGGAAAAACCTTGTCTGATTGTACTGAATTTGACCTTTAACACTAAGAAGATACTTTAAGTGAAAGTCAGGAGCTGGGGCTAGGCATACCCCGATAGTATCAAAACACGAACTAGAGCAATTGAAGGTGATTGATTGGACTATGTTTGAGACTTGGAAAACTTTTCAGGGAAGATTTCCTCAGACTATATGTACGCACATAGATTGTGTGCAAAATCTAGTATGAAACCATAACCATAAGTCGCCAGAAAAGTGATTGGGTACCAACAAAAAGTGGTCTTAATAAACCAATGCAATTCCAAAGAAAACATTAGCATGGAGATCCAACATGACACCTAACATGATTGCTATGAGTATCCTTTTCTGGAAGGAGTAACTCACTGGTCATACCAGTACACTATTGTTGAACCGTCATCCGCCGCAGGTCACCAATCACCTGCCCATCGAACACAACTTCAATAGGAGCCACAAATTGTTGATATCTAACACAAATGAATGGAGTCAACGTACAAAGGGGTCTAAAACTGTGGTCTTCTCAGAAGACCTGAACATCAACCTCCTTTAACTTCCCACATTGTTGCAACGTTTATCAAGTCAAAGGCAATGCCAATCATCAAGCAGCTGATTGCAGTCAGCATCGGATACTGTCATATACATCGGCAATCAGGTAGAGCCATCTTAACGAGATACTTGGACAGTAAAACCTCACCCTTGGCCTGGTATGAGGTCAGTGTAATATACCAGTGAATTGTGAGGCTGACGTACTGGCTAGAAGAAGCTCCTCTAATTTTAGTAGGAGATCCTTGCCTTATCCGATAAGATCGGTAAGGTTATACTCAGCCTGGCAAGCTCACGCAATTCCTTCAAATATCACAGTGCTTCGGCATCAAAATAAGGTGATTGTTGAGTGATTCAGTCATTTCGTTGAGAGGCCGGTAACAATTTTTGAATTGATAGCGGCTGGAGCCACTTTATTGTTAGTCGCCATGAGCTCCGACTAAAAAACGCTAAAAGGATTGAGAAGGCGAAAGGAGACATTTGTATTTAGATTCTTTGTGTGGTTCCAATGATACCAATAAGTTTGCACTTAAGTTACAGCTTAATTGGCGCCCGGTAGAGGGCTACTATTCGTATTGAAGTAACCAGTTGAACAACATCAAACAAGAATGCAAAAACTCAGAGTCCTTGATGCAACTTTGTACTCCGATGAACCAGTAGGTGCTCTAGAACCCATGGTGTTGCTGATATTTAGTATTCAGTTTACAATGGTTTGAAAGGAAAGACAAGCCGAGGCCTGGAAACCTGACATTTTAATAACGACTATGTGCAGAGAAACTGTGGAAACTTATCTAACTGTCAGCAGGACTTAAACTTCTATACACAGTGCTAAACATTTCGGGAAAATCATGGAATTAATTAGAAAAATACAACGTTTCTCCGAGCTGTGAACCCCACCCAACTCTCCATCGAAAAATCTTTCACTTACAGCTCCTCTCTTACTTTGTTTTTTCATTCAGCTTCTCTAAAGGCCACAACACAATGATGAGGCCTCATGTAGATGAGGTTACCCCATTTCACTTCACTTGCAACTGGCTCCAGTTTGACACACCAAGTTTAATGATATTCGTTTCCACCGTAGGACGCTACCGTAGATGAAGAAGTACTTTTTAGATTGATTTAAGGATTGTTTAGACCGAAAACCTATGAACTTTTTTGACTAGGTCATCCTATACAGGACCTCTTGGTAGAATCTTTTTCTACACTCCCTATATGCACAGATGGAAACGTCTCTTCATACAGCTTTAGATGACTTATTGTCCTAAAAAGAGAAACAATTTGCAAGAGGCAATCTTTGCTTGATCTCAACTCTGCTCTCACTGATACAAAAGGCGATAGATACTGCAGATATTGCAAGAAAAAAAGCACATCTGGAGTCATATCTTACAAAAGAAGAGACTATCGCAGTCCCTATTTCCATTCAGAAACGGATCTATCTATGTTCGATGCACAATGGATTAGAGGAGGTAGTACCAATCAACCATATATCGATAAGCACGAAGGATCTACTGAGGTCACAGTGGCCCCCACCATCTGCCCAAGTTCGATTGTCCCACCTAGAACTTGTCGAGCTAATAAATCAACATTTGGTTTAACTTTCCACTTCGCAAAGAACTCAAAAAGTCTCATTTATTTTCCATGCCTACTGACCTATACTCAAAAAAGCAAAAAAAAAGACCGTTCCTGACCATCGCGCTACCATTCAAATATGTATCTACTGACTGTGTAGCCATTTGGCCATGTATCCCTCTCACAGCACTGTTTGTCTAAGTTAAACAAAAACAAAAAAAAAATCCAAAAAAATAATAATAAAAGATAAATTCTTGGAAATCAACCAAAAGGCTGACTTGTTTTCCAATTACCACCCGCGCACATCATCAATCCGCTTGACCGGAAAAAATGCAAAATTCCATCAGACACTCAACTGAAGTTTAAATTAATTTTTTAATTCTAAACAAAAAAAAAACACCGAAGTCCATAAAAATGAAATGTTTTCATGGAATGGGCTACAGCCTGAGAATTTTTTTTTTTAATTTAATTTTCGGACCAAAATGTCAGCATCAATTGCGTGGCTGGCGTTTCAAACATCAACTTCAACCTCTCACCCCACCTGTGATCTAAATCAAATGAAATGGAAACTTTTGTTGAAATTTTTTTTCGGTTTTTTTGTTATTTGTTTTCGCCATTAGTATTGTCAGTGGGTTTTCCGACCGGAAGTAGAAAAGCTTGTTATTTTCCATGCAACAGAACAGATACGTTTGTACGTACTGAACAGATTACCAAGCCAATAATTGTCTAATGACGCGTGGCGAACTCCACACCGACGGAACCAGGCGGGGAGTATTTCATTTGTTTAAACAAATTCCTATGGAAATGTGTAGTTTTTTTGGTTAAATGGCCAATTGATTCGATTCGATTTGCGTTTCAGTTCGAGTGTGCGTTGCATGAGAGCGGCGGCGCCGGGGGTTAGCAGACAGAACAATTATTTGGTGATTCTGTGCATGCAATGTGACTCGATGATAAAAGACTGCCAGAAATAGTAGGTAGGTGTGTGTGGTTTTTCGATTCACAGGGGTTGCTGTTTCGAAAAACACAAATTTAATCGAATTATGCAATTTAATGGAGGCATTTCTTTTTGGGGTATGATCTCATCATCGCGTGATTGAGTAACCTCCGGCTCTTGAGGAGGTGGGCAGTTTAGATCGAGGACAATGATTCATTCGAAAACGCATTCACTTGGAGACGATTAGTTTCGTTTTATAGCCTAAGATTTGAATTCCTTTTGAATGGTTTATGAAAATAATTGAAGTGTTGATATTCATTGGAGATTGTTGGGTAATGTGACGGAAATAATGTTTAAGGAATGAGGGGCTTTCCCCTTCACTCCTTGAAGATACCCAGAACTGAGTCGTTTTTTAAATAAATATGTATCTGGCTGAGGAGCAGAGGAGATATGGCTTACTAGCAGTACAAAGCCGTTTAACATACAATTAAGAGGAATGTCTTAAGTGGGGTACCTCAGGGGTACATGCTCTTACCAATACTCTTTCTGTTAGTTTCCGTTCAGCACCAATGAAACGAATTCAGGAAATACAAAGAAAAACTGATATTATCAGAAGTTCTGAAGGCAGATACGTCGAAACAGCAGCCCTGAGGTGGCATTGGTGTACAGGAGAGTAGGTTTGGTAGACGTGGAACAGCAGCAAGCCCTACAGAGGCTAACACCCAACTGAACTTCATTGAACAGAGGGTGGAGAAAGTAGACTACTTGTACATACTCTGGTATAAAAGGATACCAAACTCGCAAACTGCCAGCCCTTCCCGTCTACATAGTTTACTAAACGTTTTTTGACCGAATTACATTTCAAATGAAGAGCTTAGCTATCACCATATCCTGTTGTGCGAAATATCTGTGTCCCTCCTTATTACAGAAAAAATGGCTGTTATGTAGAGGAACATGAGAGTTATACTTACTAAGCAGCCAATTGCTTTCAAAGCATGGATCCCAGGGCTTAGCTGAAACTGCAGAAGTTATATTTTTCTTGATAACTTCTTTATACGAATGAATGGCAAGGACTACTATATACTGCTATATCTGAGGGGCAGTTTTATTTTGAGAGGCTTTTTCATGTCGGCTGTAGCCTCGAATGTTTGTCAAACCTTTCGGAGTAATAAATACTTGGCGAAACAATGTCGATGGGATCCAATGCCTAGCTTTTCACAACCATTCATGTTGTGCGTGTTTTATTCTTTACACGAATGGAGCGGGCGTACTGTTTAATGCCGTGTTCGAAGGGCAATTTGTTATTTGAGAAGCTTTCTCAGGACAGTTGTACTCTCGGATGTTTGTCAGACGCTCGCGAGAGGTGGGGCCGTGAAAAACTTTCAGGTGTTCCCCGACTGGGATTCGAACCTCGAACCCCTTGCTCCATAGTACAACGCACTAACCACTGAGCCAAGGCGCCCTACATTTCGGAAAGTTAGGATTGTGAAAAAACTTTGATGCTTTCCAGGTATCTAACCTTAAACTGCCACTTAGTAATTCGACGTACTAATTACTAAGCCGCAACTAGAGTTTCCAAACTCTCAAAGTGTACCGTGGTAGGACACGTCGAGGTCGGTAAATTTGTCTGCTCATCTGTTATTTTTTTAAAGGATTTTTTACACCAGAACTTGAGAAAATTGACAGAAGTTCAGAATTCTTGGATAGTTTGTACAATTCATGAGGATTTTGTAAGACTGTGACGCAATGATACCCATTTTCTGTGCATATATTCTGAAGAAGGAAAATTTTCTTTCAGCTTGTGGATGCTTTTGTGATCAAGTTTAAAACAGTCTGGCACTAAGCCGATAGTCTAGCGAAGCAAATTTCTAAGCCTTCCTTCCATCCGCCAAACTAGGGTTCTGATAGTAGTCTGACTACCAATAAAGGTGAAGATCCAAGGAATGTGTATAGGGTTGTATCGCAGTAACCAACAAGCCGGCATCTCATTCTACTCCAACCTGAATAAAAATTTACTAAAAGTTCGGATTGGACGTGGATTAGTTGTCATTGTCGTTAAGAATACTTGGTAGTAAGTTTAAAATTGATTTGTCACTTTAGAGCTAAACAAATGTTTGACCGTACTGTCCAATCCAATTTTTAAGCATATAATGCCTCTCGAGGTTCAGAAAATAATTTATAATTTCGATCAGATAAAGCCGCCATCTCCATCTTTCTTATAGTGGAGCTCACCAAACTAGGTATACTTGCGTAGTATCGTTTTCGGTCAAAGTATCCATTTGTTGCTGAAGATTTTGCAGCTTAAATTGAAGGCTATTAAGCTTTCTTGAAGTCCTACTTTCTTTCTAGCTTCGACTTATCTCCTTGAGCGTTCGTTGCATAGCCGTTAATGGCATTTTTTTAGTAAACGGGTTTGAAACTTAGGAGTCGTAAGGTTTGATCGTTCCAATGATTTGTGTCCGAACTAAGTCAGGACAACTGCTACAGTTTCTTTTCTCTTTTGATGTTAATACGTATTTGCTTAACCTTGGTGCAGCGTTGACATATCCTTGACTTAAACCAACTTAAATGGTTAAGTTCGCGGTTTGAACCAACTAACGAAGATATCAAATGACTTATTGTCCTTCGGCTTATTTCTACTTGCTCAACATATGTACACATGTATGTACGTAATTTGTAAAAAAAAAAAACCAACAATGAAACCACAACCTATTCCTATTAACCACATTACATGCACCATCAAAACACACACTTAATGAGGACATACTACATGTACCTCACATCTCAGAAGCTTACAAACTACCTGTACCCATACAGATTCACATCACATCCAAAAGCTTACCGGCATTTCTGGCATTTTTTGACATTTCCAATGCCATTTGCTCGGGAACACGAATGTCTTGTTTCTTCCTTCGCCTACTCCTGCCCTCCAGGTTAACAACACGATACTTATCCATTTGTCTCGTTGAACCACTCATTGTTTTCATTTTCACTTTACTGCCACCGACACTTCCACTCCCACCTGCTGTTGTACCAGGTGATGGTACGAAAATCCTTCGAAAACTGTCCACCCATTTGTATTTTCGTTTTGTTTTCGATAGCAAGGACGTGTCCGAAGTGGAGGACGACACTACTTGTCCATGAGCGTTTGGACATGCACAACAAATGGGAAATTTCATTATGACGATAGAAAAGGATTACCTCTCCCTTTTCTTGTCTCAACACAATTAAGGACTTCGCGTCGAAGGAAATTATACGACAACGGGTACGGGTAGGTGGTACCACTACAAGACGAGTACAATGGACTTTTCGTTTTTGTGAACGCGACAAAACTGCAAAATTCTTTGGAACCTAAGCAACATCCGGCCACCCGTTTTGGGGTATCCCAATCAGTTTTCTTTTCTTTTCTTCTTCCCTTTCTTCGTGGAGAAGATAATGATCGTATGCTTGTGTATAGGAATTTGTCATCATTCCATTATGTTTCGTTTGGGTGAATGCAGAAATGACGAAAGAAAAATTTGGTTCGCCCTAAAATGTTGTTCCCTTTGAGGGCGAGGTGAATGTTGTTCCCTTCTTGGCAGATTCTCTCAGAAAGAAACGAACCGTGAAGCTTTGAACAAGAGATGTGAGTGCACAGTGGAGCCTGGCAGGGTACGATGTGAAGGGACATAATCTGGAATGTTGGCACGTGACAGATGAGAAATTGGAGAACAAGGGGAGTTATTTAGAAAATTCGACGATTTTTTGGAAATAACACTCAAACAGAATGAAGACATGAGGCGACATTGCATTTTCATTGGATCCAGAGTTTTCTCCATTCTTCATCGAGATACACCCCATTTCCTTTCGAATGCTAAATATAGGGCAACTGAGTTTATCAAAGTCTAAATCATCCGATTTGCATTCTTTTGTTTCTAATCTTTAGTTCAGTACCACTCATTTGACCCAGCAATCCGAGGCGTTTCCAAGGAGCTGTTTACCTAGTCTTTATGGCATACTACCTTTTAGGATCAGAAAACATAAGACTAAAGTGTCATGGTTAGTTACTTGAACTGGAGATATCTTTTACCCCAAAATCTGAAAAGTTTTCAAGGTTATTAGCATACCTTTCTCTTACTTAAGCAAAAGCTTTATGTACCCTCGAACAATAAACTCTCGAAGTAGTAAAGCTTTAAGAAGGGAATATTGCTTCCTAGGATTCAAGACTTAATCGGGATAAAAATGTATGCAAATTCTAGGAGTGATCCAATAGGGTAGCTTGGACTTGGTAAGCACACACGCTTTGAGTACAATTGAGCCATAAGAACATAGATTCAGGATGTCTGAATCTGGTTCGGTGGCGTATACGCAACTAAATTTTTTTTACATTTTTTAGCGCAAAATTTGTTTTCCCCCAGACGTAGCCTCGTTTGTTCCCGTAGCGCAAGAAATAGAAAACACGTCTAGAATTCAGCCACGAGAGTATAGATTCAAAATCCCTCCATGGATATGAATCATACCTCTTTCTTTATGTTTCACTGCTAGGCTTAATGGATACTTAGTCTGAAATATGAAGACTTTAGGATGACACAGTCCCATAAAAGTCGGTACAGACTATTCTCCTTAAGTGAATCATTGATGACCTTATTTAAGTAAAGACAACGGAATATGGTTCAAGAAATAGAGAAGAGAGCATGAAGGAGAATTCATCCTGTTTTTCCGAACAGTAAGAGAGAGTGTTAGTTTGTACCTTAAGCAATCAATGGATATGTATTTGAATATTCAGCCGCTAAGCTAGCTTGTGCTTTGAATGCACAGAATCGAAACAGCTGCCTCGAAATGTGTGATTGGAGGGTATAGCGAGATGGTGGGTATCTAGTTCTGTGGGCTATACATGGCCCTTTTTTTCATACATTTTTTGGCTGAAAAATTTTCTGTTCCCAATCTCCATTTCGAGGCAGCAGCTAAGCTAATTTGTGCTTTGAATGCACAGAATCGAAACAGCTGCCTCGAAATGTGTGATTGGAGGGTATAGCGAGATGGTGGGTATCTAGTTCAGTGGGCTATACATGGCCCTTTTTTTGCATACATTTTTTGGCTGAAAAATTTTCTGTTCCCAATCTCCATTTCGAGGCAGCAGCTAAGCTAGTTTGTGCTTTGAATGCACAGAATCGAAACAGCTGCCTCGAAATGTGTGATTGGAGGGTATAGCGAGATGGTGGGTATCTAGTTCTGTGGGCTATACATGGCCCTTTTTTTCATACATTTTTTGGCTGAAAAATTTTCTGTTCCCAATCTCCATTTCGAGGCAGCAGCTAAGCTAATTTGTGCTTTGAATGCACAGAATCGAAACAGCTGCCTCGAAATGTGTGATTGGAGGGTATAGCGAGATGGTGGGTATCTAGTTCAGTGGGCTATACATGGCCCTTTTTTTGCATACATTTTTTGGCTGAAAAATTTTCTGTTCCCAATCTCCATTTCGAGGCAGCAGCTAAGCTAGTTTGTGCTTTGAATGCACAGAATCGAAACAGCTGCCTCGAAATGTGTGATTGGAGGATATAGAGAAATGGTGGGTATCTAGTTCTGTGGGCTATACATGGCCCTTTTTTTGCATACATTTTTTGGCTGAAAAATTTTCTGTTCCCAATCTCCATTTCGAGGCAGCAGCTAAGCTAGTTTGTGCTTTGAATGCACAGAATCGAAACAGCTGCCTCGAAATGTGTGATTGGAGGATATAGAGAAATGGTGGGTATCTAGTTCTGTGGGCTATACATGGCTCTTTTTTTGCATACATTTTTTGGCTGAAAAATTGTCTGTTCCCAATCTCCATTTCGAGGCAGCAGCTAAGCTAGTTTGTGCTTTGAATGCACAGAATCGAAACAGCTGCCTCGAAATGTGTGATTGGAGGGTATAGCGAGATGGTGGGTATCTAGTTCAGTGGGCTATACATGGCCCTTTTTTTGCATACATTTTTTGGCTGAAAAATTTTCTGTTCCCAATCTCCATTTCGAGGCAGCAGCTAAGCTAGTTTGTGCTTCGAATGCACAGAATCGAAACAGCTGCCTCGAAATGTGTGATTGGAGGATATAGAGAAATGGTGGGTATCTAGTTCTGTGGGCTATACATGGCCCTTATTTTGCATACATTTTTTGGCTGAAAAATTTTCTGTTCCCAATCTCCATTTCGAGGCAGCAGCTAAGCTAGTTTGTGCTTCGAATGTACAGAATCGAAACAGCTGCCTCGAAATGTGTGATTGGAGGATATAGAGAAATGGTGGGTATCTAGTTCTGTGGGCTATACATGGCCCTTATTTTGCATACATTTTTTGGCTGAAAAATTTTCTGTTCCCAATCTCCATTTCGAGGCAGCAGCTAAGCTAGTTTGTGCTTTGAATGCACAGAATCGAAACAGCTGCCTCGAAATGTGTGATTGGAGGATATAGAGAAATGGTGGGTATCTAGTTCTGTGGGCTATACATGGCCCTTCTTTTGCATACATTTTTTGGCTGAAAAATTTTCTGTTCCCAATCTCCATTTCGAGGTGGCAGCTAAGCTAGTGTGTGCTTTGAATGCACAGAATCGAAACAGCTGCCTCGAAATGTGTGATTGGAGGATATAGAGAAATGGTGGGTATCTAGTTCTGTGGGCTATACATGGCCCTTTTTTTGCATACATTTTTTGGCTGAAAAATTTTCTGTTCCCAATCTCCATTTCGAGGCAGCAGCTAAGCTAGTTTGTGCTTCGAATGCACAGAATCGAAACAGCTGCCTCGAAATGTGTGATTGGAGGATATAGAGAAATGGTGGGTATCTAGTTCTGTGGGCTATACATGGCCCTGTTTTTGCATACATTTTTTGGCTGAAAAATTTTCTGTTCCCAATCTCCATTTCGAGGCAGCAGCTAAGCTAGTTTGTGCTTCGAATGCACAGAATCGAAACAGCTGCCTCGAAATGTGTGATTGGAGGATATAGAGAAATGGTGGGTATCTAGTTCTGTGGGCTATACATGGCCCTTATTTTGCATACATTTTTTGGCTGAAAAATTTTCTGTTCCCAATCTCCATTTCGAGGCAGCAGCTAAGCTAGTTTGTGCTTCGAATGCACAGAATCGAAACAGCTGCCTCGAAATGTGTGATTGGAGGATATAGAGAAATGGTGGGTATCTAGTTCTGTGGGCTATACATGGCCCTTATTTTGCATACATTTTTTGGCTGAAAAATTTTCTGTTCCCAATCTCCATTTCGAGGCAGCAGCTAAGCTAGTTTGTGCTTTGAATGCACAGAATCGAAACAGCTGCCTCGAAATGTGTGATTGGAGGATATAGAGAAATGGTGGGTATCTAGTTCAGTGGGCTATACATGGCCCTTTTTTGCATACATTTTTTGGCTGAAAAATTTTCTGGTCCCAATCTCCATTTCGAGGCAGCAGCTAAGCTAGTTTGTGCTTTGAATTCTTAGAATCGAAACAGCTGCCCCGAAATGTGTGATTATAGGGTATAGCGAGATGGTGGGTATCTAGTTCTGTGGGCTATACATGGCTCTTTTTTTGCATAAATTTTTTGGCTGAAAAATTTTCTGTTCCCAATCTCCATTTCGAGGCAGCAGCTAAGCTAGTTTGTGCTTTGAATGCACAGAATCGAAACAGCTGCCTCGAAATGTGTGATTGGAGGATATAGAGAAATGGTGGGTATCTAGTTCTGTGGGCTATACATGGCCCTTTTTTGCATACATTTTTTGGCTGAAAAATTTTCTGGTCCCAATCTCCATTTCGAGGCAGCAGCTAAGCTAGTTTGTGCTTTGAATTCTTAGAATCGAAACAGCTGCCCCGAAATGTGTGATTATAGGGTATAGCGAGATGGTGGGTATCTAGTTCAGTGGGCTATACATGGCCCTTTTTTTGCATACATTTTTTGGCTGAAAAATTTTCTGTTCCCAATCTCCATTTCGAGGCAGCAGCTAAGCTAGTTTGTGCTTTGAATGCACAGAATCGAAACAGCTGCCTCGAAATGTGTGATTGGAGGATATAGAGAAATGGTGGGTATCTAGTTCTGTGGGCTATACATGGCCCTTTTTTTGCATACATTTTTTGGTAGAAAAATTTTCTGTTCCCAATCTCCATTTCGAGGCAGCAGCTAAGCTAGTTTGTGCTTTGAATGCACGGAATCGAAACAGCTGCCTCGAAATGTGTGATTGGAGGATATAGAGAAATGGTGGGTATCTAGTTCTGTGGGCTATACATGGCCCTTTTTTTCATACATTTTTTGGCTGAAAAATTTTCTGTTCCCAATCTCCATTTCGAGGCAGCAGCTAAGCTAGTTTGTGCTTTGAATGCACAGAATCGAAACAGCTGCCTCGAAATGTGTGATTGGAGGATATAGAGAAATGGTGGGTATCTAGTTCTGTGGGCTATACATGGCCCTTTTTTTCTACATTTTTTGGTTGAAAAATTTTCTGTTCCCAATCTCCATTTCGAGGCAGCAGCTAAGCTAGTTTGTGCTTTGAATGCACGGAATCGAAACAGCTGCCTCGAAATGTGTGATTGGAGGATATAGAGAAATGGTGGGTATCTAGTTCTGTGGGCTATACATGGCCCTTTTTTTGCATACATTTTTTGGCTGAAAAATTTTCTGTTCCCAATCTCCATTTCGAGGCAGCAGCTAAGCTAGTTTGTGCTTTGAATGCACAGAATCGAAACAGCTGCCTCGAAATGTGTGATTGGAGGATATAGAGAAATGGTGGGTATCTAGTTCTGTGGGCTATACATGGCCCTTTTTTTCTACATTTTTTGGTTGAAAAATTTTCTGTTCCCAATCTCCATTTCGAGGCAGCAGCTAAGCTAGTTTGTGCTTTGAATGCACAGAATCGAAACAGCTGCCTCGAAATGTGTGATTGGAGGGTATAGCGAGATGGTGGGTATCTAGTTCAGTGGGCTATACATGGCCCTTTTTTTGCATACATTTTTTGGCTGAAAAATTTTCTGTTCCCAATCTCCATTTCGAGGCAGCAGCTAAGCTAGTTTGTGCTTTGAATGCACAGAATCGAAACAGCTGCCTCGAAATGTGTGATTGGAGGATATAGAGAAATGGTGGGTATCTAGTTCTGTGGGCTATACATGGCCCTTTTTTTGCATACATTTTTTGGCTGAAAAATTTTCTGGTCCCAATCTCCATTTCGAGGCAGCAGCTAAGCTAGTTTGTGCTTCGAATGCACAGAATCGAAACAGCTGCCTCGAAATGTGTGATTGGAGGATATAGAGAAATGGTGGGTATCTAGTTCAGTGGGCTATACATGGCCCTTATTTTGCATACATTTTTTGGCTGAAAAATTTTCTGTTCCCAATCTCCATTTCGAGGCAGCAGCTAAGCTAGTTTGTGCTTCGAATGCACAGAATCGAAACAGCTGCCTCGAAATGTGTGATTGGAGGATATAGAGAAATGGTGGGTATCTAGTTCTGTGGGCTATACATGGCCCTTTTTTTCTACATTTTTTGGTTGAAAAATTTTCTGTTCCCAATCTCCATTTCGAGGCAGCAGCTAAGCTAGTTTGTGCTTTGAATGCACAGAATCGAAACAGCTGCCTCGAAATGTGTGATTGGAGGGTATAGCGAGATGGTGGGTATCTAGTTCAGTGGGCTATACATGGCCCTTTTTTTGCATACATTTTTTGGCTGAAAAATTTTCTGTTCCCAATCTCCATTTCGAGGCAGCAGCTAAGCTAGTTTGTGCTTTGAATGCACAGAATCGAAACAGCTGCCTCGAAATGTGTGATTGGAGGATATAGAGAAATGGTGGGTATCTAGTTCTGTGGGCTATACATGGCCCTTTTTTTGCATACATTTTTTGGCTGAAAAATTTTCTGGTCCCAATCTCCATTTCGAGGCAGCAGCTAAGCTAGTTTGTGCTTCGAATGCACAGAATCGAAACAGCTGCCTCGAAATGTGTGATTGGAGGATATAGAGAAATGGTGGGTATCTAGTTCAGTGGGCTATACATGGCCCTTTTTTGCATACATTTTTTGGCTGAAAAATTTTCTGGTCCCAATCTCCATTTCGAGGCAGCAGCTAAGCTAGTTTGTACTTCGAATGCACGGAATCGAAACAGCTGCCTCGAAATGTGTGATTGGAGGATATAGAGAAATGGTGGGTATCTAGTTCTGTGGGCTATACATGGCCCTTTTTTTGCATACATTTTTTGGCTGAAAAATTTTCTGTTCCCAATCTCCATTTCGAGGCAGCAGCTAAGCTAGTTTGTGCTTTGAATGCACGGAATCGAAACAGCTGCCTCGAAATGTGTGATTGGAGGATATAGAGAAATGGTGGGTATCTAGTTCTGTGGGCTATACATGGCCCTTTTTTTGCATACATTTTTTGGTAGAAAAATTTTCTGTTCCCAATCTCCATTTCGAGGCAGCAGCTAAGCTAGTTTGTGCTTTGAATGCACGGAATCGAAACAGCTGCCTCGAAATGTGTGATTGGAGGATATAGAGAAATGGTGGGTATCTAGTTCTGTGGGCTATACATGGCCCTTTTTTTGCATACATTTTTTGGCTGAAAAATTTTCTGTTCCCAATCTCCATTTCGAGGCAGCAGCTAAGCTAGTTTGTGCTTTGAATGCACAGAATCGAAACAGCTGCCTCGAAATGTGTGATTGGAGGATATAGAGAAATGGTGGGTATCTAGTTCTGTGGGCTATACATGGCCCTTTTTTTGCATACATTTTTTGGTAGAAAAATTTTCTGTTCCCAATCTCCATTTCGAGGCAGCAGCTAAGCTAGTTTGTGCTTTGAATGCACGGAATCGAAACAGCTGCCTCGAAATGTGTGATTGGAGGATATAGAGAAATGGTGGGTATCTAGTTCTGTGGGCTATACATGGCCCTTTTTTTCATACATTTTTTGGCTGAAAAATTTTCTGTTCCCAATCTCCATTTCGAGGCAGCAGCTAAGCTAGTTTGTGCTTTGAATGCACAGAATCGAAACAGCTGCCTCGAAATGTGTGATTGGAGGATATAGAGAAATGGTGGGTATCTAGTTCTGTGGGCTATACATGGCCCTTTTTTTCTACATTTTTTGGTTGAAAAATTTTCTGTTCCCAATCTCCATTTCGAGGCAGCAGCTAAGCTAGTTTGTGCTTTGAATGCACAGAATCGAAACAGCTGCCTCGAAATGTGTGATTGGAGGGTATAGCGAGATGGTGGGTATCTAGTTCTGTGGGCTATACATGGCCCTTTTTTTGCATACATTTTTTGGCTGAAAAATTTTCTGTTCCCAATCTCCATTTCGAGGCAGCAGCTAAGCTAGTTTGTGCTTTGAATGCACGGAATCGAAACAGCTGCCTCGAAATGTGTGATTGGAGGATATAGAGAAATGGTGGGTATCTAGTTCTGTGGGCTATACATGGCCCTTTTTTTGCATACATTTTTTGGCTGAAAAATTTTCTGTTCCCAATCTCCATTTCGAGGCAGCAGCTAAGCTAGTTTGTGCTTTGAATGCACAGAATCGAAACAGCTGCCTCGAAATGTGTGATTGGAGGATATAGAGAAATGGTGGGTATCTAGTTCTGTGGGCTATACATGGCCCTTTTTTTCTACATTTTTTGGTTGAAAAATTTTCTGTTCCCAATCTCCATTTCGAGGCAGCAGCTAAGCTAGTTTGTGCTTTGAATGCACAGAATCGAAACAGCTGCCTCGAAATGTGTGATTGGAGGGTATAGCGAGATGGTGGGTATCTAGTTCAGTGGGCTATACATGGCCCTTTTTTGCATACATTTTTTGGCTGAAAAATTTTCTGGTCCCAATCTCCATTTCGAGGCAGCAGCTAAGCTAGTTTGTGCTTTGAATTCTTAGAATCGAAACAGCTGCCCCGAAATGTGTGATTATAGGGTATAGCGAGATGGTGGGTATCTAGTTCAGTGGGCTATACATGGCCCTTTTTTTGCATACATTTTTTGGCTGAAAAATTTTCTGTTCCCAATCTCCATTTCGAGGCAGCAGCTAAGCTAGTTTGTGCTTTGAATGCACAGAATCGAAACAGCTGCCTCGAAATGTGTGATTGGAGGATATAGAGAAATGGTGGGTATCTAGTTCTGTGGGCTATACATGGCCCTTTTTTTGCATACATTTTTTGGTAGAAAAATTTTCTGTTCCCAATCTCCATTTCGAGGCAGCAGCTAAGCTAGTTTGTGCTTTGAATGCACGGAATCGAAACAGCTGCCTCGAAATGTGTGATTGGAGGATATAGAGAAATGGTGGGTATCTAGTTCTGTGGGCTATACATGGCCCTTTTTTTCATACATTTTTTGGCTGAAAAATTTTCTGTTCCCAATCTCCATTTCGAGGCAGCAGCTAAGCTAGTTTGTGCTTTGAATGCACAGAATCGAAACAGCTGCCTCGAAATGTGTGATTGGAGGATATAGAGAAATGGTGGGTATCTAGTTCTGTGGGCTATACATGGCCCTTTTTTTCTACATTTTTTGGTTGAAAAATTTTCTGTTCCCAATCTCCATTTCGAGGCAGCAGCTAAGCTAGTTTGTGCTTTGAATGCACGGAATCGAAACAGCTGCCTCGAAATGTGTGATTGGAGGATATAGAGAAATGGTGGGTATCTAGTTCTGTGGGCTATACATGGCCCTTTTTTTGCATACATTTTTTGGCTGAAAAATTTTCTGTTCCCAATCTCCATTTCGAGGCAGCAGCTAAGCTAGTTTGTGCTTTGAATGCACAGAATCGAAACAGCTGCCTCGAAATGTGTGATTGGAGGATATAGAGAAATGGTGGGTATCTAGTTCTGTGGGCTATACATGGCCCTTTTTTTCTACATTTTTTGGTTGAAAAATTTTCTGTTCCCAATCTCCATTTCGAGGCAGCAGCTAAGCTAGTTTGTGCTTTGAATGCACAGAATCGAAACAGCTGCCTCGAAATGTGTGATTGGAGGGTATAGCGAGATGGTGGGTATCTAGTTCAGTGGGCTATACATGGCCCTTTTTTTGCATACATTTTTTGGCTGAAAAATTTTCTGTTCCCAATCTCCATTTCGAGGCAGCAGCTAAGCTAGTTTGTGCTTTGAATGCACAGAATCGAAACAGCTGCCTCGAAATGTGTGATTGGAGGATATAGAGAAATGGTGGGTATCTAGTTCTGTGGGCTATACATGGCCCTTTTTTTGCATACATTTTTTGGCTGAAAAATTTTCTGGTCCCAATCTCCATTTCGAGGCAGCAGCTAAGCTAGTTTGTGCTTCGAATGCACAGAATCGAAACAGCTGCCTCGAAATGTGTGATTGGAGGATATAGAGAAATGGTGGGTATCTAGTTCAGTGGGCTATACATGGCCCTTTTTTGCATACATTTTTTGGCTGAAAAATTTTCTGGTCCCAATCTCCATTTCGAGGCAGCAGCTAAGCTAGTTTGTGCTTTGAATTCTTAGAATCGAAACAGCTGCCCCGAAATGTGTGATTATAGGGTATAGCGAGATGGTGGGTATCTAGTTCAGTGGGCTATACATGGCCCTTATTTTGCATACATTTTTTGGCTGAAAAATTTTCTGTTCCCAATCTCCATTTCGAGGCAGCAGCTAAGCTAGTTTGTGCTTCGAATGCACAGAATCGAAACAGCTGCCTCGAAATGTGTGATTGGAGGATATAGAGAAATGGTGGGTATCTAGTTCTGTGGGCTATACATGGCCCTTTTTTTCTACATTTTTTGGTTGAAAAATTTTCTGTTCCCAATCTCCATTTCGAGGCAGCAGCTAAGCTAGTTTGTGCTTTGAATGCACAGAATCGAAACAGCTGCCTCGAAATGTGTGATTGGAGGGTATAGCGAGATGGTGGGTATCTAGTTCAGTGGGCTATACATGGCCCTTTTTTTGCATACATTTTTTGGCTGAAAAATTTTCTGTTCCCAATCTCCATTTCGAGGCAGCAGCTAAGCTAGTTTGTGCTTTGAATGCACAGAATCGAAACAGCTGCCTCGAAATGTGTGATTGGAGGATATAGAGAAATGGTGGGTATCTAGTTCTGTGGGCTATACATGGCCCTTTTTTTGCATACATTTTTTGGCTGAAAAATTTTCTGGTCCCAATCTCCATTTCGAGGCAGCAGCTAAGCTAGTTTGTGCTTCGAATGCACAGAATCGAAACAGCTGCCTCGAAATGTGTGATTGGAGGATATAGAGAAATGGTGGGTATCTAGTTCAGTGGGCTATACATGGCCCTTTTTTGCATACATTTTTTGGCTGAAAAATTTTCTGGTCCCAATCTCCATTTCGAGGCAGCAGCTAAGCTAGTTTGTACTTCGAATGCACGGAATCGAAACAGCTGCCTCGAAATGTGTGATTGGAGGATATAGAGAAATGGTGGGTATCTAGTTCTGTGGGCTATACATGGCCCTTTTTTTGCATACATTTTTTGGCTGAAAAATTTTCTGTTCCCAATCTCCATTTCGAGGCAGCAGCTAAGCTAGTTTGTGCTTTGAATGCACGGAATCGAAACAGCTGCCTCGAAATGTGTGATTGGAGGATATAGAGAAATGGTGGGTATCTAGTTCTGTGGGCTATACATGGCCCTTTTTTTGCATACATTTTTTGGTAGAAAAATTTTCTGTTCCCAATCTCCATTTCGAGGCAGCAGCTAAGCTAGTTTGTGCTTTGAATGCACGGAATCGAAACAGCTGCCTCGAAATGTGTGATTGGAGGATATAGAGAAATGGTGGGTATCTAGTTCTGTGGGCTATACATGGCCCTTTTTTTGCATACATTTTTTGGCTGAAAAATTTTCTGTTCCCAATCTCCATTTCGAGGCAGCAGCTAAGCTAGTTTGTGCTTTGAATGCACAGAATCGAAACAGCTGCCTCGAAATGTGTGATTGGAGGATATAGAGAAATGGTGGGTATCTAGTTCTGTGGGCTATACATGGCCCTTTTTTTGCATACATTTTTTGGTAGAAAAATTTTCTGTTCCCAATCTCCATTTCGAGGCAGCAGCTAAGCTAGTTTGTGCTTTGAATGCACGGAATCGAAACAGCTGCCTCGAAATGTGTGATTGGAGGATATAGAGAAATGGTGGGTATCTAGTTCTGTGGGCTATACATGGCCCTTTTTTTCATACATTTTTTGGCTGAAAAATTTTCTGTTCCCAATCTCCATTTCGAGGCAGCAGCTAAGCTAGTTTGTGCTTTGAATGCACAGAATCGAAACAGCTGCCTCGAAATGTGTGATTGGAGGATATAGAGAAATGGTGGGTATCTAGTTCTGTGGGCTATACATGGCCCTTTTTTTCTACATTTTTTGGTTGAAAAATTTTCTGTTCCCAATCTCCATTTCGAGGCAGCAGCTAAGCTAGTTTGTGCTTTGAATGCACAGAATCGAAACAGCTGCCTCGAAATGTGTGATTGGAGGGTATAGCGAGATGGTGGGTATCTAGTTCTGTGGGCTATACATGGCCCTTTTTTTGCATACATTTTTTGGCTGAAAAATTTTCTGTTCCCAATCTCCATTTCGAGGCAGCAGCTAAGCTAGTTTGTGCTTTGAATGCACGGAATCGAAACAGCTGCCTCGAAATGTGTGATTGGAGGATATAGAGAAATGGTGGGTATCTAGTTCTGTGGGCTATACATGGCCCTTTTTTTGCATACATTTTTTGGCTGAAAAATTTTCTGTTCCCAATCTCCATTTCGAGGCAGCAGCTAAGCTAGTTTGTGCTTTGAATGCACAGAATCGAAACAGCTGCCTCGAAATGTGTGATTGGAGGATATAGAGAAATGGTGGGTATCTAGTTCTGTGGGCTATACATGGCCCTTTTTTTGCATACATTTTTTGGCTGAAAAATTTTCTGTTCCCAATCTCCATTTCGAGGCAGCAGCTAAGCTAGTTTGTGCTTTGAAAGCACAGAATCGAAACAGCTGCCTCGAAATGTGTGATTGGAGGGTATAGCGAGATGGTGGGTTCTGTGGGCTATACATGGCCCTTTTTTTCATACATTTTTTGGTCTCGGCGTGATTCGCACCATTGTAGCTTTCTACGACAGTACTATGCAGTTGGACTATTGGTAACATGATTTACATGACCCTTGGGATACCTATTACTACAGAAGAAACAAGATTGTACCTAGTCTTCGGAATTTATCATAATCGTGATATATGTACATAAAAACCTACATATGTCTTAACAACCTTAAAACGAGACATACAAAATCCATTCGCCTGATTCCCTGAGGCCCAATGCGGTCCCACTGGGCGCTTGCATGGCAAACTTCTCAAAACACCAACATACGTGCATTTTAAATTTCCACCAAAACGACACGATTACGTAACTCGTGCGGCACCGTTTTCAATTTCAATTTGTTTTCCTTTAAAATTCTATTTCTTCATTCTTTTGAGATCTATCTACGAGTGCAGACAGAAGAAGACCCGAAGACGACAGCGTTGGTGTGATATTTTTTCGCTTCAATTAGTTTCAGTTTCGTTATTTTCGTTTTTCTCTCGTTTGCGCCCCTTTTTTTTGTGACAGATTATGAGGTATTCAAGCGTACAGGATTGTGATTATCCTTAACCGAGGAGAGACACAACCTATTCAACCTACCACCACCGTAAACGTAAATTGTATGTCTCAGATCTAGGAGTGTAGTACAGAGTCAACAGCGTGTCTCGCGCTGCTTCACAAGCAATAACAAATTGGAGGACGAAATATATTTCTAAGACATCCTTTTTTTTTGCTTCTACACTACCCACACCAAAGCAAAACGGGAGGATGTGCAAACAAAAAATGAAGGATAATTTCACACATACCTGCACCGATATTTTTTGGATCCTTTTTCTTGAGCTCCTCGGGTTGGTGGTCCTGTTTCTCGCTTGAAGTGTCACTAAAATATAAACCAGAAAATAAAATTAAATAAGAAATGAGAAGCTAGGATACGAAAGGCAGAAAAAAAGGATGAAATGGAAAAAAGATGAAAGGATATTTGAAATTATGTGTTTGTACATCTTGGGGGACACCATGCGCCGTCCCAGTGGGAATACATAAATAAAAGGGACACTTTGCTGGGATGTTTATGCTTTGGTGTTTTTTTTTTTGTTGGTGAATTCCACTGTAACTGTCAGGAATTAAGCTTAAACGCTGTTGTATGTATGTACCTATGGGATTCGGAGTAGGGAAAATGTTAACTGTCACAATATGATGTATAGTTTGTTCTCCTCTAGCAGAGTCCTTTATATCATTCTGGGAAACCGTAGCACAGCAACTTAACTTGCAAAGCAACGGAGCGTCCCTGTGGAATCGCAGCTCGCAGAGGAAAAGGAAAGCCAACATGAGTTGCCAAAAATGAGGTTTAAAGTGGAGTCGAGGATTCGCAAGGAATCCTTCATGTTATGGATGGGTACAAGTAGAAAGAAATTGCGACAGACTGAAAGGATGAGAGGATTTTGCGAAACGCTTGAAGTGGTGTTGGTTGTATTGGAACATTTCAATTCAAAATGTTTTAGGAAACTTTTCGTAAAATCAACTGCAGAACCCTTATCCTCTTTGTTATCGTACTTTGGCCTAATGATGCAGAAGTAAGGACACCATTAAATCCGAATAGAATAACAGGAAGGTAAAGTGGTAATCTCTGAACATTTTGAGAGTCATGAACTTACGTTCTGAAAGAGGTCGTTCATCCTAAACTGCTAAATTGCTTATACATGACTCTAGGAGGGTTTTGCTCTCAGAAAGGATCAAACCCAGAACGGTCTTGCCAAGAAAAATGTTAAGTCAAGGAGACTGCTCGAATCTACTATCATGAAACTACTATTGCCGTACTCCCATTCCCAAATTCAAAACTATTAGCTTTCTGTTTAGATCTTACACATTCTTCCTCCTTCAGTTTTTTGCGGCTCTCTGCTATAGGGAATGTCTATGGACCTGTGTATCCAAATCTGGTCCAGTCGATTCAGTAGCTCAAATATTTAAACAAATTTTGGGATCAAAGCAACCACAAAGCTTGGATTTGGAGGCTAGACTTGTATTAGATCCTGGCAACATAAACAAGGTTTTTGAGTTCAACGTGCTACTAGGACGAAAGACCTGCTTATGTCTTCAAAGCGACAATGTGTAGCCTCATGAGAACCACCGAAACAGATTTGTGAAACATAGTCTAATAGAACTCAGAATCTCAGAATTCGAATCCTCAAACTCAAGGTCCTCAGCTTGAGAGAGAGAGACTCACTGCTCTGCTGGATTCCTGGACAACTATAGGACTATTGAGGCAGTCCACTGCCCAAAATCGTGACATTAAAAGGAATTGGGTTGTGATGTATTGTGGTATACATTCCGAGGATCTAAGCCAGGTCCAACAGTTTATCTGTGCATTAGCAGAGCTCTACGAACAACTCCCTCTTCAGTGCGACATAGCTAGCCTGCAAATGGCAGAAAGTGTGGCCGTTCACCTTGAAACCCTACATTGGTCAATGAAACTATTTGACCACGCCTCCATTCTGAATAAATTCAAAATCTCTTCCAAATATACGGCGTAAGCCACTTCTAGATTTTGATAAGGACTTGGTCGTCACCAGTCCCTTCAGAATGAGGATGAACTTTTAGAAGACAAGTCGATTTAGTTTAAGGTCGGTGTTGTTGGCTTCTCTGCCAGTCTTAATCTTAAGCTCTCCTTTCAAATCACAGGAGTGAGACTGAAATTATGCTGATTAAAGAAGTCTTATCTTAGTTTGAGGAAAACATGATATCTGCCAAGGATATCCGCACCATTTCCAACAGCCAAGCAGCTATCAAATCCTTGGAATTGATCTCGGTTAACTTTTTAGTAGCTCTAGACTGCCGATCGTCTCTTACGGAGATGTCTGAGCATTTCAACATTCACTTTTGGGTGCATAGTGACATGGCAGAGAATTGAAAGATCAGGAATAGGAATAACTCAACCCATTTGATGGATAAGTGCGCCTGAGGAATACCAATGGTAACTCGGGTAGAACACGAATCTTAAGTGGACAAGTGGAAAAGATATCTATCGACAAAAAAAAATTTATCAAAACTGTATTTGAAAGGCTCTAGGAATCTCTCTCAGTTGAATGCATATCGGTACTACAATAGGTGTCATCATGGAACACTGTCTATTCTATAACAAGGTTGGGGCTTTTTACGAACGACTTTTATAGAAGCTGGATGGTTGAAGAAGAGAAAGAAGTCATTCTTTAGAAGGAAGCTTCACATAGGAGCCGTCTATTAGAACGACTTGGGTGATTTGACAAATCTATACATCAAGAGTCTCTTACATCAGAAGTTCAGAATAGTTTAAGGAGTAGGTAGGGCAAAACTTTCTTCTATGATCCACTTGGTCTAAGCATATGTCAATCAAACGTGGCGCTTAATATCGACTCCTAGAGAACAATGTCTCAAGGATCAAGGTCTCGAACTGCTTTACTCACAATTTGTTTTGAAAGATATTAGCCCACTTTGTAGCTAGATACAATTTGAATGCGCAGAACCCACAATCTATTTACTTTCCCTCTCCTCGGATGGAACGAAATCGAAATCGCATTCAAACTTTTCAAAACACACATCTGACGTTATTAACTTATGATTTTGGCACAAATTTTAGATTAAGTTCTTAATTGCATCCTGGATTAGATCTGCATGCAAGCATCCACACACCATGTCCCGAACCGTACATTGCAAGTTAAATCAATCACTTAAGAGACAAATACTGTAGGCGCCTTGTTGGGGGCGTGAAACGCACTTAAAACTTTTCATCACTACAACATGGCATGTCCCCCTTCGAGATACAAAAATAAACCTCTCAACTATGCATAGGTACACTCACCTGCTTAATGCGATAATCAGAGGTGTTTTCGATTGCAGCAAGTGCGATAGTTCTCGTTCGGTTAATATATTCCTCAGGCGTATATCCAACGGTGTAACAACGTCCTCAGCCTTCTGATAGAAGTTCTCCACGGATGGCTGACGTTCGGCTAGTCTCTGCAAAATTCGAGGAATATTTACTCAATCTTATTACACACACCCAACACACACATGGTAAAGTTTAATTGAATTTCTAATCAGAGACAGGGATGCCAGGATTAGAGCATCGAGTCAACCGAGAGTTATGAAGTGATGATGGCACAATGTTGACTTTTTTTTTTTTTCAAAAAACAAAAAAAAAAAACCTCGTCAAACATTTTTAATTAAAAAACTTTTTCGAATATGTGCTGGATGCACTCTACGGGTGGGTTAAGTTCCCCACGATACACTTTTGTAAAAAAAAAAACGAATTTCGAAAATTTGAAAATTATATCCAGCGGTCCATTCAACTGTCAATGTTTTAGTTTGACACTAGTTTAATACAATTAAAATGTTTATCATTGTTCGTCTGCGCTTTGAGTGGATGACTATAATTTATGCATTTTCGGGATGCATCTGCAGTTTGGGGGGGAGAATGGCTTACTTTTTGGACGTAGCGCGATGATTTTGGAGAGCAAAACTTTAACATGTTAATTGGGGAACAGACTTCGATCTGGTAGAGGCACGAATCACTACTGAAGGGGCGTTTCGCATGGACACTAATTGAAGGGGAATTTGCTGTGTTTTTGGAGAAATAAGTGCCACATGTTGATTAGAATCCCTGGGGAGAACTGATTAGGGTAAAATGTTCAAAGAAAATCAGACACGATGGTGGAATGTGGCTAATGACGGGATATGATGTGATCCATTGATGGTAATGGCAAATTTTGGGTTTGTGTATTTTCGGACGCATTGACCTAATTAAATGGACTGCACTGGTATCTATTCTGTGTTGGGAAAGTCGGAAACAGTGTCAGCAACAGTAATAGCACAGGAAACAAAATTACTAAAAGCTTTTTAAAAAAAGATTGTCTGCCTCCTACCATTAGCTGCTTTAAAGTCTGACTGATGCAACATAGGTGGACTCATTGTGAAACGTACAATGCTACCATTTACTTAAAGAGGAGAGAGGAAGGTATAACGATGCAAATTGGTCAGATTGTCTACGAATTGTACGAACACACCTTTGTGTAGTCTCTAATGATATCTAAGAGCCTAGATTAGAATTCCAAGCCACGCCTTGGACAGACAGATCCGCTTTAACAAAACGCGACACTTAGGGTAGTAAACATACCTACTGAAGTCCTTTTTTGCATTCATTGGCTAAATAAATCGCAGATATTATAACCAATGATGGCATTTCTCAAACTCAATGGATCTGTGAAACAAGAATCCCTTTTTATTGTAGTCTTAGGTGGGAGTGAGAGTTTCAGTTCCAATAATCTATTTAGGCCGAAGTTCAATCACACTCACACTCTACCTTGTGCAAGGGAGTTGATGTGGATCCACTTCAGATCCAAAAGGATATCGTCTTACCTAAGTATGAACTATGATGCGCCCTAAGGACTAGAATTTTTTCTTCAAGTCAATGCTTGGACTTGTCGACAAATTGACAAGACTTCTGGCAGGATTCAGTGCCAAGACGATCTGTTATAAGAAACCACAATCGTACAGTAACATTGGTCCCCGCAGTCGTGAGGTCGTCTAGACAGTGTTGTGAAGGGCTTTCCAATAAGGACGTAACAATTTTGTATTTAAGAAAAAAAGGGAAATGATTGAGATATAGCGTTAAAATTTATTCAAAATATATTAAATTTAAATGTAGAATTCCAAAATTTTCTTCATATGACCAATACAAGTACGTTTGGCGCGATCGATTCTTTAGAGTTGGATTTTTCAGCACTCTTCCACATATATCGTGTCGTGCTCGATATTGTTCCTGAGTTCCTCTAACATTGTTGGCTAATTCGCATAAATCAAGGACCAATTGTAGGATCCAATTCGAGGTGGCAATTCGAGCTGACCATTTCTCGAGGTTACACGAGTACCGAACTTTAATTCTTTGACTACGTGTGTGGCATGTGTCACCATATAGTTAGAACTACATATCACAGATGTCAAAAGACTTCAGAGCTTGAGTTCATTTGAATCTTAAAGATACAGGCTAAGATTTTTGTGCAAAATTCAAGACCAAAATTCACCATGTGAACTGAGAGACTCTCGATTCCTGCGAACTAAGAAATTGGAGTAAGCTCTCTTATTTCCGACCACCGACTCAGAATTTCGGCAGCAATCTTTAATAACTGCCAAACGTTGCTCGTTCATGAACTTTAGCATGAAAAAAATGCTAAGCTTGACTAACGTATTGACATTAACAGACTATAAAAAAAGTTTAAGAATGGGTTTGTATTAAAGTACCAAAATGTCATGCTCTTATTGAAAAAAACCCTTTCACGGTTCTTGGCTCGAATCTCCACCGTTTTTTGAGCTATTCCTTGATCATTGTTGTATTGAACATCGTTTTCGAAGTCTGAAACAGCATTTATTAATAAGAAGGAGTTCAGTCTGGAAAGTAGTCCTACAAAACCAAATCCAGACTCTATTTATAACCGATCCATATATTTAGCATATGATTCCTTTATAGTACAGCGCATACGATCCGCATGTGTGTGGCATAGCAGCTTGACTACCGTCCACCAGATATAAAGCAGTGTGTAGTATGTATTCAAATCCCAGAACAACTCAGACTCCGAATCGCTCCATTTGCATTTCCAGGAAAATTTCCGTCTTTAGTTCAGTAGTTCGAGAAACTGTAGATTGTATTCATTTTTCGCACATGGTCTGGTGTTCCCATTTCGCACTTGAACCTGTACAGTTCCGGGCACATTATCTCTTGAATATATTCAAGCAATGTCTACATATGATGGTTGCCTTCTAGAAGCACTTTCAGATCAGTAGTCAGAAAGCTGATCTGTAAATCGAAAGAAACTTTTCATTTTGAATTATTCAGACAGTCGCCACCTTCCACCACACTACTTGTGACGCAACTCCCTGAATCCCTGTTTACACATGTATGTCCTTTCCTTAGTTCATGTTTCATATTCGATTTAGTTGTCCTAGGATTCAGGAATAGCAACATAAATTGACAAAAGCACTAAACAACTGCGAGTTTTCCGGATAAATGTAGGATCATACGTATCTAAGGACATTAGTAGAAGTCTGTTCGTGTACAGACCTTTCCACGCAAAGTGAATACGGAAATGCACTACACTCTAGTTTTAAAAACTATCGCTTGCCTCAATACGTATTTTTCCATACAATTTAGACGAGCCAAGACCCTCTACTTAGAACCCGATCCAGTCGAGCCCTATTCCATTAAAACTGACATGTCGCCACCAAAATAAATCCCAAACGCCAGTCGGCAGTTCTAAACGCGGAAGCAACATCAACACAATATCGGTCACTTAAAAATAACACTCAGACAGACTGCTTTCAAGGGAAATTAGAAAAACAGAAAAAAAAGAACTGCTAATGATCATAAAAGTGTCATCACCCCCCAACTACTTACTGCTAGTTAACTTAACTACCAGCACTTAATGTCAATACTTGCGCAAATAAACCAAACACTCAAACGGACGTGACTCAACGATCGCCATTATGTCATAGATCGCAGTCTATCTATCTATGTACCACCACCAGGACAGGCGCATCTAAAAATAGTGAAATTCACTTTTTATTCAAAAATTCACTCGAAAACGACGAAAATAACGCGCAATGCACCTCGCAAAATTTACCAAAAAAAAAAAACAAAATATAAACTTTGCACATTTAAAAATTTTGCTCTTCGAAAACAAAACACAAATATCGAGCCAAAAACATGACAAATTGTTATTTTTAAATGAACAAAATGAGTAACATAAACTACGAATTTATCGAACCGAAAATACCGGGTAAACAAACAATATCCACTTCCTAGGTCAGGTAAAGTACTCACGAACACAGCCCAACACACACCTCTTGTAAACAATGTAACACAAAGTGTTTTCACTGTTTTTTTTCGAAAATTTATGAATTATTTTGAAATCAATCGAAAGTATCTAATAATTGGACTGTAGAACCGTTTGGTATTGCGGCGATGCAGGGCGAAATTCGTTTGAAAACTGAATGAGGATCGGTTCGGTTGCGATTTTCATCTTCGGGGGAAATTTTTCGTAAAAATAGCTGAAAATGGCAGCAAGTCGAACGTGGACTTGCTCTCGTGTGTGCTTCGATGTTCCACAGAAAAGCAAGGAGAAGTGAATTTGCAAATCGAAAGTGGAAAAAAAAAAATAGCCAGCGGAACGAATCTAGAACCAAACAAACCGCAAATTGTTTCGCAAAAAAAACAACTAAACAACAAAAACACAGAGAAGTTCGTGTAAACAACAACGATAGACCGGCAAAAGCCAGAGCATGATAATGCACATTTGTCGTAGTATGCGGCGAGACGACCGGCGAATTGATTGTGTTTCCGTGGTGTGTTTGGTAGTTTGTTTAGTGGGGAATAGCCGATGAGGGTGGTAAATAAAATAAAGGAATATAACGTGACATACTTTTGGGCGGTGAGACAAATTTGAAAGAAAATATACATCGACTTTTATACAGAATGTAGAGGCCAGTTGGCGAAAGAGAATGATGACAAAGAAACTTATCTACTTCACCAGAGTTATGGATAGTTGTCTAGCACTCCATCGAAAGCTTCACACCTTAAAACGATTGCCTCGATTTTAGCGTGCGCCTAAATGTAGACTTTGTAGTACATATCCACGTGTGCAGATGGTGGATGAACAAGTTCGCAGTGATCCTCGATGGGGTTGCATCTAAATCAGAGAGTATTTTTTGGCTTCTAAGGGTACATCCACAGTGACCACAAACCAGGAGTGAAACCACACTACCACACAGAAACGATAGCAATGATCTGCTGATCACGCTGCGTATCACCTTTGAGGGAGCAAACGAGATCATTGTGACGTACAAGAATCCATTTTCCTGTATCAAGAAAAGGCTGATAAAGCCATTCTACGTAGCAGACAAAAAAAAAATTCTTTCCCTCTGTCCTTTCTCTTTATACTAAGATTGTTCCTAACTTATGCGAAGGTTGTTTGGTGGAGAGACTGTTGCATTCAACATAAAAAAACAGTTTGCCTATGTTGCACGGAAGCTTTTCGGAGAACGTCTAGATTTTCTGTTGGACTAACCAGTCCTTGTTACTTATATCATAGGCTGTATGATTCAAACAATCTATATTATTAGGCGGGGTTGTCTTGGACTGCGTTCAGGACTTGTTTCAGTCACAGTCACAGTCACAGGACACAGATGCTGGTATTTTCACTACCAAGAATGGCCACTGAGTTTATTGTAATTAATAGTTTGAGGACTCTATCTGTACCATACCCAGGTTGAGTTTCTGAATTCAGTTACAGGACTGAAATGTATGAATTTTACTTGGATAATAGGATACGCTGGGATCTCTGGAAATACTGTAGTCCTATCTCTATTCGCCTCTAGTGTGCTGCAGTAAGTTCTACGTCAATGCATCCGCCTTCCTAGTTCTCACTAAACTTTTATGCTCTAGTGATTCAGTACTGTCATAAATAAATAAATACGCAACAGGTGGATGGGGCCCAAGTCCTAGCTTCTCACAACCATTCGTGTTGTGCGTGTTATATTGAAGGGGCCTACTGTTTAATGCCGTGTCCGAAGGGCAATTTGTTATTTGAGAAGCTTTCTCAGGACAGTTTTACTCCCGGATGTTTGTCAGACGCTCGCGAGAGGTTCTGAAGATCATCAGAAGGTTCACAGTCAAAATTCCTCATGTACTTAATTGGGTGAATCGAAAGAGGATTTCTCTCAACAGATACGTAGAGTTACTGTACCATCCATCGGTTAGACCTCAATGCGTTGCTTAAGACCCTTTCTTTAAAATCTCGTAGACTACAAGGAGGGGTGTGGCTATCTCCCAACTTTATAAATCAGAATTACACAAATCTCCCGCCATTGGATACGTCCCACGTCTCGATGAATTCTCGCTTAAGAAAATCAACTTTTTTCTTAAGTATCTTCTGACTCTTGCAGTATCTCAAGTCGGAGTACTAGGTGTTGTAAATGACGCAAGTGATCTAATGCCATCATACAGACGGGGCATGGGTCCGTAATGAAAAAGAAGTAGAAAGTGGGTGCTCATACTGACACTTCATATGACTGGCATGACAAGATGGTTTTGATATTAGATGACAGATGGTGTCTTGGTTAATATTTTCATTGGACGAGGCACATTTGGAAACAGAAGTTCAAGGATTATGATGAGATCTCCAACAAACAGGTTACCAATTACCACAAATAAACTATTATTCAGATAGCCCCTCCCGATCCCTTCCCTAAACCTCTCCTTGAGATTTGAAGTTGATTCAGCTCATCTAAAGGCTCAAAATAATGGCTCATGTAATGTTGTTTTTAGAGTGGAGTAAGTCTGAGCTTTTTGGTGGTTATCCGCGGATTTTGAAAATGATTTCAAATACATTCAGTCGGGCTCCTAGAACCCATAACTTAACTGACAAATTTGGTCGGCATTCAACAAGGACATAGAAGGATATCTATAGATATATGCTAATCCAAAGCCTGTATAGTTTACATACATTCGGTAGAACTGTTTGTTTAAAACTCATATTTTAATGAAATTGGCTTCAAGGAGTCCAGTTTGTATTAGTTCACTATATCGAGCGTTTATTGTATTTTTTTAAATATTTTAAAAATGTACTCAAAAATCTCTTCTCTCAACTTCAATTTCTTGGATGAAACATAAAGGATAACCCCTTACCAGAGAAGGGGGGTCAATTACCACTAAGTTGTAGAAGGAAGGTTTACGTACATAATGTCAATAAACTAAATAAAGTACACATTCAGTACCCACAACCTCTCGAAGTTATTACTTTCTTTTGTGTTTGTTTCTCCTGTTCTCTCTTCCTTACTTGGGTGGATATGGAGCATAGGATTATGCTCTGTTGTCCTTTGCGTAGTTGTCTTAAAGTTAGTTGTAGCTATGGTTGTTCATAAAAGCTAACAGACTTTCAAAAACTTCCATCAGATCATTGTACGATACCCTCACATATGTTTGTATATTTCGCATCCAGGATGGCTGTGTTTTGATAGCACATAGTGTCGAAAATCGTGCTGAGAGCAATACAATTACTTAGATGGAATAGCATAGTCCTATGACCCGAACCAGATTGGATTGGGTACCTAAAAGGACCCTTTTCGACCAGAAAAATATACAGTTTTTGAGGAATATTCATTCGCAAGTACTTTGAAAAACCGCCCAACTGTCAACTTTCAAAAAATGTTTACAAAATGCACAGACACGACTACGTACACCCAACGATTTCCCTAAGTACACACATTACTTCACTTCACTCTACTTTCGCTAACACTTCCTTTTCATTTTGCCGCATTCATGGCGCTAAAAGTTCAGTGCTCCTTAAATTCATCCCATTTCCGTGTGTACCTACCCCAAATCCAGGACATCAGCGCTACGTACTGGTCTGTTTGATTTCCATCCACTTCCTGCAGATACGTTTCAATTGAGGCCAACGTTACACTCTCGTTTTCGACGACCGAAGTATTGTAATCCTTTTGCTAAGACGGCCAAAAGGATTCAAAACAATCTCACTACTCGATTTGGGTTATTTTTAAAATCGAATTCAAAAATCACTTCAAAAACACACGCGGAATATTCAAAACACTGCAGCAACACACCGAATGTTGCGACAGACAACGACAACAACATTTTTTTGTTGGTTCGGAACGTGTTCCTCCGTAGTCTTCCAATGCGCAATTGCGTTCCTCTCGAAAAAGCTCTCATCGATTTGGCATCATGACCATCTTCATCACTGGCATGGACTAACCCAGTGACAGAACACCAGGAGCTCAATACCCTGGGTGGTTGGGTGGGTGGCCAGGTGAGGTCATACCTGACCGAAGGAACGTTTAATTAATTGGCCATCGATGGAATCAGCTAACAATACATGCCACACTACAACACCACGAGACGTACCCATCTTAGCCGTTAAAAATGAAAGTGGAGTGGCTTAGCTGACCATATAAAGAGGACCATGACGTCGAACAAGAAACAGGAAAAGCTTTCATCGAGCACGCTGGGGGTTTGGCAAAGGGGTTCACGGTTTTCTGGGTTAATGGGATTTGAGTGGCGGGAAGTGTATTGAACCAGATTTGGTGCGCAAACATTCCTTCCGGGTTGAGGAAGGGCCACAGCAAGGTGAATTTACAAAGTTCGTTGGTTGTGCGTGCTGTTCGCAGGAAATGGAAACAAAAGATCCGACGGCTGGGGGGTGTAGGATGTGTTTTTGGCGCGGCCGTGAACGGGAGTGTTATTTGCCAGATTTTGATTTGCGTTCGGTTATGTTTTGATTAAGATATTAGATAGCTGGAAGAGGGATTTGCATACATAATTTAGCCTGGTTAGAATGAAATGGGAATGCTGGAGTGTGGGTGTTTTATATTTGTAATTCAGTGGCAATTAATACTAATTAGGGTTATTTATGTAAATTCGAAAACATCGGCAGCTGATAATGACCGGAGAGGTTATGGCTGTGCTATTAGGGAACACTAAGCACCAGAATGGACCTTTGTGATCCTTGGAGAACCCTTGAATTCTATTTCTCTGCGAAACGCTGTTGTAGTTTGTTCCCTTCGGTGTAGGAATGGGGCTTAAAGAAGGCATTTTGTAGCAGGATGTCGGAAAAAAGAGTTTCACCAGTTCGCCGGAAAAAGAATAAATCCTAGGACATTGGGGAGTGGGTAAGCCGGAAAAGATAATAGATGAGCCTGTTCATGTCAGAGATACATCATACTCAGATAAATCAGATTTTCAAAGCTCAAGAGAATTTATTGGAAAGACAGAGAAATTAGGGACTGTGAGACTGCTTCAAGATTGAACATTTAAAGCCACTGCTGATCACTCATACAGGCGCAGCCATCTTGGTCAAAAATTGATAAATTGTATAGTGGATGCTGTGTCCAATAAAAAATTACCGAAAATTTTCGACCAGAGGGCGGAAAACTGATTATCTTGTTACAGCAAGAAGACTTTAGAGACCTTAAGTTGCTTTAGAGCATCGTTTTAGTCCCTAAAAGTGGCAAAACATAAATAAGGATAGATGGTAGGATTTAAGCTTAAGTCCAAGACTATCTTAATCATTTCAAAGGTCCTACCTATTCCAAAAAATCGTTAAACGTTGGGTCTATGTAAAGCTAAATATGTTCAGACGATTCTCAGGTCGGACAGTACTGTCAGAGGTACAAATGTCTAACAATCGTGTGTGCTTCCAATTTTTGTCTGACATTATTGTAAGCCAAGGATTGTTAGACATTTGCCAAACCAGCCATTTGACAGTAAATTGTCGGGAAGAGTGAGCTGACAATTTCGTTTGAAATTGGCGAATCATTTGCCAAGACGTCTTAACGTCGACGTCCTACAGGTAGGGTCCTATGAACCAAGCAGAGGTGAATGAACCAAGCAGAGGTGCAATTGAATTTTAAAAAAAATTCCTACTGGCTGTAGTCTAAAGTTTAGAAATATACGTAGAGCTCGGAGCCTAACTGGACTTGAAGCCTTAATTACTTATTTACTTACCTTAACTGCGTCCAGGAAAAGGTTCTTAAATTAAGATTTCTTCCTAATCGTTCACAAGATGTTGAACATTTTGAATACACGATTAGATTTCGGGAAAATGGCCTTTCAGCTTCTGAACCAACATTAGGTCTTCTAGCTTATATATCTCCCACTACGGTGTTTCTTGGCCAGATCGATGGTAAGTTTTGTATCTGTTTCACAAACTCTGTTCTGTTGTGTTAGAGCGCCTATAAGCTCTGTGTTTAGGGCTGACAGATCTATGACGGATCAAAGGTTTTTTCGTAGCTTTTTCATAAGAAGAAACTCCGTGAGGGATCCACGGTCCGTGAAAAACTTGCTATTCCTTCAAAGATTCTGTGCGGATTGGTAACTAGAATCTAACTCATGAATGAAGCTTACGATTGTTTGAACTGAGAAGGAGCTGACATCCGACAGCCTGTGTGAAGGTATTCTAGCCTAGTCCGACCAATTTTAGGACACTATATACATAAAATATGTTCGGGATAGTCGGCACGTGTCCGACTGGCTAATACCAATTTTCTTGAAGTGAGAAACCACTAGACATAGTAGGAAGTTCGGCTAGATCTTAGCGTTATATTTGGTCAGAGCTAGAATCTCTTAAGCCAGCTTATGAGTTCCATGAAGAGAGCTTTTCATTTTGTTTCCACTGATTTAGTTCACCAAACAAAAGGTACAGATATACCACAGATGGTTTCAGGCCATCGGTCATTAACAGCCTCATTGTCAGGGATAACTATATGCCTTGGGATGTATGTCACTATAATTTTATTGTCTACAGCTACAGATTAAAGACAGTTCCAAACCAACTTAGACATAAAGTTAAAGGACGAAAGGCTTTAGTGATACTGGCTATCCGATAAAATATGTATATGTGATCTTCGTAGGTTTCTCCTAATACACTCGTTGGCACAAAGTGAAGGCTTCTGCTTGAAAGATAGAAGTAGAGTCCCTAATGCCATTCGATATTTTTGAACAATCGTACCATTTCGAGTGAGTTATCAATTTAAGGATTTGCGCATTATACTAATAACTCCTGTCAGGACTTGACGACTTCAAAAGAGCGATAGAAATTGATTCTTCTTAGCATGAAGTCGGAAATGCACGCTATCGGTCAGGATAGGAGCAAGACTCTTTCATGGACGTTCATACATAAATCCAATTAGTTTGGTGGTTTTGGTATACCATAAGAGGTGAAGCTTAAAGTATACTACACGATATCAGTCTGTGCTCACCTTATTACTTTATTATGAACCGATGCCACAACTCAGGAGCCATAAAATGTTTTGTGGATTACTCTGTTTTGATACCCAAGTTAGCTGTCTGTATATTCCTATACCCAAATTTGGGACCATTGTTGGTTGGATAGAAGTATACCTTGCAGGCAACCTTTAGTAGTTTTGAGGGAAATCGGGGATTGTCCAAACATGGGAGAACTGATTCTGCTGCTGAACATGGAACATATAGAAGTCCTGTGGCTTCTCTAGCATCTGAATAAGATTGTAGCTAGCAAAGGCTTGTTCTATGTCATCGTCGGTTGAAGGTTTTTCGAGTCAATATCCAGTGGATCTTTAGTTGGCTCGATTGGTCATCGCTGTAGCCTGTATGTAACATTCAGTTAGATGTAATGCTGTGCAGCTACCCATCTCTGCCCCACCCTACAAATTCACAACTCAACCTCTATTGTATAAAATTTTATTATAAAATATAAATTCGCAGAGAAATGGCTTAAATTACAGCAGAAATGAAAAACATCACAATCGAGTCAGCCGCCCATCGGACAGGATCCGTTCGGGAATACCGTCCCACACACCTCCTCGACCTGGTTCCATAAAATCGATCCAAATCGACGCGCCGTGAAGTCTACTGTCAGTGGAACTTCCTTGCAATATATACACTTCTCGCGATAGTGAAACAGAAGCGCCTCCTTGAAGTGTATGTGTGTCTCGGAACTACCCTTCACCGAGCGCCAAATCTTATGATTACCCATCTCGATGGCCATCCGACCCACCACAATGCACTTACTCCTATCGGGTGGCGGCAATGACAAAGCCGTTCGCTGCACCTTCACCTGCGTATATAGGAACTTGTTTCGCACCCCTGACGGTGTACTATGCGAATCGTTGTAACCACCCTTGTAGAAGAACACATTCCTAAACGCGAACGCACTCGTTCTACGATCCTCCACAGTCCGCAGGTACTGCACCAATGTGTTGTGCTTCAATGGCATGAGGATTTCGTCCAAATCAACCACAGCCACATACCGATAGCCATCGACAAACGTGGCCCGATAGATGCATTCATTGAATTCGACCAGAATACCGCCGTACCGAACTTCGCGCTCAAAGGCGTAGCCATAGAAATTCCAGGCATTCACTTCGACCACCTTGGAACGCTGGTAGTACTCGAGGACCGCCTCGATTTCGGGACTCACATCCAGTTTGTAAAAGTAGAACTTTTCAGCGCCCAATTGTCGGTAGATCTCGATGAATTCCACCATTCGCAGGACTTGGTCGTAATGCTTTTGCAGGGGCCCGATGCAAAGGGCGAGCATTTTGGTAGGCTTCGCCAGGATGTGTTCCTTTGGATAACTAAAGGTAAAACTTAATGTGTGATCACCAGGATACAAGAGGCTTACCTGATTGGCACATATGTTGGCACCTCATGACTGAGCGCATTCACGGTGTAGATTATCGCCACGGACTCGGGCAACTGGACTATATTTGCGCCGCGTTGCACTTGCAGTGGGCACATGATGGTATACGCCGAGAACTCCATGTCCCAGTGCTCGTGTACAGGAAGCGCTTCGTACGCCTCCACCTGTTCTGTGTAGGTATCTTCGTATCTAAAGACAGAGAGAGGGAGAGACAGTGTTAAGAACCACACCTTGTGGCAGTAAATCTTGGTTTATGGTCAGGCGTCTATTTCTATGGACTGTGGGGGTGGTATTCTTTCTGCAACCAACCATTGGGGGTTGTAAAATTCCTATCGAACTGATTTATTGGCACCGTAGGTGGCAGGCCAATGGGATATCTATTTTCATGGGACACGAAATGCATGTCACGAAAGAATTCCTGACGGCAGTCTCTCGTGGTTGTAGTGGTGGTAACAAATTTAAAAGTTCAGGCATTAAAGGAAAAGTTACAAGAGCCACGTCATGGCGTTCAGGTAGAACGATAGAACGATAGAACAGGGTGGGTTGATAGCCGGGAATTGATTCCTACAACGGATGGGGGCGGAACATTGGGAAATAGTTAGGAAAAGTAATAGTATGTGTGCAGACAGGCGTTATCCTTTTAAAGGATATTGAATAGTTGGGTTAAGTTGGAACTTGCAACGTATGGTTAGCTAACAGTTTTGTTTACTTATGTGTGTTCCGTTGATGTTTCTATGATTCAGTGTGCCTGCCTTTTGACTGTAATTGAAAAATCGATGTGTACTTGAGCTGGTTTGGCAGACAATTAGTCGACTCCATATACTCACTTTATGCTGCATATAATTTGTCCCGCCAATTTCAACGGAAGGACACCAAATACCCTGATCGATCCGTAGAAGATGCGATGGCTCACAAAGTCCCTCGGATCTGAAAGATTGCACATAGACTCACAGCTATCCATGACCACGAATACTGTATATACTTACTATAGAGCTCCGTTCTTGGATCGAAATACGCTGAATATACCTGATGTCGGTAGAATGGGTCACCAATGAACTGCCACGTGTTGTTGTACCGCCATTCCCTTTCCGGTTTGAGAAAAGCCAATGTCTTCTGAATTTTTCTGAGCTCCTCCATGCTGATTTCATTCTAGAAGAATCAAGGGAATGAAAAAACGTTTTGTAGATACAAATAGGGAAACAAGTTATTGATTTTCTTGCACAAATGCCTGGTAATGAGCTTTTCTTATTAACATGTCAGAGAGCAGGCGTATTTTTACGCTCAAACGGATTCCTTGCACTTGCACTTGCACACGTTTCGTTTGTCATATTTGTTAAGCGCCTTAGACTGAGAAACTCAAGAAGAATTCAAGGTCTGTCCAACTTGTGTAGGCATTTGGTTAATGTATTGTAATTGATGGAGGGAAGTAGTTAGACTCGTACGATTGTGGGGTAAGACTATGTTAGGAGACAAGGTTGCAAAGACATTCCAATGGATGGAACTAATTGAATGATTCTGACTCCATTACACTATAGTATCTGAACACACATGCACATCTATAACTATTTTATGCATAAACTGTAGGTATAGTCCTTTACGACATGGATACCTTCAGAGTACATCTGATGACACTATCCACCTACAGGTCCTTGGATTGGTTTGTTCTTTGGATTTGTCTAGAGCGCTCCATGTCTGAGCACCTTTTCGAACGTTAAGAGCCCAAGTGACTTAGTAAATGCCTTACCATCCACTAATTCAAATAGATATTGAGCTAGGATCCCCTATTAATGTATGCTATGGTAGTCTGTTCTCTAGTACATCACTTACATGTAAGGACCTGAGTGACATAGTCCAACCAGAGTATAACTAGAACAAGAAACTGTCACAGTGAGTAGAGTTTTAGAAATGGATGAGGTCCATAGTCATATCACGGATGTAATGTATGTATTTTTATGAAGCCAGGGGTGTTAAAGAAGAACATCACTTCTCTATCTTCCCATATAGGACGGTTCGAGAAGTGCAGGGTTCGAGAAGTGCATTGGATTAGTTCCTCGTATTCTGATGTCAATAGAGGATTTCTTTAAGAGTTCTAGTTCCAGCAAGAAGGAGGAGCAACTGAGTAGTCGGGGATCCTTTAAATTCACATCTCCAACAATTTAAAGACAGCCTTCATTTTAAAAATGTACATAGAGATTTGATGACATTAAGTCCTAGAGATAGATGAGCTCTGAAGCTGTGCATGGTCCAAAAAGACCTCTCCAGCATACCTGGCAAATCATTTGGAAAGGACTCACATTAAACTAACAACTTAAAGTTCGAAAGTATATTTTTGCTATCAGAAGTTCTTCTTCGTTTTTTGGTGCACAAGTGAAGGCCTGATTAGACTTCTGAAAACCCGAATTTACCAATTCAGGAAATCGGACTATGTCCGACTACTATATGAAAGGCTTCAGCCTCGCTTACAAGTTTCAAATGGTGTTCGAATCAAAGCCATATGACCATCATCAACGCGATGATTTCACGCTCTGAACCAAGTGGGAGTGGATCGCAGTTTTCTCTTCAGCGAGGTCTTAAGTGATATGTCAATCGCCCCTTCATCTACAAGAATGGACGAGATCGGACCTTATTAAAAAAAAAAAATAGAGGCTAGAGTTTGCGTTACCATCACTGGAGCTGAGTACCATTAGATGATTACATCGAACTGGAAGATAGTTCGTTTTAACAGAATGAGGCAGAGGTTTGGTAATGATATCATCTCACTAGATGTTATTTCTAGCAAACATTTTTTAAAGTCCTGGTCTATGCGAAAAAATTGTCTAGAATTAGAGCTCCTTAAAGCACTAGCAAGCACACATAGCTTATTCTTTTCGTTTCTTTCAACGGCCACCTCAAAATATTACCAACTGTACGACGTGTACTTGAATATTTATGTGGTCAGCGTCCTGCTTGCGTCGGCTCACAACCCTCTATCAAACGACAGTATGTCCTTCGTTTCCCTTTAATCGACCTCAACTTGGCAAATTTTTTGGGATCCTTCATCAAGACAACTTAATTATCCTCCAGACATTCACTATCCTCCAGACTGGATTATCTGATTCGAATTATGTAGTCAGGTGGTAAAACAAGAAGGATTGTATCTGCAAATTGTATGATCCGATGGGAGAATTGAGAGGATTGTGTTTGGGTCGGTGGCGTATACGTAACTTATTTTAGTTCGAAGATTTTCGGTTTCCACTGCACACTTTGTGCTATGGCTGCACAGGAACGGAGTATTTTACAAGATTTGTGAGATCAGTATGCTATATAGGAAGAGTTTTCATGATACGTTTTCGAGAAGAGTAATTTTAGAACCCGAATCCGGTCGCCAAATGTTCAATCTGCCTAAAAAATTTTTTGGATAATTTTTGCAATAGATTACTACAACATAAAGTGGTTTTTCAATAAGGATATAACAATTTTACACTTTACTACAGATATATCCTTAAGCTTTTTTCATGATTTGGCAATATTAAGACATCAGCCAAAGTTTATATTTTTATGTTGATGTAGTTCAGGAGCAAGAAACGTTTACAAATTATTAAAAGTTACTACCGAAATTTTGAGTCTGTGGTTGCAACTTTAAGTGCGCTTACTCTAATTTTCGGTCGTAACTGTCGCCCCACCAGACAGACTGTGCGTGATATAGTGCATGAATTCGAGTCCACACATATAGTATTGAATGCTCCTGTTTCAATTCTTATAAATTTTAGCCCTATATCTCTATGATTCTTCATTTTGTTTAAGTACAAAATTGTTATGTCCTTATTGAAAACCTCAGAAAACACTCGAATTGGAAGGTTTACCACTGGGTTATATTCACTAGGTAGGTAGGAATCAGCATTAGAGTGACAATTGACAACTTTTCATTGCATGTCTATCCATCATTCCAGCACATCCCTCTCGGATGTACCTTTTAAGGTTGCCAAACAAAAGAATATCGTCGGTGGGCGATCACTGTCGGTTACTAGTAAATAGTTACACTATACCCAATCATTTGAAAAAAAAACTAATTGCCTCGAAAAAAATCCCGAAATGCCTTACAGCAGACAACGTAAACATCATTTCAAAACACTGTAACGCTTATGTTGTTGCCTATTAAGCGGTCAATTATACTTGATGGCAGGCATTATTCGAACGAACGACAGGTACGAAGTGAATGAAATTGAATACTAAATTGATATGGATTTAAAAAAACACAACTATTAGCCCGTCCTCGTACAGAGAAGAGTCACGTGAACAACATGGTTCTGTCTAACCCTCAAACCCTCATCCATTGTCAGGAATAGATAGAACGACGACTCGTGTGGCCTTTTCGTCAATAAAATTCGGACATCAAAAGCAATTGCCACTGTGCAGGGGGACGGGGTGGACCGTGGGTTGATTGTTTATTTTTACACACATTCGTGGAACATTTAGCCATAAACACAACAGTGCACTGTGTTTATGAACCATTCACTCAAAATTAAATCCCAAGATGTACACACTACCATGAGTCACGTGCACCGTGTCAGTATTAATCCACAAAGTACACAATTTATGGTAACTAAAGTTTGGCCACGTTTCAGCTCTTACTTACAGCTGAGTCCTGGATAGAGATGTAGATTAAAATTATTATTATACCCGCAACGATACCGGATAAAAGAAAGTACAGATACTGATGTCGGTTCTCGTGGTACATAGTGGAACCGGACACGAACTAGCCGCCACCGCCACTCAGAAGAACAAACGAATGTCTTTGGAGTGCACTCGCGTACGAAATAAGTCTGTCGGTCGACTGACAGAGCTACACGATGGCAGAATAAAACACATGTACTGTACGTAGCTATATATCGATTGGCCTGATTATCGACAACCCGGCTCGTTTACATACACACACACATACACCGAAGTGGAGAACCTCTAGAGGAGCACAAACTTTCTTGGCTCCCGTCGCGTTCGTCCAGTTGCGTTCGGCTACCACATGTAATTACAATATCGACGTATCGGCCAGGAGAAAGTAACTCGACGCACGATAATAATTATTGTCGTCCTTGGTCCCAAGGAGGGTGGTTGATACTTGAGGCACAATTGTTTCGATTCTCACCAACGACGGCGGCGAGGACGATGAGGACGATGACGAGCAAGGTAAGTAAATAATAGTTCGCGGACAACAGACAGAGAGAGAGAGAGAGAGCGAGTACCTCTTGTCCTAATTGAATACCAATTGGAAATGAATAATTATCCGTTTGTCCTGTGGCGGCGGCCGTTTCACAGGAGCCACTGAAAGGTGATGGCGCAACACTTCACCGTCGAAAACAACAACGACCACGACGACGTGAATGTGAAAATAGGCAGCCATCGACTCTCGCTCCCTCCACCACTGATACGAATTTGATATAAAAATATACATTTTTTATTATTTTACATACAAATGGCTATTTTTGTAACAACTGCAAATTGAGCATCGCACGAGCGTTTTGGAGCCGCATCCACACCGAAAACAAGATACACAAAGTGTCGCCACTCTCTTGCTCGTGTTGCTTCTTGAGATGAAGAGATGATCTTCATCGTCGTCGTCATTGTGCCTCTGGCGTTTAGCTGGAGTCTGCCAGCCTTCCGCTGGCACTACAACACGGCCGGCAGCGAAAAGCATGAAAATAAATTTAAAACATTTTCTAAAATCAGATTTGTTTTATTTTCGTATTTAATGGATTGTGGAAGTTCGAAAACATGCCACCATTACAGTGTTGGCGGAAAATCAAGCGACGTAAATCGGAAGAACGACTTAAAGTGAGCTTTGAAGTGAATATTCGACAGAAAAGTATCTATAGATACGACAGGTTGGACAGCTTTGTTTTCCCTACTGGCACAGTGGTCTGAATGATTATTGTGCCTCTGATTCAAAAACTGCCAAGAAATCGCCATGCTAGACACGATGGGAAAGTATGTGCGTTGGGTAGGTAGGAGGAGTGACTACATGTACAGAAGTGCAGCTTCACTCGAATCGCAAGGAATCCATTGTGTTCCCCGGTGTAGGGCTAAATTTCCCCAACAAAGGGCCAAATTGGCACCAATGTCGTAGCTCTGTGGCGTATACTTAACATTTTTGCAAAAAAGTCCAGAATTCAATATTTTTCCTTTTTAATGCACACAAGGATACAGGATCTAGGGGTATCTATAGACAAAGTAGAGGACAGAGTAGCATCTGTCTTTTCAGAGCTAAATTACCACAGCAGAGGGCAGAAATGGGCAGTTATACGCTTAGCTCTGTGGCGTATACGTAACATATTTGCAAATAATTTTCAATACATTCCATTTTTCTGAACATAAGGATGCAGGATCTAAGTGCATTTGTACACAAAGTATAGGGTAGCATCTGTCTTTTCAGAGCTAAATTACCACAGCAGAGGGCAGAAATGGGCAGTTATACGCTTAGCTCTGTGGCGTATACGTAGCATATTTGCAAAGAATTTTAAATATATTTCATTTTTCTGCACATAAGGATGCAGGATCTAGGGGTATCTATAGACAAAGTAGAGGATAGAGTAGCATCTGTCTTTTCAGAGCTAAATTTCCGCAGCAGGGGGCAGAAATGGGCTTAGTTCAGTGGAGTATACGTACCATTTTTGGAAAGAATTTTCAATACTGCATGCTTTCGTGGACCTAAGGATGTAGGATTTAAGGGTATCTATACACAAAGGAGAGGATAGCTTATTATCTGTCTTTTTAGAGCTAAATCTCTTCAGCAGAAGGCAGAATTGGGTAGAAATGGGCTTAGCTCTGTGGCGTATACGTAATATTTTTCCAAAGAATTTTTAATACTATGCATTTTCCTGGATCTAAGGATGCAGGATCTAAGCATATATATAAACAAAGTAAAGGCAAGCTCACCACATCTCTTTTTAAAGCTAAATCTCCTCAGCAGAGGAGAGAATTAGGTAGAACTGGGCTTAGCTCTGTGACGTATACATAACATTTTTGCAAAGAATTTTCAATATTCTCTACTTGCCTGCACATTAGGATGCAGGATCTAAGCGTATTTGTACATAGAGTAAAGGCCATCTTATCACCTGTCTTTCTAGACCTAAATAGACCTAATAAGGTAGGAGTGGACCTAGTTCTGTGGCGTATACATAATATTTTTCCAAAGGAATTTAAATATTTTTCCTTTTATTTAAATTTTGACGATGACGAAGGTTATTGACTCAAGATCTTGTTCGTAGTTTCTTTTCCATTACAAAGCCACTATCGTTTGGTGGCAGTTCTAGAGCGTAGAACTAAGCACGCAAATAGAAAGATTGTTTTTATTAAGTAAAATCCTTCAAAAACTAGGTGCTTTGATATTCAACATACAAATTCCCGGATCTCACCTGCGTTTTGATATTTACGTGTCAAGGGCTTGTACCAAAGTCCATTGACGCCTCACTTCCTCTACACTTGAGATATACAATTGCTAACCTTTGGTTCTGCACAGATTGTGTAGATTGGGAAGCTTACTTACTTTTTTTTTATCAAAAAACACTTGAAAATCACACTTTTTGCGATCACTAATCAAGTCAATGAGTTATCAAGATAAGTCACTGACCACCATTTGATTTAAGATACATTTTCGTTTTCAGATTTTTATTACAGGCACAGCAATATACATGAGATACTTTGTTTCAAAAAATTACCTCGTACAAGTAGCGGAAGCGAACACAATTAATTGTTATTAAGATTAGCAGAGAGGACAGAATAATAATTTTATGTTCCAATAAAACGCTCCAAATCCGAAGCATTGCACTGGCCCGATTACACGAATGGTGCTAACTACTGGATTTGAAATTGATTTGTTTAGCTAACCACCAGTTTGTTCAGATAGATAAGGGAAATCCATTGATAAGCTGGAGTAAACCCAGTTGCTTCTGTTTAATGTATTCGAGAGATAAATGTATTGTTTTGTGTTTGTTTATATGACGTATTTGGAGAGCAATAGTAGTTCACAGAGAAATGGAATGAGTATCTTAAGCAGCACACCTGTAGTCCGAACTGTTGAAAAAAGTCAGGGGAATCGCAGAAAAGGCAAATGACGACACGATTTAGAAATGCATACCGAGGGCAGGAAGAAGTACAAATAACATAAAGAGCTCGACTGGGTCGTACGTACTTGCCCCTAAATATTGTACTATCTCTGGAGCACTGAACAATGTGAACTGAACTAGTGAACGGCGTGAAATCAACTGATTTGGTTTATTTTGAACTGAACGACTGCAAGGTTCTCGATACTTTGACCAGTTTTTAGCCTCACTGTCACAGGAATATTTAATAGTGAATATGTTGACTCGAATTTACCCTCTATTATAGGCATAGGCTGTTTGGTGGGACGGTTATTATGACCGAAAACTGTAGTAAACTCTTTTTAAGCTGCTTTCACCGACTCAGAATTTCGGTAGTAATTTTTAATAATTTTCAAAGGTTATTCGTTGATGAACTTCTGTGTGATAAATATGTGAACTTTGGCCCATATTTTGACCTTAATTGCTCATAAAACAAGTTTCAGGTTTCGTTTGTACTAAAATGCAAAATTGTTATGTTTCTATTGAAAACTACTATATATCGAGAAAGATGATGAAATGAGAACCTTAACCAAACGGTGTTGGACCAAAACCATATCATATCTCCTGCATTCCTGCAAAATGTGTTACACATAATGCTAACGCCGTTACGTATAGTATCTATAGAGATGGCATAGTCTGTACTATGTTTCTTTGGCCTTAAAGAGAACTAGAATAGCCGTTCATAGTAGTTCAAGACTACCAAGGTTTCTAAACCTTCTTGACCTGGTGACTGGGACTTGAAGACATTCGTTTGATGTCACCTGGGTAAGACTGGTTAACTGGTCTGAATTGCTGTGCTTTTAACCAAGATTGTCAATTATTGATCAGAAGACTCATCCAAGTCTTACCTATTGACACTCGATGAGACTTAAGATTAGACTCTCATCTTCCAAGCTCCACTTTGGGGTAATGAAACATCGACATTTCAAACGAAAACATTTGAGTTTCATAAAAGATGGATTTTTAGTATATGGATTGACAAACTGTGCTGTATAGAAGCAGCAACTGCTAGGACATCTAAAACGGGGAGTTGCCCACATTGATCTGTTAATCATAGAACACTTACCGTCCAACGATGTACGTAGCATCCCATTCCGACAATAATAAGCAACGCAGGCACTACAAACTTTGCGTATGTTCTAATAAATCTGGAAGACACTGGGAACACTATAGAAAGCCAGCTTATTCTTCCGTACATTGGTCTTCCGCAAGGATTACGGAGTAATATTCTTTGTACACAAAATCGATGAACAACTTCAAATGTATTGACAGTCGCGTTGACTTTGTTTTCAAAAACTTCAAAGAACTGTAGGTGTTTCGAAACAAGTCACACAATTTATTTGTTACAGATGGCATCAGAGATAGAGAAGACAGTTTGCAGAGTTTCTTCTTCTACGAAGACCAAAAGTTGGATAAAGAGTGGAGTCTTCTGGACAGGCTGATACCAAATCTGTTTTAAAACTCATTCCGATCGAGAAACCTTTATCCAGGTTGAAGTATAATCCAATACCTGAGGAAATCTTCTCAAGGGGCAACCAAACCCTTGAAGTCGTGCTCTTTCAGTTCCAAGCCCGCTTTATAGTGTAGTTTGCCTCTTAGCGAAATGACCGAGTAATTCAACAAAATGGTTAAAATGGGGAGCTCTAGTACGTCCAAGAACTGGCCATTATCGGTAGCACTAACAACAAATAGGAAAATGGCTCGACATGTCAGGTATCAACAGATATAGCCAAAACTGAATAAGAGTCAGGCTTGTTATAGTAGCATCCTCCCTGAATACTATTCGTACACTAAAAGTTCGGGCGTTTTTGTTCATGACTTCTGCAGGAGCTATAGTTAAGGGTATACTGATGGTACTGATACTGATGCTACTGGCGAACGTTTAAAGTGTGACGTGTACTGCGGCAAAACTGCCGAAAGGTTAAACAAACGATTATATCGGCAGAATAATGAAGGCTTCAGGCTATATCAGGAATGCTCTTCAGAAGGTGACAGCAAAGGTCAAGGTTAAGGCCAGGAGGACTTGAGTGTCATTTTTATAGCTAAAGCAAGTAAGTCAGGTCAGATTCAAGAGAAAGACTGCACACTTGTTAGTATCTTATGGTTCCTTCTCAAGATATTAGAGAGGCTCCTAGATGTAGAGCCAAGTGTCGCTTCGGTAGTCTATATAAAGCTCAACATGCATAGCTTAAATCTAAATTGATGGAAACGCCATTACACTAGGTGCTAGGCAAATCTGAAGCTAGTAAGTTGGTTTCAAAGGACATAGATCTACAGGTAGCCCTGAGACTTTCGGGCTCAAAGCTGCCGAAATACTACAGATGGAATCAATATAAGGTATTAGGCTGCGCTTAAGGTATTAGGATGCTAGTTAGACTCTGTATATGGAATATTGAGGGAAACAATATGGCCGACGAATTGGCTCAGAGCTTCCATAAAGAAACACAGTTTGAGATAAAAAAAACCACCGATCTGTGTGGCTAGAAGGAGAGAAGTTCAACAATATGGCAAACGTAAAACGGCCAAACTTAGAAGGTCGGTATCAAGTGGTAACTGAGATTATACTTTCCTACTCCACTGTACTGCTGTACTGACAAAATCGGACACACTTCTGTATCTAAAGTCTTAAGCTTATTCTAATCAGTTAACAGATACTATATGCACACATCGCGATGAATAATCGGTAAGCCCTAACCTTCGTAGCCACTTAACCCAATGAAGTAGCCTCGAATAGAGCAATTTTGGAGAAACCACTATTTTAATTGAACAAAGATAAGCTCGAACTTTTTATCTCAAAATATTACCACGGAAGTCATTTAAATAAATATTAGCCAACTTACTTTTCTGTCATTTTGGTAAATTAGGTGAATAATTCCCAGCACAGCCAGCAACAGCACAAGGATATAGGTTTTCCTAAGGCGGAACCTCCTAATCCAAAACGAGGTCATTCCCATTATCCTGGCCACTTAAAGTTACTCAAGAAACTCCACAAATTAAACGCTAAACTTCACAATGAGACAGTTCAGTGCGAAAACAATTATGGCAGACTATCGTTCGAGTTACTACACATAGTAGTTGGCTTGGCCACTGACTAGTTGGAATAGATAACAATATTCCGACAGATTCATTGAATGGTTTATATCTTATATTTATTTATTGATTAACTCTTGAAAAATTGCAGTTGCAATGCATCATGGATTTTTCTTTTTTTAAATGAAGCCTTTATCTGTAACTTTGCAACCTTTCGAGTGGTACCAACATGTTGGATCGATTGGTCGTCCATATTCAACATTCAGTGATTGCTCGGAGTAAGGTGGAAGGAGGATACCATATTCCAAGCACCAACCTAAGTTCGATTGTTTGACGGAAGGCGGTCAAGAAGAAATATGATCTTCAAAGCGCGAGAAGGATTCAACGGGCAAGCTGTCAAGGATTGGATTGCTGGAAACAATACTGAATCTCGGCAGCTAAAACTGTGCTAAGACTACCTCAATTCTGAATCGGTGCGGTCTATGGAGACTCTATCTTGGAGAGATCATCCCACCATCAAGCTGCAGTCGAAGTTTCACTGCAAGAATTCATAGCTGCTAGAAGTGGGATGATGGTACAGTCTGTACGGAGAAAGAGCTAGCCATCTACAGGGTGGGCCAAATACAAGTTTCTTTTTAAAAATTCAATAAAATGAAGAAAATTAAATGTTTTCCATGTGTTATGGCTTAATTAGTAAGTGCGAACATCCCCATTAAATATGGAACACAACGTCGTTCAAGTGACTGCCTCGGCCTGCTTCGTAGTAGCGCATTCTCTCACTCCAATTTTCCAAGACCTTGTTGATGGTTTCGGGCTGTAGCTCACGGATTGCTAGACTGATATTGGCCTTAAGTACTTGAATCGTTTCCGGATTATTGGCATAACATCAGTCCTTCACGGTTCCAGCTGCAAGGCGGCCAATCGTCAAGACGGTTGATAACACGATTTGGGAATTTGGTGCGCAAATCTGCATGAACCAGAGGTCGTCCAAATTCATTTCTTCAATTTCAGTAAAAAAAAAAGTAAGTTAACATGGCTCTGTAACGCTGTAACCAAAACGTTGTTCCCAGCCTCATTTATGGAAGAAAAATGGTGCAATGATGCCACCACTTCACAGTACGCACCAAACTGTCAGTCTCTGTGGATGCATTGGCTTCTCGACAGTAACGTGCGGGTTTTCCGAGCTCCAGATGTGGGTTTGTTAACCTAGCCGCCGAGATGCAAATGCGCCTCGTCAGAAAAGATGATGTGAGCTGCTGAGATCGATAGCGAGTTGATGTTCGTTAACTGAGTCTCAAACTCCCGGCTACAGCAGCCACATTCTCGTCTGTGCACAAACTTGCATACAGTAGGCGCGGTGGGTGCCTCATTTCGGCCAAAACTTCTTTTCAAATAACGCACTGGTTGGGCTACACAGCACCCACTTTGGAAATAAGTTGTCAATATTCCCCAACGTTGTTCAAACGTAAAGCGACTCATTTCGTTCCGCGGAGGTATGATACTGCTTTTCTGTCAAGATTTCGAGAGGGAAATAGCTGTCAGTGTCAAAATACTCAAACAGCTGTCAGTGGTTTAATTTAAAAAGAAACCACTAGACGTCCACTCTTTATATTGAAATGGTGTCTGAGCTTAAGACGAGTCTTAGGAATAACGGCGTTCGCACTCCTTAAATTCTTCAAAAGCCCGAGCCCGCGGTGAATGAAATAGAAAATAACCTTCGAATACTCGGACCTTTAATAGACAAAATTCATGATCAGTGCTGGTTCATTTCAAAGAAGTATTAAATCCTTGTAACCAGATCTTTAAAAAGAGCTTCTTTGGACTGGCAATGCACTTCCCGAGCAATTGCAGCTCGTAGTTATGCAGTATGGAAGAAATCCTTGTAGACCATGTACTCTGTTTAAAATCAGTCTCACCATATCTGTCAGTCACTGGCAGTCACTGATGGATACCTGTCCTGTCAAACCTGTCCACTAAAAACAAAAACACATCTCGTCCCATTTTGACGTTTATTACAGAACTCATCATGTTAAGGCTCACCATCCAGTGAGTCCCTGAAGTTCAATATCATTTCATCGAAACAACATTTCATCCTCGGCATTTGGCTCAGTAGTCCATGGAGTCTCTCCAATGAATCCGTCAACTTCGGTTCAATTATCCTCCGATATAGCCTTCCAATTGTGTGCTAAAAAAAATAAATGACTTCCTTCAAAAATGCTCACACTAGGACAATTTTTTTTTAACTAAACAACGTTCACTACTACAATCCCTACCGAAACACACTTGAAATAAGGCCGATGTCCTTCGAAAACTCAGTCGAATTTCCAGTCTTGAACTCTCATCTCCCCCGGTCTCATTGAAGAGCAACTCAATCCTTGGCCGCAGCAGCAAATCCGACTCAAGAGCAAGAAACCTCCCCTCATCGTGATCGGTCACCCTCAGCAGATATTCGTAATCATCTGCAAAACAAAAAGATAAAACCAAAACCAAGTTCAAAGGATCACGACATTGACACAAGCAAAACTGAACTCACTTGAGTAAATCATGTAATGTTTTCCAATACTTAGCGGCTTAAAGTCGGCGGCCATAAAGAACGGAAGCCAATTCATCCACTGCAAAGACAAGACAACAAAAAACCGTCCTAATTAATTCTTTCCCCGAAATAGAGAGGCTGATTGGGGCCAAACACAGTCGGTGTGGGGGCAGAGAAAAGGACTTCAGTTGAAGTATCCTCATTGGACAACAACAGCAAAAAACCGAATGTACTGTGCTAAATCAAAGTTTTCCATTTGTGGTGGATACTTCTGATTACGGCCATCTCCGACGAAAGTCGGCCAAGTATAGGTTGGAAGGTAGGAAATTAAGTTAGATCAGGTGGGTGGGTGGTTTGAGACACATCTGAGAATTTAATGACTGTCAGTTGTCGATTCTCATTTTCACCAAGTGCACCATTTTTTCGTCCTTTTTTTGTTTTGCGAATTTATTGAGCATTTTAATGAAGAAGCCGAGTAATTTATAAAACATTCCTGATTGACCCAGGGAGGTAATTAGAGGCGAATGAAAACCTTAAGTACTTTGCCGGATGATGGAATTCGTTTTCGTTTTCGTTTTCGTTTTTGGCATTACTCGTACTCTGTGGGGCTATTCTAATTTGCGAGGAAGTTTTTAATTATAGAAAGCTTTTTGGGAAGTAGGGAGTGACCTCTTGATGAAAGTGGTCGTCTTAAAAGGCACAGTAGGGGAAGTCGTTTGGTCCAATTCTTTTAATTTGTAGAGGGGGCTATGGAGTAAAGCGGTCAGGGAGAGATAGAATTGACTTGCTTTGAGAGATGATGGTATTGAGGATATTTAAGGAGGGAGGACTTCATAAATTAGACTGTTATTTGCTAAAAATAAAGAGAAAGATTGAGGGTACTTTTATGGTGCCGAATACCCAGAGATAGATAGATATAGACAATCCTGGTTGAATATAGTCAGACCTTGATATGCACTTCCAAGACGTCAGTTAGTGGAGACCATGAGCAATGCTAAACCTATCCTGCAAGCTAATCAGGAGACTGACTCATTGGTTTTGAAGAGAATCATCATTATTGGAATCGGCAAGTAGTTCTAATCCGATCGCTAAAGGTTTCCGAGCATCTGGATTCGTGTCTTGACAAGGCTACATGGCCTCAGCAGAGGGTAAAGTTATGGAGAACATGAGTATCTCGGTGGCGTATACGTGATATTTGTGCATAAAATGTTCATTTATTTGGATTTTTTTAATGTCGAACGAAGCAGGATTCAAACGAATCTTTGCACAACACACAGAGCGACTGAATTCCTGTCTCGACTGAGCTAAATCGCCTCAGAAGAGTGTGGAATTGGGAAGAATATGGCTAGCTCGGTGGCGTATACGTCATATTTGTGGAAAAAATTGTCATTTATTTCGATTTTTTTAATGTCGAACGAAGCAGGATTCAAACGAATCTTTGCACAACACACAGAGCGACTGGATTCCTGTCTCGACTGAGCTAAATCGCCTCAGAAGAGTGTGGAATTGGGAAGAATATGGCTAGCTCGGTGGCGTATACGTCATATTTGTGGAAAAAATTGTCATTTATTTCGATTTTTTTAATGTCGAACGAAGCAGGATTCAAACGAATCTTTGCACAACACACAGAGCGACTGGATTCCTGTCTCGACTGAGCTGAATCGCCTCAGAAGAGTGTGGAATTGGGAAGAATATGGCTAGCTCGGTGGCGTATACGTGATATTTGTGGGAAAAATTGTCATTTATTTCGATTTTTTTAATGTCGAACGCAGCAGGATTCAAGTGAATCTGTGCACAAAACGCAGAACGACTGGATTCCTGTCTCGACTGAGCTAAATCGCCTCAGAAGAGTGTGGAATTGGGAAGAATATGGCCAGCTCGGTGGCGTATACGTGATATTTGTGGAGATTTTTTTTATATCTAACGACGCAGGACACAAGCGAATTTGTGAATAAAATTTTCTTAATATAGACCGACACAACGATGTCCTCGTTCTACTGCGTTGAAAAGTTGTTTGCGAATCTTGGTAAGAACACAAAAAGAAAAGCACATATTTCAACAAATTGACAGGACAAACTAGGATTCTTCAAACGAAACACAACCAGGAATCGCTTATAAGCATAAACTTCTTCTACCAGTTCACATCAGGATGCCATCATTAGTGGCAACCAATTTCTTGACACAAACTTCGATTCACCTCTGCACTGATTAGACCTTCATCTCCGCCCCTTTCACAACCACTCACCAAAATGTGCAGATACATACCCTATCGACCAACTCTGGCATGGTGACAAACTCATAGAGTTCCCTGTGACCAATGTTATACTTGAACGAAGCGAATGCCGTGAAATCATCCCCAAAACAATTGACATTCGTCTGATAGCACATCGCCAAAATGAACACCACCACGAAGATCAACTTAAGGTCCACAACAGTCATTGTTCATAAAAGTTTCACACTGCACTGCGTCCGGTTACGGTCCCACTCCACTGCAAGGACGAGACGTGCAGCTGACGACGACAATAATGGTGATGATGAGAATCCCTTTTATTTCGCTTCAACCCCTTAAGTCATTATTGACTGGGCGACGATCGACGTCGATGTCGATGACTAAAACCCCTTGAGCAGCGAAAAAGAACTCCAGATGCCCGATTAAATGGCTCTCATCTCGAAGCTAGTCACTCAGCACTTTATTTCTTTTTTTTGTTTTATTTTTGTATCCAACCAGTCTCTCGCCCACACGTTGCCAGGACGAGTGTGATTCTCAATGAAACATTCACCACATAACACTTTTATACTTTTTGTCGAATGAAGACGATGCTTCTTGGGGAATAAAATCAACTCCCAACAAGAGACAGGGATAAGGACGAGGACGAAATCTCGAATCCTGAAATCTAACTATAGCATCCGAAAAATGCAGAAAGTTTTTGCTCCTGCACTGATTTTTTTGTTCCTTTTTCTTTCGTTTTGCGTGTGTGTTTGGTTTGCAGGAACAGATGAAGGAAAAAGTTTGCTCCTTGAGAGTTGTCCTCCACGTCGTCGTCCCCTTTGCGCGTCGCTTTCGGAAGACTACTCGTACTGCGGCAGTGTTGCTTGTGGAAACGATACCAAAAAAAAACTGAATATTCCTGCCTAATGTAGTTTGAGCGAAGATAGTTGGTGACACTTTCTGGGGTTTTTTTTAATTTTTTTTTGTGCAGAAATGATGGGTAAAAGAAAACTGGAAACAGTGTGGCTGGCAAGAAGGAATCATCTTGTCGACTTCAAAAACGTGAGTGACTGTTACTGGTAAGGTTACTGGACCTGCGATTTTGAACAACCGCCCAAGTAGTTTGGTTCAAATTTGTGTGAGGCACCCTTGTGTGTCACAATAGGGTGGCCCTCTCTATGATACCAAGCTGCATGGGAATAAGGAACAATAAAGCAGCAGAAAACTGAACCATTTAGAGGATCATGCCTCAAAACGATGATTCAGGATCCTGGGAAAAATCTTCAAGGTCTGAGAGAAACTAAGAAACTCCTTGTGGACTCATAACCAAAAAGATTCAAAGCATGCAGCCGTGGGGCAGTACCAAATGTCTGATAGAAACATGCCGATCATGTTTAGACTGCTCAGAGAAAGTAGTTTGGAAAGGTTTCTTTAGCATGCAATATCCTTACTAATGATAAGGAAGAGTACAGGATCTTTAATCACAAAAAAATCAGTGCTCTACGAGGTAGAAACTAGAGATCTAGTCCAATTGACTTTGAGTCGGAATTGCGGAACTTGAACCATTCAAGTATCTAGTCCTTCTGAGACGAAGGGATTCACAGAGGTCACTCTTGTTGGATCAACTTTTTCCAAAACGGGCCACCAGCTAGTTCTGGTTAGTTGAGACATTTATAAAGAGACCCTTTTGTTGCCTATTTAAGGACAGAAGTTGTCTGGGCCTTTCGTTGTTTTAATGGGCACCATGAGGTGAAAGTTGGCCAGATTGTCATAGTCTGATGTAATTTTGGTTATGAGGAGTCTAAGGGATCCATTTGTAGTTCGTTTGAACCCAAGTGTCCAGGAATTCAGCAGAGCTTGACCACTTTTGACTTGGAAGTTTCTTGGGTATATGTTTTTCACATTTCAGAGTGTATAGGTCCCGGAAGTCCTCGGTGATATCCCAGATGTCCGCTTAGAACACATTAACGTAGTTATGAGGTTTTATGGAATGGGCAATCGTAACGGTGGAGAGGGAAATTTGGAATCAATAGTGAGACTGCAGACCGAGTTGGGTGGTGAAGACCACTTGGTGATGGTTTAGTGTCAGATTGAATGACTTTTCCACATCGAGGTTTAGCGAAGACCTAGACCGCTGTTTGGTACACGTTTTTTAGTGAAGAATCTTAGTCAGATGGCCTTCAGACCAGACAGCTGTAGATTATAACTTTGACAGATAGCCTTGTAAAGCTGGAGGAGTTTCCTAGTCAAGTATAATCACAGCCTCACTTGCCTGACCCGAAAAAAAGTTGGGCCTCCAGTAGGACTTATCCTGGTCAAGTAGTAAGTCCCTACCCTCCCACGTCGTCACTTGTTGAACCTAGTGTTCTAAAGTGTCCAACCATTGTGCGAATTTTACACCATAGTGCCTATGTAATGGATGCATTCTCAAGCCCCTTGAAGGCAAATTAAAACCAAACTTCCACTGAATTTCACTTACAACTTGGGTCAGTTTGCCCCCTATCCACACCTACACAAACCCGTACACTCGCATGGTTCTTAATACAATTCCATCGTACCCCTAGGGGTTGAAATTGATTTTTCGTTCTCGAAAATGCCTAACCAAAAACAAAAGAGGCCGTGAAGCCTTACAACACTGCGTGCAGTTGTTGTTTACGTCTAACATGTCCAGTTCCATGTGGCAATGTTGAACTTGGTGTTGAACAAGTTGATTTTAATTGCTTTATGACTTTTTGCGCCTCTGCAAAGTGGGTCACGTTTTTCTGACAACACACGCAAATACTTGATAAATTGGACCATGAGGGGCATCATGATCCTGTGGAGGGGCTTAAATTATTAGGTCCTGTATCAAAACACAATTTGAATACGCTGATATCGAATTTGATATTCAAAATGGAATTGATTTGGCTGGCAGAATGAGTTTGACATTCGACTTCGTGTGGAACAACAATTGAATTTGTTTTGAAAGCTAAATCAGCTGGTGGGTGTTTTGTGTCGTGTAATGGGCAGACAGGGGCGTCGGTCTGGGTACACTGAAATGTTAGAAGTTTTGTGATTCTTAGAAAGACTTCAAAACTAAAAGACTGTATGGACCTGCACTTAAGACTTCGGTTAGTCAACGTATGGGTAGTTCTCTGCTTTGTCAGAAATAGAGTTTCCAAGATCAACGATTGCATCATTATATGAATGAACAGCCTCCCATTTTAAGCCGCTAAAGCATGAAACCGTACAAAAACTTGACTATGTTGCTCGAAACGCATTAATAGCTTGTTCAAGATCTCACCAATCTCTAGGGTAACAACTTTGATTCTTGGTTGGTTATAAGTTAGATAGCTTCTCAGTAATGGGTCGGTAACTTCCAGCTATGTACTATTTTAAACAAGAATTCAAGTGTCTACCCTTGGACTGTCTTTTCCAAAAGTCACCTCTATCGTCGTTGTTACTACTTCGCCATCTTAGAAATTTTAGATCAGTGTAGCGCTCTGTAGTTCTCCCGGAGTGTTTAGCCTATATTCAGGTGATTGACCAAAAGACAGTGTGCACTAGGGTGGTTCCGCGTTTTATTTCAAGTTATTCTGTTTGAAAGACTTCCTTCCTAATTCGTATGGAAGGAGGTAGCCCCTATCAGAACATGTCCAAGATTTTTAAGGTTTTCTTGCTAAGGGCTGTGACAGTGGTACGGTGTTTCGATTTCAACGACGGCATGCTCATTGACGATGGAGAATGCTCGCTGCTCCATCAAGCATGCCTATGATATTGGCATTATTACCAGAACACAGAGGGCTGTCACAGAATACAATGAGGGCTAGACAAAGTATACGCTGTTAACAAGAAGGGAGGCATAACATCGGCGAGTTGAGCAAAACGTCAATAGAGAGCTGTAACTTCGAGGAAGTAAGGGACTTTGTCTACCTCGGCTCTCCTGTAAGTTCGGACAATGAAATCTCGGCAGAAATTAATCGAAGGATAGTTCTCCAATCGCTGTTTCTTTTAAGTGAATCGGCCGGTCGTCTAAGGAAAAGCTTTTTAAGCAGGTTCACCCCGAACTGTGGTGTGGTGTGGTTCTCTTTTGAGTTCCACTTATTCTTCTGGAGTAGATGGGACATTTATTTTTTGGCCCACAGACAGCTCTATAAATCTGAAACCTCGGACTAGGAAGTGTAGGCATAGCTTCGATTGTGCTTCATTAGGGTCTTGATGACCCGTTTGGGGCGTAGGCATGTCAGGCATATGTTTAAGATTTGGTTTCGATCTGTTTATGAATTCGCGTGTTTCTTGTGGGAAGTCAGTTTTCCATATAGAACTTCGCATAGTATGGTGAGGTACCTGACCCGAGGCAAGAGATAAGTCACCTGCACCCAAGTGAGTCCTTGCAAGTCACCTCATCAACGTGTCTATCACTCGAATAGATTCTAAACAGATTGGTTTCAAACTTTGTGTCTGGTAGAGGTTATTTCGTTCGAATATGTTCGAAAAGGACATCACCGTTTGAGTTAGATTCAGAACATGCTGTGGGTATGTTTGAGTACTTACCTACTATTTCTAAGCCGTCAACCCCTTTCCGACCACACTGGCCATTCACCCATTATCCGACACCGAGTCACCCACTCGACATTGGCCACCATTCGCGTCGTGGCGGTTATCGAGTGCGAAATGTCTGTGTTTAGCTTTCGATTGAATGTGATTGCATTTGAAAAATTGCTGAAACCCACTCGAATGTCAAAATTTATTACAAACCCCACTTTGGTACCTACAACAGCATTGTCCTGACTGGTTGGGTGGCGGAACTAATATCGCGCATTCAATGTGTGTGGGTATAGCCTGAGAGGGATCTGACATGGCAGCACCACAATTTCCGTTGAAATTTATCTCCCCATTTTGTTTTTTTCGGAAGGATGGCAGGGGAGTAAAAGTTTTCCTCAATATCTCCGCCGCAGCCAGGCCCCATTGTAAGAGAGCGAAGAAGAATGGTCGGAATTCCAGAAGAAACTACATACTAGCGCTTTGCTGGTGTTTTTCTTCCTGGCGATATGTGTATAAGGACTCTGGTGATGCTATTTCAATATCACATCGCTTCCTTATTTCTTCTTCGATATTTTATGTTGGCTGCCATGTGGATGATTTATTATGGACGCAGGCATTTAATTCGATTTTACCGCCTTTGGCGTTGTTTTGTTGGGACTTGTCGGTATTTTTCCAAACCGACGCAACGACCGAAATGTAAGAAATTTTGGCACTCACCGTCAGGACTGCGGTTGGGTTTGCTTTTACGTTTTCTTAGTGTCATTTTCGGGGCAATGGTATTTTGTTTTTTGTTTTCTTTTTTTGGAAAAGTTTCCAAATAAAGAGGAGTCCTTAAGTACGATACCTACAATTTATGTCGGAGATTAGGCTTGGAGATACAATTTAAAGTTATAGGTTGAGGCGAAGGAATTTTAAGGACACGTGGAAGTTGAAAAGGTATTTATTTCTCTTTGTGACAAATTTTGTTTCTTTGTTTTGTTCACAAGGAACTGTTTATTATTGTTTCGTTTTTTTTTTTTTTTTTACAGAGCTTGGAAAAAGTTCTTAAACTCTTTAAAGGACACTGTTCGATTCCTTGTTTGGTGTATGGGTGTAATGTAAAGGGACAACGAAAACAAATAACTTTCTGATACACTTTGAGTTATTCCTGTCGAACTTAATTAGGAGAAACTGATGTGAGAGTAAGAATTTGCCAAAGGAAACCAAAATCTAAATGAAAGTAATGAGGAGATTGTTCGTTTCCTAGTTATTTCAGAGTCCTTCTAGAGCCAAAAAGTCCTAGAGTAAAAGTCCATGTTTGAAATCCTACTACTCTACACCGCGTGGTACCACGACTGACCTTCTATTGGTCTAAGTGTGCCGGTGTAACTTACTGGCAGGCACTGCACTGCATTAAGTCAAGACTTAATTACAAGTATAATGGACGGACTTTTTAAGCTGTTTTTAGGCCCGTTGGACCTCCATATAAATTACTATACAGATTTAGATATTTTTAAAAGGCTTACTGCCGACAATATCATCTCTGTTCATTATTGACTTAACTAGAGCCATCTGTGATCAAATGATTTATTTTTAGCAAAGTCAACAACCACGCGAAGTTAGATGCATATGTACTTGCTTTCTTATTGGCAGTTCTTATAAGCATGAACTGACTTTGATATAAGATACAAATTTTTGTGATCTTCTGATCCCTTGACTTGAGATGAAACTGGAGACAATTAGATGCCAAAATTGTTCAGATTCATTATTCATTCAGTATCTATATGATACGATGAACAGTTCTAATGAATGAATTTTTAGCCAAAAATTGGAAATAGTCAAATTTGTGCGACAGAGTTCAGATAGATGCTTGAAGTATTTTTGACTTCGAGTCCTGCACCTATTCCTGTTCATGTACAGTTCGTGAGTATGCTCCATTTTGTTGATATAAAAACAGTCCTGTTCAGTCCGGCATGAACTTGGCCAAGAATGGGTGACGTCGATCTCAATTGGTATGAGACGAAAATACTTCGGGTGTACAAGCTGTACGAGTTGTATAGAGAGATCGACAATACTACAACTTAGATGGGTAGCTCAAATTAGGCCCGAGGAGTCTTCGAATCAACTATCAAGAGACAGCACAATAGAAGAAAACATCACCTAAGGTGACGCGCTCAAGTAGACAGGGACCTTAACGAACTTGGTGTGCCTTCACCTGGTTGGTATGGCTAGTTGGTTAAGGTTCAGTTCCACCCCAGAGAGTTGAATCACATAAACTAAGTACCATCTCACTTTATCTCGCGCTTGACTATTAGATCACATTGTACTTCAGTACAATGCTTTGCTTTGGGCTTCCTTGATTTGAAGTCGATACTCTGTAAGATCATCGAAAAAAGATTTATTTTGTGTGCGAAGTTTGGCCCTACCTAGAGCTGCGCAGTGGCACTACAGTTCGTGGTGAACCGGGGCCTTGGCCAACAATCGTCTCCAGTTAGCCCAGTCCTTACCTAACTGCCTCCAGCTGTACAATCCAAGTCGGTTGAGGTTCCCTTCTACTTCTGCGCGCCACCTAAGGCGAGGTCTTTCTTTACTGCGTTGTCCCTCCGGGTTTGATTCGAAGACTCTACGGGCCGGACCATTGGTGTCCATTCACTCTACATGTCCTAGCCATCTTAAACGACTGATGCGTATTTTTCTGACTAGGTCCATGTCGCTGTACAGTGCGTATAGTTCGTCGTTGAATCTCCAACCCAAACGGGATCGAAAATTACACGAAGTATCCTTATTTCGAAGCGACTGAGGATCTCTTCATCCGCTGTAGACAGAGTCCATGCTTCAGCGTCATAAAGCAGGACTGGGATGATCAGGGTCTTATATAGAGTCTCCTTAATACTTAATTGCCTTCTTAGCCCAAAGCGCGATTGGAAAGAGTTGTTCTTCGTCTTATATCAGCTGAGGAGAGCTGGACAGTAACATAGGGATATTGCAGCTACGGCAATGTACATTGAATGGAGTACCATTCTGCCCGCAAGTTCTTTTTGTTCAATAGTTGATGGGTTCTACTCCTTCAGTATTCTGGCCATAACTGCCTGGATATGATACAGTTTCACACCCCTGCCGTCTACTATCGGTTTGAAATAGATAGTGCTCAAAGATTTGGGATCCCCAGGAAGGCGAAGGTCCAGTACCTCATACTAGACCTCTAAGATATTAGCTTTAAACTAGAGACTGTACTAATACATACATATACTCCAGATACTCTAGTTTGCATAGGGAATCTGACTTTTTTATCCGACCAAGAGGGACTAGTTGACAGTCCTGGTAACAGATATGTTATTGTTAATAGAAACACCCCTGTCGAAGGGAGTTGAAGAGCACTATGTCCTGCTTTTCTTTGGGATCTCGATAGTAAGGATGAACTGACCACTCCTTGCGATGTTCCTGTAGAAGCCAGTGCTTGTACTTAACTGCCTCCCGGTTCTGAGTTTATGCTGGGTTTACGCTTTATTGATTGATGGATTAAGACTTCAAGTTCTTAAAGGCTCCTTCTAGGTCCAGGGTACTATTACTAATTCTTTCAGGACTTTCTCAACTTATTCATCCTTAACATAGACATGTAGGCCTTTGGAGTTAGTTTAGATCACATGTGTAAATCTGGAGTAGGAAGAAGTCGAGCCTTATCTGCCAACAGCCCTCTTTGTGTCGGAAAGGAATTCAAGCATAAGCTACAAGCTGGGAATAGAAAAGTTCAAAACGGTTCGAATGGTCCTTATTTTTTTTAAAAAGAAACCATGATAACCACGGAGACCATGCTGTTCATCCAACCTAAAGAAAAGTTACTCAATTTCAAATGTGCCCAACTTTAACAATATCCAATACCAGTCTTCTTACTTTAGTTAACATTCCTTCCACCAGTATATCCTTGATGTACGTATCTACACATTACCTTCGCTAAAGAAAAAACTATCAAGTTTTTAATAATTTACGTGCACTCGTACTGCGCCGCCTTGAATAAAGTCGTAATAAAAGCAAACTCTATTCCTTGTAACAAAGAATACCATCCAGGATCTCGCAGACCATCCAACTTTAACTACCCTTTTCCTCCTTGCATTGCGGATAGAAATTCCAATCATGCGATTCAATATTTGACTCAATTCCTAGTTTAATGGTGCAGTACGCTGTGTATATTAATTTCGAAGCCAGGAATTGAAACGACTTCCAGGTGAAATAATAGACCGACCATAAAATCCTCCAAAGGATAATGGTAATAATTTCTCTCTGGGTAAACTATAATTTTTATGCAATTTCACTGGCACCGGCACATAAATTTCCTTCCCTCATCCTTCCGAGGCATACAAGACTTTGCAAGGGTCCATTGGCAGATGTCGTGACAAGGGAAGAAAATCTGCAGAAGAATGCCATAAAAACTACGCGCCGGCAATAAGAACCCCAGAGCACGAACCATGACGCACATAGCTAAAGTCCATAATGGTTGACTCGCATAAATTCAATTGAGACCGAGAACAAGAGCACAGGAACAGGAATCTCCGAAATAATAATAAAAAAAAAAGTGAGAAAGAAAGAAAAAACGAAAACAAAGAACACGCAAGCAAATCCAATTTTTCCTCTAAAGATGTCCTTTCTTGCAGAATGCAGTCTGCTTCTACGTCGTTGCATTTGTACCGAAATCAATGGTAGGTACAATGGGATGGAAGCAACCCCTAAAGAGATCGAGAGAATTGGTTCACCCCTAAGGACTCTAACAAGGGTACGTACGTATGGTGTCCTCGTGCGGACATCTTGCATGTGCACCTTTGAATTCAGGCGAACTTAAAGATTATCCCCAGATGAAAGAAGAAAATGTCCTGTGAAACGTCCTAAGTCAATGTTTTTGAAGGTTTTCTTGTATTTTTTTTTTCTTCTTATTATATTGCTGTGTATGCCTGTTGCCTCTGTGTCTGGTGATTGAGATGATGCCATTGTACGAGTGTGTGTGTGTTTTTTTTTTATTTGGTCCCAAGGAATACCTGAACAGTAGCCCCTTCCGTGAGCTATGGCAACCGGCCGAAAGTATCCTCTGTGAGATTCGTTTATTTTCATTGTTCGGATAAGTTGCCTTGGCTAGGAAGAGAGTGGTTATTTGACATAAATGGGAAGGGATGTCCTGTATTCCTTTGAGATCACTTAAATCACATTGACCGAGAAGGTCCTTTGTAATAAATTGCGTTGCTTTGGTAGCACGCGGGACACAAGGTGCGTCATTACACCACAATGCTTTAGTTAAGACACATGGACAGGGCAAGAAGTCCTGATGGGGTTGGGTTGAATTGAAAAATACTCTGTTGGTATCTTTGAATAGAGCGGTTACCAGCTGCGTTTGAGGAACAAATGTTGTTGGTGATACCATTAGGGAAGGTGAATGTCCTTAAGATGGAAAATATTGAGATGATTGCTGTGGAGTCCTTTGAAATGGGCATCCTACGGTTGTTAACAATGAAATTCTGATATTAGTTGGAGTGGCTAACGGGGTTCTGTTGTTCTGGTTAGACAACTGAGTGCAAACTCCTTGAAACCATTACTTCTTCCTTGTTTTGTGTAACCAGTGCTATGTAAGGTGGTGTCTTCTGCAAACACTGGTCCACAGAACACTTTTTTCATATCAATGTCATGTCCTATACTTGACTGGGTTGTGAAAGATTCCTATTCGTTCGTCATGGCTCAGATTGGATTTTTGGGAAGAATTCTGGTTCGAAGGCGTTCTAACTGACTGTCAAGTCACTTGAACTGATGTAAAGTTCCTACTATTCTAAAAAATAGTAACTTGTGGGCTTAATCTTCTAAAAGCAGGGATCTCGTAGTATCTGCTAAATAGGGATCTGATAGTAGACTGACGATAAGTATAGGCTAAGTCTGGCTCCAAACGCGTAGCTAAATTACGAGGCATCCCTTGAAAGTAACATGCATTTCAGATGTCTTACAAGACTTTCTCAATACAAAGCCACTAAGAATGGTTCAACCGTTTGACTACTTTCGGAAAAGCAAATCCTGAAAAGGATGGAAGCAGAGGCCATACGCTGGAACTATCGTCGTTTCCAAAGTTCTCTCTTGTAAGGAAATCACTATACGTCTGATCACCATTTCCAAAGATCTGTCTAGACTCACTATTCGTCCTGTGCCTAGAACTGCGATCGAAACACAGATCCTCCTAAGTCGATCGCTTAACCGAAGCTTGTTTCACTTTGAATTGCTTCCCACTCTGAAGAGTTTAAGGCCTTAGTGCCCTAAGGTTTGTGCTTAAGTTCACCCTCTTTAAGTCACTACTTCCATAGACTCTGTATATTTCGACTGAAGCTAGTGACTATCAACCCTTTTTGGAAATCAGCCAAGCTCAGCTGAAAAGCTAGCAGTTCAGCTCAGCCTAAGTTTGCCGACTCATGACCAACAACCTCCAGAAGATTGTCCTGCATTTCTACAAGCTTAGAAGCATTCTTTCTTTCACTGACAGGGTGCATGCCTGAACAAAAATAAAGGACAGTGTCAGGGTCTTACACAAAGAGCAGGACTGAGAAGGATATGTGGACTTCAGCTGCCATAGATAACTATAAATTTCTAGATTGCCGTAACTACGCAGAACAAATGCCTGGCCATTGAGTTCCAACTTGAAAGGCGTCATTAGGAAGTCGAAGTGCGAGAAATCACCCCATTTAGGATTCATCATACAGGACTCACTTAGGGAACTCACCTCTGTGAAACCTAAGACCGCTTTCTTGATGTTTATCTTGGTCTCCCAAGGTTTTAGGTCTAAGTCGGGAAAATCTTGGAACTCAGCTCTTTCGAGATGAAATCTAGGGACCTTGGTCATTTTATTTCATTTTGTTTGAAGCATGACTTCTACCGTCATTAAGTATCAGACTCTGACTCTGGCTGCACCAGCGAATCACAAAGTATTCAGGAAACATTGTAACTAGTTGTAGTCGTTTCTTCTCATCGTCCTGACCGGAGAATAAAGACAAGCATTTCCTCTTCCAAACAATACCCACCAGCTTCACGGGTGAGCATTACCAAGTTTTATCCAGAATCGCAACTACATACTTATATTTTCCCGAGAATCCTTAGAAAAGAAAAGAATTAGCCAAGCAAACTCAAATCCAGATCTTATTACATCAACCCCCGAACATTTTTGCAGCAACCCCCTACCCTACCTTACATTCACAATCGCATTCCCACAGAGAGAGATCCTTCATCGAACCACCTGGCTTGAAAACGACTACAACACACCTCATCATCATCATCAGCAGGATGGGAGTTTTTCACCATGGGGATCATAAGTCGAGCACACAGCAATTCCAGTTCATAAAGGGCTGATTCATGGCATCCTTACTCGTGTAAATCTCTACTAACGAGGAGAATCCTTCTCCTTCGGTTACCATTCAAATGCAAATTTGTGGACAGACGAAACGCTGCAAAGTCTTGAGAAAATCATTCAAATATAAACACCGATTATACATAGTTGGCAAAAGGGACACCCAAGGACATTAATGTGTCATGGTATATGACGTCGTAAACATACCGAAACTAGGGGTTGAGATTTTTGTTTTTCTTTTTCTCGTTACCCTTACCTTGGTAAGAGGAATCGTTAAATTCCTGCGCAATAAGTTGCCTTGTATTGCATATCCTTGAATAAAAGAAGAAAGGGACTCTTCCTTCCGATGTGAATTTCAATACAACCAAAACCAAGTAAAGGGGAATAGAAAATTCCCATGGTTGTGAGTAGTGTGTGCAACAACGACGTAGTAATAGAATAAATTGGTCACCCTTCTGTGGATAAGCGAAAATCTAGTTTTACCCTCGGTGGCAAATCCTCCTTGCAAGGACTTTAGTTTCTCATGCAGAACCGCCGTACATATTTCTCACAGGAGGAAACTACCGATTTTCTACTGGTTTGCTTCGAGTGCCGGATTCATGAATCATAACCGTTGTGGAAATGAGTTTTCAATTTGAATTTTTTTGTCAGTTAAACGGCGGTTTTCCTGTCGTCAATGGGAAGCCATTTCCCTCTGTGCATTGATAAAGTATCCTTAATTGGAAAATTGATGACGGTGAGTGGTGAGGAAATTGAAAAACGCCGCTCCGGCATGCGGGTATTTCTACGCACTTTTTTTGTATTTTTATCAAAGTCAGTTGGCGGCGTGTATTAGCGGCAATTGTGCGGGTACCACGAGCCGACCAGCAGCAGCAGGAGCAGTAGTAAGTGGTGGCAATTGCAGGGTGCATTGGGAGCGATGTGTTGGAAATGAAAATTTTCCGTTTCCCACGTGCCATCCTTCAGCACGACTTGCATGTTGGCAGGAGCCCAATAGACAGGTGGGCTCGTGCTGGATATGGGAGGTCAATGGCAGGAGAGATGTATTCCTTTTTTTTTGTAACGAATTGTTGTTTGCATTCAGGATACCCGCATTAGATGTCAATAGGTTGTATTCCCTGTGCGGAATTTCTAATTTTCCCATGCTTTATCCATCTCAACGGTGAAAGGAGAAGTTGTAACGATTTCTGGTTTGGAAATTGCATTGGTTTTCGAAAACAGGGCATTTGTACTGTCGATTGAGTCAGTCAAGGAGCGGTTTTTCATTGCTCTCTCTTGGTCTAATTTCCAAACAAATTTCAGATGATTGCGGGTAAGTCTTACTGCCAGTCTCATGCAGGCTCTGCTCCATTAGATTGAATAGTTGAGGAATTCTATCGTAAATGATGTTAAACAGCTGCGAAAATAGAACTGAATCCCTTCTATGAGTCTGATTTCTTTCAGAGTGTTTGCTGACAAAGTAGGTCCTTGTGTCCCAACTCAAGCTCAAATCAAGTTATCTGTTGGTACCAAACATTTTTTTGGGCTATGATAGATATATTTTATCAGATAAGGTGCAAAAGGTGTTTTGCTAATCTGTAACAAAAAAATCAGGAGGATTCCTAATCGTATAGGTCCTCGCGCATCATAAGTGACAGATTGGATCATAAGTTACAGAAGCAAAGGAGGACATTGAAGGAAAGCGATGAAAGGTCGGGAGCAAGCAGTACTATGCAATTATCACTCTAGATTTCACAGCCTACGAGCTCTTACCGCTAAGAGAGTACCAGAGTACCTGCAGAAGAATTACCTCACAGGAAGCGTACCCTAGGTCTCCGAACTTTACACTTAGGATTGCGAGATCATCCGAAATAATTGTTGTAGCGAACAAACTCTCGGATGGTCCAAGACTAGTTAGTATGCATGGGTCTACAACTTGCAGAAGCAAAGATTGAACTATTATTCATCAGTGGGCGGTGAGTCATGGAGACTGCTAGAGACTATAGTTTCCAAATTAGAATTGAAGTACCTTGGCATTAGAAGCCTCTTAATATGCGGGAAGCGTGACTGAAATATCGTGATATAGCGTTGAGTTGAAGTGATACTATGGTACCACCAACGACAATTGAGAAAGGAGTAGCAGGACAGATGGTACCACTCTAATGAAGGCAGGTGGACACCGTGAATCGCCCTGAGTATAGACGATTGTATTAGTAAGAAATATTTAGATGCTTCAGAGCCTAAATATAAATGTTTTCCAACCTTCATGGAGTTCAAGTAGTGAACGATGCGGAATTATGTTCTATTGTCCACGATATCATTAAGAAATTAGTTTCCTTAGCTAGTTGCGAGCATAACCCCAGACAACATCACCAAACGAATGATAAGCAGGGCAGTACTTTAGGAAGCAGTTATCAACAACTGAGGCTTATGTTATGAAAGAGAACCGAAGGCAAGTTGGGTGGAAGTCTGCAAGGACCAATGGCCTGACATCCATGAAATGTGTTCGAAAGTTTCGATATTCTCCAGAGAGAATCTATATGTCGCATGCCTGAGGCTTAAAGGCTTTCCAGGTTGCCTGGGTATCTATAAATGTGAACGTTTGAAGTTTGGTTTTCAGAGGTTTCCGTCAAAAAAGTGTAAGTCCATTCTGGGACTCGCTCAATGGACCATCATACTATCTATTGAGTTATGGCGATCAAGTAAGCCCTTATATTTGATGTGATAACGCTCTATAGCTCTGAGAATTACGTACTGGAAAATGTGTTTTACTTGGACCATGCCAACCACTATATGGCTGGGTATGCCGAGTAAACGTGTTACACACAAAGTAGGTGAAAACACGTTAAATAAACCTGGTTTTGTCGCGAAAGTAGTGATATTTGTGGGTCTACTGAGCGTGCAAACAATATTTATTTAATATCACATTACCGTTGCCTGAGTTCCCTGATTCACTAGAATAGAAGTTAAAATACGGATAAAAACCCAATTCTTCTATTCCCCACTTGTCCAAAGATTATATATCCAATTGGCGGATAAATTAAGGAGGAAACGTGGTGAGGCACAAAATTATAGCCTCACTACCCCTAAACGGCATAAAAGGTACAGGCAACCTTAAGGCCCAATCAACCAACTTCATACTTTTAATGCTTATGTTGGGGATGTTGTTAGTACTGACGTGCATCATAGTCTCAACGAACTGTTGTCCTAAGGGCTCATGTTTAAGAACATTCCATAGTGTCAGGCTGATGACATCTTTAAGGACTCTTTGTCCAATTGTAGCCCTCAGTGAGGGTTCGTCGTGATTAATGCTTATACTCCATATAAGGAGTAAAATCCTAGTTTACTAAAATCATTAGAAATGAAAGCTATTTGTATATATCACGTAAAGCCTTGCCCTAGAAGCAGTACCAACTCCTCTGAGATGCAGTAACCACTTTCGAAACAAAAAAATTTAATACCTTCTGAGAACCACAACAACCAGAACTGTCCAGAACATAATTTCTCACAAAATCCTATCACAACAGCAACAGATTCTCCCAAAATCCATTATCCACTGGTAGTACGCCCACACATTAAAGCATCACTTTCCAATTATTAATCATATCCTCAGAGTTTCGTGTCAGTAATTCATTCATCGCCACGACTAACATGTGTTTGCCTCTCTATTGCCGGAGTGCTATCCCCAATTGGACACTACCTCTGATCCACCCACAAACACATCAGATACCCTTGTTAACAACAACAGAACACAACACAATCCAGATACACATGTAGATTCCTGGGTGGATAGTGCCTGGTGTGTTGCCGCTCTTGTGTCCAGGTCTGGATAACATTGTTTAGCACAAAAAAAAATCAAAAAAAAAAAACATTATTGCCAACTTAATTGCATCTAAATTACTTGCAGAGCTACTTCGAAATTGATTTGCTTGCTAGACAAGCTAATAGTCTGCAACAATTTGGCAACACAACAGTTTAGTCGTACCGGTTGCACTAATGACTTCGGCATTCCTAATTGAAGTTTAACGCCAGACCGATTGACACAATCCAAGCGGAGCCAAGCCGAGCATGCGACACATCCATTTGGGAATCGAGTCCATTATGGCGCACATGGCGTTGCTGTGCTGCAAATGTTATCGCTGACGATGACGACGATGACGACTACGACGACCAATTGAAATGTATAATCACCGGTCCAACCAAGACCCGGGAATTAGTTTTAATTAATTTTCCATAATGCAGTATCAATATTATTAGTGCGTCGGTGCTGGATGAGTTGCAGCAATGTGTCGACGCCGCCTGGTCAGCAATCTGTCGGAAATGTTAAATAAATATTTAAAATTATTAGTAATTATGAAAATGTATGTTTTTTTTTGCTGGTCCATGTGTAAACATGTGAGATGTGATTTTTTGTTTTTTTTCAGTTTTATGACGGCTCGGCGGGTGAGGTGGTCATGTCGTGAGTAGCCACCCACTGTCCATAGAGCAAGTTTAGCCACCAAAGTTCGATGAAATTCAAAAATAAATTGCAAAAGAAGTACATTCTGTCCATCCGAAACCAAATCATATGATACTCCATCCTCCTTCTTAGGAAGCCTCCATGAAGTGGGCGTGGCTGTAATGCATTGCATGACAAAAACAACTTTCAGCGTTGGACAATGTTACAATTTTTCAAATATATGTTGGTTTCCTGAAAATTTTCGAACTCATGATTGTAATCAAACTCGATAATAGTGAGACCGAAAAGTTCAAAAACGTGATTTCGACCATTCTCTCTGTCAGTACGCTCGAGTGCAGCCTGATGGGTTAGACGCATTTGCTTCAAACTATAAATTTAGAGTTATGTCTTCAACGACTGGACCTTAATTATAATCCGAGGGTTATAAGACAAATATAAAGTAATGTCGTACCAACTTTCACGCCCACTTTCAAAATTTTTACTAGAAACTATACATAGGTAAGGAAAGATGGTATCTTTCAAGTGGGTGCCGACATTCTTCATAATAATTTTTAATAGTTTTAGCAAGAACTTCAGATGATATATTCTCGCTTGTCTGGCTTGGGTTTATCTCATAGACCCACGGCTTAAAAAACTAAAAAGAAAAAAGTCTAGATGGGTCAAATCGGGCAATTTTGTAAGACAACCCACAAACGCTTCGCCATGTTGAAACCACATGTCTTCCAATCCCAGTTCATCAATTTGCGACAACTCGTCTATGATGATTCGAGTACTACAAGACCTTCCAGCCCTTGAAGGGAACGGCTAGACTCCTTAGTTTTTGACCAGTTGGTGTAGGACGGCCGATTAATATGTTTTGGGATACCTTGTAGCAAACTATTTGGAATTAAAACTCATCCATAAGTAGGCTTAGCATACAATCTTTGGGTGAATATGCGATACAGTCTGAATATGCACATATTTGGTGCTAGTAAAATTCTTTGATTTTTAGTCAAATTGCGAGGTTATATGGAAAAATGGGCGTGGTGGCCCAAACTTGATCCTTCTAGTTCAATATTTGACTATCAATAGGTAGTGATACTGTTCACGAATATATAAATATGTATATATACTTTATTTTCGATTAATTTTCTACGTTACGCTCATCAGTCTATAAAGACTCAAGATATAGTGTTCTCATGGTCAGAAGTAGAAGAAGCAGAAACTGAGTCTTTGAAGTTGAGACGCGTCTGAATAGAATCTATTCCGAAAGTATGTACTTAATTTTAGTATCTAAAGTATTGGCACATATCTCAAAAAGACGCACATCCACATCCAAATACCAAAAGACAGTGTTTAGGGACAGTTTTCCTACTCTACTTACCTATCTTCTAAGACGTTGAAGGTGTTACCAACAAAATTTGAACTGAATTTGTTCAAGAACGAACAATTCAGTGAAAATAACTCATTAAACTAAATCAGTGGAAAACTTGTAGTCTCACCAATACGAATTGGCTTTTAGGAGGTGACGTCCTGGCCCTAGTAAGAGGAATATCTGCTGTTTTCCACTGAAACCAAATTTACTTAACCTTGAAGGTTATTCTCCTTGTTCAGTGTTAGGTAGTTAAGATTCGTTTTTCGAACTAAAGCTCAACTGGCAGCTGAACATAGAATGCATAGCCCATTATGTCTGGAGAGATTATGTTTGGTAAGGAGTATAGATTTTAGTCCAAGATGGTCTTATGGGAGTATACCCTAGTTTGGTGGCCTACTTTAAATATAAGCTTCCGCATTGGGCAACCAAACACAATATAGCGACCACCTGCTGAAGGCACTATCGCTTCTACATATATCTTGCCCATCGCCTCAACAGAGCCCCTGGCAGGAAGGTTTAAGGGACGATACCTGTCTTGGAAACGTCAGCCGAGAACTGGCTCATATCCAGATTGATATTTCTGAACTATAAACTGAGGAGAAGAACATAAGGACTTTCCAATCATTTATCGGTACAATCACATACGTCCAAGCTGTGGGGCTATTACGTTCTAGCATGCTTCACTATAACAGTTGGTTCTTCTATCTTATTTACCTATTTATCTGACAGTTCGGTTCGCTTCACATGCTTTCCCAGAAGGCAGACGTTTGGATTGTTACTCTGTTAGGACTTAGATGAATGTCAGCTTTAATGGTTCCATTGAATACAGTTCCATTCTATTAATACTGATCTTGAAATTTTCTTTAGTTTGGTGTAAGTGGTGACATCCCTGAGCCATGCATTCCTTTTCAAGCGTGGGTCGAGGAATTCATGTCACCTATCGATAAAGATGATCATTTCGGCTTGTGGTGGGTTGGGTGGTTGCCCCCGCTGAGCAAAGACGCACTTAGACCAGAGGAACGCTCAGTGTGATATCATCAGAGAATAGGAGGCAGGGCGACTGGTTTCAGTGTGAACCCATGACGAAGACGTACGTTTCGTCGTTTAGACATTTAGCCGGTTTGACTTGAGTCTAGTCTGGCTAGATCGTTGAAATTTGTAAAGAAGTACTCGCCCAGGGTTTTCTTTCTCAGACAGACTGGTGCACGGGAAATGTGTCGTCAAAGCGGGCAGTTTCGGTTTACATCTCTGAAAATTCGTAACATGGTTTCAATACAACTCAGGGTTCCGATGACAGTGTTCCGTGGGAGAAGAGATCATGAGATATAATTACATTACCAGAGGTAAAGTACGTAAAAAACTGTTTACTATACACAGATACCTGCGTCATATCCTTGCAATTTGATAAAATCGATAAACATTGTGTAAATGCTTTATTTATTCATTTTACAATCAATCAATCTGTCAACACCGCCAATGTTTAACCAAACCGCCTCTCCTTCGTTACATGACAACATAAATTCCCGTCAACCACCACGAAAGCCTGTCGTAAGCATTTATGGAATTTTTTTAACTTTGTTTTGCTCCTCTCTAAACTCAAAACAGTAGACTGTCCCAGGCAGGCCTAATGAGTCACATAAATATCAATTGCTCATTAATGTCCGATACAAATTAGTACCCTTATCGTAAATCAACGGCAAATGTCTCATAAGTACAATATCTCTGAATATGAAGCGCATAACTCACGAGTGTGGCGGGCCAAAGTCACAATAGTGCGCACAATACACGTAAACCATAATTCTTATCTAAATTGTCGCCTATCTGCCGCACTCACATCTTTTAAGTTATGCATCCATATGTACACACATGCCTGAGACCGTCAGTCAAATGTGTGGACTGCATTGTCATAAATGCGATAGTTAACAAAAAAAAAAAAAAAAAACAATTCAGATACATTTTCCAATGGAGGGTAATAAAGAACGCCTATTCGAAAATTTACGATAAAATTACAAAATAAATAAAATAATAACACATTTTACCGATAACATTATGATAAACAATTTTTTTTTTTCGTATTTGTATTTCAATTTGAATGCTGACCAACAATAATGCGGGCACTGCAACACGAGATATCAATTGAGAGTGTGAGATACATACATTTGTTGGTCTATTTCGAAATGGAAAAAAAAGATACGTTATCGCATTTAATTTCAATTGAATGCTCCTACTCAAAACTTTACACCCTAAATTATGAGATATTTATGTAGTGTTTTGTATTACCTATAGATACATAGATAACCTTGAGGTTTAAAAGGCTTAAAAGTGCGTTTATGTCTCATGAGTACTTCGAAATGTTGAGCTTCTACTTTTTTGTTGAGCAGCTCTTACGACAGAATCCTTAGATTCGAACCTGGCTTAGGATTCTCCTGCATTCAACTCTTCATTTTCTTATAGGTTTCTATGTTTTCATGTGCCCGTCGAGTAAAGGACTCTGCTCTTTCTTGTTTAAGCTTGACAACGTGTATCGATATTTTATTTGATTGGACCTGCAGAACAGAGCAGTCTGAAAAGGAAAGGTATTCAAAAAAAATAAGAAGACTAAAGTAGCTTTGTACATACATGGGAGCAGGGTTCTACATAACGAGAAAGGGTCAGAAAAATTTAAACCTAAAAAAAAGTGGAGTACCACAGGAGTGCATACTGTATCCATAGATATTTTTGTTGATTTCTTTACAACAATTTTGAAGGAACGTCGAGGATTATATTTTATGCGAAATATTGAGAAGCACTGCTCATTTCTGTGGACTTTCACCCAGATGCAGATGTGCACCAAATATGACAGAATCCAGGAACCAGCCACAACTATGCAAGCCTGAGTGCGACTCACATCTGACTTCGGTACTATGGTTCGACTTTGTTTCAAATTGTAAGGTTTCTCTGAAACATTGACATGAATCTATCGCTCTGATAGAGGCTGTGACCTTGTAGAGAACATAAACCAACTTATTTCTAAGATTTTGTCAGATGAGTGTATGCCTCATGAGTGGAATCTCAGCACCGTTTGCACGATCCACAAGAAAGGAGTTCCTCTCATTTGTGCCAATTACAGAGGTATCAGTCTCCTTAACATCGCGTATATGATGGCATGTCTTGTCAAGATAACAAATCTTGTTTGCCATTCTATGCGAATGTCTGAAACCCTACGTCAACAAACTGGCCCCTATTTCCACAGAATACCGATGCAGAACACCCGCTGAGATGATGGGGATATGTAGACCGAATAGAGACCAATGCTCCGGGCAGAGTCTTCGAATCAAACAAGGGACAACGTAGTAGAGGAAGACCTCGCCTTAGGTGGCACGCACAAGTAAAAGGTGACCTCAACCGACTTGGAGTGTGCAACTATAGAAAGTTAGCTAAAGTCCGGGCTGACTGGAGAGGCTTGTTGGTTGAGGCTCAATTTTACCCTTAACTGTAGCGCCACCTAAGTAAGTAAGATATTTCCTCATTTCGTAGTTGGTAATGCTGTTTACCTTATCGGAAGGTCCTTAAAAACCAAGAAGGTCGATAGGCACTATAGTAGCTACTACAGACAGTACATAGTGGGGTATTGGTTCGAAGGCCTGTACTTTTATTAAAATCAATTTCCTCCTATCTTATGCACAAAGTGCTTAAAGTTTATCTTGAAAACCAAAGCGTGGAACCTTTGAGCACTGATGTCGTGATAGGCAGTTTTGCACTATCCATTTGAGAAATCATTATTGGAGCAGCTTGAGTTATAGATACGAAGGACATCAGGACATAAGCTAGTAACCAAGTACTCAGTCACAAGGTAGAGGTCTAACCTTCATCATATTGAGAAGCGTTGCTTGCTGCTTCAGTAACTTAATGGCACCTTCCTTCCTCTACGATTTACGGTCGCTTAACATCATTTGAACCATATTTCTTATAAAGCAGATTTCAACTCGAAACTGATTCTGCTTCCATGAGCCACATTTCCCAGCAATAAGATAAGTGAGTGTGTTTAGACATGATTTAAGCTTCTGCGTGGGACTACTCGCTCTACTCGATTAAATAGAGAATGCTTGCGTGTTCGCTCGTAGTTAAGACTCATTTAAAAGAGCTGACAACTCACTGGAGTATACCAATCAATCTTTCTCGAAAACTGCAAGTCTGTTATGAACATTTACTTCACTACAAGTTACCTAACATCACACTATGTCATTACTAATTAGCCATTATCAGTATAAATATTTCATACATCGCATGTACCTATATAATTAGCATGTAGATCAATCGACTCACCTAACGTAATGAGTCTTGTTATGACTCAAACTAGAATTACCCCACCTTTGCCTGTTGTGTGCTTGTTTTTCCAATCCAAAACCGAGTAATTTTTGTCAACAATTTAAAGACGACAAACAGTGTTTGTTTAATGGACATAGCTATGTGTGTTACTCAATTTATTTTTTTTTGTATCCACTGTATCTACTTGGTCCACGAAAAGAGCAATCTGAATGCCCATATCCCAATTTAGAAATAGTCGCCAATTAGCCATACCCAACCGAATAGTAGATATGTGCTTAGATACATAAGGGGATCGTGTGTTGAAAAACACATATGAATGCCATTTAACGCATTTAACTCTTGAAGAACAAGTTTCATCATTGATATTCCTTAAAAGCTGGTTTTCTGTCTGGAAATTCAGTAAAAAAAAAAACAAAATTCAATAAGTTTTGGACTTAACATTTTTTTTGTATCCATGGCTTATGGGGGAATGCCACCGAAATCAACCCTCGAAGATGCAGTATCTATCCAAAGAACCCTGTCATGTGGGAAAGAAGAAAAGCGGTTCTCAAATCCCCCTTCAAGCAGGAATCCCGAAAAGCAAACCATAACTTCTAGGGAACAACAAAAAGAAATTCAAACAAGAGATACTCTCTCAGTGTATGAGTCGAGTAAGAACGTCTGAAGAAAAATACAAAAAAAAAAAAAGTTCCCACTGATCCTTACCCTACGCCAAAGCGATTAGATAATGTATCTAGCCCCCGGTATGTATGTGAATTCAATTATAAACCATTTTTAGGGTGTTGCATCTGTGTGTATGAGTGTAAACTGAATATGTTTTTCGGTGGTTGGTTGGAATCGGAATTTCTATACAAATCGCCCGCCGAGTATATAAATGATCCACACTCGGTACGATCATCGCATTTCTGGTTTGCAACTCGACGTAGAAACAACACGAACTCTCTCAGACTGTGGCTCTATGCCCTTTCTGGGACTGGCAGGCTTTCGAGCCCAGCTTTCAATCCTACTTGTGTGTACATGAGTGAAACTTGATATTATATCAATGAATACGAGGTTTATTAAACAACAACAAAAAAAAATCCCCAATCAAGTGATTTATATCAGAAAAAGAAAGCAAAAGAGAAAATCCAAAAAAAAAACCATACAAAGTGAATAAAGTGCAGTGTGTGTAGAGTAGATACTATACAGAAAAAGTGACGACTACGATGAAGTTGACTTCGACGAAAGAGAAAGCGACACCGAGCCACCGAACGTCGTCACCACACACCACACAGAACAACTGAAAATCACGTAACAAGATACATCACATGATCACTATCACTCTTGCCGCAAGGTGTATTTTTTTGTTCCAAACTTATCATCATATTCGACTGTGGAAATGAGACCGCACGGGACTGGAATCGGGATTGGGATTGTAGGTCCAAAAACTGACCGCTGCGAGGGAGTTTCAACCAAAATTTTTGATGGATTAGCCGATGTAATGAAATCACTGTAAGTACTATTCCATGTGAAAGTTTTGTATCTATGTGAGGTTTTACGATGGAATTTCATTCAAATTAACTGAATTTCGGTATAATTATGAATTTCGGTGAAAGTGATAAGGTGCAGATACGATCAGATACTCCTCTGTCTTCTGTGGATGAAAATGAAATTTTATATCTTTTTTGTGTTCATTCGGTTTTTATCTCTTTTCTTTTGGTTGATTAAAACGGGAATTTGAACTTGTTATTCAACTCGGTTAAGACGATAATAATGTTTTTTTCTTTTTTTTATTATTTATCGGTATGCATGCATATGTATGTATCTAAGTGTGTCACTAAAAAAATCGTTAATGGATTAATGGATTCTCCCACCTTTTGTTTGAGCTGAACTGCGATTCACATGAATTCGTAGTGTAGACAGACATATGCACATTTCCATACCAAGGTCGTTTTTGAGTGCCATAATGAGTTACAGCTGATTACTTCTTCCGGTTACGAAAATATATATTTTTTTTAAGTGTTTAATGAGATGCAATATGTGTTCACATTTTTCATGCTTCACAGATTGTTGAAACGAAATTTTTTCAAAGACTAATGCGACGTAGATTGCGGTAGGTGAGATGCTTCAGGTGTCTGTCATGCGAGAAACTTTAATTTTAACTGCGACACGTTTAAGGTTTCATTAAAAAGAATCCAACAGATACCGCTTGTAGGGCTACCAAGGGCCAGTGAAAACTAAAACTCTATTCGCATCTAATAAATTTCTAGTCAATTGGATTCAAAGGTTTTGTCTTAATACATCAGTCTATCAAGAGAGCACTCAGTGAAACAATTACCATAGTCTTAGCAAAGATTAGTCCCAACAATTTTAGTCATAACTGAAGACTTCTGAGAAAACGTACAGTAGGTTCAGTACAGACGTACTTATGTCCTGGAATTCTCTTTTGAATTGATGGGACAATTCTCCAGGCCTGTGATACAAAGGAGATGATTCACTCCGGAAGCCTCATCTTTACTAAGCTCAAAGGTACCAACACAGGTCGCCAATTAAGTCTGTATGCCATTGCGTTTTCTACCCTGTACAGTACCCGGTATGGTACCTTGCGGATACTTGATAGTACTAACTCGACTTCTATAGTCTTGAAAAGTCCTCTAAGCTACCACTCGTCCAATTTTCAAGTTACATGCCTAAATATTTATATAATAATGTACTTTATAGGTTCCAGGATAGGGTAAAAAATGTACCCACGTTGGGCGCCAATTCATTAAAATCTTATATTTTCTTTATTTTTCTTCCACTCATTCTTTCTCGCTATTATTTCAAACTTCTCCTGTCAGCATCTTACGTTTTAAGAACCAAAAATCAATGAAAACCCCCATAAGGCATTACTGCTGCTGCCGTAACCCTATTTGAAATAATTAAAATAAGGAAGATACTTTCCAACTGCAATGTTATTGTGTTCAACCAAAACTGTTCCCACAATTTTATACCTTCTTTCTTCAGACACATACATACAAAGGTAAAGGTACAACAACCAACTTTAATCCGCTAAAAATCCATGAACCTCCCAGATACCTTCTTTGTGTTTAAAATTTCATACTGAACACCAACACAATGTAAAGATTACTAACTTCCTTCCCAACTTGTTGCAGTAACAGCTAAGAATGAAGGGTGTTTCATTGAGTAATACCCTCTGTTCTCACAGCAACGTCGAAAAGATAATTTTCCCATTTTCATTCTATCACAAAAGGAAGGAACTATGAACTCAAAAAAAAAAAAAACAAAAAAATATATCATGAGTTAGCATTTTCAGTTTTTAGATACACCTAACGTAACCCTCTTATAGTTTTACCAACCGTGAATAGTAGAAAATTTCATTTCTCTGTGCGGATGCAGTGGCCCTAGGGCCAAACAGGTGTTATTTTTTTAAAACGTTTGTACTCACTCAGTACTTCAGATATAAATATACTTTCACATGTGTGTACAAACATACTTAATCTGTTTACACCGCTTATCGGATACAGACACACAGCCCAGTGTGGTTGTAATATTGAATCCAAAAGCAAATAGATAAATGCATCACAGCCACACTGTTGACCTGATTTTCTTTTGACGTTTTTCGAACAAACGAAACTGTTTGTTATTTTAATGACAGAAAATTGTGTGACCGTTAAAAAATCAAGAATTACACAATACTTTACCATCACTTGACCAGGTTAACCGCATTTCCCATACCCAAAATAAAAACCAAAAAAACTGGGGACTTACAGCGAGCACTCTTGATGAAATGCCAAACAATTGTTGAGAATAGTTATTACTTCAAGTTGGGTATAATTGACGTTCCAGATTTTTTTATTTTTTTGATATAATTTCAATTGAATTTGACAATCAAATCTAAAAAGCTAGAAAAAAAAAAGAGAAAAGAAAAGAAAAGAAACGAGGGACAGAAGTAGAATTGAAATCAGAAAAAAATTAAATCAATTGAATCAATTAGCAGAACAGAGTGGAATAATTCAGAAGGATCACTTTACTTTCTTTTGGTTTTGTTTCGTTGGTATATGGTTGTAGAATGACCAGCATCTCAATCTCACTCTCTGTACTAATTAAAAAAGATTTTTCTTTCAATACCATTGAAAATGAAACGAAATTAAATTCAATCCGCTTAATTTGAATTTTGAACGAAAGAAATGGGGTTTTCTTTTCCTTTCTTTCCTTTTTCGAGAGTGAGTTTGTTTTTCATTCAAAAAAAAGGGAAAACGGAGACAAAAAACATAAAAAAAGGAGAAGTGAAAAATGCAATGAATGTCGTCGCCTGGAGAGTTTAAATTGCAATTGCGGATAACCAGATATCTGTAACCATATCTGGTAATTTTGTGGTGTGAACAGGGATGGATTATGAGAAGAGGGCCTTTGAAAAAGTGAAGCAGATAGCAATTATTTGTAAAAACGGAAGCAATAGGGGTCCTAAGGCAGTTCTCTGAGGTACATCAACTCTAATTTAGAAGAATTGTGTCTAAAAAACCAACTAACTTCAACCACAATATGGTTTTTAACATTCCGCTACGTTCTTGTTAATAATTTATTGGTTCAAGTCTATCGTGACTTTCCTGTCCCGACTAGAGATTTTCGAACCGCACTTGTCTTATTCCATTAAAACTTAGGTATTTACTTTAGAATACTTGTTGTTTGGAATACAGTATCTTCATCGTAGCTTTCAATCGCTGGTTTCGGAAATTTCATTGATGTCAAAACTGTGTACAAATATATCCTTCTTGGATGGATTTTGATCATAAAACTCGTAGAAACTGGTACGAAACACAGCTTTATAAAACCCATTGCGATAGATGTCCAATTTAAGGATCTACAAGCCAAACTCCAAATAACAGATCACGATAAGAAGATCAAAATTTAAAATATTTCCTTGCGATAAAAGCTTCCAAAGCCAGGCTTAAGCTTTTGCCCACTTGTAGCTAAGATCTAGGCTTTATATATCAACTCGCTGCCGGTGTTAGCAAATTCGAAAATCTCTCCGGTTCAAACTCATTTGGCGGAATATATTGACATCAAACCAAGCTTACATGGCATAGTCATCCAATTCCAGGCTTGATTTACTGCATATTAGTTGCCAAGTCTGAAACTTCACTTAATCTACTTGCTGTTATTGTAAGCCATCTTGAATCACTGTGTTCCTCAAGCTAGGCTTTAACTCGATTTCCTTGGTGGAACCAAAATGTTGAATTGGATGGCCCTTTTTTCTGTACTAACTTGTACCATCTAGGAGCCCTACATCAAGGAAGAAACTCCTCCAATCTGCTCCTGACTTAATCTCGTACTACCCATTGAGTTTAAAAATGAAATGAAATGTTTTTTTTTTTATTATTGCAACGCTGACAGCATTTATTAATTTTTCTTATTACAATTCTTTTATCTTTTTTTTTCTTTTTTTCTTACTTACAGAACATCACGACACAGGCTATCATCCTTGAAATCCTAGAGCAATCCGTTTTCACAGTTTTATGTGATATACTTTCTTTTATTCATTATTCTTGCCTCCTGCTGCAAAAGAGATAAACTGACTTTGTGTTGGGTGGCGTATTAAAAATAATTTCGCCTCAATGTTGAAGATGTAACATTTAAAAAAAAAATCAATATTAAATTCTGTAAATCCACACAAAAACCGTCAAATCATCATCAATGTCAACAAAGTACCCAAAACAACAGGAAAACAAAAATAAGGATATGAAAATCATGAGATGTTAAACAGCAATCATCATCTATGCCACCATAACCATCATAGTTGACGGGTTATCCTCAAATAATCATCATCATATCATCATCGTCAGACTTCACCAGTCAAGATATCACCAGACAGAGGCAAGACTTCATCTACACACATTCCACTATACAAACAAGCACAAATCACTTCTAATGACATTTTTGGAGGCGACATTTTGTCGGAACAGAGAAAAACGATGAAACTCATAAACCAAACAAGAACGTATCTGCAAAATTTTAACTTTTACATAAATTCCAACGCAAAGAGGAGTGAAAAGGTGATGGAACGCTGCCTACAACCCCTTGCTTGGTGCGAAATTGGATATTTTTCAAATCATCCAAGTTTCATCATCTACATGTACACAGAGGTATTTGGTAAACTACTAAAGTAAAATACAAAATTTCATAAATTTTTGTCATGAAGGATACGAAAAAGTGTCTCCTAATGAGATGACATCCTTTCATAACGATCACCATCAATAAGTTATATCAGGAAACTATTATATTTATAAAAACAAAAAAAGTTTTCCTTCACTTAACATTCAACATGTATTTCAGTTTGATGAAGTTACTCGAAATAGATTAGCTTCATTACTTGTTTTTGTATCTAAAGCAGAAAGAAAAAAAAAACAAAAACTTTTATTGTTCCACTCGTTATTATTCGAAAAGTTTTTTATAGAATTCCATTTACAGGGAGAATTTGTTTTTTTTTTGAGTTAAAATTTATTCAAAGTTTGTTACTGCAACTAAAAGATACATAGCTGTGTATCTGGTTTTGATGCACATCGCGCAAAATTGATTTGATTTTTGTTTTTTTTTTAAACGATTTCAAGGTTTTTTTTCTTTGTGTAGGTTATAAAACAATTCTTTTATATTAACTATTCACATTTTAGATTAGGGAAGCAATCAAACTCAAGATTATACAGTTTTTCTTTTGTTTATAAATTGCTTTTATAAATATTTTTGGTTCATTTTATTTTATTTTATTCGTTTTATTCATTGGATTTAACCCGTTAGAGAAATGCAGTTCATATACATACCGATAACTGGTTAAATTGGTTTTCATTTTTTGATTATATTATTTTTTTTTTTTTTGTTTATTTGATTTGAAGGACTAAATTTAATAGGTGACTTATTTTTTTATTTCTTTGAACTGTTTTTAATGTTTTCTTAATTTTTTTCTTTTTAGTTGAATTTAAAATCATTTTTATTTTATTTTATTTCATTTTTTGTTTTATCATTTGTAAATTTTGTTATATGAACAGCGAACAAGTTCCGTAATTATTTGAGGACACAATCGATATATGGTATACATTGTACACTTCTATTCTGCATTTATCGGTGGAAACATAATCGTACCTACAAACAGGTGATAGGATATTAAAATAAGTTTTTTGGGCCTTTTTTTAAAAAAAAAAAACACTTCATATTCATAAAATTTGTTCAATCATTTTTGGTAAAGCATTAAAAATAGGAAGCAGCTTAGAAAGGCTAGACTAGAAGAACTCAATAATTTAAGAACGATTATTTTATTCTAAATCTCAAGGAAGTTTCTGTCTTACAAAAAAAAATACCTAAGACATCAACCATAGAGTAGGTTAAAACTAAGTTAGAGAATGCAAAGCAATGCATCAGAATTTTAAGAGAAAATTGAGCGCATCGATAAAATTAGATAGAAAGTCGTTATGAAAATTTGGAAAATCTTCGTTCATAAAGTATTCAGTAAACTTAATTTTTCCATCGTAATCGTGCTGAAACCCTTAAATTCACTTTGTTCAACATGAAAAGGAATTCAAAGAATAGATCAACCAAGGTATCTACTTATGGACTTGTTTTATATATATTTTCAAACAACTGATTCTTTTTTCAATCACCCGCCATCTATGCCACGGCTAGGTGGAATACAGTGCTTTTTGTTATTAAGAAGGTATTAGGTTCCGTAGATACGTAAAGGACTGAAAAAGGAACTCATTTAAAGCTAAGGCTATTTGACAAGCCGCAATCCAAAAACTTACAAAAAGTAAAGAAAATTTAGAAATAAATTAAGGGATGGTGAAATTATACTATAAACTACATATTTTTTGTGAAGGACGATGCTACTATATTCGACATCCTAGTACATATGTTTATCATAGTCATTTAGGCCATCTTTTTACTTTGAAATCATAGACAAACCAATTCTATTCTAAGGACTAACATCAGTGTAAACTGAATAAAACTTTTATTGGATAAAATTAGACAACTATCATCATCAGTAAGATATGTAGAACATTTAGAACCATCCATTGTTCAGTTAAACAAAAATCGAATGCTTACTATACTGGTAACAACATTCTGTTAAACCATATCCAAATCAGTCTATAGTTGTGAGGTTGCCGTAAAATGAAGTAAATTCCTTAATCTATTCAAAAGCAGATTTTTATTTTCTTTTTCTTTGTTACATTTCGGGATTTTTATTTTACTTTAATTATATTTTTATTTATTTTTTGTTTCCTTCGTCTTTTTTTATTTTTACTTTTTATTTCCAATTTTTCCAACTTTTGTTAAATTCATAAAAAATACGCAAATCCAAAGATTTGAATAGCAAAAAACATTCCATTTCATTTTAAAATTTGAAAATTCTTTTTTAATTTTTATTTCTATTTTTTTTTTTTTATTTAATTTTACTTTTTATTCATTTTTGTTTTCAAATTTAATTTTACATTTTGTTTTTGATTTGTTGGTTTTATTATATACCTGTTTACCTTTCACTTGCGTGACTTGCCTTTGTTTTTATTTTATTTTTGTTTATAAATATTTTTCTGCAGCATTGACAATAATTAGCAGTAATAAGTTTTGTATTTATATATTAATATGAATACTAAAAAAATTTTTTTTACCTATAAGTATATAATATCCAGTCTAAGAAAAAGTCGGTTTGATCCAGGAGGAAGTTTTAAAAAATTGTTTGCCATACTAAATCAGCCTACGAACTACATTATATCCAAGCTTCACAGACACTTAATTCGCATAGACAACAACTCTTCCAAATAAGCTGAAGATAGTATTAAGAAAATCTATTGAATCCACGGTATCCACTGGTTCTCAGTAATAGCATTCTATATTCACCAAAAATTCTCTCTGAAGTCATTGAAAAATAACCAAATTTTTGGCACTGTTACCAATTAAGTCGCAATGAAATAGATGCTTATGCGCAAGCAACCAAGTTGGTGATCCATTCAATCTCAGTTAAAGGATACAATAGATTGCTTTGATATAATCTCGCATGTACTATTCATAGCTCCAGAAGCATCAAAACTCAAAGTTCATGGTTCATCAGTTATCAATGGAAGGAAACTAAATTTATTTGTTGGAACTGACAGATAGTCTGGAAAATCATGATCCTTGAGTTGAACCATGTAAATTCAGAGCCTAAAAATATTTCGTTTAATTTGTGATGGCTACGAGTGACGTAATTGTCATACTGTATCTGGTTTAATCGAACAAATTTTAAATAAATTAAACAACTCTTACGGCAATATAAATAAAAACGACTCCAACACTTAGTAATTGTCGTCGAAATTCAATTTACTCAAACACCATAGCCATTGGACCACTTACACTTCTTTACAGATCGTCGTTCAAAATTCTTTTAATTTTTGTTTAATTTTTTCTTTTGTTTTTGTTTCTTTTTTTGTGTTTTTCTGGCCTTCACTCTAAATTTATCTCAGCAACATTAGACAAGAATTCCATTTCTTTATGAAAACATTTTCGTTATATTTCAGTTCCCAGTGATTTTTTATTTAATTTCTCCTTGTTTCTGTTTTTATTTTTGGTTTTTTCAAAATCCCTTATTATTTTCTGTTTTCCTATTTTGTCATTTTTGTTTTTTTTTTTTTTTTTAATTCAATTCCAACTTCACTACAGTTTAGTAAAATTTTCATTTCTTTGACTTTTAATTTTCAAAGAGGAAATAGCGCCCAAAATAGTTTTTGTTTTTGTTATTTCTCAAGTTAAGTTTGTTTTGTTATTGAACAAGAAAATGTGTTAAATATTGAAAAAAGAATACCACTTTCATTTTTCAATATTTACATAATTTTACTTCACACCCGTTAAGTTTTTTTCCTATTTTTGTTTCTGTTGATATTTGTTAAATAAATTAGAATCTTCTTCTGACTATCCCAACATAGATACTCAGAAGAATTTTTTTCTAATTATCTGTTAAGTTTTGTTTGTTATTGTTTTTTCTCTGTTTTCTTAACAAATTATCTTTAATAATATTTAATTCAATGTACACAACCCCGGGACAAGAATGAAAGATAGAAAATAGCCATTTTTCATTTCTTAACAACTTGCCACAACATTTTTGTCATGTTTTTTTTTTTTTTTTTTTATTATTATACTTATTTTCTGATTTAAATAATTTTCATTTCATTGTTTTTATTTTTTTTATTTTCTAAATTTTCCGTGTTTTTACTTTCGATCATCATGGTACATTCTTTCTTTCATATTACTTGTCCTGTGTGTGAATTAAATATTATTGAACAATAATTTGATTAAAATTTTCATGTTAATTAGTTTTTAGCATTCAATCACTACCAAACTGTGCCTTGTTTGTTTATTTTTGTTATTTGTTATCTTTAGGGACAGTGGTTTTGAATTTTGTTTTCTCTTATGTATTTGTTATAAGTAGTTTTCTAATTCTGATTAGCATTCGTTCTTGTTGTTGTCTGTTATGGGATGCTATTAAAATTAGGAAATTACTACTTGTTTTTAAATTTTTGGGCGTTTTTTCTCTTTTTTATTGATTATATTATGATTTTTGTTTTGTTTATTATTTTGCTACGAAAAGGAATCTTGTCTCTATGTTGCTGAGTTAAACGAACTCAATTATTTGTTCTTTTGATTTACTTTCTATGTTTTTCTGATTTTAAAAACATTTTTGTCGAATTTTATAGTTTCATTATTTTCAAATTTTTCTTGACCTTTTTTTTTTTTTATTTTGTTTTAAAACTCTGGAGAGTAAATTTGCTTTAAAGATTTGGAAGTGTAATCCCTTGGTGCTCGCAAAAATTCGTTCGCAGCCATGGTAAATACTAAAATTACTACTAGCCATCCTTTACAGAGTTGCACATAAGTTCGTCATATGTTAATAAAAAATGTATGCTCTAGGTTTATGGTTGTATAAACATTCTCTCCTTTTTTATTTCGTTTTTTTTTTTTTATGAATTTTGTTTCCAATATAATCATTATAAGTTTTTCTTCTAAAAATATGATTTTTGTGCATCCTTCCTCGAAATAATTTTTTTTTTCCATTTCCTTTTTTTTTTGTATTATTTTACATGATTTTTCGATTGGATCTCGTTAACTTTTTTGTTCTCTATAATTTTGTTTTTAATTTTTACGTTTCAAATTATTATTCTGTTTTTTTGTTTTACTAAGTTTAGCTCAAGTATTTTTTATTTGCATTTCTACGTTCATTACTTGTTTATTTTGGTTTCGTTAAATTTCATTTAAATTTCTATTTTACTACTCAGTAATTCTTTATCACAAAAATTTGACTAGCATACATACATACATGTATTTCAAAAGAGACATTTTATGGCTATGATTTTATTTTTAATAGAAATATTCGATAAACTCTTATTTATTTTTTATTTAGTTAATTTTGTTCTTTTTCTATCTTCTGTTTTTGATTCGCATTTCGTACTCTTAAAAATGGCAGCATCAAAATTTGTAAGTCCTAGCATAGTCACTTTTCTCAGGTAAAACATATTAGATGTATCAAAAACTTTTTCCATCTTACTAAGACTTATATTGACACATAGCCTGGCATATACTTTGGTCCAAGTTTCCACAAAAATATTAGCGACTTCCTGAACTTAAATAAAAAAAAGTAGAAATTGGTTTATCATTGTTAGACCAAAAGATTCTATTTGAACTTCACAATTTTTTGCGGCTTAAGTTAGAGAGCATAGGTCTAGGTTTATGTACGTTCCAAATTCGACTGAAGAAGTTCACAATTTCTCAAATAAAACTACAGTCAAACAAAGGTGTCAGAAAAAGAAGACACAATTCTTTGTACCAAAATATGAGGACAAACGAAACACATTTCATTTTCGAACAACAATATTGGGCCTAATTTGTGTTCAGGTCAACCTTAAAGGTTCAGATTGCTTATAGTGCATACAAATTTTTGTAAATGGTAATAAAACATGTATCCATACAGTTTATAGTCGGACCCAAATTTTGTTAACTGACTCAGATTACAGAATTTTTGCATCAATTTTCAAAAATTTCTGTATACAGCCTTGTATGTCGTAAAAAGTGTACATTTCCGTTCATGAATTATGCCAAATGTAGCAGGACTCTATGAAATACACTTAAAAATAATGCAGCTGAACATATTGATTCTCTTCGACTGAATACATTCAATAAATGTCCTCAAATTCACAAAATTGTTCATATAACGACTAGAAAAGGCTTAAAAACAATCGCCATATCGACCAGGATAGATCACCGTATAAATATAATTCAGATTTCTTGAAAAACTTCAAAATATGTACCGGGGTACAATGTTTTTTAAATATTTCTTTCCTGATTTATTTTTTTATTTTTTTTGTTTATATTTTCGGATTGATTTCAAATTTTATTTTATTTTATTTTATTGAGTTCTTTTGGTTCTTTTTTTATTTCTTTTTTTTTGTTAGTGTTTTATATAAATAATAGTTGTCTTACAAAACATAAACTATATACGATAGCATTCCAAACATATGGGCATTATAATTCATTTCAACAAAACAATTTGTCTGAGGACTAATGGAAAGTAATCATTTTTATTAATTTTCTAAACTTGCATGTCTAAACAATGAATTAAATAAAAACTAAAATATATTGAAATAAGTGCATACATAAGAATAAATATAAAAAGACATGAGCCCTTAGGAAAAAAAATGAAACCTTCTCTGCTATCTCCAAAAAATACACAAAAACAATCTTGAGTTTGAATTGTCTAGGTTAGGGTTTTAACAAACAATATCTTATCATTTAGTGGGTTTTTAAATTTTTAAAATTAAGTGTATAATATCGCCAAACAAATATTAAAAAAAAAACTATAACAACCAACAAGAAAAAAAAAATCTATTCTAAATGATGACACAAAAGAAAAATCATAAATCTAGGATAATGTTCTCAGCAGTTTAAACTAAAAATAAAAAAAAAAATGTAAAAAATATATATAAAAAAAAAACTATCATCAGGTATACATGCATTCGCATCCTTGTTAATTCATTCACTGCCAGCCAGTCTATGTTGACCATAGACACAATGGTTTTGTTATTATTTGTTAAGTTTAATTGTTATTGCCTTGATTGTTATACAATTTGATTGTTAATTGTTATTTAGTTTTTTAAGTGTTAAGTTTTAATTTTTTGTTAAGTTTTTGTTATGTTTTTGTTGCTAGGTTTGTAAGTTAAAACAACTGGATGTGTCATTTGTTTTTTTTTTGTTTCACTCTTTTTGTTAATAATATTCGTTGAGTTTTCGTTTAATATTTTTTTTTCGTTTGATTTGGTTAATTTGGTTTTGTTGTTAATTTATTTTATTTTATTTCTTCTCTTATAATTTTATTTTTGTTGCTCCACCCAGTTGATTACATTATTAATAAGTTTCTTGTTGATTTTGTTTCTGTTGACCTATTAAGTTGTTATTTGTTATTTTCATCTTTGTTAATCCATAACCACATTATCATTCATCTATCATAGACATGTATAAAAAAACAGAACAGACATCTATAGGCATTTTAAAAGAACAGATTCTAATTACACTGCTGCTGATGATTACTATAATAATTATAAATCTTTAACCATTACGTACATCTACAACTGTCGAGAAAATTTATTAAACTGAGAACACGAAAGAAATTAAATATGAATATTGTCGTCATCGAAAAGTTTTAAACACTAATTTAAAAAAAGTGTTGTAATTGTGTCATCTTAAAAGGAAATTAGTAATACTTTCAACATTCCATTACAAGTATTTCATGGATTCTTGTAGAAAAAACGAACAAATGTGTATCTACTATACACAGATTTTAAGGCGATTTTATATTTAAGGTTTTACATTATAGCGTTTTATTAATTAAAAGAGTGTGTACAAGAAATATAATAAATGAAAAAAAATATTGCGAGGAAACTGGTCTTTTATTTTTTAATTTCAGCGTTTACAGATTATTTTTGGGTAAAGAAAGAGGTATCCGAAGAGATATTGGTGACTGCTCCGATAGACTATTATACCTACATATGTACGTCACAATTATCCATGTTTCCTCAAAAACTAAAAATTGCACTTACAAATGATTCGCGAAAACGAAAGCTGTCTCTAGGCAACATCTGGTTAATATCTAAACCTGAATTGCGCTTCTATGTATGATGACGTAAGCTGGCCGAATGTATCTATTGTCCGATGGCACATATTACATACTAAGCGTGTCATGACTAATAATGAAAAAGATATTCTGTTTCTGTGCATCGTAAGCACAAACGAATTTGGCTGACAAGTAGGTGCAAGTACTGAAAGAAGAAAATTTGTTTTCCTAGAACTGTGCTAAGAAAAAGAATTATTAGAAATGTGCGTAGCTAGTTCTGTGCGCTATAGGTCACTCATTTTTTCACACATTTTTGGACTGAAAAATTTTCTGCTTCCAATACTCATGCGGAGGAGCTATTTAAGCTCGTTTGTGCTTATAATGCACAGAAATAGAGTATCCTGCTACAAGTGGGCTAAGAAAAGATATTTTCGGGATGGGCGTGGCTGGTTCTGTGGGCTATAGGTCACTCATTTTTTCACACATTTTTGGACTGAAAATTTTTCTGCTTCCAATACTCATGCGGAGGAGCTATTTAAGCTCGTTTGTGCTTATAATGCACAGAAATAGAATATCCTGCTAGAAGTGGGCTAAGAAAAGATATTTTCGGGATGGGCGTGGCTGGTTCTGTGGGCTATAGGTCACTCATTTTTTCACACATTTTTGGACTGAAAATTTTTCTGCTTCCAATACTCATGCGGAGGAGCTATTTAAGCTCGTTTGTGCCTATAATGCACAGAAATAGAATATCCTGCTAGAAGTGGGCTAAAAAAAGATATTTTCCGGATGGGCGTGGCTGGTTCTGTGGGCTATAGGTCACTCATTTTTTCACTTATTTTTGGACTGAAAAATTTTCTGCTTCCAATACTCATGCGGAGGAGCTATTTAAGCTCGTTTGTGCCTATAATGCACAGAAACAGAATATCCTGCTACAAGTGGGCTAAGAAAAGATATTTTCGGGATGGGCGTGGCTGGTTCTGTGGGCTATAGGTCACTCATTTTTTCACACATTTTTGGACTGAAAAATTTTCTGCTTCCAATACTCATGCGGAGGAGCTATTTAAGCTCGTTTGTGCTTATAATGCACAGAAATAGAATATCCTGCTAGAAGTGGGCTAAGAAAAGATATTTTCGGGATGGGCTTAGCTGGTTCTGTGGGCTATAGGTCACACATTTTTTCACACATTTTTGGACTGAAAAATTTTCTGCTTCCAATACTCATGCGGAGGAGCTATTTAAGCTCGTTTGTGCTTATAATGCACAGAAACAGAATATTCTGGTACAAGTGGGCTAAGAAAAGATATTTTCGGGATGGGCGTGGCTGGTTCTGTGGGCTATAGGTCACTCATTTTTTCACACATTTTTGGACTGAAAAACTTTCTGCTTCCAATACTCATGCGGAGGAGCTATTTAAGCTCGCTTGTGCTTATAATGCACAGAAATAGAATATCCTGCTAGAAGTGGGCTAAAAAAAGATATTTTCGGGATGGGCTTAGCTGGTTCTGTGGGCTATGCGTCACTCATTTTTTCACACATTTTTGGACTGTAAAATTTTCTGCTTCCAATACTTATGCAGAGGAGCTATTTAAGTTCGTTTGTGCCTATAATGCACAGAAATAGAATATCCTGCTAGAAGTGGGCTAAGAAAAGATATTTTCGGGATGGGCTTAGCTGGTTCTGTGGGCTATAGGTCACACATTTTTTCACACATTTTTGGACTGAAAAATTTTCTGCTTCCAATACTCATGCGGAGGAGCTATTTAAGCTCGTTTGTGCTTATAATGCACAGAAACAGAATATTCTGGTACAAGTGGGCTAAGAAAAGATATTTTCGGGATGGGCGTGGCTGGTTCTGTGGGCTATAGGTCACTCATTTTTTCACACATTTTTGGACTGCAAAACTTTCTGCTTCCAATACTCATGCGGAGGAGCTATTTAAGCTCGCTTGTGCTTATAATGCACAGAAATAGAATATCCTGCTAGAAGTGGGCTAAAAAAAGATATTTTCGGGATGGGCTTAGCTGGTTCTGTGGGCTATGCGTCACTCATTTTTTCACACATTTTTCGACTGAAAAATTTTCTGCTTCCAATACTTATGCGTAGGAGCTATTTAAGCTCGTTTGTGCTTATAATGCACAGAAATAGAATATCCTGCTAGAAGTGGGCTAAAAAAAGATATTTTCGGGATGGGCTTAGCTGGTTCTGTGGGCTATGCGCCACTCATTTTTTCACACATTTTTGGACTGAAAAATTTTCTGCTTCCAATACTTATGCAGAGGAGCTATTTAAGCTCGTTTGTGCTTATAATGCACAGAAATAGAATATCCTGCTAGAAGTGGGCTAAGAAAAGATATTTTCGGGATGGGCGTGGCTGGTTCTGTGGGCTATAGGTCACTCATTTTTTCACACATTTTTGGACTGAAAAATTTTCTGCTTCCAATACTCATGCGGAGGAGCTATTTAAGCTCGTTTGTGCTTATAATGCACAGAAACAGAGTATCCTGCTACAAGTGGGGTAAGAAAAGATATTTTCGGGATGGGCGTGGCTGGTTCTGTGGTATAGGTTACTCATTTTTTCACACATTTTTGGACTGCAAAACTTTCTGCTTCCAATACTCATGCGGAGGAGCTATTTAAGCTCGTTTGTGCTTATAATGCACAGAAATAGAATATCCTGCTAGAAGTGGGCTAAAAAAAGATATTTTCGGGATGGGCTTAGCTGGTTCTGTGGGCTATAGGTCACTCATTTTTTCACTTATTTTTGGACTGAAAAATTTTCTGCTTTCAATAGTCACGCGGAGGAGCTATTTAAGCTCGTTTGTGCTCATGACGAACGGGAATAGAATATCCTGCTAGAATTGGGCTACGAAGAGATATTTTCGGGATGGGCTTGGCTGGTTCTGTGGGCTATAGGTCACTCATTTTTTCACACATTTTTGGACTGAAAAATTTTCTGCTTCCAATACTCATGCGGAGGAGCTATTTAAGCTCGTTTGTGCTTATAATGCACAGAAATAGAATATCCTGCTAGAAGTGGGCTAAGAAAAGATATTTTCGGGATGGGCGTGGCTGGTTCTGTGGGCTATAGGTCACTCATTTTTTCACACATTTTTGGACTGAAAATTTTTCTGCTTCCAATACTCATGCGGAGGAGCTATTTAAGCTCGCTTGTGCTTATAATGCACAGAAATAGAATATCCTGCTAGAAGTGGGCTAAAAAAAGATATTTTCGGGATGGGCTTAGCTGGTTCTGTGGGCTATGCGTCACTCATTTTTTCACACATTTTTGGACTGAAAAATTTTCTGCTTCCAATACTTATGCAGAGGAGCTATTTAAGCTCGTTTGTGCTTATAATGCACAGAAACAGAGTATCCTGCTACAAGTGGGCTAAGAAAAGATATTTTCGGGATGGGCTTAGCTGGTTCTGTGGGCTATAAGTCTCTCATTTTTTCACACATTTTTGGACTGAAAAATTTTCTGCTTCCAATACTTATGCGGAGGAGCTATTTAAGCTCGTTTGTGCCTATAATGCACAGAAATAGAATATCCTACTATAATTGGGCTAAGAAAAGATATTTTCCGGATGGGCTTAGCTGGTTCTGTGGGCTATAAGTCACTCATTTTTTCACACATTTTTGGACTGAAAAATTTTCTGCTTCCAATACTTATGCGGAGGAGCTATTTAAGCTCGTTTGTGCTTATAATGCACAGAAACAGAGTATCCTGCTACAAGTGGGCTAAGAAAAGATATTTTCGGGATGGGCGTGGCTGGTTCTGTGGGCTATAGGTCACTCATTTTTTCACACATTTTTGGACTGCAAAACTTTCTGCTTCCAATACTCATGCGGAGGAGCTATTTAAGCTCGTTTGTGCTTATAATGCACAGAAATAGAATATCCTGCTAGAAGTGGGCTAAAAAAAGATATTTTCGGGATGGGCGTAGCTGGTTCTGTGGGCTATAAGTCACTCATTTTTTCACACATTTTTGGACTGAAAAATTGTCTGCTTCCAATACTCATGCGGAGGAGCTATTTAAGCTCGTTTGTGCCTATAATGCACAGAAATAGAATATCCTGCTAGAAGTGGGCTAAAAAAAGATATTTTCCGGATGGGCGTGGCTGGTTCTGTGGGCTATAGGTCACTCATTTTTTCACTTATTTTTGGACTGAAAAATTTTCTGCTTTCAATAGTCACGCGGAGGAGCTATTTAAGCTCGTTTGTGCTCGTGACGAACGGGAATAGAATATCCTGCTAGAATTGGGCTACGAAGAGATATTTTCGGGATGGGCTTAGCTGGTTCTATGGGCTATAGGTCACACATTTTTTCACACATTTTTGGACTGAAAAATTTTCTGCTTCCAATACTCATGCGGAGGAGCTATTTAAGCTCGTTTGTGCTTATAATGCACAGAAACAGAATATTCTGGTACAAGTGGGCTAAGAAAAGATATTTTCGGGATGGGCGTGGCTGGTTCTGTGGGCTATAGGTCACACATTTTTGGACTGCAAAACTTTCTGCTTCCAATACTCATGCGGAGGAGCTATTTAAGCTCGCTTGTGCTTATAATGCACAGAAATAGAATATCCTGCTAGAAGTGGGCTAAAAAAAGATATTTTCGGGATGGGCTTAGCTGGTTCTGTGGGCTATGCGTCACTCATTTTTTCACACATTTTTCGACTGAAAAATTTTCTGCTTCCAATACTTATGCGTAGGAGCTATTTAAGCTCGTTTGTGCTTATAATGCACAGAAATAGAATATCCTGCTAGAAGTGGGCTAAAAAAAGATATTTTCGGGATGGGCTTAGCTGGTTCTGTGGGCTATGCGTCACTCATTTTTTCACACATTTTTGGACTGAAAAATTTTCTGCTTCCAATACTTATGCAGAGGAGCTATTTAAGCTCGTTTGTGCTTATAATGCACAGAAATAGAGTATCCTGCTACAAGTGGGCTAAGAAAAGATATTTTCGGGATGGGCGTAGCTGGTTCTGTGGGCTATAAGTCACTCATTTTTTCACACATTTTTGGACTGAAAAATTTTCTGCTTCCAATACTTATGCAGAGGAGCTATTTAAGCTCGTTTGTGCTTATAATGCACAGAAAAAGAGTATCCTGCTACAAGTGGGCTAAGAAAAGATATTTTCGGGATGGGCGTGGCTGGTTCTGTGGGCTATAGGTCACTCATTTTTTCACACATTTTTGGACTGCAAAACTTTCTGCTTCCAATACTCATGCGGAGGAGCTATTTAAGCTCGTTTGTGCTTATAATGCACTGAAATAGAAAATCCTGCTAGAAGTGGGCTAAAAAAAGATATTTTCGGGATGGGCTTAGCTGGTTCTGTGGGCTATAGGTCACTCATTTTTTCACTTATTTTTGGACTGAAAAATTTTCTGCTTTCAATAGTCACGCGGAGGAGCTATTTAAGCTCGTTTGTGCTCATGACGAACGGGAATAGAATATCCTGCTAGAATTGGGCTACGAAGAGATATTTTCGGGATGGGCTTGGCTGGTTCTGTGGGCTATAGGTCACTCATTTTTTCACACATTTTTGGACTGAAAATTTTTCTGCTTCCAATACTCATGCGGAGGAGCTATTTAAGCTCGTTTGTGCTTATAATGCACAGAAATAGAATATCCTGCTAGAAGTGGGCTAAGAAAAGATATTTTCGGGATGGGCGTGGCTGGTTCTGTGGGCTATAGGTCACTCATTTTTTCACACATTTTTGGACTGAAAATTTTTCTGCTTCCAATACTCATGCGGAGGAGCTATTTAAGCTCGTTTGTGCTTATAATGCACAGAAATAGAATATCCTGCTAGAATTGGGCTAAGAAAAGATATTTTCGGGATGGGCGTGGCTGGTTCTGTGGGCTATAGGTCACTCATTTTTTCACACATTTTTGGACTGCAAAACTTTCTGCTTCCAATGGTCACGCGGAGGAGCTATTTAAGCTCGTTTGTGCTCATGACGAACGGGAATAGAATATCCTGCTAGAATTGGGCTACGAAGAGATATTTTCGGGATGGGCTTAGCTGGTTCTGTGGGCTATAAGTCACTCATTTTTTCACACATTTTTGGACTGAAAATGTTTCTGCTTCCAATACTCATGCGGAGGAGCTATTTAAGCTCGTTTGTGCTTATAATGCACAGAAATAGAATATCTTACTACAAGTGGGCTAGGAAAAGATATTTTCGGGATGGGCGTGGCTGGTTCTGTGGGCTATAGGTCACTCATTTTTTCACACATTTTTGGACTGAAAAATTTTCTGCTTCCAATACTCATGCGGAGGAGCTATTTAAGCTCGTTTGTGCTTATAATGCACAGAAATAGAATATCCTGCTAGAAGTGGGCTAAAAAAAGATATTTTCGGGATGGGCTTAGCTGGTTCTGTGGGCTATGCGTCACTCATTTTTTCACACATTTTTGGACTGAAAAATTTTCTGCTTCCAATACTTATGCAGAGGAGCTATTTAAGCTCGTTTGTGCTTATAATGCACAGAAATAGAGTATCCTGCTACAAGTGGGCTAAGAAAAGATATTTTCGGGATGGGCGTAGCTGGTTCTGTGGGCTATAAGTCACTCATTTTTTCACACATTTTTGGACTGAAAAATTTTCTGCTTCCAATACTTATGCAGAGGAGCTATTTAAGCTCGTTTGTGCTTATAATGCACAGAAATAGAGTATCCTGCTACAAGTGGGCTAAGAAAAGATATTTTCGGGATGGGCGTGGCTGGTTCTGTGGGCTATAGGTCACTCATTTTTTCACACATTTTTGGACTGAAAAACTTTCTGCTTCCAATACTCATGCGGAGGAGCTATTTAAGCTCGCTTGTGCTTATAATGCACAGAAATAGAATATCCTGCTAGAAGTGGGCTAAAAAAAGATATTTTCGGGATGGGCTTAGCTGGTTCTGTGGGCTATAGGTCACACATTTTTTCACACATTTTTGGACTGAAAAATTTTCTGCTTCCAATACTCATGCGGAGGAGTTATTTAAGCTCGTTTGTGCTTATAATGCACAGAAACAGAATATCCTGCTACAAGTGGGCTAGGAAAAGATATTTTCACGATGTTCGTAGCTGGTTCTGTTGGCTATAGGTCACTCATTTTTTCACACATTTTTGGACTGAAAAATTTTCTGCTTCCAATACTCATGCGGAGGAGCTGTTTAAGCTCGTTTGTGCTTATAATGCACAGAAATAGAATATCTTACTACAAGTGGGCTAAGAAAAGATATTTTCGGGATGGGCGTGGCTGGTTCTGTGGGCTATAGGTCACTCATTTTTTCACACATTTTTGGACTGAAAAATTTTCTGCTTCCAATACTCATGCGGAGGAGCTATTTAAGCTCGTTTGTGCCTATAATGCACAGAAACAGAATATCCTGCTACAAGTGGGCTAAGCAAATATATTTTCGGGATGGGATTAGCTGGTTCTGTGGGCTATAAGTTACTCATTTTTTCACACATTTTTGGACTGAAAGATTTTCTGCTTCCAATACTCATGCGGAGGAGCTATTTAAGCTCGTTTGTGCTTATAATGCACAGAAACAGAATATCCTGCTACAAGTGGGCTAAGCAAATATATTTTCGGGATGGGATTAGCTGGTTCTGTGGGCTATAAGTCACTCATTTTTTCACACATTTTTGGACTGAAAGATTTTCTGCTTCCAATACTCATGCGGAGGAGCTATTTAAGCTCGTTTGTGCTTATAATGCACAAAAATAGAATATCTTACTACAAGTGGGCTAGGAAAAGATATTTTCGGGATGGGCGTGGCTGGTTCTGTGGGCTATAAGTCACTCATTTTTTCACACATTTTTGGACTGAAAAATTTTCTGCTTCCAATACTCATGCGGAGGAGCTATTTAAGCTCGTTTGTGCTTATAATGCACAGAAATAGAATATCCTGCTAGAATTGGGCTAAGAAAAGATATTTTCGGGATGGGCGTGGCTGGTTCTGTGGGCTATAGGTCACTCATTTTTTCACACATTTTTGGACTGAAAAATTGTCTGCTTCCAATACTTATGCGGAGGAGCTATTTAAGCTGGTTTGTGACTATAATGCACAGAAATAAAATATCCTGCTGGAAGTGGGCTATTGGAAGCAGAACATTTTTCGGTCCAAAAATGTGTGAAAAAATGAGTGTCCTATAGCCCACAGAACCAGCCACGCCCATCCCGAAAATATCTTTTCTTAACCCACTTCTAGCAGGATATTCTATTTCTGTGCATTATAAGTACAAACGAGCTGAAATAGCTCCTCCGCATAAGTATTGGAAGCAGACAATTTTTCAGTCCAAAAATGTGTGAAAAAATGAGTGACCTATAGCCCACAGAACCAGCCAAGCCCATCCCGAAAATATCTCTTCGTAGCCCAATTCTGGCAGGATATTCTATTCCCGTTCCTCATGAGCACAAACGAGCTTAAATAGCTCCTCCGCGTGAGTATTGGAAGCAGAAAATTTTTCAGTCCAAAAATAAGTGAAAAAATGAGTGACCTATAGCCCACAGAACCAGCTAAGCCCATCCCGAAAATATCTTTTCTTAGCCCACTTCTAGCAGGATATTCTATTTCTGTGCATTATAAGCACAAACGAGCTTAAATAGCTCCTCCGCATGAGTATTGGAAGCAGAAAATTTTTCAGTCCAAAAATGTGTGAAAAAATGAGTGACCTATAGCCCACAGAACCAGCTAAGCCCATCCCGAAAATATCTTTTCTTAGCCCACTTCTAGCAGGATATTCTATTTCTGTGCATTATAAGCACAAACGAGCTTAAATAGCTCCTCCGCATGAGTATTGGAAGCAGAAAATTTTTCAGTCCAAAAATGTGTGAAAAAATGAGTGACTTATAGCCCGCAGAACCAGCTAAGCCCATCCCGAAAATATCTTTTCTTAGCCCACTTGTAGCAGGATATTCTGTTTCTGTGCATTATAAGCACAAACGAGCTTAAATAGCTCCTCCGCATGAGTATTGGAAGCAGAAACATTTTCAGTCCAAAAATGTGTGAAAAAATGAGTGACCTAAAGCCAACAGAACCAGCTACGAACATCGTGAAACTATCTTTTCTTAGCCCACTTGTACCAGAATATTCTGTTTCTGTGCATTATAAGCACAAACGATCTTAAATAGCTCCTCCGCATGAGTATTGGAAGCAGAAAATTTTTCAGTCCAAAAATGTGTGAAAAAATGAGTGACCTATAGCCCACAGAACCAGCCACACCCATCCCGAAAATATCTTTTCTTAGCCCAATTCTAGCAGGATATTCTATTTCTGTGCATTATAAGCACAAACGAGCTTAAATAGCTCCTCCGCATAAGTATTGGAAGCAGAAAATTTTTCAGTCCAAAAATGTGTGAAAAAATGAGTGATTTATAGCCCACAGAACCAGCTACGAACATCCCGAAAATATCTTTTCTTAGCCCAATTCTAGCAGGATGTTCTATTTCTGTGCATTATAAGCACAAACGAGCTTAAATAGCTCCTCCGCATGAGTATTGGAAGCAGAAAATTTTTCAGTCCAAAAATGTGTGAAAAAATGAGTGACTTATAGCCCACAGAACCAGCTAAGCCCATCCCGAAAATATCTTTTTTTAGCCCACTTGTAGCAGGATATTCTGTTTCTGTGCATTATAAGCACAAACGAGCTTAAATAGCTCCTCCGCATGAGTATTGGAAGCAGAAAATTTTTCAGTCCAAAAATGTGTGAAAAAATGAGTGACTTATAGCCCACAGAACCAGCTAAGCCCATCCCGAAAATATCTTTTTTTAGCCCACTTGTAGCAGGATATTCTGTTTCTGTGCATTATAAGCACAAACGAGCTTAAATAGCTCCTCCGCATGAGTATTGGAAGCAGAAAATTTTTCAGTCCAAAAATGTGTGAAAAAATGAGTGACTTATAGCCCACAGAACCAGCTAAGCCCATCCCGAAAATATCTTTTTTTAGCCCACTTGTAGCAGGATATTCTGTTTCTGTGCATTATAAGCACAAACGAGCTTAAATAGCTCCTCCGCATGAGTATTGGAAGCAGAAAATTTTTCAGTCCAAAAATGTGTGAAAAAATGAGTGACTTATAGCCCACAGAACCAGCTAAGCCCATCCCGAAAATATCTTTTTTTAGCCCACTTCTAGCAGGATATTCTATTTCTGTGCATTATAAGCACAAACGAGCTTAAATAGCTCCTCCGCATGAGTATTGGAAGCAGAAAGTTTTTCAGTCCAAAAATGTGTGAAAAAATGAGTGACCTATAGCCCACAGAACCAGCCACGCCCATCCCGAAAATATCTTTTCTTAGCCCAATTCTAGCAGGATATTCTATTTCTGTGCATTATAAGCACAAACGAGCTTAAATAGCTCCTCCGCATGAGTATTGGAAGCAGAAAATCTTTCAGTCCAAAAATGTGTGAAAAAATGAGTGACCTATAGCCCACAGAACCAGCCACGCCCATCCCGAAAATATCTTTTCTTAGCCCACTTCTAGCAGGATATTCTATTTTTGTGCATTATAAGCACAAACGAGCTTAAATAGCTCCTCCGCATGAGTATTGGAAGCAGAAAAATTTTCAATCCAAAAATGTGTGAAAAAATGAGTGACCTATAGTCCACAGAACCAGCCACGCCCATCCCGAAAATATCTTTTCTTAGCCCAATTCTAGCAGGATATTCTATTTCTGTGCATTATAAGCACAAACGAGCTTAAATAGCTCCTCCGCATGAGTATTGGAAGCAGAAAGTTTTTCAGTCCAAAAATGTGTGAAAAAATGAGTGACCTATAGCCCACAGAACCAGCCACGCCCATCCCGAAAATATCTTTTCTTAGCCCAATTCTAGCAGGATATTCTATTTCTGTGCATTATAAGCACAAACGAGCTTAAATAGCTCCTCCGCATGAGTATTGGAAGCAGAAAATCTTTCAGTCCAAAAATGTGTGAAAAAATGAGTGACCTATAGCCCACAGAACCAGCCACGCCCATCCCGAAAATATCTTTTCTTAGCCCACTTCTAGCAGGATATTCTATTTTTGTGCATTATAAGCACAAACGAGCTTAAATAGCTCCTCCGCATGAGTATTGGAAGCAGAAAAATTTTCAATCCGAAAATGTGTGAAAAAATGAGTGACCTATAGTCCACAGAACCAGCTACGAACATCCCGAAAATATCTTTTCTTAGCCCAATTCTAGCAGGATATTCTATTTCTGTGCATTATAAGCACAAACGAGCTTAAATAGCTCCTCCGCATGAGTATTGGAAGCAGAAAATTTTTCAGTCCAAAAATGTGTGAAAAAATGAGTGACTTATAGCCCACAGAACCAGCTAAGCCCATCCCGAAAATATCTTTTCTTAGCCCATTTCTAGCAGGATATTCTATTTCTGTGCATTATAAGCACAAACGAGCTTAAATAGCTCCTCCGCATGAGTATTGGAAGCAGAAAATTTTTCAGTCCAAAAATGTGTGAACAAATGAGTGACCTATAGCCCACAGAACCAGCTACGAACATCCCGAAAATATCTTTTCTTAGCCCAATTCTAGCAGGATGTTCTATTTCTGTGCATTATAAGCACAAACGAGCTTAAATAGCTCCTCCGCATGAGTATTGGAAGCAGAAAATTTTTCAGTCCAAAAATGTGTGAAAAAATGAGTGACTTATAGCCCACAGAACCAGCTAAGCCCATCCCGAAAATATCTTTTCTTAGCCCACTTCTAGCAGGATATTCTATTTCTGTGCATTATAAGCACAAACGAGCTTAAATAGCTCCTCCGCATGAGTATTGGAAGCAGAAAATTTTTCAGTCCAAAAATGTGTGAACAAATGAGTGACCTATAGCCCACAGAACCAGCTACGAACATCCCGAAAATATCTTTTCTTAGCCCAATTCTAGCAGGATGTTCTATTTCTGTTCATTAAAAGCACAAACGTTCTTAAATAGATCCTCCGCATGAGTATTGGAAGCAGAAAGTTTTTCAGTCCAAAAATGTGTGAAAAAATGAGTGACCTATAGCCCACAGAACCAGCCACGCCCATCCCGAAAATATCTTTTCTTAGCCCAATTCTAGCAGGATATTCTATTTCTGTGCATTATAAGCACAAACGAGCTTAAATAGCTCCTCCGCATGAGTATTGGAAGCAGAAAATTTTTCAGTCCAAAAATGTGTGAAAAAATGAGTGACCTATAGCCCACAGAACCAGCCACGCCCATCCCGAAAATATCTTTTCTTAGCCCACTTCTAGCAGGATATTCTATTTCTGTGCATTATAAGCACAAACGAGCTTAAATAGCTCCTCCGCATGAGTATTGGAAGCAGAAAAATTTGCAATCCAAAAATGTGTGAAAAAATGAGTGACCTATAGTCCACAGAACCAGCCACGCCCATCCCGAAAATATCTTTTCTTAGCCCAATTCTAGCAGGATATTCTATTTCTGTGCATTATAAGCACAAACGAGCTTAAATAGCTCCTCCGCATGAGTATTGGAAGCAGAAAATTTTTCAGTCCAAAAATGTGTGAACAAATGAGTGACCTATAGCCCACAGAACCAGCTACGAACATCCCGAAAATATCTTTTCTTAGCCCAATTCTAGCAGGATGTTCTATTTCTGTTCATTAAAAGCACAAACGTTCTTAAATAGATCCTCCGCATGAGTATTGGAAGCAGAAAATTTTTCTGTCCAAAAATGTGTGAAAAAATGAGTGACCTATAGCCCACAGAACCAGCCACGCCCATCCCGAAAATATCTTTTCTTAGCCCACTTCTAGCAGGATATTCTATTTCTGTGCATTATAAGCACAAAAGAGCTTAAATAGCTCCTCCGCATGAGTATTGGAAGCAGAAAATTTTTCAGTCCAAAAATGTGTGAAAAAATGAGTGACTTATAGCCCACAGAACCAGCTAAGCCCATCCCGAAGATATCTTTTCTTAGCCCACTTCTAGCAGGATATTCTATTTCTGTGCATTATAAGCACAAACGAGCTTAAATAGCTCCTCCGCATGAGTATTGGAAGCAGAAAATTTTTCAGTCCAAAAATGTGTGAACAAATGAGTGACCTATAGCCCACAGAACCAGCTACGAACATCCCGAAAATATCTTTTCTTAGCCCACTTCTAGCAGGATGTTCTATTTCTGTTCATTAAAAGCACAAACGTTCTTAAATAGATCCTCCGCATGAGTATTGGAAGCAGAAAGTTTTTCAGTCCAAAAATGTGTGAAAAAATGAGTGACCTATAGCCCACAGAACCAGCCACGCCCATCCCGAAAATATCTTTTCTTAGCCCAATTCTAGCAGGATATTCTATTTCTGTGCATTATAAGCACAAACGAGCTTAAATAGCTCCTCCGCATGAGTATTGGAAGCAGAAAATTTTTCAGTCCAAAAATGTGTGAAAAAATGAGTGACCTATAGCCCACAGAACCAGCCACGCCCATCCCGAAAATATCTTTTCTTAGCCCACTTCTAGCAGGATATTCTATTTCTGTGCATTATAAGCACAAACGAGCTTAAATAGCTCCTCCGCATGAGTATTGGAAGCAGAAAAATTTGCAATCCAAAAATGTGTGAAAAAATGAGTGACCTATAGTCCACAGAACCAGCCACGCCCATCCCGAAAATATCTTTTCTTAGCCCAATTCTAGCAGGATATTCTATTTCTGTGCATTATAAGCACAAACGAGCTTAAATAGCTCCTCCGCATGAGTATTGGAAGCAGAAAATTTTTCAGTCCAAAAATGTGTGAACAAATGAGTGACCTATAGCCCACAGAACCAGCTACGAACATCCCGAAAATATCTTTTCTTAGCCCAATTCTAGCAGGATGTTCTATTTCTGTTCATTAAAAGCACAAACGTTCTTAAATAGATCCTCCGCATGAGTATTGGAAGCAGAAAATTTTTCAGTCCAAAAATGTGTGAAAAAATGAGTGACCTATAGCCCACAGAACCAGCCACGCCCATCCCGAAAATATCTTTTCTTAGCCCACTTCTAGCAGGATATTCTATTTCTGTTCATTAAAAGCACAAACGTTCTTAAATAGATCCTCCGCATGAGTATTGGAAGCAGAAAATTTTTCAGTCCAAAAATGTGTGAAAAAATGAGTGACTTATAGCCCACAGAACCAGCTAAGCCCATCCCGAAAATATCTTTTCTTAGCCCACTTCTAGCAGGATATTCTATTTCTGTGCATTATAAGCACAAACGAGCTTAAATAGCTCCTCCGCATGAGTATTGGAAGCAGAAAATTTTTCAGTCCAAAAATGTGTGAAAAAATGAGTGACTTATAGCCCACAGAACCAGCTAAGCCCATCCCGAAAATATCTTTTCTTAGCCCACTTCTAGCAGGATATTCTATTTCTGTGCATTATAAGCACAAACGAGCTTAAATAGCTCCTCCGCATGAGTATTGGAAGCAGAAAATTTTTCAGTCCAAGAATGTGTGAACAAATGAGTGACCTATAGCCCACAGAACCAGCTACGAACATCCCGAAAATATCTTTTCTTAGCCCAATTCTAGCAGGATGTTCTATTTCTGTTCATTAAAAGCACAAACGTTCTTAAATAGATCCTCCGCATGAGTATTGGAAGCAGAAAATTTTTCTGTCCAAAAATGTGTGAAAAAATGAGTGACCTATAGCCCACAGAACCAGCCACGCCCATCCCGAAAATATCTTTTCTTAGCCCACTTCTAGCAGGATATTCTATTTCTGTTCATTAAAAGCACAAACGTTCTTAAATAGATCCTCCGCATGAGTATTGGAAGCAGAAAATTTTTCAGTCCAAAAATGTGTGAAAAAATGAGTGACTTATAGCCCACAGAACCAGCTAAGCCCATCCCGAAAATATCTTTTTTTAGCCCACTTCTAGCAGGATATTCTATTTCTGTGCATTATAAGCACAAACGAGCTTAAATAGCTCCTCCGCATGAGTATTGGAAGCAGAAAGTTTTTCAGTCCAAAAATGTGTGAAAAAATGAGTGACCTATAGCCCACAGAACCAGCCACGCCCATCCCGAAAATATCTTTTCTTAGCCCACTTCTAGCAGGATATTCTATTTCTGTTCATTAAAAGCACAAACGTTCTTAAATAGATCCTCCGCATGAGTATTGGAAGCAGAAAATTTTTCAGTCCAAAAATGTGTGAAAAAATGAGTGACTTATAGCCCACAGAACCAGCTAAGCCCATCCCGAAAATATCTTTTTTTAGCCCACTTCTAGCAGGATATTCTATTTCTGTGCATTATAAGCACAAACGAGCTTAAATAGCTCCTCCGCATGAGTATTGGAAGCAGAAAAATTTTCAATCCAAAAATGTGTGAAAAAATGAGTGACCTATAGTCCACAGAACCAGCCACGCCCATCCCGAAAATATCTTTTCTTAGCCCAATTCTAGCAGGATATTCTATTTCTGTGCATTATAAGCACAAACGAGCTTAAATAGCTCCTCCGCATGAGTATTGGAAGCAGAAAATTTTTCAGTCCAAAAATGTGTGAAAAAATGAGTGACCTATAGCCCACAGAACCAGCCACGCCCATCCCGAAAATATCTTTTCTTAGCCCACTTCTAGCAGGATATTCTATTTCTGTGCATTATAAGCACAAACGAGCTTAAATAGCTCCTCCGCATGAGTATTGGAAGCAGAAAATTTTTCAGTCCAAAAATGTGTGAACAAATGAGTGACCTATAGCCCACAGAACCAGCTACGAACATCCCGAAAATATCTTTTCTTAGCCCAATTCTAGCAGGATGTTCTATTTCTGTTCATTAAAAGCACAAACGTTCTTAAATAGATCCTCCGCATGAGTATTGGAAACAGAAAATTTTTCAGTCCAAAAATGTGTGAAAAAATGAGTGACTTATAGCCCACAGAACCAGCTAAGCCCATACCGAAAATATCTTTTCTTAGCCCACTTGTAGCAGGATATTCTGTTTCTGTGCATTATAGGCTGAAACGAGCTTAAATAGCTCCTCCGCATAAGTATTGGAAGCAGAAAATTTTTCAGTCCAAAAATGTGTGAAAAAATGGGTGTCATATAGCCCACAGAACCAGCTAAGCCCATCCCGAAAATATCTTTTCTTAGCATACTTGTAGCAGGATACTCTGTTGCTGTGCATTATAAGCACAAACGAGCTTAAATAGCTCCTCCGCATAAGTATTGGAAGCAGAAAATTTTTCAGTCCAAAAATGTGTGAAAAAATGAGTGACCTATAGCCCACAGAACCAGCCACGCCCATCCCGAAAATATCTTTTCTTAGCCCACTTCTAGCAGGATGTTCTATTTCTGTTCATTAAAAGCACAAACGTTCTTAAATAGATCCTCCCCATGAGTATTGGAAGCAGAAAATTTTTCAGTCCAAAAATGTGTGAAAAAATGAGTGACCTATAGCCCACAGAACCAGCCACGCCCATCCCGAAAATATCTTTTCTTAGCCCACTTCTAGCAGGATATTCTATTTCTGTTCATTAAAAGCACAAACGTTCTTAAATAGATCCTCCGCATGAGTATTGGAAGCAGAAAATTTTTCAGTCCAAAAATGTGTGAAAAAATGAGTGACCTATAGCCCACAGAACCAGCCACGCCCATCCCGAAAATATCTTTTCTTAGCCCACTTCTAGCAGGATATTCTATTTCTGTGCATTATAAGCACAAACGAGCTTAAATAGCTCCTCCGCATGAGTATTGGAAGCAGAAAATTTTTCAGTCCAAAAATGTGTGAACAAATGAGTGACCTATAGCCCACAGAACCAGCTACGAACATCCCGAAAATATCTTTTCTTAGCCCAATTCTAGCAGGATGTTCCATTTCTGTTCATTAAAAGCACAAACGTTCTTAAATAGATCCTCCGCATGAGTATTGGAAGCAGAAAATTTTTCAATCCAAAAATGTGTGAAAAAATGAGTGACTTATAGCCCACAGAACCAGCTAAGCCCATCCCGAAAATATCTTTTTTTAGCCCACTTGTAGCAGGATATTCTGTTTCTGTGCATTATAAGCACAAACGAGCTTAAATAGCTCCTCCGCATGAGTATTGGAAGCAGAAAATTTTTCAGTCCAAAAATGTGTGAAAAAATGAGTGACTTATAGCCCACAGAACCAGCTAAGCCCATCCCGAAAATATCTTTTTTTAGCCCACTTCTAGCAGGATATTCTATTTCTGTGCATTATAAGCACAAACGAGCTTAAATAGCTCCTCCGCATGAGTATTGGAAGCAGAAAGTTTTTCAGTCCAAAAATGTGTGAAAAAATGAGTGACCTATAGCCCACAGAACCAGCCACGCCCATCCCGAAAATATCTTTTCTTAGCCCAATTCTAGCAGGATATTCTATTTCTGTGCATTATAAGCACAAACGAGCTTAAATAGCTCCTCCGCATGAGTATTGGAAGCAGAAAATTTTTCAGTCCAAAAATGTGTGAAAAAATGAGTGACCTATAGCCCACAGAACCAGCCACGCCCATCCCGAAAATATCTTTTCTTAGCCCACTTCTAGCAGGATATTCTATTTCTGTGCATTATAAGCACAAACGAGCTTAAATAGCTCCTCCGCATGAGTATTGGAAGCAGAAAATTTTTCAGTCCAAAAATGTGTGAAAAAATGAGTGACCTATAGCCCACAGAACCAGCCACGCCCATCCCGAAAATATCTTTTCTTAGCCCAATTCTAGCAGGATATTCTATTTCTGTGCATTATAAGCACAAACGAGCTTAAATAGCTCCTCCGCATGAGTATTGGAAGCAGAAAATTTTTCAGTCCAAAAATGTGTGAAAAAATGAGTGACTTATAGCCCACAGAACCAGCCACGCCCATCCCGAAAATATCTTTTCTTAGCCCACTTGTAGCAGGATATTCTGTTTCTGTTCATTATAAGCACAAACGTTCTTAAATAGATCCTCCGCATGAGTATTGGAAACAGAAAATTTTTCAGTCCAAAAATGTGTGAAAAAATGAGTGACCTATAGCCCACAGAACCAGCCACGCCCATCACGAAAATATCTTTTCTTAGCCCACTTGTAGCAGGATATTCTGTTTCTGTGCATTATAGGCTCAAACGAGCTTAAATAGCTCCTCCGCATGAGTATTGGAAGCAGAAAATCTTTCAGTCCAAAAATGTGTGAAAAAATGAGTGACTTATAGCCCACAGAACCAGCTAAGCATATCCCGAAAATATCTTTTCTTAGCCCACTTGTAGCAGGATATTCTGTTTCTGTGCATTATAAGCACAAACGAGCTTAAATAGCTCCTCCGCATGAGTATTGGAAGCAGAACATTTTTCAGTCCAAAAATGTGTGAAAAAATGAGTGACTTATAGCCCACAGAACCAGCCACGCCCATCCCGAAAATATCTTTTCTTAGCCCACTTGTAGCAGGATATTCTGTTTCTGTTCATTATAAGCACAAACGTTCTTAAATAGATCCTCCGCATGAGTATTGGAAACAGAAAATTTTTCAGTCCAAAAATGTGTGAAAAAATGAGTGACCTATAGCCCACAGAACCAGCCACGCCCATCACGAAAATATCTTTTCTTAGCCCACTTGTAGCAGGATATTCTGTTTCTGTGCATTATAGGCTCAAACGAGCTTAAATAGCTCCTCCGCATGAGTATTGGAAGCAGAAAATCTTTCAGTCCAAAAATGTGTGAAAAAATGAGTGACTTATAGCCCACAGAACCAGCTAAGCATATCCCGAAAATATCTTTTCTTAGCCCACTTGTAGCAGGATATTCTGTTTCTGTGCATTATAGGCTCAAACGAGCTTAAATAGCTCCTCCGCATGAGTATTGGAAGCAGAAAATTTTTCAGTCCAAAAATGTGTGAAAAAATGAGTGACCTATAGCCCACAGAACCAGCCACGCCCATCCCGAAAATATCTTTTCTTAGCCCAATTCTAGCAGGATATTCTATTTCTGTGCATTATAAGCACAAACGAGCTTAAATAGCTCCTCCGCATAAGTATTGGAAGCAGAAAATCTTTCAGTCCAAAAATGTGTGAAAAAATGAGTGACTTATAGCCCACAGAACCAGCTAATCCCATCCCGAAAATATATTTGCTTAGCCCACTTGTAGCAGGATATTCTGTTTCTATGCATTATAAGCACAAACGAGCTTAAATAGCTCCTCCGCATGAGTATTGGAAGCAGAAAATCTTTCAGTCCAAAAATGTGTGAAAAAATGAGTGACTTATAGCCCACAGAACCAGCTAATCCCATCCCGAAAATATATTTGCTTAGCCCACTTGTAGCAGGATATTCTGTTTCTGTGCATTATAGGCACAAACGAGCTTAAATAGCTCCTCCGCATGAGTATTGGAAGCAGAAAATTTTTCAGTCCAAAAATGTGTGAAAAAATGAGTGACCTATAGCCCACAGAACCAGCCACGCCCATCCCGAAAATATCTTTTCTTAGCCCAATTCTAGCAGGATATTCTATTTCTGTGCATTATAAGCACAAACGAGCTTAAATAGCTCCTCCGCATAAGTATTGGAAGCAGAAAATTTTTCAGTCCAAAAATGTGTGAAAAAATGTGTGACCTATAGCCCACAGAACCAGCTAAGCCCATCCCGAAAATATCTTTTCTTAGCCCACTTGTAGCAGGATATTCTGTTTCTGTGCATTATAGGCACAAACGAGCTTAAATAGCTCCTCCGCATGAGTATTGGAAGCAGAAAATTTTTCAGTCCAAAAATGTGTGAAAAAATGAGTGACCTATAGCCCACAGAACCAGCCACGCCCATCCCGAAAATATCTTTTCTTAGCCCAATTCTAGCAGGATATTCTATTTCTGTGCATTATAAGCACAAACGAGCTTAAATAGCTCCTCCGCATAAGTATTGGAAGCAGAAAATTTTTCAGTCCAAAAATGTGTGAAAAAATGTGTGACCTATAGCCCACAGAACCAGCTAAGCCCATCCCGAAAATATCTTTTCTTAGCCCACTTGTAGCAGGATATTCTGTTTCTGTGCATTATAGGCACAAACGAGCTTAAATAGCTCCTCCGCATGAGTATTGGAAGCAGAAAATTTTTCAGTCCAAAAATGTGTGAAAAAATGAGTGACCTATAGCCCACAGAACCAGCCACGCCCATCCCGAAAATATCTTTTCTTAGCCCAATTCTAGCAGGATATTCTATTTCTGTGCATTATAAGCACAAACGAGCTTAAATAGCTCCTCCGCATAAGTATTGGAAGCAGAAAATTTTTCAGTCCAAAAATGTGTGAAAAAATGTGTGACCTATAGCCCACAGAACCAGCTAAGCCCATCCCGAAAATATCTTTTCTTAGCCCACTTGTAGCAGGATATTCTGTTTCTGTGCATTATAAGCACAAACGAGCTTAAATAGCTCCTCCGCATGAGTATTGGAGGCAGAAAAATTTTCAGTCCAAAAATGTGTAAATAATTATGTTAGCTATAGCCCACCAAAAACGCACATCGTGAAAATATCATCCAAGTATTTGCACAACTCTAGCAGGATTTTCTCAGGACCCTACTATTAACCTTGTGTCTTCCGTGCCATTTCCCGTTTGGCAGTTCCTTCTTTGAGTCACTTTAGAGTGAACTCAATTTGACGGAAGGGGATGCGGAAAGCCTTAAGGTTAGAGGGTTGACCGAAAGGCGAATTTTCTCAGAGTTCTGAGGAAATGTTATCCGTGTGTACCGTCTTCACGTAGGTCCATTGCTCGTCAGTTAGTTTGGCCTCCGGATAGTTGGCATCGACGACTGCAACTTGTAGATGTTCCACAGCAGTTGTTGTTACAATGGTGCAGAATTCAAAGTCCTTGACGTTTTCCTCTCAGTTGTTGGTGATTTACTTGAATCGTCGAATCTAGGCAGGCTCCTATAACACGATGTCCTTTGCAATGGTTTTGTATACAAAATTGACTATGAAAATGAGCAATGTGACTAGAAGATCAGGAAATCTAGTTCAAACTTAAGTCAAAGGTTAGCCGATTTAACTGTATAAACCAAAGTATTCTCTCTTCCTGACTACAGATGAGAGACAACTTTTTAAGGTCAGATTAATAGATCTATGAGCCGAATAATGCAAAATCTTTAGAAACAGAAACAAATGATGTTAAATGGCTAACAAGAACCAGACCACCATGAATAGGCAACAAAACTCATCATATGCGCAGGACCTCCACCTGGAACGCACCCTTCTCCGTAGCAACAGAAAACAAGTCATTGAAAATCGAATCAAAATAAATAATTTTATTTTCATCTATCGGCAGTAGTAATCCTTTTTCCAAAAACAAGAGTATTTCAGTTCATAAAAATGTCCGTAGCCCACATAGGAAAGAAGAAGACCGGATCGTCCCTCGATTTAAGAAAACAATCCGAGTTAACATGTGGCAGTTGTCCGGAACGAATTTCCCAAAGAAAAAAATCCGACACAGGCTTTGATTCCGAATCCACTGAAATTCTCTCCTCGACAGACGAAGAAGAACGCTGGAAGGATGCAGCGCGTACCATTGAAATCCCAGCCGAATACTGGCACATTCAAAAATTGATTAAGTACATCAAGGGTGGTAATCAGACGGCAACAATAGTATCGCTATGCTGCCTAACCGACTATGACTTGCAAGTGCAAATCCATCAATTTGCCATTCAAGACATCGGTGGCCTTGAGGTGTTGGTCAACTTGCTCGAGTGTAATGACATGAAGTGTCGTCTGGGATCGCTGAATGTCCTGGCGGAGATCTCAACGAATATCGATATTCGAAAGACGATAGTCGATTTGGGTGGTGTGCCGCTAATAGTCGATATACTGAATAGTTCTTCGAAGGATTTGAAAACCATGGCCGGTGAAACGCTGGCAAATGTGTCGAAAGTTCGACTGGCTAGGAAGTATGTGCGACAGAGTGGTGGCATTGCAAAGTTGGTCGATTTGTTGGATGTTAAACTGCCGTAGGTTTGCCGTGATAGTATCGAAACTGGTTTTAATTAGTCTCTCCTCTTAGGGTCCTTAAAACTCCATATGAAGAGCTCAGTGTCGACGACAAGGAAAGTGTGAAAATGGCCAGTGCTGGTGGCAAGGCACTGTGGTCACTGGCTGACTCAAAACACAATATCGAGCAGATGAGAAGAACTGGAATAGTGCCCCTGATGGCTCGACTTCTGAAGTCGATACACATTGAAGTTGTCATCCCGATTATGGGAACCATACAGAAGTGCTCATCGCAGGTGAGTAGACTCCCAAAAATGACATCTTTTTCACCTTACCTCTTGTCAGGCGAAATTCCAATTGGCCATCACCACAGAGGGAATGATTGCAGACATAGTGTCGCACTTGCATTCAACCAACATTGACCTAAAGATGCAATGCAGCATCGCAATATATAGGTGCGCCAGCGATCCAACCACGCGAGACTTGGTTCGCGAAGCCGGTGGTCTGGATCCCCTTGTCAGCATAGTGAGAGAAAAAGGCAATCGAGATAACAAACCTCTAATGGCAGGAGCTACAGGAGCCATATGGAAATGTGCCGCCACCGATGCAAATGTAGTGAAATTGGACAGTCTCAGGACTGTCTATGTCCTGGCGCAGCTGCTCAACGACGAGTCCGATGAAGTACTTACCAATGTTGTCGGTGGTATCGCCGAGTGTGTTCGTTTTCGTCACAATCGCCCACAGCTACTCAGTGCCGGTGGTCTTCCGAGTCTTGTTTCTCTGCTAAATTCATCGCATGCTCCGTTGTTGGAGAACTTGGCCAAGGCACTGAAAGAATGCGCCGAGGATAAGGATTGTATGGCAGTACTTGAAGAACTGGATGCTGTTCGATTGATATGGTCTCTTCTAAAAAATTCAGACAGTCGTGTCCAGGCATATGCTGCATATGCTATATGTCCTTGTGTCATGAATTCTACGGTTTGTTCCTTCGATAACATACAGATATGTATATGTATACCATTTCATGTATCTATGACAGAATTCCGGTGAATTGGTTCGCAGTTTAGTCGGTGCAATGGAATTGGTCGTGAACTTATTAAGTTCCAAGGATACACTGGTCTTATCGGCAGTGTGCGCAGCTATTGCGACCATCGCAAAGGACACTACAAACCTGGCAATTCTCACCGACCTCAAGGTCATCTACAAGCTCTCAGATTTGGGTAAGATTTGTAAAATGATTGTGTGTCGTTTCACGTCCATTTTCTTGCAGTTAACACTACCGAGGACTTGCTGAGGGAAAATCTGGCAGCGGCTATTGCCAATTGCGCTGTTTATGGAAATAATACCCAGGAATTAGGACGATTGCACGCAGTTACCCCAGTGGTGTCGTACATGATTAGTAATAATCCGAAAGTGCATCGTACCACAGCGATGGCCTTGGAAAAACTCTCAACTGATCCACGGAACTGCATTACAATGCACCAGGTTTGAAGGACCATGTTAACGTAGAGAATTCCTTTTTAATGAGTTATTTATAATTCTAGAGTGGAGTGGTACCCTTTCTATTGGAAACCCTTTCATCGACAGACACCGAGCTACAATTGGCATCGGCTGGTTGCCTACGCAATATCCGTGAGCTGGCGTTGAGAGCTGAAGAGTACATGCTAAGGATTCAAGAGTAAATCTCCAGCGGAACTACCTTTTATTTTAGAAAATATATATTTTGCTGTGCTCTATTTAAATAAACTAAATATTATCCACCAGTTGAACGTGCTTCCTGTAGAAATAGCCCAAAACTGGTCCATCCTTCTACTGGTTTGCTTTGAAATACGATGGTAAAGCATAGTTAAACCCAACCATGTAGCACTAGTTCCAGATACGTTTATGTACTTAGCGCGTCTTGAGCTGAAAGATTATAACGTCCGAGTTGCATTATTAACACGTAAAGCTTCCCCTGGTCCAGTAAAACATAACACAACTCCCAACTAGGCTAATAACATCAGAAAAGGGACGTTAAACCAGCGCGGTTTTATAATACTAGCAGAACATAAAAATTTCTTACAGCCGATTGAAGTCGTCTACTACATATTTTCATGGAGCAAGCACCCTTTACCACTCGCAAACTATCGTTAAAAATTCCAACTTTTATAGGAACATCATTTCCCTGTTCTCGTAAGTTTTAACAACCCACCAAGTCATGGTCTCATAAAATCCCCCAGCACTCTTGTGCTGACCAAAGCAGAAATCTACGTCAAAACAGGATTATAACTTTACACGGCACCTCTTTTGAGAAGGAAGGAGGTGGAAACGGCCCCATAGAAGCGCATCCAACCAACGATTAACTATTCTCACTTCACAAATCCCATACGAGCGCAGGACGACCAGCGAGGACGACTAATCACAAAGATCAAATTTACTTGGACTTCCATTAAGCACAACTCTGCGGACAAGTGGATGCACCGCAAAAACGGACATTACATCTCTCAGTCGAAAGTTTAATTCATAAATTATTCGTCAGCATCAAATTCACATTTAATGGATTCTGAAATTTGTGCCGAGAGCCTGGACGAGAGACAGCGCGACGCACAGGAACTGAGTCCATTTGGTAGTGTCATGTTCACATCCGCTGCAACCGGCGCGTTGCAGTTATCCCTTTTGCCTTTGAATATGCCAAGGGATGTGTTGAAAGCATAAGGAGAAGAAGAAAAAAAAAACACTCCGTACTACTGGGACTCCCTTGCTCCCTTAAGACGAATGACCGCTTATTCCTGTCACTGATTTATGAACATTAAATGAGGATGAGAAATGTCTTCCACTAGCTGATGCGGGATGAAAGTTGGCCGATGGAGCCCACCACTATCGTCACTGCACTGCCAAAGTCTCCAAAGTAGGTGCATAGTCGCACACTGCCACCGTCACGCCATCGCCACCACCGCCGTCGTTGCCACCCAGATTGGTGTGATGCATAGTAATGCGATAACATCTTTGCTGTCAGGGCAGAAATTACTATGTCCTTGGAGCATCCGGTTGGGAAAGCTTCCAGACCGGGGACACTGCCCGGATACAGTGGCATTTAGACATAAATATGTTAAGTTTGACTACGACAACGAGAACGATGGCGTTGGCGGTGGCGTTGGCGGTGGCGTTGCTCTGTGGAATGGAAATTGCTTTAAGGCTTCTTGGGAAGAAGAACCATCACTGGAATGGGACACGTTTTCAATTTTAGTTTGCGTTCTACTTTTTTTTTTTTGTCCACTGCTACTGCACGGAAGTTGTGATAATGATTGGTGGAGGTTCGATTAGATTTCTCTCGGTCTGCAGGATGTTGGGATGTGGAATGTGATTAGAATGTAACAAAGTTGCTGGCAAGTTGTTTGCTATGTTTTTAGGAATGGTCGTTCAATGGAATGGCTGTTCAAAGTGAAAAAGTTGACTTTTTCGTGGCTGTAGTCATAAATGTTAGATGTTTCTTCACAGAGATGTCCAATTTAGGAGGAATTTGAAGTTGCTAACGCAATCCGCCTCACACGATACAAGAACCAGCCAGTATAGGATAGGACCTACAATTGTGACTGTCAGCATATGTATTACAAACTAAACTTGGACTTACACCGGAAACAAACAACAAATAGGTTTGATAGGTCCAGGTTTCCTTATCTAGCCGTAGAATGAGAATCTTGACCAAAACTATTGTCTAACCACCTCGATGCGCAGACAGCTAATTCAACTTTCATACAGAAAGCTGGTTGAAGTCTTCATCTGGCTTGATTTCCGATTATGGTCTTCTCTCAGTGCAAAATCCTGAAAATTCTTGAGCCGAAGTTCAAGATTCCCATCATTCTACTTTACTTGACTAGATGGGTGCCATTTACTACTTTCTTACCAGGGTCACGGCAGTCTGCCACTCCCTTCGATCTCGGGCACGCTACTTCCAATTGTTCAAGCCAAACGCTCTGGCATTCGCGATAAGCTTGATCCTCACAGCAGAGGATTTGTCTTCCTTATCACCTAGAAGCTGGGGCATGTGATTCCAAGATCCTCTTTGCTGGAGAATTTCATTCCATTCGTTATGACAATGAATGAACAAGGCCTACATCCCCTCCCCCAGATACTCGATACACTCTGCACCCAAATAAGTATGTTGTATGTCCTATCAAAAGGTTCAGCAGCGAAAACCATATACAATGCCCAAATCATTTACTTAGCACATTTCCTTGGATCTAGTATTCATAACATGATCAAATCTACATGTTCTGTGAGTCCTTCTTCTTGATTCTCATATAATTGAGAGAGCTCTACTATTTAAGGATTAGCGTGAATTATTCAAAATTAAAGTAACAACAACTGTCAATTGTATCTAGCTGTAAAATTAATTTTATTTCTCCTCAACTCTTCTCTTTATTTTTTACTTCAATATCTATTCACTGAGTGTCCTTAAATAATTAAAAAAAAAAATTAAATGCGGGGGAAAAAATGCGTTGCACAGGCGGAGCGTTGCTTAAATGCTTTAAGCGCTTATATTGCTACAAGAAAAGTCGTTGGAAAATAATTATGTATTTGTGCAGCGATTTGTTCTCCTCCTTCTCCTTCGTCTACTAAATAACTACTCGTGTGTTGCTGGTCCTTTTTTTCAATTAGAATCCTTTGTCTCAGCCATATTACGATCGTCGGTTGTCGATGATGATGATGGGGATGATAATTTTGATGCCGTCGGCGAATCCTTCATTTGGCTATCACCTGGCTTATCCTGATTGTTCATCAAAGACTCCTCGGGAACATTGGTGTCTCGATCGAGTAGATAACTACCGCCTAATGGTCGTCCGCGCCCGCCACTACCATACGCAGAGCTAACAAGGGAGAAAGGAGAATGAACCTTTTTTTAATGTGGTTATAATTCATCTGGCTGTAGAAAACAAACAAAAAAAAAACTACATGTATTTGTGCACACATATTAAAAACATAAATCACACGGCGAGGATTATCAAGGACGTATCCTAGAATATTTTTTTTTTGTTTTAGAGAAAAACTTGCTACCCACTGTCGTTTAAAAATGCATTATCCACGGTATTATCTGCTCGACTGGTCGCCACTTTAAAACAGAAACTGAAGTCGAAGCAAAAATGAAACAGGAAAAGGATAAAAGGACGAAAAAACGGAGGAAATGCAAATCAAGAGAGCAGAGAACACGCTACCGCTCCCTCGGCAGGACATTAAAGGAAAAGAAGAACATAAAATTTCCATCCGTCGTAAAATTTTCTATGCAGCTTACCTCTGATTATCCTTATCCCTAATGTCTCCTTTATAGCTGGCATCCTTCTCTCTGTCATTAACATAACTCCAGCTACCACCCGTATATCCGTTCTTATTATCACCGCCACTATTGCCACCGCCACCGCCACCGCCGCCGCCGCCGGGTCCGTGAACGTCATCTCTCGGTCGGTTGCCATAATCAGAACCAGACGAGGATGACGACTGCGATGATGATGGAGATGACGACGAGGACGACGACGATGGCGATGATGACGATCCCGGCCTAGAGTCAGGATACCCGTGGGAGTTTGATGGACGAGATTGGTCGTGGGGATCTCTTGGCAGGTAAGACGGACCGGGTGTCGATGGTCCCGAGGGACGTGATTGTGGGCGATTTGAAGGTTCATAGTAGTCATTTGGTCTTTCGTTGGCAAAGTAGTAACCACGGCCGGAGTTATCGAAGCCCGATTGCCCCCTACACAAGGCGGAAAGTGGATTTTTTTTTTATAGACATGAAATGTTTTGGGAGTGTAGTTGGTGTGGTAGTAGTGGTGTTTTTGGCGGCCACATCGGGAAGGAGATTGTGATGTTGTTGATGGTTGTGTTGTGGTTTGTTGTTTGGTGTTGATGGTGCAGTTCGGTCCAAATCGTCCCGGAAAAGGAAGGTAAACATCGTGATTTGTGTTTGTTTTTTTTTTTTTTTGTACAAAGCAGAGTATAGTGTTTTTTTGTTGTGTTTGGTGGCCCGGATAGTTGTGTCCCATTGTTGTGAGAGATATGAAAAATAGAGAACAATAAAAGGTGACATTTAAAGAGAGAAAAAGATGACAGTTTGTAGATTAGGTGGGAGAATTGAAATAAAATACTTTTTCCTGTTTGTTTTCCTCCAAAGTGTGCATTTAAAATCCTTTTGCGGGGGGTTTTTATCGATTTCGCGGTAGGAGGTGCTTAGAAATGGTTGGAGTTTTAGGAAGTTTTGGAGAGGAATTGAAGGGTTGGCATTGTAATTTATTTTTATGGTTCTGTACACTCATTAGGAATTTAGATATGGTTATAGTTGTTGTCCGTGCGGATGAGTTAAAAAATATTGCCTGGAGAGGAATTTCATTATCATTTTTTAGTCGTTGTACTAGGATATACGTGGTTGTAACCAACAGTCCGGATAAGCCTACTTTCAGATTACCAGCAGCACTACAAAGTATGACTAAATTGTATTATTTAGAATAAAATTGAAAGCTCCAAGACAGCTTAATCTCTCTGTTCAGAGGCCTCGAGCTCCACTACTGGTATGCTATGATAGGGGCTGCATAGCATACCAAAGCCAATCAAACCCTTAGTTGGTTCTTGACATATGTACATATGTATACAAGTTCTGCTTGAGAAAAGTAGATACATTAGAATCGATTAAGTAGGAGGTTAAGGCTATCTGAAAACACATTTATTTCAGCTCAGCAGATGCTCAAAATAAGTGAAGAATGAACCGAAGTCGAGATCAGAAGTAATTTCAGATCGAACACCAGAAAAAAGATATAGTATAAGGCATTATAGGAATGGCAATAGGTACATGTGCCTGGTCAATCATTCTATGCTTCAGGTCCAATTTTCCGTTTAAAAATCTTGAGCCAGTTCAAAGGAAATAATGATTTGAAACAAGCTACCCTAAAGTATCCAATGTGATTTATAGTGCGTTATGCAGCCCATGTGATAGGATTTTGTCTTAGAGTCTTTCCTTTAGAGGCAACTAAAAGGATTTTTCAATAAGGACATAACAGTTTAAATAGAACACAGAACAAGATGTCGAGCGGAAATTTTGTCCAAATATACACATCGCACTCTTGTAGCGATCAATTCCTTGTCACTTCCCAGTCACTTTTCCACTACACCTTCACACATATCGTCCAGAACGCGTTCGTTATTATTCCTGAGCTCCTTTAGCCTTGTTAATATATTGGTCCAAGCCAACGCCAAAAAAAATCCAATGGCGACTATATCCCTAGATTACACGATAACCACACTTCACCATCAATGAATCCATTGTTTCACCAACTGTGTGACATGTGGCATCATCTTATTGGAACCACATATCACTAATATCAAGTGCATGGAACTCTGGGAAAAAATTATCTTTCAACATTAAGCCAAAAATAAGTAAGCTTCATCGGTGAAGATGATGTTTCGATAAAATTCAGAATTGTCTTCAACATTTTGCAGAGCCTTGGGATAGAGAAGTCTCAGCACTTTAAATGATCAAGGGGCTTCGGTTCTTGAACAGATTTGATCTTGTACTGGTGTAGGTCATTCTTTCTGAAAATTAAACTAATGTTGTCTATTTCTGTGAACAGCGTGGAATGGACTAATTTGGTACCTTTTGAGCTGAAGCACTTATGGTTGCGATATTTTCCGTATTTCGTCCAAAACGTTATCTCACTGATATCAGAACATTCAATAGTAAATATTTTGCCTCAAATTTTGCACACACACCCTGTCTGGTAGGACGACTATCACGATCGAAAATTGGAATAAGGGCTCTTAATGCTGTGACCACCGACTCAGAATTTCAGTCGAAATCTTTAATAACTTTCAAACGTTGTTCGTTTATAAACTGATGTTTCAGCATAAACATAGCATAAAATACGTTAAAAAACACATCAATTTAAAAATACAAAATTGTTATGTCCCTATTGAAAACACATCATAACTGCAATGTATAGTAGAATAAAACAGCATAGCCTCGCTACGATGAAGTTAAGCGCGAAGTAGTCAAGCTTTCATCACACTGCCAAGGATTCATTTGGAAAACTACTGCCAAAAAATACTGTGGAATTCGTTAACACTGCACTTTGAGGCATAACCTAACAGACAGGCGGATTTTCCGCTTCAAACTCCATGCATGCACATTTCATCAAAGACATCGCATTCCATGTGTGTCTTTCGCAAAAAAAACCCAAGAAAAACGAACACCAAAGTCTACCCAGCTTCGACTAATCCTGCCAGACTTCTTGCAACACTATTTTCGCATTATTTCCCTTCCCTACCGCCGCCGCTGTTCATTTCCCACACAACAAGCGAGAAAGGATTCACAAATCCCCCAAAAAAAAAACCGCCAACGGAAAACTTTGCATATCACCCACATATCTCGAATACGAATCGAGGTTTTTCCTATTCTTCCCTCCCTCTAAACCTAAAAACCTATTGTTCGCCTTCTCCTTTTTTTTTGCCTCCCAAATCCCACAGGATTCGACTAGTGTGTTCCAGAAAGCAAGCGCATTTCTAAGTTCGTGGAAGAATTAGAGGAAAAAACCGACAAAAAAAAATTAGAATCACTGGAGCAAGCTACCTGCTCCACTTTCAATACCCACCCACCGTAGCAGGAGGCTTAAAGTGCCATTACGGATGAACGTAATGAAAATTTGCAAACAGACTTCAAGTGGCACAGGCAGGCGGCGGCGTTAGCCGTGGTTTCGAATCCGTGTGGGAAGCCGGCAAGCAGGATACCCTCGCATACACATCATTAGCTTGCTTTCCTCATTTGGCTGACTGTTGTTGTGGTTTCCTTCAACTACACTCACGCTGTGAACTCCTTAGGATTATATGTTTTGCCATGGATTAGCAAGTGTAGGTTGAGTATCAAAATGGCTACCTTTCCTGCTGCTGCTGATGTGTCTCAGAGGAAGGGAGACACGACATATCACCTGGATTATGTAGATGAATGTGAAATGATTTGTTTTGGATACGTTTGAATGTGTGTGCGTGTATGTGTGTAAGGATCAATGCGCTAAGCCTAAGGAGCTTCTCGTTTGGGGAATTTAGATATTTTTTTCTTTTCTTTCTATTATCCTTGTTTGGTGAGTGATGACACTTTACATTTGGATTAAACGCAAGCACGAAAAACATTAGACGGCTGGGAGTTTCTCGAGAATGAAGACATACCCAAGATAAATGTCTTCAGTCTTTGAAGTACACACACTTTGACTTTAGATCTGGGTTAGGGTAGGTGATGCTTCTGCTGAAATGGGCACAGGGACTTCGCTTCCTTTGATGTGCGAAGTTTTCGTGTTTACTCTGTTGGCAACGTGCTGAGGTGTTGAGGAATGCTACTTATGTGGCATTTAGGAATGGATTATACACATACATACGTATGTATATCTCCATGTATATGAGGAGGCATTCCCGTGTGAATATCGTTGACACCGTTTGTCTTGATATGGCTTACGGGGAGGAAAGTCGATTGGCATTAATCTTTTTCCGTTAAGGGATACGATTCGGAGCTCAGCAAGATAAGGAAGTTGTAGAGCGATTAGTCTTCTTTGGGTTATGACGGCAAGAGTCGTGGTGCCAGAGTAAGTCGTCAGTGATTCTCGAATGGGAGGAGTATACTTGATAAGTTATCGATAAATTTATGTGAAAACGTGTACAGGACGACGAATGAGGAGTCTATGCAGATGGCTTTAATATTTATGCGAACATTTTCCAGCTAATGTTGGGTGCTCCTGTACCTAGTGCAAAGTCTCCATGGACAAGTTGTGATGCTCTTAGCTAATGGTTTTGATTGTAAAATCTTCGATGACATATGGCTAGGAATGCCTGAGAAATCGATTAGTAGAACGATTTTAGTATTTTTTATTTTATGGGCTTTTAGGGCAAAGTATGAATGATATTCAACAGGCTACCAGTTGAACATCAAAGCCAACAACCCAACTCACTTTTATCCGCATAACACTAATCCCAAATCGGGTCAAAACATACAGGAAATTGAGGTGACTTTTTGGAGCATTTGGAGTTATTCGTCTCATTGTATAGTTCATGATGTTGATGAACTTTAAGGTAAAGGAAGCGATGACCAAGGCTCTACAGAGCCTAGCGAAATTTTCTGAAACACGGTTGGAGTAAAATAAAAGCATCCATGAACAAGTACAGCATAATGTTCTCCAAGATCCATAGTTCCTTTTTGTTTTGTAGTTCCGTCTTCTTAAGGCACTACAATATGATGTACAAGGTTTCACCTTCAACATGTTTGCTTAGAAGAACATGCATCTGTAGGGTGGACTCCATCTCCAGACAGGACCACAGCCATCCGGTGGTCTACAACATCAGCGATCAAAAAGTTGTTTTGAATCCTTGGTAAACAGTGTTTTATCCTAATAGCCCAGTATGTCAAAACACAATCCATAGTGGAATTCATTTATAACCGAAGGTTAAAATTAACTTAGAATGGTGAAAAAGAGCTCCAAGAGCTCGAATATTTGGTTTCATAATCCACTCAATCTAACAATGCTCTGACTATAAGAAGCTAGCCCTAGATTGTGGAGGTTGACGGTATAGACATACAGAGGAAACCTTATACCTACAAATGGTCGACCATTTGCTTCTTGTTACCTATAATGCTTCTTGTTACATATAATGCGGCGGGCCATGACCACTCTTGTAAACTTCAATTACGAAATGCTGGAACCTTACGAGAGATTCTATAAATGATGAGCAACAACATGTCGAAGGAGGTTCAACAAACCCTACTGCTGTTACACTCTTCACTTTTTAATTACCGCGTGAACCGGAACCTATCTCATCATCACAGGCCCAACCAAGAATCTATACACCATCAGGGAAGAAGTTTTAAGAGTTGCAATCAAAAAATGGTGATTTCCACTGGCCCTGCATCCCACTGTAAAGGATCCATAGCCTGACAAATTTAGTCCTCTACTTAACATTGTATATACGTATGTATGTACATCATGTACATAACATATGTACCTTGTCTACATCTGCTGAACATTCTAGAGGTTCAGTAAATATAAATTTTGAATTCAAAATAACTCTCAAAGGACCTTCCTTAGCTTTGCTTAGCGGATGCTTGAATATCGGTAGGTTGCTTCCAAATGCAAGAATCAACAAAGGATACAAGTTCTTCATAAAGTTCATTCAATGGAATGAATTATCCACGAAAAGCCGTCCCAGAAAAGTAGGACAATCGAACCAATAAATTGGAATTTAAATTTGTCAAGACTCCTGCTGACCCAAAAGCGGGCTGTCGCAATCCTGTTTCTTAAATCTTTCGACTAAGTCTGAGGTGATACTTGCTATAAACTTGCACCATCACACAGTCGAAGGAATCCTGCCTCCAATCCATTTTGCCAGCTACATACTAATGCGTTCAAACTTGACCACGAAAATTCTTCACCAAACTGCTTGTTCCAAAAAAGAAAATAAAGAAAAAGGAAACACACCATTGGTTAAGGAGCTTGTTTTCATCTTTAACTTTAGGCGGACTTTGTCTTTAATTACAAGATCGTGACCTTTACGATCCTATCCATAAAATGACTTCGAGTTCTCTCTTAGCCACTTGCGTTGACAAATAAGTCCAAATTTCGCTCCAAACTCATTAAAAACCAAAATTTGTCGATAGGGTTTATTCTTTTCTTCGAGGAAACTCAATCCCTAAAGTGAAATAATATCCATATATCTACTGTGACAGTGTACACTTCAGATAAACGACTTTACCTGTATGTCTCATCCCATGGACGATAGTTGCGATAGTCATACCTTGTATAGTAGCGATCGTCTGATCCATAACGATCATAAGTGCTACCGCGATTGCGATCTGCATAACGATCTCCTAAAACCAAAAAAAATTTCAAAAACTTTTATTAAAATTCAATCATTTGTACTCACCACCCCGATAATAATCATTCGAGCGATCATTTGAGTAGTATCTGTCACGATTGTCGTATCCATAGCCCCTTGTTTCGCTTGGCGAACGATCGTATGAGTAGCGACCATCATATCGATCACGATCATAGCGATCGTAATTTCTCGTGCTATATCGATCATCGTTCCTGGAAAATATTTCAAATCACTGTCAGAAGTAGGACTTGGCTTTTTCTTAAGAATTTTGAAATCTGTAAACGATTACATTTTTCGTGTTATCCATGAATCGTTAAACGAGGAATTTTTATTATCGAAACGTTCCTTGTGTGACATTTTCTTCTTCAATAGTATTTTGCATTCGAAAGCCAAAAATTTGGATATACTCTAGAATTTTTAATCTCCTTTAGAAAATGTTTGTTTTTTTTTTGAAAGTTTTTGTTTTTTTTTTTTTTTTTGTTTGAAAGGGAAAAGTATTGTACGATGTGATACGCACAAAATCCAATCGTTCACAAATCAAAATTCCGTTTTGACGTGCCATTTGTAGTTTAGAACTAAATCAGTGTGACCTTGATGGGGAAAAGCATAGAGTTTTGGAAAATTGGAATATTTCTGTGCTCAGACTGTGGTCTGACTGTGATTACGAGTTTTGTTTGTGCAAAAGGACTGCGGTTTATTTTTGAATTCATTGGTCCAAACGAAAAAAATAAACTTGCATACCTGTCACGGTAATAACCGTTGTAGGGGTTGCTGTAATACCTGTCGTAATCTCTATCTGCACCATATCTAACCCTATCATCGTATCGATCGTACCTTTCGCTGGGATAATACCAATTACTGGGACGGTCATCGTATGTTCTGCTTGTGTAGCTACTGCCTCTAGTGCTGTAACGAGTTCTATCGTAGTCATCTCCGTATCTACAAAGAGGGAAAACTCTCCATGGTAGGCTAAGGTAAATTAATTTTTTTTTGTGAGCTCATTTACCTGTCGTCGTAACATCGTACACATCTGGATTGCCTGCTTTTTCGATATAAACCACCCAAGGTTGCGGCCGCTGAGTCTTGTGTACTTCCGCTACCTGTGCTCGATGAGGGTGACAACGACGACACCGATATAGAACCTGGCGATGATGCAATCGAAAGAGCCCAATTTGTGGGCACCAACAGAAGGAGGGAAATTATCTGCGGAAGACCCAAACAAAAGATTTATGTGAGACTTAATAAAATAAACAAAACACTTGACAAATAACTATCGTTACGGGCAGTTGAAGAAAGATATAAAGTGAGAGAGTTTATGGCTTGCGAACAGGGGTTGGGGTGTACCTTCTCTGTTCATAAGTTGGTAGATGAAACTACATACGAATAGAAAAATTTTAAAGCAAAAGATTATGAGGATTAAGTTTCAATAAGTCCGGCTCAGTAGCTGACTAAGGAAAGGTTATGACAATAACTACATATAACAACTTTTTCAATAAGGACATAACAATTTTGTATTCTAATATAGACGTATCCTTGAATATTTTTTATGATCTGTCAATGTCAGGCTAGGAGTCAAGGTTTATATTTTTTATTACAGTGAAGCTCACGAACAAGTGAGGTTTGAAAATTATTAAAGATTTCTACCGAAATTCTGAGCTTGCGCTTGCCACTTTGAGAGCGAATACACTAATTTTGCGGTCGTAATAGTCGTCGGCTGAACCTTATACAGTGCTTAAATTCGAGTCAAAAAATGCACTATCAAATGTTTTCATTCCGTTGAGACAACGCATCGCTCGAAGGACCAAAAATATCGCAGCCGTAAGTGCTTCACTTTAAAATGAGCCAAATCAGTCGATTCTACGCTGACTTACATAGGTCCACGCGATAGAGAATTTTGCATGAAGGTCTTGGGCTACACCATTACAAGATTAAATTAACTCAACCATCTACATCATTTGAAAGGCCAACATTTTTCCGACTGGGCTCTGGAAACTATGCTTTATTGGATAGCAACAGGCCCACATGTGCTTCAAGATACTCCACTGCGTCCACAATAGCCCATAAAGCGAAGAAATATTTTTTAGTCTATGAACATGATTGCCATTTTACAGTCAATCATTCAATGTTCCAAGACTATTTCTGACCAAAATTGCTGAAACTTAACATCAGTGAGATGTGGTTCCAATTAGATGATGCCACATTCCACACAACTGGTCAAATACTTGATCTATTGAAGGGGAAGTTCGGTAAACGTTTAATCTCGAAAAATAGTCCGTACGAATGGTCACCGTTTTATAAATTTACATTAATTTGTTGGTTTAAGCCAGTAAGTCAACATCGTTAAAGGAGCTCAGAACCAATATAGAATCCGAAATTACCAATGTTCCGGCCAATAGGTATGGTAAAGTTGGCTCCAATGAGTTGATTACTGCAAACGTATTCGAGGTGATCGTTTCAACAACATCGAAGCGCATATTCAAATGTTAGCATGTATACTATATCTGACATTCATTTCAGTCGAATATCCTCATTTATTCTGTACATTGTTTAAGTACAAAATTGTTATGCCCTTATTGAAAAACCCTTTCGTATTACATTCTGACTCCATGTATTGCATGAGGTATCTCTACTCTCAAAAGTCCAATTTAAGTCGAATGGCATGCTGGTGTATTGAGTACATAAATAGTTCTTACATGAGTAATAGTTAAACCCTAACAATTACCCCTCGCCCATGAGGTGACTATTAAAAAACCATAAAACTACCATGTGGCTGCTTCCATTAAAATTAAATAAAAATACAATTTTTTTTTTCAGCTCCACACTATCGTCCACGCATCAACAAACTTTATAAAAGGTCAATGTTCGAAAATCCAGATTTCCATCTCTATGGTTTGGGATTTCGCATAATCTGCGTGTGGTGTGTAGTTTGGTTTTATGATAAAAGCCTTAATAGCCTCTGTAATGTTGTTCAAATGGCATTATGGGTCCTCTTTGTGCTGATTTTTTCTGATACATGTGCGGTAGGAAACAATGACAAAAAAAAACTCAACCAATTGTCCAGCGGTGACACAAATAAATGGATAAGATAGGTGATATTTGAAATCATATTTACTGTAATAATTTCCTGAGATTAAATAGTTTTACATTGCCTGGTGAATGGATGAGTTGACAAAGTTGACCATTCTCTGGGGTGTTCGTGTTGGTTAAACAATCGTCATGGAAAAATAGAGGAAAACAATTTGTATTGTAATTACGGATGATCGTGGGGTTCGGTTGGAATTGTAGTTCCACTGCAATCGCAAAGTGGGTCATAGACTCTACAAAACTTTTGTTTGTCCCATTAAAACGCGATTGCTTATAGACTTTCTAGTTCTATGAATGATGGCACGATTTCATCGAAATTATTTCGATTTAATGAAGGTACACTTCATTACACAGGTGGACTTCTGGTTTGTCATGCATGGAACTGGATAACTTTGTTTCGGTATAGGATTTTCCAATATCACTTGTTCTTGCCGTCCAACTGGATGTAAAAGCAAATTCATCTACATATGACTTTAGTGTGCATTATACCCTTTCCATTGCGACACGGAAGTACCTCATGAATTATTAAATTCAAAAGAAAAGAGGAAAGACACAACCTTGGGGTATACCATAACTTAGGAGCGATAGCCCCCTTAAAACCCTTACTCGAGTTTAGCCTAGCACAGATCTCAATGCATGGAGTTTAGTCTCGAAACCATGGAACACATTCACGTAGGTATCGGGACTTTGGTCTAAAGACACGATTTCCAACTCCGGAGACCTTACGATTAAGCGACACCAGGTTAAACGGTCCAATATTTCTACCTTAAATAATCTTCCCAAACGGTTCTCCCTGAGTCAGGAATTTATGAGCGTTTATACTTATACTATGAGCGTTTATTCTAGCTCCACCTTAAAAGTGCAACTAGCGGCCATCTGCCTAATAAAGATGTGTAGGGGTGTAAGCCCAACGATGGCCAGGTTGGTGATTCTCTGTCGCTCCTATGATTAATGGCATCAATCTCTTCCGGTTTTCAGTTTCTTTCGAAATGTAAATCACTTACGTTGGATAGGAAACTGCACCCAACCTCTGGTCCAACACTGGCTGTACGTATCTTATAACTCCTTCGCAGTGATTCAAAGGCCAGATTTGTCCCCCGATCCTCGAAGATTCTCAAAGATCCTGTAAACCAAAATCCATGTAAACATCTACTAAATCTTAACGCTATTAGCATAGACCCAAGACGGTATGCCGATCTGAACTGATTTATCAGATTTGCATGGGTTAGGGTCCGAATTAATTGCGGTATTGACTAGCATATGGATATTATCGTCAATTTTCTGAGCTCATTCTCGACATCTTTAGAAATAACCATGACTTAGCCAGCAAAAGCCCAACCCTACTGACTTCCTTTGTACCTTCTCAGCAGAAGACCGGACCCATCTCCACTACTCTAGACTTTTGAATATTTTTCAAAAATAACTCAATAACTGCCTACACATATGTACATACCTACACTAGAGGGGCATCTACATCTATATGTACATCATAAAACAATTTCGTTTGAGGCATTTCACTCGACTCCACACCATCCTGTAACCACAGCGTAAACATACCGTTGTCACCTACGTACGTATCACAATAATTCCAAATCGTCATCAAGATTCCGTCATTCCTCCACCCATGCCTGGAGTGTTCGCGCGCGCGGGAGTCACAGATAGAATCAATATCCATGCCTGGACGATCCGTCAGTTAACACAATTCTCCACGCTTTGTTAGCCAAGCAAACCACTTCCGGCGTGTTCTACACGAACCACACAATATTCACTTGTCGGCCGCAGACTTTTCCAACTGTGTGTCAGCACTTAAAGTGCGCGCCCGCCAACAGCCAACCCGATTAATTAATTATTTGCTCACCTGAAATGGTATTTCCATTCGCCTGACGCACAGAATCGAGTAGTCCGTCATCATTCCACCGTTCCCATTCGCAGTACAATATGCGAAATTATAGTTTTGAAATAAGTTTGAACGCAATTTTCTCGCTTCGATGACGCCCGGGGTAGACTATATCGATCAAAGCCATGGACGGCTGGATAATGCCTGGAAAGGGCTATGACCCAAATTCAAAAGGCTTTCACCGCCCGAAAAAAATGGGGAAAAAAGTAAAAAAACACATAACAACCACTGGGGGAGGGGAGAGATTTTATAGGGAGATTGCTGGTAACCGGATGTTCGTCATTACAACGTTTTTCGAAAATTCCCTCCGACACTGTCTGTGGTGTGGAGGGAGTGCAGAAAAAAAAATGTATTTCGTGGTTGAGAGCCGAAAAAAATCTCCAAGAACCCAAGGACGTGATGGCCCAATGCATGACGTCTATGTCTGGACATCCCTGTACATACACGCGTTGCCAAAAACTGTATTCACTCGTAAAAGTAAAATTATTGCATCCCCCTACGACTGTGGCTTTTTTGGTTGAGAGTTCTTGGTGTCCCGGTGTACTCTCCATGTGGCATGGATAGTTATTGCAGTGGCCGAGAGTTCGTTTAATGAGTTCCACAATCTGGCGTTATGGTCCAAGACCACAAATTGGTAACGATGGAGCAGGGATGTTTCCACACTGCAAGCGTTGGGGGATATCCTTTTTTTTCTTTTTCCTTCGAAAGGTTTCTTTACAATTTTTGTGATGCCAACGTGTAGGTATAAATAGTCGAAAAAAACAGATTGAAATGGAAATCCTAATCAAAGTTGAATGCCAAAGTAGTGATGACAAGAAAGGGGTCTTTAGATATAGAGGAAGTTCTGAACTAGATGGACGATTCCTATAATCTCCTGTATACATACATAGGCTATAGTTATTCGAGTCCGTAGGACATTTGAATATATTACCTTCCAGTAAATGGGAGTTGACTTCTCTACCTTCTCCTTATTTATCCAATATGCACTCTCTTATCCATTCTGTCAGGATTTCTGTCAACCGAATACGAACAAGAAGTAAGTCCATTCTTTGAAAGCTCAAATGTTTTGTCATGGCTATCAGGAGACATGGAAAGGATGAGTCTGATGTTGGTTAGACACCAAAAGTAAAATACAAGAAATGACTTACTTTTCAATTCTCACATAAGTATGGGCCAGGGATCTAGGTTTTAAAAATGTCTACATTAGTTTGGATAAGGTAAACATTGACGCGTAGCTGGATAATGTTATAGCTCAATCAACTATTGCAGACAATGTCAGAAGATCATGACTGAAACCAATGAAAACCAGACTTTTTAGAAATTCAAATTCATCACCCTATCTGACATTATTTATACCAATCCATCATATATTTTCCTTATTTCTTTCACTGATCGAAGAACAATGTTTCACTGTAGGCGCTCCGCAGAGTTTATATGACGAGAAAAAGGCCTCGAACTAACCTTTTTTCATGGCCAGTGTACACAACAGGCTGAGAAGAACCAAAGGACTAAGAAGATTCAAAGTGACAGAAGGTAGGCAATAATGAACTCACACCAACTACTACTGAATCTTAAAAACTTTCTTAAATTTTGTCAAATACTGACGATAGACAACAGTGGAAAAATTGCTGGGAACAAAAGGATCTTGAAAGCTTAGGAGATATTGATTACTTATCACCTTTGTCACTAAATCTAGGAGTTGAAACAAGGTTCACAAATGTCGTCAAAAACAAGATATTTGTGTTTTTTTTATTTATTTCTAAGCTCCTGGCAGTAGTAGTAGTTTTAAAAATCTCTAATAATGAAATATCATACATCACTCCCGTGCTGACTGAGAAAACATGATATCATTCCTCAACAAGGATATACAATGTAAACCCTCTCGCTGTACCCACTGTATTCTAATGTAATCCCCACAAAATCTGCAAAAAATCGGATTTTAACTCTCAGAAAACATAACATGATACTCTTATATAAACCCTAACGTCTACCTATTTGCCTGCCATTGGCTGCGAATGTCCTCGAGGCAAACTCACTCAACAAAACATTATCCGATACACTCTACAACGAAAAAAAACACAGAACAAAACTTATTCGTTTACATAACATTTTGTAATCCTAGAAAACTCTGTCTCGAGAGTGAATACATAGAACATTGATACAGGATGAATTTCTGTACTAAATGTAGCCGCAGGGAAAACACTATTTAATTTTGCTCTCATGCATTAAAAATTTTACAAAAATAAAAACTAAAGGTTGTCAAAAAGGAGAGTTAAAGTGCGCAAGGATAAATTACGACTACGCGGTGTACCTTATTTTATTTATATAAGCGTTTATGTATATATTGGCTTCAAACAGATTTATAGTAAAATAGCCCATTTGTGTCGAGTAGTATTGAGTTAATTTTTAAATATTTCAGAACAGTTTAGGACATAGTTATTGTGAGCCAAAAACTGGTTACTATGGTCCTACGTGAAACTAAAATAAAAAAATTAGTTAAGCTGATTAAATTAAGAAGTGGAACTCAGAATTTAAGTCGACAGACCGACTTATGAATACTTTATGGTTTTTTTGGAAATATTGTGAAAGATGCCTCAAAAGATGTCTATTTTAACAAATTATCAAACGTGGTATCGCCATCGATAAAAAGCATCCAAATGGACATCTTAGCATTCCAACGTCAACGCTGATCAGTATGAATAGCGTAATTGACTGAACCCGGTTTTTCTGTCCGTCAGTCTGCATATCACCATGTTTTGGTCGAGCTGTCTAGGGCTTTGAGAAGGAGACTAGACATTGTGTCAAATGCATAAAATCTAGTAAATTTCTGTATTAATTACTTAAGTTTTTCAAAGTTGATCCATATCAACTTGAACATTTAAAACGATACATATCCCTTTCTGCTTTACGCCCGGGGTTTCACAAGTATAATGTCTAAGGATTACAAATGTAAGTATCGTACAAATACGTAACAGGACGGGCTTTTCACAACATTCAGAAACCAGCTTTTATTTCTTTTACCTTAGGTAAGGTGGAGGTGATTCATATTGCCACTCTTAGGTCAATGCAGACCCACCTTTATGAAAACCTTTATTCGACGATTAACTTAGATTTCATTTTGATAAGAAGAATGACTTTCACTCTCTGTCGAGGAGAGGTGCTATGATAAGCCTTTAACCCCATGGAAAACAATACTATCATTCTTTGAGTTTTATGGAGTTATTTCCTGCTTTCTTCAGCCCTGTCTCCTCTAAGTATGCTTCCAGATCCAATTGAAGTCTTCCGCTTTATATGTTCCGCTCTATATGCTCTGTTACTGTCGTCTTTCCTATTACTTTAGTTAGTCTTATACCGAAGTAGGATTTGATTATTTGAGTGGGTGGTGTACGAGATCCATCTTGTCCGACATTCTGATCCCTCCTCATATATGTTTCTATTCCCAGTCCCTCAGACCAGTGAAAGAAAATAGGAGCTATCTGCTGCTCTTATGGATTGACTTTATGGATTAGATACTAGCGAGTACCGACACAGCCGTTTCCTATTAGTTTAGCTGTTTTTAGGGGTTGACCAGTCTCACTATCATTATAACTAGGATATTGCGTTTCCGACTCAATTAGGACCATAAGCTATCAGATTCATAGGTAAAACTCAAAAAGTTGAGCGTTTACCTAGTATTTCAACCCTATGTATTCACCAAAGATTCAGATTTACGAAAACTGGTTCCATCGGACTTAGACATTTCTATAGCATTTGCTGTCAAAAAGATTGTCACAGTTGGTAGTTTTTTTTACAATTGTTAGAAGTCTAACCACTTTGACTTGCTGTCTTCAGTTGAGCATAGAGTAGAATTACCAAAATACTTTCTGATATACATAACTAGAAACACAAAGTACTTATTTACCCTGTTCACATAGGACTGCCTGACTGGATTTTTTAGACGTTTTCTGGATAGAGGGGAAGTGGATAGGTAACATGTTACGTCAATCCAGATTTTTAGATTTTCTAAAATTTTATGAATTTTTTGTTTGACGTTTGTAAATGTCAATCGCTGTCACCTGACAAAAGGGTGAAATCCAGTCCATCATTCCTTTGTGAATAGGGTGTTTGTACACGATAGTGACATTTGTTGACACGAAAAAGATTTGTTCGATTTGTGTTTCATGATGATGTACATTAGTAGATGTCAAATCGGAATTTTGCGAATATTTTGATAGACTTTTCTAAACCCATGTTTTATATCGGATTTAGTTTTGCACCACCGTGACCCAAAAGGGAAGTTAATACAAAGACTTTCACTTATTTAGTACTTGACCTGGTAGACCTTAGACTTTTTCACTTTTGCTCTCTTCCGAGGGTCAAAGAATTTTTTTTCCATTAAAGTCTTACATATCGTCGACTCCAATGAGGATATCCGTCCCCTTTTTTTCATGTCCTACCGACTGATTGCGGTAATTGACAGTCCTTCGTGGCCAGGTAAATATACCCTTAAATCTGTGCAAATAGGGATCCATGACGGACCGAACATAAAATTCAATTTCATCGATGGACATTTTTCCACCAACAAACAGTATTTCACCCCAATCGACCGCTCATACTTTATTAAAATTTATTCATCAACGTTTTACAAAAAAAAAAAAAAAGGAACAAAAAGAAAATCCTCATTACATCCAAATTTTATGCGATTAAATTTTTCATTGGTTTTCCCTTCATTCTCTTGCGATTAAAACAAACACCAAATCCAATAAATCTACAACCGCATTACACACACACACTCACATGCAGTTGTCCTTCCTGAAAATTTATTAATAAATTCCATTTGTGAGGTGCAACAAAGGAGCACAATAAAAACACAACACCCAGACTCTATGCAAAACGATTGACACCCTCTCCCGATATGAATCGATTCATTCGTCCTGTGTCCTGATGACAGCAGTTGATGTTTGTCTACATGTTCGATCAACAAACACATACAAAACCAAACGATAAAAACAAGGAGGAAAAATTCCGAAAATATTTTAAATGATTGAATGTATGAAAAGTTATTGAAAACGATTAATTATATAAAAGGGATCCCTCCAGAGTTTTCGGTCCAAGGTACACATAGCAGACCGGTGAACCATGTGACCACTTTGACGCAGTTTGTTTCCATTAAGGATTTTTATTTGTTTTGTGGCCGATACATTTTTAAAAAGGAAACCACCCTCCCCCACTGGTGGGGGTTGCAACGAACGACATATCCTGTGAGGGGACAATTTATAAAAATGTTAATTTCGATATTCGGCGGAACGACAAAAGGCGGTGTACTTGCCACCACTCATTTGGTGGTCTTTTCCTGGCGTCTGTTTCGTGCTTGAAATTTATTAATTTATTTTCCTTTCTGACGTTTTTTTTTTTTTTATTTTAATTATCCTTCCTCTTTGATATAATTTGGAGCATATGGTTGGGTTGATCGATGGTCCTGGCGATGGCATATTGGGGGAAAACATTTTTGTTTTTTTTTTTTTTGTTGGCAATATTTTTAAACATAACAACCAGGATGCGGTTAATCGTTGAAGGACGTAATATAGTATTAACGGCGTTATGCCGTAGGGAAATCTGATGAGGAAATTGATCGATTATTGGAGCCTTTCAGAAATGCAGAAAAAAATGAAAATAACGACAGGATTGAGTTGATGGGATCAATGAAGTGGTGGAATGAAAATATTGTCATGTCGTCGAAGAGGAAAAACGCTTAATTATGAGTAAAAGGGTCGATTGGTGGGTTGGTATGAGCATTCAGTTATTAAGCATCAGTTGACAATGAACTTTCACGCAATTGTTCTGAGGTCTATCTGGGGATCCACAGCAGGTGTGAAGTATCAGTGTCCGTCTTTGTACCACAAAAAGATCGACTTCTAATCTTCAGTTTAGGAAAATACTCAAGGTACGGGTTAGGTACTGGTTATGGGCGCCGTGGTTAGTGCGTAAGACTAGGGTCCCACCAGACGGTCCCACCTCTGACGAGCCTCTGACAAACATCCAAAAGTATAACTGTCATGAAAGTGCATCGTAAATAACAAATTGCCCGCCGGACAGGACATTAAATAATAGGCCCCTTCCATTCGTATAAAGATAGCAACATGGTTGTGCGAAGCTAGGGTCTGTACCTCATCGACCTGTTGCGCCAAATATTTACATATTTTCAGTCGGTACTGGGCAATGTAAAAAGGCTTTTACGTTCAGTCCTGGATAGAACTTTTAGACTTTCTAGTTAGTTTCAGATCAAGTATAACTTACTAAAACTGATAATCACTATTACGAAATATCAGAAAATTAGTTGACCAGTATTGCTATTGTTTCCCAAGATATCGCTTTCGAAAGTTCTGGGACCACTCCAGTTCTCCAAACCTTTTAAGTTACGGTAGTAGAATCTACGATTATCGAATTCCTAAGACTTTTTCGAAGAGGATATCAGACAGGCACCATAACAATGGAGGGATTCTGGATAACGATGATTTCGTTGGCTGACGTTAGGCTTGCAGTCGAATATCTAGTAACATGTGCTTTAGATAATGATGGGCATTTTCCACCTCCATTTCTCTAGAAGGATAGAATAAAATCCCCATGACTTTAATTGTTAAACCTGGCAGGTTATAACTTTCTAGGTTCTCTTCAACTTCACCCCTAAATTATATGTTTTATGGAAGGATACACGCGATATCCTTTTCAAAACCTTTTTTGGCTGTTATTCAGTGATATAAGCATGCATGTTTTTAAATCAGAATATATAAGAAGACCTTGCTATACGTGGCAAGCAGAAGTAGAAAAGCACTTCGAACTTGAAGCTCGAGACATTGGTGTGTGAGGTTCAGGTTCAATTTGACTTTTTGTATTGGAGGACTATTGCGTCATACTTATTTTCCAATGATGCTATCGGACTATGTGGACTGACTATTTTTTATTATTAGTCGAAAGAGGATGACTTAGAGCATTGAGCTTCAAAGTTGCCTAAACAATTGAAGTTGGATTTTGAAGTAAATTTCAACGATTGTCCTATCTCCAGATATGGGCCACTCAATTGGCTATATGGTTGGAGCTATGTACACACATCAAGTTCCTGTTCTATGTCAGTAAGCCAAAAACTTAAGGACACCTCAGGATAAACATTGAACATCCAATTGCATTTCGCATATTTAGCAGACGTTTCCATGGAGGATTCAAATGAATGATGTTTTTTTTTTTTATTTCATAACTTACGTTTTTCAAACACAAACTATTTTATTGGAAGAAGAAAATAGGGTGCTCTTAGTGAAAACCCCTTAGCATTGATTTAGTAGATTTCGTTGATCCTGGCACACCCGTCTAGTTCTTATTTGTTGCTTTTTATATACCTACATAGAGTGAACTAAAAAAGGGATTTTTGTCAGGATACACACAGGAATGAATGGCAGCACAAAAGACTCTGTCATGCCAGTGGTAATGTATTCAGATATCGAAAGGAAAATGATGCAAAAAAAGATGTATTATCTTAAAAACCAGTCTACAGAGACAAAAGTGATATCCTGTGTAAATTCAGTAGTTTTTTGTTTTGCATACGCGTAAGGATATCATCTTGGGGTTTTCCACTGCGACATGACTAGACGACATTATTTTTCTTTATCTCAAACATCAGGACGTGGAATGACATCAGGATTCTTATGATTCTTTTTGCACATTAGGAGCATAAACAAATCCTTGTAAGACTTATATAGAACGTCCTACAAAGTAAGAAGAACTTATTTTAAGTCCAATACAATGTCAATCTTTTGAGTAAATTAGTGTCTAACGGTGTAAAATTGTATGTCTTCCAAAAAGGACGCCATCAGCTTGCAGTATCGTTTAGTGGAGTTTTTAAGGAAGTTTCCTCTATAAGGAACAGAAACTGATGATATAGCTATTAAACTAATTTTCTTCCATAACAGGGATCCGAAAATCAGGAGAATGTATACATACTTAGTCTCCTAAACCCTCAAAGTAGATATACTGCCGATCTCATAGATTTGCTTCATCGTCCTATTTCGTATACAAACGATTTGACTGCGTTCAGGTCAGGTCCAAGGATAGAGATCATTTCCATCCTCTAACAATGTAACTTTGACACCATATAGCGATATTGGCGAAAAGTTTGGCCACAAAGAACCCCAGAAAGGAATCGGTGAAAGTTCTCTATCGTGTGACCGTTTAGGAAGCCACTGAGCAGTAGAAGTGTAATCGGATATCCTGGATCAGTATTTATATTACATTGCTCTAAACCGAGTTTTATAGTATCCAACTCAAAGAGAGTGTAGAGTTAATCTACTACACGACTCCAAACAGCTAATGCTCACCAGTGTAGTTCAAGGTGGGAGCAAGCTTGCTGGAAAGTATTTAGATGTTTGAAAAGGTTTGCCTTCATTTATGGAGAACACCAGGGTCTGAGGTCCTTTATAACAAAACGAATCTGATCAGAGTGGACGATTTCCTAGTGCAGTTGATTCGAAGTCATATTGTGAGAACAATACAACTGAACCTGATCTTTGGTGCTTACTACCATAATGATATGATAGACAAGGTCTGATCCAAGGTAGAACGGGTCAAAATCCGATAGTCCTTCACGTCACCAGGAAAGCTGTTAACCTTTTCACTGGCAAGTTCAAAATCAACTGTGGTAGAGATTACTCGCGGTTGACACTGAAACTACAGTGAAATCGCTCGGATCTGACACCAAAAGAAGGCAAAACTTCGAAACTCAAAATACTCGGGTTTTGCAGCGAAAGACGTACTAGCGAGACGTATCACAGAATTTTGAGAACTGTCTGCAATCCAGTAGGTCGGTATCGGGCCATGAAAGATGTAGAATGTATGAAAGATGTAGAACGACAACACAATATACTCTTTTAGGTTTTACAAGGAGAGGGAGCTTCTCCGTCAAGTTTTTTAAATCCAGGGTCGCCCCAATAGAGTCAAGTTGACTATTGGTATTTGCTTGACATGACTAAGTGTTGTCTTTTGAAGTTGCGCGACGAAAAGAGTTCTTAAAAATTGGCAGCTAATTACACATCCCAGTTAAATGTATTTTAAGGTAGTTTAAGGTAGCTTAGAATGTATGTACATATATTTAAAAAAATCCTTCAGTAACTTTTCTTTTTTTTTTAATAAACAAAGTATTTTTTCAACTTTACTAGTTCGTAAATAAAATAGATTCGTTAGACGACTGAGTGGTGCCAGCAACTTACATTAGTTTAACTAGTTTTAAGCCCTTCTGTCTAGCTCTAAGAATTCACGAACTACAAAAAAAAACGTTGAAAATGAAAAAAAAGGAAATAATCCTCGAAATAAAATAGCAACCAATCGGTAAGCTAGATTCTAAGATAATTCAAAGCATGTGCATTGGCAGCACTTTCAACAATGTGTCCTATGTATTGTTTGCTTTTTTTTAATGAATCCTTTTAAAGGTGTTCCCACTTTGCCGCACATTAAAAGGACTATTTCTCGTTCCTTTATTTTTAGTTCAAATCGGATTTAATCTTAATGCAATTATGCGTGGATTAAGTGTTTTTTAAATAAAATATTTAAAATATATACGATAACACATACCAGTTTAAATGAATCCATGTCCTTATCTCTCCAACACTCAATCACAATTCACTGAATTTTAATTCCAATATCCGGCCAAAGGGGGCGTCGAAACAGAACAGACAAAAACACAAAAATCCAATAAAATATCGAAAATCCTTTTACGTCCACGTATTTCAATCTTATATAGCAACGTGATATACTACGTAGTACTGTCTGTGTGTGTTGTTCTCTCCACAAAGAACATTTAAAACAAAAAACCAAGCCGAAACAAATCACAAAAACCCAACTCTATTATTCCTGGTTATTTATGAGCAATAAAAGCGGTACCGCCACATGAGACCTTTCCGCTTAAAACTCTCGCGCGTCGCAAAAATGCCAACCAAGCCCGAATGCCGTCGCGTAGAGAGTGGAGACTATATGACAGATCCCTGGCTTCACCCACAACGACACACTTTTAACACTGACAGTCGAACTTGAATCGACTTTAAATCCCGGGACTCTGTGTGTGCAGCAGAAAAATGAAATTAATAATCCAAATCCAAGTGGAACACCATCACCTGTTGCTGCTGCTTTCGACGGAAAATGACGAGTGACGGGGAACTTGTATCCGACAGATGTATTTATTGTATCTTTCAGTCGTCGCGCGTCTGCCCGCCAAAAACAAAAATGAAACAAAAAAAAAGTTCTTCAATAAAAATTTCATTTCATTTTCATTTTGTTATGGAGTTCGAGTAGTCAACAACCGGGGGTGGATGAAGTTGGAGACTTTAATTCTCGTCCACCCCCACCATCACCTAGCAGAGTGTCTCTCTGGAGTTTAAGGTTCAGTTCGGTTCGATTCAAATCCAAGGGACACTCGTTGTCCAACACACGAGAATGGCGTAACTAACTATCCAAGGGGAGACGATATCGTGCGACAGCACGTGATTGGACGAGAATTAATTTTTGTCTCATTTGCTCAGGTGGCTCAGGTGAAGTTTGTAATTTTGAGTAACGAGATTTCGTTACACACCGGTGACCAGGGGCTCGTACCGTCCGAATGCGGTTTTAGGTGGATGATATTGTTTTCGGGATTTCTTGGTAATTTTGTCAGAAGTACTATACACTGGGGACGGGGACAGGTGTGTTGTGTTGTCTTTCTTAAGTTCTGGATGAGAAGTGGATGCCAAGGTGATGTAATTTGCTAAATTGATTGTTTTTTAAATATTTCATAACTCGGTTGGGACCAATTACTACATTCAGACTGCTTCTACGATTATGTGATGTGTTCTAAGTGGATAGATCTGGTAAGTATCGTAAATTATTTTGGCTAAGGGCCCTTAAACAATTTGATAGCCTGTCACATGACAGTTGTAGGTTAAGAGAGGAGGTTTTTTCTTATTGAAAACGTATTACTTCCTTCTTTTAGATTCTCAAACATCTCAAAGGCAGGTCTTTCAATATCTTCTAAGAAATATTTTCCGAGAAATCGATAGCTCATACGCATGAGTTGCCTTCAAGTGAGCCTTCTGACTTAATGTTCCCCAAAAGATCGTTTTCGTTAAAATTCATGTATTTCAAAGCTTAGTAGTAGTACGCAAAGGAATCATATGCCTTTTGGTAAGACAATCCCTGAGGAATATGGTACTGCACGAGGCTGGCATTGACTGATCATTGTGGAAGGGTGCAGCAACCAGGCATCTCAAAATTTGTCACCTTGACACAAACTATAATAATAAACTATCTAAGCCTTGGTGGTGTACTAATTGGCCCTTAAACTGGAATTCAGCTCATTTTGGAACCTTAAGGAGGTCTCTTCAACATACCAAACCCACAATCAACGTTTTGTCTTTGAATAGAATTACTCCACAACAGGGATTCCCAATGCATCCATGTGGATAAGGAACGAATGTGGAATGACCAAGAACCAAAAAAAATAGTTCCTATTGTCTAGGAATTGAACCTTGTACTGCCACTTAGTTATACAACTTCATAGGATCTGTGGGATAAGGGACCATAAGTGCTGAAATCAAACAAAGATTAACTCCTGGCAATCGATTCTTTTTTGTGCCAGGAAGGCATTTAAGAAGTAAAGTTGTCTCCAGAATAGCTCCTCATCTATTCCATCGATTATATCAAGAGTTGTTTCCATCTCCATAAACAGTGAATGTAAAAGAAGTTTCTATCATGAGATGAACAAGCTGTACAATACATCAGCTCTCGAGATCGAAGGTGTGACACCTTGCCTAAGGTGGAGCGATCGGATGCAAAGGAACATCAACCAACTTGGTATGTGAAACTAATGCCATTTACATACGATTTAGCTGGCTAAAGGGTCTCTAGAATGTAAAATGGCTATGATCTGAAGAAAGTAGTTTCAAAGTGGTTTTTTGCAAGTCCTTGAGCGGGCTTAGTGGGAAGCAGTAAAGGGTGGAGTGGGTGCACTCTGGGTATGATTATTTATGGCCATGGTTCTGTGCTCGCAAAACGTTGTCTGGTAATGTTTCTTGATCTTGGAATCAGTCTAGAGACTATCTTTTCTCCAAAATCCAAACTGCTCCTTTTTTGTGGCCTGTGGTGATGCACTGTTCACTATTATCAGAATAGTCTTTTTTTTTAACACTGTGTTCAGAGACTTAAGTCATTAGCCCTATTACTTCTGAGGAATAAGTATCCATAGTCCTTCTGTGCATATCAGGAGCAGTCTTTGCAAATTAACTACGAATAATGCCACTATCCAAACCAAATATATGGTTTCCAGTCCTCGGTTTGTCTTTCCTTTTAGAAAAGTCTGAGTTGGATACTCTGTCGTTCATATGTATTTTATATTTGGTTGACCGGACTAGCACTCTAAATTTGTTCACTCTTGTTCGATGTTATACTGTTTGCATCAATAAGTATAGTAACCATCTACCGGGCGCCATTTAAGATCTCTTCAAGACTTCTTTGGGAGGATAAAACAGAACACGAGATGCACATACTTCTATACGAATAGATCACAAACAGAATCAGGAGTAAGTCTTCTCCAATGATATAGTCCCTTTGACTTCGCGAGAAGAATTCAAACCTGTTCAAGGTGAAACGGAAAAAGCTGGAATTCTTTTGTTTTTCATCAGTAGCTTAAGTCGAGTGTCGTTTTAAAGGTTCAAAACGCCAATACAAGACTACTTCCTGTGCTAAGGCTACATTCAATGTTTAAAGTTCAAAATTTGACCAGCCTACATCAGTTGAAATTTCTAGCTTGAATCTGATGGAAGGGTAATAAAAACAGTTTGCAATGTTCTCAGAAAAGGCAAAAAACCGAGTCTTTCCGTTTATTTGAACTTAGTATGCACAAACTTTCCACTCAAAGTTCCCATGCCCAGATCGCCCTCTTTATTATGAAACGATACCATCTGCGTCAATTTCTGTGTTCAAAACTTTTACAAGCAATTTAAGTCACAGCCTACCGTTTTCGAAATGAAAAAGCATTTCATTCCACACACCCAAGGACGACGGGGAGAACTTTCTCAGGATATCAGCATCATCAGATGGTACAGGATACTTCCCTCTCACCGGTTAATATGAATATGCAAACAGTCTCTCTCTCGTTCCATGTAAATTCGATGGCCTTATTTGGTTTCTGCATTTCCTCCGTTTATTACAATGTATTTGACAAAATGTCCAATATCCACACCGGTGTCTCTACATCCGGCATAGGGGTGGGTAAAATTATGCCAAAGAAAGCGGTCCTCCAAAAGCATTGAACAATTTCGAACGCTACTGCTTGCTTCTCATCCAGTTCTGGGAATTGAATAGGTCTGGGTGTAGCTATAGGTGGTACCTCAATGCATTTGGTGTCTCTTGAACGACGTTATTCTAATTAAAATTTTCAAATTCCGGTCCTTTTGTTTTACAGGCACTTTAGCGCATTTGACTCAGGCAGTGAGGTGGAGTTGACGACAACTACAACGACGTAGACGACGACGACGACGACGGGTGAATAGGGTGCGAACGGATAGCTGAATAGCTTGTGCCCAGTGTACCATGCGACTGACAACTACGACGACAACGACACTGGCTCATGAATAAATTAAAATGTCCGACGCGGTGGTTAGAAGTGGAGCCATTTCCCAGGCGCACACTGTCAGTCGGTTCGAATAAAATGCGGTATGTGATTCCTGGGATTGGGATCTCTTGACGCTCTGCCTGCTACCGAGTTGCTGGTTGGGTTAAAGTCAATGATTTTGCTGCCCGCTTGCCAGGCCTTTATTTCCCTTCTGAGATAGTTTTTTTTTTTTTTTACTTTTTTTTTGATTTTGGCAGTTCGGTGTGTGAAAGATACAAGAAAGAAAACCAGTAGATAGAAACAGCAGTGACATCATTGCACAGATTTGACCCAAGGGGACGACTTGGCGTGGAATTTTGTTAAAATTTCCTAGCTACCGAGAGTGTGTATGCATTTCGAGCAGGGTTTTAATGGGTTTTTTTGAGGGAGGAGTCTAAAGTTTGCACATTTTTGGTGGCAGGAAACTCTGCATTAACATAGATTAGGAGTTGAAGATATGTAGGTATGCATCTGCAGATAAAATATTTAACTTCGTAAATGTTGTGCCCCAACCTGAAGGAGGAAAGTAGTTTTTACGCACATGTACCCGTACGAGTGTGTCTCGTCTGGGGGACGAAGTACACTGTCTCGTCAGAGGACCTGTCTCAAGGACTTGGAATTTTTGTTTAAAAAGAACAAAATTTTAAGCAATACTTGACTTTAATTTGCAGACATTATCATCGTTGACAACCTAGGTTATGTGGGTCCTTTGACATACAATTTAAATGACATATCACCTGAAATATCCCTTTCTGTCAAACGAAACAGAGAATAACCTCGTGAGAACAAATCTTGTGTCATTTCAAAATTTGGAAAACAAAAATATTATTAATCAACAGACAGTTTGTCAACAGTTTTTATTGCCAACAACGGTTAGCACTGAGGATGATTTAACTGTCTAGAGATTTAATATGTCTTCATAAATTTTCAGCCTTTTTGTTGTCTTGAATACCCCTTTAGTGCCATTTCGGAAGCGCACTTTAAATTTATATGATGATTGTGTTTCTGAGTTATTCGATGTTCTGTGAACCTTGAAACATGATTCATTCACTGATTCGTTTGGTTTTTTGTTTAATAATTTTAGTGGTAGTACCTAGAACTTGAAAAATGTATATAAGGTCATACTTATTGAAAAATTCATGATCAAAATGTCAACAAGGACTTTCAGTTTAGCGCCATACTATTGCTCCTAACATTGTTACAGATCCACATAACTACATCATCTTGTCTCCATGGCTTTGTAGATTTAGAAGTTGCCTCTTCGAAAACGAGGCGTGGACTTTCCAAACCTTTCATTTATTTGCATACTTTGGATCCACCAAGGCTTCCAATTCAGCTAAGGGATGCCGCATGTTCCTGCAGACCTTGATTCTGACAAGATAATCTTCGATGACTTTTCGGTACATATGGGCCAGAAATTTAGCCATAACTTGAGGAATATTCGGATTAAAAAGCGTCAAGACTTTGCAGATCTTTGGGATAGTTCCACCAAAGAGAAGTCCAACGACGACAAATCGTACGGCCGTAGTGGCCAGTTCACATCACCAAATCGCGTCAAAACGGGTCATGTTGGGTGAGATGTGGCACCGTCTTGTTGAAACCACATCCTTTCTACATTCATATCTTCGATTTGACGCCAAGAAATCGGTTAAGATTTGGCTATAATGATGAAAATTGACGGTGACGGTTATATCTTCCTCATTTGCGAAGAAATTTGAACAAATAAGACTATCAGATCAAACTGCACAGGATACAGGGACTTTTTGTGGATGCAATGGTCTTTCGACAGTTTCATGAGGATTTTCACTTCCCCATGAGTGACAATTTTGTATACAGACTGGGTTGACAGTTTGGCTTGACATACATACATATGTATGTCGAGTGAAACAGGGATGTCAAATCCAAACCATGAATTGAAGGACCCCGTATATTTATAAAACTGTTATAAAAACAAGAAAAAAGAGAGAGTGGAGAGTGACCAACATCTGTCGCTATTCTCACATGAAACAATTGGAATTTTACTCACTATCAGCGGGAAATATTTTCACTCTAAAATGTTAAAATATTCCCTACCACATGTCAAGCAGATTGTCCTGAACTTATCTCCCACGAGAACAATTTTGAAGACATTCTTGTATGGATCTGTTCCCTTGGGGTAGGATTCGATGAAAAATTCCCACGGTGCGATTTAAAAAGATGCAATAAACCTGTTGCATCACGTCACTAGTTACCAAACATGAAACTGAGTAACGAGGGCTTGAAGCTATTTAAAAATCTGAGCTGGATTCTCATTTCCGAATCCCACTAGTCCTAACTTCTCCAAGATCCCTTTGCACTCAAAAATTCAATTCCCTAAAGGAGTCAAGATTCCGCCAGTATCTGTAATCTCTACTGCATCCGAATGTGATTTGATTCAATTCCAATGAGTTTTTCCTTGCAAAAGAGGAAAGGAATACAGAAACAAAAAAAAAATCGAATAATTACTAAAGGACTTACATCCTTTCTTCTCCCATATTCTGCACTCACAAACTACCTACAGACAGCAGAAAAGACTATTTTCTTTGTTTCAACTTCTCTCTTATATTTTGGCATCCACTTTAGCCATTTGCCAAAGGAATAATAAAACATGGATGCAGCGAGGACAAATAAGAAGAAAAGATACATTCACCGATGAGGAAGGCGGTCGTCGTTCAAGTCCTGGATGTATGCGCATTAGAAGTGCGCCAATATGCTCGGCAATCAATTTAATTTCCATTTGGCTCTTGAATGCTAAGTGCTCTCTTTCTTGTATCCTGCGACTGTATGTGTATGTGTATGCATTAAAAACGAAGCTTTCGTAAATTTTCCCAGTATCTGTGCAAGTGGATACGGATACGAAAACAGAACTTGTATCCTACTTTGCCAATTTTCGCAAAAGAAGGAGCAAAAATGAAAACCATTTCTGCAGGTTTTCACTTGAGAATTTACTTTTAAGTGTCTGCATTGGTAGCGTTTGGGGTTGTTTTGCATTTCCTGAGCCAAAGGTTAACTGCGTTAGTAATGTTGATTGAGATGATAGCTGAAATCGCTGTCTAAACAGAATGCAAAAGGATACTACTGTACATTGCAAAGGATGGTTGAACTGAGTTTGGAATTTTGCTGAAACTGGAGATGGGTATCATAAATTGTATGCGGCATTATGTGGATCCGGGAAATTTTGTTTTAATCGTTTTGGCACAGTTGAACTTTGTTATCAAGATTATAATCACTTTTGAAATTTTTGGCATTTCTATGGATTCACCAAGATGTGAAGGGAAGCTAGAATCCCCTAGGAAGCTAGAGGAATTTAATTATTTGGATACCTGAGGTAAATTTGATGAAACGATTAGGAAGTATCTTGAATGAGAGTTCAAACCGCTGTGGTTGTTTTAAGTTTTATATAGGAAATTTGTTTAAAGTCATTCTGAAGTCAAGGGAGTCGTGAAGTTGTCCGAAGCTAGGGACCTGTTGCGCTAAACATTTTTATATCGTATTCTGGAGTCTGAACCGGGGTATCTTCAGAAGTTGTCCACTCCTTATAAAATATTATAGAACTGGACATGTATCCTTTCTTGTGGACAACGAGCCTTTTTAAAGAAAAGGAAGAATTTATTTTAAGCAGTTTTTGTAAGGCCAAACCCAAACTGCTCTATACCCACACTCATGCTATTACAGAATCGATGTCATTCCATTCGAAATTAATAGCTCATAAGTGCCACGGACATCTAAAAAAATTCAAAAGCTCGACATCAATTGTGACCAGTGATACGCCTTTTTATAGGTTAAAGATGGGGTACCCCAGGGTTCCATACTTTCGCCATACCTATTTCTCGAAAATTTACTTAAGCGTTTGACTTATAATAGTCTTCTTCCGCATAATAGTCTTAAACGCATTTCGAAGGAGTGTTTTAGATCGTCAACCAGGATTTCCTTCAGCATTTCAGTACAAGCCTTTTAGATAGCTTCGGAGTAGCTCTACAAAATACTTTAATGCTATTTTTTGAAAAGGCACACTGCACAAAGAGTGGTTGATAGTTAAGAGACATTTTTAGTCAAAAAAAAGACCTCACTAGAAATACATACTTATTTTTAGAAGGTCCTGTTTACTTTGAACAACACCTTAGATTTATCTGATTCCCCAGCACAAAAGACCCCATTTTTATAAAGACAGAGGAGATTCGACAACAGATGCCGAAAGGTTGACCTGAACCTAAGTGTTCTTCCCAAATAATCGGTACTCTGTTCCAGTCACTCGGAATCCTGCTAAAGCACACATTTCTGAAAGAAAATTAAGTCACAGAAACAAGTATCCTGATCTCTATTGTCCGTTGAGCTTAAATAGCAGAGCCATAGTTTTTTCCATAGTTTTTTTTTTTTGAAAACCAAAGACCTTTTAAGACAACCTGTCTTGGAGTCACAATGTCAACCCGTACATGACAAACGCTGTCATCCTATCCAATCTGTTTAGATACTATGGACATAGACCTAGTTTTGTAAGCAATCTTTGTCTCTCAAATTTTTGAAGACCCATTGCTTGGCCTAAACGACTGACGACAGCATGTCCGAGACCGACTCTTCATGGCTTGAAAGCTCGAATGAAAGTTGTTGTCAGTATTGTGTCAGTAATAATGTTCGAACTCTTTACAGAGCAGTGACTGCATCGTAAGCCTGAGCCTTTGAAGGTGTCATCGTTCTGGATCTACTGTGTAGATTGACGAACAGAAGATCACTCTTTAAAGTCATCATTTTTAAAGGACTTTATCTATGTACCCAGGTCCTGCTATTAGCTCAGACGATATTGAGGCGCCAAATCATTATAATTTAAAGAAAAATGGCTGTATGCCCCTGCCATATGATTGAAATCATATTCGAGCATTAATGCCGTAAAATTATCTCTCAAATAGGCTCAACTTCTTGGATATTGAGGACATTTTTCTGTGTTTTATTTTAGTATAAAGTTCTCGATCTCTATAAAAAAAAACACCCCCTTCCATACCACTCCCGAAAAGAAGCGACCTGGTATGTGGAGTTCGGACCTTATAGGTGAGGTCGTACTCTATTTAATAGCTGAGAAAAACTAGTCAGAAATTTCTAAAAATAATATATAAAGCCTATGGACACCAAAGAGTCTAGAAGTGCACCCATAAAAGAGACCAGTAGAAGAAAACCTTGCCTTAGTTGGGCAGCCCAAGTTGAAGGCAACTTCGACCGAAAAAAACCCAACAGGAGGCAGTTGCTAATTGGAAAAACCTTTTACTGAAGAGAGGTCCAGGTTCACCCTGTACTGTAGTGCTATCTACATAAGTAAGTAAGTAAGGGCAACGAAGAGTTTAGAAAGCCACCCATTAGAGACAGAGCAGTAGAAAGAAGCATACCTAGCGCTTCACCTGCCGACATGGCTTGTGAAACTGGTAGCAGCGACCTAAAGATCGAGATAGCTAGTTGGTTGAGGCCTGGGCTTATCTTGACCTATGTATAATGCCACTAAAGAAACCAAGCTCCGACTGTGAATAGCACCAAAGAGCTACGAGAAAGTAGCTTTAAGATATCAGTATCTGGTTCGGTGGCGTATACGTAACCTTTTTTCTGACACATTTTTAGGTAAATTTTTTTGTTTTTCCCAGCCTTAGCGAGGCAGCAGCTGGGCTCTGGACAGTCAGCGTTATAAATAGTAAACAAAAATGCCAACAACATTATTAGCTGCAGTCCTGAGCTAGTTATATGGGAGTGAGCAGTGATATCTTACACAAGGGACTTACAAAAGGTGTCCTTTAAGCTACCTTTTTGGTGAGAATACAGATTTGGTGATGGGAAGGAAGCTTCAGATATGTAGTAACCTACAACCTTAAGGGACTAGCTTTGCACATATGTATGAGTTGTCAGTTATCCACCTTCAGACAAAATGGAATGAAAATGTTCGTACGTCATTGTATGACCGCAAGCCCAGTCCACACCTCAAATAAGGGTCGAGGGCTGATTCGATTTTATCCAAACCATTGGGAACTCATAGCGCTAAATTCTGCTTAAGATTTTTAGTTGCAGCAATGGTAGCTACCCTCATACGATGGTTCTTCCAAAAAGAACCTTAATCTCGGTTTTTTGAGAAAAACTTTTCAGTAGAGTTCATGAGCTCGATCATAAGATTAATACAAACCACTTCCCTTCAACACGAAAAGAAAGCATTAAACCTCATGTACCCGAAATAAATACCTCAATCTCATGCCAAAGCAATCTCATTTACATAACCAGTCGCAGTCACCCACCCACATACCGATTATTCCAAGAACTGTCTCATAACTCCCGGTCTTATGAAAATTATTTGCAGCACATTAGACAATTAAAACCCCAACAAGCCCGCTTAATAGCTTCCTGCTGTAGGAGGTAATTTCAACGGAAAGTGTCAAAGAATGGTGACTACGGACCGTAATTGATGTCATTTTCAGCTCCAGTACTCCGTGGCACAGCACCGATGGGAGACTGACCTCGGCGTCAGGTCAAACAAAGACCAGCCGCACACCTCCATCAACGACGCACAAGAGGCCGCCCGCCACGAGACGCAATTAGAAGAAGTTAGCCAAAGTGTCTTACCATGAAATTTATGGACCTCATTCCAATTAAAGACGCCTGTCGTATTAAAACGCGATTTAGAACAACCAAAGCGGCACGAACGACTGAAGAACCCTAGAGCCCAAGGTCAGTGGTCTCTCCGTGGTGCCAAAAAAAAAAAAAAAGAAAAAGCCACCTAGACTCGGTTTTGATGATGACACTGCCCGGCCATGGTTCGATGATGAGCAACACTCTGTGACAACGTCAACTGGCCGTAGCCTTGAAAAAATTTTCATTTTTTCGACAACTCCGCTGGTGGTTATGAAACGCCGAAGGGCTTGGGGACATCTGGGTTCGGTTGGGTGCTCCTCCACCTCCAACTGGTCTATGTGTGTGTGAGTGTGTTCCATATTAAATCGACAGCGACAAAATTTATGAATTGCGACGAGATGTCGACGATCGCGATGATCATGCGTAATGGAGGCGCACGCTAACGCACAGGTGATGAAATTGATCAACTCCATGAGAGGGTATTCACATGCAGATGAGATGAGGTACCGTGGTATCGATGACCCTGGCACGAATGCTCAAGCGTTGGATGAGATATATTTTTTGTTAGCCATTTTCCATTTGGGTGGAACGCGTTAGGTATTGGTGGCGGTTTCGAAATCTGATCTACTGGCAACTAATTGGATACTCGGTGGAGGAGTGCGAGGTGGTAGCCCACCGTCGTCGTCGTCGTCGAGCTGATGAAATGTTCTACATGGGAGCAATTAATTATTGCTGATGAGGGTGGTGGATTGCAGTATTTTTTTTTTTTTGCTTTTTGTCTCTCCTTTCCTGCGAAAGGTGATTTTGGACAAAATTTAGTTTTGATTTATTGCCAGACAAGTGGGTACCTTGGGAAAGTGACGGCTGGATGGGTCTTGCTTTGTTCTTTAGTTTCGTGGAACTCTACATATGAAAAGGTTGAAAGCCTCAGTGTGCGGGTGAGAAAATCAGCTCAATTGGGTTGCTGCTTAGATGAAGTTTTGGTCAAAATTCATAGCTACCCAAACCATGACGAGAGGAGGAACCGAATCATCTTTAGCAAGACCATCGTCGGCTTGGTTAATTAAGTTATTAAGAAAAAATTGGCTTATTGCCCTTTCAATCGGAACTGGTGGGACTATGCAGAGGAAGTTCATTAGCTAATTGATTGAGAGTTAATCTAGACGTGTTGGTTACTTAACCCGATGAACACAATTAAAAAGGAATGAGCAGTCGAGGTTTGAGAAGACTTCAAAGTCCCAAGTAGCCATCATATTGGTCTCTTTGTAGAGCAAGTCTCATTGGAAAGGTGCTCGCTAGATGTACTTTCCCACTTCAGTTCGAGTACAAGTACAAACCAAATCTAGGTGTCACCTGAAAAAAATTTCACTCAATTGATGCATCAGACATTTCTGGTACTATCCTAGACATTAAGGTCAGGGATCCTGTTTCGGAAGGCTATTAGACCATTAAAAGTGATATAATTTTCTTGAGGTACTGGTCCCTAGAAATTGTAATTGAATCTGGAGTGGAATCCTCTAAGGTGATGATCACACTCTGTTAGCTGTCTGTAAAACGATTGCTCCTCAAACAGAAAAGATCGCAAAAATGTGATCATCACGATGTGGGCCACCTTAGAAAGAGCAAAAGAGATGATTGTGATTGTCAACAGTCAACTATCCCTTAGAGGATTCCACTTCTAACTCTACTTGACCAATATCAACGTCTCAGTACCTGTCGTAATCTACTCGAGGATGAAGTCTATTTCATCGATATCTGCTAAACTAAGTCCTACAGATATGTCTCCAGCCCAACATCCCTATACACAAGGGCTAACTGTTGAGTCAGCCCTTCATAAGGTGGTAACAAAGATCGAAAGTTCACTTCACCACATGACTCAGTACTGTTGAATACAAGCACATGAATCAGTACTGTTGAATACAAGCTCAGGATGAGATACATCAATCTGAGTGACTGACAAAAACGATATAACAAATCGAACCCTTGAGGCTCAACGGCACACTCTTACACATCTCAGATAAAGCGAGATACTTGGACTGTGTACTTACCTTGGAAAAATGAGCTCTCAAGTCCGCCATCGTCCACTGGATATACACAGCCATTAGACTCAATCTATCTTATGGGTAGCTAGTCTGGTAGCCTGCAGCAGATAAGATCAGATTCTCTAAGACATAAACCAGTGGAAGCAATGATTAGCATATGTAGAAACTTCCGGTGCCATTAGAACTACACGGACTACTATACCCTTGAAGGCATACTTGCAGCACTGATTCCGTTGAGTCTGATCCTAAAGGAAACAGCTGCAAAGAGTGTCCTTCGCTTAAAACAATCCAACCTTTTGAAAGAAAGGAAAACACGCGCGACCGCACTATTGCAAAATGGGCACCCTTGGGTACCGAAATAGGTTATATAGGTATATGACCATCCCATGGCTGTAGCCTAAACATTAAAACAATTTCCCCCCCAAGAGAAAAGTGGATGATGGCAGAGTCATTAATTCAAATAAAATTTCCATTTTCCCAAACCGGTCACAAAAACTGATGAAAAAGTTGACTCTGGTATATATGTATTCTTCTGAATCCGAAATTGCCCTCCTAGTTATACTTCCAATACTTCGGCAGTGTATTTCGAACGGAAGGACTATCAATCGCAGAAGCAGAACAAGAACTTCTCACGAAACTGCACCGACATATGTATTCATCGACAGTCAAGCCGCAAAGCGTCCAGACATGACCTGACAGTAGTTGTTACATCTGTTCTATTGCTCCTAGCTCTTATAAAATCCAACATAGAGCAAGCCTTTAGTGTCATCTTAACGTGGCTCCAGAAAACTGGGAACAATCCCAAAATAGCGTTGAACATACCCAACCTTGATAGATTATTGCCGGGTAGGCACTGATGACCTCTGCTGAGGCGACACAATTGCAGAGGAGAGCACATCATCTCACTTCCTAGACGTGGGTAGTCAGTACACCACTAAAACTGCCCTCGACGAGTACCACTTCAAAAGCCTGGACAACCTATCAGAAAATCCACTATGAACCATCTTGGTTGGAGAGCTCGCTTAGCTCTTCCCTGGCGACAGAGCTTCACAATGAATCCAATCCTTCTACCTAAACTCTGTAAAATTAAGTTTACTACTGGGTCTTACCTACTTGCTCCTTAATGCTGTAAGTATACAATCCTATGAGGATTGGTATCCAAGACCTTTTTTTTTTTTCCTTGACCCTAGCCCATATGGCTGATACTGCGACCTTAAAGATCTATTGTATCTTAGGGTGTAATTTTACTCTAAGAGACGTACCACCTCCCCAATGAAGGAAAGCACGTCCTTAGTTGCAGAGGTTCTAATATCTGCCGGCGAGCATGTTACCTTGCGGAAGATGCGACACCTCAGCCTATGCAGAGCTGGACATTCACAGAAAATGTGCTCAGATGATTCGTCATCTTCTGAGCAGAACCTGCATTCTATGTCTGGGCATAAATTAAGTTTGTTAAGGTGATATATCAGGCCGCAGTGACCTGCTAGAAAACTCACCAGCTTCTTAATGTTTTCTTTGTCTAAACTTAGAATTTCCTTATAGAAATATGGCTTGATTAACCTCTTGGATTGTCGTAACCCAGGGACGTTTACCCATTGGGTTAGACGAAGTTTATTTACATTAGCCCAGTTGACGCCACAGTAAGGTTCGGGTCCATCGCAGATCCTGAGCCAGCCCTGGCTAGTTCATCTGCAGATTCGGTGCCTGCAAGCCCCTGATGACCTGGAACCCATCCGCGTACAACACTATTATGTATCCAAAACTTACTTCTCCCAGAAAAGTAGGCGTGGCATTTCACATTTTCGATGGAATAATAATCACAACATTATACTGATGCAATGTGTATCTTTCAGGATTTTTTTTTTATAACAACGCCTTCAAAAAGTGGGCATGGCCATAAACGGTGTTCTTTTCAATTTTTAGTAAAACTTTTGGAAATGAAATTTTTTTTAAGTTGGAGAGATAGTTACAGAACTAAGTATGTCATTGCTTTGCATTTGTCTTGTAACTTGAACTTCTCTGTCATAGAAAAGATAGATCCCATCCGACAATGCCTTCCGACCCATCACTGTAATGCAAAACTCTTTCGATTTCTTTCGAAAAAAAAGTAAACATCATCCTCTGTTTATTCCTTCAATTATTCCGTTTATTATTATTATATATTGATTTTATTTCTTATTTTAACATTGCATTACTAGTAGCGACCTTATTTACATGGTATATAAGGAGGCCATGAAATTACGTTCTGTATGTCCAGTTTCGAATTTTTCCTTTTCTGCTAAACTCAATTCAGTTTATTGTTATAAGTAATATAAATTAACATATAGGAATTTATTTATAACTAATTATTTACAAAACTAAAAACGCATAATCATATATTTACATTTAGTACTTAATGAAATTAATTTCGTCGATTTTATTATATATTTTCTGTTTTTTTTTTAAATGTATTGCAATAATAATATAATATAACAGCATTATTTGAACTAATTTTTTTTTATGGTTTATGAAACTACAATAAAAAGGATACAGGCAGTTGCACCGCAGCCCAATTCATCTCGCAAATATCAAATATTTTGTGCAGATATCCTTAGGATATGACTGACATCTTGGGCGTCAGATATTAGGTTTTTATTTTCTTTTTATTTTATATAATACATTATGGTTGGTTCTATTACTAAGACATTGGTTTATAAATTTCGTAATTATTATCACTTTATGGCTAAGGACCTAAGTATTATTTTTAGATTTAGGTATATTATATTTATTCTAGTAAACACTTCTTTTCATTTCTTGATCATTTTTCGAGGAAAGGATTTTTTGCTTTTCGGTGGAATCGAAATTTACAAATTTAATTGAATGTTTTGGAAGTAAATGAAAAGTTTTGTTGGTGGTGAGAACTTATTTTAAAGGATTTGGTGTGCGGTCGCTTACCAAGACTCCGATCAGGAGGTACAAGAAAAATGTTTGGCGAGTGGAGGGGTCTTATTCAATGGAACACTTTTTAAGGACCAAAAATGTTCCACTTACATTTTGTTTTTAGATATAAATGGGAACTTTTTAAACGAAACTTTAGCATTGAAAAGAAGGGATTAACCATGTAGTTTTCGGTATAAACTAGTATAGTTGATGTAACGAAATTTAGTAGCAGTTTGCAGCCTTCGCAAGATAGTGTGTTCTTGACAAAATTTCTTCACCTAGTATTGAACGTGAGGAATTGATCCTTCATTGCGTAAGAATCGGATCACTGCACCACTCAGACGCAACTACCAGGAAACAAAAGTCAGTATTATCCATTTTACTGGAATTTCTTAAGCGCTTCAGCAATGAGGAGCTTACAGTGTCAGTACTCACCACATCAGTACCGAAGACTTGCGATTGAACTAGAGTATCGTCCTCTCCACAAGCGTTGCAGACAGAAGTGTCTTTTAAGCCTAAGTTACTAACATGCTTAGAAAACAGAAAGTAAGAATGCCAATAAGGTGGCTGATTTCTTGAAGACATTTGGAAGCATAAGTTCTAGCTGCATGGTTCACCTGCATATTGGGGAGCCATTTCACACACAATTGTGCTCGTAAGAGACCCAATCGTCAATGGAGGCTCTGATCAAGAATGCGGGAATACCCAACGAAGACCCAGGCCCTTAAAAATCCTCCTCAGAGACTTGCCCAAAAAATTTCATGAAAGCTTTCATATTCCGCACTTCCAGCGTGACCTGGAACCCAGACAAGAGTCAACAAATTCAGCCGAATTCCGACTGAATTCTGGGAAGTCTTGCATTATCGAACTATCTGGAACTGGTTGCAGGGTTAACCAAGGGCTTAAGAGAAGGCTGACTGTTGCTTTACAATATAGTTAGAGGCACGCTTGCCTAATAGGAAATAGTAAAGTCTAGTGTTGTCCGTCTTTACAAAGACACCAGAATAGGACCCTGTGACTAGTTTTCCTGGCTCAGAGTCTGGTTGAAGCCAGTCTTGAATGCCGTGATAGTCAACACTAATTGCACAGGAGCTGAAGTTCGGATGTCATTGCATCAGACGGTATATCCATGAAACTAGAGTCGTAGGATGAATGCAATGCCATCGGAACTTATATGAATAAACCTGACTAGCTCTAAAATGATCCTCTATTGGTGAGGAGTTTCAAAGTTTTTCAAGCTATGCTCACGGTTTTCTAAATAAAAGGCTCTAGCAGGTCCTAAGATCTCAAAAGATTAATATACTATGAGTATCTGACTTTTTCTACACAAAACTCATTAAGCACACTATAGAGTATCTACCGATGATGGAACTAGTCACTGAGGCACTTGTTCTTCTTTTTTATCTGCAAAATAGTCGTCAAGTATCTAGAAATACCCATTTGCTAAAAGTTTTTTCCTCCAATCGGCAAACAAAGACATTTTTCACATCTCTCCGATGGTAATCTGTGCACAGAGTCTTGAAATTCTTGGCGCCCAACGAAGAGTCCCCGAAGACAAGCTCACCAACATTATATGCTTGTGTATCTCCATCATCGGAGCATGGTACGTAAATGAATATTACCTTAATTTATAAATAACACTCTAAACCGAATAAATAGCATAATCAGTAAACAATTCCTATAAATTTCCCATGAGAAGGAAACGCAAGGGAAGCCCCAGAAGATTTCGAAATTTCCACCTACAATAACATCCAATTTCTTAAACACAATCTCTATCACAATTAAACCACATATCCTTAACTAATACACTTATAATACATCGATTCATCTGAATTACCAAATCCATCATCGCCCACTTTAAAATTCCACCTTCCAAATGCTCTCCTGATGCTCCCAGTATGACAATCAAGTGTTCCCCGCTGCTGCTTTTCGTCGATTCTCACTCGAACGAGTCTTCTTGCCGGGCTTCGCAAGACTGCTATTATTGTCTTTGATATTTTTGGCCACTGGAAGTGCAGCTGCAACAGCACTATTGTTCTTTGCTGCCACCACCGGCAGAGACTGTGCCTGATCGAATAACGAGGCTGAATGTCCCTTTGCCGATGACAGGATACTATTCGTCTGGATATGAGTATTGTTGTCATGATAATGGGCAGCAATATCATCACGGAAGGCCAGGAATCCTAGTTGAGCGTGCGACGCCTCATTGAGTGCTCTCGACCTAATACAGGCTCGGTATTGATCCGCAGTTAAACGTTGTCCACTGCTGACACCGGTGCACACCTATAAGGAGAACAAAAACAACAACAAAATCAAACTATCATCTTCAAGGATACCCATAGGAGAAGGAGTCGATGTGTGCTAATCATTTTCAAAGAATACGTGTACCGAGTACCATCATTCAAAGTGAATGCACAATGCAATGACACATATACCTTCGATATCGCATCATTGACATCAGTATGAATATCATCACACACAGACGCACACTCATGTCAAGGATACGTACAGTCGAACCATGAAAGGGCGCACATAAACTGGCATTTCCTTCATGGCAGGACCGAAGTGAGAAATGGGAGAGGAAGGATTTTCAATTGGACCATTGGGATTCTCTTTGGCTTACCTTTGGATGCCATATGTGAAAGATTCCTGGATCGGTGGCACGGATGATTTTAATATTCGAACGAACATACTTCCGATAGAGCATTACATCCTCGCCGCCCCAGCCGACAATCTCCTCGTCGAAGCCACGTATCTTTAGAAAATCTGACCTGAATTTTTAATGCCAAAAAAATAAAGAAGACAACCAAACAGAGAGAGAGAGAGAGAAAAAGAGAGATTGCATCAGTTTAAAGGAAGAAATTGAACACGAGGGATAATAGAGGTTAAAGAGGTACACAGTGTGGTTTACAAGAAGAGGCTGGGAGTTTGACATTGTTCCTGGAGAGGGTTTTAGAAAAGAAGCCTAAAAAGGTTTATAACGAAACCAAAACTTACCATCATTCTATGGACAATAGAAATCCTGAGAGAGGGTTCTTGAGGGACCTCTGAGAGATATTTCTATGAAGTTCGTTGAACATTTCATTTTATGCCCCGTGCTACCTAAACAAGAAGGACAAAACTGACGGGCATTTCTCCTAAACTACACCACTTAGATCAAAGCCAATGCCATGATATATGCCTACTATAGTAGTCAGGCATAGTCCACTTCCTCTTCGGGAAGACCTTCACGACTGCGTTTTTAAGTCAAGTTCTGAGAATCCAATCAATGTACCAGCATTTGAGACATAAAAGTCTCTCTAGCCAGTCCGACCTTAAGCCTGTAGTTTCACATGGAGCTCATGGAGGTCCCTCTTTGCACAGAAACATATGAATCCATCTGACCAAGTTGACATGAGCTCAACTTTGATATTCTCCGGTCAACGTTGGGAAACTCAAGCACTAAGATCATCAACGGATCTAAAGCCCCAAGTTCAGGACGATCAAGGATCCATGATCGGATCACAAAAACAGATGGGGTTTCAAACCAGCGATGACCTTACACAGCGGTATTAAGACGCATTCTGGCTTGAGATGAAATACCATCTCTTAAGTGTCATTGTCAAACCGGAGGTTGATCACAATCATGGAATCCTTGAGAAAGACACTTACAGCAGCTTTGGAAGTCATGCTTAGTCTCCTTTGGTTGAATATTTACTGCTCTAGTTCAGCGGCGAAAATAGTACATACAACACCTTTCTGAACTCAGTACAGGAGCTGGGATTTACTAGGTATCCACCACTATTTTAGAATAAGTACCGACTGTAGTGCCTTAGAGCCTAGCATATAGCCATCTTTCAAACTGCGAGAAAGTGCTGTAAAGCACTAGACTCCGTAGTAATTACATCCAGGCTACTTGGGCTATGTACATAGATGAACTCAGAGCATAGCAGCAAAGTAATAAGAGCAGCTGTCTTTTGGAACCAATACCCGATGGACCAAATAGGATGCATGTGCACTATCTAGAACCCTAAGACTGACTGAAGGAGATTACTAGGTGCTCTGCTCTGTGTACTAAGCCAAGCAATCTGAAGATACTTCACAACGACTACTGGAAACCAAATCAACGTCAAAAGGCACTCACTTACATAGCCCTTCCATAAATTGTTCCATCTGTGCCTAGTTAGACAAAAGCTTTGGTTGTAAGCCATTGTAACGCTATAAGGTATATACCGGAGCCTTGAATCCATTCTGAACCATAGCAATGGAATACATCTCACTTTTTGGTGAATAAAGATACCAGGAAACTTGACAACAAGAGGACCTGAAAGGCTAAGAAATTAGCCCTACAAGACAAAATTTTTTTAAATACTTTATTAAAATTAAATATTTCCTTGTAAGCCACACTGTACATTGCTACACACACATGTTGTTTAACTGATGATTGGGAGATTGGAACTTAAGGAGGAAAAGGATTGCTCTATGCACATTTGATGAGTTGTGGATAAAATGCAAAAAGAATGAAAAAACCAGGATGTTGATGTAACATATGGTTTCCATGAACGATTTATTGAACTTACCGGTACTGACAGGTCATTCCGTAGCCAAAGTCACGCCAAAACCCAGTATCACGAGAAATCAATAGTTGATCCGTTTCAGGTGGTACCTCCTTACCCTGCAGCGTATACACAACATGTGGATTATACAAACTGAAGACGACTGGATAGTAGACCTGCAAATGAGCAACAGAAGGATATACTTGCCTTCATATACCGTCGTAAGTTTGTCTGTCGTTTTCACTCTCTCCACCTGTGCCATGTGGACTACGTAAGGTAATCTAAATGAAAATCACTAGCGTACTTCTGCAATAAGAAACTTTCCAGGATAAATTTTCTTCCTCACTAGATACCGAGTAGGCAAAGCGAAACAAGTGGGCGGATAAATTCCATTCAATGAGAAATTGTGGGGAAAACTTAAAAGGACGAAGAAAAATAAAAAGGAGAACTTAAATAAATCACCCAGATTGTGATTTTATTGGATTTATGCAAACACACATACACACACACACAGAGACCCAAGGGAAGGAGCAGAGCACCAGGTGCAAGTGGCGAACAAGTGGATCCGATTCGAACAACATGCTGTGCCTGGGAATTCTGTATTATAGTTGAAGTTGTGCTAAGGACCACGCAGATGGTAAGGATATTTGTTGCAAATGTGCAGTGTTTATAGAGAGACAATAATTTACGTAAGTTTAACTCGAGAAGAACGGCAACTGCATGTGGGTGTTATAGGCTGTTAAAAGTCCAATTAAAATGAAACCTTTTGATAGACTGAGGAGCATTAATTTTCTGCATCACTGGCATCTTAGACAGAGCGGATGTAAGTGTTAGAAAAAATAATGGTTCTCTTAAGGGGTTGTTAGTTGAAGGGGTAAGTACATCTGGAGAAAGTGTTCCGCGGTCTGGGATACCTGGGCGACGACGTGGACCCATATCTCCACAACCCAGTAGGGAATCCTTAGAACTGGCTCATGGAAATAAGGCCCAGGCAGGTATCCTAAACGGCCATAGCACTATTCCTAGTAATTCGGACTGTATTGTACCCTAAATGGATTTTAACCCCAGGTATAAAATCAGGATTCTTAGAAGAAGTGCTTGGTAATCGAGATAGAAATCTACACAAAGCTATCACAGACAGAGTATAGAATAGGTGCAAGAGTTTACTCCAGTGTACTAGATATTTGTATCACCACAGGATTGTCCGACCACTATACCTTATTACAACCAGAAGTCACAGGAGTTGGTGAAGCCGTGACTTGCGATGAGCTCGGTAGTGTATAGCAGCCTATTGTTTTCTATTTAGTTAGTCAAGCCTTCGAACGAGTTAGCTAAGAAGGATCCGACCAGAACCTCCCTGATAATAAAGGGAGGCAACACCTATTAAATCCGTCAATTGAACGAAACTAAGAAAAATAATTGGCGCCCTCACGGGGGACTGAATGCCAGAACGCTTGGTGGTCCCTTCAACAATTTCTGTGGAAGCTGTAAAGACAAGCAATAGTAACATCTTACGTGTACCTGTTAAGGCCAGACTAGACTTAAGTAAAAGAAGAAGCTCCGTCACCGGGTCAAACTTGTTTAATGCCTAAACGGCGAACCATACTTCTGAGGCATGGGCTTACACCAAAATCAGTTGACCTGCCTCTTATCCCACGGGGGAAGTGGTGCTGTAAGAGCGTCGCGTCTAAGTGGTGGCAATCACCCAAGACAACCCAACTAACCAGCAATTAGTACCCAAAGAATAAGTCAGTCAGATAGTTGAACACATAATGAACCTAGATTTTCAGAGACCCTTCTTAAGCTCGTTCAGGAGCAGAGAACAATAGAAAAGCGGTCTGGCTACCAGTATGCGTACCATCTCTGTCTTCATAGATGGATCAAACATGGATATAGTCCTGGAGACAGGCATATTATTTGAACCCCTGGGTATATTTAAAGTGAAGCTCCTAACAGTGACAACAGCTGCCCGCAAACCTACGTTGAAGGCTATACCAAAACACGGTACACCTTTTCATCGGCAGTCAAGCAGCAATAAAAATCCAAGCTGTCAGCTGTCATGATGACCAAATATGAAAAGGCCGACGAACTGGCCAAAAGAGGTTCAGAATCTACATCAGAACAGCTCGACACCTCAGTATTCACCCCGCTATGCGCACTGAACCATGGATCAGGGCCCGTGGAGGGGCTAACAACAGATGGTTTAATATAATAGAAGAATGTGTGCAGCCCTGCGGTACTCTAGTTTATGCCGCAAAGCTACACTTGAAAGTGTTGACACTACTCTTTAGAATTCAGAAGGCCAAAACGTCTCTAGATGAATAGGACTTCTTTTCAAAACATGATGAGAGGCCTTGTCCTTACCTGTTGGGACTGGGAGTGATCCAATTAAAATTAAACTATGGCCTGACCTACACTCTTGTACTGATTTCATTCTTCACATATCAGCTTTAAAATTTAAAATACTTCAACGTCCGACTTCGACTCAAAACCTAATTGAACGCACATATCAGCCAGCACAGCACATTAAATTTTGTAAAACCGGAAGCCCACATAATCCATTATAAATCCCCCTCCTCCAGCACTAGTCCATCTGTTAACACTCTGCCTGCCTGCGTTCACGATTTAAAGGAACCTACCGACCGAACTCACCCATCAATAGCAAACACATCCATTATCCAGGCAACCGCTGATAGGTAAGGCTTCTGTCGTGTAAAGCATTCTCATGTGGTCTACCCAGGATTTCGCTTCGCAATGTACTCCCCAAACGAGTGCAGTTCAAACACTGCAGCTACATGTTCAAGAAGCGATAATACCCTTAGCGATATACACAATTTAATTGCGCTACATCGCAGATGGACCAATCGCCCAATGTTAGTGTATATCTATATGTGTATGTGTGTGTGTAATCAGAATAAGGACATAGCCCGGACAATTGAGGTGTGACAGCGTCATTAGTGAATTTATCTACTTAAAAGCTACAACACGAACACCCCGCACATCATATCGAAAGAAGAGTGTAAGGTTCACTAACAAAGGACGACGTACGTACCGGTGTGTCGTAAGGATATCCGCTGCAGTTGAAAAGATACTGTCGGTTGGTCGTTTGAAGTGGAGTGTATACTCTCCAGGACCACATATAAGGTACCTAATAATGGGATTAAAACTTTTGTTTGGCATCAGTTGGACCCTAGCCAAGAGGCTAAAGTGCTACAACTTACAGGCAATTCATGTCCTTCGACAGCCATATTCTACCACATGCAGTGGAGTCTCAAATTAGAAACTCGATAGAGAGGCAGGCTCTACTGGAAAAAGAGCAAACATTTTCTAAAGCTCAGCTGGTAAAGACTACTCAGGTTCTGTAGCCTGCAGTGTGCAGAGAGGGTGGTGTACTGTAAATACGAGGTATAGGCAATTTCCTTCCTATAACAGTAACAAAACACTGCACAAGGATATTCCATTGGTACGTCATTACGAAGGAAGGATGAAAAGGATGCCTTTTATCTTTCTCTGAGGTGGTGGTAGCAATAGCCGAACCATGGGAATTGGAAAACTTTTCACAAGAACTACAAGTTTACGTGTCAATTCTTTACCTTCCTCCCTTCGTCGTTGGCCTGCCGGAAGGACAGGAAAGTGCTGCGCAAGAAAAAACAACCGATAGGAGAGTTAAGGGGAAGGAAGGAAGGAAATGAAGAGGATAACAACTCCTCTCGACAACAAACTACGAGCATATCTCTATGCACATGATTCCCTGTCTATTCGAAAAGGCAGTCTCTGCCGCCTCTGCTGCGACAGATTTCTTGAATTCATTGGAAATTTTTCTTCTTCTTCTTCTTCTGTGTTTCCTTAGTTTTGCACTTCATGTCCTTGTCGAATGGTGATGGTTTTTTTTTTTTCGAATTCGATTTCATTTGGTTCCTAAGGTTTATAATCGATTTAAGAAGAAGAAACTTTTACGACAACGACAACGATGTTGAAAGGTGGGTATCCTTTGAAAAGGATTACAGCAAAGGCAAACATACTACAAGTTTTGAGAATTTTTGACTTGTAACGTCAAGGAGTTACATACGATAAGAATGGAGAGTATTTGTTTGCAAAGCCAAACACATTGGTGTACTAGTGCTACTGTCGATGGGTTACCTATTCATGGGAAAGGAGCAGGATTTCCAGCAAAAAGTTCACTCCATTCGGTCGTGTGCTGTTGAGAATGCTTTTCCTTATTTAATTGAATGGTTTGTTTTCATTGTTGGGATAAAGATGATAAAGGAGAGATGGAGGAGGTGGAAGTACGTATTCAAGTTGACTTTTGTGATTTATTTGAAGCCAACGTGTCAGGCGAAGGACTTTGGAATATTGATGTACATACTCGGGGAATTGGTTGGAGGTTTTTTTTTTTATTGGCATCCTGCGTGCGGACAATGATCTTTGTTTGCGTTTCTACATTAGATTAGATGATTTCCATTGAGTGACAGGAGACCCTGTCTTGGATTATCTCAAGGACATAGTACTCATAGCCATTGACTTCGAGTGGCTCACTTTTGAGGAGTAGTCCTCTTCTGTGTAAGGTGCGTAGGATTAAGTATCGTTAAAGAGCGCAGAAAGGGCAGAAGAAACACGCCACGTTCTCCTCGGACTTGGATTGATGTGGTTGCCATGATGAATCATAATATATCGTGTCGGTGTTTCTTTCTATAGGGTGACCAGATAGCAGTGATACTTTTTCCAATTGTAATGTTTCGGTATCTGTCAAAGTTACCAGTGATATCCAGCCGTCAAAATATTCAGTGAGGTTTGCCATTATATCATGCACCGTTTCACGCTTGCCAAACGTGAGAAAATTGTTAAAAAAAAATATTGAAATTCCGGCTCAGTTGTGAGGTCGGTCGCCATCATGACTTCAATGTGCAGCCAATTCGTCGCACCGTTGAAAAGTTTAAGCGTGAGTACACTCTTATGAAACTTTTACCACCAACCAGACAGAAATTGTTGCGAAATGAAGAAAACATTGCCGCTGTAGGAGCAAGTATCGAAGAAGTTCCAAAGATGTCGATTTGGCATCGCCAGAGACTCAACCCGGCTTATTTTGCGGTTGAATTTGGCCCTACATCAGTACACATCCCGAATGCCCATAGACAAATCGGTGAGTTTACTGCTTGGCCGCTGGAAATGTTGGCCAGAAATCCGCATTTTGGTCAAAATATTGTCTTCTCGGACGAGGCCCATTTTTGGCTCGATGGCTACATACATATGTCAACAAGCAGAATTGTCGTTATTGGAATGAACAAATGGTTGATGGTTGATTAATGAAAGGTAAAGACCGAACTTAACCTCGACAATATCAATACATATAACCGAGCTGTGGTTCCAACAACACGGTGCTATATGTCATAAAAGCGACGCAACGATCGAAGTTGTGAAGGAAATATTTGCCGACTAGGTCATCTCATGATCATGCGACTTGACACCACACGATTATTTTCTCTGGGTCTACGTCAAGATCTTCGTCTACGCTAACAAGCCAACCTTTTTGGACAAGCGCTAGGCAAACATTCGAGACGCATTTGCCAGAATAACACAGCATACATTGGCATGAATGTAGCTTCAAAATACAGCCAGAATCAACTTCATACCTCTCACCGTTGTTATTTGATTTAAATTTCTTTTTCTATCTTCCTTATCTGGTCACACTATCTTAACTCAGATTTCCATTATTTTCGCGGTGTTTCCGTCCAAGTGCCATCCGATTTCTGGATGTACCTAGGAACTGTCCAGTCTTTAGCTACCATCTTACGTAACCTGAAAGTCTCACTAGTATCTGCAATCGTGCCTCACTTGCTTCCTCTTAGAGTTCGACTCGCTATTCCATCACAGAGATTGGGACCTCTTCGACCTTTTTATTTGCCAGCTTCAGTACCTTACAAAGGTTGTCTTCTGCCTCGTCTACATATTTGGATCAGATACTCTTATCTCCTATCTCTAAATAGTTGCCTAACTATTTCTTTGGGTTTCCGCTCTCCTAGGGTTCCTGTAGGTATCACCGGCCCTGCCTTGCTCAGAGTGTATCCATTTATCTCTCTATCGTAAAATAATCCTAGTGTCAAGTGTTACTAATTCCAAAAGTATCATCAAGGACTCTGATCCATCGATCTGTGTATGCGGTTGACAAGAAAACCATCATCTCCTGATGACTATATCCTTAAAAAACGAACCTGCGAGTGCCTACTCCATACAAATACTGTGGCCCCCTTCTTTTTGAATTAAGACTTCAGCGACCTGTTACAAGAAAAGTACTAATCATCAGAACCAAGTTCTTCCCAAAAAAGAACCTGCGCTCATAAAAGTGTCTTCCATCCATCAGAATGCCGCACCCATTTAGCGCGCCCCAGTTAAATCGGATATTCATCTTCTCACCAATTAATTGCTTTAATGGTATTATCACCAACATCAGAAACAATTTACGATCCATCGCGGAAAATAAAAAAAAAAACAAGACGAACCCCAGGAAAAAGCACGTTTTCAGCAAAACTCAGCACTTCATTACAATTAATGCGATTATCTGGGTATCCAATTCTGGTGCGCTGGCAGCTCTCACTCTCTTCTCCCTCTGAGGGCACACTAAGGACATGCATAACAATTGTAAATCCTCACAAAGAACCAAAACGAACTGAACGAAACGCACCCAGACTGGCTGGTGCGCGGGACTATCTCCGTATTCATCGCCCACAACAAATTACAAATTCCCACCCTCTTAATGGCTTTCTTTGTGGCATTGCTCTATCCGTTTCCTCCTGCGGAATTCGAATCGAAACTACAGTGAAGCGAAAAAAAAAGAAAAGCTTACATCCTGCTTAGCTTGCAAATTAAACACGCCAAGCAGAGAGAGAGTGTGACTTTGCCGGCATCCGCTTCAATCCTGCAAAGCAATTAAATAAATTACGCAAATGCGCTTACCTTTTTGCCGGCCTTTGCATTCCATCGACACCGGTCCAGGAATTTGGCACTGAACACTACATCGACATCGCACATAAACAAAAGGACATCCTTACTCTTGTCATCCTTGTCCCAGACACGTTCGGCGCCCACGCGTAGTCCTTTGGCTACAGAAAAAACCGAAAGAAAGAGAAAGAGAAACGGGAGAAGAAAATTGGTGAAATGCACAAAAGGCTTTAAGTTAAATTGAATCAAAAGGACAATGCAGGACGAGCAGACTACTCGGATTTGGTCAAGGTTACTTCAAATTATAAAAAGTTATGCCACCTGGTTTGGTACTTAAAAGACGCATATTGTTGGGATTTAAAAACCAGGTAGACTCTTAAAAGGATCCTTAAGGCTCTTGGAGATAAAGCTGTAAAGATTTTGATGAGGATATGGACTTGAAATCTCTTTTAAAAAAAATGGCAGGACTACTATTTATTACGGAATACTTTATGAGCCTAACTATACTCCTCCAGCAGTGTTTTATTCTCTTAATGGGGAACCATGTACACTGGGTCGCTGGGATGAGTGCCCAGAGATTTGTATCGCATTTCGTTCCATTGACGAGGTAGTAGTTCGAAAAATTTCACTTCAGAGAGGTGTACAGGTGGAGAGAAAAGAAAGGATTTATGGAAGCTATCAACGAAATTCAAAAGGACATGCAGTCATTCTTATCGGAAACAGGATTCAAGGATGATTTATTGGGATTGTTTCTTGAACTTTTTTTTCTCCTCTTTTGTGTTGTTGTCGTCATCCTTGTAGGTGATCTCGTTTTTGATGAAGGAATTCAGGTTAATAAGGATACACGCTCACTGTATAACCAACTGGTTTCATATGGTTAGTATGCTATGGTGTCCTTTAGAAAAATTTCTAAATAGACGAGGAGTACAGACTTATGCTTAAGATTTAGCCTATGGAAACTATCTGCTCAGATAGAAGCCGAGCTAAGTTGGCAAGAGAATGGTGTCTGTAGGTAGGCCCAGAGCATTACCACATAAAAGACCCTTTGCGCCATTTAAGACCCACTCGCCTGGGGTGAGTTAGTGTAAAACAGAAGTAGACATTCAACTATCTAGGAACTACTCTGTACAGTAACAACTGTCAAGGACATCCCGTCTATCAAAAAATTGTGTAGGAAGCACCTAAGATCAGCATAATGGACGTGAACATGGACATTTCAGAGGAGCTAGGACAGCATTTGTTTGCGCGATCCCAAAGAGTCAGTCCATCAGTTCAGTCAAGGAATGGGGAAACACAAGAAGGCTGTACATTTGAAACCCTATATGGGGACAGAGGACGCTATCCTTTGGTGCAATGGCACATCATACAAGAAAGTTCGCGTTGAGACTGACCGAATCAATGTCCATAAAGCTAACGACAGTCGGTATCAGACGAATAACGTAGACAAGATAGGTCACATCTTAATGCGCTAAGTCCGTCCCTAGTGCTAGAGTCGATAGGACAAGGGAAGGCAGGACCAATGCAATCTGGAAAGGAAACTAAAATATGAAGTTTCCATGACGAAAAGAGAAAGTTTTGAAGAAGCATCCGGTATGTCCTAAACAATTACGAAAGAGGATTGAGATTTGTTTCCAAGTTCTACTCGGAAGTTCAACTAGCCTTGCGAACCATGATCTTAAAAAACCGTTTAAGTAGAGATTAAGAAATCAGGTTTGAATGGTATCATGGTTTGCATCTCTCCAGATACTCAAGCCGTCATCAAAGCTTGCACCTTGTAGGGAAAGACAAACTACACCTCACGGTCTAAGAGCCTAAAGCAAATTTTGAGCATGCAGACATAACCAACAAATTTATATATAACATCAACATGAAGGTCTCTTATGAGCAATTTTAAGTACGAAAGTCTGCCATCGATCCGACGCAGCTGAGGTCATGTCTTCACGCCTCTTGGTCTAATACATTGGTTTATCATCGGAAGAAGACTGAACTTCTGTGACAGACGCTAACCGAAAGAGGACATCTGTTCTGACAAAGGTTTCGACGCTGTCTGAATGAATTCTGTCTTAAGCTTATAGAGCATTTCTCCTAACCTAGCTAACCTTCCAAAGGTTACCCTATCGACTGCTCTCCTTCAACCTGGAGTTAGTGAAACTAAAATCAAAGACAAGCTGTCTAAATCTTGTCAAGATTCACATGACCTGGTCCAACTGAAAAATGACTTATAGATAACAGCAAGATACCAAAACCAAGGCTCTAACTCTAACCAAGGCCATAAAAAAAACGTACCTCTTGAGAAAGTCTCATTCAGCGCTAGTAACTTTAAATTCGACGAATTCCCTCCGCTGTTCTTCATCGCCAGCACTCGGCTCATTATGGATCTAGCCTCCGATAGTCCGTCCTCACCAAAGTACACCACCGTCAAGTGTACCCTCCTGTCATTCTTCAGTGCAATCTTTACAAATTTATCCATGAAACTCTGGAATGTTGCCGTTCGACCAGACAACGGCAGGATTATATGAATCAACTCCTTGTCGTGCACCTTCGGAAAGCTTATCATTTGGATTGTCTGCAATGGTGCAAACGGTCGCATCACCACCACCTTTGTTGCACCATTTGCACCAGTGTTAGCTACACCACCCAACTGATGGCCATTCGTTGAAGGATGTGCTATCTCCTTTGTCCTGAAGTACAATTCATATTGTGTTCCTGTTGTGGGTTCATTGCGGTAGATTCCCTCGGTGAAATCATCCAAAGTGTACTTTGTACCACTACCAGCCACCGCCGCAGCCGCCGTAGCGGTGACATTTCTATTTAGACTCTCGATGGCCTTATTCAGTGCGTCCAAGAGGTCCTTACGTTTGTATCCAATTGGCTTCTCGACCACCCGTTTACCCAGACCCAACTCGATGGGATACACCCGACTGAAGGTGAAATGATTGAACGGAATCAATTCGTATTCGTTGTTGAGTGGAAGTCCTCGCAGGATCTCGGCCGCTCCGACTTGCTTCCGAATGTAACTGCTGCAATCATAGATAGAACTTCCTGCTGCTGCTGCTGCTGCCGCTACCACTATCGATGTTTGTTGTTGTCCTGTTGTGGTCGTAGCGTTCGGTGGCGCTAGCTGTTGTAACAACTCCAACTGTGGCCCAAGTACCGCTGAATTAGTAAAGTTAAGTGGCTGTGTACCTGTAAATAGAGAGTGGGGGGCCAAAATGTTGTGTGAAGAACAACTTCAACCGGATACGCTGCCATTGAACGGCCACTTACCTCGCAGTTGGATTAGTTGCAGTTTTAGAGATTTTATTTCGGATGTCAGTCGGGCTATCTCCTGCCGATATTCCTCCTCCTTCTGACGCAGCAGGTCTATGTACTCCTTTTGATCGGCGGCAGCCTTCTCAGCGTTGATGTTGCGCAACTTGTGTTGGTTAGGAGGCGGATGCTGCTGTTGTTGGTGTTGGGCGGCAGCGGATATCACTGGGATTTTGTTGAACTCTATCGAAGGGAAAAAGAGGGAGAAAGAGAAAAAAAAGGACACAAAGGACTCAGTGACTCAGTGATATTGATAGCTGGGTGATGAATGAATTCAATTGATTGCAATTGCTGCCGTTGACGAATGAGGGTCGGCAAAGGATGGCACATTGTCGGTGCGTGTGTGGGTGTGTGTCAATGGGATTTTGATGGAATCAAGAGGAACTTATTTTGTCCTTTCGAGCGTGGGTGGTATTGACACAACGGTTGGATTGAAACGATTTAGGATTTTAATTAGAAATTGCACAAGAGTTCGCATACAGACAGCATGGCAATTGAGAAAATTGGAAATTTTGAAGGCTGTCGGCGAGTGTAGATGATTGCAAATACAATTTCTCCTCGCAGTCGAGTAGAGAAATGAAAATTAATTCATCCATGAAGTAAATTTGCGCCTGAGAGCAGATTTTAATAATGTCTGCAGCATACTTCTTGGCAGTTGATTTGTAACTACGCCCTCAGCTTTAAATGAAATTAAAAGCGAAGGCTTATTTGAATTTCATAATGTTTTTGAATAAATCTGTCCTTCGACCGATTGATCTGACGAACGATTATGACACGCAATTAGATTTGGCTCAAATATTTTGGATGGATGCAAGCTGTGTGCCTTAAAGTATACCAAATTATACGTATTTCTGTCTTCTCTAATTGTAGCAGAGTAGCATTCACATGATTGGCATACGGGATTGCTTAATGTCACTCTTCCCTGCTAAAGAATAAACATTCGGCATTGGGGAATTGTTTATTTAACATTAAAACAGTTCTATACATAGTCACAATGCATTTATCAAGCAACTGTCACGTTCGGAGTTTCTACAACTTCAATTTGCTTCATTAAAAATTCTAAATTAAATTCCTTGCCTAAAATACATAAGTACATACATATGTCAATTGCATATTACTTTATCTAGGTTAAGTAGTTTATTAAATTTCAACTCACCATCATCTTCATAACCAAAACCGTCATCCAAGTTAAGGTTACCAAATCCGCATTTCGTCAATGCCAGCAGGGATATTATAGTAACCGAACAAATTAAAATTAGCAACCTTGCAAGCAGCTTTGATCCTGCCATTCGAAGCATATTTCATTTTTGTTTGACAAATTTTATAGTCATCATTATTTAAGGTGACTAATCTGAAATAAAAATACAAAGTGAGAAATGTGAGTACAAAGTGGAAAGGATATTGATTAAGCAGGTATCGGGAGGGAATTAAAGACTTAGAAGACTTGTTTCTGTATAAGAAAAATTGTGTGTTGATACGAAGTGGTATGTCGGCAAAGGAAAAATCAAATCTAAAGGACCCTAACAAGGTCTGGCTCCATGTTTTTCCCCTTAAACACATGGAAAAGGGGACAGTACTCGGTACACCTAATCTCTAATGCTTTTGGTGATGCTGGAAGCTATGACTCCGAAGGGTCTCCGAAGGGTGAAGCAGAGAAAAAAAGAGAGGCTTAGGTCTTCTTTGAAAGGTAAGATGGATGCCATTAGAACGATCTCGAACCTCGTCAACCGTTCATAACGATTTCACACAGTAAAACTGCTTGTTTCTATTTATTTATACAAGAAAAGTGCAACCATTGGCCTTCAGAAGATCACCATCTATTGGATCCTTGCAAAACCAACAATAGCCACTTTCTCGTATGCAGAATTCTGCCCTTGCCTGATTATTTTCCAAATTACTGCAAATGATGGACTAAAACCAAACCTCCTACTGTTTCAGCTGAGTTTCCATTCTGGTTTCGAAAGTCCATAGAGGCTTTAACAGTTTGAAAGGCAAGCAACTTGTCAAATTCTTTTATTGATCAACCTGGGATATTATAAGTTCACGGGACGACTTGGATGCCTATAGAGTACATAGTTTATGTTCTCTTTTCGAAAAGGAACATCGTGAGTGAGTTGACCTAGCCAGTGCTACAGTTTAAATGAATCTTTATGACTTCTTTGCTAAAAATGACATAAAGATGATGAAGACCGTAACAGATCAGCGGCAAAACAAGGACTTATCGCCGAAATTTTAAACTTTTATGCATATTGTGGACTTCACTAATGTAAAGCACATGAAGGAGTCTTTCAATGCTCAGAATCTGGACTGGAGTACAACACACTACTATTAGTTCTCGTCTGATGAGGAAAATGTGAAGGCATATAGCAGTTTGAATTAACTCGAACATGTTATGATAAAGCAAGTAAAAGGGAGGAAGAAGCCCAAATGCAAGCGTTTTTTCGATGTCTAAACTAAGCAAAGTAAATGTTTATAAGAAAGACATCACTTCTACGATCAAGGGAAATAGCTAAGTGGTAGCAGTTTACGGATGCTTTTACGAGAAGTTCTAACAAACTTCTTCTTCCACTTCAAAAGATTGAATGGAACTCCAAGAATGATTGTCAAGAATCGTATCAAAATCTTTAACGTGTTAACCAAAAATTAGACCGAATATGTGTGAAACTGAACTTGTCGAATTTGTATTTATCTTTTCACATTATATTATATTATTTGCATATTTCAATACATGGATTTGACTTATTTTTTAAAGTAGATAAGTCCTACACTAATTTCCGATCCAACCGTAATTCCTTTTTTCACGTCTGACTCTACTACATTCGCCGCATCTACTCTGCCAACACATCCCTCAGTTACATGTCATTTTCCCAGCCACGCAACTGACAGTTTTCCCTCTCGCGGTGATCGAAGGAATTTAACATATTTTTTTGTTCTTGGTGAAACGTTGTCGTTGGGTTGTAATTATTTGTTCAGCTTTAATTTTCCTGTTTTTCATCGAATTTCTCTTTATTTGGGCACGCAAACGTAAGTACAAAACACTAATATCTACCACGACCAAGCATTTGTTTCAAAATTCCCCAGAATTACGCCGTAAATTCGACGCAAACACATTTTCCACCATGAAACGCAACAAGTCGATTGGTTCTGACCTATTATCAGACTTTGAGTGCATGATTCACTATAATCTCAGGTGCTATTCCATCATTACAATAAATATTCCTCGAATTTTCTCGAGAAACAACAGATTTCATCGGTTTTCGGTTGGAATAGTTCTCCATACGGAATCGATTTTCTCCTCGATTTCTATAAATAATTACGCTTCGATGTAATTAATTATTTACCAATTGACTTCACCGCACTATGTATCTAGTTGTGTGATGATATTTCAGTGGCAGTCATTCGAATTGAAACTCATTTCTCATTCGGATTTGGTTGGGGTTTTTCATATAATTTCCCGCAGCTTATCTCATAGGGCTGTGGGCGTGCTGATAGTGATCAATCTAGAGAAAGAGCAAGGTGTAACTAACTGTCTAATTAAACCTTTTTCGCGTGAGGGTCAACCGGTCGGGTGTGATGATTAAATCGCAACGAATGTAGTCATTCAGTGCAAAGAAACGCACGGCCCTTGCTGGTGAGATCTTGCTCTGGCTTTGAAGGTCGTGATGATGATTAAAATTGTGAATTCTCCAGTCTTATCGGATGTTTTTCTGTTTTGTTTTCTTTTGCAGATTTGTTTGTTGAACGCGAAACATGGAGAACCCCCAGAATGATGCGCCCTCCGGCTCTGCCACTGAGTAAGTTATATGAAATTCATTTTAATTTCCCGCCCCTGTCCGGATCTCCTTTTGAATTTCCTTTCCCTCTTTGTGTATGCGCGTAGTCACTCGGGAAATAATTAAATCGCGACGAATTCTTACCAGCTTAGTCGGCATAATCAGTTACTTGTACTGGAACTACAAAGGAAGGCTTTTGTTTACGATTTTCCATTGGCTTGGGGTGTTATCTGTTTTTTTTTTTCATAGACAAAGGTATCGTTTGGTATCGAATTTGCGAATTCGTTTATCAAATTTTCGGTTTTGATAGCTCTTATCACGGGAATGATTGTCTGATTGTGTTGCAGGCGGTTTGAGTCACAATTTACTGGTTGGAAGAAGTCGTATTTTTGTGTGAATCCAAACGAATTCGATGCAAACAAATTGAGAAAACGCAGTTATTTATGTTCAATTGAGTGTAAATGCGGTATTATTAGGCAGTGAGTCATGCATATGCCGGGCATTCGTTTGCCTCTATGAATGAAATTCACATGGAAATACTTTCAACGCTTAAACACGCCATTTGAAATTAAGGGACATGTAAAACCACTCCCAAAACTGAAGAGTCTCACAGTAGCTCGCACGTTCGTTTCAAACTTCGAAGAAATAAATCTCTGAAACCGAGCAGACCGTTTTTTAAAAGACAAACAGGCGGCAGAACACGAAGAGTATTTCGGTCTAGATTTGCAGAAATATTAAAACACTTGGGAATCTCCAAGATTGAGCCAGTCTTTCTCAAAGAAAGATCTTGGCGAACTGTTCTCAAACCTCACTAAAATTCTAATTCTAGCTTCTCTGATGAAATGGACATTCTACTTATTTAACGGGCGCCCGAACCGTGAAGAATCTGCCTGAAACACGCCAGCCGTTCCAGTTGTCCAGACCAAGCGCTATGGTATCCACGATAGCTTGATCTTTGATCGGTCTTCCTTCTCGTTTCGAACCTGGGGGACTGTGATTTGAAGATCCTCATTGCTGAAGCATTATAGTTCATTCGCTCGATGAGTACAAGCCAGTGCAGTCTTTTTGAAGTACATCTACACCTTTGTACAGCTCCTCCATTTTCCTTCCTTCAGCGAAGAATTTTTCTCTCGTAAATGTTCAAAATGTGCTCTGGTTTCCTTCTTTTCGTCCAGCCTATAGTATAACTATAGTATAACTGACACGATCAGTGTTGTGTGGAGCATGCGTTTCGTCTTGCGAGTTAGGGGTCTTGAACCCATTTGCATCGCAAAACCGAAGTAGCAGCGGCATCCTAGGGTAAGTCTTCGCCGAATCTCCACTAGGATGTCATTCGTGGAGCTGATATTTACTTCGAGGTGGGTCAACTTCTTAACTTACTCCAAGTTTCTGTTGCCAACAGTCAAGTTCTGTCCTAGTTTCTCCTTACTCTGAGGAAAATCTCCCAAAAATCGTAACATGTTCTCATAAGCGACCACTGTCTCCTGAAACGACTACACACCTACAGCCTGAACACCAAGTGTTCAAGTACCCATGTAGTGCTAGGTTATGGTGTAGCGTTAATTAAGTTCTTTTTAAATTACCGAAATAAGGCAATTTTAATTAAATCTAAAACAACGAGCAATTATTAAATTGCACCTCATTCCACTCCCGTAGCAGATTATCAATAAACTAGTCATCAACAGCACCAGCAGCAGCAGCAGCAGTGGCATCCCAATAGCAAGAGCATTATCAATAATTAATACAAAAGCCAAAGGACTCCTCGGGAATCAAATTCCCCGAGTGATTGCCTTGCTTCTTAGCAAAGTGCTGCCGTTGCTTATATGTATAATATTGCATCCTTTATTCAATCAAAATCGATTCCTATGCTAATAACAATTGGTCAAAGGGAGCAGGCAAGGCGGTAAAGTCCGGGTGAGGGCAAGACCCACAGACACAGAGGTATTCTCGCCTTTGTATAAATTATTAAACTGCATTAAAGCTTTATAGTTAGAGAACTTGATCAGCCATTCCGGATGTCGTAAAAGTTCCCACTCCGGCCCAGGGCATGCATGAAATTATTAAAACACAATAAACTCCCACCGGTTGGATAAGGTACAAGTCGTCTGGAGAAGCCAAACACAGCGGTCAACCGAAAACAAAGGCAGACAACAGACGAAAAAGAAAAGTCTCTGGGTCCTGAGCTCTGACCTGAATATCGTATTGACTCTATTGTGTGTGTCTGTTTGGAACTGCTCTGACGTTGTTTCGTCCCTAGAACGCCACTATTAAATTCTTCTTCTAACGATAACCTCTTAATCTTGGGCGTTCCACTCTCACACAGTCCGAACGGAGAAATGAGGACTTTTGAATTGCAGTGCTCCACGTTTCGCCATTAAGAGTGTCTTCTGAGGTAGTGCTCTCCTGCTGCTTTTGCTTCTGGTGGTCGTTGTGGTGTTCTTTATTACTTTTGGTGTTTATTTCTTTGAACTCCTTTACCGTATGCTCTCTATTTTATTTGGACTCCTTTCCTCTGTCATTGCATGCATTGAATTCGAATTGCAACATGTGACGTGCGGTGGAAGAGTTCTCTCGAATTGTCCTGGAGGAGATTTAAATTCTTCCACACCCACACACTAGTGTGAGATCATCCACTTGACAGTTTTGTTTTAATTTAATTAAATGGAGTGGGTCACAACGACGACGACATAGGCGAGGGAAGGTTGAAATGCACTGTAACAAATGGTATCCTTGCAGGGGGTGGTTTGCAAGGAACTCTCTGTTGGATTAAAGTTTACGTAAACACGACCGAGACTTTTCTTCTCTGCAACGTCGAAGACATGGACGAGTAGGGTGAGATGGAAGTGTATATGGAAATGAAAATGAGATGTTAATACAGTGAGTGGGTGTGATGTGGAAGTGTAAAACTTTATCCACCCATGGCAGTTGAATATTGCATGTGTAAGTAGATGTTTTCCAATTACTCGAGCCAAGATAATTGTTCAAGGGATATGACGGTAGCAAGAAGGACTTGACACAAAAACTGACATGTCTTAATAAAATTTAACCGCTGGAAGTTTATTCGAGTAGATTTTATGAGAATTTCCGTGCTCCTACGTCGGTTGACCACATGGGAAAGATTTGCTATACATGGAATGCATTTTGCACTTAGGTCATTCCATCTCCATTTGAACATTACGGTTTACCTCAAGGTGGTGTCTTGTCCCCTATTCTTTTGAAAGTCGGAAGCACAAACTCTACCATATCGCTTTGGGTCAACCTCTAGGTACGCTCTTTCATTCTGTTGACTTCTAAGTTCTGTCACTCATGATTGCATCTAGATTGTTTGTTTTGAGAAATAGAGAGGACAACCCCCCTGGGCAACGACAAACCGCCTTTGTAATGTAAATTTGGGTAAAACCAAAAGTCCAATGCTTCCTTATACGAACGTGATGAGACTCCGTCGCTCAATACCCCTCAAATTGAAAAAGAACTGGAAAGTCACTCGTATAAATTTTCGAAGAGATTCATTTGCTTGCTCGTGCGCTCCATGTCTCCGAAAGAAACTTTCTCCAATGACATGGCATTTATCTTAAAACAATTTCAATTCCATTGAATCTCCAGCAGACATTTTAAAATACCTTCCAGCAAAAAAATCAAATGAAAAACCAATGAAAATTCTTTGATTTCGAATTCCAAATGTCAACAACGTGCCAACGTGCACATATACCTCACAATCGCCCCGAGTCAGCACACCAAAGGAATTACATTGATTGGAGTTACATTAGCGAAAGCAAAGTACACACACGTTAAGCTAAGCTACTACCACTCCAAAGTCCCTGGCTTGGAAAAATCTAATTCAAAGGGTGGATAGACGACGATCTACCTACCCTAGGGCCACTAATCAGCAACGAAACATGGAAGCGACTCGTCCCAGTCACACACTGTGATTGTTATCGATTCGGAACATCGACAGATTGTGTATCACAGCCAAGGAAATGAATGAGATAATCCTGATTAAGGCTAAAGCAAAACAAACAATAAGCATCTCGTCTCCGAGAGGGTGAACCAGAAGCTGCCCCTTGCTTCTGGGATTATTATTGTTATAGTGATGGATGTGGCAAGTGATTTATGTACCTACACACCCAAAACAGGTGAAAGACAAATTACCCAAAAAACGTCTGGAAAGTAAGTGGGGCAAACCACCCTCGCACTAATCTTACATTAGGGGCCAAGTTAATGACGATCCCAAGCAGGGAGAACGAGAGAAAATTGGCAATTAGACAAGTACTTGTCTCGTCAAGTGGTGGCGAAGTTGGTTTCATTCGGAGAAATGCTTTCCTATCTCGAGTCTAATGAACACGAGCGTTGGGAATTTAAAAATTCCTCTTATTAATTGCCGCCGCACACACACCCCCATTTTAGAGTAGCAGGCCAGGCCAAGGATATAACAAAGTATCTCAACGTTGAGGGGGTGGAAACGAACGAATGGTGGAAAATAAAATGAAAGTACTTTTTGTGAATTTTAAGTGGTACAGAGAAAACCATTAGTTTAGAGGTTGCTTTGGTTGGCTTGGAGTTTAAGCTGAGGGTTTCCGTGGCGTTGGTGGTAGTGGTTCCAACTTGAGGGTTGTTGAAGTATCCACAGATGCAATGATGAGCAAACTGAATAAGATGTTGCTGCAGCAAAAGGGATATGCTGCATCTTCAAAGTGATGGAAGGGCTGTGGTGGTATGCAAGTGGTGGTAATTTTATTGCACGAATGCAATTAGTGAGTCAGAGATGAGAGGGAAGTTGTGTAGCTTTTCGCGCTCGCGTTCCATTTATTTGGCTATTTCCTCGCTTTCGCGTTCGGTTCGTGTGAACGAGTAATTGGGTCAATTGGTCTTAGAGTTTTATCTCGAACAGACCAGCAGACTAGCAGAAGGAAAGTGTTTCTTTTTTCTTGTTTTTTGCTTTCAGAAGGAAGAGATGGGATAATGAAATAATTTCAGATTGAGATTGAGATCATGAGAAATGCTCTCCAGCCAAGGAGTGTGGATGCACTTGAGAAGTTTGTAAAGTTACTGTGCTATTTAAAGGGTTATTAAATCCATCAGATGGTGGCGGGTTAGATACGACTGCAGTTTGCGCTCTCTAGCTTCTCATCTGTAATGCAATTGACAATGGCATGGCTTTTAAGCTTTTAAGGGATATGTGGAACGAATAAGACCCATAAACAGTGAATAGATAGTGTAGCAACAGAAATCGAGGTATTACAGATACTAGATATATATATGTATATTCCAACATTTTTTAACAGAAGTTGAATTGCGGGGTATATGTACAGCAATCAAATGGCTTTCAAATCGCTTAAGTCTTTTACCTTTAAGTTAAAATTGTCCCACATTCTCTTTGCCTATTGGTCTACCAACTCACTACTCCTGGTTAGCATCACCAACTCCAGATGGGCAAAGCAAACTAAGTGCCTCATCGCCAGACTGATCTGGGCTAAACTGGATCAGAAACGCTGAAACTGCCTTATCAGATTGAAAAGTTCGATTATTGCTAACAAAATAGCTGCGATTATAAGGCTAAATGATTCAAAACCATTTGTACGCGTCAAACTCCCTCTCCATTTCTCGTCGTTCTCGATGAATCGGATCCAGCTGGTTCTGGGTTTAGTGTGGTCCAAGTGGTGTAAGGGCTCATCAGAAGTGTATTTCCAACGTCTACTTCCCTTTTGAAAGTTGACTAAAATTTACTTAACCTCGAGCGCCTCTCTCCCACTCTGTTCGCGTCACTTCATCCCACACGACAAACCTCGTCGCATAGTGGGGAATATGCCCTACATGTTGATACCAAAATTACCACAATCTATCAATAACTCCTTATCATTCCCAAGCCTACAATAACCTACAGAATTTCGTTACATAACCGATGTAACCGATATCGTGTTTCCGAAAGAGGTTAATGCGCTCTTTGTTCAGTAGATTGCACACCAAAGGATTAAGGGTATCAAGGCTTTCGTAAAATCATTTTCCCGGCTGAGAAAGCAAGGTTAGACTCCCCCACTTCATTCCTTTCCAGATCTATATCGATCTTTCCGGTATCACCGGTCAGAAATTTGTCACATTAGTGGTCGGAGAGAGTAACGAAAATCTCTTTAAATTTACTTCGCATACCACGAACAAACAGCTGGTTGCCACAGCTGATCAATGTTTACAAATACAAAATACAAATTATTACACGTATTTCCGACAGGCAACTGGATGGTTCTAAGATGCACGAGTAAACATCCTCTGGTAAACTCATTTATATAGCTTTGCTTACGTCAGCGGCTGACTCGAAGCCATGTGTGGAATCGGAAATACAGAGATTTCCACTTGAATTTTGATGAAGCTCATGAGACTGCTTTTGTTCTATAAATGTTTTCTTTGCGGAACAACGTTTTAATTTGTTTTTTTATAAAAGACACAGTAAGGCTAGAGCATTTTTGGAAACGTCAAAAAAAGACATGCTCTTGGAATTGATCGTCAATGCATGACACAAGTCAATCGGCCATCATGTTTGCAACTGTCATTCTGTGGAGCTGACAGCTCTACTGCACGGCACATGACACGCAAATGACGTTTATGAATATCTGACTCAATGCAAAATGCAGTTCTACTCTGATGATGATTTTGAACACATGGCCTTGGCAACTTATATTTACGAAAATGCTGCCAAAGCAATTTGATGCCCCTATTCTAAACCATTCTTAACTTTTGACAGATCGCAGAACTCTACTGTCCAACAGAGTGGATATATGCCCTTCCTTGTAATCTGCCATTTATTGTTTAGGCGGGTGTGTTCGATGAAACACATTCTTAATATAGAACTGACATGCGAGATCTTAATCGTTATTTATTGCTAATATTTTTAGTTTAACATTTTGTTCATACCTTATGGCCTACGAATTACTTTTATCTTATAAAGTTTAAACCGTATCGTAGTGTTAATCTTAATCTTATCTCTACCATCAATCAATTCACACAACTACCTACATAATCGATGTTGTGTGTGTTGCATTATTCACCTCTTTACGCTCTATGTGTTCCTCATAAGTAAGCTGTTTCGCTTGTCTTTGACGTCAGAAATTCCAACACCCAATGCGCACTAAAACGTACTGCGTCATTTCCCTATGTACTGTGTGTCGACAGTTCACACAAAAGAAGTAAATAACCAACCCTCCTTCGTCCGGACCCACATAATCCGGATATCCGTTAATCCGGATTTATAACGATGAGTTCCATGGAATGCCAACTTACTTGCAAATGTATGCGTTCGTGTATATACTCCGCTTACATAGCGGCAAATTCTGGAATGTAGCTGCGCGTTGCCTCTTCTTCTACACTGCTGTGCTGGCACAGTATTGATTTTATCGTTGAAACGAACAGACGCGTTCAAACGAACAATGAACTCCGTACAATCGAAAACCGGATTAAAGCGAAAACACGTGACACTAACAATCAGTAATAAATTAAAAGTAATCGAAAAACTAGAGAGAGGTGTTGCGGGCAAGTTAATCGCCGAAGAGTTTGGCATTAGCAGACAAACAGTGTCGGACATAAAAAAACGTACAGACGCCATTAAAGCGTATGCCATGAAATATGACGTGACCAACGAACGGAGTAGTGTATCGAAAAGAAAAACCCTAAAGCGTCCAAAGGAAGACGTCTTAGAGGCGGCCCTACACAAATGGTATACCAAGCAGTGTGCAAATGGAGTTTCTGTGTGCAGTAGTGGACTGCAAGCGGCAGCAGAAAAACTATCCAAACAGCTGGGACTTCGATTTACGTGCACTTCAGGATGGCTATGCCGTTTCAGGTACAGACACAACATCAACCGGGGACCTAGTGAAGTTGAAATAATACCAAAAACAGAGCCATCCTCTCCCCGAGAGACAGCTGAATCGGATGGCAATAAAGACGAGGAAATATTTCCTGTCGACGTGGTTGTGAAAGAGGAAGAGCAAGTGTGGCCAACTGATCTCATTGAAATAGAAAAGCCAACCGAGTTGGTGGTTGCCAATGCGGCAAGAGAGGGCATCGAGGCGGTCATTAATTTCGTGGGTTACTCATCAAATCGGGAATTGTGGTCACATTATGAACACCTGCGAGCGGTCAAGGAGATCATTATGCAAGAACAGGCGAAGATGTTCGATCGAACTGTGTCCGGTAGTTGTCATCAGACTGAACTAGATTCACAAACTGTTACCTCGTCGGAGTCAACAATCGAAGAATAAGATTAGGTTTGGTTATAAGTGTGGCTGTGTATGTACATAGTTAGTGTGTATTGGTGTAAGTTAATAAAAATGGTTCCTGTGTTGAAGGGTGTGCTTGTGTTTCTTTACCTCAATTTGGTTTATTGTTAGTCCGGATGACTGTCGTTAAGTGGTGTTATTGGAACTTAAACTGGATTTATTTGCCTTGGGTGGGTACACTCACATTCATATGCATGCAGATAATGTGCAAACACAATTAAGTGTGACTCAGGTAGACGTGACCGAAAGGAACAGTCGGTAGTGCTGTATATTCTATACACAGAAACGAAAATATACGTACATATGTACACAGAGTTCACGCACGTTTATCTGGCAAACGGGCAAGGAGCATGGTCGGTGGTTGTTTACAAGTTTCGATAAAATTTGGCGGAAATCAGTCACCTGGGCGGAGATGTGTAGTAATTGCCAGCACAACTACTCACAACGAATACGAGGAATAAAATGTGTGTTGATGTACATACATATGTGAACGAAGGGATGAAACGCAGAGTACCTACAAGGACACTGATCGCGAAGAATGGAAGTTAATGGAAGTTAAATCCTTTAGCACTGGAATGCTTCGTAGACGATTTTCGTTTCTGTGTTTGGAGAGGCATTGCATACATTGCTTCTCGCACTGAATGCCCTATTTTTCGCGATGGTAGAAGAATTGGAACGGAAATTTTCATTCGGAATTGATACAACCAGAAGGCGCTGACAATTCAAAGGAAAAGGGCACTTTCGGAAATTAAAAAAAAAAGTCCCATGCTTTTGCAAATGACCACCGTCATTGCATGACAGAAGTCAATCGGCCATCATGATTGCAACTGTCATTTTGTCCAGTTGACCTGAGCCTATTTTTCGACACAGGATTGTCGGACTGGATTTTTTTTTTAGAGAGGTGACGGCAATCTGTGTTTTCTGAAACTTCTTGGATTTTTTTCGACAAAACGTTGGGAAGGAAAACAGAAAACTGAGAAATTCATGGAAAAAACAATAGAAATACGACAGGAAACCAATTTAATTGCTTTAAAAACCATTAATTTTGTTGTTACAAGAATTTGTTGTGAAAAAATGCCAACTACTGAATATCAAAAAAAAACCCTGGAGATGTCAATCAATCTAACACCCGAATGTCAAAAAAAATTCCGTCTGTCAATCCTGTGTGAACTGGATCTTTTGCATGTGTGGTTTGTTGTGGTTTACTGCACGAAAAGTAATGCGTAAATGACGTTTATGAACCTCTGACTCAAGGCAAACTCGGTTGCCGATGCAGTTCTACTCTGATGAGGAACACATGACTTTGGCAACTTGCAAATCAATTTGATGCAGATGACGTTTGCGAAAATCGGGATGGGAAAATGCGCTGTTTTCTTGCTCGAAAACAGAATTAAGATTTTGAACTAAAAAAAAAAAATACTTGGCGCAACAGGTCGATGGGAAGCAGTATCTAGCTTCTCACAACCATTCGTGTTGTGCGTGTTATATTCTTTACACGAATGGAAGGGGCCTACCGTGTAATTCCGTGCCCGAAGGGTAGTTTGATATTTGAGAAGCTTTCTCAGGACTTTTGTACTCTTGGATGTTTGTCAGACGCTCGCAAGAGGTGGGACCGTAAAAAACTTTTTAGTTGTTCCGACTGGGACTCGAACCTCGAACCTTTTGCTCTATAGTCCAACGCACTAACCACTCAGCCACGGCACCCACTTTGATTTTGAACTGCATTTGCATTATGTTCGCTAACGCAGTTTTCGCAAGTCGTATGTTCAGAAACGTCATCTGCATTGCAGCTGTGTAATACAAAATCTGAGATGACATTCGCAACTCTCAATGAGATCCCTTAAAACAATTTTCCCAATAAATTTGATTAAGAACCGCATTTTGTGTTAAAACATCAAATAATAAAATCGATGATCAAAGCATGTGTGCAAACAAGATGGTTGCATATTTGACGTTTGTTAGTTCTGCGTCATACAATAACGATCAAATTGACTATTTTTTTGACGTTTTCGAAAAATGGCGTAATATTTCAGTCATCGGACAGGCTTTCATTCACTCATTATTCACCGAACCAGTTCTATTGGATAGAAAGACAATAGGAACATAAAAAAGTAAAAACCGCTGATTTTCTAAACAAAAGCAAACGTCGTATGGTGTAGGTCTCTCTAAAGTAGCTACGTGAGCTATAATTGAGATAAAATGAATAACGTAAACAATCTTTTGCGTTAGGCGAATGAATACACAATTAAAATCAATTGAGGTTATTTATTATGAATCAACAGTGTTGTGTTCCGGATCTTAGAAGTTTATTTTGTGACCACAATTGCTCAAACGACTTTTTTGTTTGTTGATTTTTCTTTCAGAGCTCGATGTGTCTGGAAATATGAACATTTTTTCTTTATCTTTCGAAACGCTGTTTTGGAAAAAGGTGCAAAAGGAAAGGTGAAGTCATAGTCGCATCATTTGTACCTTCATATAGCAATCAGTTAGCAAGATATGGTACTGTCTTTGTCTCGTTACATAAGTTACATTTTCAAAAGCTGGGCTTTTAAAGCAACTATTGATGTTTTCAATAAACTAGTTACAGAATAACAAGACACATCGATGGGAAATAAAATAAAACATAAGTTTACAATGGAATGAACTTTATCTATCTGTCCTAATCTGGTAAAGAAGAAAACGTCAAGCCTAAAGAGTTTGATGAACGTTCTTGATATAGGCTCTACCATAATGCACATACATCAAGAAGTCTACTCAATTTAATCAAAAAAGTTATAAGATATAAGGAAACTGGATTTATCTCTACCTTTCTTATGCAAACATGCATATGTATGTATAATTAAGCAAACACTCCAATCTCTAATCAATATTTCTTACCACAAGCTATTGTGCCTACAATTCCTTGAAATAACCCCTTTTGTGCGAACGTCAAGTCTATCTTTCTGCCTTTTTGAAAGACAATACCATTGCCATTGCCATTGCCATTGTATGACAAAAACTAATGTTGATGCTGAGATTAGTTATCCAAATAAAACTCATTCAACAAACGTACACATGTATGTATGATTCGTCCTTAAGCCTCAACCAACTACACCTGCCTTTCCCCCCCCAACCCAAAACCCAACTAAGAACAAATGCCATTTGACTTCTCATTACATGCATACATCATCACTGGACAGGAATTGCAACTCAAAACTTTGCTCCATGTCTGTGTTTCTGTGCCTCTCCATGCCCGCCCATAAAACAGAGCCAAGTAGACAATCAGGTTGACATAAAGGAGAACCGACATGTCACCACACAATAGATGAGGACCTACTATACTAGGATACTCATTCCCATTGGGTGAGTGTTCTTTTGCACTTTGTTGGTTTCTAGGATAATCGAATGGTGCACTCTGTGTTAAGAAGAATTATTCTACATGTAGGAACGTTAGTAGTAGGTATCTTTGTTGCAATAGCAATTAACAAAGATCTGAGAAATTCCCTTACTTATATGATGGATGACATTTGATAGAGACAAGGAGCAGGGTCCTAGTCAGCGTGCAATTAGGAGAGTTTAGAAAACGAATTAAGACATAGTACTAGTCCATGTTTTCGTACGCGGTTTTTGGCTTTAATTTATTGGGTCACTTAATGGCAGCAAATTGTAGAACACCCCGAAATGGCCCCCATTTGCCTTCCAGCAACGGCGAAGTCGGTTTGACCATTTATTGTTGCAGAAGCACCATTGGGAAATTCTCCACTGCTCGGACACAAACGCCCCAAAGGCTCAATACTTGGATGTCGAGTAGTGCAAGGCATAGTTGGTCCGGGCTACAAGGCTTAAGGTCCGGGCTACTACATGCCCAATCATCGGTGGAAAATAAGTTCGGGACGTGGTTTTTGATCCATGTTTGAGTCCTTTTTTCTTTATGAGCTTTAAGGTCCACAACGTCCGTTTGATACACTTTCGCTGAGATTTTGACACCTTTCACGCAAAAATGGAGTTTGGTGACCCCATCATAAGCGACTCCCCACCAAACCATCACAGAAGTTGGGTGGTGGTCACATTGAACTCTGGGAACGAGCTGAGACACTTGTCGCGATGACAGAGCATAGACTCTTCCACTGAAAATGTTCTCATCATTAAACAGAACTCGTCTCTAACCGTTCTTACTTCATGTAATGGGGAAGCAACCCTTTCGATTTTGACGTACGTATCTGTTTCAATGCTTCTGCGAGTAATCCCTTGCATACGTTGAGTTCCAAATGACGTGCAACATGCTGTCCTTGCTTATATCCATCTCTCGAGACATGATTTTCTGCTTCCGCTGCGGATTTCGACGAATTCGATTCTGCACGGCTCTGATGATTTGTGGAGTTCGCACAGTACGCGGGCGGTCCACTATTCCACCAGCATCCTCAATTAACCTCAATTCCAGAACTGACATTAAAAACTTTTTACGCGGTGACTTTGTACGAATGTCACTTGTCAAATAGCCGCCAAGTTGGAGGGAATGCGTTCGTTGGTTCTTGAGAAAGAATGTGTCATATGGTGTGTCTCAAACCTGTCATAGGCTCCAAAACCTTTAAAGAAAATTCCAAAAAAGTACCGAAAATCATACCTTCCCCCTACTGACTTTTCAATATCATAAATAAGTGGTTGTTTCTTAAAGATTTAAGAGTGGACTCCATATCCTGCCAAAAAGCCCACACTCTGATGTATGTTTTTGACATTTGTGGTTGCTTTATTCTGACATTAACTTGACAAGAAGAAGCGAAAAAAAAAGAACCAAACAACACGAGTGACTTTCGAAAAAGAAAACCAACTTACACTCTCGTGTTGGAAGCAGAACACCAAGAAGATGAACACGAAGAAGAAAATTGCTTACTCGCTTCAATGCATTTAATTACACGTAATGTTTTCTCGAGGAGAACCATATTCTTGCATATATCTATGTATGTGTACACATAAGGACATAACTTGTGTGCACACCATAAAAACATGTGTAATATTATTGTCAACCTTTTTTGCATAAAATCAGGAGGGTTTCGTGTATGATAACATACGAGGGTACTCGGTACAATGGCAGCAGGAATATTTTCTCAAGAAATTGCTTCCACTTTTATGTGATAGTCCCTGCCGCCCAAGTCGTACACAGTGAAATAGAGTGCTACGAGTACGACCGTCCCAAGGCGATTTCGCCTTAACATACCAAGTGTGAGAATGTCCTTGCTATACGGATCAGTACTTTCTCCTTTTTGCTGAGCACGAAGCTTCTGTAATTGGGTCTGATTGCCTGCAAAAGTTTCTCACTTGCAGATGTCACTTATCGGCATCAACAATTCCTTGTTATTCGCCTTTATGTGTGTGTCATTGCCGTTGTCATTGTGTGTTTGTTTTTCCATTCAATAAGTGCTTGTGGATCTGACACAGGACCTACATGTAATGGATTCCATTGTGTCTGCGTATGTTGATGAGAGTAATGTTTTTCATTAATTTGATTATTTCACAAAGTTGTGTGTCATGCGAAATACTTTCGGCAATAAAATTGTTCTAGTCTAATTTAATTTGAGTCTATCCAGATGATGATACACACATTCAATAAGGATACTTGGGGGTTTAATTTACAGCCCATAAAGGGGGCTTATAGGGGGATTTGGGCTATGTGGCTAAGTGTATTTTGTTGACCTTCAAAATGGGCTGCGTAATGGGTATGGAGATGGACCAACTTTGTTGCGAGAACTAGGGAGGTTTTGTTTTTTATTAGGGCCATTTGGACACACGGTTTGGGGGTCATGAGACACCGCAGTACGACAAACAAATCCGCAATGGTTCGGTTACATATACCTAATGGGACCAACTTTGTTTGGAGACCATTTAATCCTGATCAGTGTAAGGACACAATTAGTGACATAAATTACTATTACTATACCCAAACGGAAGTAAGGAGTAGTTTAAAAGATTAGAAAAAAGTTTATCTTTTGTTTTCAGAACTCCTAACGACTCTAAGGCCGAAAGAATATTATACAAGTTCCACAAGCAGACTACTGAAGTTCTTCCACGGTCTTATCCTCTGAGGAGCGTCTGATAAACATCCGAGAGTCGACCGTTATCATTTTAAAGAGAATATCCCCTGTAGTCGAAGAAATATTCTTAATAAGACCTGCATAGGACCTGGCAGGTACACCCTTACCTTTGCTTGTTGTACTGACACATACTCGTACCTCTTAGAAGACAGAATCACTCAGTTCGTCTTGAAGTCAAAGAAACAACAAAGTAATTTGTTGCACCAAAAAATCTATGAAACAATGGGTTACGTATACGCCACCGAACCGACATACATCCTGAATCTACCTTCTGGTTGCTCAATTCAAGCCAATTCTGTTTCTGTGCATCATAAACAGGAACGAGCTTAATTGCTGCTTCGCTAAGAGTGGGAAAAATGTAAATATATTCCAACAATAAATGTTACCCAACCAGGTACTGACATTCTGGATGTAAATGTTGGGACGAATCCTTCCCGTGGATATCTTCATTTGCTTTAGATAGAGGCATGTTAGGACAGAGATGATCAATGTTTTATAAAGTTGTTCCGGATTGGGCTTAGCCCAATGTCACTGTAAGTCTCCCACAATCGTTTCAAGAACGATGTTGAAAATATCACATGGCAATGCATCACCTTGTTGCAGTACATTGACATCAATGGTCTCGGTGAGTTCATTACAGACCTTGATGGGGCAGTGTGTTTTCTCCATCGTCATTCTGCTTAGGTGAACGAGTTTGAAAGGGATGTCAAAACTAGACATAGATCTTCATAGTCCGTCTCTATAGATGATGTCGTATGCCTCCTTGAAATCGATGAAAATGTGTTGGTTATTGGGTTTTTGTCCAGGATCTGTCGGAGTGTGGAAATGGCGCAATTCAGAGGATCAAACAATGTTAAGATTCCATTCATCCAGCATACACTCGTCTTACCAAATTCCAGAGATGTGTACGGCCTGTCTCCATCAGATTCAGCAGCCCTGTGGTTTTAAGCGTGGACAATGCTATCCTTGCTTCGTTGAGGTCAGGCTGATGGAAGTTTCGGATATAATAGTTTTTGTTGGAAAGAAAGCAATGTCTGCGTCTGACCTAGAAACACATGATGTAGGACAGTTGACGAAGACTATGCTTTGTGGTAGAGATACTATGTTCCACAAAGAGGAATAGGACTGTAAGTTAGTTGACCACTATCACCAAATTCTGCCCTCAAGAACCACATACAACGTCATAAGGATACAATTTACGTCAGCGACCTTTCTACTTTCTTTAAATCTTATTTTCGATTTAATTTTCTCTCTTTAATTGAAAATACTTCAACCACCTCTACCTCAGCCTCATCTCGGTTCGCTGACGAACCGTGTTGTGAATAACTTCGCCTGAAATGTCCCAATTTGCTGAATGCCAAGTATACTTGAAGTTCTTCAATTTCATAACGCCCTCATACAACCCCAGTGAAGCACCAGTTTCGACAGCATTGCTTTGTTTAAATCCCCTTCAACCTTACATCCCTGAACAGTCGTAAAATAAAAACAAAAAATTCCCTCTCTCTCCCTATACTCGTGAAAATACTTACTTAACAACCACAGGAATCCGGGCTCCTATCCCAATCCTATGGAAAACCACATTTTATTTCGTCCTTTTCATTCATTCATTCATTCGTATTCATTATTATTATGTAAATCGATAAATAATAAAAACAGTTATCCCGTTCTTCCCCCACCACCATCTAGCAGCAGTCAACAGCCAAATCTGGCCCAAAAGCGCCTACAACAAACCCAAGCCAAAGTGGACGAGGTCGTTGGCATTATGCGAGTAAATGTCGAGAAGGTACTGGAACGAGACCAAAAACTCTCCGAATTGGGCGAAAGGGCGGACGCACTCGAGAACGGTGCATCCCAGTTCGAGCAACACGCTGGCAAACTCAAGCGCAAGCAGTGGTGGGCGAACATGAAGATGATGATTATCATGGGAGTAATCGGTGTTGTCCTGTTAATTATTATAATTGGTAAGTGTGTTCAGAATTTTTCTTATAAGCAATGGTTCCACTCTGGTCAAGTTATGCACTGGCGACAAGGATCACCAGACACAGAGAGATGGTTGAAGTGGAATACTTTTTTTTTGTGTACCCTATCCTAAGAATAAATCTATGTGTACATGTATTCGTGATCACCATCCTTGGCGAAGACGATTTAGCCAAATTCGTGTCCGTCTGTTTGAACTCCGCCTACTGTCACGCCTACTTTTTTTCATAACTTCACTATTTTATATGAAATCGAAAAATTTCATTTAGACAAAATATTTAGATATTCGGATTCTCTACACTTCGTCCATACATCATGTGTGTCCACGCCCACTTTTTGAGGGCTTTTTCATCAAAATACTGATTTTCATGAAATTTTGCGTATGACACCCATAAACGTTCGAAAATTTCGCTGTTATTCAACGAAGATATGAAGTACGGCCACGCCTACTTTATCAGGACTCCATAAGAAAGAGAATAGGGTATCATACGATTCATTATAGCTTTTCTGTATGTTTGTTTCATTTTAGCTTTACTTTCCAATTTTTTTGTCATTTTTGCATGCGGTTTCGTTTCCATTCGCGCGTCAGTATTCGTGTGGTGGTGGAATTTTGATTATATTTTCACGTTTCCAGTGCTTCTCAGTGGGGTAAGGGAGGAACAACCAACCCCTAGGATAGTGTGCGGTTCGTCGCACGACGGTTGACATTCATTAAAACAGGAGGCACTGCTGTGTAATTGCCTTAATTGTGGCGCACAGGGGATTTCCATTAATGGATGAATTATGATCGGCGGATCGGATTTATCTAAATTTGTTATTAGATTTTGGAGGATGAAATGAAAAAAAAAGCAGAATTGCGGAAAAAACTTAAACAAGCTTAAGGGACGTGTTGTTGTATGCATTAAATTGTTCCCACAGGGAATGGGTTCAGTTAAAGGCTTCTTTAAAGCCACAAGACTTAGTTCGTTATGGGGTTTCCACTTCTGTTACCGAAAATCATTCATTAAGAAGGTTCATAGCTGCAGAGGGTTAATTTTTTTGTACAGAAAAGAAACCCCTTTAAAATACCAACGAACACTCTGTCCCTTTCGGTACTCAGTACTAAAATCTTTTTGTGATTTCCGTCGTTTGGTGATTTTAAAATCAGATCATGACCCTTGGTGCCTGAGTTGTTAAAGAGTTGTAGTCGAGTCTACATTACACTTGAAATTGTCCGAATCAGAAAAAAATGTAACTAGCCACCCTTGGATCTTCGCTGCAAAAGCAAAAACGACAATACAGCTCCGAACTGAACCGATGAACATGAATCTAGACATAGCTTCTGTCAGGGCATTGATAACACCTTACAATCAAGCAGCCAGCGAAAGCTTATATCCAAAACACTTATTCCACCAAATGTCTTCCAGAAACTAAAAGTATCTGTGGCAGAATCTGAAGAATCACATCTCCGGCTGGATGCCAATTTTTGGTGACGATTCTGCCTTGGAGTACGCTGCACATCATGAATCAATGTTGGACTACAACGTGGGCAAGTTTCTGAAACCGAATAGATCTCTTCTGACCATTTGATAACATACCTAGTTGTCACAGTATCCTTCTATATGAAGAGACGATTCAATGCATCCTTTTTTGTTAGAAAACTTGATGTGATTGTAAGATTTATGTCGACGAAAATAAATAAGTACTTGGCGCAACAGGTCGATGAGACTCAGGGCCTAGCTTCTCACAACCATTCGTGTAGTGCGTGTTATATTCTTTACACGAAAACTTTTAGGTGTTCCGATTAGGATTTGAACCTCGAACCCCTTGCTCCGTAGTCCAGTCCAACGCACTAACCACTGAGCCACTGCGCCCATGTGATTTGTCTAGCATCGGATAATCATGTAAAAAGTTAAACAGGGTTTCCTTTTCATTAGCATTTTTAAAGGACCGACAGTAGGTTACCTAGTTGGCAGCGTGACTTTTGGGAGTCATATCCTTTGAGATCTACATTGATCTCTGTGTGACTGGAGCCTGACCTCAACCTAACCTAACCAGGCAATATGAGTTGATCAAATTGTTGGTATCTTGTAGAGCTCAGTGCGGTTTGGCTGAAAGTGTTCTGGTTTTGCTATAATCCGTCTAGTAGTGCAATTTGTTCCTAGTTTGGACGATGTAATGTTAGAGTGATGTGATTTTTTAGTGACCTTCCTTCCAGGGCTGAGATTCAGAACCTGCTTATCTTATATTCCTCTCTGAGTGCCAAAACCACTAGTATAATCCAGAGGATCAATTTGAAACATACATTTCAACATTTCAATACCCGGTCGTTGATACGCATTCAATTCCGGAACCGTCAGTAAAATTTTATACCAGGTACTTTAAAGTAAGGATGGGAGCTTCTGTCAACAGCCTTATTGTAGGCTAAGGCGACCAATATCCATATCCCTTGGTACTTGGTATGCTACTCTGATTATGTAAAGGCCATCATTCTGTCCTTCCTATTTTTTGTATTTTCGGCGTTTAATTAAATCAGATCGGACTCTTAACTTCGATTACCAACCTTTGGTGTGAATACAACATCTGTATCCAAATTTAGCTTACAACGAAGTTCCTTTTGAACCTGGAAATACATTCTAAAAGTCTGTGAAGCCTGTCAGGAAACACAACTAAAGAGGTTTAGGTTATACTCTCGGATGTTTGTCAGACGTTTTCAAGAGATGGAAGCGTAAAAAAACTTTGGAGTTTTTATATTCCTCAAAGAACCTTTGAAAAAAAATGTTGATTACAACCAGTGGATGAGTAATATTCGAAACTCATAGATCCACGGGTTCATGAAGATATTCGCGACAAGCAGGCATTGATAAGGTCCCTTGAAAGACATTATAAGTAACTTATGCACCGATCCTTGCTCTGTAGCTTTGAAAGCTTAACTCAGGCTGATTTCAATTCTCAGCAGAGAAACCTTGTCAGAAAGGGACTTCACTGATAGCCAGCATTCTTCTTAAAGAAAAGACGGTCGAGTCTATGCAAGGAAGTCTTGATAGTTAGTAAAAAATATTACGTTAAAGGCAGTTAAGAAATTTTGCAAGATTTGGCTACTGGTACTGATCTTGCTAGCACCACTTGAAACGCTTTCTCTATAGTGTGTGTTCTGTAGAGAACCAAGCCACGCTGAAAAAAATGCGGCAATCAGGACTATTCTCTCCGATTTAGTTCGAGAGGAACAGCGAAGATGATAATGCCAACGTCTTTAGACTCCCGTGACAGATGTAAAAAAGTCAAACAAAAAGAATGTCTGCAAAATTTATAAGAACCACCATCTCCTGATGCATTAAGAAAAGATTAACATTGCACCCTTGGGTGTTGAAGTGGAAATGACGTGTTAATCCATCACATCTCCTTCGCAATGTAATCCAAACACCTCGTGCAAAAGTTGAAAACTAGACGTGCAGGCTTAACTCCGTCTACAACGTCGTTGTAACTTTACACTAACACACGACTATTCACCTTCCCATCCCTCTTCCATTAATCCCTCAACCCAATTTCTAATATATTCCACTTCCTTCAAGAGTTAGACAAGCAACCCCCATCACTATCAAGAGTGTCAGAACTATAAGCCATCCACTTATTCATTGTTTTGATTGAGATATCCTTAAGTACTCACTTATTCACTTTGACATTCGTGTATCCCACTGAAATGTAGTGAAATATGTATGTATTACTTCACCCGGAAACTGAAGTTTCTCCATATCATCATCACAGCCGCCGCCATCATTCAGCGAAAAAGACTGAATTTATTTCGCCCGTAAAACGTTTAGACAAGCCTCTGTGGTTATTATCTAACACCATTCACTCATCGTATTACGAGAATACCGCGTTTCAAGTACAAAAAAAATAAAAAAAACCACCAAAACGAAAAGAAAGATCCTTACTTTCCCCGCCGTGTATCCTTTCATAAATCTAAGCAATAAATTGTTTTTTTCGGCGCATAAATTCGCAATTGCACACTAAAGAAAGAAGAATAGCAATAAAAACTGCTACCGAGATACATTCACGCGGTGTTTTAATCATTCATAGTTCTCCTTCTGGCTCCTGCTCTCTTTACTTTTTTTTACTTTTTTTTTTTTTTGTTACGAGTATAACCATCCCTGGCATAACACAAAAGGTAGGACGACGCACACAGTGCGCGCTGCAAAAGAAACCCATTTACACACCATAAAAGTACATTTTCAAATGAATTAACATAATCGCGTCTTATTTCATGACGACAACGACGACGTCGACGTGAAAACGCGATAAATTCACCACCTCCCCCCTCCACCCAGTCAAACGCCCGAAAACACCAACTACTCCTCCCACACGACACGCTTACACTTGACGAACCAGAAGAATACAAAAGGAACACAGAAAAAAAAAGCAAAAGCAGAAAACGAAGAAAAAAAAATAAGTGAAAATGAGAGAATAAAAATATAATAGATTATGTCCCAGAGAAACGTCATGCGAAAACAGAGAATATACTCGAACAGTTGAGCATTGTGGAACACACCCCCTCAGTGAGTGAGCTCAGCCATCATCGTCATCGTTCTCGTTCTCGTTTGGCGGCGAACGGCTGAATGTCCTTGTGTGTACGACTTTAAAGGATCAGAATTCAAGTGTTACCAGTACAATGGTGTATTCTGTATTATTTTTCATGTAATTTTTTTTCTTTTTTTCTCAACTCGATTGCTGCTTCCTGTTGGTTGTGTTATCCTTAGGTTGTGTTATCCTTAGGTTGTGTTCTAGTGAAAAGTAATGAATGTCCTGAGGGTGAATCGAATCTAATAGCCTTTCCATTTATTTATGAGCAAACATTTGATAAGTTTCCGAGGAAGAGGAAACGATGTGATTTTTTTTCCTGTTGCAAGGACATCATGTTTACGTTTTCAATTGCAATTGCAATGCAAGTCCTTTAAGGGACATGAAGCTTTTGATGGAATTTGAAATTTGTACCTCGATTTGAACTGTATTTGAAGTAGGTATTACAATATTGACTTACATTTCTTTTGCTAAAATAGTCTGGAGGAATAGGAATGTAGGAAGGTTTGAGCTCACAAAGTAGGAGTGTATATCTATACCAACATCACCATCGGTGGTCAAAAAACCGATAGCTTTGAGGATATTGTAACCCGATAACCCGATATTAGAGTATTCTGACAAAGGGAATCATTGTTGTGGGTTTGCACTGTTCTTTAGCAGTACTTGTCAACTTTTTGATTACTCTGTTCCTTTGGTACTGTGTCACTACATTTAGTAGAAGTCGCACCCATCGCAGATCTGTTTGGGCCTCTCTTAGATTGATTTCGCTACAGACGCCCGCATCCTGTCTTATGTCGTACCTTGCGTTAGCGTGACAAAAGGTTTGCCTTGTCCTCGAAGTTGTTGAATTTTTAGGATGTAGTGAATGTCACCATAAATGGACCAAGCACGGTTCCCTGAGGAATGCCATTTCGAAGTTCTCTTGTTGTGCAGTGTCTTTGTTGAGAAAAATTTACTCCGCTGTAGACCACTGCTAGAACCTTTTCAACTTGCGATTGAGCAACACCGTTTTCGAAGTCATGTTTTCAATCATCAAAATGACGTCTCGGTTAAGTCAGAGAAGACATACTTAAAACAAGACCATCCATTACCTTTGGAATCGAAAACTATGGTTAAACTGAACTGGCTTTGTCGAACAGAGCCTTTGACACCCTAGATTTCTGGAAAAGCTGATATAGTCTCATTCAATAGATAAACTTGTTTCCAAACGTGAAGTGAGGGAGCTGCTTCATCCGTAGAATTGCGATCATTGTCATGAATTCATGTAGTTCAAGTCGGCATTCCAATGGAAGGCTTAAAAGTGGGCAAGACTAAGTCGGCTCAAACTGACGTGGCTTGGCAGATGTGTTTCAATATCCCAAAACTGTAAGTTGAAGAAGCTCGGAGCGATATGAATGCTGGCTTGTGGTAGATATTTCATCTGGTTCGATGGGTTGATTGATCTCATCCTTGTCAGTTGCATTCTCTTTGCGAAAGTTATCGAGGATGTTCAAGGATCTGGGTTTGATGTCCAACCACTGACAAACTGTAAAAATCTTGAACGAACGTCATTAGCCTCTCCGCTTCTTCGAAACCCCTTTGGTAGTAAATTTGGTATTCCACCAGATTATGCATACTCCTTCCTTCAAGCACTCTAGGCATATGTATGTCCGCGAATATGTATTCCATTGTAATGTATCAAATGTCAAACTTACAGCCAATGATTTGGCAACACTCCTCATTTACCATGCAATGCCCAGCACAGCTGATGCCTTTTTAATGACATTTGCACGTGAGATGTGACATATTTGCGAAAATGAACGTTGTGCGGTAAAAGTGATACCAAGTTCTGCGTTTTAGAACGTCAAACATTGCAATGAAACTGAATACTGAATACCAAAGAAGGAAAAAATTGTCATGCTCTGTGGCGTATACGTAACATTTTTTTTTTTTCATTTTTTTTTTCTTGTCAAGATCCCTCAGACAAACGACATATACCTGTCTTGGGTGAGCTAAATCTTGTCAGCAAATGTTAGACCAAGACAGCTAAGCCGCATCACTATAGCAGAGAGATATCTTTGGATGTGGGAAGAGGAATTGGTAGTGTCTTCAGTATGTTTGCCCTCTCAATTGCTTCCAAGTGTCCTTGACCTTTCGGAAATCCCATTCTCTATAAAAGTTGGAGATACTGCTACTGTATGCAATTCTTGAGAAAGCTTCCCTACCTTATTCGATCGAGGGTAGTTCTCTTAAGTGTTCTTTCCGAGGTCGTGAACTTTTCGTGGATTTCGTGACAACTCCGGAGTTAAATGCGGAACTTGCAGAAGATTTATAGCATCAAACCACAACCTTGTTTCTACTCTTTTTAGAATAAGGCCAAGTGTGTCATCCCTAACTGAAAGACATTCATCCTCAGACCCCTACTTCCAGGGAGGACAAAATATCGTCAAAGTTCTTATACGAGTGATGAACCGGTAATGGCATACAGGGACGCGTTTCCTTCATTAAAATCCGGAAGATACGGTAATGCATTTATTGAACTAGGCACTCACAATGCCATACCCTATGCTCTTACCACAAGTAAGACTTGACACAAGTCTTGAATGATAATGCTGTTGAAAAAGATTACCCCCGTCGCAGATTATATACTCTCAAACGTACTCAGTTCAAAATTAAAACTTCACCTGTACCCGGGAGCTCGGGAGCACAGCAATGAACTAATAAACAGGAGCTCTTAACAAACAGCCACTTTCAAGGAGTTCTTCAACATGCTCTCCCCCGCATTTGTATTTGCCAACACATTGGAAGTAAGCACACATTAGACTACACACCAGGTGACATCTATTCACCCCGAGTGTGAGACTCTTGAGAGTGCAACAACATCAACTCGCTGTCGAAACAGCAAAGGCAAAGATTCTTGTTGATAAAGTCCTTATGGTTTCCAGCTTGTCGCATATATCCCGAAACCTTGCTACTTTCAAAACGTGTATGTGTGTGATGATATCCTTTCCATCCTTTAAATTAAACTTTTTGCATTTGCTTCCCCCTCGTTTGCGCTTCTGTGGCTCGGTCTATCTAGTGCTGTTTGCCTTCTGGTCCTGTCAGCCGGTTATATCATTGTTTAAACAGCACAACTGGGAATCATTCTCCGACAAACGAAAGGAAAACAAAAAATGAAAATAAACAAATAAATCCCAGGACCACCCGAGCAACGCTTGGCCAGTGACCGTTTTCAATTTCAATCGTCGTCGGTCGGTCTTCTAGGAATAAATCTCTTTGAGTATTGTGTCATTTCATTGTGAGTTCTGAAGCTGAGGCTGAGGCGTCGACCCCATCCTCAAGCGCTGAAGGAGAGTGTCCAACAGATTGAAAATGAGTTGTCCCTTGTGTCGCTTGGATTGGATTTGGATATAGAGAGGATGATTCTGGTCTAGGGCGTTGGTGGTGGTAGGTAGCCCCAACAAATTTGTTCTCATCAAATAATTTTTTTTTTCCCAGATTCAATTTAAAGCGCTGCAGTTTGGTAACACAGTCAGACCAGACATGTATTGAAGGACGAACGAGGATGTTTCTGTCAGTCGTAGATGTCCGTTTTCTGTTCTACTTGTTTCTTAATTTTTTTTTTTTCTTCTTCATCGCCTTTCGTCCTTTTTTTCCCATACTGTGTGTGGTGCTATTAATTCGTTATCGAAGTTCGTCTTCGTTTCGATTTTGTTTTTTTGTGAATTTTCTATCTAAAGTGTACTCACTGTGTGTAGTAGCTAGTGACTGCTGGCTGTGTGTGATGTGGTTTGGGAATAAAAAGGAAAAACTTTACTGTGGATGAAGTTTTCTTGAAAAGATAATGATTCCCTTATTGAGTTTCACCAAGAATAGCATAAGAGACAGACACCGAGACCGAGAGAGAGAGAGAGAGAGAACAAACGAGAGTTAGAGGTCCTTTTGTGGTGCACTATTGTGTTGGCTGTTTTGACAGTAAATGAGAAAGGATTGAAGAAATGTGTATAAAGGAGGATGCCATGCATCGTTTCTTAAAAAAAAAATTAAAAAAACTTGACTCTCTCTTGTTAATTTTAATTAAAAGTTTTCATGATATGTTCTTCTAAGTAGATATTCATTTGTGCTTTTTATTTCTTCGTCCTTCACTTCGGTTGTCAGATTGAATTGATATAAATGAACGGACGAATGGATGTTAATTCTTGAGATGTGAATCTGGTAATGGAGATGACAGAGTTTCCTTTATTTTGTTTTGGTTTCGTAATGGTAGGTAGACCAATGTCAAAGTTTGCACTGTCTTGGGAAAGTTTAAGAGGAAGTTTTGAAAATAGTTTCCGATTGAAGAAGTCCTTCGAGCATGGAAGGTAAATGATTAGAATGCATGTACATATGTTGTTTACTTCTGGCAGTTGTGTAAGCCTATTAAAGAAGGTTTTCATAACTGTCTTTAAGAAGCATACGTACTTACATATGTACCGACACCAAGAATTACGGCGAAAAGTTGAACAAACTCCTGCATCACGCTGTGATGATGAAGAAAAAGTTAGTCAATCATGCAGGGGGAGGTCTTGGTTTTTTGGTGGAAAACTAGTTCATAATTGTCGGTAGTTTCGAGGGTAAACCGCTCCAGAAATAACTTTGATTTTGGATGACCAATCGACGAAAAGTTAAAGAATTTGGAGAAAGGAGGTACTGGTAATGACTGGTTCCCACTGGTTAACGTGGTTTGATCCCTCAAAACCCACTCATACTGCACATTCCTTGAGTTTTTTGACCCAACCTACTGGTTTAGGTAGGTTTCCTAAATTTCGATTTGGGTAAATCAACCTTTGTAACACCCTGTTCCGCTAATTTTTTGTACTAACGCTCAGTTGACTGTCACTATTTCTTCGTTAAAAAAAATTTCAGCCAAAGAATGTCATTTATTGCATGTAAATCGGATGATTGCGCGCCAGAAATTTACTTCAGCTATTCTACTTTGACCTTCCAGAGTTTGTGGCTTGTTCTCACAGACCCATGGCTTCAAAAAATCCCAAAGAAAGAAGTCTGAAGTGGTCAAATCGGGCAACCTTGCCTGGCAATGGAAACCAACAAAACCCGAAAACCCATCCTTCAAAATGTCTTGTCGCGCGAGGTGTATGTGCACACAGTCACAGTAAACATTTTACCCACAGCGGTGATATTCTAATCGAAACGAGCACTGCGAAGTTTTCCAGAGCCTCTATTCTGTCATGCGTTGTTCCAGTCTTTTCCAGGCGACCGACTAAGTATTTGACCAGTTCGTGTAGGATGGCCGTGAAATCTGTGCCAAAATCGCTATACTTGAGGAGAATAGCGTTCCATGGCTTCTGCATTTGTTTACTTTACAAATGTCAAAACAGAACTGACAGTTGCCGCCATTTCCGATTGGGTGATACAATTTTGGTCAACTATTTCATACATGGCTATAGATTTCAACGTGTAGTAGCTCTTGAAAGTTACTAACAATCCCTCTTAACAAAGGCTTAAACTGTGGAAGTTCTTACATAGTAGAATCAAAGTAACCTTTGTCTACAATATATCTTCTTTGTCAGGGGACCAAGAGGACCCTAGTTTTCTACTTCGTGGAATATAGACTTGTTTTGGACTCTTGATTTTTGCAAAGTTTTTGCATCCATTGTAAGCCTAATCCCAGGACGTGAAGGTTTTTATAGTTTTGAAAAGGAACCCCAGTGAAACCTTGAAGCACGAAACTTGATACAAAAGTATGTTGAACTGAAAGAACAGACAAAATCCTCTCTGACATCAACGTTACATTGAATTTGGACAAGTCATTGAGAAACCTTTAAGAACTGGAATGTTGCATCCCAGTCAATGGTTGAAGAGACGATCGGGTTTTCTTTTTTTAAATTGTTCGAGGTCCCAATCGTCACAGTATATACTAGACAATGGCGCTGTTAGTGCTTCTATAAATTCTAAACCAGAGATGTTAAAAAAAATAAAAAATAAATACTTGGCGCTACAGGTCGATGGGACCCAGGGCCTAGCTTCTCACAACCATTCGTGTTGTGCGTGCTATATTCTTTACACGAATGGAAGGGGCCTACTGTTTAATGCCGTGTCCGAAGGGCAGTTTGGTACTGTCCTGAGAAAGCTTCTCAGTTATACTCTCGGATGTTTGTCAGACGCTCGCGAGAGGTGGGGCCGTGAAAAACTTTTAGGTGTTCCCCGACTGGAATTCAATCTCGAACCCCTTGCTCCATAGTCGAACGCACTAACCACTGAGCCACGGCGCCCATCAGAGCCACCAGAGATGTAGTCCTATGAAAATCACGTCAAAGATCGAAGTGAATCAGTGAATCCTAACTAACCTACTTATTTACGTTCTCACAAAATTTAAATGCGTTTCGTATTCTAGATACACTAGATACTACTGCTAGATAAACAAGAAAAATGCAACCTATCTTGATTAGGCAGTCGAAAGACATTAATGAAGACATCAGGCAACTTTTTTGTCTCATAACTGTCATCCGAGAAAATAAGTCACTTCTAATAAGACTTACACTGACAGTGATGGAACAACGAACGAGCGCCCAACATACGAGTTATTCATCCCATCAACCTACATATCAACCAATTCAGTGAAAAGTCGTATGCTCAACCTTGGATAAAATTAATTGTGTTGCTAACTATGTTAATTCATTACACACGCGTCATTGTTTTATCTGTCACTCGTGTCTATAAATAGCTAAACATTAGACAGTAACTAATTAGATAGTAAATTGTGTTGCCCTACGAGAGATATAAAGTGTATCATCATGTGTATGTCACTGTAAGCTTTCTAAACAAAGTAACAACATTAATTATGTCATCCTTGTGACTAAAATGAATGTGATTCTAAGTAATTTTAACTTAATACTGATGTTGGGGACATGTACGTAGATAGTATGTATAATGTAAACTTTTTCTTTGACCCATACAGTGGACTGGGTGGTCCAAATATAGGGAAAACGAAATTCATGCGAGAAATATTGAACGTAATGATGAACTTCGTATGGAAGACTTCTGAGAGATTTGCATTCTGCTTTAAGGTTCTTCGTCCTTTGATACATTTTCGTTGTACGACAACAAATATACACACAAACCCAAGTCATCTCTTTCATGCATTTCACATCCTTGGAAAAGTTCACTATTTTATTAATTTGGTTCGTAAATCGAACCTTCTCCTCTACATAGTCAAAGGAATGCTTTTCCAGGTGTTTAAGTCTAGTAGGACTGTGATGTCCTCCGAATCGAAGCTCACTGCAGTATTAGTTAATCCTAGCCTCATAGCGTGCCCTCTCAGAATCAATAATCCTAGTCAAAGAGAATCCCTACCGTTAAGCTGAACCATGCTTACCACCAGATTTCCTCCAATCTCAAGGCCTAAGGCCTAAGACCGTATCCCCTCTAATGTTGGACCATTTTAGATGAGCCATATTGATGACCCTCTCTAGAACGCTTCTTTTAGCCACAGATGGTGGTCTTAAAGCTCTAACTCTGTTGATTTGTGGAAGCTGTGGTCCTCTTTTGGTCAGTTCGTCTGTCAATATCGTAATGTCTTGGTACACAGCATAATCTGACGGTTTTTCAGATTGAATGATACTGGATTCTAGCGCAGCTTGACTGACAATGTAAATAGCGATATTCTTGTCAGATATAGATCCAATCAGTATCAACCTCTCCTTGGAATTCCCTCCATTCGGAAATTCCGGCGCTACTTTCTGGAGGATCAGTTTTTCTCTGCCAATCCTCCATTTCGGGATATATCCCTTGGTATGTATATCGAAGGTTGCCGGGAAGTGATTTCCACGAACCCCTTCGCGTTAGTTTTGTACTTTGCTCATAGTCACGGACTGAGGAGAGCATGTCAGTGCCATCGCTGCCTAATTTTTGATTTTGGGTAAAACAGGTCTGAAAACAGTCTGAATTTGTATACAGCTCACGAGTCATGGTATAGAACCTACTAAGTAGGAAAGGAGGAGGTATGTACATACAGAGCAAAGCTTAGAACCAGCGATATGTCAAAATCAGCTTGAGTCGATCAGCAACAATATACCTAAACCGGAGATGCTGAAAACTTGAGTTCAAATATTTAGTTAGACCGCACAGTCCGTCTAAAATTGTACGGTTTCCCTAAAATTTATCGAGAACATAGAACATTTTACCTATAAATGCTTTCCTTGTTGTGGATCAAAATAATTTATAAATTGCGTTACAACATTGCTGCATAACCTTTATGGTTTCTTCTTCTAATTGCTTTATTTGCTATCTAACTATCTTTTTGGAATATATCCTCAAAACAATGCTTCTCACAAAACTACTCGCAAGAGCCCTATTATCTTAGTATAAGCCACTACTATGTGTAGAATCCAAGAGAGTACCAATCCTCTAATGTCCTTCTAATCAAAACCATCTTAAAATTTCCATAAGCTTTTAAAAAAAACTGTGGCAAGTGTCCCAAATTTTACATCAACTCTGCAAAATAAAACAATTTTTTTTTTTAATCTTAATTTTACTTGCAGCTTTGTGTTTTACTAAATAAGATTCTTGATTTTCTTCATGGAGGCTGTAAGCTTTAATTTCTACTTAAAAACAAAAAAAAAAAAAACAAAAACTCGTACTTAAGCCTTAAACAAAGTATAACTGTAAGAAAAGTAAGTAAAACGTACGGAAAAACCGTCGAATTCCATTCAAAATACAAATATTCTGCATCTTGTCTCATGTAATCCACACTTTTTCACTCAAAACATACTGACGGTGAAGGGAGTACCATTTCGTCTTCTGTGTTGTGTATCCCAGGGACTTTAAGGCTTTCCTCTTTCTATAACCTGCCTATTTTACTTCAGTTTTTGACAGTACATTTCGTGGGATCTAAATTTTTATGATTTGAATTTTTTTACTTACAGTGTCTCTTCTACCCTCTAGCAGTGGAAGTGCGCCAGTGGAAGGTGGTAATTAATTAAAAATCTGAAAACAAAATAAATATCAAAAACATGAATTAGGTATTTAACTATACATTATGTTGTTTACTTCAAAAAAATTTCAACGCCAAGAATTGTTAAATAAAAAAGAAAAGAAAAAAAAGAAAACTTGTTAAATACCATTTTATATACATACATGCATATAGCGGAAAGCAAACACTTATATTTACATAAATACACCTTTCTACAAGAAATTGTTTAAAAAAAGAAGTGCTCAACAAAGTGTGCACTGCATTACTTATTTTTATATTGACAAATTAGAATTAAACTTAACAAACAAAACAAAACAAATAACATGAGACGAACGATGTATTTCCAAAGGCTTTGGCCGAGTCTAACCTCAACCAACGTAAAAGAAAGTCCTTATTGTGCCTTAAAACATTTGTGACTTAATTTTTTGCTTCATTCGTTTGTTTGTTTTTTGTTTATTTTTTTGCAAAGAAACAAAACAAACACCACGCGCTATGTTTTTCTTGCTTCTTTCATTTCCTTTTGTATTATTTTTATTGTGATGTTTAATTTTTTTTTTCTTCTTTTCATCATTATATAACTCACACATACATAATTGTTTATAAACATATTAATATAAAAGAAATATATACTATATATGTATACACAATATATTTTTATTCTTTTTTGCATTTGTTAATTTCGGTTTCTTCTACTTTATAATTTGCATCACTCTTTTGAAAAAAAAGTAAACTTTACAATATAAAAGAAAACAGATATGGAAAATATATAATATTTAATAATAACTATGTTCAATATCTTTGTGTATCTGTCTGTAATACATTGGATTCAAATAAATAATTTATTTGTAAAAAAAATTGTGTTTTTCTTAAAAGTCTTTGCGTTTAGTCTTGGGAGTCAAAGGTACACAGTTGCACTGTCTTTTTTGCACAGATTCGCCTGGATCCTGCATCCTGACCACCAGGCTAGTCCTATTCTTACAAATTCTACTCTCTGCTGAGGCGATTTAGCTCACTCAACACTGGATTCTAGTTCCTCTGTATTTTGTGTACAGATTTGCCTGGATCCTGGATAGTCAATTACAAAGAAATGGAAAAAAATTTAATATTCTTGCAAAAATAGTACGTATACGCCACCAAGCTAGTCATACTCGTCCTGATCCTACCCTGTGCTGTGGCGATTTAGCTCACTTAACTCAGTATTCTAGTTCCTTTGTATTTTGTGCACAGATTCGCCTGGATCCTGCATCGTCATGTGCAGAGAAATGGAAAAAATTTAATATTCTTGCGAAAATAGTGCGTATACGCCACCAGGTTAGCCATATTCTTTCAAATTCTACTCTCTACTGAGGCGATATATGTAGCTCTCTCAGGCCGGAATCCAGTTGTTCGGTACACAGTTTCGCTTGGATTCTTCCTCGTTATATACAGGAAAATGGAAATTATTGAATTTCTTTGGAAAAATAGTACGTATAAGCCACCAATCTAGTCATACTCTTCCTGATCCTACCTTCTGCTATGGCGATGTAGCTCACTCAACACAGGATTCTAGTTCCTCTGTATTTTGTGTACAGATTTGCCTGGATCCTGGATAGTCAATTACAAAGAAATGGAAAAAAATAGTACGTATACGCCACCAAGCTAGTCATTTAGCTCTCTCGGGCCGGAATCCAGTTGCTCGGTACACAGTTTCACTTGGATCCTGCCTCATTATGTACAGGATAATGGAAATTATTGAATTTCTTTGGAAAAATAGTACGTATACGCCACCAATCTAGTCATACTCTTCCTGATCCTACCCTCTGCTATGGCGATTTAGCTCACTTAACTCAGTATTCTAGTTCCTCTGTATTTTGTGCACAGATTCGCCTGGATCCTGCATCGTCATGTGCAGAGAAATGGAAAAAAAATTAATATTCTTGCGAAAATAGTGCGTATACGCCACCAGGTTAGCCATATTCTTTCAAATTCTACTCTCTACTGAGGCGATATATGTAGCTCTCTCAGGCCGGAATCCAGTTGTTCGGTACACAGTTTCGCTTGGATTCTTCCTCGTTATATACAGGAAAATGGAAATTATTGAATTTCTTTGGAAAAATAGTACGTATACGCCACCAAGCTAGTCATACTCTTCCTGATCCTACCCTCTGCTGAGGAGATTTACCTCAGTCAAGACAGGAATCCAGTCGCTCTGCAGAGAAATGGAAAAAAAATGAATATTCTTGCAAAAATAGTACGTATACGCCACCAGGCTAGTCATATTCTTCCAAATTCTAAGACAGTCGTTCTGAATCCCCTCCTCTCGAGATCCACTAGTAGCTCACAGACTACTCGATTCCAGAGACGGGACAAGGTACCACCTTGGAGAGCTGACTGATGAGACATTCCACGAAGAAGGATGGCAGCGTTCACACATAAAAATCTGAATGGTCAAGTGTTCTTCTGACACACACCGCTGAGTGAATTAAAGAAAGTTGTCAACGGTGTATTTCATAAGGTCTAGGAAAGTGCAATCCACTTTGCGTTCTAATCATGTATTCTTCAGCTGTGTTACTGTGCTCTCTTAAGACTAGGACTCCTCTACACCTTAGGTTGAAAGTTTTAAGGATCTAGGGGATATACTACGCTGCCCGCCCCTAACTTCAGAACAGGTAACGTTTTTAAACGTAAAATGGAACAGAAATGCAGAAAACTTTTTGGCATACCTATTTCGAGTTACGAAAAAATGATATCGAAAGACTAGAAAACAGAGAAGAAGAAAGTTCAAACACAATTAAGGCTGTTAGAGGTTTTCGTGGATATTTTCGAAATAAGTTGTAGTTTAGGAAAAAAAACTTTCTTCGCGAAGTTATGAGAACTATTTTGTGAACTACTAAACGAGCTCTACGAATGGCTTCCCATATCTAAGCATGCATTATCCTCTCCTGCGAGGCGTTCGAGGTTCGATCATGACAACAGCAAAAGTACTTTCTCTGGTTGATCTCTGGCGAGCATCTGACAAATATTCGAGGGTATAACTGTCGTAAAAAAAACTCCTGAAATAATAAATTCTCCTTTGGACACTGCCTTCCATCCATTCGTTGAAAGAATATAACACGAATAAGACGCAGAGGTCTGGGTACCATCGACCTGTTGCGCCAAATATTTGTATTTTCTTTTTTTCGACCCTCGACGTTTACCAACAGTACCCCAATTTACTGAATCACTTTCCCCTAATCCGTACCATCCTTTCCAATTTGCAGTAGGACTCTTCATTCAAAAAGTATGTTAATGACACTTCTCTCCTACTTCACCTTTAAGCATGCAGTGTAAAGGCGATGTCTATTACCAGCATTACAATGCCTCATCTTTGAACCTTTAAGACAACCCAAAGTGGAACATCCCCTCACAAACAAAGACACTCTTAACAACCCCACCCTACCACCACTCGTTTCATTTATCTATCTCTCGCCAGTTGTATGTATTTGGAAACTTAAAAGCAAAACTATTCTCCTTTAAAAATAGCAGCACTTTACTCAATCATAGCATGTCGGAGGCACAAGACGGCCAACCCACACCACTCCCACATAGATTAAGTTTCTCACTTCATGTTTTCTTTCAATTTCCACTTGAATAGGGATCCAAACGTTTGGATTTAGTTTCCCATTGTCCTACCCATCCGAATGAGAAAATGAAAATTTTCCAAAGCCGTATCTCAAGCCAAAGTGCCAACACAACAACAATACATCCAACGAGGAGCAAAAGGAAAAATCTAATTTTAAAATTTAATTAATATCTATTTAAGTATCTAATCTGAGAGTGAACACCCAGTGTCTGTGTGGATGGCTTTAGTCTCGGCTTTAACTGCCTTGCTGTCCTTGTTCTCAATTAAATCCGATACCTCTCCCCTGCCTCCCCACATTTGACTGGCATAGCAATTGTGTTGTTGTTTTGCAGTTCTCCTTACCAGTTGTTGTCCTCTTTTGTTCGTTGCGCACTACACGGTTGGCACCGATTTGAAATCGGTTTACTACACTTTGCTCCATTTAGTATCGTTCTTCAATTACTATTCGCGCCCGGCTCGAAGGACCAGAATTACACAGCACCAGTGTGCAATGGAGGCGCTGTTGCTGTCGCTAAAAGGTGACCCCGAAAGCAATTTCATTACGATTCGACTGTGGAATCTCTGGAGTGGAGTGGTAAAAAACGGGGACACGATGCAGAATGTAAAACATAAAACAAGTGGCAGCAGAGCAAACGAAAGCAACAAATTAAAAACAGAAAAAGGAGACCAAATAAAAACACAGGCACAAGCGGTTGAAGTGCTTAGCCTTCGTCGTACATACATATGAAGGAGGCGCGTTCTGCTCCAAAGTCTATTAACTTTACAACCTCCGCCCCATCATTCGACACGAAGAGCAGTATAAAACAAAAAAGGACAAGGAGTGGAGCAGTAGGAGCAACGAGCACGAAATAGAAACACACTCGCAACCCCAGGACCCATGAGAATAAGAATGAGAATGAGCTTTGCGCTTTAGTTGGCGCAATGCTAGCGGAATAAATTTAAATTAGGTGACTAAGCGTGATGAATGTTTCAGGGACATTCCGGTCCTCTGGGAACAGGATAAAGGTCGGCGACGATACCTCCGTAGGCATCGCCACCGCCACCAACCGACAGATGTGTGTGTTAGTGTATAGTATGCAGAAACAATTCTCTAACCCAACCGACATAAGTGGTGCCGATGTGGTGCTCCTGCTATTGCTACTGGCTGGGCTGTTGTGATGATGCTTGCATGGTTAAACTTGCATGGTTAGGCAGGGATGTCCTTGTAAAAATGTAGGCTAGTATTGTTGTTGACCCCCACTCTGGGCCGTAGAGTGGCAAAGCGCTTCTATTTTAATTGGAAACATAAAAACGGAACAAAAAGGACGACATCACACACAGCAGAAAAAAAAAAACAAAAAAAAAAGCCGAATATGTATGCGACCCAACGAAACCTCATGAACCACTTTGGTCCTCTTGTCCCGCATTCTGTTTTGTGTTATTCTAAAGTGGACGGGGGCTCGGCCAACGGAGGCGAGTTGGTTTAAGTGAATGTGTGCTAATGGCTCTGGGCTTATGTGTATGTGCGCTTCTAAATGTTTGAAAAGGACATTTTTGACATCGCACGTCGTTGGTGGAGCTACAAGCGAACTTGTTTTTAAAGAGGATAACTTCGGGAGGTTTTCTGCTGGAAAACCCGCATTTTAAGTTAATTATGAAGGGACTACGTTGATGAAGTTTAATGCTTTTGTGTTTTTTAGTTTTATTTTTGGTTTCGTTTTTCTTCTTTTTTGTTTGCTTTAGCTTGAACTTTTTGAACTAAGCCTTTGGGAAAGATGATTTTTAATTGAAGATTAGTGAACTGAGGAGATTGCTATCATAATTATTTTGTCATGTAGAAATTGGCTGTTTAGGAAGTTGGGCTCGGTGACCCATGGTAGGATCAGAGAGATAGTGACATGTGTTTTAGTTTGTTTGATCCTTTTTTCGCCTTTGAGTTGTTAATTAGATTTGTATTGTATTGTCTATTGAATATGAGTAGCTACACATAATAGATAGGGTTCTTTGGCATTTGACATTTACCCCAAGGAAGTAGGATGTTTTCAAAGAGAAGAGTCCCGAAATAGATTACAAAACAAAGGAAAATTCAACCCCTAATGTTTATTTTTCCTCCGTAGGATGGTGTAAACATTTTAAACTAAACCACCTCCTCTTTATATCCCATGGTAGCGCAGTTTAAACCTTTCTTCGCAGAACGTACTTTTTTAAAAATAAAGTCTTTGTGGATAAGCCAACAACAATACCAGAGCTGAACAGCAACTTTCGGATCGAAATTGATTAACTTAATGGGGTAATGGGAGAAGGAAAATTCTTTGCACAAATAGTACGTATACGCCACCGAGCTAGGCAAATTCCATATTCTTCCTAACTCTACCCTCTGGTGAGGCGATCGATCTCATTCAAGACAGGAATCTAGTCACTTTGTATTTTGCGCACAGATTCGCTTGGATCCTCCTTCGATAGATACAAAAAAATCGAAAATATTGAAAATTCTTTGCACAAATAGTACGTATACGCCACCGAGCTGGTCATATTCTTCCTAAATCTACCCGATTGAGGCGATTTAGCTGAGTCAAGACAGGATTCCAGTGGCTCCGTATTTAGTGCGCTAATTCGCTTGAATAGATACAAAAAAAAAACGAAAATATTAAAATTTCTTTCCTCAAATAGTACGTATACGCCACCGAGCTGAGTCAAGGCAGGAATCCAGTCGGTCTGTATATTGTGCACAGATTCGCTTGGATTCTGCTTTGCTAAACATAAGAAAAATTGAAAATATTGAAAGTTCTTTCCTAGAAGATAACATTTACCCCACCGACGTAGTCATATTCTTCTTGAGTCTACCTTCTGCTGAGGCGATTAAGCTCAGTCAAGACCGGAATCCAGTCGCTCTGTATTTTGCGCACAGATTCGCTTGGATTCTCCTTCGATAGATACAAAATAACCGAAAATATTGAAAATTCTTTCCACAAATAGTACGTATACGCCACGGAGCTAGCCATATTCTTCTTGAGTCTACCTTCTGCTGAGGCGGTTTAGCTAAGTCAAGGAAAAAATCCAGTCGGTCTGAGTGTTGTGCACAGATTCGCTTGAATCCTGTTTCGTTAAATATAAAAAAAACCGAAAATATTGAAAGTTCTTTCCACAAATAGTACGTATACGCCACCGAGCTAGTCATATTCTACCTAACTTTACCCTCTGGTGGCAGAAATCGAGTCGTTCTCTTGGATTCGCCTTCGACAGACACAAAAAGATTGAAAATTCAACTTATTCGCTGTTGAGTGTTCCTGTGCCAGTGAGACAATGCTACAGTGGCCCTTGCCCTTAGAACACACTTCCAACAGCTTATTGACCATACCATCAGGGGTGTTTGTAAGTAGAAACCCAAGGCTATACGCTCTGCATTTTCGAATCGTCCTCTATTTGGGATATTAATGGCTTTTTCAGGGTATCTGTCACAAACAGAACAGAGAGGTCCTTACTTTTCAGAGTACGTACAGCTAATACAATGACGTTTCCACTTGACCTACTCCCGAATGCAAAAACTATGCCAGCAAAGGATCTCATAAAAATTCAACTGTACACAGTTAAAAGTTAATAATAAAATATGAATTGTTTAATTTTGACAGCGCCCTTCTGCCGGGAAGGCCTTTATTAAATCAACTTTTCCCATCTGTCATCGCTGACGTTTGCAAAACTAAATAACATTTCGTTTAATCGCATTCCAAGTGGTGGCTAACCGCTTGCAAACTGCACACACTGCATGCATCAGGCATCTAGCCAACTTTCATGGTCGAGACTAAGTGGGCCAGCCCGCCCCCCACATTCGCGCTTCGGGCACAACAACGAATTTCAATGAAATCAAATTAAACATTCGCAAAGCCCCAACGCTACCGTTGTGTTTGTGCACTCGACGGATGCAATTTAACGCGCAATTCAAAGCGTGTGCAGATCCAGATAGGCACGAAGGGCGCTATGAATTCATAACATCAGAACCTCATCAGAGACCACAGCGTGCTGGCGGCAGACAGTCGACATCCAGAAGGATTGCACTCTTCCTCCGCCGCTCTGTATGTTAGTGTTACTGCTGATGCTGTTCTTATTGCAGTTGGACGGACGACGCGACGCTTTGAAGGGATATTTATTATTTTTTTCAGCGGAGCGCCACCCGTTTGCTTTATGACTTTTTCGCGTTTGACTTTTCTATTAACATGAATAGAAGGCGAAACAAAAAACAGGGTTATGCATCCTTTTCCTCTTCCTATACATTCATTCGAAGTTTACTCAAAGGACTATCTTGGTTCTGGCTGTGCGGATGCATACTTGTGTGTGGGTGTGTGTGTGCTATGCAGCGTTCGCTTATGAATTTTTAAAATTACATTACACGCCGGATTCATTCGAAACTTCCTTCTCCTCGTTGTTTGGTGTGCTGCTCCTACACCGTTAGCGCGTGCACACAAAGCTTGTGTCGTTACTGCGATGCTTTGCATCTCGCATCGGCAACAGTAACAGTGCAGCCCGCATAGAGATGGCTCATTCATAAATGAATAGACTGGTAGGGTGTTAGATGGCGCTGCTCATGTTAACACAAACGTGGTATGGAAACAGTGGCAAAGGAGGGGTTGACAAAAAAAAATAGGTGGGACTATTGCAATTGGATGCACCTCATTCTGGGTCTGGTTTTTGGGAAAAAACATCATGCATAGCACGCTGTACACTTCCGCCATTTGGGAATTGTTGCAAGCACAAACGGAGTGTTTACTGCACAAAATCAAGGATCCTGCTGTATTCGTATGTTGAACAGTATGTTTCACAAGAGGAGATACTTTATTTTCTTGCAAGTAAGCCATTAGTTACAGAGAACAGAATAGAAAGGGTAAGAGGAAAAACATTTTCATGGATTACTATTCCTATTCCTTAGAAAATTAAAGGTTAATTCGTATTATTGCAAAGGCGCTGCATTGGGCGCCAATATTGAGTTTCGATTGTTGCTGTTCACTACTGTTGGCCTTGGGACGATTTATGCCCAAGAAGTACATGAAGAAAGCTCCTCTGAGGTTTTCCTAAGAATGTCGATTTGCACGGTGACTATGGTTTAAAGTCGAAGGACACTACAGGCAACATGTGATTCGCTTGGAAGCATTTTGTGCCAAATCTTAAAAAGATGCGTCGTCCAATTTGTGGTAGGGCCTTCAGAAAAACTAATTATTTTTTGCTTTTGATCTGAGTAGCGACTACTAAGGTCGTAAAAGATTCATGGCTTAAGTCCTTCTTTTTCACGTGTACAAGAAAACTTCTTAGCATTCTGTTAGCACAAATGGTAACATGGATCAGCAAGGTTCATAAGAAGAAAGGAATCGATATTCATATACCTAGGTATGTAAAGAGCGGTCTATGTGAGCTCCTGGGCTACCGAACTTCTCCATGATAACTATCCATCGTTTAAGGGGACTAAAATATCGTGTTATATAGTGTTTTTGACTATACTTTTACTAAAGAGACAAAGGGCAGGATATGTACACTTTCTGAGCGTCCTCTGCTGGACCAAATATTTAATAAACGATTTTTCGTTCAAAAATCCCAGTATCAGCAAAGATTTCTTGAACATTGCCCACTGCTTTCCAAGGCAAAACAGGATACGCTTCAGAGTACTGAACTGGATGTTTAGTGATCCATAGCTTAGCGACACTAAAGCTTCTTTTACAGTCCCACCTCTCGTGAGCGTCTGATGAACATCCAAATATCCAAGACTAAAACTGTCTTGAAGAAACTTCTCAAACAAAAAATTAACCTTCGGACACACAGTAAACAGTAGACTTTGGGATACATGAGAACGTGTCAGGCCAATTATTTAAATTTTGTTTACTCCACTTTTATCATAGAAATATTTTAAAACCCCTTCCGCTCAAAAGATATTAGGTGTATGCTAAATGTTCTCTGAAATGATCCAGAATCCAGACCTAAACGGTCGGAAGTTGAAGAACATGTCACAATATCATTTGGCACTGCTAGATATGGACAGTTGTTTCGAGCGTTAGTATTGTAGGTACCCAGCAGCAAGTGTTTTTCATTTCCTATTGTTCGTGAATGTCCTTAGTTGAGTCAAAGACTTCATCGAAATCTTTCCCAGACACCGTCGTCCAATCAACCTCGAATACTAGTTCCTTGAATTTGAAAGCTCAATAAAGTTGAGGATCCTTTATTCTTTTTGCCAGATCCATGGTACTAGCTTCGTACCATAGTACTCTCCAAGAACCAACCTAGTCTCCACCAGTTCAAGAATTCAGCGACTATCCGTCATTTTCGTACTTTTTTTTTAACTTAATAGTTATTGGATTCGGTTGCATAGCTACTTTGAGACTACAGAAGCGCAGAAACTGCTTTTTTCATAAAGCCACCTCTGCCGTCTGTGCATTTTAGACAACTTCAGCCTGGAATCCTTCACAACAACTGAACGAATTACTGGACGACGACACCACTCCAAATCCACCTTTATTGCCTCCTGCTTCAGTGCACACGCAAACGAAATAAAAGCCAAAGAAAAACCACCCTCAACAGAGCCATGTCAAATCAATCAACTTAGTCCTGTTACAATTCTGCATCCAATCTGTCATGGTCGTCACAGAATAACCACATCCATCACAAATCCTCTCAAACATCCCAAGACTGCCACCAACTCTCTCTAGTCTCTTGTATGAGAAAAAAAAAAAGAAAGTGCAACAAACCGTTAAAATTTTCAGATTTCCCTGCCAAAATGTCACTTTGATTTCGTCCTTGTTGGACATACTGAACACAACACCATGCTCGGTTCGCAGTTGAAATCACTGCTACTGGTTGCAACACGAAAAATACATCCCATTTCGAGTGTGCTACGATTTTATTATACAGTTTCAAAAATTTGTGTTTTTTTTTTCTCTCTCCTTCGTCCTTTTCTCGTACTACTCCAAAAAAAGTAAAAAAAAAAAATGTATGAAAGGAGTGTCAGTTCATGTTACGTAACCTACATACTGGTAGGTGTTTTATGTATTCAGCCCTTAGCTTTAATATTCATCACCTCCTCCGTCGCCCCTCTCGAAGCAGGACGAACACACAAAAAGGAAAAGTAAACAGGAAACAAAAAAAAATAGAGAAGTGGAAATTTCGCGATTTCACGATGAATATTTCGTGGGACTGCTGGCTGGTTTGATGGTCGTTTTTTTTTCTCGTCCTTTCGTTCGTCCGTTGTTGCTTGTTCGTTATCCCTTGGCTGGCTTTTGAATGTTTAATCGGATTTCGGTCGGCGCGCGAGCGTTGTTGGATAGATTTCAAAAGACGGAAAGGACGATGGCGAGTTTTGTAAGATGAAATCTCGTGTTTGGCATCGGTTTCCCCTTGGGCGGGCAGAAATTATTATGCACACATTTTCCACTGTGATTCCTGGGTTTTCAATTACAGCAGGCCCGGGCGCCTGCATTTGGTGCAACAGAAGCTGATGGTGTTGCAGTTGAAAGGATAAAGCAGGGGTATGGCTCTGCGAAATGGAAAAAATACGAGCGGAAAAGTCAACATCCCCTGAGGAAATTTCCTCCTTTTTTTTTGAATTCGTGTAAGTGTCTGACCATCGTCGTCGTAGCGATGGAAGGTGAACTGTCTGTTCTAAGTGCAGTGTGCTTAATGGCCGACAGGACGAAGATTTAAGGACTACCGGGATGGGCGTGCTGCATTCTATTTTTTTTTTGTTGGTTGGTTGGTCTATGGTAGGTTTGGTGTGAAAATCTTTTATAAACATTACTTATACTTTGTTTCCCAATCTGTTTGTACGTTTTGGTTTTTTTTTTTTGCGCTCATTTTCAGTTTTCCGCTTCCGGTGTGAAAAGCTCGGAGAAGGATTAATGGAGGTGATTAAATGGACGAAGTGTGCATTGGTATGCAATTAAAAGTTTGGCCTGAAAGTTGCTAGGCTAAACAATGTAACGATAATGGAGGGAATTTTTATGGCTTTTACTATCTTTTTTGGCTCTGCTTTCTGGTTTTTTTTTTTGGTCGAAGGTGTGAAATTGTGGGCAAAGTTTCGTGTTTGCTGGAGCGGGGTGCTATTTTATCGTTAATCTGGGGTTAGTGGGTACTTAATTCGATCATAGGGTAATCACTTTTATACGAGTTTATTAATCGGTTTTAGGTTACAATATAGTGGTGGGCATACGGAGGAAGGTAAGGGTGATGAAGTGTTGAAATGGTCAGTTAATCACCTATAAGCTGTAACAATGTTGTAGCGGATAGTGTGGTTACTTGTGACTTGTGACTTGTGACTCTGGAGACTTTGAGAACGCAGATACGAACAAATGAATGAGAAATAGGTAGTCAAAGCTCCTCGAACTATTACACTAAAAGAAGGACACCTGCCTGGAAGTATAATGGACAAAAGGTTCTGACATTTGAATGGCTAACAACATGATACAGACTAGCAATACAAAAACCAACTTTACGAAACCCTTAAGGACCACGAACTGTGAAGGTATAATAAAGTGACCCTTTGCGGAATTCAAGACTTGGAAAATACTGTGCAAAAAAGCAGAAAAAATATTAACAAGACAGCCAGCCACCGTCGACTGAATGTACACCGCCATCCTTAGACCTCATCTCAGATACGGCTGTTTGTTCTGGTGGACCACTGTCGCAAATGTCACAAGCCAGGGCGCCATCACAAGAGAACAGAGTCTGACACATAAAGTGACCACCCTGCTATCCTTGCTTGTCAGACAGCCAAGTAGCCAAGCAGCCATCAAAGCCATTACTTCCATTACAAACTGGACAAAGGGTACAAAGAGTAACTCAAATCTTTTAGCTCAAGGGACAGGATCACGCTATCCTGGATTTCGAGAAATATGGAGTTCGAAGGGAATAAGAGGACCGATGGCTACCTAGAACAGGTTTGGAGTCAGATACTAATCAAATAAACAATTCACCCAACCTCCTCACATATGAAATAACCTTGGACTCTCGCAACTATGTAAGGCTCAATACAACAAAAAAGGATCAGAGAGCTCCTATCACTCAATAGACCACGGCTGACCCTTCTCATTGGTATCCTTACAGAAGAATGGAAATCAACAACAGAGACCTATGCAGAGACTGTGGCCATACATACAGAGGTAGAGGAAGGCACAGCTCACTTCCTCTGGAATTGCCCATACCTCAACCGAACTAGATACATAGCCTCGGAAAATTAGCCTTTAACTACCTCAGTGAACACCACCTAGAAGCACCCTGAAATTAATCACGAAAACAGGCTGCCCCCATAGACTAATCCGATGGAGTAATCCTTGTTCTCTCTCTTCAGGTGTCCTACATCGGAGCACAATGGATTAGTTGAGAGACTGCACATCTTTGGCTGCAATCACGCTGTCAACCTACCTACTCCTTGCTCCTTACCATCTTTTGGGTTAATGCAACTTGATGGCTAGCAAGGGAATGTAGTAGTCCCTAGCAGTATTCAGACCATTGCCAGATCTGCAAATATTATCAGATTTGCAAATGCAAAATTTGTCCCAAATGCCTGATAATCGTGTGAACTACCAATTTAGTCAGAGAATTGCCAGACCAGTCATCTGACAATAAATCTCTAGGAATTGGGACAACATCTGACAACCGTGTGAACTGACAATTTAACGCTGCAAATTAATTTAGAATTGTCAGTTCATATGCGGCAATTACTAGCGTTTTGCAGACCTGACAATATTTGCAGATCTGGCAATCGTCTGAACATAGGCTAAGGCACAATCTTCCACTTAGAGAACCAGTTTCCTTGTTATCCTTTTATACATCACAGCTCAGAATTTTACTCAAAGGTTGTACCAAGCTGAACTTGAATAAAATCACAGTCCATGCTTACTCCATTTTTCCATCAATAGAAATGTGTTTTGAAAAAATGCTGAAGCTATACAAAATGTATGAAGCTATACATGCCAAATGTTTTCTGTAGATTTTATTAGATCATTCCGTTTATCCTTTGACTCGAATCTGCTGGCATCTAAAGCGAAGGACTAATTGCAAGTGTTTCATTCCGAAATTTCCCTACCTCTCGTTATGCCAGTCGACCCCCTACAAATGCTATTCAATCTTCAACGATGCGTTTTTGTTGTCAACTTCTAGAAAATACATCCACTGAAGTCAATTCAAAGCCAATGATTCCAATTAGTGCCTTGAAAGCACCCCAATACCACCGAATGGCCACATCCCATTCAGAAGAGCATCGTTATGTACAAAGAATATCCTTTTCGCCGTGTCTGTGGCTCGTTCCGAATCAATCAATACGATTCTAAGCCTCTGAGGCTTAAAACGTCATAGACTGCCCGATGGCGAAGGGATAATTATCACTCACACCACAACCAAACACATTCACCATGTCATCCTGCTCCGACTCCATGCAAAACTGAAAATAATCTCATAATCATGACCACTTAGACCTAATCCCATTAATTAATTCCCATCTATTCATCTGGCTGTAAGCCCACCTAATGAGCCCAAAGCTTTGGACCAAATATGACATGAGTACATTCTTACGCTCCCCTAAGTCAAACATGAGAAAGAACAGGATACGTAATCTACTTAGGTCACTGAACCGATAGAATTGTATTACCACATGCACTCCAAGAATAAAAAAAAGAAAGAGACCTCCTTTCCATGGCGGCCATAGTAGAAAAGGATCCTGAAGCTAATACCACCACCGAAGATACCATTAATGCAGTGGAAACGACGAGACAAATGCGTTACCCAGCTAATATCCCTCCCAACCGACTTCGTTGTACTTTTTTTTGTTTGCTTTTAAAAGGATTCACTTAGAAGAACAGGCAAAAGACCATACATACTCAAAGGAAAAACTTTAAACCCAGTTACCGTTGGTTACTTCCGGCGAATGGAACAAAGATTAAAAAAGTATCAAATCCGCTTATCTCAATTCCCATGTTAGTACACGATTCACATCTCCGGCTCCAGGGCTTAGATGCGGGTATCATAGAGACTGAATAAAATAGTTTCGGTAAAATCATTTGCCCGCCTCCCAGCGCTCGACGAAAAGCCAAAACACCAACTGACCACTAAACTCTTCAGCCAAGGCTTTCCAATGCTTCCCCCCAAAACACACACACACACATACAGGGAGTAAATGCATACAGGGACTCCTTCTCAGATCAAGTTAGAAGTACACATGTTAACTACTAAAGCTCTACTCTGCCCCAAAACAACTTGGATGTTCCAGTATCCTTGCATCCTGTGCAAACCCTTTTTGCTACTGTTGCCGTACACACAGCGAGAACACAAAAAAATGAAAAAAAAAAAAAAAGAAACCGAATCTGACAAACTTTTTGGATCATCCGCTTGCGTTGCGTTCTATAGTTGCTTTGTTGTTACTTTATTCCTTTTCTGTTTTCAAATGGTCACCACAGGAAAATAAAATTAAGGACAACATCACGAAAAAACAAAAACGAATCAAAGTGGGACAGCAGCAGAGCGCACATAAGAACGAAAAAACGGGAGCAAAAAAAAAACACAAAAACTTGAAAATGCTTGAACATAACAAAGCAACCACATGTTAGGGTGGATTAAAGGATATTCAAGTTGACAGTATTTGGAGAAGTCCTTCTCGTTGCTTTCTGCTTTTGTTTTGACTTGTTTCCTTCTTCTACCATTCTCCTGCTCCTTGTCATGTACTCCTTTGCGAAGAACTACAGAAAAAAAAGAAGTGTTTCTACCCTTTCACCATTTCTTGTTGATTTTTTTTTGTCAAACAAAAAGGATTTACATTTTTTTTTTTCTTTAGTTGAACTTCCAACTCTCCACTTCAATAATTTTGTAAAGCTAAGCTTACAGTACGCAAAGTACTTAAACTATTTATGGACTGACGACGACGACGACGGCGACGCACGGTGGAACGGTGGGATGGATTTTGAAAAACTTTTTCCAACATTCAACTCCGGTCTTCCGTGGAGGATGAGCCTAATCCTTATTATTTCAATCTTTTTCTCTCAGCTATAGAACGTCTTCGTCTCATCCTTCATGAGATGTTCATTTGAATTCGTTCTGCTTACGCTCTCAGCATTTCAATTTATAGCGCACACCTTTAAGAAAACGGCGCGCCGGGAACGGGCGATGAAAGGATCAGAGGAACTTACAAAGAACACGGGCAAATCCAAACATTTTTACGTCTCCTTCAACACACAACAACATTATCATCATTATCCATCGGCATGGATGTCTTGCAAGGCAAGGAATCCCAACAGTTTCATGAGGATAGAGGTGAGTCCTATGTTTCTGCTATTCTGGAGATGAAGGGCGTCTGCATTTTCTTATTTTATTCTACTATTCATAGGGAAAGGTAAAAATAAGACGGTGACGGATTCGAGAGGATATCCTACGAAGGCGCTATGATTTTTAAGAGAAGGCCGTGCTTTTTTGAAGAAGTTGAAATTCTACTACAGAGTCATCGCTTCTACTGTCTTTATAGACACTACGAGTCAACTGCATCTTCTTTCAGTGTCCACTGTCCCAAGGGCGGTTTTTAAAGACGATGTTCTTCAGACGTTAAAATAAGTCGATGTATTAACTACTTGGGCAGTGCGCCTGCAAGTCCAAGTGGCACTTCAAGAAATCATCGAGACCTGCACCATCTTTTTTTGTAAGGACCACCAAAGGATCTTCTGAATCTAAATTAATCAAGTCAATTCGTGGAATGTTGTGCAAACGTAGTTTAAATAGTCAACTCAAACCTAAATATATTCTTAGAGTGGGTTTTTGGTTGACGTTTTCAATGTAACAAGATGGCACCCATTGGCAGGAAAACGTCCAGAACTGGACTGGAATCAATGGCTCTAAACTTATATTGTGGAGGTGAGATGAAACTCGTTCTATTTATGCCAGTTTATCTCGATAATTCTAAGTAAAGATTAATAAAAATGAAAGTATTGCCATTTCGACTTACGTTGGTTTATGAATTTTGAAAATTCTTCACAAAAACATTGTTTCAAACTTTGCATTGTGGTGGACATGTGTTTAAAAAAGAGAATAGAAATCGATTTTCTGCACGTATTTACATTTTTCCCCAGATTGTGGATGCACCTAACCTGGAAATAGAACCAAAAATCAAGAACAGAGCGTTGTCCACTCAGAATTAAGGGAATAGTTTCGGAAAGTTTGTGAACTCGTTCTAACCGCGGAAATAAAACTTTCTGAGAAGTAGTTCTTCACACATAAGGATCTTTTCATTCTTTTTTTTTTGGGTTTTGTGACAAGATTTTCCCAAGTTTTTGGAAGTTTTTGTTCAAAGACCCATCGACGTTTCTGTATCGCCAAACATTTTTGTTCTCCACAATCCAGAAAAGTGTTTTGTCCGAGGAGTCCAAGGAAAATGATTTTAAGTCGTCGCTTCAACATTCTCTAAGCTTCGATTTGATAACCAGGACTAATGGCTTTGAAAAGCTGCTTAGGCAATTTTCGACATACATACAATGTCAGTATTCCACCAGGATGACTAGGAATAAATTTCTGTGGCTTGGAGAACAAAATTGTTGAAAAACATCCTTGGGAATGCAGATAGTACTGGACTTGGTGAGACGATGTGTGATTTGTGTGGTAAGAGTGCGGACTGATATTTAGAGTAAAATGATTACCTATTTGGATGCGGTTTTGTCATCAGAAGAAAACCTAGACAACTCGCCTTAATCGCCTTGTCTGTCCAATAATACATCAGTATTGTATGATAGAAATCAAGATTTGCAGAGCAATCAACGCAGCGAATGCGGGGCTCTATTCTCTTCAAGCTAAGGTATGCTGTAGCTGAGTATCATGTATCTTTTCTTAGAACTACTCTGTTGGAAAGCAAAGCGATATTTCTTGCAGAAAAAGAAATTCGTGATTCAAAATAGGGTAAGACAAGGCTTCAATCCTTTGCCAGTATTGATTCTATTCATGATTAGTGATCGGCTTTTTACTGCTTCGTCGATAGTTAATGGAGAAATGAAATGGACTCTTACATCACACGTCAATATCCTGACTAAGCTGATGCTAACAAGGTATGCTTACTCTGTCTTAGAATTATAAACCGTACTGGACAGGAAGGTGCGTCCTGTCGTGTCCAATTGTATAAAGCCCGACTCTGTTCGAAATCCAAAATATGGGCGTTCCATAGGTTCGTCAGTCCATGCTGTGATATCACGACAAAACTGCAAAAATTTGTTGGCCCAACAGTAGCTGTAATAAAGCTCTTTACTTTTATGTATGTTATATGTCAGGAGCTTGTAGGAACATCCATCCAAGGAAAGGAGTGCCAGAGACCTAGTCATATATTCCCAAAAGAAAAAAGACCTGCCGGTCCGAAATGGACATTATGTACATAGAAGAGTTGAGAAGAAGGGGCTGAAATACATTGGCTTTTTGGTCTCGATGGTGTTCATGTAAATATGGTTAGCATACATCGTTCTACAGATGCAGATTTTGAACTACATTTGCTTTTAGTGCTGGGTAGGTTATTTCAATAGTTATCCGCCATCGGCAGATATAGGCACGCCTTTGTAATTTGGGCTAGGACTTCCGAGCCATGGCCCTATTATAACACGAATCCGCTCGATGCGAGTGATAGAACAACACCGTCGCCTGGGGCCTTATTTTGTATTCCTTTCGGATTCGGATTGCGATTCGAAAATGAAATCCGATTCTAAAATGAATTCGTATTTTGAATGATGAAATGTTTCCAAGTCAGAACCAAACACTTCCGATACGGAGATTCTCTAACTGAAAGGAGCTGCATAATTTTTACACATCTATCCAATCGCCATCATATATTTTCATAGCACGAATATCAAAGCTTGCGTTGAACCTATTATCGAGATTCTCTGTTTCCAATGGATGTGTACATTTTTGCGACCTTAGGAACTCTTGTGTTAACAAATTCGGTGAAAAATTCAGACTATAGACAATGGTACACCAAGTTCAGTCAAACTTGGACACAGCGGTAACTTCTTTAGATACATAAGGCTAACTTATATCTTCTTGACGGAAAGCTACACAGTTCACTGATGAAACATAGCAAAATCAGTGTCCATAAAGGAGAGCTACTCGTTTTAGCAAAGCCTTATTTCATATCGGAGTTTAGGGCATAAGTTTTGGCTCTACTAGCCAACATATGCATAGAGTAGCAATGAGTAGAAAACCGAGGACTGGGAGTACCCAAAAACACTCATTCGATGTTGTTTCGGTATATGTATCTTTAAAATGAAACGACATAATTTCAAAGTTCTAGGTTTTAGATTTTTTCATTTCTTTTTGAAGATGATACCCGTCAAGTGGGCGCCGACATTGCTGAGAACCATTTGGACCCTTTCTAACGCATTTTCAATCATTTTGGTGAAACAACTTCTCGGACTTCTTCGGCGTTGAGTTGGTTATTATCTTTTAGAGCTCTCAGAGTCTGTAACTTTTGCTGACAGACCCGTGGCTTTAAAAAAATTCCAAAAAGGAAGTCTGCAGCTGTCAAACCGGGCGGATATTGCCATAAACGAATCATTAGGCGATCCGGAAGCGCATCTTTCAAAATATCCATTTTTGATCTAGCTGTGTGTTCAGTTTCACCTTCCGTCAGTCACAGTGAATATATCCAGCCACAGCGCCGATATTTTCGTCGAAACGAGGACTACCATGTCTTCCGGTGTCTCTTCTGTCACATGTTGTTCCGCTCACTGTAAGGCGAGCGAAAAGCAGCCGGAAAATCAGATGAATTCTTCTGTAAACAAATATTCTGCATCTGCTTACTTCACACTTATCGAAACAAAACTGACAGATGCCGCCATTTGCAAAAGTCATACCATCTTCCGGTAAAGTGGGACCACCAGTTGTCACCACTCAGGCTCCACTATTCCACACTCCGCTCCAGGGACAGACATTTATTTGGATTTCGGATACACTCGCACATACCTGTGGAAGGCTTAGTTTTCGCTTTATTTTCCGTTGAATTTAAGAAATGTTCACTATTTCTCTCCTCGCTTCCAAGACTCACCACCACCTACTGCTACGTGTACGCTTTCTTAGACATTTTTCTGGCTTCGAAGAGGGAAATTCTTTTTGATATTAAAAAACTTTTCCTTCGACACTCTGTGCACACGCACACGTCAAGACGATGACGGGGTTGTTGTCGGCAAGCAAAACTATTCCCTCTGCCCCTCCCTCGGCCGCGGGTTAGGTGGAATTTTATTTTTATTGAGGCTTTCTCAGCGAGACTTCACTAAGCATGGAATCCCTGTGGGGGTGCTATGCGCTAAGTTCGAATTTTTTTTTTCTTTGTATACTTATGTAGTTTGCTCCGTGTGTGTCTTACGTACATATATTACCGCCATCACCACTATTGCAACCATCAGTACCGAAGCGCCTAATTACTCTATTAGCATGAAATACCACAACGACGAGGATAGGAAGGCAACCCTTGGCGAAAACTTATACTCAAATATTTATTACTGGATAGAACAGGAGGTGTGGGAGGGGGTTGGAAATATGGAGCCATCTCAGCAGGTTTATTGAAATTGTGCAGAGGATTTATGCAACTTCCGGTAATTACGGAGTACATGAAGAAGCTACGATGGCGGGCACGCGTTGATAAAGTTTCGTGTTTGTCCTGGTCTGGTTGAGTTTGGGTCCCGTGGCAACGATTTTGCGCTCCTTGAACTGTTTACTGTGCTCGCTTTGAATTAATCTTATATTTACGTTGAGCTTTTAATGACATCGTATGCAGAAAGATAAATATCAAAGGGTTACTACAGCTACATGCGTGCGTGTGTGAGGTTCCTTGACAAGGGTGCCTTGTTCAACCTGAGCCTGTGGAGTGATGTTGTACATTTGTTTGCAGGCGGATTCCCATTATTACATTTAGTTCCTACCTACGTGCGTACATGGACTGCAGATGGGGTTACAACTATTTTCAATGCTAATCAGCTGATGGCAGAAGGATTGGCTTATGACAACTGAAACGTCAGTCAACTTTGAGTCCTTAGCTTACATTGCCATGCATATGTATGGATGTTGGCTAGGTTTAAAGTAGGTGGCAGCTATTGGCAGCACACTTAGACCAAAAATAATAGGTCGGTTGTGATACTACCTTACCTGTTTCATGTAATCCTATATACTTAGGCACTAGCGAAACCACTATGGACTCATACTAGCTACCGTAGCTTCAGTTAGTGCGTTGGACTACGGACCAAGGGGTTCCTGGTTCAATCTCTAGACAACACCTAAAATATCTTTTACTGTCCCACCTATTCCAACACCTGATATCCACCTGAAAAAAAGAAGGTTCAGAAAAAACAAATTGCCCTACGGACACGGTATTAAACACTAGACCCCTTCATCCATAGTAGACTCCTAAGATCACCAAGATCATTGCTCTTAAGTGAAGTTTTCTTTTGTGAGGGCAGGTGGACAAAATCTTCAGAACAGATTCCTCGTCCTCTTCTGGAAAATCTACAAAGATCGTTTAGATGCACATCAACCCAGTCAGGCAATAGTGCCAATATTGAATCTACATGCTAAGAGAGATCAAAATCTTAGAGTCAGATGTCAGATTTGGCTTAGAGTAGAGCTGTTCGGTTGCTAGTCACTTGAAGCACTGTAGCTAGCTAGCTCGGTGGCGTATACGTCTAATTTTTTGATACATTTTAGGGTTAAGAAATTTTCACGGACCGAGGCAGCAACTGAGCTACTTTCTGCTTAGGATGCTCAGAAGCAGAATGCTGGTCTTCAATTGTGCTATCGGAAGATAGAATTAGAATGAATGTACCTACCTCGGTGGCGTATACGCGTTCTTTTTTTCTAACATTTTCAGGTTAAAAAAAGTTCTGAATTCTCTACATATATCGAGGTAACAGGTGAGCTAGTTTCTGCCTGAAGCAGAATGTCTGCCTTCAATTGTGCTATTGGAAGGTAAAACCTACCTACCTACCTACCTCGGTGGCGTATACGTGTTCTTTTTTCCTACATTTTCGGGCTAAAAATTCTTCTATTTTCTCAACATATACTGAGGCAGGAGCTGAGCTGGTTTGTGCCTAGGATGCACAGAAATAGTATGCTGGACTTCAGTTCTGCTATCCGAAGGTGAAACCAGAAGCAATGTACCTACCTCGGTGGCGTATACGTGTAATTTTTTCATACATTTTCAGGTTAAGAAATTTTCTGTTTCCTCTACACATACCGAGGTCTGTCAGCTTCCCGAACTAATAAGTTTTAGGTATCACAAAACTGAAAGGTGGAACTCTACGGGTTAGCTTCACTTTACATTCTTCATCGGCTATTTGTTATTAGTACGCTTGCAACCAGGTGAATCATAGGACTAGTTGCCTTCCTGGTGACTTTTTATCATTGAAGTTACTTGTGGTTATGGAAATTCTCGGGAATGGTAGAATCGGAGCACTGTCATATTCCAATACCTTGGCTCATGGCACTGGTTCTTGAAATCTCATTCTGATCATTCATACATAACCTAAGGGAACGGTTGCTTTTTTTCGCAATAACCCAAAACTCATATTTCAGTCTTCTTATCTGCAATCGAGATTTCCTTGAGAGGGAGTCGATTTTCATCTGTCGTCCTAACATTTAAATAGAAACCATGACTATAAAGTATGTGTGAGGATAATCCTTAAAAATAAGGTTTCACTTGGTGAAGGTACCAGTAATCATTGGTTGAGACGTCACACCCTAGCGCAGGGACTTATGGTCCATGGACTTACCACACACAGGTCTATATGTCCTGGCGCCCCTCCCCATACAGGCATTTATAAACATAATCATCAGTTACACAATTACCAGCCTGGAAACCTTTTGAAACTCAACTATTAATCGACTTCGTAGGTGGTTCGTTCAGCATAGAGTTTAAAGCAATCCTCCTACCGAAAGTCCTTTAATTTCCAATAACCATAGAGTAAAGAACATTCAACCGTAACTGGGCTAAACGATACAGATCAAATAGACCCTGCGTACGAATATAAATCCGATTACCTATCTGATTCCAGTGTCGTCCAAACAAGCTAACAATAAAATTAGTACAATCTTAACTGCTCTTCGAAATTATTTCTCGAGGCTTCTACAAGGAGCTAAAATAATATGTGGACTCCAGTCAATAGAACATAGATACATGTATGTAGTAATTCCTTCCTGAAATTATCCAAACTTGTGATTAGTATAATCTTAATGCCATATTACCAACCACAGTGTGGATTACCAATTAATCCGCTTGCCCAAGTAAATCACCTAAAGTGTCGGGCCCTCAGCAAGTGCAGGGTAACATCGATATTAATTGAAGGTATCATGTGTCTCCAAGACACATATTGACATCTGTAAGCACTACCATTATCCTGTTACACAATTCCTTGCGCTGCTGTTGCCATCATAATCATTAACTTTAATGGAAATGCCTTTCGGGCGCACACGCACAAACATAAACATTCAGGACAACAAACAATCAATTACACGTCGTCCAAGGGACTATATGGCGCGTATCCTAGTCCTCAGGTAATCACCATCATCACCATCACGAGTCATCCTATCATCGCCCATCAGGACCATCATCACAAACACACAATACAGACGACACACAATCAATGGTAATAAATTATTTCGAAGATTTACCATTCATGATTGCATAGATTAATTGCGGAAATAATCGGAAGCCATTATGGCGTCCTGTCATTGTCACAAGAGTGACAAACCTCTGTATACTGGGAATCATATTTTAATTTTCAGATTATTATACCAGCGGTGGTTGGAGTCCCTTCGATTAACTGAAACCGCACACCAAAAATAGACACAAACTCGCTGAACAAATTAGAATATGGCTAATAAATTAACTGTCAAACAAAACCGTGTTCATCTGTCATTTGTGTGTGGCGGCTGTGTTCATAAAGTATGCGGGGTAGAAGAAAAAGTGCGACACGTCAGCTTTTCCTAATCCCAACTCAACATGAATTTATGGGAGGCCATTAAATCAAGGAAACGACCTCCGAAACGGAGCCGAGGAACAAAGTGCCCCGCTTTTATTGGTTAACCGAGCGTAAGAAATGAGACAGGCTCTGGCCCCATTGTCCGGAGGATTTATTTGTGTGTGTCTCACAGTTTGCCAGTTGCCGAAACAAGGAGTTCTTTCTTTCCTGCTGACTAGGAATCTACTCTCCTCAAACAGCATTAATCGTTAACCACCTGAGCAAACAAATACACACACATAGGGGAGGTTGGTTGGTTGGTTGTAAAATGTAGCAAATGTGGCAAAATGTCGTTTGCACATGAATTTGTTTTGTGACACCCAGTCGGGGCACTTGTGGCCCCCCTCTACCCATTGAAATACAAAAACAAAAACAGCAAAAAGAAAAAATTACGTCACCTACCTTTACGTGTTTTGGCAAAATTCATTCATACATATTCATGAAGCCAACCGGGAGGTAGGATGCTGTGTGTGAGCGCCCTTGAGGAAGGAACTAACTAAGGAACAATACAAATCAACCCCTTTTCAGTTGGCAGGTATGAAAGCCTGCTTCAGCGTTTAATTACTACCGCACCGTATCGTCCTTGGCGAGGATGAATTTTGCGAGCAATATTCGTCATGAAAGTCATGACTTGGGGCTCTAAATATTGTCGTAAATAGGGCTGTTTTCGGGGGGCGAATAGGTTCAAGCATAGTTGGCACTTTCGTTGCGAAACCACTTAAAGAGGTTAACACCAATTGAATGTGAGGTTTGGTTAGGAGGGGTAGGGGTTCCGCCTTATCTGTACATGGGTGTGAGTGCGAATAAATTTTCGAATAAATGTCATTTGAATATCGTTTGGGGGGTGATCTCGAGGGGTTTCTAAGAGAAAATAAACAAAACGTCGACTTGGCTCTAATTAGACCGCTTTGACATTCTTTAGTGGGAATTAATTAGCAAAACGTTTCGGTGTTTACCCAAAGGCGGCAATTAAACACCGGGGATGACTGCAGGAATACGCAAGAAGATATTTAATTTTGATTCAAACAAAGTGAAACCTAAGGTGTGGGTGGGATTCGATGGTTCATTAAGTGGCTGCTTTATTACGTACTGATGGAGTTCAGTGGTGCCCATGGCGGGGAGGACTAGTAATTGATGCAACAGATATGTACAGTGTGTCCTGGGAAATAAAATACCTAACACGTCCTCGGTGCCATATTGTGCAAGTTTGGTATGAAAATATTGTGTTACACATACGCCATTGAGCCACATAGGCGCATCCTGAATCTACCTTCCTGTGGCACAAATTGAGTCAGATTTTCTGATTCTATGACTCCCATGCACATACAAGCCTAACTGAGGGTTCGTCAGGTGAAATGGAGGGGAAAATATTTTCGACCCAAACATGTATGAAAAAAGTGGGTTACGCATACGCCACCGAGCCAGACACATCCTGGACTTACATACCTTCCCATGGCACAAATGGAGTCAGATTTTCTAATTCTATACCTCCTAGGCACATTCGTTCCTAACTGAGGCCACGCCAGGTGCAAAGGAAAGGGACAAATTTTGAACCCGAAAATGTATTAAAAAGGTGGGTTACGCATATGCCACCGAGTCAGATAGGCGCTCGGCCCGCGGTACCATTTCTCAAAAGTCTGTGCATTTGCAGCAAAAATTGGTTGCAAATCCGCAAGTATTCGGTGTCATCGAGAAGAGACTTATTTGACAGCAAGTGTACGCAGTGACCTTGAAGCAGTTAGGGCCTTTGTCTACATGGGCTCCTCTTTTAACTCTAACAACAGTATTGCATAAAAAATCAAATGAAGATCTGCACTTGTCAAGGACAACTTCCTTGCCCGAAGAAGCCAATAGAGTACCAAATCTGATGCCTTTATACGAAGTCTGCTGGATGACACTAAACAAGAAATCCAGCATTGCAATACCTGAGAGATTCAAAGGCTATTACGTGCGCCCTTAGAACTAATCCTACAACTGCACTAGAAACTAAGTTACATCTTCCTCCAGTTGACATCTTTGGAAAGCTGATGACGAATAAAGCAGCATTATGGCTTAGGAAATCCTTGCAATTGGGTCATTAACAAGATCGCTGACAGGTGCGATGACTCCCTGTCGAGCCATTTGGAAAGCGGACAACCTAACTAAGGAAAATGAAGACACGAACCTCCCTGATAATAGAGGAGAACCGTATGCACCTATTAAATTGATAAAATTCTAATTTTTGCAAACAAAAGGTGGAACAATATGTCTCTCTTCAAAACAAATTTGGCCAGGATTGTGAACTTATTTCAGTCTGAGAAAGCTAGCGCCTTCATGGTGGAATTTCTGGTAAGCAGATCCCTCGTTGAATGATTAATGAAGAAACTGTGATGGCTAGGAAGAGGAGGAAGAAGAAAAACCCTATGCGAGTACTTTTTCGAAGAGCTTAACGATCCAGTTAGACTAGACATAGGCGAAAAAAAAAACGTCGTCATCAGGTCAAACTGGGAAGCCTCTATGCAAGTCTCCGGTGCTGTTAATGCGGTTTTTCCATAGTAGTACCCTTTGGATAATCTGTTGGTCTAAGTATGTCCCTGCTGAGCGGTGATAACCCAAACAGCTCTAGTAAAATTTTGACTAGAGAGCGTCTATATAAGTTCCTCATCATCCCGTCTTGTTTAGGGCATATAGGCATGAACGTTAACAGAGACTGATGAAGATATCCTCAGTAATTTTTTGGTTGATTTTCGGTCCCGTTCAACAGTTAAGCTCTATAAGGTGTACAGTGACATTGACCTGGTTAGAATAGTATGCAAGTCGGTCGTTTATGATGCGTAGGACATGTAGCTCGAAGAATCTTCGGATCCAACGTCAAGAAATATTCCAAATGAAGGCATCGGCCTTAACCAACTTGTACTGCACAACTGGAGGTAGCTTGTTTGTTAAGGCCCAACTCCGATCCGGACTGTAGCGCCATCTTGGTATGTAAGAAGCACCTTTGCAAGGAGGTTTGAATTATTCCTCCAAGCTTGGCATTGATATGCATTAAAGGATTTTTTTTCTATCCTTCATTACTCCTTAGTTGTTGGGTTCATTGGGGGTTTTAATAGTGTTTTCCTTTATCACCAGCTGAGTGAAATCGGTCTCAATTCTCATAAAGAGAACAGCTCCGGTCAAGTCAAAGAATTGACCAATTGTTTCTAACCACACTTCTGGACATCCGCTCCTCGAAAGGCTCAGATATTGAAACTTTTTCGATTTGGTTAGCGTTGATCAATCGTCATAGGATCGAAGGGCGAAATCGTTGCTGAAGGAATTCAGACTAAGTTCCACTTCCATTGGGGTAAGACTCGAATCGTCGATTAGACATGCTGAGGAAGTATAGTGCCGAAAGCCGTTCGATATATTCTAACATTCTGTCCATTGATTTCCTGGCTTTTTATTCAAAGGGACACCTAAAGCTTTGTCTAAAACTCATGATTCCATGGGACATAGGTGTGAAATTAGTCCCTATTAACCTTTCCCTTCGAAACTGCGGCTATCAGGAAGAGTCAACTTCATTTTCAAAGTCCATTCCAATGTTGACCGCACAAAATACTCAGTAGAGACCACTACTCTTCACAGTTGCTCACATCGTGTATGCACTTATAATTGCAACACTACCCAGAGCTGCATCAGTCCCCATATGTCCACGTAAAAGATCCATCCTTCTCGGCAAAGCAATTAAACTAAAAATACACAAAATCCATCATCAAACGCCATCACACGTTACAAATTGAGCATTAGGCGTGGAGAAATTACATTGCAAGACTTTTTGGCACGCTAAATCATTTTTAGCCTCAACTCTATAATTACACACTATTAACCGAGTAAAACATGCAATGCGATGCCTCCCAGTGCTGGCAGCCATGCCGCACCAAAAAGCCATTTGGAAGCAGGATATAAGGGTTTTTTTTTTATTTTTATTTCTCTCGGTCCTGTGCTCCCACGTCATTCCCCATGGGCCATACAAAATTCAGGATTCCTCAGCAATACAACTTACGCTTCATTAAATTGCAGCAGGAACGAGACTAGCTGTGTGGAAGACGAGACTGCAACTACCGGTCCGGGCCCGAGCCTGGGAGTAATGCAAACGTAGAAAAGCACTGCAATGCATTCACCATCGGTGCATAAATAATTTAAATTTTATACGATATCCTGGGACCGGAAAAGTGGGTCTCTCTTACATGCCAACCGCTGCCGTCGATGGTGGTGGTGGTGCTGGTGGTGGCAAGAAGGGAAACGGAAATGGATGCATTCTCCATTGGTGGAGCTGTAATGGTCAAAAATGCAATTCCAAGTGGATGTTCTCCAGTAAGCCGGTGAGATAAATGCGCTCGAATTTAAATGCTCAACTAGAAATGAAAGGATATTGATTGCAGTCTGAATTCAGGAGGTAGATACATTCTGTACGAAGAGGGCCCAGTTGCAAGGACTATACGGCAGTTGACTGTTGTCCCTTAACTGATGACGGGTATTGTGGCTTTGCCTTGTGGTTTTTCCGAGCTTTATTAGTCAAATTTTAATAATTTTAGGTTTCAGGCTGGTCGTTGTCGTCGTCCTCTCTCATGGGGACACACTCACAATCTTGTACGTAATGGGATCGGTTTGTAAATGGGATTTTGGCATCATTTATGTATGTAAGGCACGAGATGTGATTGATTTTGAAAAGCCATTCCTGCTGATGGAGGGCAATTGTGTTGGTAAGATGAGCAAACTGTTTTACGGGTAGAACAGTTGGAGAGTATTTGGGATGTTGGGAGTCCTTAACAGAAGAGAGAGTAGCTAGGACGATGAGTATTTGTCGAACCTACAAGTCAGTGAGACTAGTAAAACCATTTGATTTTCTTTCCTCCCTGACATGACGTGTCGTTCCGCTGACGTTTTGGGCATCGTTTTGAATCATTTGACGAGATCCTGCCGCATATTTATAGGTCACGAGTTTATCTCGTAGAAGAGGTGAAACTCAATGCACGTGGCCTGTATTCGTCAGGATAAAAGAGTTTTACAAGATGAATATCACTTACTTACACTTACCGACTTAGAGGCTCTTATAGGCGATGACCCACAAGAAACTAAATAGATTTGCCCCAAGCCAAGCTTCAGAACTATTTCTGATAAGCTTTGTCGGCCATTACAATCCGTCAAAAGTTCTGAGGGTTGTCTACAGGAAGGTTTCTGATCCATTACAGTTGATCAACTTTTACACAACATCAACAGAAAACAGATTCTAAACTCAGGGATAAGCAGAGGACATATAATCAGAGGCAAATATGAATCCGTCATCACTACATGATTCCAAAAACCCTTAATCACTCCAAAGGGTTGGAAGATCAATACTCTGTTTACTAGGAAAAAAAAAAATAAGTCTCCGGACGCTAACTTTAAAATATGTCTGCATCAGATCAGAATCTGGGAATCACGGTTGAATTAAAATTTATCAAAGCTTCCTAGGCTTGTTTTGTACAAAACCATGAGAGAGTTCAGTTCGCAGTGCAAGAGGATGTTGTCACTTCCAAGGAAATATAGTGCGTGCACAACTTCCTCCTGTTAAATCCCCTCGTCTCGATGATACAGCAAAGATTTGACACTTAAGAGTAGTCAGGAAAGTTCCTACGTACTTACAAGTAGAAACCTGATAGAGAGATTCCGTCGATCTCGAAGTTAATCCATCCTAGGCTGAACTAGTCACAAGAAAGTGTAAAATACCTCATAAAACTCCTCCAAAACTAAATGGTATTAAACTGCAATTTGCAGATCACCCCTAGGAAAGCTTCGATTACCCTGTATTCATCTAGGAAGGTTATGGGCCTAAATCGGGGTCTCCAGTCGCGGAATACTCTCTGGATTCAAACGTCGGACCCATTCTTATGTATGACATACTAGTTTTGTGGACGAAACTGAGCAAGAAAGGCAACATCGCAAAGCTTAAGAAGTTCAAAGTCCATCCTGGGGTACCCTTAGAATCACTTTTAGACCTGCACTCGAAATATTGTACCATCTTCTTCCTGTTGATATCTTTGGACAGCTTATACATATGGTCTTTAACGTCAACTTTATTTGCAGAAATTTGTAGGAAGCCGGAGAATCTGCAAAACAGATGTAAACAGACGGATCCAAGATAGCGTCTGAAACAGGTGAGGGATAGAATTAATGCGTGGTCCTGGATGTTTGTATCAGCACACGACTGCGAGATTTATTCAATCAGAAGTCACACCAATCCGTGAAACAGTGAATTGACTTTCGATAGAGTGCAGCACTATTGGTTTCTACATAAACAGTCAAGCTCCACTCTGAAAAATTCATTAAGTCCTCTAGAAAAAGTCGAAAAGGGATTCTGTATGAATGAATGAAGGTAATGCTAAGATCCGAACTGACTTCCTGATGACACTCACAGAGTATGTCCTGATGACCCTGATTTTGCCGAAAATATTACATGCGAATATCCTTGCATTTCTCGCAGTAGACTTAAACAAATTTATATGGGTTTCACCACCCCATTTGACTTCATCCCATCCTCACCGTAAAAGACCTCAGGTTTCTATATCAGAGTCCCTTAGGAATTCTATCTCCGCGCCAGTGCTAAAGAAAGTCACTTGAGCGTCTAGTTCAACGTTGTCATGTTTTAAAAAGTGTTCCCGGGTTAGTTTACCTTGATAAAGCCACGCTGAAGCATCAATGCAAGAAAAATAATCTATTTCCTGACTAGATTCGGCTTCCTCCAGCTTGAAACCAAATGATTGGCTGGACAAACCAGCGCAGAATCTAAGGTGCAAAAGTCGGTCAGTCTCCAGGAGAACAGATCCCCAGAACTGCAACCCAACTGTTCTATAAGAGGAATCCGCGACCTCGTGAACAATTCGATCAGTACTCATAATTGTTCCACTTCCAATGACATCCTTATAGCTTTCCAACATAATGAGAGAATCCTGGGTAATATAACCCAATTCCAGTCCAATTAATTCCTCGTCGGTAAAACTTCTGCGTATCCTCCGTCGGGTAATTCTCTATTCAAATCAAACAGAAATCCATATCTATTAAGTTGTACACATAGCTGCTTTGCATCCGCTTATTATATTCTATTAGATCCGCATCCTGTATCCGTGGTATAATCTTTATCTTGCGTATTACGATCACGATAATAATTTCTCAACTGACGCCATGCCAAGAGACAGGAAATGTAAGGATTCATTCATGATGTCGCCGGCTTTCATCTACCTTGGTGAGATTTTTTCTTTTCTTTTATTATACTCTGCAATCCTTCCATTTTTCCCAGTTGAAGGATAATCCTCCGATTGGATAAATCCATCAGGAATCTATTGATCGAAAATCTCTTGCATAAGGACACACGACGAGTGCCTGCAGTAATATAATATGGATGTACCCGTGCCGCTGAGTTGAAGTTGATGTTACACCAGTTGATGGTGTACGCGAAGTACAAGTATTCAATGAAAGGAACGAAGGAACGGTATTCGTTCCAACCGCGATTTCATAAAAAGGATAAAAGACAAAAAAAAATACGAAAGAGTATCTGAAATATGCCATCAATTTCTGTAAGCCTTCCTTTCTTCATCTTCTTGCATCAATTTGTTATAGCGGACGGGAAGTGTTTTTATATGAATGGCAGTACAATTGAATCCTTTTTTTTGTGGATTTTTCGTCCTTGTTACAAACAGGGAGAAAGGGAAAATGTACATTTTTTGTGTTATTTTCATTTTGATGGCGAGGATTCAAAGGTGTACTTGCTATGAAAATTTAATAAATACGAATAGGTTGGCTGTGAAAGGATGAAAGGGAGGGCATCCAAGCTTGAACTGTAGGTGAATCCTTTGATGGGACTAACAAGCTGGCTTATGATTGGTATTTTGGGTAAGAAAATGACATACCATGAATGTGTGTCAGTATTGAATTGAAAAGGATTTGAAGCAAGAGTGGATTTGATTAATAAAGGCGATGGCGTGGGTACAAGGACATGAGTCCCCCTTGTACTAGGACGACCTTGCTGATGATAGTTTTATAGTGCAACATAATACTTATGTACATCAGCTCGTTAAAAACTGGAAAGTATCAGATGAACACTCGATGGACTATGGTCTCGTTCGTCGAACTTCAATATAATCTTGAGGATGATGTTGGTGCATCATCATGAAAACGGTTGAGAACTCAAGTACATCTGACCTTCTTAGTGTAAAATACAGACTAACTGGATTCCGCTCTAAATTCCTGAGATTTCTGAGGTAAAACGCCGGAGATGAAGGTAGAATTAGGAAGAAAATGAGTAGTTTGGTGGCGTATACGTAATATTTTTTTTTTTAAATTTCAATATTTTCCATTTCCCGTACATAAGGATGCTAGATCCTGCATCGTAAAAATGAAAGCAACAACTAATGATGACAGTTTGCTTAGGTTCTCGAAGAAAGTAACTCCTAGATAGAGCGGTGCTTTTATGGGACAGAGCTGGGCAAGTATTATTCATAGGAGGTGAAGAATGATTTCTTGCTCCTCCTCAACCCTACAGCTTCTGCACAAGTCGTGTAAAAAGAGGTTCAGCGTTTTGGCATGTTGGGCTATCAGACAGTGTCCAGTGAGAATACAGATCCCGTCAATAGAACCAATTCCGCACTACGTTTCAGATCAAGTGTAGGCCAGATTTGCAACTAGATAGCGAGAGTTTGCATATCCAGGCTCAGTCATCCCATCAGCCTTGTGACTGCTGCAATCGAGCTATAGCGTCTCTAGGAGAGATAACCGGCGGGTAAAGGTGATCTTTGCAGTGAAAGAGCACGAATTTGATTGGCCCTTGACTTACTTACTTACTTAGGTGGCGCTACAGTCCGGGGTGAAGCTGGTCCTCAACCAACAAACCTCTCGAGTTAGCGTGATCTTTGGCTATCTATCTCTTCTACTTGGGCGCGCTACCTACCACGTTGTCTCTCGGCGTTGGAATCAACGACTCCTCGGCCCGGAGCGTTGATGTCCATTCGCTCCACATGTCCTACCCATCGCATACGACTAATGCGCAGTTTTTTGATGATGTCGCTGTAAATCTCCAAAGCTTGCAAACGCAAATGGGATCGAAAATTTTACGAAGAATCTTTCTCTCGATGCGACTGAGGGTATCTTCATCTGTTCTAGAGTCCATGTGCTAATATACCTGACAGACATAACATTTCAGTTGGGACAAGGGTCCCTGAAAGTCGCTACAAAAATGCCTCTTCTGGGAGACGGCAGGAGATTAGCTTGTCGGAAAAAACACATCAAATCTCTCCCAAAAGACTGTATATTAGCACATGCTACATAAGTATTCCTAATCATTCCTACTGAGGAACGAAACTCTTCATATTAATTGTCCTTTACTTAAGGATTCTTTACTTCAAAGATGAAAAGCAGTAGCCTTCAGCCTTTCAGTAGAAGTTTCAATTGCTTGAACGAGTAGGTAGTTCCAAGTTCTCTAAAGTCCTTGTATTAGGACAATGGATAGGTATATAGCTGACAAGCTAGTATCCTCTCCAACATATGTAGATGTCAAAGCTGTGTCTTGATATGCTTGTCCTTGTGGGTGCTGGGCTCACCTGGTTAGTGCGTTGGGCAGCGGAGCAACTCGCATCCCTTCTTTTGAGGCTCCTTGTACAATGGACCTAACTCTCCTATATATACCGTAAGCCTTATAAGAACCATAAATTCGCCGTCTTGTGGCAGGAATCTGAAACTCTGGGGTCGTAACTCTCAGTGTTGACAAAACAGACGAATCCTCTCATAGCTCTTAGCCTGACCAACTAAGATTCCCCTTCACAATAGCTGGATCTCATCCACTTTACGTTCCACATAAAGTTATCCAGTTCACTTGCAATATTCATGTTAACTACCTTCTTGACACTGTTCCGCCAATTTCTTATTAAAAATTAGGAACACCTTTACCAGACCTCAACTCATGGTGTCAATCACAGTAACTTTGAAAGTCAATTCCCCTTGTGAGCACTAAATTCCTTATATTACCGCTCCTGCAGTACCTATCTCTCGCACCGTTGCCTCACACTAACCTACGTTCGTTCCATTTCTTTCCGACATTTCCCACGTGTATTCCGTTACAAGAGTGGTATATTAACCATACACATGTCAATGACAGCACCAACCACAACAACTTGTAGAAAAAGTTTTACCACTCGCTGAGCACTCACCCTCACTCCCATCCACCCAACCACCCATCCACGGAAGAACGTCACCCTACGGGAGGAAAAAAAAAAAAAAAAGAAAAATTCAAGCCAACTTGAGGGGGTGGTTGGCTGACACACAAAAAAAAATTGCTTTCATACACTTTGCTCTTCTTTTACCTGTCAGCGTGGCCGCAAAAAGATAACTGCTTCCATTATTACGATCCCATCACCCCCACCCCACCAGGAGCAGCACTACCCACACTGGCACTGCTTTTGACATGTATATTACTTCTTACCCCCTCCGCCCTGCTGAAATTGTTGTAAGAAACTTTGTGCGTCGTCTTTTTTTCTGCTCCTTCGACATCATCTTTTCGAAACCCAACCCCTCCCCCCACAGCCCTTGCTCTGGTACTACTCAGCGCCAATTCTCAAAAGAACATAAAAAAGAAGAAGAAAAAAACGAAACCACCCCCGCCCATGCCGTCTAAAAGTAGACTCGACGCAAATGTGCGTGCACACTGACACTACGGGGGTAGGGGGTGTACAACATGGTAACTTTTTTTTAAATACGAAAGTTTCATTCTGAAAATTTGCAAAACGCAAGGTGAGACAACAGGACGAGAGCAGGAAAAGAAAACATCCCCCAGCACACTTAGAAGCGACGACGGCGGCAGCGGCAGCGGACTTCCTTGACAACCCTCTGACAGAAATCAATTTTAAAATGTTTTTCGTTTTTTTTTTTTGTGAGAACCCCCCCAGCGGAAAGTGGGTTTATTGCTTGGCGGATGCGTCATCAGGACAAATGGCCACTGGACACTGGCCCTGATTAATAACACTGACGTCCCTGTGTGCGTGTATGTGTGTGCATCATGTCGGTCGTCCTCAGTCTCAGTCTCAGTGGGAGAACAGGAAACGGAGAAATTAATAACACTCGATAAATATAACTCGAAATGGCATCTGGTTTCCGGGTATCTCTTGCCATTCAATACAAGACAAAGTGAAAGATGTCGATTGTATCCTTGAGGAGGATCCGAGGATCCCCTTTTAATTTTTCTCCCTTTTTTCCTGTCGAGAGTATTTATGACAGCACTGAGATAGCCAGGCGGTCAGAATAAACAACCCGTCGATAAAAAATTTAAACCTTCGTCAAACGGTATCGGGCCGTTCTTGCTGGGGTTGAGGTAGTCCTGTAGCCTGACCGGCCACGGATAGGTAGATCCTGGGAAATTAATGATGCAGCTTGTAATATCTGACAGGCTATATCGTGGCAACCAGATGGCTAGGTAGGTTGGCTATATCTTTTTTTTTCTCTTTTTTAATTGGAATATTTTTTCGGGACAGCTCTACGTTAGTGCGAGGAGTGGCTCAAGGGGGCTACCTTAATTAGGACATTCTTCATAATTTAGAAGCGTTTATTTTAAGGATTCCTACGGGAATATTTATAACCGAAGTCCCCTTGGAAATGCTTTGTGTCCTGCGGCGGGGAGGATGTAGAAATGCATTTAAATGAATTCACGGACTTTGAAATGAATTGTTTTGGTTTGTGGTTGGAGATGGCAGACATGAATAGCAAACTGACTGTCAGGAAGGGTGGGATTACAAGGGAACAACTGAGTTGTCAGGTATGGATGCTGCTACTTCAACACCATGAACTATGAACCTGAGCGCCCCGGGTGAAAACCGACTTTCACTCTCTAGATGTGCTCGTTGAAGATTAGAAGCCTCTTCTATTTTCGATGGAATCAACGTTGGCCTTTTTATTTTTTGTGGGATACTTCAACAGATTGGAAGCTCAGGTTTATAAGAATCTTAAAAACTATGTCAAGGAGTTCTCAGGTGATTGTAGACAAATGCATACATATGTCAGGATGAGGAATTATCGGCAAAAATCACCAGTATAATATAAATTCTCAATAATATAAATTCTTGGCGGAACAGGTCCATGGAACCCAGGGCCTAGCTTCTGACTACCATTCATGCTGTGCGTGTATTATTTTTTACACGAATGGAAGGTGCCTACTGTGTTATGCCATGACCAAGGAGCTTTCTCATGACAGTTGTACACTCGGATGTTTGTGAGATGCTCGCTTGAAGTAGGGCCGTGAAAGAAATTTTATGTCTTGTCTAGGGATTGAACATGGAACCGCTTCCTCTGCAGTCTAACGCACTAATCACTTGAGCTACGGTGCCAACAATCAAAGCAAAGTTGAAGCCAGATACTCTAGCATGTAATCTACTGCAATAGGTAGTCGCAGTAACAGGAAAGTCGAAACGCAGGCTTAAGATGATCAACCGTAGTTCTGGTGTGACTTGGGAGACAAGTGTGACAAGCAAGATTCAATAACCTTAAAATTTTGACCAAATTCAGAGAGCAAGGTTCTAAGGTCTTGTTTAGCTCTCGGTGCAGGCACTTTTACGTCGAAATTTCTATTTCTTTTAACATGACGGGTATGAACATTTAAAGCTATTGTGTGCCTCATAAGAGTTATTCATACCATTAAACACTTACCGAAGACAGTTCTAGATACCCACCATCTCGCTATTTCCTCAAACCACACATTTAGAGCCAGCTGCTCTGTTTCTGTGCACTCAAGGCACAAACTAGCTTAGCTGCTGCCTCGAAATGGATATTGGAAACAGAAAATTTTTCAACCAAAAATTGTATGAAAAGAGGGCCATGTATAGCCCACAGATCTTGATACCCACCATCTCGCTATTTCCTCAAACCACACATTTCGAGCCAGCTGCTCTGTTTCTGTGAATTCAAAGCACAAACTAGCTCAGCAGCTGCCTCGAAATGGAGATTGGAAACAGAAAATTATTCAACCGAAAATTGTATGAAAAAAGGGCCATGTATAGCCCGCAGATCTAGATACCCACCATCTCGCTATTTCCTCAAACCACACATTTCGAGCCAGCTGCTCTGTTTCTGTGAATTCAAAGCACAAACTAGCTCAGCTGCTGCCTCGAAATGGAGATTGGAAACAGAAAATTTTTCAACCGAAAATTGTATGAAAAAAGGGCCATGTATAGCCCGCAGATCTAGATACCCACCACCTCGCTATTTCCTCAAACCACACATTTCGAGCCAGCTGTTCTGTTTCTGTGCACTCAAGGCACAAACTAGCTTAGCTGCTGCCTCGAAATGGATATTGGAAACAGAAAATTTTGCAACCAAAATTTTATGAAAAAAGGGCCATGTATAGCCCACAGAACTCGATACCCACCATCTCGCTATTTCCTCCAACCACACATTTCGAGCCAGCTGTTCTGTTTCTGTGCACTCAAGGCACAAACTAGCTTAGCTGCTGCCTCGAAATGGAGATTGGAAATAAAAAATTTTTCAACCAAAAAAAAAGGGTCATGTATAGCCCACAGATCTAGATACCCACCATCTCGCTATTTCCTCAAACCACACATTTCGAGCCAGCTGTTCTGTTTCTGTGCACTCAAGGCACAAACTAGCTTAGCTGCTGCCTCGAAATGGATATTGGAAACAGAAAATTTTGCAACCAAAATTTTATGAAAAAAGGGCCATGTATAGCCCACAGAACTCGATACCCACCATCTCGCTATTTCCTCCAACCACACATTTCGAGCCAGCTGTTCTGTTTCTGTGCACTCAAGGCACAAACTAGCTTAGCTGCTGCCTCGAAATGGAGATTGGAAATAAAAAATTTTTCAACCAAAAAAAAAGGGTCATGTATAGCCCACAGATCTAGATACCCACCATCTCGCTATTTTCTCAAACCACACATTTCGAGCCAGCTGTTCTGTTTCTGTGCACTCAAGGCACAAACTAGCTTAGCTGCTGCCTCGAAATGGAGATTGGAAACAGAAAATTTTTCAACCGAAAATTGTATGAAAAAAGGGCCATGTATAGCCCGCAGATCTAGATACCCACCACCTCGCTATTTCCTCAAACCACACATTTCGAGCCAGCTGTTCTGTTTCTGTGCACTCAAGGCACAAACTAGCTTAACTGCTGCCTCGAAATGGATATTGGAAACAGAAAATTTTTCAACCAAAAATTGTATGAAAAAAGGGCCATGTATAGCCCACAGATCTAGATACCCACCATCTCGCTATTTCCTCAAACCACACATTTCGAGCCAGCTGTTCTGTTTCTGTGCACTCAAGGCACAAACTAGCTTAGCTGCTGCCTCGAAATGGAGATTGGAAACAGAAAATTTTTCAACCGAAAATTGTATGAAAAAAGGGCCATGTATAGCCCGCAGATCTAGATACCCACCACCTCGCTATTTCCTCAAACCACACATTTCGAGCCAGCTGTTCTGTTTCTGTGCACTCAAGGCACAAACTAGCTTAGCTGCTGCCTCGAAATGGAGATTGGAAACAGAAAATTTTTCAACCGAAAATTGTATGAAAAAAGGGCCATGTATAGCCCGCAGATCTAGATACCCACCACTTCGCTATTTCCTCAAACCACACATTTCGAGCCAGCTGTTCTGTTTCTGTGCACTCAAGGCACAAACTAGCTTAACTGCTGCCTCGAAATGGATATTGGAAACAGAAAATTTTTCAACCAAAAATTGTATGAAAAAAGGGCCATGTATAGCCCACAGATCTAGATACCCACCATCTCGCTATTTCCTCAAACCACACATTTCGAGCCAGCTGTTCTGTTTCTGTGCACTCAAGGCACAAACTAGCTTAGCTGCTGCCTCGAAATGGAGATTGGAAACAGAAAATTTTTCAACCGAAAATTGTATGAAAAAAGGGCCATGTATAGCCCGCAGATCTAGATACCCACCACCTCGCTATTTCCTCAAACCACACATTTCGAGCCAGCTGTTCTGTTTCTGTGCACTCAAGGCACAAACTAGCTTAACTGCTGCCTCGAAATGGATATTGGAAACAGAAAATTTTTCAACCAAAAATTGTATGAAAAAAGGGCCATGTATAGCCCACAGATCTAGATACCCACCATCTCGCTATTTCCTCAAACCACACATTTCGAGCTAGCTGTTCTGTTTCTGTGCACTCAAGGCACAAACTAGCTTAGCTGCTGCCTCGAAATGGATATTGGAAACAGAAAATTTTTCAACCGAAAATTGTATGAAAAAAGGGCCATGTATAGCCCGCAGATCTAGATACCCACCATCTCGCTATTTCCTCAAACCACACATTTCGAGCCAGCTGCTCTGTTTCTGTGCACTCAAGCCACAAACTAGCTTAGCTGCTGCCTCGAAATGGAGATTGGAAACAGAAAATTTTTCAACCAAAAAAAAAGGGCCATGTATAGCCCACAGATCTAGATACCCACCATCTCGCTATTTCCTCAAACCACACATTTCGAGCTAGCTGTTCTGTTTCTGTGCACTCAAGGCACAAACTAGCTTAGCTGTTGCCCCGAAATGGATATTGGAAACAGAAAATTTTTCAACCAAAAATTGTATGAAAAAAGGGCCATGTATAGCCCACAGATCTAGATACCCACCATCTCGCTATTTCCTCAAACCACACATTTCGAGCCAGCTGTTCTGTTTCTGTGCACTCAAGGCACAAACTAGCTTAGCTGCTGCCTCGAAATGGATATTGGAAACAGAAAATTTTTCAACCAAAAATTTTATGAAAAAAGGGCCATGTATAGCCCACAGAACTCGATACCCACCATCTCGCTATTTCCTCAAACCACACATTTCGAGCCAGCTGTTCTGTTTCTGTGCACTCAAGGCACAAACTAGCTTAGCTGCTGCCTCGAAATGGATATTGGAAACAGAAAATTTTTCAACCAAAAATTGTATGAAAAAAGGGCCATGTATAGCCCACAGAACTCGATACCCACCATCTCGCTATTTCCTCAAACCCCACATTTCGAGACAGCTGTTCTGCTTCTGTGCACTCAAGGCACAAGCTAGTTTAGCTACTGCCTCGAAATGGATATTGGAAACAGAAAAATTTTCAACCAAAAATTGTATGAAAAAAGGGCCATGTATAGCCCACAGATCTAGATACCCACCATCTCGCTATTTCCTCAAACCCCACATTTCGAGCCAGCTGTTCTGTTTCTGTGCACTCAAGGCACAAACTAGCTTAGCTGCTGCCTCGAAATGGATATTGGAAACAGAAAATTTTTCAACCAAAAATTTTATGAAAAAAGGGCCATGTATAGCCCACAGAACTCGATACCCACCATCTCGCTATTTCCTCAAACCCCACATTTCGAGACAGCTGTTCTGCTTCTGTGCACTCAAGGCACAAACTAGCTTAGCTGCTGCCTCGAAATGGATATTGGAAACAGAAAATTTTTCAACCAAAAATTTTATGAAAAAAGGGCCATGTATAGCCCACAGAACTCGATACCCACCATCTCGCTATTTCCTCAAACCCCATATTTCGAGACAGCTGTTCTGCTTCTGTGCACTCAAGGCACAAGCTAGTTTAGCTACTGCCTCGAAATGGATATTGGAAACAGAAAATTTTTCAACCAAAAATTTTATGAAAAAAGGGCCATGTATAGCCCACAGAACTCGATACCCACCATCTCGCTATTTCCTCAAACCCCATATTTCGAGACAGCTGTTCTGCTTCCATGCATTCAAAGCACAAACTAGCTTAGCTGCTGCCTCGAAATGGATATTGGAAACAGAAAATTTTTCAACCAAAAATTGTATGAAAAAAGGGCCATGTATAGCCCACAGATCTAGATACCCACCATCTCGCTATTTCCTCAAACCACGCATTTCGAGCCAGCTGTTCTGTTTCTGTGCACTCAAAGTACAAACTAGCTTAGCTGCTGCCTCGAAATGGATATTGGAAACACAAAATTTTTCAACCAAAATTTTATGAAAAAAGGGCCATGTATAGCCCACTGAACTCGATACCCACCATCTCGCTATTTCCTCAAACCCCATATTTCGAGACAGCTGTTCTGCTTCTGTGCACTCAAGGCACAAGCTAGTTTAGCTACTGCCTCGAAATGGATATTGGAAACAGAAAATTTTTCAACCAAAAATTTTATGAAAAAAGGGCCATGTATAGCCCACAGAACTCGATACCCACCATCTCGCTATTTCCTCAAACCCCATATTTCGAGACAGCTGTTCTGCTTCCATGCATTCAAAGCACAAACTAGCTTAGCTGCTGCCTCGAAATGGATATTGGAAACAGAAAATTTTTCAACCAAAAATTGTATGAAAAAAGGGCCATGTATAGCCCACAGATCTAGATACCCACCATCTCGCTATTTCCTCAAACCACGCATTTCGAGCCAGCTGTTCTGTTTCTGTGCACTCAAGGCACAAGCTAGCTTAGCTGCTGCCTCGAAATGGATATTGGAAACAGAAAATTTTTCAACCAAAAATTGTATGAAAAAAGGGCCATGTATAGCCCACAGAACTCGATACCCACCATCTCGCTATTTCCCCAAACCAGACATTTCGAGCCAGCTGCTCTGTTTCTGTGAATTCAAAGCACAAACTAGCTCAGCTGCAGCCTCGAAATGGATATTGGAAACAGAAAATTTTTCAACCAAAAATTTTATGAAAAAAGGGCCATGTATAGCCCACAGAACTCGATACCCACCATCTCGCTATTTCCTCAAACCACACATTTCGAGCCAGCTGTTCTGTTTCTGTGCACTCAAGGCACAAACTAGCTTAGCTGCTGACTCGAAATAGAGATTGGAAACAGACAAATTTTCAATCAAAAAAGGCTTATTATGATGATGATGAGTTGGTGATGCTGAAATACGTACTTCCACTGAATTATGTTTGTTTTCAATCCTCATTTTTTCCCTTAATGTGTAAAGCAGGCCCATAAGGTTTTGTCAATAAAATTTGTGGTCTAGACTTACTCTGAAATATTTTCCATTTTTACTTGCACCTATACCTATAGGGCAAGTATTGCAATCGTGAAAAAAATCGAACTCGAGATTTTAATCAAACTTGACATTACTATGATGGAGAAGTCCAAAAAAGTAGGTCCGGCAATTCCGTCTGTCTGTCTGTCTGTCTGTCTGTCTGTCTGTCTGTCAGTCTGTCTGTCTGTCTGTCTGTCTGTCTGTCTGTCTGTCTGTATATTCGACTACAGCCTAAACGGCTGGACGGATTTACTTCAAACTTCATATATAGGGTCTGTAGGATATTCCCTAGAGGCGAAATTTGAATTTTCATTCTAACCTCAAAATTAAGGGTAGTTTACTTAAGGCCGATTTCAGTTAAAATGGATTTTCTCGAAAACGGCTCTAACGATTTCGATAAAATTTGATGTGTGGGTTAGTTTGGGCATATGCTATAAGGTGGCATACCACGTTTTTCACGAAAAATTCGAATAACGGTAATAATGAAAATCAGCTGTTTCTCGGGTATTTGTGCGGCGATTGGGCTAAAAACTATTATTTGTAGGTTATAAGACAAGTGGAAAATAATGGCATACCAAATTTTGCAATGCCACGCCCACTTTTTTAAAACTTATTTTTTTTCAAAATTTTTACTAGAAATTGAGAAAAAATTATTTAAGCAAAATAATAGGCCTTAAAATTCTCTATAATTCACTCAAACACCCTATCTGGCCACGCCCACTTTTTATGGGCATTTTTATAAAAACAAAACATTGAGTAAACTCCAACAATGTTATCACTATTATTCCATCGAAACGCGGAATGCCACGCCTACTTTACTGGGAAGAGCAAGACTTGGACTTTAATCCTGATAAAATTATACACTTATAGCATTACGGTGCAAGTACGTACGACCCAGTCGTGCACTTTATTTTTTTTTGAATATCGAGTTGCGCACCTTTCAGTGTTAGTGTTTGGAGGTTGAAGTCTCTGCAGGACCAGAAGAGACAGATTTAGTCGAGATGACATCTGATCACAAAGTATTTAATTCAAATCCTAATTTCCTATTTGGAATATGTAACTGTAATCGAATTGTATTCACCTAAACACAGACACAGACTGACAGGTGCAATATCGAATTGAAAATTTACTCATTTCAAGTCGATACGCTTGTGTGACAGTGACAGTCCTTAGAGTACACCAAAAACTTCCAATGATGCATGACAATTTAATTTAATTAAATTTCCGGCTAAATTACCGAAATCATTTAAACGATACATCTATACAGAGGGAAACGCATTGCTGATGAGGTAGACGGACAGGCTAAAGGGTAAAGTCTGATTGCTTTTACACCACGCGCAGGAAAACGTTTGCCAAATTGAATGGCCAAATAGAATTGTATTGTAATGGGGAATTTGTTTATAAATTTATGCTGCGATAATGTAGGCGGATGAGCAAATACCAGTTATTGGGCTTATCACTATCCAAAATGAGTTATTATGCTGCTTAGCTAACCAGACCACGATTTGACTGTTTCAAATTGAAATGCAACGTGTGGGGCTGTTGGGTTTTGAAAATTTCCAATTTAGTATTTAACAATGGAAATGGATTTCTTTTTTTTCGGAGGAAATTGAAGTTCCTTTACATACAATCATGCTGGGTGGGGCAATGGTTTACAATCATTTACTAGCCAAACCTCAGACGGGCTTTTAATTGCATGAAAGCAGCCTATGGGTTCATCATTTCATTTGTCTACCACTAGGTTTGCCTGGAGAACTTACTATTAGGGAATATTTAGTGTAGAATGGGTGGCTGCATATACAGCTAGCAGTCGGTTCCATTGTGAAACCCTATAGCGAATAACCTAATGAGAACAAATGAGCTTAAAGCTAAGCGGCATCCCTGAACTAACCCGGCATTGTTATGAAACTCATAATGCCCAGGTCTTTGAAAAGCTATTCGCCGAGGCCCGTTTTCCTAGTCCCTCACAACCTAAGGCTTTTGCATAGATAGTGAAATGTGCTCCTCATCAGTCTCTAGTCGTACTCTCTTTTGGTGGGCCACCAGGAGGTTGTGGCCGGTCTTGGTAGATACTATCTTAACATGAACTCCATCCAAACTCTGTCTTTATCAATAGTATGTCAACTTGCGTCATTCTAGCTATGATTACGTCACAATATATCATACCAACAGCACTGGACCAAAAACCTAACCTTGCGGCACACCTCCTGTCACCTTTTGCTCCGTCACCCCATCTCTGTGTTCTAAGACTTAATCCTCTGCCTAATTTGAGACAGAATACGATACGAAACGTATTTAGGTCAAACTTGATATTCCATAATGAAACAGATGTACTTATGTATGTGTTTTACACAAAACCAATCATTTGCAGTGTACCCGAGTAAGAAGATACTTAATATGAACTCTCCCCTTCTACTACCAAATTCCTTACTACCCCCCAGGCGTCCTTTCAAAAACTGTTGAAAATGCCATTTTCCCGCAGTCTACTTCAAAGGATATTCATATTTCTCCTGTTTTCAACTGCTCTGGCTTGAGATTACATAGAAATTCAATCAGTATGTTGCAGCATCAGGTAGCAGGGGCAGAGTAAAAGCCTTACGGAAACCTGTCGGTTAGCATGGAAATAATTGAAAACTAATACCGGTAAAATAATACGATTTTGAAAATCTGTCGATTTCCATCGAAAACAGTTCACCTCACATGACCCCATCAATTGAATAGACCGAGCAGAGACAGGAAGTGGAAACTGGCTTTTGAACTTTACTACCATCTCTCCGCAGAGGTGTCCTTCAGTGGGAAGGGGTTGGAGGGGGCGTTCTAATCAACAACTTTTGTTAAGTGACGTTTTCCTTTCTCTGCAAATGCAAGGATTATGAAAAATTCCCAATTTAAGATGCTCACCTTAGGTACACACGCCATTGTACAATGCGTTCCACACCAGGACACGAAGAGGGCTCCTCCGCAATTCACAAAGCGAATAATGAAAGTCTGGAATCCTTGTCAATTTGTATTACCAATTTAGCGTAACGTCTACGGTTGATTGGGTACATCACGTAACGGAGTTGGGTGTTCCAAAAATAACAGACTTTCAAATCTTCTTCAACAAATCGAATTTTAGAAGACGTCAAAGCTTTCTTAATGTTTTCATATGTTTTCCCGTCGAAATACGACACAGGATGCTGCGGGTGGAGAGTGCCACCCACGTCTATACGTAGTATAATCCGATTTGCCTGAAGGAGAACACTGAAGACAAAGGAAAATTCAGTGCGCGAGGTGGGTGGAGTGGGCCCTCTGTCTCCTGAGAAAAGACGTGTTCCCGAAGGACTATTTGAATGTGCAATGTGCCAGGCGGTCTCTGGTGTGACGTTGTTCACGAAGCACAAAAGAATTACATGGTGCATTCACAATGGAGTTGTCTCGTTATTTTAGAATTCGCATATCCGCATGTGTAACTTTGTGTTCATTGCCAATACGATACAAAAGCATGCCTCCTTCCAGCGACGACGCCAAAATGAGAACGACTACGACTACGCCAACGACTACGCCAACGACTATGAGAATGAGGATGAGGATGGCAATGACAACAATGAAAGTGTAAAATTGACGTGAGACTAGATGTCGTGCATTTCTTGAAGGATGCTGGTACTGCATAAGGAAGGTGGCACATTGGAGGGTGTTGCAAATATTTAGGTCAAAATTATTTGCACCGGATGAACAGAAAGTATTTTTGTGATGAGAACTTATGTAGATACATACTGTGGAGGATGCGGAGAGTTTTTTTGTTTTTTTTTAAAGAAAGTAATTAAAGTTGCCTTTGAGCAAACGATGAAGGCTTCGGGAAATATTAACAAGTGAGTGGGGTTATTATGTTTTTTACATCTGTACGCAAGGACACTTTTCCAACTTATAATGGAGATAGAAGGAAACTTTTCTTTTTCCTTTTTTTTCGTTCTCATGTAAAGTGACGTGCTATGCACTTAGAGGTGTTTTAATGTCCGGAAGGATTCGAAGTAAATGCAGTTTTGATAGACTAGATTTGGAAGGCCTATATGTCGATGGTAGCGAATCCATCAGTGAATGCTCGATTAAATCCTTCAGAGTTGGTTGGAAAAGTTTGATTAATTTGTTCGAGTGTGTCTTTTTATTCACAAGGAACTATGATTGTACAGTGGTGGTTCAATTGTGTCCTCAAACGTTGCCTCTTTTCCAATGAAAAAAGAACTCAATATGATACTGCAGGTAGAACGTCAGAATTGCATAATCTATTGGAAAGACGAAACGTTTACGACTTTCTTACAAAATTTCTTCGAAATTTCAAGAATGAAGTTCTAGGACTGTTCAATTCTGAGAGAATTTATGCAAATGTTTGTGAGACAGCTTCATGGATCTAGCTCCTGACAACCATTAAGTTTGTGTACTTGGCACGAAAGAGCCAGGGTTTCTATTGAACTACCTATATATCAGTTGCTGGCCTTAAGGCCCCTTTCTCCATAGTAATTCCTTTTACCCATACTTTCTTTGGATATAAACATAGACATCAAGACAGCTAGCCTACATTTTTTGTAATCTACCTTATCCTTCGTGAAAAGTTCTTTATGTAAGGAAGCTAGGAAGCAGAAAATGATAGTTAGAGCCAAAAAAGCCTGAACTATTTTTAAACGATTTCAATTGTATTGCTAAACATTTAGCGTTTATTTCGAGTTGAAATTTGAAATACGTTCAAAAAGTGTAGATGAATATGATATTTAAAAGGATATTAGGCATTAAAGCCTACGAAAATTCAAATATACTCCTGCATTGCATTGCAAAAATCAAACATACCTACTTAAGGAGATGGTTGTCTTAAGAGCAAAGAACCACTGGGACATAGCGTCTACACACTTATTTGGAATACTCCCTACTTTTTCCGCAGAATGGTTGGTCCAACAAGGAAGTAGGAAGGAAGGAAGGAAGGAAGGAAGGAAGAATTACGAGTCAAATTAATACCAATATTAGTAAATCTTTGAGGTCTAAAACGTTGAAGACCAATAGCTCTATTCCTGTGCACTGACACGCCACACTCTCAGTGCCTCATTTCATAGTCATAACCAACTCTACTCTCAAGACATTCGGCAAAAAAATGGCCTCAGTCCTTGAATGTTTTGCTTATTTGTCATTAGTCTGATGGGTGAAGGTTGAGAGGTTTTGTTTAACTTGAACCGCAGTGTATGGCTGCATGGCTTTGCCCACGTTACGTCAGGCTCAAGACCTCAGGTAGTGCCTTTAAACTCTAGTAGGTCTCTTGTCAGAAAGTTGACAGTACATTTGTAAAAGGCATACTATGTACTGAGTGTCAAGTACTTGTCCCCTAGTACTGGGGCATCATTCGGGAAATTGGTCTCAGATTCTACTAATGCTCAACAGTCAGATTGTGGCCTTGGACCTTGGACTTTGTCTTTTATGGATTTGTTTACTTATTGTAGAAAAAGGATCAACAAAGGCAAGAGGAGTAGCTTACAGCTAGATCCGTTTTGTTGGAAACACAAATTAACCCATAGATACTTATATGGATCTCCAAATATTGGAAAGTAGATTGCTTTAAATTCCACACATTCGGGCCATGACTTACCTTCTAAAATAAGTGTATCTGCACCTCTCTATTATGCCAACTTTGTATAGTCATCTAGTCCGTACTCAAAGCCAATATATGGGTAAAAGTGGATGGAAACCTTGGCTATAAATCTCCAAAAGGACGAAAGTCTGAGCCAATATTAAAGAGTTGTCAGAAAACTAGAAATATTCAGTAAGGTTTGCCATTCCATCATGCATCGTTTCATGGTGACCGACATCGCACTGTGGAAAGTTTAAGCGTGAGTATACTTTTTGGACCTTAAGACAATAATCAGACACAGATTGGTGCGATATGAAGAAAACAAAGCAGTCTTAGCGGCCAGTATCGTAGCAGCTGAATTGGGCATCGTTAGAGAGTCAACTCGAGACGAAATAACTCCGCATATATTGTATCAAGTCATCGAAGTCCGACCGCTCGAAGCACTGTCACCGAAGACGAGGAGACCATTTGAATAATGTGCTATTCCCACATAATGGCATGAATGTAGCTTCAAAATGAAGCCAGAATATAAAACAGAAACAGAATATCTGGCTTGAGTTGCGCTAGGAGAAGCCAGGACCAAGTGGTAGGTATCTGGTTCGGTGGCGTATGCGTAACCATTTTTTTCATAAATTTTTTCCTTCCAAAAAAGCAGCTGAAAGCAAAGGATATTCTTTATGCGTTTAAATTTATGGAAAAGACACTATATCCATAAGAATGGACCAATAGGGAAGGTATCGTGTAAGGTGATCCAAGCTCAAATGCTTAAAAGAAAAAATGGTCTACATAACCCAAGGCCAGTTGTACTCGGTCGTAATTCTCGGCAGGATACCACAGAATCTAGAAAATCATCACTCTACCCCTAAAGACAGCGCAGACTTCAAAAATGACTCCTTATGGACTTATAGTACATGCCAACCCAACCCAACCAATCATAATCACTGAACAATGCGGTGATGGATAAAGGACGCAGCTCTAAGCAACGGCCTTTATGTACATTAATTCCTTTCTTTCACAGATTTACCCACAGTACCTGCATGTCCTCAAAGCATTGCGTATCCAATTTTCAGTCAAAACCGACTTTCAATTCCATGATCGCCAAAAGGCAATTCAATTGCAACATATCCTGTGTAATCGACCAACATTCGTTTATTGCCAAACCCCACTAGCAATCCGTTCAACTGCACTCGCATGTACAAATGTACACAGCTGCTTAATTGAAATTCGTATTCCCAATTAATTCGGCCCTTTCGTACCGAAAAGCTTCTCGAAAACCATATTTTCGTCCTCGACATCAAGTCCTCGAGTGCATTCTAATTAAATTTCATATTACAATCGAAGCGTAAATCCAGCCAGCCACTGCATTCAACGGTAATGAAGGAAATAATTGCCGCACAACGTTTTCAACGCATAATGACGCAATTACCATCTCGTTTGGAAATTCTCTGAGATTTCCAATTCAATATGAAATTCATATCCCTTAGTAGCCACTACCATCCAACCGCCACTTCAGAGCCGTTCAATGAGCCAGAAAGGGGCAAAAAAAAACACCAACTGGGCCACGTACATGTACACCCACCGCCCGGCGACAGAGAAACAATTTTCACACATTCCGATTGCGATCCAATTGGGTTACATTGTGTTGACCGCATTCGCAGGATATTTAGTGCGCATTGTGTTGGCAAATCACCCGTGTTTTGGGTGTGCGTCGGTATGATTCACAGCTTGTCCGTGTGTGCTTCCGGTGAAATCTTTACTCCCCAAATATCCACGGACTTACAGTTTATCCGGCCCAGGATACACCGGTACCATTCGGGTATCGGGTGGCTTGCATCTACTGCATACTCATTTGGAAACCTCTAAATAGTCGATGCCGATGCTGGTCGTTGCATTTTGGGGTTTTGAATTACCTCCGATGTCCGGCGGCGGCCCCAAGTTGAACTCCTCATTAAATCAGTCCAATGGAAGGTAATTAAATCGCTGTGCACCTACTTGTCTAGTAGTTTTGGTTGGTGTAACTCAATCGGACTATGGGTCCCGGTGGGTGTGTGGCTCAAAATGTGAATCAGATGGTCACGGTGTGGACAGATGACGTGTGTCCTTCGATTTCATAGGAGTTGAATGCGTGCGTGAAGAGGAAGCGAAGCAGAAAGTTCGACCACTGTTGTGAACACGGTGGAAATATATTCTCTGCGGGTGATTTGGCACAGAAAAAAGGACTCGTCCACACATAATGCGGGGTTGAATTGAGATTCGTCCGCTTGGCTACGGATAATTGCGTCAGAATGCGAATATGAGGAAACATTGGTGTGGTCAACAGTGACCACACATATTATTTGCATCGATGGGAGGTTTTTTTTGCGTTTTGCAAAATGTGGATCGTATTGTTAATTGTGGTAGTTGATTGAAGGACATATCACGTTTAACATGATTTCGTGGCGGAACAGTTATTGGGCTTTTTAAGTCAATGTTGCTGCGAGAGGTTTTAATGACACAAATCCCAATCAATAGAATCGGAGGGCAGTAAAATGGGAGGAAAATATTTTTCACAGAGATGTCTACCATAGCGATGGTATGTAGTGGCTTAACAGCAACAGTAACAAATGACACCCGCACGAAGAGTTAATGAATGAGGACAGGACTATGACTGCATCTGATCTGATATTTCTACTTGGAACTGACTCCACGAAGTACAACAAAATTTTGCAAATGTTGGTGTCATCCTCATCCCCATTCCCATCTCCATCTCCATCATCCTCATCTCCATCTTCCTCATCTTCCTCATCTTCCTCATCTTCCTCATCTCCATCTTCCTCATCTTCCTCATATTCCTCATATTCCTCATATTCCTCATCCTCCTCATCTTCCTCATCTGCCTCATCTTCCTCATCTTCCTCATCTTCCTCATCTTCCTCATCTTCCCCATCTCCATCTCCATCTCCATCTCCATCTCCATTTCCATTTCCATTTCCATTTCCATTTCCATCTTCCTCATCCTCATCCTCATCCTCATCCTCATCCTCATCCTCATCCTCATCCTCATCCTCATCCTCATCCTCATCCTCATCCTCATCCTCATCCTCATCCTCATCCTCATCCTCATCCTCATCCTCATCCTCATCCTCATCCTCATCCTCATCCTCATCCTCATCCTCATCCTCATCCTCATCCTCATCCTCATCCTCATCCTCATCCTCATCCTCATCCTCATCCTCATCCTCATCCTCATCCTCATCCTCATCCTCATCCTCATCCTCATCCTCATCCTCATCCTCCTCATCTTCCTCATCTTCCTCATCTTCCTCATCTTCCTCATCTTCCTCATCTGCCTCATCTTCCTCATCTTCCTCATCTTCCTCATCTTCCTCATCTTCCCCATCTCCATCTCCATCTCCATCTCCATCTCCATTTCCATTTCCATTTCCATTTCCATTTCCATTTCCATTTCCATTTCCATTTCCATCTTCCTCATCCTCATCCTCATCCTCATCCTCATCCTCATCCTCATCCTCATCCTCATCCTCATCCTCATCCTCATCCTCATCCTCATCCTCATCCTCATCCTCATCCTCATCCTCATCCTCATCCTCATCCTCATCCTCATCCTCATCCTCATCCTCATCCTCATCCTCATCCTCATCCTCATCCTCATCCTCATCCTCATCCTCATCCTCATCCTCATCCTCATCCTCATCCTCATCCTCATCCTCATCCTCATCCTCATCCTCATCCTCATCCTCATCCTCATCCTCATCCTCATCCTCATCCTCATCCTCATCCTCATCCTCATCCTCATCCTCATCCTCATCCTCATCCTCATCCTCATCCTCATCCTCATCCTCATCCTCATCCTCATCCTCATCCTCATCCTCATCCTCATCCTCATCCTCATCCTCATCCTCATCCTCATCCTCATCCTCATCCTCATCCTCATCCTCATCCTCATCCTCATCCTCATCCTCATCCTCATCCTCATCCTCATCCTCATCCTCATCATCATCCCCATCCTCATCCTCATCATCATCCTCATCCTCATCCTCATCCTCATCCTCATCCTCATCCTCATCCTCATCCTCATCCTCATCCTCATCCTCATCCTCATCCTCATCCTCATCCTCATCCTCATCCTCATCCTCATCCTCATCCTCATCCTCATCCTCATCCTAATCATCATCATCCGAGACGAAATCTTCTCCAACTTTCGTTGAATCCTAATTTATTGTTCAAGGATCAGACTGTCTAAGGAAACTTCATTACGTAATCCCCCTTGTAAGTGTCACTTATTAACCATCCCCACCTCCTGTCTGGCATTGCCCACCTTTTCCATCAAATCCCCAAGCTTGGTCATTTCCTCGAAACTGATTTCCAACCACTACGCAGCACTTCCTCCAAACTTCGAAGAATTTCCATAATTTCCCTAAAAGACATTTACTTACATCCAGCAATCCCCTAAGTACGCTTCTTCGCATCAACAAAGTCACGACTCCTTATCCAAACCGAACAACATCCCCCTCACACTTGAAAAGGACGAATTTAACATAAAAAAAAGAACGGCGCGTCCCACCCGGATGTTCGCACGATTGAACGTATCCGCTTTGAAAAAATTTACATTTTCAATCATACATTCTAAATGCCATCTACTAGAATTGGTAACCACCTACCAGGACGACAGGCAAATTTAGCACACCTGGCATATTACAGTCCTCGCCGAGAAAAAAAAAATTGCAAAAATGGAACAAAATTCACTCCACGTGCTTGATTCATTGAATATGTGACAGGCAGCTGTGGGTATGGCGTAAAAAATCAGCAACCAACACCTATTCCTTCCCACAACCGAAAGATCCTTATGCGAATAAAAATTTACCAACATCCTGTGCTATGTTGACTAAGAACCAAATCCCTGCGCGTATTCCACTCATTCATCCGAGAGTAATTTATTTATAGAATTTCTTCTAAGTACACGTAATCCTCTCACTGCCTTAATCCCTTATTCAAAGAACGTAAGGATATACACGCAGATCCTTGACTAACACAGCAGAGACAGCAAAGAAAAAAAAAAACGAAACACAAATCACCAGATCCAACAAGGACATCACGCCTCCCGCAAACATTATTTCATGCGGAAAAATTAAGTCAAACCTTTTGATCATTCTAATTAAGTAAGAACATTCAATTTCTTGACACTCCTTGAGTTCCAGATGGCGGCTCGGAGGAGCAACAGCAACAAAACAGAGAAAGAAAAACAACAACACTGCGGCGGCGGCGGAGACGGTGACGGTGACGGCGGCAATGGAGAGAAGAAGTAATTCAAAAGTTAACTTTCCCCAGCAGCCACCCGCCACAACCCACAGGACTAATTGAAACCGGATGCTCTTGACATCGTCTTCGTTTTAATTGTACACAGGGGAGCAGGGGTGCGGGTGCTTCGTATCTTCTTTCAATTTTTGTTTGCCCACTGTTGTGCTGGTTGGTTGGTTCCTTGTTCTGAAAGGACAATTGCTTAAGGGCGCTCTCTGTCCATATACATATGTATGCTGGCAACCGGCATCAGGGCAAAGATTACAAGGAACAAAAAAAAAAAACTGCCAAAGAAACTTTTCATACAAAACAAAGCCGGCTTCTCAGCCCAGTGTCAGGGTGAAATGAGCGGTGAACTACGAGTAACATAATCATAATCACCATCACCATCACCCAAGACCAAGACTACAACTCCTCTTCTTGCCAACACAACGAGTATAGACCGCATCCGTAGCCACAAGCAGACATTAAAGTTTAATCAAAAGCAAGCGGAAGGCAAGGAGGAAACAACATTTGTCCTTGTGGCCCACACAACAATGACATAAAAGGCACAAAACGCACACACACACCCACCCACCCAAAGAGATGAATATCCTTAAGGATTTATTGCTGAGGAATTTTTCGCATCACAGAGCCATGGTGTCATTTCACCGTTGTGCGGGTAACTAAGTAATTATAATCTCGCAGTAAGTTCATCATTAAGTGTACAGTGGGTTGGTCAAGGAGCGTATTTAATTTTCCGAGACGAGCAACTGTTGCCAAGAGGATGTTTCCACGAAACTTGTGAGCATTTGGTATTTCTTTAGCATATCTGAGGGCGGAGGGGGGGAAACAATTAGTCTTAATTCCTGGGAATTGATACTTAAAGTTAATTTACTTGCGGTCTTCCTAAGCACCTGGCCGTCAGTTCGAGTTGATTTCTATGAAAAGGTCCTGCGGCCGAAGCACTCTTCTAACTCCCATGTTATCGTGGTTGCCTTCCACATCCTTAAGCGTTTCACAAGAGGTGAACAGTACTCGGCTATGTACTTACGTATACCTAGAGGACATCTTGGATCACGTGTAACTTGCGTTCTTTTTTAGCCTGCTAGTGGGTAAGCCCTAAGCTTTGTGAACCTGGTTCATCTCAGGGGCTCTTAGATTTCTGCCACTTCTTGGACTTAGTGTACCTCGTGTAAGGCCTGGTTGCGCGATGTAAGTATGTCAAACATTTAACAGAGACTTCCACAGAAACTGTTCATTATTTCTTGTGACAAGATGACTCTATATTCAAAAAAGTAGCTAAACAGTTCGAGATTCCGAAAGAAATACAAACTCCTGAGAACTTGTGCTACAGAATTTGTGCTACTAACACTAGGCTCATGTATTTTAGTTCAGTTTACAGAGAGAGCTCAGCTGAACTAGTTCGTTCTTTTAGTTCATTTAGTTCAATTTACTTCACTGCTCATTCTATTGTCATGCGGGAGGATATATTTGTAGATTTTCCTTCATATACTACAATACGATGATGGGCTGAAAAAAAAAAGAGAAGGATCTGCGTAATGCCCATCTGCAACACAAAAAGCGCTGACTTCAGTTCAGTTGTTCTTAGTGAACCACATGTCGTAAGCGGAGTATACCTGAGCTTGTTGCACTACTGAACTAAATGAACTAAAAGAAAATGACATCGGGAACTAGTTCTCTTTGTTCATATGTTAGAGCTCATCATAGCTTCCTCGCAGTCGATTATGGTAGAGGTCATGACATCAAGGTTAAAGCAAAGAAGTAGGACTCTCCTGGGTCTAAAGGGTGATTTTTTAGAGTCGGAGAACTTGAAATTGAAATAAAATACAGAGAAATGCATTTAATATCCATGACTTTATTTGACAGATAAGTTTGTGGCATTAGTGCTTAAGTATGACATTGGGCATGTGACTGGCGTAATCCACAGTAAGTGACAAAAGTTCGCTATCGTTGATGATCGAAGAATATTTCAGGCCAGAATTGCTTGAACTTGATACCAGTGATGTGTGGTTTTAATAGGATGACACACTGCAGCAGGCGATTACTTAAAGTCGTAGACTACTAGCAGGTTTCGACATATACGGGGCTTCCCATGAGAGACTTATGTACGAGTTGATAGACACCTTTTCTCGCGACCTTCTATCACGAAAATGTGCAGATTACCCGAAGACATAATTTGTACAACCATAGACTTAAGCCTCGATCCAAGTGAGTTTCAGCTGTGGTATAGCTACGTAGCACTGAATTGCCAGTCCAACACTGTCAAGAGTAGGCAATCTGGGTAACATAATCAACAATTATACCAAATCAGTCAGCCAATTTCAGAGAATTGGTCCTATTAGGGCCAGTAGGTGAAAAGTGTAGCAAAACTGTAATCCTGAACGCAGCAACAAGATTGGCTTTCTCTTTAAAATTTGTGATACTTGGACTGTTGCACGTAAGACTGGATTGTCTCAGTAAAGTAGCACGTCTTGGTATGATTTTTCCAAGTCATTTATAGAAGGCTGGGGGTACCGCTAATAGAGACTGTCACACATCGTTTTTGTCCTGCTTATAGGCCAACAGATTGACTTAGAATAAATGACCACACTATGATTCATTAAGATCTGTTGAAAGGGCTAACGTACGGCATGAGGACACTCTGTTCTCATATCACATAAAGGCAGAGCTAGCTAGGGAAGGCTCAGAACCAACTTCCTCTGTAATCATGGCTTGCATGGTATAGCAAAAGGAAAAGTATGGAAAATCAGTTTAAAAAAATTAGGTATACGCCACCGAAATAGTCACATTCTTTCTATTCCTGGCTTCCAGTGAGTCGATCCAACATAAAAAAATCAGGATATACATTGGTCTGCAGTTTGAGCACAGATTCTCTGTAATCCTGGCTCGCATGGTATACCCAGCAAAAAAGAAAAATATGGAAAATTTGTAAAAAAAAAATTACGTATACGCCACCGAAACAGTCACATTCTTGCTATTTCTGGCTGAGTGTGGCTCAGTGCGGTTATACTTAGACCACTCTTTCTTTCTTAGTTTATCACAGAAAGGACCTCCTTGTTAGTTGTTAAATAATACTTGCCTTGTAGTGAAAAGACATTACTTTCTCCCAGAATGTGTTTTAAGGAATTGTTGTCTCCAAATAACTAGAAGACTTTTAAAGCTAAACTGTCCTTACAGGCATCGTCACAGGTCATAACTCAATGGTGGCCGATCTTAGGAAAATGCGAATCAGCACCATAGACCTATCCAGAGGCTGCGGAGACACTGATGTTTCCTTTAAGTCTCCCACTTCGGGGAAGACAATGGACCGCTTGAGATGCGACTGAGGCTGCCTACCTACATACTATATACTATAAGGTCGACTGAATAGAATACTTATCCCGAAGAGAGGAAAGAATCAATGAACTTTGGAGCAAGATGTCATACTAGCTTGCCATACTTAGGCTTGACATGAAAATTGAGTCTTAAAGACAGGATAGCTGTAAGGAATAGGCAGGGATTCTACGCATTTTGAAGTGTTAATATAAAATATGACGGTTTCGAAACAATAGGACCCTGTAGACCTTAAAAACAAAATTCTTTTAACGTCTCTCTCCTCTTTTCCAACCAAATTTATCTGAAGGCACTAATAGTTCTTGACTTCAGCACCACGTCTCTAGTAATAGATTTTTGAATAAGGCTTGTATGTCCAGGGCTCATTTTTCATAGTCGGCTAAGGAACTTGTCTTATTCTAAATCAGGAATCATTTTTACTGAAAAGAACAGACAGGGATACACCAATGATTGTACCACAAAACTACAACTGCAAGCGTTCTACTATTACCAAAGTCCAGTGCTGTTAAACTGGTCTTAAACTTATCCCCGATTTTAGGTATAAATTTCGAACCCCTGTCGCATTCACTTGATAAAGGTATTTAAGTGGCATATGGTGGCTCGCTCCAAACCCTTTAGAATCAATACATTACTCACGTCCCGACGGATGATATAGTGCAACGACCCTTACCATTCCCGGCACAGATACACAGTCGCCCAAGATTCCCATCTATAATAATACAAAACAAACTTGCCGCCCATGCACACAACACATGCATCATTCGTACGATAAGGAGCAGCATGCCGTAACCGTTTCGGTGTGCGAACAAGAACCATAGGCGACTACATTTCTATAAAAACTCCTCTGAACCAAGGACTCCCTTTCTATAAAAAAAAACAAAAACCCCTCCCAACCACATGAAAATATGTAGCTACACTGTTATTCAAGTATTTCCCTTAATAAACCATTTAAGTGGCAATAAAGCCGCGCGTCTTGTAAGACAAAAACAATTCTGTCCTCCGACCGATTTCGAGAGCTGAGATCTTCAAAAACAAATATTTCATCAACATCCCCAGCATCAGTCTTCTTCTCCCAGCCAACCAGCCAGCCAGACATACCGTGAGTATTAAAATTGTTTTCGAAACAAAGTCATAACTTACCCACTCTGCTCTCTCCTGTCTCTCTGTGTGGAACTTCAAAATATTATCCAATTAGCGGGTATATTTCGCCCGATTTCCTTTTGCCGCACAAATTAGGACGACAATGTCGGTTGGTGGCGTTGTTGGCGACAGCGACAACGACAACGATGACGACAACGAGAACGACAACGGCAATAGACGGCAGATATTTTCGTTTATTTGCACATAACAGGGCATTAAATCAAATTAAAGCCACCCTTGGGTGAAAAACTTACATAAAAACGACACAACCACCCCCGGGACACTCTCATACGCACACACAACTCACCGCAATGTAAAAACAAAAAAAAAGGCCCGCGTCGTGGACTCTTTTTTTTTCTGCGAGGACGTTCCTTCTACCGATTCCCGAAATAGATGAAATATTCGCGCGCTTCCCGAATTAATTTCACTCGATGGATATTTTTTTTTTTATATTTTATTTCGTTGATCCTGCGATTTTGCTATTAGACTCTCCATCCGCTTGTGTCGTCCTTTCTCGCCCGCCTCCCTTGGGGCTATAATTCAATCATAATTTACAAGGACGAGGTGGATGAGAAATGACAAAAAAATAAGAAAAAATATTTTTTTTTGCAAAGCTCATCAGGATATGCCGTCGAATCGATTTTATATACCACACACACGATGGGATTCCTTTATTTTTTTTTTCTTGTTCACCTCTTAGTCTCGTTCTCGTCCCACTGTCAAGGATAATGCAAGATGAAGGAAAAAAAAAAATACATGAAACACGTCCGAACAAAAATACCTGCGATGTGAGAAAAAGGATATCTAATCGAACATTGTGTAGCCGATAAAGTGATTACAGGATGAAGAAGGATTCTCTGATGGGTCTCGTTTATCGCGATTTCTAAACAACCGGAAACAGTCTAGTCGAGACGAACGTTCGTGTGCGACTGGCGACACCTCGTAATGGCACTGAAAGTTTTGTGTTCGGCTGCTGGCTGTTCATCCAACCGACGGACGTTGTCGTCGCCGGTGTGTTATGCGAGTTTGTATGGAGAAAGGATGCGAGTTGGTGTCCTTGATCTCCTCGGGAAATTGTCGTTTCGTTTGTCTGTTTGGCTCTACGATATGAATCTCATTCTCATTTTATCTCAGCTGAGAGACTGGCTCTCGCTCTCTGTATTGGATTCTCTTAACCTTGCAGAACACTAACCTAAGACAATGTGAGGCGAAGGCTTCCGCTAACGATGGGACTCCTTCCGAAGGATGCAAGGTGTCTTCTTGACTTCAATTTGGCATCCAAGTAACCCATTCTTTGGTGGAGTTCCTGTCAAAATTTGATGTAAAATTGTGATTAAGAGAAAAAAAGCTCACCAGTCTCTCGTGGTAAACTTTCGCATTGCAGACTTGGCGCTCTCTTGTCGACTCCGTACGCATGACTCCGGCCAGGACTCGACGACGGGGTGGTAGTTGTATATTTACTGCCGCATGGAAATGTACAGAGGAAGGATAATGTTTTGAATTCTGCATGAGCACGTGTTTCATGTGATAGCGGCAATGATAATGAGGGGGTGGTGCTGTCACAGAGAGTGTGGGAAGCTTTTGTTTTTTTTTCCTTCTACTGTCAGTGTCTCAGCTGTTTCGGGAATGTTTTTTTTGTTTTTGGCAGATGAAGGATACGTTGGGTGCCAGCTGATTTTCAACACCACCAGGAGGGGAAGATTATTCCCCGGGGAGCTGTTTGCTGACGTTTTATTGTTGAAGCTCTTCGTACTTTCGGGTTCGGCTGTTTAGAATAATTGGAAACAATTTAGGCTTTACATGGGGTTGGGGGTGGCTGGCTATGTATGTATGTACATGCATGCATGGGCTTTGGGGGGAAGTGAAAATTAATTTTTATGTGGTACCAGAGGGGTATCTTTCGGGTGAAGACAATGCGGATGAAATATAATAACTCCTTTTGGAATGGGGGTCACGGATTTGCGCAAATTGGCATACGATGTGGCGCGGAGTTAATTAATAAGCCTCTCTGTTCCGTATTGTGGTGCACAATGATTTGTTACTGCAGAGGAGTAGAGTGCAATCTTGACTCTAAGCAAACAATCGAGTGATGTATTGCTAGATGGAGATTGGTTTCGGTGAAGTTGACTGACAGACACTCGCAGATCCGGAGTGGTCCTTCATGAAACCATGAATCTTTCCCTTAGCTTAGCTTAAGCAAGACACTAATTAAGGCGACTGTAAGTGAAGCCAATGATGCTCGGGATAGCTACTATATGGTCACCCCATAAGGTCTGATAATAAACACACAGCGTCTGTTCTAGTTCTAGAAACTTGGTTTGGTATGGTTTTAAGTGTTCATTGCACTGCCTGTGAAGAAGACACTGTTGCTAGTGAGTATAGGAGGATCTAGGATCTAAAAGAAAAAAATCAGCTTTGTAAGGATTGACCCCAATCTCCGCATTTTGAAGTCCATCTGATGTGCACTAATAGGGCATTATAGAGGATTTTCCCAGGAATGCCTGAGTATCTGTAGAAAGGCGTTTACTTTCCTTCTTTAGATCTGCATAGGCCGATACTAGTTTTGAAAATATTTTGATTATATTCAGAGAGTCCGAAGGAGTGTATTGGCACTACCAGCGTTTTGGTAATTATCCAGGGTTCCTCGACCAAAACTATGTCTTTGATAAATCGAAAATTATGGCTGGCCGAGACGATTCGTACTGATCCAGATAAATCTGAAGGAACAGCAGCACCAAAGGTACTTTCTAACAATGTAGTCACTGACAAAGGGTCATCCGCAAGATGGAGGTAAACTAGATCAGTGACTATGTCCGTGACCGTCAAAAAAAAAGTGGACTGACTTTTAAGAGAACATGATACCGAATCACCCACCATCTTCATGTTCGTCGACAGAGTGGTAATCCCCATGAACTGGGGCGATGGACAAGCGTAATGAAGAGACGGAATATGACCAGCATCGACTGCATCGGGAGATTTCTTCTCCTATTTTGCAGTAATGGTGGAGTTTACTACCTATGTAGGTTTTCTTTGGAAAATTGGAAGACCTCGTGTCCTTATCGGATCCTTAGACGAGAAGATCTCATAGAGACACACACGTATGGCTCGCATGGTGGAAAAATATGGAAAATTATTAAAAAAAAATTACGTATACACCACCGAAACAGTCGCATTCTTGCTATTCCTGGATTTAATGCGTCGATTCAACACAAAAAAATCAGGTTATCCATTGGTCTACAGTTTGAGCACAGATTCTCTATAATCCTGGCTACAAAGAATAACATTGCCATTGGCCTAGTGAAATTCCAATGTAGTCCTCGAATATTTATCGTAGGGTGTTTCTAACTGTTGGGATCAGAGCCGATTCCTGCTGTCTTCTTGCACCTTGCACCCCATACTTCTAATGATTTAACCTTCATTTTCGAAAGGTGTCTAGAACTCAGACAGTTTTGAATATTCTAAGTTGATTCTCCTTCCGTTCAGGACTGGCTCTGACCAGACTGTAGTCGAATGAACATGGTAAGAGGGATGGTATCTTCATGCCATCTTCATAGGTGGAAAGGTGAGAACATATATGTCTGTAGCGACAACCAGGATATGCTTAAGGCTTGGATAAACCTTCTAAACATTTCCAAACTGGTTTCAGAATATGTGCAAGAAGACTGTGAGGCTGAAGTAGGTAACGATTATCTGGGTTCCAGGTTATACTGGAGTTTCTAGATATGAGATCCCTGATAGGATTTATAGAAAAGGCTCAGAGAATGGGTTTAGTCAGGGGCTTCATTGCAATTGTGCCACTTAAGCGGCGAGTCTGAGGAAAGGATTGAGGGTAAACTGATGAGCATTCGAAGAGTGGCGGGTGTTGCGAGAAAGCTGTTGCAACGGATCACTGTTTGTAAAAAAAGCTATAAAACAAGGTGAGACAGGGAATATTTCTGCGCTGTTCACTGCTATGGTTCTGTCTTCTATTTAGTTTAGTTTTATACATTTTGGGCTCGATATAGCAGGGGCAAAGTGGTACTCCGGACCAAGCATGAGTATTATACACGAGTTTGGGACTGAACTGTGCCTTATGCAGCCAGATCAAACGGAATCCTAGACATTTTCGATTTTCAAATGCATGCTCCAACGAAGGTTGTCATTACCACACATACCGAGGACAGAAAGTTTTTCGGTCTTGGAAATGAGAGTCCCATTCTTTGATAATAGCAGAGGGTTAAGGTTAGGGTTAAGCGACAGAAGACAGTCTTGTCAAGTTTGGATTTAAACTTAACATACGGTGCTGCTCCAGTTCTGAAGCCGAAGAGCACAAACGTGAGTCTGGGGTACTGTCGTCAGCGTAAACGTATCAGACAAGAGATTTGTGAAAATAAGAAAGAAATTCGGAGACAAAACGGAGCCTTGAGGGACACCATCATTTTTATACTGGATGGCTGACTTGGGATCATTCACAACAACTTGTATTGAACATTTCGAGGGATAATTTCTAATCCGTTGATCCTTAAGTAATCTTGCTGGTACGAGTTCGAAACTGGACTCGTCCCATAAAATACTCAATGCTCATGTACAAGGGGAGGCAAACGAGTGTGAAGCAGCAAAAAGGACTGCAACCAGCCAAAGAGCTGTGAACGTGTTCTGGGATAGATGAACATAGCTATTGTCCTGCCTTTGTTCGTATCAGGGGTGGGATCTTCGACGTCAATGTCGTGGATGCTGATAATGTCTGTCTTGATTATCTGAATACATAAGTCGAACAAAATCCCGGATATATCTTGGTTGAGTCCTTACAGACTACTGCTTTCCTTTCGATGCGTGCAGCAAGTTTAGCAAGCATAGACGTTTTGTTGAAATGGTTTGCTGATGGATAACTAATTTGTTAGCACGCAAGGACGAAAATATCATAAATCTCTTCTTCCTCACTCAGTTAACAAATTCGATTCCCAAACCAACTGGTGACCTTCGTGAAGGACTCAACTCCTTTTCGTTTTGAATTATTAATTGCCATCGCTGTTGTCTCAACCCTTCCCCACAGATAAGTTCCCTTATCCCATAAAACAATTGGAAAACCCCCTCGCACCTGTCATAAATATTATTTCATCAGCGCAACTCCCCGCCGCCGCCGTCATCCCTTAAGCCCATTAGAGGTTATAAAAACCGAAATCTTGGTCTGTTGTTCTTGCGGAAAAGTCTTTATGTAAATTTTTCTGCAACTGGAACACCATACATCAACTGGCAGGCATCCTCTTTCCCTAAGCCCGGCCAAAACAAATCCTAGCACACCGCATTGAACTCTGTATATTGAATGGCGGAGAAGTTAGAGATGTATCTACCCAGCCCCTCTAACTAAACCGCACATACAACAAGGAGCAGGACACATAAATCCACGCTGGGAATCAATGTGAAGTCATGCAAAAAACTGGCCTATTTCTGGGTACACATACTTTACTCCTGCCAGTTGGCCTCTGCCGCCCTTCCTACCATTTGAACTCGATTACACGACAATGCTTTCGTTGTTCGTTTATTCATTCGCTGCTGGTGGGCATGACGGCGGCGCAGGCGAGTGCTGAACACAGCCCAAGTTCGATGTACCTACCTAAGGTTTGTGTGCGCTGCAAGAGTGCGGGATTCCAGAAGTTCTGCCGTTCTGGGAACAGAGGATGTTAAGTTTTTTTTTTTTTTTTTTGTGTTCTTGTTCGGGAGAGACCTATTCGCAAAATATTTGCGAATGCTTTATGGGCCTAACACCCGAGCTCGGGCTGCCTAACGATGAACTTTCTACCGCGTGCACCTCCAGCAGTCTTTTATTCTTTTGATATGGAACAATGTACCTATACAGGATGGGAGTTGGGTGCTGGGTGGCCAGAGATTTTTATTGAGTTCCGCTCTATTGATGGCGCAGCAATTCGAAAGATTTTACTTGAGAGGTGTACGGGGTGTAGGGGGTGGGCTGAATAAAAGGGATTTATGGAAGTTATCACCGGAATTGAAAAGGACGTGCAGTCATTCTTATCAGAAGCAGGATCCAAGGATGATTTATTGGGATTGTTTTATGAAGTTTTTGTTTTGTTTTGTCGTCATCTCTGGTAGTCATCTCGTTTTGGATAAAGGGATTGTACTTGAGAGGAGGATTCAGTTGAATGGGAGGATACGCACTGATTCTATGGCCTAGTGTCTTAGGTTGACGAGTGTGTTATGGCGCCGGTTGGTGAAATCTGTTTGTGAAATCATACACGAGTCATAAAGATTATTGCGTCTAAATGTAGGTTCGTTGGTTTTGAGGTTGTTGTTGAGGTTTCATAAATATAAATCACTATGGGCGGCTTCTACTGTCATGGGGACAGATGGTGCGGTAAGTAGGTCGTCAATGGTGTGTGGTTTCCTTGGCATGTTCCTAATTTATTGGTCTGGATGCATATAATGTTGATGGGTTCGCAATAATCTGGAATAGGGATTGGAATTTCAATCAAATGACCAATGTTAACATCCCTGTTTCATCAAGTCGGTTGATAGATAATAAACCTCCTCCGGCAGAAGCCTGAGTCTGTCCCTGTTGGAGGGAGTCATATCAAACCTTGCCCATTTGCCATTTTTGTTAAAACTTACTTCAGTCGCAAACCTTAAAGCTTTGAGTACGACTTGAAGATGGGTATAGCTGCAAGATGAAAATAGTGTCCAGTTGCTTCATTATAGCTATGGACGGACGCATAGACGAGCGTCCGAAAAAAATCCGAAGATGAACCTTAACACGACGGCCAGAGTCAAATTTGGCCAGAGTCTCCTGCCTTAATTGGAAAGCTCTCTTCAAAAGCGATCACCTGTCGCCGATTACACCACTGAGTATTTATTCCCACAAATGTCACTTCATCAACTGTATGCCAGTCAAGTGTCAAACAAAATTTACTTTATTTATCAAATCACAGCATGAGCAACCAGCAACCCCAGGCCGAAGAACCTAACAGACGCAGCATACTCCGAACCAATCGACGAAGTCGCTCCCATCCCGGAGCCTTCATACACTTCGAACATGAGCGAAAGCATTTCATTATACGAGTCTACTCCCTGGGAACAATATTCATATGTATATCGACTATCCAATGGCTGATCCTCTTTGTAAAGTGAGTAGAGACATGAATTAGCCTGGTTAAGCCTTAGTGAGTCAACCCGTCAATCCGTGTGCCTGTTTTAGTGACGATTTCAAGGAATTCTTCATGCAGAATATTTCGCTCACCTTTGTTTCGGCAGTCATGATGTTGGTCTTTTACACCTTGTTCGTCATATTCACCGATTTGCGTTACAATGAGCCCATCAATTGGATCCTTGGCCTTGTTATTGTTGAGTTTGCGACATTCGGCTTCATTCAGACTTACTTGTACCGGAGTTTGGACACTGTTCTGCTGTACTACCTTGTAACGATCGCCGCTTTCATTGCGATAAGCACAATTGCGGTTCTACTTCCGGTAAGTAATTTCGGTCCCATAGCCCAAAAGTTGATGCCTAATGCTTTTGACGTTTCCAGCTAGATCTCACCCAGGCCATTTTGCCAATTATCATAATCAGTTTGTTGGTTTACGTGGCAGTAACGATTCTCATTGTCGTGGCTCTTACCTCTGACGTTTATATTTCGGATTGGTTGTGGTTTTCGCTGTTATTAACGCTGGTGATAATGGTGAGTTCTGACAGAGTTGGAGGTGAGCAGAAAAGCTTTAGCAGAGGCTCTTTCCAGTTTATCATGTATGATGCGCAACTGATCTCGGGAAGCAGGGCTGGTATACTCCGATGGAATGACAATGTGCTAGCAGCCTTGATGACATATTTTGGTTTCATTGTGATGCTTGTGATAATCATAAATGCATTGAGTCCGTACGATATGCAAACGGAAGAGCAAGTTATTATCGAATTCACCACTAGAAAGTGAATTTCTTTTCTTTTTTTTGTTTTTGCTTGATGTGTATGTACATAAATGTATCTCAGTTGATGGAGCCTCGAAACATAGTAGATTGGAAAATACCTTGTCCAGTGAAAGTAGCTTTATAATGAGTGTCCTGTTTTTGTAAAGTTGATATATTTGTCTGTGTCGTTGTCGTTTGTCATCGATGACATTTGAAGGATGGAACATTATAGAAACTAATTGTAACAAGTTTCGCAAAACCTTGACAACCTTGATCGCAGCGCACTGCAGCTCACATGGCAGGACATGCAATATACCAGAGTGTGTTCCAAGATCCATCAGATGCGGCTAAGATGGAAAGTCAAACGAAAAAATGTCAAAGTCAGATGCGCAGCAACGTCAACATTGTTCAAAACGTCAAAGCTGCATTGAAAATGCGTATTTAGACAGCCTTTCTCAGTTGGGTTCTGGGTGAGAGCATAAGTCTTTCGGTATCTCGAGGTTGAAGGCTCCGTTTCGGGTTGGTACTGTTTTAAATATTCAGTTTCTAGCTGCAAGTACATAACGTGGTTCGCGACATAGAGTTCAAAACTTAAATTTTGGAGGACGGTACTGGCTTTGAAGAAGAAAATTTAACGACGACAAATGTGGGCTGTAGAAACATATCAAGAAATACACATATTAGCTACAAATGGTTTCCTCTTCTTATCCTTTCCTTTGTGAAATGGCGTTATAGAGCTCACACACCAAGTGGGCGTGGCTCTTCTCGAATTTTATAAATGTTTAGACTGCAAACAGAGTAATGCCGCGTCCTGTGATGGGCTGAACGCTATGGTACGTGAAACTTTGAGCACAGATGTGAGTCTGCATAGTTCATGTTCATACAAAGAGCTAGCTTTTACTCTTCTGCATAGCAAAAGGCTTCGCTTTACTCTGAACGCTCTCATTTCTTTGTATCCGCGTAGTTTTTCCGTATAGCTTTGCTCTTTGCCACTTGTACTGCTTCTTCTTTTTCTCAAACCTGATTGATACATCTCCACCAAGAATTATCTTCCGACTTTAGGGACTTTTTATTGTTATGAGCTCACTTTCTTCAAAAATTCACTGCAGTACCGCACGATGTAAACGCGGAACTCCAAGTAATGGTCTGGGTATCAACTGTTTGGTTCATGTATTTGATTTTAGAACCACCGACTGCCAAACTGTTTTATAGGAATCGAACGTATATTGTATAGAAGCCAGTTAGGCAATACAAGAACCATTTACCCTTTAGAAAGACATGGACTACTCGGGAATGAACCAGTGCAGATGCAAATGTATCTCTGCACAAGGTGGTCCAAAATCCATAGCTCTATCAGAAGATCCTGTAACTTTAGCAAATGACGAGAACTGTCAGTTGGAACGCTATACTCCTCAAGATTGCGGAATATTCGTACGCTAAGTGGTTAAACACTGAGTTTCCTCAAAGAGACCAGAACAACACGTGACAGAAGAGGCACCGGAAGGACTCGCAATGGTTGTTTCGATGAAATAATAGTATTTGTGGCTAATAGGGCTACTGTGAGTGGTGGGCGATACGATTAATGGAGATTTTGAAGGATGTGTTTCTGCCAGCAAGGTTGACCGGTTGGCTTGTAAGTGTGGACTAAGGACCACACGTAGCCCTAGAGAAAATAGTCGAGCGGTGTCAAGTCGCATGACCGCAGCGGCTAATTGATGAACACGTCTACAAATGTCTTCTTCACAACTTCAAGCGTTGCGTTGCTTATGTGACATGAAGCGCCATTTTAGTGGAACCACAACTCGGATATATCGATATTGTCGAGGGTTGGATACAGAAAGTCGGTTTACATTGCTCTGTACCTGACACCATTGACGGTAATGGTGTCTCTTTCCTTTCCTCGAAAGGTGCGCCATGACACACCAAACAGTCAATCTTTGTGGATGCATTGATGCTTTGTTCAACACTTGTGGATTATGTTCGCTCCAATAAAGGCAATACTGCTTGTTAACATAGCCGCTGAGCCATTGATGAAAAGAAGATTTTTTGGCCAAAATCCGGATCTCCGGCCAACATTTCCTGCACTCAATTAGCGAACTTACGGCATTGTCAATGCCTGTTCGGCATTTTTTCTTGGGTCAGCATAATCTTATACGGATGTAGGCCCAAATTTAACGGCCAATCTATAGCGATGCCCCATTCAGCTGATCGGCATCTAAGCGACATTTCTGGGTCTTCTTCGATTCTGGCCGCTACGACGGCTATGTTTTCTTCATTTCGAACCAATCTCTGTCATGGTTGGTGGCCTTACTTTCAAAAGAGTGTACTCACGCTCCAACATTTCCACGGTTATCTAAGTGACTGGTATAAGTCTTTCAAAGATATGTACATACTTACATGTTTGACGCATAAAATTTGACAACTTTGCAAAAAAAATAAGACGGTATGTGTCAAAAAACGATACCACGTTCTAAGTTTTAAAACGTGATAAGGCTAAGGCTCCATCAGTACTGCAGTGAGGCCTTCCAAATCGGCGTCTTGTTTGCCCTTTTTTGATACCCAAAGTCAAAGTCTCGATCTGAACATCTCTACCACAGGGATGGCATTTCTCTGAGTGGTTCATGTCTTATCTAAACTTAAAGATAATTCCTAAAACAGATAGCATACTTGCCCTCCATCTGTCAAGAGTAAGTTAATCCTTAATTTCAAATAAAACAAAAGAACAACTTTTAAACTATTTATTGAAAACATTTATTTAAACATACAGCATATATTATTATTATTTTATTAAAGTTACGTAAAAAGACTAAATTAATACAGATCCATCAAGAAATTGGCTTAAAACTTATAACAAATACACAAACCTACTCGGACTCACCATCCTTAGCCAGTGAAAGGATAGGGACGAGAAAAATAAAAATTTACAAACTACGAATGCTAATGAATTGGACTAACAAGCGTTGCGCTCAAAGAACAGTACCATAGATGAAATATTTTCTTTTGTTTTTCATAAATTACAAAATACTACGAACAAGTTAACATAACCTAAGGACTAATATGGCTTAGGCTCTAGTCTATAAGTAAACCGGTAAGCTGCTGGTGGCCCGCGTTATTTGCTAAAATTTTCAATCTGTTGCAGGACCCAACTGCGTGACGCTGAGCTGGACATGTGTGGCGGACCCATAATGACAGCCGGATTGGAGATGCCAGTTGGAAACTTTGAAGGCAGGTTTGGATGCTGGCCGTTGTTACGTGGCGGCGGCAGTGGAGGAGGACTATTTGGGGCGTAGTCATCACCAGTTGAGGAATCGCCAAAATCGTGACGTTTCTCGTTGTCATCGCTGTAAATCGCCGAGTCACGGAAGTCATTCTCAAGGCATGCCTCCACATCGTCTTCATACTCAAAACTGGTTGGCAGTTCCATTTTTCGTCTCGTTGAATCGCATACGCTATCGCTGGATGAGGTAAGAGAGAATACAGAGTCCCTCTGGAGGTTTAGTGACGCCACAGAGTTATGCATGGAGCCATTGGCAAAGAGAGTCTTTGGATCGGCATAGTCTACGTGAGCCATGCGCTCACCTACAGCTTCGCTGCCCTGGCGATGGATGATGCTCTGCCGGCACATTTCAGTCACATCGGAGACTCGTCTCTCTGGAGGCTTGTTGGTCTTCCCGAAACCCAGGGATACCGTGTCGACACTCTTTCGAATTCGCGGTACCAGCGAGTTTTCAGAGCCAGACACGTTCTCGGACTTGGTGCTGCTGAGCAATCGTTTAACCAAATTCTTTGGAATTGGACGAGCATAGATGGCTTCCATTTGGGATACATTGCCGATGGATGAGGTGGGCGTGGTCAGAACGTCACAAGCTATTATCGTTGGTATGGTTTCGTAGTTGATTTTGGAATCGCTGCTGCGAAGTTGTGCGCCACTGGAGATACCCTCAACCAAGTCGTTGCCGATTTTTTGTAAATTTCCCGATGCCGAGTACACCAGGGTTACGTAGTCTGACTCGGGTCTATTGGTCGGGCTGGATTTTTTCTCGCGTGGCTTGTAATACTGTTGCGACTTGGAGCGGTTGAGGATCGGTGAAAATTTATAGGGAACGTGGACATTACGCAGGAGGGACTCATAAATCGGCTCATTTGTCATGTCATCTACCTGAGAGTTTTGGGACTCTTCCACCTCCAATGGCGGTGGTGAATGCGAAGGCGGGCGAGGCGGTACTTCCTCCTTAATAAACATTGGCTCGGGACTGTTCAAATTCGAACTATTGTCGAGGGACTTCTTCTTCTGCGGCTTCTTGTAAATCCTCTCAAAGTCCTTGTTATTCTTCAACAAGTCTAGGATTATCTGGGCGTCCTCCTTCGTTCCAGACTCAGCTGGCGTTTCACCCTGCTCCTCTGATTGATTCTCTTCAGGCAAAGCCTCCTCAGCCTTTTCCACTTCGCATAAATTCTCCGTGGACTCGGTAATCTTAAGAACCGTCTCCTCAAACTCATTCAAGTCCATATAGAACTTTGAAGTCTCCTTCTTCGATCGATTCTTCTTCAGCGTGGCAATTCTCTTCGGTATTGTCTTGGTGTTGTACATTTTGATCTCCACCGACTTGGTCGACTTGGACTTTCGTGAATCGAGGTTTCCCTTCAGCGACATTCGATCATCGTCCATTTCAGGCGCAAGGAAACTTATCCGCGGCACCGACTTGCTACGTTCCTTGTTGAACTTGCTCAAGGCTGGATGAATGAAAGACGACTTACGGCTAATGCAATGGCAGTCTGGGGCTTTGTCGCAGCACTCGGCTTCTTCTTGTGGACTTTGATTGATGGAACCCATTTTGGGTAGTGATGGCATCATATTGTCATCCATACTATGGTTGCGTGACAATGGCCGGTGATTTATAATAGAATTGGTGTCGTTGAAACCTTCAAAGGATGTTGAGTTGGTGACTGAGGTTTTACGTTTGATCTTGGAACGATTTCGGATTTCACTGCGACGGTATTCGTTTCGGCGCTCCAAGTAGATGGGCTTCGAATTGTTCAGTGACCACTTCCATTTATTTGTATCTGGGGTACGATCTGGAATGAGAAAATGTTTAGATATTCCATTAGTGATGAAGCTATTCCTGAAGGTGTCAGAAGTGCGGAGCGAAAAGCCGAAATGTGGTGCATCTGAGACGAAAACAATGATGGTGCAAAAACTAAATTAAGTGAGAAGGTGTTCTAAAAAAAACAAGAAATCTAGGAAACGGATCAATACATAAACATTGGCCATCTAGGGAACCCTGGAGTACTTACTTTAGGTTAAGAGTAAAGGCTCAAACCGTTGGATTTAAGAATTGCCACATGAGAATTGTTTGAATAAAATGGTTTGAGACTTAGGTATACTTTTTTGTTTTACTGTACGTCATGTAGGGCGCCTCCACTGGTCGGGCAATATATGAACCTCTAAGGTATCTGACTTCAAATTTGTTCCTTAAAATTAGTTTCTATAGGTCTATCGCCGTATGACGGAGTGGAGCCCTCGGTGTAAACAGAATAACTTTGAAGACATCACGATCTGATGGACACTAAACACTTTGCTTTAGATGAGGATTGCTTCGATTAGACATCGGTGGATGAATAGAGAATAAACTATTCTTTCCTCTTCTATGGCTTTGCAAGTTTCTTCTTGCCATCTACCGTGTCTTACTTACAAACTTCCTACACTATGATCTCTAGTCTTCTATGCCTTCTAGATTTTGTGTGAATCTGTCAGTGAAACTAAGAATTCAGACCCGGTTCACCGAAGGAAAATGGATTCCGGTATTTGGAGTTAAGCTATCAGTCAAAGCCTAGGTACTTAGCGAAATCTAGGGTACACTTGGTCTATCGTTTAGGTAACTTATCTTCGAACGAACTGATAAGAACTGGCTCAAGTTTAAAGTTCTGGGGTTAAAAGCTTCCAGTGATTGAACTCCAGTGATTAAAGTCTTACCAGAAAAGTCCCGGACTATATTCATGACTAATCATCTCAAAACGAGTAGACTGCCTATTTTGTTGAAATACAAACAATACAAATATTTGGCACAACAGGTCCATGGAACCCAGGGCCTAGCTTCCCATAACCATTCTTATCGTGCGTGTTATATTCTTTACATGAATGGAAGGGGCCTAATGTTTAATGCCGTAATTGAGATTTGATGAGCTTTCTCGTGACAGTTTTACTCCCGGATGTTTCTCAGACGCTCTGGTCCGGTTCAAGCCACGAACCACAGCGGCTGTCAGTCACTGTCTTTTGGAGAAAAGTGGATACTGAGTACGCTCTCAACTCAACTAACAACTAAGTTAGTCACGAAATTGTAGAGTGCTTGACGAACATTTGACTAGTTTTGGCAGTCCCTTGTGGTTCCAACTTGTCCAAATATTTCTTTGTGTTCTTAGACAGCTGGAAATGCCCTACCTTTCTAAAAGAATATAGCATACGGCAATGACACTTACGAATACTAAGTTGACCTGAAAAAATAGACTCCAGTTTCTTGGCGTATCTTTCAAGTTGAGGATATTCGTAAACAGCTTCAAACTTATATCAAGCTTAGAACCTAAGCTGTACTATCAGGTACTGAGATCGACCTTAACACATAGCTCTTCATTATACAATATGACGATTAACAACTATATAACTTAGTGTTCAACATAACTAACGAATAACTTAGTCATGACTACTCAGAAAAAATCATCAAAAAATTCATCATTACATCAAAATTTTGCTTAAAACAACTACGAGTACACGCCCCTCAATCAGTCCAAAGATATACCCATGACATGTTATAGTGGGTTAGTAACAAAAATAAGCATCTAAGCCGGGATTAGTCAAAGCATCAAACAAAATTTTATTCTTAGTTTTTTTTTTATCCAGTTAACGGGAACTGTCCATACTTACATTTGTTAGAGCTGTGTGTATGCATGTGTGCGAAGAGTTCTTTTACACTTATTGGTTAAAGAAAAAGGCTTGGAAACTAGGACTAGCAGACAAAATACGTGGAACATCTACAAAACTATTATATTTAAGGATTAAATTTTAGGAAACAAAAAATTTTGAAAATACCAATTTTTTTTTTGTATAGTTTTTAGGCAAAATTATATTTTTCGTAGACACCACCACAAATCGTTAAACTAACAAAAAAATAAAAAAAAAGTGATCATAATGGGTTAGATTGTTAATTTACATATAAATAGCGGTTTTCCCTTCTTTTTTCTGTCCCGCCGTTCACACGAAAAGGAACAGATACAGAGGAACAGAGAGGAAAAAGGAAAACCTTACTGCCACTGCAAGAAGCAAAATTAATCTGAAGTATGAAGTCAGTATAATCCCCAACCGTAACGAAGGTAGCCCATGTGTTGAGACACTCACCTTCCTCGTCGCCCAACTTGTAGACAAGCTCCTTGGCGCGATTCGGTATGTTGTCGAATTTCTCTAAGATCACTCCTTTGATGTGCTGAGCCCATAGACGTTTCTGGTCACGATTCTTTGCCGTCAACTTGATTTGATTACGCGGCTCATCATAGGGGATTACGTAAAAACTTGTCGGTTCGCCTGGTAAGTGTTCATTCAGCATCAAGTTGTTTTGCTGTAATAACATACAAAAAAAAAACACAAAAATTAGAGTTCATAATCCTTTGGAAAGGAGACACTTAAACCGGATGATGATTGAAATAGAAGTCTTGTGCAAATTGCGAATATTTTGCTTAATGATAATGACACTCCTGCTGCAAAGAGTTGGCGGCGGTTCTTTCAGATGCTTAGAGGGGATTTAATCGGTAAGAGGGTTCTAAATAGCTAGTAAGTGGTCAAAGAACATTTAATGTCGTCTGTTAGCTATGTTTTTGCTTTAGTGATGTGGTATGTATGCACCCTTCCGAGGCTCCTTAGAGATTGCAATAGAGAAGTCTTTTAAAAAGCAGAGCCTTTGTCAATCAACCTATCAAGGGTTCACAGTGACTTACAGTCCTTAAGTTCATATGATTGAGACATGAATCAGGTATGAATACGACGAAGCCTATTTTTCGCCAGAATTGGAAAGACCTTCACATCAGTGCATATGTTTCTAACAAGATGATGCCACATGCCACAAAGCTGACCAAACAACTGAAGGGAAGGTTCGGTAATCGTGTAATTTTGAGAAATGGTCCAATCAATTACCTTTTATTAGAGGAGCTCAGAAATTATATCGAACATAAAATTGTCAACGTTCCAACCGATTTGTTTGGAAGAGTGGTAGAGAATTGGGTCTGAAGAATCGATCGCTGCAAATGTACATATCTGTTCCCAATCTCCATTTCGAGGCAGCAGCTAAGCTAGTTTGTGCTCTGAATGCACAGAATCGAAACAGTTGGCTCGAAATGTGTGGTTGGAGGAAATAGCGAGATGGTGGGCATCTAGACCTGTGGGCTATACATGGCCCTTTTTTTCTGGCTGACAAATTTTTCATTTCCAATCTCCATTTCGAGGCAGCAGCTAAGCTAGTTTGTGCTCTGAATGCACAGAATCGAAACAGTTGGCTCGAAATGTGTGGTTGGAGGAAATAGCGAGATGGTGGGCATCTAGACCTGTGGGCTATACATGGCCCTTTTTTTCTGGCTGAAAAATTTTTTATTTCCAATCACCATTTCGAGGCAGCAGCTAAGCTAGTTTGTGCTCTGAATGCACAGAATCGAAACAGTTGGCTCGAAATGTGTGGTTGGAGGAAATAGCGAGATGGTGGGCATCTAGACCTGTGGGCTATACATGGCCCTTTTTTTCTGGCTGACAAATTTTTTATTTCCAATCTCCATTTCGAGGCAGCAGCTAAGCTAGTTTGTGCTTTGAATGCACAGAATCAAAACAGCTGGCACGAAATGTGTAGGGTTGGAGGAAATAGCGAGATGGTGGGCATCTAGATCTGTGGGCTATACATGGCCCTTTTTTTCATACAATTTTTTGCTGAAAAATTTTTTATTTCCAATCTCCATTTCGAGGCAGCAGCTAAGCTAGTTTGTGCTCTGAATGCACAGAATCCAAACAGCTGGCTCGAAATGTGTGGTTGGAGGAAATAGCGAGATGGTGGGTATCTAGATCTGTGGGCTATACATGGCCCTTTTTTTTATACAATTTTTGGTTGAAACATTTTTTATTTCCAATCTCCATTTCGAGGCAGCAGCTAAGCTAGTTTGTGCTCTGAATGCACAGAATCGAAACAGTTGGCTCGAAATGTGTGGTTGGAGGAAATAGCGAGATGGTGGGCATCTAGATCTGTGGGCTATACATGGCCCTTTTTTTCATACAATTTTTGGTTGAAAAATTTTTTATTTCCAATCTCCATTTCGAGGCAGCAGCTAAGCTAGTTTGTGCTCTGAATGCACAGAATCAAAACAGCTGGCACGAAATGTGTGGTTGGAGGAAATAGCGAGATGGTGGGTATCTACATCTGTGGGCTATACATGGCCCTTTTTATTGGTTGAAAAATTTTTAGTTTCCAATCTCCATTTCGAGGCAGCAGCTAAGCTAGTTTGTGGTCTGAATGCACAGAATCAAAACAGCTGGCTCGAAATGTGTGGTTGGAGGAAATAGCGAGATGGTGGGTATCTAGATCTGTGGGCTATACATGGCCCTTTTTTTTATACAATTTTTGGTTGAAACATTTTTTATTTCCAATCTCCATTTCGAGGCAGCAGCTAAGCTAGTTTGTGCTCTGAATGCACAGAATCAAAACAGCTGGCACGAAATGTGTGGTTGGAGGAAATAGAGAGATGGTGGGTATCTACATCTGTGGGCTATACATGGCCTTTTTTTTCTGGCTGAAAATTTTTTTATTTCCAATCTCCATTTCGAGGCAGCAGCTAAGCTAGTTTGTGCTCTGAATGCACAGAATCAAAACAGCTGGCTCGAAATGTGTGGTTGGAGGAAATAGCGAGATGGTGGGTATCTACATCTGTGGGCTATACATGGCCTTTTTTTTCTGGCTGAAAATTTTTTTATTTCCAATCTCCATTTCGAGGCAGCAGCTAAGCTAGTTTGTGCTCTGAATGCACAGAATCAAAACAGCTGGCTCGAAATGTGTGGTTGGAGGAAATAGCGAGATGGTGGGTATCTAGATCTGTGGGCTATACATGGCCCTTTTTTTCATACAATTTTTGGTTGAAAAATTTTTTATTTCCAATCTCCATTTCGAGGCAGCAGCTAAGCTAGTTTGTGCTCTGAATGCACAGAATTAAAACAGTTGGCTCGAAATGTGTGGTTGGAGGAAATAGCGAGATGGTGGGTATCTAGACCTGTGGGCTATACATTGCCCTTTTTTCATACAAATTTTGGTTGAAAAATTTTTATTTCCAATCTCCATTTCGAGGCAGCAGCTATGCTAGTTTGTGCTCTGAATGCACAGAATCAAAACAGCTGGCACGAAATGTGTGGTTGGAGGAAATAGCGAGATGGTGGGTATCTAGATCTGTGGGCTATACATTGCCCTTTTTTCATACAATTTTTGGTTGAAAAATTTTTTATTTCCAATCTCCATTTCGAGGCAGCAGCTATGCTAGTTTGTGCTCCGAATGCACAGAATCAAAACAGCTGGCTCGAAATGTGTGGTTGGAGGAAATAGCGAGATGGTGGGTATCTAGATCTGTGGGCTATACATTGCCCTTTTTTTCATACAATTTTTGGTTGAAAAATTTTTTATTTCCAATCTCCATTTCGAGGCAGCAGCTATGCTAGTTTGTGCTCTGAATGCACAGAATCAAAACAGCTGGCTCGAAATGTGTGGTTGGAGGAAATAGCGAGATGGTGGGTATCTAGACCTGTGGGCTATACATTGCCCTTTTTTCATACAAATTTTGGTTGAAAAATTTTTATTTCCAAGCTCCATTTCGAGGCAGCAGCTAAGCTAGTTTGTGCTCTGAATGCACAGAATTAAAACAGTTGGCTCGAAATGTGTGGTTGGAGGAAATAGCGAGATGGTGGGCATCTAGATCTGTGGGCTATACATGGCCCTTTTTTCATACAATTTTTGGTTGAAAAATTTTTTATTTCCAATCTCCATTTCGAGGCAGCAGCTAAGCTAGTTTGTGCTCTGAATGCACAGAATCAAAACAGCTGGCTCGAAATGTGTGGTTGGAGGAAATAGAGAGATGGTGGGTATCTACATCTGTGGGCTATACATTGCCCTTTTTTCATACAAATTTTGGTTGAAAAATGTTTATTTCCAATCTCCATTTCGAGGCAGCAGCTAAGCTAGTTTGTGCTCTGAATGCACAGAATCAAAACAGCTGGCTCGAAATGTGTGGTTGGAGGAAATAGCGAGATGGTGGGTATCTAGACCTGTGGGCTATACATTGCCCTTTTTTCATACAAATTTTGGTTGAAAAATTTTTATTTCCAATCTCCATTTCGAGGCAGCAGCTAAGCTAGTTTGTGCTCTGAATGCACAGAATTAAAACAGTTGGCTCGAAATGTGTGGTTGGAGGAAATAGCGAGATGGTGGGCATCTAGATCTGTGGGCTATACATGGCCCTTTTTTTCATACAATTTTTGGTTGAAAAATTTTTTATTTCCAATCTCCATTTCGAGGCAGCAGCTAAGCTAGTTTGTGCTCTGAATGCACAGAATCAAAACAGCTGGCTCGAAATGTGTGGTTGGAGGAAATAGCGAGATGGTGGGTATCTACATCTGTGGGCTATACATGGCCCTTTTTTTCATACAATTTTTGGTTGAAAAATTTTTTATTTCCAATCTCCATTTCGAGGCAGCAGCTAAGCTAGTTTGTGCTCTGAATGCACAGAATCAAAACAGCTGGCACGAAATGTGTGGTTGGAGGAAATAGAGAGATGGTGGGTATCTACATCTGTGGGCTATACATGGCCCTTTTTTTCATACAATTTTTGGTTGAAAAATTTTTTATATCCAATCTCCATTTCGAGGCAGCAGCTAAGCTAGTTTGTGCTCTGAATGCACAGAATCAAAACAGCTGGCTCGAAATGTGTGGTTGGAGGAAATAGAGAGATGGTGGGTATCTACATCTGTGGGCTATACATGGCCCTTTTTTTCATACAATTTTTGGTTGAAAAATTTTTTATTTCCAATCTCCATTTCGAGGCAGCAGCTAACCTAGTTTGTGCTCTGAATGCACAGAATCAAAACAGCTGGCTCGAAATGTGTAGTTGGAGGAAATAGCGAGATGGTGGGTATCTAGATCTGTGGGCTATACATGGCCCTTTTTTTCATACAATTTTTGGTTGAAAAATTTTTTATTTCCAATCTCCATTTCGAGGCAGCAGCTAAGCTAGTTTGTGCTCTGAATGCACAGAATCAAAACAGCTGGCACGAAATGTGTGGTTGGAGGAAATAGAGAGATGGTGGGTATCTACATCTGTGGGCTATACATGGCCCTTTTTTTCATACAATTTTTGGTTGAAAAATTTTTTATTTCCAATCTCCATTTCGAGGCAGCAGCTAAGCTAGTTTGTGCTCTGAATGCACAGAATCAAAACAGCTGGCTCGAAATGTGTGGTTGGAGGAAATAGCGAGATGGTGGGTATCTAGACCTGTGGGCTATACATGGCCCTTTTTTCATACAAATTTTGGTTGAAAAATTTTTATTTCCAATCTCCATTTCGAGGCAGCAGCTAAGCTAGTTTGTGCTCTGAATGCACAGAATTAAAACAGTTGGCTCGAAATGTGTGGTTGGAGGAAATAGCGAGATGGTGGGCATCTAGATCTGTGGGCTATACATGGCCCTTTTTTTCATACAATTTTTGGTTGAAAAATTTTTTATTTCCAATCTCCATTTCGAGGCAGCAGCTAAGCTAGTTTGTGCTCTGAATGCACAGAATCAAAACAGCTGGCACGAAATGTGTGGTTGGAGGAAATAGAGAGATGGTGGGTATCTACATCTGTGGGCTATACATGGCCCTTTTTTTCATACAATTTTTGGTTGAAAAATTTTTTATTTCCAATCTCCATTTCGAGGCAGCAGCTAAGCTAGTTTGTGCTCTGAATGCACAGAATCAAAACAGCTGGCTCGAAATGTGTGGTTGGAGGAAATAGCGAGATGGTGGGTATCTACATCTGTGGGCTATACATGGCCCTTTTTTTCATACAATTTTTGGTTGAAAAATTTTTTATTTCCAATCTCCATTTCGAGGCAGCAGCTAAGCTAGTTTGTGCTCTGAATGCACAGAATCAAAACAGCTGGCACGAAATGTGTGGTTGGAGGAAATAGAGAGATGGTGGGTATCTACATCTGTGGGCTATACATGGCCCTTTTTTTCATACAATTTTTGGTTGAAAAATTTTTTATTTCCAATCTCCATTTCGAGGCAGCAGCTAAGCTAGTTTGTGCTCTGAATGCACAGAATCAAAACAGCTGGCTCGAAATGTGTGGTTGGAGGAAATAGAGAGATGGTGGGTATCTACATCTGTGGGCTATACATGGCCCTTTTTTTCATACAATTTTTGGTTGAAAAATTTTTTATTTCCAATCTCCATTTCGAGGCAGCAGCTAAGCTAGTTTGTGCTCTGAATGCACAGAATCAAAACAGCTGGCTCGAAATGTGTAGTTGGAGGAAATAGCGAGATGGTGGGTATCTAGATCTGTGGGCTATACATGGCCCTTTTTTCCATACAATTTTTGGTTGAAAAATTTTTTATTTCCAATCTCCATTTCGAGGCAGCAGCTAAGCTAGTTTGTGCTCTGAATGCACAGAATCAAAACAGCTGGCACGAAATGTGTGGTTGGAGGAAATAGAGAGATGGTGGGTATCTACATCTGTGGGCTATACATGGCCCTTTTTTTCATACAATTTTTGGTTGAAAAATTTTTTATTTCCAATCTCCATTTCGAGGCAGCAGCTAAGCTAGTTTGTGCTCTGAATGCACAGAATCAAAACAGCTGGCTCGAAATGTGTGGTTGGAGGAAATAGCGAGATGGTGGGTATCTAGACCTGTGGGCTATACATGGCCCTTTTTTCATACAAATTTTGGTTGAAAAATTTTTATTTCCAATCTCCATTTCGAGGCAGCAGCTAAGCTAGTTTGTGCTCTGAATGCACAGAATTAAAACAGTTGGCTCGAAATGTGTGGTTGGAGGAAATAGCGAGATGGTGGGCATCTAGATCTGTGGGCTATACATGGCCCTTTTTTTCATACAATTTTTGGTTGAAAAATTTTTTATTTCCAATCTCCATTTCGAGGCAGCAGCTAAGCTAGTTTGTGCTCTGAATGCACAGAATCAAAACAGCTGGCACGAAATGTGTGGTTGGAGGAAATAGAGAGATGGTGGGTATCTACATCTGTGGGCTATACATGGCCCTTTTTTTCATACAATTTTTGGTTGAAAAATTTTTTATTTCCAATCTCCATTTCGAGGCAGCAGCTAAGCTAGTTTGTGCTCTGAATGCACAGAATTAAAACAGTTGGCTCGAAATGTGTGGTTGGAGGAAATAGCGAGATGGTGGGCATCTAGATCTGTGGGCTATACATGGCACTTTTTTTCATACAATTTTTGGTTGAAAAATTTTTTATTTCCAATCTCCATTTCGAGGCAGCAGCTAAGCTAGTTTGTGCTTTGAATGCACAGAATCAAAACAGCTGGCTCGAAATGTGTGGTTGGAGGAAATAGCGAGATGGTGGGTATCTAGACCTGTGGGCTATACATTGCCCTTTTTTCATACAAATTTTGGTTGAAAAATTTTTATTTCCAATCTCCATTTCGAGGCAGCAGCTAAGCTAGTTTGTGCTCTGAATGCACAGAATTAAAACAGTTGGCTCGAAATGTGTGGTTGGAGGAAATAGCGAGATGGTGGGCATCTAGATCTGTGGGCTATAATTGGCCCTTTTTTTCATACAATTTTTGGTTGAAAAATTTTTTATTTCCAATCTCCATTTCGAGGCAGCAGCTAACCTAGTTTGTGCTCTGAATGCACAGAATCAAAACAGCTGGCACGAAATGTGTGGTTGGAGGAAATAGCGAGATGGTGGGTATCTAGACCTGTGGGCTATACATGGCCCTTTTTTCATACAAATTTTGGTTGAAAAATTTTTATTTCCAATCTCCATTTCGAGGCAGCAGCTAAGCTAGTTTGTCCTCTGAATGCACAGAATTAAAACAGTTGGCTCGAAATGTGTGGTTGGAGGAAATAGCGAGATGGTGGGCATCTAGATCTGTGGGCTATACATGGCCCTTTTTTTCATACAATTTTTGGTTGAAAAATTTTTTATTTCCAATCTCCATTTCGAGGCAGCAGCTAAGCTAGTTTGTGCTCTGAATGCACAGAATCAAAACAGCTGGCTCGAAATGTGTGGTTGGAAGAAATAGCGAGATGGTGGGCATCTAGATCTGTGGGCTACACATGGCCCTTTTTTTTTGGCTGAAAAATTTTTTATTTCCAATCTCCATTTCGAGGCAGCAGCTAAGGTAGTTCGTGCTTTGAATGCACAGAATCAAAACAGCTGGCTCGAAAAGTGTGGTTGGAGGAAATAGCGACATGGTGGGTATCTAGATCTGTGGGCTATACATGGCCCTTTTTTTTGGGCTGAAAAATTTTTTATTTCCAATCTCCATTTCGAGGCAGCAGCTAAGCTAGTTTGTGCTCTGAATGCACAGAATTAAAACAGTTGGCTCGAAATGTGTGGTTGGAGGAAATAGCGAGATGGTGGGCATCTAGATCTGTGGGCTATACATGGCCCTTTTTTTCATACAATTTTTGGTTGAAAAATTTTTTATTTCCAATCTCCATTTCGAGGCAGCAGCTAAGCTAGTTTGTGCTCTGAATGCACAGAATCAAAACAGCTGGCTCGAAATGTGTGGTTGGAGGAAATAGCGAGATGGTGGGTATCTACATCTGTGGGCTATACATGGCCCTTTTTTTCATACAATTTTTGGTTGAAAAATTTTTTATTTCCAATCTCCATTTCGAGGCAGCAGCTAAGCTAGTTTGTGCTCTGAATGCACAGAATCAAAACAGCTGGCTCGAAATGTGTAGTTGGAGGAAATAGCGAGATGGTGGGTATCTAGATCTGTGGGCTATACATGGCCCTTTTTTTCATACAATTTTTGGTTGAAAAATTTTTTATTTCCAATCTCCATTTCGAGGCAGCAGCTAAGCTAGTTTGTGCTCTGAATGCACAGAATCAAAACAGCTGGCACGAAATGTGTGGTTGGAGGAAATAGAGAGATGGTGGGTATCTACATCTGTGGGCTATACATGGCCCTTTTTTTCATACAATTTTTGGTTGAAAAATTTTTTATTTCCAATCTCCATTTCGAGGCAGCAGCTAAGCTAGTTTGTGCTCTGAATGCACAGAATTAAAACAGTTGGCTCGAAATGTGTGGTTGGAGGAAATAGCGAGATGGTGGGCATCTAGATCTGTGGGCTATACATGGCACTTTTTTTCATACAATTTTTGGTTGAAAAATTTTTTATTTCCAATCTCCATTTCGAGGCAGCAGCTAAGCTAGTTTGTGCTTTGAATGCACAGAATCAAAACAGCTGGCTCGAAATGTGTGGTTGGAGGAAATAGCGAGATGGTGGGTATCTAGACCTGTGGGCTATACATTGCCCTTTTTTCATACAAATTTTGGTTGAAAAATTTTTATTTCCAATCTCCATTTCGAGGCAGCAGCTAAGCTAGTTTGTGCTCTGAATGCACAGAATTAAAACAGTTGGCTCGAAATGTGTGGTTGGAGGAAATAGCGAGATGGTGGGCATCTAGATCTGTGGGCTATAATTGGCCCTTTTTTTCATACAATTTTTGGTTGAAAAATTTTTTATTTCCAATCTCCATTTCGAGGCAGCAGCTAACCTAGTTTGTGCTCTGAATGCACAGAATCAAAACAGCTGGCACGAAATGTGTGGTTGGAGGAAATAGAGAGATGGTGGGTATCTACATCTGTGGGCTATACATGGCCCTTTTTTTCATACAATTTTTGGTTGAAAAATTTTTTATTTCCAATCTCCATTTCGAGGCAGCAGCTAAGCTAGTTTGTGCTCTGAATGCACAGAATTAAAACAGTTGGCTCGAAATGTGTGGTTGGAGGAAATAGCGAGATGGTGGGCATCTAGATCTGTGGGCTATACATGGCACTTTTTTTCATACAATTTTTGGTTGAAAAATTTTTTATTTCCAATCTCCATTTCGAGGCAGCAGCTAAGCTAGTTTGTGCTCTGAATGCACAGAATCAAAACAGCTGGCTCGAAATGTGTGGTTGGAGGAAATAGCGAGATGGTGGGTATCTAGACCTGTGGGCTATACATGGCCCTTTTTTCATACAAATTTTGGTTGAAAAATTTTTATTTCCAATCTCCATTTCGAGGCAGCAGCTAAGCTAGTTTGTGCTCTGAATGCACAGAATTAAAACAGTTGGCTCGAAATGTGTGGTTGGAGGAAATAGCGAGATGGTGGGCATCTAGATCTGTGGGCTATACATGGCCCTTTTTTTCATACAATTTTTGGTTGAAAAGTTTTTTATTTCCAATCTCCATTTCGAGGCAGCAGCTAAGCTAGTTTGTGCTCTGAATGCACAGAATCAAAACAGCTGGCACGAAATGTGTGGTTGGAGGAAATAGAGAGATGGTGGGTATCTACATCTGTGGGCTATACATGGCCCTTTTTTTCATACAATTTTTGGTTGAAAAATTTTTTATTTCCAATCTCCATTTCGAGGCAGCAGCTAAGCTAGTTTGTGCTCTGAATGCACAGAATTAAAACAGTTGGCTCGAAATGTGTGGTTGGAGGAAATAGCGAGATGGTGGGCATCTAGATCTGTGGGCTATACATTGCACTTTTTTTCATACAATTTTTGGTTGAAAAATTTTTTATTTCCAATCTCCATTTCGAGGCAGCAGCTAAGCTAGTTTGTGCTTTGAATGCACAGAATCAAAACAGCTGGCTCGAAATGTGTGGTTGGAGGAAATAGCGAGATGGTGGGTATCTAGACCTGTGGGCTATACATTGCCCTTTTTTCATACAAATTTTGGTTGAAAAATTTTTTATTTCCAATCTCCATTTCGAGGCAGCAGCTAACCTAGTTTGTGCTCTGAATGCACAGAATCAAAACAGCTGGCACGAAATGTGTGGTTGGAGGAAATAGAGAGATGGTGGGTATCTAGACCTGTGGGCTATACATGGCCCTTTTTTCATACAAATTTTGGTTGAAAAATTTTTATTTCCAATCTCCATTTCGAGGCAGCAGCTAAGCTAGTTTGTGCTCTGAATGCACAGAATTAAAACAGTTGGCTCGAAATGTGTGGTTGGAGGAAATAGCGAGATGGTGGGCATCTAGATCTGTGGGCTATACATGGCCCTTTTTTTCATACAATTTTTGGTTGAAAAATTTTTTATTTCCAATCTCCATTTCGAGGCAGCAGCTAAGCTAGTTTGTGCTCTGAATGCACAGAATCAAAACAGCTGGCTCGAAATGTGTGGTTGGAAGAAATAGCGAGATGGTGGGCATCTAGATCTGTGGGCTACACATGGCCCTTTTTTTTTGGCTGAAAAATTTTTTATTTCCAATCTCCATTTCGAGGCAGCAGCTAAGGTAGTTCGTGCTTTGAATGCACAGAATCAAAACAGCTGGCTCGAAATGTGTGGTTGGAGGAAATAGCGAGATGGTGGGCATCTAGATCTGTGGGCTATACATGGCCCTTTTTTTCATACAATTTTTGGTTGAAAAATTTTTTATTTCCAATCTCCATTTCGAGGCAGCAGCTAAGCTAGTTTGTGCTCTGAATGCACAGAATCAAAACAGCTGGCTCGAAATGTGTGGTTGGAGGAAATAGCGAGATGGTGGGTATCTACATCTGTGGGCTATACATGGCCCTTTTTTTCATACAATTTTTGGTTGAAAAATTTTGTATTTCCAATCTCCATTTCGAGGCAGCAGCTAAGCTAGTTTGTGCTCTGAATGCACAGAATCAAAACAGCTGGCACGAAATGTGTGGTTGGAGGAAATAGAGAGATGGTGGGTATCTACATCTGTGGGCTATACATGGCCCTTTTTTTCATACAATTTTTGGTTGAAAAATTTTTTATTTCCAATCTCCATTTCGAGGCAGCAGCTAAGCTAGTTTGTGCTCTGAATGCACAGAATCAAAACAGCTGGCTCGAAATGTGTGGTTGGAGGAAATAGAGAGATGGTGGGTATCTACATCTGTGGGCTATACATGGCCCTTTTTTTCATACAATTTTTGGTTGAAAAATTTTTTATTTCCAATCTCCATTTCGAGGCAGCAGCTAAGCTAGTTTGTGCTCTGAATGCACAGAATCAAAACAGCTGGCACGAAATGTGTGGTTGGAGGAAATAGAGAGATGGTGGGTATCTACATCTGTGGGCTATACATGGCCCTTTTTTTCATACAATTTTTGGTTGAAAAATTTTTTATTTCCAATCTCCATTTCGAGGCAGCAGCTAAGCTAGTTTGTGCTCTGAATGCACAGAATCAAAACAGCTGGCTCGAAATGTGTGGTTGGAGGAAATAGAGAGATGGTGGGTATCTACATCTGTGGGCTATACATGGCCCTTTTTTTCATACAATTTTTGGTTGAAAAATTTTTTATTTCCAATCTCCATTTCGAGGCAGCAGCTAAGCTAGTTTGTGCTCTGAATGCACAGAATCAAAACAGCTGGCTCGAAATGTGTGGTTGGAGGAAATAGAGAGATGGTGGGTATCTACATCTGTGGGCTATACATGGCCCTTTTTTTCATACAATTTTTGGTTGAAAAATTTTTTATTTCCAATCTCCATTTCGAGGCAGCAGCTAAGCTAGTTTGTGCTCTGAATGCACAGAATCAAAACAGCTGGCACGAAATGTGTGGTTGGAGGAAATAGAGAGATGGTGGGTATCTACATCTGTGGGCTATACATGGCCCTTTTTTTCATACAATTTTTGGTTGAAAAATTTTTTATTTCCAATCTCCATTTCGAGGCAGCAGCTAAGCTAGTTTGTGCTTTGAATGCACAGAATCAAAACAGCTGGCTCGAAATGTGTGGTTGGAGGAAATAGCGAGATGGTGGGTATCTAGACCTGTGGGCTATACATTGCCCTTTTTTCATACAAATTTTGGTTGAAAAATTTTTATTTCCAATCTCCATTTCGAGGCAGCAGCTAAGCTAGTTTGTGCTCTGAATGCACAGAATTAAAACAGTTGGCTCGAAATGTGTGGTTGGAGGAAATAGCGAGATGGTGGGCATCTAGATCTGTGGGCTATAATTGGCCCTTTTTTTCATACAATTTTTGGTTGAAAAATTTTTTATTTCCAATCTCCATTTCGAGGCAGCAGCTAAGCTAGTTTGTGCTCTGAATGCACAGAATCAAAACAGCTGGCTCGAAATGTGTGGTTGGAGGAAATAGAGAGATGGTGGGTATCTACATCTGTGGGCTATACATGGCCCTTTTTTTCATACAATTTTTGGTTGAAAAATTTTTTATTTCCAATCTCCATTTCGAGGCAGCAGCTAAGCTAGTTTGTGCTCTGAATGCACAGAATCAAAACAGCTGGCTCGAAATGTGTAGTTGGAGGAAATAGCGAGATGGTGGGTATCTAGATCTGTGGGCTATACATGGCCCTTTTTTTCATACAATTTTTGGTTGAAAAATTTTTTATTTCCAATCTCCATTTCGAGGCAGCAGCTAAGCTAGTTTGTGCTCTGAATGCACAGAATCAAAACAGCTGGCACGAAATGTGTGGTTGGAGGAAATAGAGAGATGGTGGGTATCTACATCTGTGGGCTATACATGGCCCTTTTTTTCATACAATTTTTGGTTGAAAAATTTTTTATTTCCAATCTCCATTTCGAGGCAGCAGCTAAGCTAGTTTGTGCTCTGAATGCACAGAATCAAAACAGCTGGCTCGAAATGTGTAGTTGGAGGAAATAGCGAGATGGTGGGTATCTAGATCTGTGGGCTATACATGGCCCTTTTTTTCATACAATTTTTGGTTGAAAAATTTTTTATTTCCAATCTCCATTTCGAGGCAGCAGCTAAGCTAGTTTGTGCTCTGAATGCACAGAATCAAAACAGCTGGCACGAAATGTGTGGTTGGAGGAAATAGAGAGATGGTGGGTATCTACATCTGTGGGCTATACATGGCCCTTTTTTTCATACAATTTTTGGTAGAAAAATTTTTTATTTCCAATCTCCATTTCGAGGCAGCAGCTAAGCTAGTTTGTGCTCTGAATGCACAGAATCAAAACAGCTGGCACGAAATGTGTGGTTGGAGGAAATAGAGAGATGGTGGGTATCTACATCTGTGGGCTATACATGGCCCTTTTTTTCATACAATTTTTGGTTGAAAAATTTTTTATTTCCAATCTCCATTTCGAGGCAGCAGCTAAGCTAGTTTGTGCTTTGAATGCACAGAATCAAAACAGCTGGCTCGAAATGTGTGGTTGGAGGAAATAGCGAGATGGTGGGTATCTAGACCTGTGGGCTATACATTGCCCTTTTTTCATACAAATTTTGGTTGAAAAATTTTTATTTCCAATCTCCATTTCGAGGCAGCAGCTAAGCTAGTTTGTGCTCTGAATGCACAGAATTAAAACAGTTGGCTCGAAATGTGTGGTTGGAGGAAATAGCGAGATGGTGGGCATATAGATCTGTGGGCTATAATTGGCCCTTTTTTTCATACAATTTTTGGTTGAAAAATTTTTTATTTCCAATCTCCATTTCGAGGCAGCAGCTAAGCTAGTTTGTGCTCTGAATGCACAGAATCAAAACAGCTGGCTCGAAATGTGTGGTTGGAGGAAATAGCGAGATGGTGGGTATCTAGACCTGTGGGCTATACATTGCCCTTTTTTCATACAAATTTTGGTTGAAAAATTTTTATTTCCAATCTCCATTTCGAGGCAGCAGCTAAGCTAGTTTGTGCTCTGAATGCACAGAATTAAAACAGTTGGCTCGAAATGTGTGGTTGGAGGAAATAGCGAGATGGTGGGCATCTAGATCTGTGGGCTATAATTGGCCCTTTTTTTCATACAATTTTTGGTTGAAAAATTTTTTATTTCCAATCTCCATTTCGAGGCAGCAGCTAACCTAGTTTGTGCTCTGAATGCACAGAATCAAAACAGCTGGCACGAAATGTGTGGTTGGAGGAAATAGAGAGATGGTGGGTATCTACATCTGTGGGCTATACATGGCCCTTTTTTTCATACAATTTTTGGTTGAAAAATTTTTTATTTCCAATCTCCATTTCGAGGCAGCAGCTAAGCTAGTTTGTGCTCTGAATGCACAGAATCAAAACAGCTGGCTCGAAATGTGTGGTTGGAGGAAATAGCGAGATGGTGGGTATCTAGACCTGTGGGCTATACATGGCCCTTTTTTCATACAAATTTTGGTTGAAAAATTTTTATTTCCAATCTCCATTTCGAGGCAGCAGCTAAGCTAGTTTGTGCTCTGAATGCACAGAATTAAAACAGTTGGCTCGAAATGTGTGGTTGGAGGAAATAGCGAGATGGTGGGCATCTAGATCTGTGGGCTATACATGGCCCTTTTTTTCATACAATTTTTGGTTGAAAAATTTTTTATTTCCAATCTCCATTTCGAGGCAGCAGCTAAGCTAGTTTGTGCTTTGAATGCACAGAATCAAAACAGCTGGCTCGAAATGTGTGGTTGGAGGAAATAGCGAGATGGTGGGTATCTAGACCTGTGGGCTATAATTGGCCCTTTTTTTCATACAATTTTTGGTTGAAAAATTTTTTATTTCCAATCTCCATTTCGAGGCAGCAGCTAACCTAGTTTGTGCTCTGAATGCACAGAATCAAAACAGCTGGCACGAAATGTGTGGTTGGAGGAAATAGAGAGATGGTGGGTATCTACATCTGTGGGCTATACATGGCCCTTTTTTTCATACAATTTTTGGTTGAAAAATTTTTTATTTCCAATCTCCATTTCGAGGCAGCAGCTAAGCTAGTTTGTGCTCTGAATGCACAGAATTAAAACAGTTGGCTCGAAATGTGTGGTTGGAGGAAATAGCGAGATGGTGGGCATCTAGATCTGTGGGCTATACATGGCACTTTTTTTCATACAATTTTTGGTTGAAAAATTTTTTATTTCCAATCTCCATTTCGAGGCAGCAGCTAAGCTAGTTTGTGCTCTGAATGCACAGAATCAAAACAGCTGGCTCGAAATGTGTGGTTGGAGGAAATAGAGAGATGGTGGGTATCTACATCTGTGGGCTATACATGGCCCTTTTTTCATACAAATTTTGGTTGAAAAATTTTTATTTCCAATCTCCATTTCGAGGCAGCAGCTAAGCTAGTTTGTGCTCTGAATGCACAGAATTAAAACAGTTGGCTCGAAATGTGTGGTTGGAGGAAATAGCGAGATGGTGGGCATCTAGATCTGTGGGCTATACATGGCCCTTTTTTTCATACAATTTTTGGTTGAAAAATTTTTTATTTCCAATCTCCATTTCGAGGCAGCAGCTAAGCTAGTTTGTGCTCTGAATGCACAGAATCAAAACAGCTGGCTCGAAATGTGTGGTTGGAAGAAATAGCGAGATGGTGGGCATCTAGATCTGTGGGCTACACATGGCCCTTTTTTTTTGGCTGAAAAATTTTTTATTTCCAATCTCCATTTCGAGGCAGCAGCTAAGGTAGTTCGTGCTTTGAATGCACAGAATCAAAACAGCTGGCTCGAAATGTGTGGTTGGAGGAAATAGCGACATGGTGGGTATCTAGATCTGTGGGCTATACATGGCCCTTTTTTTTGGGCTGAAAAATTTTTTATTTCCAATCTCCATTTCGAGGCGGCAGCTAAGCTAGTTTGTGCACTGAATGCACAGAATCGAAACAGTTGGCTCGAAATGTGTGGTTGGAGGAAATAGCGAGATGGTGGGCATCTATACCTGTGGGCTATATATGGCCCTTTTTTTCATACAAATTTTGGTTGAAAAATTTTTTATTTCCAATATCCAGTTCGAGGCAGCAGCTAAGCTAGTTTGCGCTCTGAATGCACAGAATCGAAACAGTTGGCTCGAAATGTGTGGTTGGAGGAAATAGCGAGATGGTGGGCATCTAGACCTGTGGGCTATATATGGCCCTTTTTTTCATACAAATTTTGGTTGAAATTTTTTTTATTTCCAATCTCCATTTCGAGGCAGCAGCTAAGCTAGTTTGTGCTTTGAATGCACAGAATCAAAACAGTTGGCTCGAAATGTGTGGTTGGAGGAAATAGCGAGATGGTGGGCATCTAGATCTGTGGGCTATACATGGCACTTTTTTTCATACAATTTTTGGTTGAAAAATTTTTTATTTCCAATCTCCATTTCGAGGCAGCAGCTAAGCTAGTTTGTGCTTTGAATGCACAGAATCAAAACAGCTGGCTCGAAATGTGTGGTTGGAAGAAATAGCGAGATGGTGGGCATCTAGATCTGTGGGCTACACATGGCCCTTTTTTTTGGCTGAAAAATTTTTTATTTCCAATCTCCATTTCGAGGCAGCAGCTAAGGTAGTTCGTGCTTTGAATGCACAGAATCAAAACAGTTGGCTCGAAATGTGTGGTTGGAGGAAATAGCGACATGGTGGGTATCTAGATCTGTTAGCTATACATGGCCCTTTTTTTTGGGCTGAAAAATTTTTTATTTCCAATCTCCATTTCGAGGCGGCAGCTAAGCTAGTTTGTGCACTGAATGCACAGAATCGAAACAGTTGGCTCGAAATGTGTGGTTGGAGGAAATAGCGAGATGGTGGGCATCTATACCTGTGGGCTATATATGGCCCTTTTTTTCATACAAATTTTGGTTGAAAAATTTTTTATTTCCAATATCCAGTTCGAGGCAGCAGCTAAGCTAGTTTGCGCTCTGAATGCACAGAATCGAAACAGTTGGCTCGAAATGTGTGGTTGGAGGAAATAGCGAGATGGTGGGCATCTAGATCTGTGGGCTATACATGGCCCTTTTTTTTGGCTGAAATTTTTTTTATTTCCAATCACCATTTCGAGGCAGCAGCTAAGCTAGTTTGTGCTCTGAATGCACAGAATCGAAACAGTTGGCTCGAAATGTGTGGTTGGAGGAAATAGCGAGATGGTGGGCATCTAGATCTGTGGGCTATACATGGCCCTTTTTTTCTGGCTGAAAATTTTTTTATTTCCAATCTATATTTCGAGGCAGCAGCTAAGCTAGTTTGTGCTCTGAATGCACAGAATCAAAACAGCTGGCTCGAAATGTGTGGTTGGAGGAAATAGCGAGATGGTGAGTATCTACATCTGTGGGCTATACATGGCCCTTTTTTTTGGTTGAAAAATTTTTAGTTTCCAATCTCCATTTCGAGGCAGCAGCTAAGCTAGTTTGTGCACTGAATGCACAGAATCGAAACAGTTGGCTCGAAATGTGTGGTTGGAGGAAATAGCGAGATGGTGGGCATCTAGATCTGTGTGCTATACATGGCCCTTTTTTTCTGGCTAAAATTTTTTTTATTTCCAATCTCCATTTCGAGGCAGCAGCTAAGCTAGTTTGTGCTCTGAATGCACAGAATCAAAACAGCTGGCTCGAGATGTGTGGTTGGAGGAAATAGCGAGATGGTGGGTATCTAGATCTGTTAGCTATACATGGCCCTTTTTTTCATACAATTTTTGGTTGAAAAATTTTTTATTTCCAATCTCCATTTCGAGGCAGCAGCTAAGCTAGTTTGTGCACTGAATGCACAGAATCGAAACAGTTGGCTCGAAATGTGTGGTTGGAGGAAATAGCGAGATGGTGGGCATCTAGATCTGTGTGCTATACATGGCCCTTTTTTTCTGGCTGAAATTTTTTTTATTTCCAATCTCCATTTCGAGGCAGCAGCTAAGCTAGTTTGTGCTCTGAATGCACAGAATCAAGATAGCTGGCTCGAAATGTGTGGTTGGAGGAAATAGCGACATGGTGGGCATCTAGATCTGTGGGTTATACATGGCCCTTTTTTTCTGGTTGAAAAATTTTTTTTTTCCAATCTCCATTTCGAGGCAGCAGCTAAGCTAGTTTGTGCTCTGAATGCACAGAATCAAAACAGCTGGCTCGAAATGTGTGGTTGGAGGAAATAGCGAGATGGTGGGTATCTAGATCTGTGGGCTATACATGGCCCTTTTTTTCTGGCTGAAAATTTTTTTATTTCCAATCTCCATTTCGAGGCAGCAGCTAAGCTAGTTTGTGCTCTGAATGCACAGAATCAAAACAGTTGGCTCGAAATGTGTGGTTGAAAGAAATAGCGAGATGGTGGGTATCTAGATCTGTGGGCTATACATGGCCCTTTTTTTCATACAATTTTTGGTTGAAAATTTTTTTATTTCCAATCTCCATTTCGAGGCAGCAGCTAAGCTAGTTTGTGCTCTGAATGCACAGAATCAAAACAGCTGGCTCGAAATGTGTGGTTGGAGGAAATAGCGAGATGGTGGGCATCTAAATCTGTGGGCTATACATGACCTTTTTTTTTGGCTGAAAAATTTTTCATTTCCAATCTCCATTTCGAGGCAGCAGCTAAGCTTGTTTGTGCACTGAATGCACAGAATCGAAACAGTTGGCTCGAAATGTGTGGTTGGAGGAAATAGCGAGATGGTGGGCATCTAGATCTGTGGGCTATACATGGCCCTTTTTTTCATACAATTTTTGGTTGAAAATTTTTTTAATTTCCAATCTCCATTTCGAGGCAGCAGCTAAGCTAGTTTGTGCTCTGAATGCACAGAATCAAAACAGCTGGCTCGAAATGTGTGGTTGGAGGAAATAGCGAGATGGTGGGCATCTAGATCTGTGGGCTATACATGACCTTTTTTTTTGGCTGAAAAATTTTTTATTTCCAATCTCCATTTCGAGGCAGCAGCTAAGCTAGTTTGTGCACTGAATGCACAGAATCGAAACAGTTGGCTCGAAATGTGTGGTTGGAGGAAATAGCGAGATGGTGGGCATCTAGATCTGTGGGCTATACATGGCCCTTTTTTTTTGGCTGAAATTTTTTTTATTTCCAATCTCCATTTCGAGGCAGCAGCTAAGCTAGTTTGTGCTTTGAATGCACAGAATCAAAACAGCTGGCTCGAAATGTGTGGTTGGAGGAAATAGCGAGATGGTGGGCATCTAGATCTGTGGGCTATACATGGCCCTTTTTTTCATACAATTTTTGGTTGAAAAATTTTTTATTTCCAATCTCCATTTCGAGGCAGCAGCTAAGCTAGTTTGTGCTCTGAATGCACAGAATCAAAACAGCTGGCTCGAAATGTGTGGTTGGAGGAAATGGCGAGATGGTGGGCATCTAGATCTGTGGGCTATACATGGCCCTTTTTTTTGGGCTGAAAAATTTTTTATTTCCAATCTCCATTTCGAGGCGGCAGCTAAGCTAGTTTGTGCACTGAATGCACAGAATCGAAACAGTTGGCTCGAAATGTGTGGTTGGAGGAAATAGCGAGATGGTGGGCATCTATACCTGTGGGCTATATATGGCCCTTTTTTTCATACAAATTTTGGTTGAAAAATTTTTTATTTCCAGTATCCAGTTCGAGGCAGCAGCTAAGTTAGTTTGCGCTCTGAATGCACAGAATCGAAACAGTTGGCTCGAAATGTGTGGTTGGAGGAAATAGCGAGATGGTGGGCATCTAGATCTGTGGGCTATACATGGCCCTTTTTTTCTGGCTGAAAATTTTTTTATTTCCAATCTCCATTTCGAGGCAACAGCTAAGGTAGTTCGTGCTTTGAATGCACAGAATCAAAACAGCTGGCTCGAAATGTGTGGTTGGAGGAAATAGCGACATGGTGGGTATCTAGATCTGTGGGCTATACATGGCCCTTTTTTTTGGGCTGAAAAATTTTTTATTTCCAATCTCCATTTCGAGGCGGCAGCTAAGCTAGTTTGTGCACTGAATGCACAGAATCGAAACAGTTGGCTCGAAATGTGTGGTTGGAGGAAATAGCGAGATGGTGGGCATCTAGATCTGTGGGCTATACATGGCCCTTTTTTTCTGGCTGAAAATTTTTTTATTTCCAATCTCCATTTCGAGGCAGCAGCTAAGCTAGTTTGTGCTCTGAATGCACAGAATCGAAACAGTTGGCTCGAAATGTGTGGTTGGAGGAAATAGCGAGATGGTGGGCATCTAGATCTGTGGGCTATACATGGCCCTTTTTTTCTGGCTGAAAATTTTTTTATTTCCAATCTCCATTTCGAGGCAGCAGCTAAGCTAGTTTGTGCTCTGAATGCACAGAATCAAAACAGCTGGCTCGAAATGTGTGGTTGGAGGAAATAGCGAGATGGTGAGTATCTACATCTGTGGGCTATACATGGCCCTTTTTTTTGGTTGAAAAATTTTTAGTTTCCAATCTCCATTTCGAGGCAGCAGCTAAGCTAGTTTGTGCACTGAATGCACAGAATCGAAACAGTTGGCTCGAAATGTGTGGTTGGAGGAAATAGCGAGATGGTGGGCATCTAGATCTGTGGGCTATACATGGCCCTTTTTTTCATACAATTTTTGGTTGAAAAATTTTTTATTTCCAATCTCCATTTCGAGGCAGCAGCTAAGCTAGTTTGTGCACTGAATGCACAGAATCGAAACAGTTGGCTCGAAATGTGTGGTTGGAGGAAATAGCGAGATGGTGGGCATCTAGATCTGTGGGTTATACATGGCCCTTTTTTTCTGGCTAAAATTTTTTTTATTTCCAATCTCCATTTCGAGGCAGCAGCTAAGCTAGTTTGTGCTCTGAATGCACAGAATCAAAACAGCTGGCTCGAGATGTGTGGTTGGAGGAAATAGCGAGATGGTGGGTATCTAGATCTGTTAGCTATACATGGCCCTTTTTTTCATACAATTTTTGGTTGAAAAATTTTTTATTTCCAATCTCCATTTCGAGGCAGCAGCTAAGCTAGTTTGTGCACTGAATGCACAGAATCGAAACAGTTGGCTCGAAATGTGTGGTTGGAGGAAATAGCGAGATGGTGGGCATCTAGATCCGTGTGCTATACATGGCCCTTTTTTTCTGGCTGAAATTTTTTTTATTTCCAATCTCCATTTCGAGGCAGCAGCTAAGCTAGTTTGTGCTCTGAATGCACAGAATCAAGATAGCTGGCTCGAAATGTGTGGTTGGAGGAAATAGCGACATGGTGGGCATCTAGATCTGTGGGTTATACATGGCCCTTTTTTTCTGGTTGAAAAATTTTTTTTTTCCAATCTCCATTTCGAGGCAGCAGCTAAGCTAGTTTGTGCTCTGAATGCACAGAATCAAAACAGCTGGCTCGAAATGTGTGGTTGGAGGAAATAGCGAGATGGTGGGTATCTAGATCTGTGGGCTATACATGGCCCTTTTTTCTGGCTGAAAATTTTTTTATTTCCAATCTCCATTTCGAGGCAGCAGCTAAGCTAGTTTGTGCTCTGAATGCACAGAATCAAAACAGCTGGCTCGAAATGTGTGGTTGGAGGAAATAGCGAGATGGTGGGTATCTAGATCTGTGGGCTATACATGGCCCTTTTTTCTGGCTGAAAATTTTTTTATTTCCAATCTCCATTTCGAGGCAGCAGCTAAGCTAGTTTGTGCACTGAATGCACAGAATCGAAACAGTTGGCTCGAAATGTGTGGTTGGAGGAAATAGCGAGATGGTGGGGAATCTAGATCTGTGGGTTATACATGGCCCTTTTTTTCTGGCTAAATTTTTTTTTATTTCCAATCTCCATTTCGAGGCAGCAGCTAAGCTAGTTTGTGCTCTGAATGCACAGAATCAAAACAGCTGGCTCGAAATGTGTGGTTGAAAGAAATAGCGAGATGGTGGGTATCTAGATCTGTGGGCTATACATGGCCCTTTTTTTCATACAATTTTTGGTTGAAAATTTTTTTATTTCCAATCTCCATTTCGAGGCAGCAGCTAAGCTAGTTTGTGCTCTGAATGCACAGAATCAAAACAGCTGGCTCGAAATGTGTGGTTGGAGGAAATAGCGAGATGGTGGGCATCTAGATCTGTGGGCTATACATGGCCCTTTTTTTTTGGCTGAAATTTTTTTTATTTCCAATCTCCATTTCGAGGCAGCAGCTAAGCTAGTTTGTGCTCTGAATGCACAGAATCAAAACAGCTGGCTCGAAATGTGTGGTTGGAGGAAATAGCGAGATGGTGGGCATCTAGATCTGTGGGCTATACATGGCCCTTTTTTTTTGGCTGAAATTTTTTTTATTTCCAATCTCCATTTCGAGGCAGCAGCTAAGCTAGTTTGTGCTCTGAATGCACAGAATCAAGATAGCTGGCTCGAAATGTGTGGTTGGAGGAAATAGCGACATGGTGGGCATCTAGATCTGTGGGCTATACATGGCCCTTTTTTTTGGCTGAAATTTTTTTTATTTCCAATCTCCATTTCGAGGCAGCAGCTAAGCTAGTTTGTGCTCTGAATGCACAGAATCAAAACAGCTGGCTCGAAATGTGTGGTTGGAGGAAATAGCGAGATGGTGGGCATCTAGATCTGTGGGCTATACATGGCCCTTTTTTTTTGGCTGAAATTTTTTTTATTTCCAATCTCCATTTCAAGGCAGCAGCTAAGCAAGTTTGTGCTTTGAATGCACACAATTAAAACAGTTGGCTCGAAATGTGTGGTTGGAGGAAGTAGCGACATGGTGGGTATCTAGGTCTGTGGGCTATACATGGCCCTTTTTTTTTGGCTGACATTTTTTTTATTTCCAATCTCCATTTCGAGGCAGCAGCTAAGCTAGTTTGTGCTTTGAATGCACAGAATCAAAACAGCTGGCTCGAAATGTGTGGTTGGAGGAAATAGCGAGATGGTGGGCATCTAGATCTGTAGGCTATACATGGCCCTTTTTTTTGGTTGAAAAATTTTCAGTTTCCAATCTCCATTTCGAGGCAGCAGCTAAGCTAGTTTGTGCTTTGAATGCACAGAATCAAAACAGTTGGCTCGAAATGTGTGGTTGGAGGAAGTAGCGACATGGTGGGTATCTAGGTCTGTGGGCTATACATGGCCCTTTTTTTTTGGCTGACATTTTTTTTATTTCCAATCTCCATTTCGAGGCAGCAGCTAAGCTAGTTTGTGCTTTGAATGCACAGAATCAAAACAGCTGGCTCGAAATGTGTGGTTGGAGGAAATAGCGAGATGGTGGGTATCTAGATCTGTGGGCTATACATGGCCCTTTTTTCATACAATTTTTGGTTGAAAAATGTTCTGAAATCTTGGAATTATGAAGGAAGTAGAACACTTTTCTTGAAATTCTTGTGCCTCGAGTAAAGCGACTATTATGGTAATCTTGAGCTAAAATTTGCTTAAAAGCTTACATCCATCACTCTTTTGACAATGATAGTGCGGATAACCCGAATTGCACTGAAATAAAGAACTATTTGTGCAATTCCCAAAGATTGTTAGGACCTTAGTATTTGCCTGGATGCACTGGATTTCACGTAGCACTCTCGGTTGGAGTATTGCGATACAGACGACGTGGAGTTCATAGCGGAGCTCCACATATTGTTAGAATAAAGTCTTTGCTAAACCATGAAAGGAAATCTGGTTTAGCTGGCGCTAAGTACGATTCCACGAGCAGACATCTCCAGAGGCATTTTCACACGCTTGTACTTACCTTTTGCTATCTGTTCCGTTCAAACGAAGTCTGTTCAAGACTAACTCCTTTGCATACACACTGCGTAACCACTTAACAGACTGCACACACAAAACTAACACTTCATCCAATTTACTTACATGAATATAGCTCTTGAATTGCAGACGATTGTCCTCCTTGGGCTTCGTTATGATCAGCATCGTGGCAAACAGGAACACCATTCTCGGTTTGCTGTGCTCCATTACAAGACCCTCCTGCCGCAGCTCACCCAGAACTGTCAATTCTGGAAATGCAATTAAAAACAAAAAATAAATTCAAATCCCTGGTTAAGACCATGATAAGCTAACACACCGTCGCATCCGTGTCATAGCCACAACAGTAGCCGAACACACGAGGACAGAGAAAAGAGGAGCAAACACTTACCTGGTCCCAACCATCCATCCAGTATCCCGGACAGCTCCTTAACGCGGCTCTGCTGTTCCAATTTCCTCTTGACCTGATCAATATTTCTAGCCACTGCTCGCATGATCTCATGCGCCCGGACCACTTCCTTGATATCACAATGTTTACGTAGGTTCTGCAATCAACAAACAAACATTAAGGATAGGCACACACCAGCCATAGAGACATGACAGAACTTACATCGAGAAGCAGATGATACTTCAAGATCCTCTGTACCGGCTTTAGCAGGTACGAGCCCAATGGCAGTGTATGCTGGAGCATCTTTTGCGTGGACGTTAGAAGCGCATTGGTATGGGTCGCCTGGAGTAGACTTGTCAGCAGTGATATTGCCTCCGGGTAGCTGGTGCTGTGTTATTAAAATGAAAATAGACACACGGTAGAGGGTTAGACGATGTTCGAGATTAGGAATCTTCTCTCTGCTTAACCAGGCGACACAGTTGGCAAAGAAGAAATTTTCTACCCAAACCAACGATGGAAGGTGGAATGGGAACACATGGTGAGAAAATCACGCGAACGACTGACATAAATTTGCATTTCGAACCTTCGGGAGGTAGTCATGCATAATCAGGCTGAATAGTAAGTCTAGGAAGCGATAAAGGCCTGAGGTATGTATGTGCTTCAGGGAATCTCATTTCGTTTGAGAGGTCTGCAATGAAATGTGTGGTCACATAAATTACTAGACGTGACTGATTAGTATTACGAATTCTTGAAAGAAAAACGGTTTATCTTATAGCCATAATACTTGAGGCTTAGACGTAATAAACCAACGAGTACACAGTACATGTATAGACGTATGAAAGGACAATCACTGGTCGTATAAAGGTACAAGGAAGTAAGGAATTCTAAAACGTACAAATACGAGCAGTGAATTGACAAAGCTGTTGCATATCCCATCAACCTCTGGCTACTTGCCCAACATGACATACGTATCAGGAAACGATGGGACAGCAAGGAGGATAACATACATTAACTGAAAGAAGCATGCCTACAGGCTGCGATTAGTAGCATCTAGCAGTTGGAAGAAGAAGTAACCATCAGTAGAATCCGTGGCTCTAGAAAGTAGAGAAGGTTTCAAAGTGCTGATCACGCCCATGACCAGACAGCCATATATTTCTGAAGAAAAGATATGCATAGCAGCAACAGGCTTTTATGTTCGGAAAAAATGCGAATACGAATGCGAAAATTCCAAAGCTGGTAGTCGTGTACTAGGGACCTCGCTGGACATAAAAGGAGTCTTCAACAACCTAAAATCTGTCTCCATTACACCAGCATTGAGCCAACAAATCGTAACCCACTGACCTCAGATCAGACAAATGCGTAGTAACAATGAGACACATTAACTCAGAACCGCAAAAAAGTGTCCTTCCTCAACGATCCTACACGAATATGTAGGCCTAGATCTCAAGGTCATCCTCTAAAAGCTGATTTTGTCGTTTTCACTGTAAATGGAACACTAACTGCTACAGAGCTCCTAAGACTCAATGGTACTTGATGAGTGTCCTGGAGGTACTTGATGAGGCCTAGAACTCAAGGTCCTATAAAAGCCGACTTTGTCCTCTTCACTGTAAATAGAACACTAACTGCTACAGAGCTCCTAAGACTCAATGGTACTTGATGAGTATCTGAGTCTACCATTATCTATCGGATGCATGCAGCCTTCGTCAGAACCATTCCGTTCTTGCTTTTGGAGCTGCAGCAGCTAAGATAAATCATCACCTGGAACTGACTATAATTTAAATCGTCAATCACAGTGAAACTATACTTGCTCTGATTCCATTAGTTCCGATTCAAGAACTTGCACGCTAATTGAGACTTCCAAACGACGTTAGTGTGTCTTCCAAACAAATCTTTGTCTTAGCCAAGCTCATATAAGAGCGGTCTCTCTTTTAAGACGACGCAACGACAGCAAATTACCACATTACTCTCTGCTGGTTTCGAAATGAACGAATTAGGGAGCCTGACAACGGTCGACTCTGAGTGTCTCCAGAAAACTTTCGAAAATATAGGACAATAGTGAAATCAGGCCAACCCTAGTTCTTAAAAGAACGCATTTATCGGCTACAATCTCCTGAAAGCGCTTCCTGCACTCCGTTTACTCCTGTAGATGGAATCTCAAATAACCCGGAAGTTGGTGAGTACAGTCGACACAAATTTGTTTCCAAAATTCCGGACTCAGATATTTGGTATCCCTTTTGGAATTCAAAACCATTTTGTGAAAATAAGATTACCAACAATCTTTGTATTAAATATTCCTCAATAGATAGGTCAGCCTTTTAAGCTGTCACAAAGATTCAGAGAACAGCTAAGGCTACCAAGTTCTGAGCTGGACTTAGACCCAAACGTGTGATTAGTTAGATTTGATGAATTTTCGAACAGTCCACGCACGTTGTTAAATCTTTGAGGTCGGTGTCTTTTGAATTTTGTAACTTAAACCTCAATACGTGCTAATGTGACTTAAAGTTCTATGGCTCGGTAGGCCCAACCACAGACCAAGTCTGTGTTCAGATTTGGTTCGTGGTTGTCTTTGGTTCAGAATTACAAGGATACCTAACGTCTCCAAGCTTACTTCCATTTAGATCTTGAAATGTTGAAGACCAATTAAATTCTGGCTGGTTTCAAAAGAGCCAATAGTAGGCCGTCTTAGGCTTCTACTTAGTGTACTTTAAGTAGAACTCTTCAACAGATACTTCACTACTCCTATATGCCTAAGGCTCGAAAAACGTTGGCATAGATAATTTCTTTAGAAGAAATACGAGGCAAAGCAGACACAGGAACAATGAATAACTCACCAATAAGTCGTGTACACATCAAACCGCTCCCTAAGATCGATAAAACACTTGGCAATCTTCACAGGATCCATTCCGGAGTTAATAAGCTGCTTCAACAATGTCGCATTGAAATCATAAATATCCTCAATGTTACTGAACAGAGTTGCGAGTTCATTCGTACGCAGGCACGCCCGTTCTCTCCAGTCTTTTAGATATCTAAACATCAAAATTAGACCCTGTTAGTGCGAGTCAAAACCTATGCTCAGACAAACTTACCCCCTAATGACTTGTCCCAAATCCTCGACATAGCTTCTCTCGGAATCGACAAACTCCATGCATGCCCTTTCGAACACCGAATAGCTTCCATTGTGTGTGTCCAACTCATTCTCACTCTGATCGGCAAGACTCTCCACGCTGGCTAGATACGACGTTGCCAGTTTGCCATTCAAATGCTCAGAACCCGAACTCGAGCTGGACGATGTCGAACATATGGACGAGGACGACAACGGACGGTGTTTCAATTTGGCAATCTCTGGCAGCATCAGACTCATTTTACGTGACTCCTTTGGTGAAAATTTGGACTTCATATCTGTTAGGCGATCGGTAAGGCTCTCCATGGAGGTCTTACACTGATCGTTGTTATTGTTGGCTTTGCTTAGCGGCGACGGTATGGGAGTCGAAGAGTTTGCCTTGTTAGCTGCCAGGCTTTTAACTCGAGCGTAGGTGAGCAAGGGCGATGATTGGGGACTAGGCTTGCGGACTAGAGTCGGTGAGGTCTTTGCAACATCGTTGCACTCGATCGTTTCCGACGATGAAATTGTCGTGTCGACAATTGTGGAAGTACTGCTCAGGCTGGACCGCACTGAGTAATTGTAAGCCTCTATGACGTCGGTCATTTCGCTACCCTTGTCGCTATCGTATAGAGCTGCCAATTCCATGACCTTTTCCACGCCTATGAGCTCTTCGGTTTCATGTGACAAGGGCGATGAGACAGGCTTCAGTTTTTTTGGTGTGGCTATGTCGAAGTTGAACGCCTGGTAGCCAGCATTTGTTGGAGTCTTATCGTTGTCAAATGCCACCGGAGTCTGTGGCTGCTTCCTGGTGCTGACTTTATCCAAGTATTCGTTACTTGAGTCAAAAGTGTCCACAAGCTCGTTGCCGGACTGGGTGAGCTTGCAAGTGTTCCTCGAGAGTGGAATGTGCGATAGCTTCACTTGATGCTTGTGCGAGGGTTTCTTTATAAAACGATGAAGGGGCTGAGCTTCGGTGCTTACTGGCTGATGTTGAATGGCATCAATGTCCACCTTCTCCACGACATCAACGTCCGAGTGGAGTATGAGCCTTTGGACGTTCGGCGAGAGTACACGAATGTTATTCCGAAGCTTGGTGCTTCTTTGAAGTTTTCGGTTTTTAGATGACCGATCCGCATCTGATTCTGCGGAGACTGATGATGACTTGGAACTGTTATCCTCTTCGATAGTTAGACTTTCGTCATCGTCATCTTCCTTATCCTCGTCGGCCTCGTTCAGCTCGGGAAGACTGCGTTGCCTCTTCTGTGGTGTGTTGATTTCAAAGCTGCCTGTCAGGGTATCATAGAGTCCCAGCAAGGATGGTGTGAGATCTGTGGAGCTACCTGAAAAGACAAGGAAAACTATTGAAATGGATGCTCATTACAAGACATGTTGCAAGGTTTATGAACTCGTATTCCGTTTTACAGGAGCGAATAAACATCCTATTAACCAACATCCTGTGTGCATCAAATTCTACCTCTTCAGGATGTGTACAGAGGAAGAATGCGCCTACCGGAACCAGAATTGAGGGTAATTATAAAAACAAATTCCATCTACATTTGAAATTCTCTTTTATTCCAGCGTGTCCTGATGGAAATGTGTCTATTCCCCCATTCCGGTAAGCCACCGAGAACAATTATTATAAGAACCTCAAGCCACATCCTTATGATGTCAGCTATGGTTGGTCTCTTGCCAGAGACCTCCCAGTAGAGTTGGTGAATTTGCAGGTAATGAGGCAGTTTGGACTCATTAGAGTGGAAAGGATGTGGCACAAGTCTTTTGAATATTTTAAAAAATACAAAAAAGGATGCAGCGCAGGATACAGGAATGGGATCCGATGTGATTCAAGATGTATAGATGTATTATGCAATGAGGTGGTGGGACTTTTGTTTGTGGTTGGTAGGATGTCTGGGGTGTGGACTGCATTGAGGGATGACAAAAAATTGTCATGGAAATGAGGACGTGATGCATATTAATGTGACTTTCAACCAAGTTTGTTAGGATTATAAAGAATAATGTTAAGGGGTGTTCTACATTTTTGTTCGTTGTCAGAGCTTGTGCATTGAGTGTACTAAGCTTAATTGCTTAGCCATTGGATTGATATTTGTAATGGAATTATGTTTGTAAGCAATAGAGCCTGTTTAAGGATGCAACACATATGTAATTGGAAAGCAGGATGGTGAGTGGGAGTCGCCTATGTCCTATGCTAAATACCTGATCTACGCCGACGCAGTAAGGGTGGCCAACCATCGTTGGCAACAGCTTGCCTATTGCAACACTGTTAGACTGCTATGGCCAATCTTAAACGAAAATAGAACCACGGGTCTCCTAAAACACACGAATGGAGTGATAGTTATTACTCTAACCGGCCACTATGCTTTAGGGATACATGCTCAAAGACTGGGCATCTCCTACAATGACTTTTGCAGAAGCTGTAGGGGTGAGGAAGAAGAGGAGACCATCTGTCACCTTCTATGCACATGTCCCGCACTTGCCAACATCAGAAAGGCCACACTAGGTAAATACCTATTCACCGCCTGCACGGCTAGAATTGGCTCTTTGATAAAAAGGAGCGGATAGTTCCAGTATTAAGAGGATGACCCACACACGTTACTAAACGGCACCACAATGGACCTTCTCTGGTCTAAATGCATCCTCATCGAGGGCCGGTCTAAACCAACTAACCAACCATCACTCATGAACACCATCACAAAAAAAAATTCATCGAATTAGAATTCTTCGCAGGCAGGTAAGTCCGTGATGATAAGAATGCCAATAACAGATGCTAATTAAGCCAACAAAACTACCAAATTTCTCGGCGCAGACTAATGCTTTACAAATCGATTCATTGCGTTCCTTTCTATCGTAGAGCGTTTATCTTAGAGCGTGACTCTAGGCTAACTAAGTCAATGTAGCTACGTGTACTATCTTCTCAAAGAACATGTCAGATGACACGGATTCAACACGGATACATGTTCTCCAGATTGTGGCCACATTTTGTCTTAATGACACTTTCTCAGTGATTCTTCTTTCGAAATATCCACATAATCTACAAATATTCACCAAGCGACATTCAATAAGTGACAGCTCTGACAAGTTTGACATTTGAAAAGCAATCTGATAAAGCGCCGCCATTTTCCTTTAGCTTTTTTCTGACACAAGTGATGTGTTTTGACCGCGAAAAGGAGTTATAAATGGTTTTTCAATAGGGACATAACAATTTTGAATTAAAATACAAACGCAATCTTAAACTATTTTTATGATCTATTAGTGTCAAAATTTCAGTAAAAATTCACATTTTTACCATCATGAAATTTACGAACGATCAATACTGGAAAATAATAGGAAGATGCTACCAGCGCTTTACAGGAATTGGGAACAGTTGGAACAGTTCGTTTCTGTCTATGCTGGCATTAGCATAGACGAGGATTATCGATTTGAAGGACACTGAACTAGACAATATGTTCAACGACATGAACCTCAAAAGCGATTCCCCAAAAGTGTTCGTAGAGGCACATAGATCAGTGACAGATCATTGTACGAAATAACATTTTTTCCAATAATAACAAGAAGTTAAGACATCTGCAGGTTGACCCTTTCTCGATCAATTGTAGATCAGCTCGACTTACATATGATTCAGATATGGTTTGTTGTCACCAACTCATCAAAGCGATGGTGGCAGGAAGATCGCCAACTGTGCACGTTCTAGTGCTGTGAACCTAAAGCCCTAGCATCTGCGATCAATCGATCTTTGTGCAAGATCGTCTTGACTTGGAAATTCGCTGCTCTTTTCCTGCATTTGGCTTAGTCTTCAAATGAGATCTACTGCAGATCTGCTAGGTACCTGGATATAAACGTTTCCTTTACTTTGTAGAAGTCCCCTTGAGACTCCGTTGCACTGTTTCGAATGGAAGACAATTGCAATCTAATCCATAAAATGCAGTTTTTCCTCTATCGTCTTTATATCCTCTGGAAGGAAAGAGCTGGCTTACCAATAATTCCTAACGAATGTCATCTTAATGAAGTTTAGACTCTGAAAAGGTATTGAAGTTCTAAGAGCCTAATCTATTACAAATTATTTTGGACAAGTTTGCAGAGCGTAATTCTTTGACGCTTTATGTTGAATTCAGTGCACCATTCCGATCATCACTACGTGAAAGACCGAGCACAAATCTCTCTTTTTTATTGCCCTTTTGACATTCATTTTATAGCCTTCAACAAAAACCACGTCAAGAGATAAAGCAACTACAGTGGAAGTCACTCATAACGACATATCCATACATATATTTAAAGTTTACCCATAAAGACTGCGAGAAGTGTGAGAAGATGTTGAAGTCCACAATGAGGTACCAAAAGGCGGTTAACTGTCACCATTGACATTTCTCGCGATAGGTTAGGATACTGATGCTGACACTTGCTTGCTCAGAAAATAAATCGACTTACATTTGTACGTTGGTATCTCCGATATCAAATGGAACCTGTATAGAGTATCTTTTCAGTTCGAAAGACATTCAAAGCAAAAGCAATCAATGGTGAAACTGTAAACAACTTTTGTCTAATACTCTCGACACCTTGACTCCGTTCTTGATATTCCAGATATCAGCCAAAAGTCCAGTCTGGCTTAGAATTGGCGTCACCTGCAATCTCTGGCATCAGCACCATTTCGCCGTAGAAAACAAAACCCGAAATCTTCTAGAACACATTGAATATACAGTTCACATTAGATAAGTGCTTTGCAGTTCTTCAGCAGCAGCAGCAGCAGTTGTAGTAGCGCATTTCCACCAGACCAGTAATAAATGCCTTTTCAACGTGACACAGCAATTTATCTTTTAATTAAAATCTCACGAGAATGTGCAGCGTAAGTGTGGTTGCTGTGCGCCGCCGCCGCCGTCGCTGCCACACCGATCAGCGATTAATGTTAGGATCGTCTGCATTTTATACCGCGCACACGCTCTCTCCCCCAGCCATGGCAAATCCGCATGCGCGCTGATCCCCCTGCACATGGTCAAGAAAGACTACCTTCAGGCTAGCTCCAGAATAACTCGATGATCTGGTCGCTTCGCCTGTGTGCTGTTGTGTATTCAAATTGCTCTTGCCAAGAGATAACGACCTGCCATCTTGACTACGATCCTTATTTCATAATCAGTTCCTTTCTCCACTTAACCATTTAACAGGCCATCCGCGCCTAACGGATGAGATACAGAGTAATTGTGCGTGAACGATAAATATAGTTTGGCTCGTACTCCCCTCATCTGAGATAGATTAGGTATGTGCAGCCTTCTAGCGCACGGAAGATGGTGTCGACAAGGATTCGCCATTTACCTACTCGTTTTAAATTTAAATAAATGTAGCAAACCTTGCACATGCTGAAATGTATCTGTTAGATACTATTCCTACCATTTAAGCTTTAAGTGGTCATTAAATTAGATCTTTCATTTCGGTTTGGTTCACTGCAGATGGAACACCTAATGGGCAGGTCGTTAGGTGTTCAGATTGTGTTGCCGATGGTATTAAACGTAATGACATCGTTAAGAGGTTTTAAGCCAAATTGTTCAGGTAGCTGGGTAAATCTTTAAATTGATTGAACTCCATTGACAGGAATGGCGGAGCTGGACAGAACGTCATGACAACTCCACTGACAGGTAACGTGCCATTGCGAACTTATGTCACCCAACTGACAGATGTTAAAGCACAAAACTCTTAGGTATTGCACACAATGCGCCAGCTCTGTCTTGCTGTCATTTTTATCAATTTGCTTGATTTCGAAACCACAAGTGTAGCCATTGCTACACGGGGGGTTACAACGAAACCCATTTATCTTCTAACCTCAGATAACTCTGTTGAATTCCATGTAAAGGAACGTTGAAAACATTTCAACACTCGCTTTGACAGAGGCTTTATGAATGACACTTCCAGCGGGTAATGCACTCTAATGGAACGAAATGAGATACTTTTCTTTTCGTGACGTTTCTCAGTCACACAAAGCGGCCACGCTGTGTGCGTTTGGGCCAATTTACGACGTTTATCTTTGACACTCAGGGCACTGTGCACTGTGATGTGGTGTAAGAAACAAAAAACTACAAATTCAAAGGAAGGAACATAATCTTTGTTCCAAATTTACGGGGCACACTATCTTGGCGCGAGGCTTCTTATCAAAGATACATTTTCATTACTGCGGTGTTGTCTTGTTTTGTTTCTTTTTTTTTTGACAACATTTAGTGGTTTCTTATATAATAATTCAATTTGGTGCACTAATTAGTAGCACTCAGGTACCGACACGATGGGGCGATGTAACGATGCTCTAAGGTGGTGGTCTGTACGAATGCACGAATGCACGAAAGCGATAATTGTAACATCCAGTCAAGCCAGTGCTACTGTGTCGTCTGAAGATGTCAACGAACCGCGCTACGCTGTCGCCGAGATATTTTTTGGTTTTTATTTTTAATTTATGTGCCTTTCAAGCGTAAGAAACTTACGACATTATTAAATGGATACACAACAGTGCGTAGCGTATCTTGGAGAAATCACACGGGAATGCTGCTGTAGTTTGACATGTAGTGGAGCAATGCCATATCTCAGTAATAAAGGAGCATCGAGAGGAAGTTTTGAAGGCATTGAAACATTTACTAAAGGTAGGGGAATGACCAAAGGTGAAGACCGACACTGGCTAAGGAATATTAACAGCTTGGATTTAGGAATACTCTCATTGACAGCTACTGATGCATTTTCCAAGGACTCTACAAATTCGGATACTTTGAAAAGGTGTGACCAAAACAGTAGTCCACTGTCACTGATTGGATTGAGATCGATATTTTGAGGGGAGCAACATATCTTGACGTGAAGTTAGACTGCAAGAAGTGCTAAGTAAATCACGTTGTTTTAAAAAAAAAAGAAATGCAAAATACCCCTCGAGTGTTACGATCTTCAAAAGAAGACTTAATATTTTGCTGTGAAAATCCAGCTCCTTGGTGTGACTCTATAATTTATGAAGCCTCCATTACCACATCCTTAAAACTTGATCATCAATAAACCCCAAAACCAAAGACTACACGTTCGGGCAATAAATCATTTCTGCAACAGTTACCGCATACCCTACATACCAAGATTACCTTGCACTGCACTATCTCACTATCTTTGTGTGTCCGCTTTCCATTCCAAAAAAAGCCAAAATCCAAGTGAAAACATGCTCAATTGGAGACAACAGCCAGCACCAGCACCAGTACCAGCACCTCCAGCGTCCTCTTTTCAGTCTTGTCCCGCCGATTTCGAGTTCCACGAAATGTCTTGCGATAATTTTGGAATTCTATTTATAGCTTCACAACAGTGAGCAGTTATTTTTGAAGACCAATGTTACGATGAATTACGAAACTGTGTCGAGCGACGACACCATCCACTACATGAGCGGCCCTTCCTCGCACGGGTGCACTATCTGCAATGTGCACTCACACAGAAGAAACTCGTAACTCAGATACAAATTCGAGTTTGAGAATCCACAGTGCCGCTTGGGACCGCTTTTGTTTGCTCGCTTGGGCTCTTTTGTTTACCTACATTGTCAGCATAATGCTGGCTTTATTTTTTTATTGGTTACTCTGGGTCCAAAGGTGATGGTTGGAGCTTGTAGTAGCCTTTGGACATTCTGCTTTTTTTTTTTTTTTGCACAATTGCTGATTTTTAACTTGTCAGGTAGATACACCCGTTGCGTATGAATGTTGACAGTTTTTTGACGAGTAGATCGTTTTATGCGACGACTGCACTTAAAAATGGAAAGCGAAAAGTATAACGAGGACTTTTGATTGCTTCTTGTTCGTTAATTAAGGTCTCTTGAAGGGGATTATGACGAGGAATTGAGATGTTATGACTGAAGTCGTCTGGGTCGCTCACAGATGAAAGGGATGATAATGCTACTTACTTTTGTACAGACAGTATTATGTCTATATTTGGGTCAAACGGTCCTTTCATTTTTTTAATTTTTTTTAAGAATAAGTGCAAGTATATGACTTGCCATTTCGTATCAATTTGAAAGGAAAGAGCATGGTCGTGAAGAGGACAGAACAGTGAGTCGACGGACGTGAGATGAAATAGGGCTTGAGCTAGGCTTTCTCTATTTGAATTTTGAAGTAGAGAAGAACTACTCTCTATGTGCGTGAATACGTATCAAGAAGCAAATAAGCTGTACTTAAACTTACAATTATGAGCTACAGAATGTCTTTGCCTAGATGTCGGAAAATGCCGTGGTCATCGGATAAAAATTCCTTTAAAATGCTAGTTTAGCTGTGAATTGCAGCATATTTGTCAAAAATTCAAATGAGGATCAAGATCTTTACCAATAAATGATGTTACTTTGAACTTTGTGGGAGGCTCGACGCCCTCAGTGAAATCAGTATCTCACGCTGTTTATATAGTTGAAAGCGTAAGCTTCCATTATTTCAGGAAAATCAGGTTACTACTGATCCGCAACACAGCTCTATAATAGAGGTTGAGTCAAGCAACTACCGTGCTTAACCTCTTGTGGTATCAAGTCCCCAAATTCTGACAAAACATGCCCAGTGATGCTAAGTCAGGTTAGTAGTCAGATGGTGCCACCTCTAAAGAGAAATTATGTAAGAATTACTTTCAGACCTATCAGATTGACCTAGACTTCCGGGTTTAGATTTGATCACGATACGAAGGTACATTTGGCGATGCCACTTTAGAATATATTCCATATTAGTATGGAGTGCTAAATTCCGTCTGGCAGATCATGTGATTGACGATAGGTGCTCTTGCATTCAGACTCAGCCAATGCTAAGTTTTCGGAGAGTATTCATATGGGAATGGTAAGACCACTTCTATGGATACGAATCAATTTTTTGTGGTTTAAGTCTGAAGGAAGATCTGTCTTAGCTGGTTGTAATCTTTTCATTTTCCATTTTCCATTTTAAAAGCAAGTACTTAGTGTAGTCCTATTTGCAGATTGTCGAGTCTTCCAACTGAACTTTCCAATTCTGTTTGTGTCTAGGGTACAATGGTATAACAAACAAAAGTCTTACATACATCTCTGATGAGATTGCCCAAACAGGGAATCACCCACAAACAATTTTGAATTTTGAATTGTTGTCAACATGGGAAACCGATTGAAATAAAGGGAAAAAGTGACATCAAACTCAGTATAGAATAGACAAAGACATAAGATAAATCAAAATGACAAGTTGATAGTCGATGTTTTATTGTATTTACTGGGTCAAAAGGCGTTAAAATATCTCTGTCCTTACATTATCTTAAAAGGTGAACGTTTTCGTGACAGGCTACCCTGTCAGACAGTTGTCACATGAAAAATTTGTCTCAAATGTCGGACAATCATATTTCTGCACCTAAATTTCATAGATTGTATAATTTTAAGGATTGGAAGTAAAATTCTCTCATAAAATCACGAAAAAGTAAACGAACACGAAATTTGCTCACTTTTCAAACGTCAAATGCAAATGTATACAAACACACAAACAATGTATCTGACAAATTTGACAGATAAATCAGTGGAAACAAAGGGAAATTTGTACTCTTTCGTGAGCGAAATCTTTTACGAAAAACTATAGAACTTTTGCGTACTCGAATCGAACAGAATTTTATGAATTTCGGCACATTTTCGTAAAAATTCATTGTTTTGAGGGAGTACGCGAACAGATCTATGGCAAGAAAAGCAATGTCAGACTATCGTCAGGCAATTGCCAGATCGATCGCCATCTGACAATGAATTTGTCTGATATCTACCAATCGAGTGAGCACTCCTTTTGGATCAATGTCAAATCACGAAAGAAAGAATTCCTGTGCAATGTTATGGCAAACCATGTGAACTGAAACTTTTGATTTGAAAGAATAAACAGACAAAATCTAACAACGATGTGAACTGACAGTTCAATGTTCAGAAATATAGCAACAATTGCTGGCGCATATGCGCACCTAACAAGTCAATGTTTCCAGATTTGACAGTCCTATGACATAACTATGACATTCACCAGCTAAATAAATATATTTCTCATATTTACGTCGGGGCGGCGCGAACGCCATCCCCGGCTATCAAAAATTACACGAACGAGTTACTCGCATTAGGAGTAATCGCGGAGGTCAACTCAACCGTAAGTGCAATGGCCAAGCCTCGCCCCGGGGGAACCGCCTTATTGATCACGGTAGCCCCTACGCCAGGTAAGTATGCTTAATTCCGCTCTTCGCTGAGTTCTTATGAGATTTTCTGCCAAATGTGAGTGTGAATCATAAGAATGAACAAAGAAGTAATCCAACAAAAAACAAAAATGTGTACATGGAGGGGTTGATATCAAACACAAATTCCTTTTCCTTCCATTTTTCAGTTTCTTTCATTTTCTATTCGCAAATCCAAACCACAACTGCCTTGGACTTCCTATGTCTGTTTTGGGTTTTTAGAGAGATGATGGAGATGAGTATGATGCAGAAGACGAGAAGATAAGTAAGTCAAACGTGCGATGTGTGTAAACATATCAATCTGTTCGATTTCGAGTATCACTTGTTTGTTTTGCATAAATAATTCGTTTTGGTTAGATTATCCGTTGGAAGTACAGGAAGACAAGGTGAGTGATTCCATTGGACTTTGAACTCAGAATGAAACTGTCGAATTTATCAAGGAAATTCGCAAGAAAAAATGCTGAATTTCAATATTTGCTCATCAATTACTAATAAGTATTTCAGGAGCATCTCATCTCTAGTATCTGTAAGTACCTGTAGTAGAGCTTCTTTGTTATGCATTTCTCACTAAGCAGCCATATTTGAGTTCCAACTCTAGGTGTCACAGAGGACTGACAGACTAGATTTTTCTGACATTCGTGTACTCAGATTGTCTGAACACAGTCTGAACACTTCCCCTGGTTTTTCTTTTGACGTATTGGTAGTTGATGCCAAAATTGGTTAGTTTTTTACAAAAATTAATTTGGTTTACTTCTCGTATTTCTATGGTTTACTTCATGAATTTCTCAGTAAATTTATTTTCCATCCTTTTATCGAGTGACAGCGATTGACACTTTGAAACGTCAGAAAAAAACATACATTTAACAATATTTCGCCTTCCTACATCAAAAAAATCGAATCCGAAAGTTCTGTGTGAACAGACTTCATATAGAGCCACAAACAGAGAAATTTAGGACTAACAACGAACCTTGTAGAAGGTTGTTCTACAAGATGATTAGAGACCTCATTGAGCCGATTTCGGATTTGTTATATACTGGAAACTACTTTAAAGACTTGAGACAGCTCTGTACAAGATTAAAGTCCAAGTAAAATGAACAGAAGAAGTTTAATATCTCCACATTGCTTCACTCTTTGAATGATCTGCAGACTGAATGGAGTCTTAAATTCGTAGAATCCGCAGATAGACTCAGAAGTGTTCAGAACATCATGCGAATCCAAAAAATCTTGGTATTCTTTATCGACTACACTAAGAGGATAGCTATGATGAGTTGATAGCTGCACATTCCAACAGGCATGTTAAAGGCTTACTGTAAGCTTAAGGAGCATCTCAGAAAACTGAGTATAGAAGACGATGGTTAGTGCAGATACTCTATTGATAACCTTTGTGATAGAAAAGATCACCTTGGAACCTCTGAGACAAATCTGTCTTTGCTGCAAGTTCAAATACTACGGTACATTAAAGTTATTGACCTAGAGAAGAGCCTTTAGTTGGAGTAGGTATCCCATCGATTAACAATAGTTCGAAGTCTCGATAGATCTGCCAATGTTACGTATAGCTTACCTAATAATTTTGAGAATTAAGGGAACCAAGTCTTGCTTTCAGTACTCCCTGAATAGACTTGTATAGCCCGGACAAAGAATGGATCAATCTACAAGCTCTTTACAACATTTCGAAGTTGTCGACATACTTTTTATTAATAAGTTGTTATTCCCTGAACAGAAATCCCAACAGTCTTGCTTTCAAGCAAACCAATTACCGACTCAGACTCAACGAATTTTCGTCTTCTAACTTAAGGCAACCTTTTTTTAAGCACTATTTGTCACATCTCTTAGCAGTAGTTCGGCTACAAGCTCGTTCATGTACATGGCCTAGTCGCAGTTCATATACTCTGTACAAAGGCTTAGATAAATGTTTGTTTGACGTGTAGTTAAAATAGAAGATAATCTGTCCTGGAGCCTCAGTTTATGCATTGCTATGAATTCCCGATTAAAAAAATCCCATCCTGCATCCAAACAATGTTGAAAAGTTAAAATTGCAAATAACTTCAGTTCGCAAAAAGGATCACTCAGTGAAGAGCTAAAAATTATTTCCATTGCACATTGTACTATGAGCACTTGCATCTGGTCATTCAGCAGACACAAGCCTTGCATTAACGAGAGATCTAACCCAGATTTTACAAAGTCAACTATAACAACGGTCATCCAGTCTCAGTACATGGATTGGTAAGGCAATTCGGACGTCGTATTCTCAAAGCCTACCATAAGCCCATATTAACCTGATTCGTCTCCTGCCTTGTACGCAAGTACCTAATAACAACAAAATTACAAACCACTTAAATAAATACCAACTTTTATAGGCCCTAAAACCCCAAACTACCCATTTGTGAAATTAATTCAACTCATTGCAAAATTTGTAAGCAACCCAATACCGTTGAGACGGTTACCCGCATGTAATCACTGCATGAATAAAAAAGATATTCATACACAAAATAAATATTTACATATTCATGACTTCTTTATTCTTCTTCCACCTTGCGGTCTACAATTACTTTACTCCGTGGACAACCAATAAACTCTCGACCTCACAGTTGTTGTTTCTCGCGCAGATTCCTTTCACTATGCAAATTAGGCTGTCAGAGCTCCTGTTCGCACAGTTTGCAGACCCGGCTTGTTTCAACCACTGCAACACTTAAACCTAAAATTTGCATTTTTCGTAAATAAATTCGAAATTTGTTCGCCACTTTAAAGCGCAATAAACAAAGACTGATTTTTAGGTAAAAAATTTATTGGTGCAGATGTTCGTTTAGGTGTTGTACTTGTACCGAACTTTAGCTTGGCTAACTTGCCGCTGAAATGGACAGGTAAATACACTTTCGAATCAAGAAATTAAGATGGGAGGAATGTATCTACTGCGAATTGCTGATTGATGGAAGGAAGTATTCCCAGACAGAGGTGTGCCTCCTTGGGGTGATTCATTCCCAATTCGAGTGAATGTGAAATTAATACGCCGACATGAATACTGTTGGTGGGCAATAAATTATCGGTAAGGAGACATCTGAGCTTGAAGGCTGATGAATGTGTAAGAAGGTAGGTGGTTCGTTGTGTGATCGTACTCTCGAATGATTGAAAACACGATCGTGGTGGTGGTTGACCAACAGACTAGTGTTACATCCCAGGTATCTAACCGAAGGGAATAAAACTCAAAGAAAAACATGTTCCGGGACTTTCAGGAAAGGTAAGGTAAGCTGCTGAACAAAAACATGGACATAGTCTGAAAGAAAAACCTCAGCAACTCAGCATTCACAAAGAAATGTCAGAATGGGTTAAGCTTATATACGTGGTTCTTTTCATCTCAAGGGAATTTACTGAACAGATTTACGGATATGTATGAGATAAAAAGAAGTGGTGCCTATAACTTCCTGAATCTACAGAATCTTTTTATACCTGATAGCATTAATACTTGAGTTAAGCAAATAGGTTCATCGCTAGCTCTCTATAGCTAGTTGTATCCTTTAAAAGAAACCATCAAAGAAGCTCCCTTTTCTACCCTTTACTTTTATATTTGTGAGACCAGCACTTCTTGCTTACGTAAGCCGGGCGTCCTTTTTCAAACTTTAACAAAAGACTGACGTAGCTTGTGTTAATCCAGCTTTTTTATGACAAAACGGGACACAATTAGTTCTTTGGTTTAGCGCTGTCAAGCCAGTAGTGTTGAGTCTCAAATCGCAGGAATAGTTAAACACAGATTGGAGTACCAGGATCGATGTCATCAGTCTTATATCGAACTAGAAATTATGTGAAATACCTAGAGCTTGATTCGATGCCATACTCCATCAGACTGCAATAAGCTTTCTACCGATTCACCAATAGTTTTGGTTAAGTTAAATTGTCTCGAGAAATAGATCAAATGGGTTGCTACATATCTTTACACTTTTACTCTCGAATAGAATGGAGGGCTTAAGCCCTCTTAATACGCTACTCAGCGAATGTACCATTTTCTAAATAGCTGCTTCCAATTTGGTTACACAAAAGAGCCCAAAATTAATTCACTTCCCCCATGGAAAACGTCAAATGATCCGTCATTATTGACCACCTAACAACCATATCATGATTTCCACTTAACCACCCACCACATCACACATTTCTTTTCCATTTTCCAAGAACGATTTCCATTTCGTTAGAAACAAAAAATAAAAATCACTTTCACATCATCAACAAGCACACACGAAACTGACACTCTCCACACAAAGAGATGTTATTTGGCCGATTTCAACTGTCTTGCCAACCTCTTACCACATTCTCCTTCAGAATTCACATCTCATGTGACTCATGAATTAAAGATGGATCAATTGTCAAACAAGAAAGATCTCTCATCCCAACAATAGAACAATCACACATGACAGCCCGCAACACACCACCCCAAAAAAAAAAAGAAATAAACTGCATCTTGTAGGTGTCAAATCAAACAGATCTTTCACTTTTTCTTCCCGCCATTAACATACACAAGAAAAAAGACAGACAGACGAGAAAAAAAAAAAATCCATCTCAATCTGCCACCAATAAGCATCGTAAATATTTGTCACACTGACAGCCCGAATAATCGAATGCACTTGCATGCACGCCATGGCGCGCCACTTTGCGCCGAAAGACCGCAAAAAAAAGAAAGCTGACAAAATTAATTACCGAAAAGATGTGACAGCCGAGACACCAAAATCTCCCCGGAACCAGACAGACTGGGCATCTGGTGACAATGCAGTGAAAACCGTTGATGTGACATTTGCACTTGGCCCTTTTCAATCTGCTGCCCATTGCATGAGCATGAGATGAGAGATTTAGTCAGTTCGCTGCTACGGGGGGAATCAAGTAGAGGGCGTCTCGATGCACGTTTAGAAAGTGAATTTATTTGGCAACGAATTGACATAACGACCATAATACTACACGATATGATATATAAATGTCAATAGAGGAAAAAAAAAAAGACTTAAAAGACAGACAGAGAAAGAAATAAAAGTATCTCACATAATGGCTGTCAACGTGACTTGAACTAGTAACGAATGCATACGGAACTGATCTGATTTTCGTGTGTCTATTTGTATTATCAACAGATGGAGTAATCAATTGTTAATGGCGGCAAGCTGTCAAATACTTTTTGTTATTTCAGAATTTGACATATGAAATCTCCTGAAAGGGCACGATTATTTCAAAGTGAGTCATTATGCAACCATGTGTGTGACGGAATGGTACGAACGCCAAGAATGAAAGTAAAAGTGCAAAAATTTTCCGTAAACGATTCGCAAATGTAAAATGTATTGGAAACGTGATGTGTTTTGACAGTTTTGGGCTTTAAAGCATAATAGATGGCTTGGAATGGTTTGAAGGTGGAAAAGTAGGCAATCATTGTGATTGGATTATGAATAGTAAGCAAATTGGTGCACAAAATTTATAATGGGTGCGTTTAACGTCAAATTAAGGACTGTCAATGTTTTATGAAGTTTTATTTGAAGGGGGATCGAGTTAAAGACACACTCCAACAGGGAGAGAAGCTTCGAGGAAATTTCAAAGAAAGTATGACGATCTGAGGCGGTCTTATTAGTACGGATGCAGAAGATCTTGTTATTTTGACATTGATCAATTCTGAGCACAAAAGGTGATTGATTCCAGCAGATGAGTTATAAGACAAGCTTCAGTAAGTCTTAGGTTCTTAGTCTAAACACTGAAAAACGCGCAACAATATTGTTGCAAGCCAGTAGCAGGTTAGGGCTAAGATCAAAGTTGAAGTAATTGTGATATTCTAAAGGAATGCGTGGAAACACGAGGTGAGAATTCTAAAAACTCTTTGGGCATAAGGTTAAAGCAGCACCAGAAGTCTAGTAAAATCCCCAGATTACCGCATGACAGAAATGCAGCGACGTAGTCATTGTAATCCTGAATGATGGACCGCTTTCCACAGCAAATAAGCAAACAATTTAAAGCTTCTGTGAGTGTACAAATTTAGCCTAAGTTCACTGTAGATAAGCTAGAGATACGTATGTAAATCTTACTGCTTTGAGATAGATCATCGACTGTTGAAATGCACTAGAGAAAGAAAAGTGTAAGGAGTGGAAGTAATGCCACAGGTCTAGACAGCTGGTCTTGAACTAAGGCTAGGGTCGGTGCTGTAAAATATGAAACAGAATGAAGCGAAAAGGAAACAACAACCAAGGGTGCTACACTTTCAGTAGACAGGTATCTGGCTTTTCGACGGAGAACTACACTAATAGGTATGAAGGTTGGGTACATAGTTTTGTAGCAGTATCCAAGCGGCACTATAAGCCATAACCGAACCTTCTAAATATCCCAAGACTCTGAAGTTTCTACCACAAGACTTCGGGTTCTTTTGTGGCTAAACTTTGCGTTTCAGATACAGAATTCAAGGTTCGAATGTCAGAGAACATTAAAAAGTTCTTTACTTTTCTTTCACATCGTGCGAACTTTTGACAAACATCACGAAGTAGAGAGAGTCCATCTCTCGGAAAAGGAAAGATCTGTGGGTTCTTTCAATCCCGTTGGAAGAATCGAGAACTTGAAAAAGCACTGCATTTGCCTAAAATTAGTAATCACCTTCATACGTGCGGCATCAATCGATGCTTTAAAGCCCATTGAGCATGTCTCAAGCAATCAGATATGCTTTAATCTGAAAGTATGATCATCAAGTCTAACTGTCAGTACCCTGACGGAGTGTTGCACTTTAGCAGTGTCTTCTGGGGTTGACCAGCTAACTCATCATGTGTAAATAGCACAACAAGTGACCTCCTTGAGTTCAATGTCTCCTCCATCTTAATTTCCATGCTAATTTCACCTCCAATCATCCATCCCTTGACGTGCACCCAAAGAAAAACCTATAAATATCATTCCATCCGTTAGGCGGTGTCATTGAAGCTGCATCTCCATCTGTATTTCCATTACGAAGACAACAAAAAAAAAAAAACGCACGCAAGACCATCTCCTAACGCAAATCTAACCACAAATTCTGCACTCCTAATGCAAAAAAAGATACAACACAACACAGACCCAAAGAGTTACCGCTGTCCTACAGCTATACTCTCCCCTATAAATTATCATAGAAAAGCCAAAAGAAACGTGCACTACGTCAAAAGACACCGCACTCTCTCAGAGTATCTGGTATATCTGCGTACAAGTCCGCGACTGCTATCACATGCCCTAAACATGCCTATCTTCCAATCGCTCCTTCACATCCATCTCTGGCGGTGCATTTAGCCGGTATGTGCTAGGACTGTGTTTTGCTCTAACAATGACTTTTGCTCGTATCTCCGTCTAGGCTACAGCTGCTGCTGGTTGTGTTCATTCTTGGAACCATTTAGCTGTGTGCCAAATGTCCATGATGCAAAAACCGTATGGCGATGCGATTCAAATAATCGTCAACGTGCGATAAAATTTATTATTATTCTCTTCCTTCTGATGTTTCCTTTTTCATCACTCGAAGGAGGTTGGAGAGAGCACAAAAAGCCATAGCTAAAGTGGTCAAAGACTTAAATCGAAATGTGTAAACGTTTTCTTTCAGCGAAGCGTGGAAAATAGTTCTCGCGACTGCTGCGATGCAGATACACAGTGGTGCCTTGTAACTTGGTGAAGACACCTTCATAATGTGAATCTTGGATCAATCGTAGGGCTTTGTGTGGGCTTACAATTTTGCGCACTGAAACGATCTTGGAATAGTAAAAGATTCGTTAGTAGATACACACCACAAGTCGCTATTCGAAGATACAGAAAAATTCTGGATCCAATGCGATTGCGATATCGACTCTCCCTCAGCGTTTTGGGGCAAATTATCGAAATTTAACAAAAAAACTTAATACAAAAACTGAAATCGGATGATTTAGACTTTGGCGCACTCAGTTGCAACCTATGCAGCATTTGGGAAGAATCGGGCTACAGCTCGATCTAGGATGGAGAGAAACCCTGGATCCAATATCGACACATATCTCCTCTCCCTCAGCGTTTTGGGGCAAATTATCGAAATTTAACAAAAAACTTAATACAAAAACTGAAATCGGATGATTTAGACTTTCGTGCACTCATTTCGAGGATCTCTCTCGTGCACTCTCGATCAAGGATGGAGAGAAATCTTCAGCCTCAGGCTTCAGGCTTCAAGAATGATACCGGCTTGGATTAGCTATCCGCATTAACTATAGCAGTATCCAGACACTGACAAAACAAGTAATCTTTTTCAGGACGCATGGCAATGAGTAGCGCAGGAGAATGTTTTACTGAAAGGAAATATGCTTTTGTTTGAACCAGCAGTTACAGTTCATAAATACGACTGTCGACATGACAGTGTCTGCTTTAGTCTCCTTTACCCCTTTCTACTTCAACGTACCCCACAGTGTGTTGTGAACAAAATAAAATCTCTCTCGCGTACCGATGAAGAGCAGCTACAAGTCGAGTATCTTTTTTCCCAGATTTTATCTTTTAGTGTACACCACGGCCCTTGAACTTCTACAAAAACAACAAACAAACAAAAGAAGGACCAAAGCTCCATCTATTTTGCACTAAACCACGGCTGCACCGACTTACGGGCTCATCCCGTGGAGGTGTGTGCGATATTGTGAATGGAATTCATGGTCCGCCGCCGTTGTCGTCGGATAATGAGATTTGCCCCCGGTGCAGTGGATGCAGGCTGTAAGATGTTTGTTTTGTATCTTTTCTTATCCGATTTTGTTTTTTTTTTTTTTCGTCTAAAAATATCTAAGAAGTTGACTCTGTGCGCGCAACCAGGCAGGGGTTAATTTGTTTTGCACTGTGTGTGCACCGTTGATCTTGGCAAAAGTAAACAAAACGTGTGGAATCCGGTACGACTGAGATTCCTCCTCTGGAGAGGGACATATCATCCTGACATTCAGTTTATTTGGCTTTCACATCATTCGTATTCAATGTGGCACAAAGGATTGCATTCTCCTTTAGCCGAGCGTTGTCTGGCGACCAGATGGTCTCTTGGAAATGACACCTGATTGTTTGGCTAATGGAAGTCCTTTTCTCTATCTCTGTGTGGTGGATGTGTGTTATTCTTGGGAGATAGATGGACAAAAAAAACAGGATAAACTCTTTAGTGCGTGACTGAAGAGTCCCTGTTTACCAAATGGAAATATGAATGAGTTTGGATAAATATTTGTCAATGGGATGCTAGGTGAAGGAGTACACAGTGAGAGACAAGTTTGACAAAGGAGTAGTGGAGTTGTAGCTGGAATTGGCAGAGGAATGTTGATGTGAGAAATGTGGTTAATTGCTGTTCATGACAGAGGATCTATTCAGATGTAACGGTAGGCTACCACACTTATGAAAACAGCCAGGTTAGCTGTCACATTAGGTTCGTTATGTCAATAGAATATCTGTTAGGTGAAAATGTCACTTCAGTTAAGGAAGTGATTGCGGAATGGATACACGGGATGTGTACCCCGGAATGAGAGAAATTTTAGAGCACTGGCACAATATTTAGTCAGTCAAAGGAAGAATTGTTTCAAGGATACTTGTGAATGGCGTTGGCCACTGCCATTCAGCCATTCAGTAAAAATCAACTTGATATTGTGTTGGCAGCACTTACGTACTGCATTAGTTCCTGTAAATTATAAAATAAAAGAGAAGGGACCTATGTTACAACCTTGAGATACTCCATACAATTTGAAAGTGAGTATTGCCACCACACTCTGTACAAGGACACTCTATTGTGGTGACGTGCTCTTTACGTAGAATGACTCGAAAGTGTGTATCTAATATATGTATACAATGGGAAGCTATGAAGCTAGACTGATTGGAAACCTCGCCGATCAGATAGAGCGTTGTATTGATGAAGTAATATGCATGCTGCCAAGCTTGTTAGGAGAGTTTGGAGAGTTTGGAGAGAATGAAGTTAGCAGAAGCAAGTGTTTCTACTTAGAAGTGATACTAGAAGGAAACTTGGAGTGGGGTTATCTGAAGAAAACGAGTTGGTTTTTGTTTATTATCACCAGACTGTACTTAGATGGACTCGGTAACGCTTTTGATGTACTTGGTATCTATTTTGCCATTTAGCGACATCGTCCTTGACAGCAGTACAAGAGTCCATGATCTAACTCCATCGTCGGTTTCAGTAAATTGATCATTCTAAAGCGATAAAATCAGTAGTACTTCAAACCCACGTAGTGAATAGGATTTGTCTTGAACTTAAAATAACGACCGCGGATCCGTTCAATGTTTTCGAAAGCCTTCTATAGAGGGAAGGACATGCTCATCATACCTATTCAATATCTAGAGCAGGAAGTCCTTATTGGAGTTCGATTTGTCGGAGAAGCCTGAGTCACTTCCATTCAGAAGTTGCTAAGAAGGATTAGAACAACAAAACTTAACCATTTCGAGAACTGAAAATAGTAGGAATGGTATAATGTGACGGATTCTCATGGCAGTGAAGCTAGTTAACCTGTTGGAAGAAGAACTCTTGTGGGCCGATCAATCTTCGTATAAATCGTGTGGTTAGAGAAATCTGGGCTTCTGAAGGGAGTACCTATACGAAGTACCACAAATGCCTTTACCTTGCTAATGACAGTAGCAAACGAGGACTATCGGTAGATTTTCTACTCCATCATCACTTTTATTATAGCCGGCCAGGTGTCAGGAGGTTCTTTTCGTAAAATGATATTCAGGAACTTTGTATCGCATTCCCCAAGTCCATTGTCCTCACCACAAGAACCATCCAATCAAGTAGAACCCTTTCACATCACAAAACAAAACAATTCACCATCAATGCATCATAGACGCCCTAAGGCTAATTATAGACGCTAACCTCGAAAGGAATTTTCCTATTTCGAAACCGATCATTTGACAAAGGAGGAGGTGCGAGGCCTCCAGACCAGGCTCCAGCATAATAGCTTTTCCCTCCCCAAGCCCCCATCTGATCTGGATTGTGTGCTATGATGATGAATTTTCCGCCAGCATACACCAGTAAATGCGAATTCTCTCACCATAGACGGAGGAGGATCAGGCCTCTCCGAATAGAATAGATACTACGACGCACGCGTGCGCCCCAACCAACTGGTGTGTCTCACAGGCGCCAGTATTAATTTTCCACTTAGATTCGTTCAGTGGAATCCCAAAACATAATTCATATGCAATTAATGATTGGCTATGCGGGTTTTGCGTTCACGTACACGCCTAGAATCATCTATTCTATTCTCTAAACACGACACAGCGACGACGACGATGACGACGACTACGACGATGATGATGACGATGACGACGTCGACGGTACCAGCCCACGACCTTTAAACGTCTCTACGTACGGACAAATGATTTCCATGTACGAGCACTTTGCTCACCGCTTCATGGAGCAGGGATAGGCAATTCTAAGACTGCAATTGCATACCAAATTGCATTTAGTTCCGCGACGAGGAAAAGAATCTTTGCGCGCAGAGGGAGCATACAGAGAACCCTGGCTCTGGAGAAGGGAGTCGGTCTGTGTGAAGCCGATTAACATTATAATAATCTTGAACACGGCTAGGCTTGGTGCGTCTCGGTTCCCCTGTCCGGTGCGAACGAGTGGAATCTCTGGAGGAGAATGGCGTAAGATGTCCACGAACGACAATTTCCGTCGTTGTGTCGTCGTTGTTGCACCAGAGGCGGGAATCGTGTCATTACTGGAATATAATTTTATTTATTTATGCGTGTGTATCGCGAAAGCTACGCGGATGGATGCAAATCAGGGACCGTGGTCAGTAATTGCGGGACAGTCGTTTTGCATATGGATGCGATAGTAATAGATACGAAGTATCCGTGTAGTCATTGTTAGACATGCAAATTCGTTTGCTTTTCCATTCATCTGGTCTGGCAGTTAGCCGGAAGGTATATTCCTATCTGAGGGACCATTTAACGTGGTGACAAGTTGAGTACTTGTGTGAGATTGGAGTTTATCTTATGAATGCAACTACAATGTTGCGTAGTTTTCAGGACATGCGAGATGCGGGAATGCAGGCGGCACAGGAGTGTGAATAAAAGTCAAACTACAGGTTGGCTGGCATAATGGTTAGGCAAGTCATTTAGGAGGAAAATTATTATCAGGTTTGGCTATTTGCGAAGAGATAGCATGAAAGAAACTCTCCACAGTGACTGCTCCTGTAGAAGTATCTTCTTGATGATACGGGTAATATCAGTTTTGGATGCCGCAGCTTCTATCGAATCCGGAGTGAGAGATATACAATGTCTTGGCAGACTGTTATGATATGAAAATAGGTTTAAGTGGAGTCCAGGGCTATAGATACTAATCCCATTACGTCTGCTTCTTGAAAGGAGACAGCTGGATGCATTATAACAGCTGGATGCATGCATTCATCTGAAGATGTTTGAGTCTGATGCGAGTCATGACAGGATATTCACTTATTACATGCTTTACGATCTCAATGCTCTCGTAGAGCTCTCCTGTTTGGACAGTGTTTAAATGTTTTGCAAAGCTTAGGGTCTGACTCCAAAGTTATACGATTTACACTAAGATCGATGGACCAATCGTAACAGATGGTCAGGTCTAGTGGAGAGATTGAATCGCATCCAAATATGTACCCTCTCACTAGTAACTAGTTCATCTGCAGATTCGTTGATAACCAGGGATCCATGCGAGTATCAGTATATTATGTCTGACAAGAGACTGTAATGGGTCCTAGAGTCATTGATACCTTCTTTACTAAGTCTTAACTCAGCCCAGATCTCAATGGCATGGAGTTCAGCTTGGAAAACCGAATTCCTTGACCATGATGTCGGGCATAGTGCAAATTATGTCGCTCGTGGAATTCAGTCAAAAGTTTTCCTGGACCTGGTCGCAGGTCCAGCGGGCGTCTTCCTACAGACCGTTTGCAGGGTTGTAAGTACAACGACGACTTCTAATGCAAGGGTATGTATGGCACCTGATATACGGAGACTGTTGCTATTGAGTCGTATCCCGGATTATCGACTACACATAAAGCTATATCTTTGGAAAGAAAAATTCCTTCTATCTTCCACACATGATGGCGACGATGTGAGCGTTCCTCCATTACTACACCAAAATCACATCCCAGCTACTATTTCATCGATGAAGCCCCATTCTCAAGAGATTTCGATTTCCGATAGCACACCGAAAAGCGCACGAATTTAAGCAACATCACCACCAAGCCCACATGACTGTTTGGGAATCGTTCAATTGCCTATCTTCGGTGCAATGACATTCACCAGTGCATACATAATGCGACTGTCAGTCATTCTTGAGAAATCCAAACGCTGGCTGCTCCTCTTATCAAGATGCCCACGATGCATACATATGCTGCACCCACTGACCCACGCATATGGCTCCTCAAAAGCTTTCGCCTTTTCGTGACAATACTCTGCTCGCAGAACCCATCTGATTAACCGATCACCTTCGATTCTCCGTCCATCTCCAATGAGTCTACGATTCCGAAAAGGAGAAACAAAATACCAGGTGTCACGACAATGACATAAGAATAGGCTTGGCCAGCGGCGTACATGAGTATCTTTTTATTGCACAACCAGTGTCGACAAGCACAGGTGGATTAATTGCCGTAAAGCTCACACAAGATGCAAATTAGCTGCGAAGTTCAAAGACTTACGGCGCGGCGGCGGCGGTCAATTTATTGCACCGGCTTCCAAATTCACAACATGAGCTCGAGATTTAAGTACTCAGGCTCAGTTGATGGCGCGAATAAAATCGGTTACTGACTGTTGCGTTGGTTACTCCGTTCGATTTGCATATAGTACGAGTACTCCTATAGTCGACTCGTATGAGGAGAGTTATAGAACCTCGAGACTTCGTGACTAGAATCCTCGATTGGAGATTACTTTGGTAATTTTCTACTACTACTGCTGCTGGCGATGGTGTTACGTGTTACAGACCGGAGTACTGCTCTGGTTGCAGGGACGTGGTAGTGCATTCCATTGAATAGATCGGAGAAACATGGAATTCACACTCTCATTGGAAATTCATGTCGAGTAAGATGGTAACGGCTACCAAACTGGCGCCCAATGGGCATGTAAATTGCCCACAAAATGAACGATGATGGCAGGGTGAAACATCAGAAATCCATTCCATTGCCATTACGAAGGTGAAAAGACTTTCGGAATGCAAAACTATCGGGAAATTTGACTCGTAGCTTACACAACTTGACTCTGATTCGTTCCTGTCAAGTAGTCAAATGAAATTAAGTGCCTGCTATCCATTAATCCAATTGACCCATTTAGACGCGTCTCCAGACGTTGATTGCCATTGTTGATCACTTTATAGGTCGGCCGTGCTAAGAAGGAGAACCATTCACCACATGACCCCAGTGCGTACATGACTGTCAAATTTAATGAACTTCAATAAGTCTGTCAATTATCCGTCAGCCATCATCGTGTCGCTGACAAAGAGGTTAATTTTGTGACTAAAACTCTGACTCTTGTGCACTCGCGTTTCTCAGTGGATGAGACAATTGACATCCTAGAGCGAGATCGTTTCTGTGATTGACTGCTCTTCGGATTGAGGTTGTGTTCTTGTCCCACTTTGGAGTTGGGTTAGGATTCTTTTCCCTTTTTGCTACCGGATACGTTTCGCACTGACGCATGTCCCTCAAATGATGTACAAAGCATGCCGCCTAACGCACTGTTATACGGGCCCACCCCGTGACAGTGCTGTGAATGTCAATTAATTTTGAGTCAAGTTGTTTTGACAGTTGATGTCCCGGAACGGTCCGATTTTATCTCCTGTCAACTTGGAATGTTGGTAAGTGAATTATGCTGTCTTGTTTGGTCGGTTGAGCAACTGGTTAGGTGGTGGTCAATCAGACGCACTTGATGCGTGTGCAATGCGTGCGGTATTTGGACGCAATGTGTGGAGTAATAGATTGTATTTGATGGACAGACATACTTTTGTGACCAGGGTCAACGGATTTGATTTCAAAATTGAGAATTTGAATGCAATCCAAACTGGCAGGCGTCGATTTGTAACCCAACTACTTTACATCTTTACAAGTGAACAGGCGATGGGTACATTTTTTAGCTTCGGCGGTATCGCAGTTTGATATTTAAATGAAATTATTTCATGTGCGACGTATTGTTCTCTCTGGGAATACATGAAGGTCAACTTTCAACACAATGACGTCATTGGGCAATGACAACAAAGGGCTCAGGCTCAGGGATGTCAATGAGAACACACACTGACAAAGGTTGCCTCATTCCTGTAACGTCAATCGTGTGGCCATAAGGCTGCAATATTTGAGCAAAAAATCTGTCATAAAGTCAGCTGGGTTTCTAATGACAGATAAGTGACATCTTACTGAATTGACTATTTGCCATTTTGTACGTAATTCTCTGAGAACCATCTTTTGCATCTTCTTACAGTGAAGCCATTTAAATAATGCCAACAGCCTCTCAACAAAACATCCAACCGCCAGTACATATCGAATCGAATCTAAGTACTTCAAACAAAACGAGAAAACGCGGAAATCATTACCATCCCTCGTTGATTCGAAAATCACTCTCACGCCTCGATGGAACTAAATCAGTTTGTACACACAAAACAAACTAAGTCCGCATCGACCTAATTAGTTGGCTAAAACAGCCTCAGCACGTTCTGTACAGAGTACGAGTACACCATTAATACGAGTAGCCCGTCCGCCCTGGTTAAAAACGAATACACACCTCCATGGGGCCACGTTACAAATTTCGCTGCTGGAGCGTGCGAAATTGAATCACTGCCACGGATGCTGTTGGCTATCGCCCATCCAGTAAGGCACCTCGTTCCGACGCCACCGTCACCGTCGCCGAGTCGCCAACGCCACCGTGCGCATTTGACCAAGTCGCGAGCAAAAAGTTAATTAGCATTAAAAAGTGAGTTGTTAATGGACCTACTTTGTGCCAAGACGTAGCATAAGCCACTGTAGCCCACAACAAATATCACAGATTCGACACTTGGTGCCGCAAAGGAGGAGGGTGCTCTGGAGCCCTTTTTTTTTCTTCTTTTTCTTATGGTAAACTGCCACTGCAGTGGGCGCTCATTGCAAAGTGCTGGTGGAGGATGATGGAGGCAAAGGAAACAAAGAAAGAAAAAAGAACAAAAATCCACCACCAACATTCTGGCTTCTGTCTAGACGCGTCCGTGCTGCCATGAGAGTGTTAATGGAAATGAACTGTAAAGTGGCCAGAAAGTGCATTTCTGTTGTTGGTGCTCTCGTACATAGGATCTCATAATGTGTATGTCCCTTCACCTAGCGTGGAAGTTTCAGGCGAAATGTTAATTGAAGTGAACCTATTTGCACGTCGTCCTAGCCGTCGTTGACGTCGCCATCGTCGTCGTCGTTGTGGGGTTCGGTAGATTTTAATTAAACAGAAGACGAACGTGAAGGAATGGCGACCAGTGAACGCGCGACGCACGGTGAATGAGAGTGTTGAAGGTGATGATGAGGACCGTGTCCAGGTTGGTGGAATTTATTGGTGATTCTGTGTTTATGAAACACACAAATCGATATGGACATTGAAAGTCACTTCCGAGAAACACTTCAGGCTTGGAGTGTAGGTAGTAATGAATGGAATCTCTCTCAATGGTTCGGCATGGATGATGGTGAGGGAAGTGGGATGCATCAGCTGGAAGAATGATATATGCAGGGAAATCTGGTTGTTTTGTATACAGAGGGAGGTTTAATATTATTAACAGGCGCAGGTTTGATAAGAAGGACGGCATATGGCCCTCAGGAAATTTATGTGTTTCGAGTACAACTGGATGTAACTTGTTTTTAGATGTCCGAATGATTTGCTTTCTGGTAAGACGTTTACCAATGTAATGCAAACAGAAAAGGGTGGACGATTTAAAATCACCATCCAGGCTCTAGGCAAGCTTCGCCAATATTAGAGAGACAAGTATAGTGGAAGTCGCGTATAACTACCGTGAAGGAATCCGTCACCGTGCTTTGAAAGAGCCCATAACGCCGCCACTTCAAAACCATACCAAAAAGTCAGAATCCATTGGCTTCTCTAGAACTATGTGTGGATTTTCTGAACCCAAAATACGGATATTCTGCTTGTTTACATAGCCGACGAGATGGAAATGCGTCTCATCTGAAAAGATGACTTTTGAGCAAAATTGTCGGTCCTTTCGAGCCGCTCTGAAGCCAAAGCAGAGAAGTTATAACGAGCCGGGTGGTCTATTTGCTTCAATTACCGATTCAACTGAGCATTGTAAGCCTTATAATCTAAGAATTTGAACGATGTTGAACGCATAGGACGAACATGGGAAAATGCTCGGCTATCACTCAGCAAACTAGTCTTACAAACTTGTTTCGGCAATAGAGGATCCACTTTGGAAGTAACTTCGGAATATTTCCCAACGTTGTCCAAGCATAAATCGATACATTTCGTACCGCAAAATTATAATTCTGAGTTTCTGTCAATTTTGACAGCTCTTATTGTCAGTCTCAGAATGACATATGTATGATTAAATAAGAAATCAACAGATGGCCCAGCCGTTACATTACATGTGAACCAGGCTTAACCCCAAGGCATGAGAACGTAAGTCAGATCCAATGCTTGGTTGACGTATCATGGAATGTACTGACAGAACTTTGCTTTGTAATATTTTGAATTCAAATCACTTTTTAAGCCAAGAACACAGCATTGAAAATGTTCAAAGCAATATATAATCAAACAGTGTAGAGCGTACTTGTTGATTCTCATACGTCGATATATCTTCTTAATGTAAAATGATTCTTTGACACGGTACAGGAGTTATGTGCGTTAGTGAATACTGTGAAAAGGATTTATTATTTTGTGGCTATACTCGAATTAGATTGTCAAAATCTTCGGATTTCAGAAGAGCAGAGATGGTCTAGGGATCGCACAAGCGTTACAAAGTTGTCGAAAGGAATAAGTAGCTATTCAGAGAAGCAAAGACAAAAGTCACTACAATCTACTGAATGTTCAGAAATCTCCTCCCAACACTAAGGTCAACCAGAGGTTAATGAAATTTTCCTCCATGAAAATCTCATTATTCAACCAGACTAACAGACGCCACCATCAGTACTTCCTCACATGATCGTTTAATTAGAAATACAAAAAGTCTCTGTACATCCAGTACTAACCAGCCACCCCCATCCAACAACACTCATGCGAAGGAGTGAATTTCAATTGACCACTATGACCCTAAAATGATTCTCATGCACAATTCTGGATTTTTCATTAGATACTTGCATGACCATGGTTCCAGCTCGTGTACCATGTAAACGCAAACGAAAGTCTTTCCATCGGTGCGGGTGCCAGTATCTGGAGCGAATCAGAGTTGCACAAGAAAATAATAAAAAAAAAAAATAGAAATTTTCATCTCAACTGAACTAGAAAGTTTAATGTTCTTTGCCAAAGACTCCATGGATACAGATAGTATTTGCAGAAATGCAAACGCGAATCTCTTTGCCTTTCTTTATGTATCCAGCTTGTGTGGCTCTCTTTTTTTTACACTTGAATGGCAAACACTGATCGTTAAGATTTGTGACGCAGATACGCATTTGTGTGGTGAAGTGTGTGAACTACTTATGTATATTTGCAGATTTTGTAATTTTTTTTTTTAATTTAATTAGAGCTTCAGCTTTGGTTTAGGTTTAACCTAAGACGGTCGACTTTGTTGTGTATGCATTTTGAATTATTGTTTTAATGGTTTGTTTAATTACTTCAGAGAGTATCTGGCTTGAAGTTATAGTATGGAAAGTTTTCTTTGTAGATACTATCTGCTTTGATTATTTAGTTCAACGACCAGGCAATGTGTCAAGGGAAATCGGAAAGAGCTAGAATGGAAATGACTTGGATTGTTCACTACCTTTCTGTGAATAGAATACCTGTCTACCAACAATGATAAAACGAGCATTGGATATCGATCTTCAGTTCTTGCCAACGTAAAAGCTTGTACTTGACATTAGGAGCAGAAATTGTGGTTTGAAACTTCGATTCGTGTACCTAGTCGAAGGTGTCCAAGATACACTTTCAGACGGGTTTCAGAAGACAATTTTGTAAACCTTGGAATAGAATAAGTGTCAAGCTTGGTTGATGCAATTGGCGTAGATAGTCCGCCCTTCAGAATAACAGAGAAAGCAATTCGATTTCAGACTGACAGTTTGATGGTTTCTACACCAGGTTCACGCCTATAAATTTATATCCTTGTTCCAACTTTTTGGTGTAAAGTCTGAAGAAATGTCATCAAAATTTTTGACATGTCCACAGACGTATTGCCAACGTCAGAGTTGTCTTAAACGCTACTTAAGCTTAAGCGATTTCAAGGGAACTTGTTCTGGCCATAAAATTCCATGAAATGAGTAACTATTCTCTTAGTTTTGGTCAGAAAAAAACCCCCTCTTAACTAATTCTTGTTCTTTAATTAAAAAGACGGTATCTTCACGTTTTGACAACCAAAACCCTTCAAATTTTATGTCCGCGCTCTCAAAATGCACTATAAACAAGCCACACCTGAGCTTAAGACTTGTCTGATAGCTCCTTATCTTAACCGTAGGTCATTTGCAATTCCTTGAAAATCTATGTGCAATTCGATAAGATAAACGGCTCGACGAGTTTATGTGATAAGTCTCTTCAAAGCGGTTTATTTATTCACTTTATTGACAGAACGAATGCGACTCGAGACAATTCCACTATCGTAAAATGACTCAATCAACATTCCAAGTAGGTAGTGCTAACAAGATTGTAAAGTTATCATCTGCACACTATACACATGCAAGGATTGTTAGAAGCCACGTCGAAAGGAGAAATTTACATTTTTGCGAGACTTCCCTGTTAACTGTTGCACAACCAACCTACCAACCAATGATTCTCAAACAATGACCCAATCTATGGCTCTCAATTGGCACTCGACTCCGTCCAAAGTAGTACACAAAATGAAGTGATAAAGGAGGAATATTTTCAATTGACAATTGTCATTTTGTATTCAGCAAACGAGTGACATTTCACAGAGTGAGAATGTTTGTGCATTAAGTGGCAACACTCAGTGCGGTCCCCCTAGTTCAAAATGTCAAATCAATTGCAACAAAACGCGCACAAACTCGAACAGCATGACAAGGGCGATAGCCGTGATTACTGTCATTAAAATGAAATAACAGAAAAATCTGTCAGAAATAAAATACATACACACACTCAGGGGTAGAGACGGAGGAAATTATTCTCAAGGCCTTGGCGATGTACAGCTTTGGCTACCGTGTGCTCGCTCACAGTGCCGCTGACAGTGTTGGGTTGCGCAATATCGAATGCATCCAAAGCATTTGAATTATGATTCCGCTCGGAGTTTTTGGTGTGTCTCGTCTCGCAGTGCATTGTATGTGGTGGCACCATCGTTATTCATCGGTGTACATGGGTGAACTTAAAATGTACGATCGCTACAGTGTGTGGGGAAAATAGGGTTCTATTTGTAGACCCCTGCTCCTTGGCGTACATATAACTTGTTTGCTATTTTGAGTAATTTTATACAGAAAAGTAGTTTGTTTATTTATATTGCTTATCGTCAACAGGGGGAAAATTAATATGCAATTTGGGAAATCCCCGTCTGTCGGTGGGTGGACTTGAGGTGTGGTTCTTTCAGTTTTACGTTTTCAATAAAATCAGGGCGACGGCTTGTAATGTTTTTACTATACTTTTATTCAGACGGTGGAAGGCATGATTTCTTCAAGTATTTGCACATATTCTCATAGATTCCTGTTCTCCGAACTGTCAGGCTCCAGACGTAAAACGTTGTGATTTATTTTGGAGTGTACACTGTATAGTTAAGGACCGTGGAAAATTGGTTTTGAAGATTGAATTTCGAACCTTTTGCTCAATAGTTGGTGAGTTATTTTACACAGGTTTGAAGCCATTCACTAAAGTTTTGTCTGTAGCTACTCCTGAAACAAACTTTAGATATAGAGCGATACACTCAAACCACCAGTTGCCGCATCCAAAGTGTTGTCAAAGAAGATCACTAATTTTTGTGGTTGTTACAAAACCAATGCTTTCGGTGCTACAAAATCATGGTAGAATCTGTGTAATTTTGAAAATTTTCGGATTTTACCCAAACAGGAGTTGAGATACAATGCTACAATAGTCTGCACTTGTTTTAAAAACTATCCTAAGAGACTGTCACTTGAGAGTGACAGTGTAAAGGGGATAAGACCTATGCGGATGGAACCTACTTATGTAAATCATACTACCAGTTCAACCTTGGTACTGAATTCAGGTATTTCCTGTTTTCACAAAATATTTTTGAACTGAACTTAGCCCAACAAGTCCGCGGTACCCTGAGCGTAGCTTCTCACAGCCACTTGTGCTGCGGGTGTTTAATGACTTGTCCGAAGAGGCTTTAAGTTATTTGAGAAGCTTTTTTAAAAGAGTTGTACTCTAGGATGATTGTCAGATGCAGAAAAGAGGCGGGTCGTTAAACAAATTTTAGATATTGAACCTGGAACTCCTTTCTCAGTAAACCACCGTACTGAGGACTTGACCCAATGAACACGTACACATGTATTTCGCCTTTTCAATGACAGATATCCCGCTCAAGGGATATACAGAAGTCTTATTCTGTCATCCACTAAGACAGGGGGCATTGTTATTTGACCAGGGTCTTGCAGGTATCACGCAAGTACATGAAGATTAAGTCCCATCGTGTTTTCGATAGTAGCTTGGTATTTAGTACATTACAAAGTGTAGTTTCGCTACATTTCCAAGCTGGCATGGATGTTGGCTCTCCTATTTCGAGGGCGAAGTCACTTTGGGGTGTTTAGACTTTTCAAGATTCTTGATGGAATCACAGAAATCTATTTTTCACAACTCCTCATCGTTGTGAACACTTTCTTGTCACCCATACTGTTCACTTCACTCAATCTGAATACAAAGTGCCTTTTTGAGTTGTGCTTGGCTTTGTTTTTTTTTTTTTTTTTTACTGAAATACCATCCAAAACCGCAAGAGGCCAATCTATACAAAGCTCTTAGATACACTGTTGTTGTATTTATTATATGTGTATCTCTAAACCCAAATGCATTGATGTGAACGCAATCAACTACTCTAGACTATGCACGGAGGAGATCTTTTGAGGAATCTTGTGGTGGTAATATTATGCAAGGCTTCTTCTCTGCTGTGTATAATGTAGTGTGTGTCGTAATGATATGTCATCTGCATGATATGATTACATTCTGTGGTTTCTGAGGATTTTTTTTTGGTTTTTTTTTTTTTTGTTTTTGAATGCAATGAGGCCATACCCCCGGAGGCGCGCTATAAACTTTTACATCGTGTCGGCATTTTATTATAATATTTATCTTTATCCTCACATCCCAATAGTACCCTATAGCTTAGGAAGGCTTTTTATCTAATCGCAAGCAATCTTCATCATCGTCATCGTCGTCGTTGTTGTGCGGTTCCACTTTTAAACAAGTTCATCTAGGAATAACAGACTAGAATTAAGTCGTCCACCAGAACATGTATGACCGCAAAGTATCACATATGTTTGTCGGCTATATACTTGAGCATCTAGAGAGTGTGGAGATATCTAGATACTTTTGCCGGCTAATGGTATTGATAAAAATCAGTTTGCTAGAGAATTTCAGACAGCTCCGGCAGCACGTTCGATGATGAAGATGATTCGTAAGGAATGTCCTATGTTGACTTGAATTGAATTGAGTTGATCAAGATGCAAGGATGTGATGTGGTTTTATGGATTAGGCGAGATGACGTGGACGTGGACGAGGAAGAGTAATTACTTTGAAGTTATTGCGTGCAGGGGGTCTCTTGTGTGATTGGGTTGCAATTCGGATTCTCTGTGGAATTTTCCACACAAAGATACCACAAGGATCTGGAATCTGACGTCGGAATTTCTAAGTGATGTCTTTGTTTTACAAATACCTGTGGTAGATCAGTTATGTCAGAAGATGTCCTGCGATAGGTACGTACCTGAAAAGAAAGAGAAAAATCCATTAGAATAGCCAAAACGCTGATCTACAGAACTATCTGTTCTTTTTAGAAAAAAATATATAATTCCCCTGAACTAATGCTGTGAAATCAATCAACTAAATGTGAATGAATTGGTGTGACTGATTAAATTAAAACCCCTCTGACTACTAATTCTTTTTTATCTGATTATAGCCACTTCGTCAGCAGAGTGAGAGAAAATATTGAAACGTAAGCTGAACTAATTTCATAAGTATGATGGTAATCAGTATGACGTACATATGAACCTGAATGAGCGACCAGATACATGTAAGTTGGGCTCTTACTTTCTCCGATCAGTTTAACAGATGTCATTTGAAGTTTTAACGTACAGATGTTTGAACGTTTTAGCCAACGATGTCGTTATGTGTATAAAAGCCACCATCAGTGATTAGAAAACTAACTATAAACTTGTGGTAGCTATTAATTGCGACAATTATCTGTGAATGTACATAAGTGCAATTAGTTGGGGCGCCATTTACCATGATGTGGAGAGTGAGTATTAGGAATTGGTGGAAGTGCATCCTAAGCGGTTTACGTAACCTGTATCTATTACAAACTTGGTGCAAAATTAAGGAGGGAATACATACAGAAACAAATTTCAAAGAGACGTCCATTCATAAGTATAATAAACTACACAATCCTGCTACAGAAATAGTACATTTCTTACGCCTGTACTACGGAAATTTAAGTCAGGATTCAACAGAAATCTTCTCCCGGCTGAAGAGATGACTGTTTTCAATACTCTGAAAACAGTCTGAAATTCTGAACTACGCGGAGGAAAAAAGTCAGAAAAGTCAAGACATATAGACAGCTGGCCTGTGGACTATGGTGGTCGGAACTGCAAGCAATATTCAGTGAAGAGTTTAGATGGTAACCTTCTGATTGATTGGATGACGAACAGCTCACTACATGGAGAAATGGTGACATAATATTCCTGAATTAGCGCCAGACCTCCCAGTTAAACCAAAACCACAACAGCAGAGAGGTTTTTGCCGAACTATTCGAACTGACAGCGCCAGAACACTGATTTACACGAGATGCCTGACTGTTTATCGATTTCGATTAGGATTTGAGAGTCTGAATCGTGATGCTACCTAGTCGACCTTACGCTGTAAAGGCATCCTAGCGATTTTTAAGACTTCATACGAGGATTAGTAAGTGTCACGTCTTAAGCAATGGTATGGTGTCAGACCATTTCAGAGTCCAAAGCGGAGTACCTCAGGGATGCATACTTACATGGGTATTTTACAATAATGTACCCAGTGCAGTTCGTGGAATTCGATGAACAATAACATCTTCCCTTATGCACCACGACAACGCTGATGATATTCTCACATCGATTAAACAAAGCGTGACTTAAAGATAACCAGAACTGTGGGATGGTCTGGCCAAATATGGTGTAGATAACTTAAAGACAAATCAAGCTCTCTAGGAATGAGTTGAGGGCATCAGGTCAGACGTCTTTGAAAACGATGAGAGAACGATTAGAACGCTAATGAACAAAAATTGATATCTTTAGAACGATTAAAACATCTTTTAAGGAATTGCCAATAGTAGACAGAAGATCTTGGAAAAATAGCGATGAAAGCACAGAACCCTGTGGTACACCAGCATTAGTAAAGAAAGCGAAAGAAAAGTTTGAGATCCATTTGGATTTTTCTTGGCAGAGTTCACGGCAGAGTCCATGAATTGAGTTTGTGAAAAACGATCATGAGGACCTAAATGATGAGCCACATAATGTTGCCACAAGAAATCCATGATCACCGCAGATTTCATCAAAACTATGAGTGAACTCGTAAAATATCAGCCAAAACCATTCATTTGGAAGGTGTGCGTTCCAAAGCAAACAGGACTTTTTGAATATAGGTTTTTTAAGTGATGCCATCCTTTGACTATAAATCGCATTTTAAATATGAACCACTCTCCGTATTCGCCTGATTACACACCATGCGACTTTTATCTCTTCAGGAAGGGTCTTTGTAGCCACAGAAGCTACCCAAAAGACTAATACCGACATCCTGAAGGACAAGCACAAAGCTTTTACATTTTTCTTATTTCTATAAAGTCTTGCAACGAAACTCGGATGACCTGACAGACGAGCATCTGCACACATATTAACGATAACAGAAGGAACTACCCCAACTGAAAGTATCTCTTTACTGGAAACAAGTGGCATGGATATTTTAACGGATGTCCGATCTTAGAATCAGTTCTCATTGAATGTTTTTCGAAAGTTTGACGACCCGTTGTCATGTTGAACTTCAATCATTTTCCCTACTAACGCTGCAAGTAGAGGAACCACACGGTTTTCGTTTTAAACGGACGAACGCATTTCGAAGACATATTTGACATTTAGTTATGTCTAATGCCGGCATAACTAACAAACATTTACTTCAAAGCTCATAAAATTGATAAATAATCAAAATATTTGACAGCTAACTGACAGTTACTGACCCATCAACAGTGTAGGTTCTCAGAATCGATTGAACCTCACCAACATATCGCCGATAAGTGAAAACAAATTAAATTTAATCTCACTATGTGGACACGTCCGCTTTTGAAGTTTTCTTATCAAATTCCATCAATTAAACTCAAAATCTTTACTTAAACGATTCCAAACCAAACCCACTATTGACCTCAAAGTGCACTTTCATTGAAAACGAAGCTATCGATGTGTTATCGATGTAATCGCTTCGTTTTAGAAAATCCAACCGCGTAATGTAGTTTATTACCAACTGGATCGATTGAATTTTTAATTGATGAAGTAAATTAAAACAACACAACAGCACCATTACTCAACAACGATATGAAAGGCCGACAGCATGTAGCACCGACTTAGTATTCATCGGACGACAACTTGTCTGACAAACTTTAATTGCGCGTTCCACATTCTCAGTCCGCAGACAAACTAGAATAAATGATTGGTTCCCAAGACGATACTTAAATTTTTTCAATTCGTTTACATTGACAGAATATTGGCGGAAACAAATCGTCCCGGGCCCAGACCTAGATTTCCCTCCTTTGTACAGTGCTCGTCTCCATTGAATCCCACCTCTTGACACGCAGAGGTAAACAAATAATGTATCTGGTTTCGATTATTGAAACAAATTTCACAATTAGAACTTAAGTGCCCAGCCCAGGCAGGGGGTTCTATTCGAAACTCCATGTGGTGGAGACCGCCCGTTGCCAGGGTTCTTGGTGACAATCCAAGAAATTGGTAAACAATGTAAACAATTAGTTTTTTGTGTAAATTGTTTATTCAAGTAGTTTTGGGTCACTTTCAGTTGTAAAACAAGAAGAACAAAAATTCTAGATTCACTTCAAAGCAAGAGGAAAACTGTGTCAAGTGTCAACGACATTCGCTTGCTTGGTATGGTAACCATGCAGATGGGTGAGCATACTCATTGTTCTTGCAGGATATTTATTGTTCTACATTATTCTCTGGAAGTGAACTTCCTTAATTGTCTGCAATGGGGATTACACTGTAAGTGCATTGTAGCCAACGCGGAAGAAGAGAGTAATTAAGGGAATTCATTGTGTGGATGCATTGTTGGGCGAAAGGATGCAATTTGTTGGAAGACTTCCAGCGCTAAAAAGGATCTCCTCAATTTTTAGAGCTGGGTTCAGCTATTTCAACAAATTTTGTGGAGGAATAATAAATCTATGTCTTCACAGGGATACAAACGGAACCATGACAACACAACCATTCAATTACAATTCTTAGATCTTCAAGGCAAAATGGTAGGAAATCTCCACGTAGAGCTGATTGATAGAGTAACACTCCACTTTTTCCATGATGTCCAGGGAAGTTGTTTCCGATTCATAAAGTGCAACTTGCCTAGGATGAGAGTCTCAGTCAAGTACTGAGACATCTCTACCAGACTTAGCTTGAGGGATGTATGTCAGAAAAATGCCTATGAATCATAAGATACTACACACTATAGTGGACCCATTGCGATCTGAACCGATTATTATACATTTTACATCCTTCTTCCTCATTAATCTGGTTCGAAGGACCAATTTTTCATAGAAGTTTCCTGGTCTTCTCTGGGCTATGCCTTGCCATTCACAATGAAGGCATAGTTCTGCGTTAAATAATGTAAACTGTAATATTGGCAGCGCCTACCAACTAGCTTCCCCTTAAGCGGGTTCCTGGCATCGGTTTAGTCGTTGGTTCTAGTGTATTGCCTTGTCACATAAAGAGGTTTGGTTTTCAGAAACGACACCTGGGAACAGGATCCACGACCTGTCAACTACCATAATGGACTAGAAACGTAAGCTCGTTATACGCTCCTAAAGCCTACAGCAGTAGAAGGAAATACAAAGAAAACAAGGCCCAGTTTGAATAGGTCACACATTGCTTTGAAGTCAGGCTATAATAAACATCAGAGTTTCATTTATCAAACACCCCAGCAACATTTACAAAAGGTGAATGCACACTGTACAGTGATGAGTATAACCAACAGTTCCAGATAGTCGAACATGTAGTAACCAATGCTACTCATGCATCAACAACTCTTTCATTCAGAACGTTTACTGACCACATTCTTGGAGGAGGCTTGACTATCCAAAGAAAACAAGTGACGAAGAAGATTGAGAAGAAGACGTCATCGTAGGAATGGATGGAACCTAAAACTGAGAGTGTTAAGGTGGATTGATAATCTATTGGTAGATTACTTTAAAGAGAGCATGAAACTATGACTGAGGTCCCTCAAGAGTCTGTACTATGGCCCTGTACTATTGCCTCACATCTATGCAGCCACCTTTTAATAATAAGACTCAGATCTATGCACCGCCAACTACATGATCATCAACCTTCGAAAAGTGTTCATCTTGTCTGACTTCTCCGAAGTTCACTGACACCAAGGACTTTCACAGCAGGTATTGACCACTAACCGCTTCTTTCCCCAGTAACACATTCCACTGAAGTATTCACGCACCACATGCAAAACTTAAACCAAAACACCCTAGGTCAGGGCTTACGCCGCCACCGCCGGTACCATATCCCCCCACACATGAATTCCACAAAACATCGGTCATCTTCTTATTACTCCTTTACAGGAAGCCCAGATTTATGGCTGTGCTGCAGCAGAACCCAGCCTACGACGACGGTTCTACCAATTCAGAGGTAATTCTCTTCTAAATTCCCAACCATGACTCACTCGACGCATGCGCGAGCTCGGACAGAGCCTGACATCAGCGTACAAATATGCGAAGGAAACAGCGCACCGGCCGGCACCACCTCCGCTGACACTGAAAGAGGTATCCCCCTCGAGCTTGAACAGCAATTGCATTCCACTTGAGACAGAAGGTGCCGTAATGCCCCACAGAACATGGCGTGCGGATTGATATTAATCGTCCCGTTTGTATCGGCATCCAGTTGTTCTCTGTTTACCCCCAGCTTTGAGCCAAAGTATTCATAAACAGTGTTGCTCCTTTCATTTCTCATTGTTCTGGCCATAAGTGTGGTGTGATCGAGAATGCAGAACCGCAGCGGTGCCGCTTGTAGAACGAACAAATGGCCGATCAATTGGTAGAGAATAAAACCTTCCATTGCGCGGTTCTTGTGAACATGTTTGGAATTCAAGCCGAGAGCTCTGGTCGAAACTGTACGCATAAACATTCTGTCATTGGACTCCGCAACAGAACACACAGAGTCGGAACGGATCGGATCAGTTCAACCGAGTCGTCGCGTCGTCGTCGTCGAGCTTAGGAATGGTTTGGGGTTCGCGGTTATTAATAATAAATCGTAGCCTTGGGAACTGGATGGTTTGATGAATCGTCGTGAATTTGAAGAACATGACCAGTGGATGTGGATGGAGTTCGGGGAATTGGGTTTTCTTTTGTGGCATTCAAGCGCATCTCTTGTTGGACGATGAAGTAAATGGAAACAATAGGAGGACATGGCGTTTTAGTGCAAAATAAAAACATTACGAGTTACGAGAATTTTCTTGGAGATGGAGATTTTATGTGGGCTTGTCACTGACTCCTTCAAGGAGTTTGTAGACCCAACTGCACGATATCGTCAAAAAACATCAGGATTTCTATCGCACACTATGATATCGTTGAGTTCTGGATTCTATGACAAAATAAAAAGACCGTGATAGCATTGTACGATCGACCAGAAGACTTGTTAGTTGCGGAGCTCCCTAGAGTGGTGTCTTATCCCCATTTTTGTTGAATCTACTAATCAACGGGCTGCAGTCACCTCTCAGGGATCTAGCTATCATAAGGTCACTCCTCGATTACTGATCTCCTTTATCACTGATCTCCTTGATCACTGATGTCCTTGATTACAGATCTCCTTGACCACTGATCCCCTTGATCACTGATCTCGTCGATTACTAAACTCCTTGATTTCTGATTTCCTTGACCACTGATCTATCTCATTGATCACTGATCTCCTTGACCACTGATCCCCTTGATCACTGATCTCGTCGATCACTAAACTCCTTGATTTCTGATTTCCTTGACCACTGATCTCATTGATCACTGATTTCCTGGATCACTGATTTCTTCGATTACTAATATCCTCGTCCACTGATCTCTTTGATTCCTGATTTCTTCGATTACTGATATCCTCGATCACTGATCTCCTTGATCACTGATCTCGTTGATCACTGATCTCCTCGATCACTAAACTCCTTGATTTCTGATTTCCTTGACCACTGATCTCATTGATCACTGATTTCCTGGATCACTGATTTCTTCGATTACTGATATCCTCGTCCACTGATCTCCTTGATCACTGATCTCCTTGATCACTGATCTCCTTGATCACTGATCTCCTTGACCACTGATCCCCTTGAACACTGATCTCCTCGATCACTAAACTCCTTGATTTCTGATTTCCTTGACCACTGATCTCATTGATCACTGATTTCCTGGCTCACTGATTTCTTCGATTACTGATATCCTCGTCCAGTGATCTCTTTGATTCCTGATTTCTTCGATTACTGATATCCTCGATCACTGATCTCCTTAATCACTAATCTCGTTGACCACTGATCTCATTGATCACTGATTTCCTGGATCACTGATTTCTTCGATTACTGATATCCTCGTCCACTGATCTCCTTGATCACTGATCTCCTTGACCACTGATCCACTTGATCACTGATCTCCTCGATCACTAAACTCCTTGATTTCTGATTTCCTTGACCACTGATCTATCTCATTGATCACTGATCTCTTTGACCACTGATCCCCTTGATCACTGATCTCGTCGATCACTAAACTCCTTGATTTCTGATTTCCTTGACCACTGATCTCATTGATCACTGATTTCCTGGCTCACTGATTTCTTCGATTACTGATATCCTCGTCCACTGATCTCTTTGATTCCTGCTTTCTTCGATTACTGATATCCTCGATCACTGATGTCCTTGATTACAGATCTCCTTGACCATTGATCCACTTGATCACTGATCTCCTCGATCACTAAACTCCTTGATTTCTGATTTCCTTGACCACTGATCTCATTGATCACTGATTTCCTGGATCACTGATATCCTCGACCACTGACCTCCTTGATCACTGATCTCCTTGATCCCTTGATCACTGATCTCTTTGACAAATGATCTCCTTGATCACTTTTTTCTTCGATCACTGATCTCCTCAATTTCACCAAAATTTCCATACCAATTCGAATACTTTCAAGAGAAATGTTCGTCTTCCAATTTTTGGTCTCACATGCGGGAATCTAAGTTTTAAGGATCGATCTATGGCTAATGCCAGAGTGCTTGGTTTTAACAGACTGAAAGTAGTATGTCCTGGTTCCAAGGGAGTGGCGAAGACTCTATAAGGTGCGGGAGCCGGTAAGTGAGTAAGTTTAACATCGAGACGGCTGGTCGCGAAAGATACATTAACTTCCTCTAAGCTTGGGATCTACGACTTACAGAATCTAGCACCACTATGAGGCTTTTCGGAACTAAACTCGTATTTTGAGTCTAAAATTGTTGCAATTCTGCCAGCTCCAGCCGGAACTATTGTTGTTCGCCCTACTGTAGCTAGACTGTTCCACTTGTATCCAAAAATAGACTTAAGACTTGGCAAACCAAATGGGCACACGCTCGTGTTGTGCAGTCATTCCATAGTAGAAAAAGCCCCCGATTTTCAATCAAGATAACTTTTTCGGCATCGCCATGGCACATGATGCTGTTGGTTGCATAGTGTCATGCAGTCACCTGTAGTGTTTCCTGTGTCTACGCGACGCGCATGCCGGCGTCATTTCTGTGTTTATCATTAGGGACCATGCACGCCTGCTGGTGCGTGGTGGCGCGCTTTAACCAGATGGCAATGGCTTGATAAAAATGCGCACATTCACCAAAAAAAAAAAGAAACGTGGCTTCAACCATTGAAGGTGAGCTTCCGGCGACGTAGCAATTTCATGATGCGATCTGCGTGCCATTTTGTGTGCTTCATGGCGGTATCTATGCAATTCATCCGCGAGATACTATTTATCATTTCAGCCGCGCCACGCTGGAATAGGAGAAATAAATCCTAAATTGCCGAATATCAAATCGCGACGTTACGTAGTAAACGGGCCCGAGTGTTAATCTAAAGCACTTTCATTACGTGCGCGCGTTTTAGACGGTTTTTTGCGATGCTTTTGCATTGACTGGAAATCTCCGTGAAAATGAATGATAGTATCGGCAGGTAGCACAGGTACAAGCCATATCCGGTCTTGAGTATGCAACCTTTGATCTCTGAAGCAGCAGGTCTTGCGGAGGAATATTGTGAATGTTGGCAATTATGCAGAACGTGTATGCATGTCTGTTGGTTGTGTGGATCGCTTGCATGATTGGCAGAAGTTGTAAGAAACAAATAAACAATTGTCGTGATCGCTCGTGCTACGGCAATTGTGCAATAATTAAAAATAAGTACTGAGCGGACAAATGTCCAGAAAGTTAAGTGGTTTCTTAGTCGAAATTGCGTTTGAATGGGGACAGATCTGTAGATGACATTGAGACGTTCATGGAACTGGTTTCGAATCTGGCTTGAACCGAGAGTACATGAATCTGAAAGGTGTCTCACTAGTAGTAGTAATGTCAGAGGGTACGGCATTCTAGAATTCTGACTACAGCTCTGTTTGTTCAGCTGTACTTGATTAACTTTGAAAACCATGTGACACTTTGACATCCCCATTCCTGATTAGGAAGGCATTGGCTCAGTGTTTTTCACAAAACTCCCCAACCACGCGAGTGTATTCCAAGCGGAAATATATGGTATCACCAAGCCCAGCGGGAGCTTATCCCTTATGAGCAATAACAAGCATGTGGACATCAACATCGACTACCAAACAGCCATCAAAGCTACAACTTCTATCATCAACCAACTCAAACCTCGTCAAGAGCTGTAAGAGGAACTTAAATCCCTTACCTCCAGGCATAGCATTATGCTATACTTAATTCCTGGACAAACATTTGGCCTTCCAAGGAAATAAAAGCGCCAAAGAGCTACGTAGAACAGCCTCGTAATCAAACGACATTCTAACGGAGCAGTCGGTCTAACCTCCTTTTAGCCACCTTTCTTCCAAAATCTCATTGCACCGCCGCAATAGGGCCAATGATAGAGTCCACTCTACTCGTGCTTCGAGGCTACTTTGGGCGCAATACAACGATTAAAGGACCTGACAACCTTCCTAAACCGGTTTCCTCATAAATAGGCCACAATCCAATGGATGCCTCGTACCTATGCAGAGATTGCGTGGTCCTACTGCTTTATTTCTTAGTATTATCATGCTCCCCTAGATTTAAGTACATAACGTTCTGCAGGCTGCTCGTCGTCGGTTCACAAATGTGAAATGAATGGCCTACTGTACCTGAGACCAGCCTGCGATTGGGACTCAAAGAATATGCCTGATTGGAGTATTATTGTGAATACGTTCGCATCATGCCTTGTGGAACTTTTATTTTAGCTCAGTTCACATCTTTTTGCTGAACTAGTTCATTTAGTTCCGTGTAGTTCGCTGTCCAGGAAATTCGGTCTTGTGCGATTCGGGCACCTACCTTTGTACAGTTCCCGAACCAAATTTTCAAAAACAATTCTCATCAGATCAGTATAGTACCCACAGACAACCTAAAAACGCTCAAAATGCGTACATAGTTCAGTTGTTCTTACTGAACTACATGTGTGGAGAGTATTCTTCAGTTTGTTCAGCTACTGAATTAAATGAACTCAAACAACATTTCATTGGGAACCAAGTAGTTCACTTAGCGAACTTGTTAGAGTTCTTTTCTGCGAGCCTGTTTGTTCATGAACCACCCAAACCTAGTTCGGACGGTACAATAGGATATATCTCACGTGAAACGTAGTAGCATACTGTTTCTTCTATTGGAATTTGACTTTCCATGATTCATGATTCCATGAAATTTTTGACATATGGATGCGAGACCAGCTTTTGAGACCATTCAAGCCCTAATTCATATCTATTGTAAGCCTGAATAGAAGACTATTCGAGTGTATCTTCTATCATTTGACAACATTCAGCATGGCATTCCTCTACGGCGGAGGGAAGGATTTCTCTGAAACAATCATTCTCCAACCACTTGGTGAAAGTATTAACTCTAACAGAGCATTAATCCCACGACTCCTATTAGTTTAAAGACCAGGAAATGGTCGATCGCCCCGGTAGCACTTAATCTCCAATATCACCGCATCGATCATCCGTCCACCGAGAAATGCCTCCAATTTATAAGAAAACTACTCCCGAACCATAAAATCCAAAATGCAACCATTTATCTCCCCAAACAGCGCGCTGTAGCTTTCCCAAATCAAAATCGAAGCATTTTCCGCTTTATTATCGCGTCCATGACGTTCCCGATAACCGTCTACATCCTGGGCCTAGTAATTTCCTACTCGGTATTTACCATTTCTCATCCTACCAACCGCACCGATATCGGTCATAAATATCGAACCTCGTCCTTCTTCGTCCGCCACACACTCGCACATGTTGAATTCATTAGGAGCCCAGAATTTGTTGGTGGGGTCATCTGAGCCTGGCTTTTTGATAAATTGCACAATATGCGTAACGGCTGCGTAAGCCTGCTACACCGCACGGAGGTGTATCCTGCGCATAAAATAATCCGACAAATTTAATTTGAATTTACATAGTAGTTGCGCGTACCTATCTGTTGTATGACTGCTGGTGGGTAATAAATTTTTAGAAGCCGCACATCGTTCCCTAGACACACAGAGAGTGGAGAGGAAGCACGTATCGATACAAGAGGAATAAAAAACCAAAGGAAGACGAGAGAAAAAGCTGAATTTTATGCGTGGTTGTGTGTAGGATGCAGTAGTCTCCTACCAGTTTCGAATTTTCATTGAATACACTGTTTGTTGGGGGACCCGAAACGGGGAACAGGTTCCCCGTCGTCGTCGTCGGTCGTTCGAATCGAAGCCCGTCATCCTTTCGGCTGACATGGTGTGAAGAGGGCGGTTAGTGTTATGTGCCAGACAGACGGAAAAAAATAAAACAAACTTCCCAGCGCACATATGCTGTTGTGAGGGAAATGTATGTTTAACTTTAATATCTTTCAACATGAACAATAAATAGTTTCGCATCCGTTTTGGTGTGGGCTAGGGTTTTGGCGCTATTGCGCCAGGGCTATCCGTTTTGCAAAAAAAAAAGAAGAAAATGTTAAATATTTCCTTGGAAACATTATGTGCAGCAAGAATGATAAGCAGTTTGCAAATTTGAATATCCTCTCTCTTGCGGAAGTACGACACTGGACGAAGGATGTCGGTGTTGATGATTGAACATGGTTCCGTTCTTTTAAGATGTTATAACAGAGGTAGATTCGAGTCAGAAATACCGGGCATCAAGAATGTTCTTTTTATTTCTTAAAAAGCTCCTATACCTGACGAATGAAATTTTCTTGAAAGACTTGATCCATTCTATTAACTTGAATGCATTTCGACTTACACAGATGAATCTCCAAAAAGACATTTACTTGCGTTAAATCGGACAGAAAGAACAGTCGCAGATACTTTAAATGTGTCTATGCAGCCGAAATTGGAATTCAACTACGTACTCGCCTTCCAGCAGGTCGCACTTAGGATTTCTCCCACCCAATATATCTAGTCGCATAGTAAGAGATATAAACCAGAGAATGATGCCCAAATGAAGGAAATCCGTCAAAAACTGTCTATCGTCTGACGGCTTGAAACGTCTACCGAATTTCGTTACATACCAATTTTTCTAACTGACACCCAAGACAAGAGTCATTCTTGGGAGTTTACAACCAAATTTTCTGTTAAGACTGCAGGTTTATCCATGCTGAACTGGATTCCTTTCTCACAAGGCGGGGAATTGTCGCCTCTAGTGTGATATTTCATTCGTACGTGAGAGACGTGAGAGACGGAGAATCAAAGGACAAATTGTGTCAGACTCGGAGTTGCTCCGTCCATTTGCAGATCTATCCGAATACTTCAGGTTGGAAAACTCAATCGGAAACTGAGTTGGAATTTGATATATGTACATACATGGCAGTGGTCCAACCCTTTGCAATACTTGAAAAGGTTCAAGGTTCTAGAATGTGTTTTACGGATGCCATTTCCATTTGCTCCGCAACTGACTCATGGAAATATGGGTCACGCAAGCATCCTAAATGGCACTACCACTATTTGGATCGTCTCCTATATGGACCTTAAGTCAAGCATAAAACCAGAACTCCCAGCAGAATTGCTTGGGAATATGGAGACGGAGAATTAGCGACAGAGATGCACATAGACGGATCTAGTACGGATGAGGGAGTTTACTCCTGTGCACTGGATATTTATAGCCGCTCTGTGAAGTCCATAAAGCCGTGTCCTGGCTTTCGATTAACACAATAGCTAAAATCGTCAATCAGGTGTGACAACTCCCTGTCCACGCAATTCCAAAGCCGACGACCCAAGTAAAGACTGTACATACCGGGCACTCTCTGACAATAAGAGAGAACCGTCAAGTACTCTTATTTCGATAAAATTCTAATTAGGTACCTCAGCCAGTAGAATGACAAACAGTAGGTGGTGCAGAGCTGGATTCAGGAGATTTATTTCCGCAAGTAGAACAAATCCAAGAAAGATAATTGGCACCCTCATTGGCACTGATTGCTAGGGAGACATGCCAGAAGGCTTGGTGCTGTCTTCGACAATTTTTATAGAAACTGTAGAGGCTTGGACAAGGGGAAATCATAAAATATCTTCTGTGTACCTAGACAAGTAATTCTTCGAAGATCTCAACCACCTAGCTAGACTAGAATAGACTTAAGCAAAATAAAAAGCTTCATTAGTGAATCAAACTGATTTAATACCGAAATGACGTTTCGGCATGGCTTGACATCGAAATTGGTAACCTTGTCTTCTGTCACATTTAGGAAGTTTCCATTTAGGTCTTCGGTAATTCGAGTTATTCCATACTTTCACTTAGTTAAAGTGTGTATCTGCTGCGCGGGGACAACCACCCAAGCATAGAAAGCTATTTTCACAAGACAGTCCATAGGTAAGGAACCATCTTCTAAGCAGGGTAACGCTGAGAAATATCTGCTGCTTCGTTATTAAATAATGACAAATCCGATTTGGCCCGAGATTACCGAGTGATAGACATGAGGTTTCCCCTGCATTTTGATTCGTTATAAAGCCTTTTCTTTACTCTTCATGTCTCCTTTTATTTTTCGTACTAAAAATCGAATTAAAATGTAAATTGTAGGTTACTAGTTAAGCCAGAACCGTGGTGAAGGGGCTCTGATAGTCATAAATTCCAATCAGCAGATCTATTCAGAAGTAGCAATGTTCTTTCCCAATCCAAACGACACAACCTTCCACCCACTTTCACCTTCAACCACCGAAATCAACCAAATTGAAACCAAAGTCGTGCCATCGATAAAACTGGCCAATAAACTTTTACACAAAAACCAATATCGACCACAGAAACAAATTCTGACCTCTCTTACTTGAGAGTGGAACACAGAAAAAGCCAGCCTCCTTCTTCCGTGTGATCTGCAACCAGAAAACCCCTTGGCCATAAATCTCCTCCTCTTGGTTAGATTTTCCTTTTGTGCATTTCTTAATGAAACACCACAGACATAGAGCCTGGCATTAGCCGCACCACTTCTGGTCTGGATTGTGTGATGGTGGTAATGGTTGGTCCTCTCCCGGCTAATTTCTTATCCGCCACAGTGATCACGTAAATTATGTCCAACCAGAGTCGAAAAGGCAAAAAGACAAATCTCTTCTTGAGCACAATTGCATGTGGCCTAGCTTGGTCATGTGGTACCTCAGCAATACCACTGTGGGCCAATGCTGTTTTATTTTTGTTGTTTTCCTCTCTATTTTGTTCAAATGTTTCCTCCTAGCAGACGCAACACCTCAAAACTTTCAAATTTGTCTAGACAGGCATACACCGAGGCTGATTACAACTTTATCCGCGTATCTTGTCCAAGCAATCTCTATCTCTCAGCTATGAACGGTTACCATTTGAGCTCGAATGCTTAATTTGCGATAAATGCAGTCAAAGCCATTTCAATGAAGCGAATGCTATAAATTTTGTGTTGAATTAAAGCCACAACAACAGACGGATGCGGAGTGCAATTTTCTCTTAATTTGTGGAGATGAAATTGAAATAAATATATCAATCGGCGAGTGAGGTATCTATGGGATATCGCTGATATTCAGAGCTGAACGGTCTCGATGATTGACGTGCTTACCGTTGCGATAGCATTGTAATTAATTTCGATTTGCTGCCATGTTACTCGCGCGAAAACTATTTGGCTTGTTAGGAGGACAGGTGGGTTGTCTCGTAAAGAGGCGACATTTGTTACAGTATCTGCATCTGTATCTGCATCTGTAATTGCGATCTCATTTAGATTTACGATATGGCTTATGTGTTGGTGTGATAAATTTTTCTGTTTTGAAAATTTATTTTGTATTTTGAAAGACAAATGCGAAATGCGTCCGAACGTGCTTCGTGAATACGTCGTACGAGTACGTGTCACTTTCTCTGCGCGCGTCGAAGAAGCGGAAAGAGATCCCTCATCGGGAGGGAGTCATTCAACTCGCCACCAAGTTGGTTTGTTGTTTTTATTTAGTCGACGACACTGTCGGTGGCGGGATAACGAATGGGAGAAGGGTGTGAGAATATGTCGAAATGAAAATAAACAAAATTAGGTCTTTTTTCTTTTTTTAAAAAAAAAAAAAACTTTACGAGGGCAAGGGTGTCCCAGGGATTTGTGGGAGAACTGTGAAAATTTGTAAGAATCCGCTTTTAACGAGGTGATCAGATGAGACCGATTGGATTTTGAAAAAGGGGAGGCCCAATCCTACTCCATCCTACAGAGATCGTGCCGCATGGGAACATTTGGAGGAAAGTTAAGTGTTGTGGTTTGTGGTGTTAACAACACTCTGGAGTGGGGCTATACTTACTCGAACATTTGTGGGAAGTTTATGGTCAGGAAATCCCTGAAGGCAACCAAATAGATTTCATTTAGAGCATGGAACTTACCTGAAATGGAAAAAATAGAAAGACAGACATTAGTACATGAAGACATGTGGTAAGGAGAACGTTTTACAAGCTTTGCATTTTGTTTCTATTTTACGTTTACAAGGGTTACAGACGGCTTCAGGAGAGGAGTAAATTGAGAAGTTCTTAACCTAGCTAGTGTACTTCTGAGTAGACTGATCTTAATTTTGTCAAACGATCTTCTTTTACCCGCTCGCAGTAAAAGGCCCCTAGATCGACCAGTAAAAACGGGTTTTTCAAAAAGGACATAACAATTTTGTATTTAAATAAAAGGTAAAATAATTAAGGCATCAGGCTGAAATTTATTCCAGCTGTAGTAAACGTGTTCATTTATGTATGGAGTTCGATCTCGTTCATATGATCACCGGGAGCACGTTTGCATCGATCGTTTCTGTGGAGTCCATTCTCTACGAGTTCGATATTGTTCCGAGCGTGCTCTGACATTGTTGGCTTGTTGGCATACACCAACCACTTATCGTAACACCAAAAAAAGAAATCCAATTCGAGCAGAACACATCTCGAGATCACACGATTACCGAACTTCCCCTTCAATAGATCAATTGTTTGACCAGCTGTGTGGCATGTGGCACCATCTTGTTGAAACCCCATATCACTGATGTGTGATACCACCATCCAAATCTGGCCAAAAATAGTCTTCTGACATTGCACGTTAGCAAACTCCATTGTTCTTAACGTCGCGATCATTTTCATCGACACCTCAGCTCCGGCATGAAATCCACACATCGGGGTCACTTTTGTGGATGCAATGGAGTCCCTTGATCACATGTGGGCTCGTTGCTATCCAATGACGCATATTTTGTGTATTGACAGAACCATTAAGCCAAAACTGAGCTTCATCGCTGAGAATGATTTTTTGATAAAATTCAGGATTTCCCTCAAACTTCTGGCGAGCCCGATCGGAGATATTTCAGCGCTCCAAGTGATCAAGACGCTTCCGTTCTTGAGTTCATTTAATGATGTAAGTCACAATGTGGACGGAGAGGTTTCCAATTTCTGTGAACATCGCGGCGGACAATCTACCAATTTGCATAGAAATATTCTATAGAGAACAGGCTAGCTGGTGGGACGATTATTACGACCAAAAATTTGAGCAAGCGCTCTTGAAGTTGCGTTCACCGACTCAAAATTTCGGCAGCAATTCCTAATAATTTTCAAACACTGCTCGTTCGTGAATTTCACAATGAGAAATATTTAAACTTTGGCTAGGTTTTTTGGCATTGACAGATTATAGAAAAAGTTTAGGGCTAGGTTGGTATTAAAATACAAAATTGTTATGTCTCTATTGAGAAACCCTTTACTTTTGATGACGCTATGGAAATAGGCATTCCCCTAAGCTTAGACCGAACATCAACCATCATGGCAACGATTTGAACAAAAAAGGTACCTGCTGGAGAAAAAGCTTAAAAAGACAAGTGATGACAGTGCAAGACCGTTCGGACGCACTTAACGATAGATTTCCTAGCACCGTGAAGAAACTGTGTTTACAGAAGCCGTACTCCAGACGAATACATTTACTTATGACAGGAGTCTTGGTGCTTGGTGCCAATCTAACAAAGAAGGAGGACATTTAGTCTGAAACAGTGGCCTTCCACACTCTACGACAATTTTCTATTAGAAACCAGAAAACACAAAAAGTGGACTTACAGACCTCGTTATATAGCTTTTATATAAAAGTACAGCCTAGCCGTTTTTTAAGAAAAGGGGGTGAAGTGGTTTATTAGAATCTTCAAATAGAGTCCTTATTTCCACCGAGCTTGGCCAAAGACCCCGCCGAGGAGTGATATATCCTCCTCTTTGACTCATGGGAACCGACAAAGTATTGTTGAGAATAGATAGACACAAATTAAGGGCATTCGCTTGAAGGAGTGACGTAAAAATGGAAGTTTTGGAAATGTTGAGTGATTCGTGAGATCATGTTAGGTGGTTTGGATAAGGTACTCTCATAAGCTATCTTTTACTTGTGTACTCAGTTTACTCAAAGTTCAAGTAAACCCGACTATGAATACCAAATATCCCGATTCCATGTTACCTTTCTGATGGACCATAGAACGCGGGAAGGGTTATAGTCGAATCAGATCTAAATAAGGAGCTTAATACAGAGCAGAGCCATCGGCAAAAAAGTAGGACTTCGACCTTCCTTTTCAGATGTGTATCTAAATTATATCCCAGATTCGGTCAGAAACCCCAATCATCAAAAGCCAGCAAGACTGACAGCCCTAGCATCGAATATGTCGAAGTTGTTTAAGGACAAAGTGGATGTAAAGTCATGGTACTCAAGAGATTGATTGTGTAGGAAAGGTAGGTGGGTATGTATCCACAATCAGGTCTGACAATAGTGTATTTATTGAAGTTGAATGGTTCCATTCGTTTGTCGAATACAAACATATGATACCTTAAGCGCCATGAGGTGCTCAAAGGGACGAAATACCTTTATTCTTGCTTATTCCTTTAAAAATTGTAAAAACCTTTGGAGAAAGATAGAACTTGCTGAAGTTTGTTGCGTTATTAAATTTTATGTACAATCTTGGATGGCTGAACAAAACCTGGAGAAAAACTGATCACAATCTGATCCCACTTTGAGTACTCTAGCAACCTCGGACAGGTCTTCTATTAAAGACTTCTGATTTTATCAATAGAATGACTTTTCCAGATGCAAGCAGACTAAGTAGACGATCGTTAGAGTTTACGACATTGTTTCTGTTTCACAACATATAGACCCCAGCCTTGCACTACACTGTGTATTAGAAGTCTACCATCAAGCCTGATTCTTAAACAGAGTCAAACTGATGCAAGAATAAATAGTAGATATAGACACTAGACAGACTATGCTAAAAGTCCACATACTGTTTAGGGAATCTTAAAATACGTCTTCTGGTGACCATTCTGGTTCTCTCCAAAATAGGATAAGGACGTCGAAATGAATCCAGTTGGCATTCCTTTTACTGATTCAATACTTGCACTACGTTGTGTAGCTTTCCGCAATATTTGGGACAAGTTCATATAAAAACTGTTGAAAAAAGAGTTGGAATACAAAGGCCATAAAGAAATGAAACCTTCCCTTCATTATATCTTCATTGTGACCAACTTCTGTTCTCTTTCTTTAACATGCTAACCTTTATAGCCATCGCGTGCATGAAGTTCTTTAACATAACAAATGAAACGCAGGTAAAAGTGGATCGATAAAAACGTCCTAACTGGGTCAATGCCAAGAACTAATTGAAAGCTAGAAGTGGATGCAATAAATAACATCCCTTACCACCAACCAAGAATAAATAGAGACGTCAGAGTACTCAAATGGTAAAGGTTGAGCTGTGAGTTTCTTATAATTAGATGAATAGAATGGAGTACGATAGAGCTTAAGGTTCATCGGACCAGCTTGGACCAGCTTGTTTATCCGATAAAACAATGCCAACAACCATTAACAAATACACACCCTGGACATGCCTTACAACTGAATACCAGCCTCTACCGACGAATGACCAACAATCCTGTCCTCATTAGTATTCATCAAATGTCCGATCATTAAAGGAATACAATTAAATGCCATAAAAAGTTAATAAAAACGCCTCTTACCAAAGGTTCAGCGTATAGTGTGCGGGTGATAACATCTAGTAAATATGCAATAATCCATAATATCCATCCCGTCCGTCAGTCATACAAATCCAAGGAGTTCTCTCCGAGTGGCTCTTTACAGTCGAACACAAAAGGCGAATATCTTTTTTATTCAAATCACGCAACAAATATACACTCACACGTTCGATCTACAGGTGAATTGCACTTCAAAATCAGTTAAAATGACTCAAGCAAAAAGTATTCTGTCACCAGAAAAGTATCTAAAACAAAAGATACTCCTCCCACGTTCTCAGATTTTCATCTAAACGCAAATAAATTGAATTCAAATCGAAAAAGATACAAATCTACTACAATAGATACAAAAGAGTGGAAAAAACAACTTCAAATTGTTTGTAAACACACACCCGATGCGCACAACCAACACGCCCGCACAATCCAAGTTGACTAGTTTTCATGACAGCACTGCATGAGGTATCTAGCGCCAAAGAAGCACCCAAAACCGGAGTTCCGTGTTGTTGCTGTTTTCGAGAGTCAGGCAAGCGTGGAAAACTCTGTGAAGTGACATGGCAGCGCAGTATCGCATGCACAAGGAGAGATTGCACTGTGGCTCTACGTATAATGAGAGTATCGCTCTCCGTGATAAGGGTTGTTCTTCTGTGGAACATATGCATGCGCCGCTTTGGTATCCTGGAGTTCGAATGGATGAAATGCTGAAATGCACTTGACTCGATGCAACGTGCTGAGGGGAGATGTGACTTCTTTTCTCATCCTTTTTTCCTGCCGATTTAGTGGGGCGATTTTCGCAAGGACTTGTTTGAGTTTCGAAGAAGTTGCTCAACTTACGAGCAAGACACCCCTAATTCCACAATCTTATCGATTGTGTTGAGATTATGTCGAGATTATGGCGGCAGAGTGGTTTGTTCGAGTTTATTGAACTCCGGGAGTTAGTGGTGCAGAAACTAAGGGGAAGTGTGAGGGATGAGGGATGGTTATTTATAGAAGATGATCCCTTTTCGGCGTTAAATAGTGCGGATAGGGTTTTAATGATGGCCGGTCTGTTGAATGTTTATTGTTCTTTGTGAATCAAGGGATACACCCTTCGGCTGGCGCGTGAGAGAAAGTCGATTTTCTAAATTAAAATCTCCGGGAAAATTCACTCAACTGGCACACAGCAGAGAATATGGGTTACGCGATGAGAGAGAGAGAGACAGACGCGATGGGTTGAACTGCATTTTCAACTGCTGAACTGAAGAGATGCGTTCCATATTTAAAATGAAAATTCTATAACATTTGGAAGTACTCCAGCAGTATGTCATTTGGAGAGTGCGCTCTATCCAGGTCAAAGAACAATGGGATGGGGTTGAAGCTCATGCATAGTTTGCCATGGATACCATTGAATGTCGATTTTTTTGTCTGTTTTTTCGGGGATGAAACAAGGCGTTGGATACTCCCAGGATATGTGACACACTAAAGAGAGAGTAAAACTGAATCAGAGCAAACGAAGTTAAAGTTCAACGCCCGCTGCAGATGTAGCCAAGCAAACTTCCTGCCTCTTGCATCTGGTTAATGGCTACGAATTGGAAAATTGAAACGCATAAGGGTTGCCATACTATGCAGATGTAAGTAAGGCTGTGTTAACGATTTTAAACGTCCGGTCATAGTTTGCTGGATATTCTAGAATCTTTGAAGAGTCAACCCTATGGAAGTACACATCTGTGGACGTTGTGCGCCGGATTCTTACCAATTCTGTCATTGTTAGTTGCCCTGCCTAAGTAAGAAGTACAACACCGATAAATTTAAAAAGTACAGAGATCGGCATGTGTTGCCATCACATGGCCTTTGAGGTCTTGTCCTGCCCGCTTGGAATTTCAAATGAAAGACTAACCTACATATGTATAGTGCTGTCTCGCTGAATTGCTAAGTCTTATGAACACAATAGGATTTTGGAAACGATTCCAAGAATATTGTTGTCATCTTCAACTGACTACATGATACCAACCTTTAATTTTATGAAATCCTTTCTAGTTAGACTGACTTCTAGTGGAGAATAGGAAAATGGAAACGTTACGCGACTGTAATATACATAGGTATACACGGACGAATTGAAGATGGACTTCGGGTTGGGGTAGGTATCTTCTCTGACCGAAGTCAGTCCATCTCCCAGAATCTGCTCGTGTTTTTCAAAAGGAAATTCTTGCGAATTGGAAAGCCTGTCTTTTGTTAAATGATCTCCCTTCATCCAATCATAATATCGATATCTCTTCAGACAGCCAAGCTGCTATTACTTGCTAGGCGAGGCTAGGCGAGGTTCGAGACTTAACAGCTTCCTAACGCAAAGAATCGATATTCATAAACACACAAATACCATTCTACCTTTCTTGACCCTTCCCAAATCTTTTTTTCTCTCCAACTACCGATCCATTGTACTTATCTCTAAGGTCATGGAAACGCTGATAAACCACCTACTTATGAAATATCTAAAATCACGAAAACTCCTCAATGGTTATCGTAGCAGAAGATCTACTGGTGATTTGATGGTATCTTTCACTAAAAAGTGGAAACACTCTCTGCACCATTCTGGTGAATAAAACATTGTTCCGCTTGGTATATCAAGGGCATTTGACAAAGTTAAGCATCAAGCTCTTTTGATGAATCTCCTTTTCAATAAGTTAGAAATCACCTTTCGAAACGTTCAATACAAGTTGTTTTTGAACGGATTCAAATCTGCTACCCAATAAACAAATGTTGACATCGCCCAAGGCTCCGCTTTATCTCCGAAACTCTTTCTCATTTTCCTAAAACTTTTGTCTGATACTTCTAATCCTTCGTTGACGACAGTTGCCTACTCACGTTCCTGCTCTGCGGCCGTTGGCAGTCGCATTCCGCCACTTGCTCGCAAGCTTTATTTTTCTTTCTCAATATAATCCACAAACATTCAAATCCAACGTTACTTGGTTTCTCCTATCGCATTGAAAAGAAAAGGACTAAGTACACAGCCCTGAGGGACATAACTAACAAACAGATTGAACAGAAGACATTTTGAAATCGAATGGTTGTAATAAAAGATACTTTTTTCGAGCACTCACCTCCAAATAGTCGTCAATATTGCAAGGAACTTTTAACCTTTTGAAAGGCAGCGCAACCTCTAGTACTAAGTTCCTAGCTCAAACTACGAAGGCTTAAGAAGGTTCGCTTTAGACCGAGAGTATGATACTAATCAGTAAACTTTAAAGAAAGTTGTTCCCAGAATGAACAACCTCACGCTGAAAGACAGAAAGTATCTGTCATTGCTGGTAGACATACTCAAGGCTTATACCTTACTTGGGTGTAGCACGTCTACTATTTGTAAAGACTACGGTGACAATGAAAACCATTAAGGTACATATCTACAAGTCCTTGGAGAAGAAGGATGATAGTGAAAAATTATTTTCGAGACATGGAAGAACTGTAGGATATAATGCCAGAATTTTCACTAGAAGCTGACAGCATATGGTTTTCCTGGCCTAAGCCATCTTCCATTTTACTTCCTGCTCCTCACATGTAAAAAAAATCCACGACATTTGTTTAAATACTGTTTTAAAACTAATTTGCCCCCACTGCTCGTTGAAGCTGCATTTTTCCCGCATAAAACACTTTCAAGAGTCTCCAACCCGTCAAGGGCCCTCCTGCCGGCGCACTGCACAACCCTTTACAGAAATCTCCTTATGTTGGGACACATGCTCCAGGAATCACATAATCATGGTAAAAGAAAAGAAAAATAAAAAAGCGCGCCGTCTTTTCATCTCAACATGCTGACAACCTCTAAAAATGGCAGTGAACCAGTCTTTTCCATTTAACTTGCAGCCACCTACACGTATGCCATACGTATCCCCGTGCGCCAGCTCCTTTTAAGGACAACAACTTTCCTTGGGACACGATTAAGCAAGAGATTGCGCGAATCTTTTCTTTTTTTCTTTACAACTTTCAGTTTGCCCGCAGAAAAACAAAAAGATGCCAACATGGAAACCTCTGAGGCATGGAATTTATGATTCCAATTCATTACTACCGGGACTGAGGCGGCAATTACTATGTCCGGCACGCATGGTGAAGCGTAACGTGCCCATGCGCGCAGTGGATTTTCAAGGCATAACATCAGTATTCCTACGCATGCTCATAGCTCGTAATAACCGCTGAACTTCGGCTGAAGCTTTGTTTGGAACAACCATGCCACGCCTCGTGGGTGGATGGATAACTGCCGCAAAACTCCAGACGACATTGTTTTGCTTACTTCACTGAGGCTCGCAATCAAGGGCCAACAATGCATGACAACGTCTCTCTGGCTGGCTGGAGGGCATTCCATGATGTGACGACTGTCAGTGAAGTAACCACTTGACGACTCGCGCATAAACCTTGACATTGCTTGAATGGATTCTGGTTTCCTTTTCGTTTTCGTTTTTTTTAGGTTTTAAGGGTGCATCTGCATTCATGTCACCCTTATGCAGTGGCGGAGGGTTGTTCTTTGGAAAAACATGTCCATTGTTGTGCAATCTATATAATTAGTCGTGTGGCGAAGCGGCAGGGTGTCAGATTTCAGAATTCAAAACGAATGTCAACATGTGTTTCGACAGAAAGGACTCGCGTGTGTGTGGATGGTTTTATGACTTCCATTTCGTATGCAAATGCTGCGGGCGTCCGATTTCAAGGACTGGTTTCGAACCGTGTGTGGTTTCGGAGTAAGTTTCCATGTCTGACTTATGCCAGATGAGTCCTTAAGTAGTTTGGTTGGTTTAAGAGATTATTCCCTGAAATTTAATTCATTGAGGGGCATTTCGACTTTTCGTGTGTTCAGCAATGACATGATGGAGTTCAGCTGTTACTGAGCCTTTGACGTAAATTTCCCAGATGGCTTCGGAACTAAATTTTTCTCTTTTGATTCAATACGGACTCCGCGAAGGCTTATCCTTGGAAATAGCTTGTAATTAGCTTTGACAAAACAAATCAACTAAAAACTCCTAACTAGGAAGTGGATCTTCGTAGAGAGTTGGTCCTGGCGGTTTCGCTGTATTGAAAAATAGCCTTCATCTGTGTCTGCTCCGCTGTTTCAGCACTTAGTTAGATAGATGGCCATAGTTATGCATCTTTTGAGGAATCCAAGGCATCAAGCTTCGAAGGTTCGAGCAAACTTGCACAAGAAACATGACAAGTTGTTAGATTTTTCAAGTCTTTTTAAGACTTCGTTTAGGACACAAACTTAAACATTGCCAAGCATTGAGATCAACACAAATTATTATAAACGGAGTACAGAACCCCGCCGTACAGCACCATTAATATAGATATACTCGAATCTGAAAAGACTGAAAAGACTTGTCTAAATCAGACAAGTTCTGTTGTCCAACACTCCAGGTTCTGGTTCGGTGGCGTATGTGTAACCAATTTTCCATACATTTCTTGGCTCAAAACTTTCCTGTTTTTCCCACTCAAACTGAGGCAGGAGCTAAGCTCGTTTGTGCTTCAGAAACACAGAAACAGAATATCTGGCTTGAATCGCGCCTGGAGAAGGCACATTCGTGATCTCAGTTTCTGGTTCGGTGGCGTATGTGTAACCAATTTTCCATACATTTCTTGGCTCAAAACTTTCCTGTTTTTCCCACTCAAACTGAGGCAGGAGCTAAGCTCGTTTGTGCTTCAGAAACACAGAAACAGAATATCTGACTTGAACTGCGCCTGGAGAAGGCACATTCGTGATCTCAGTTTCTGGTTCGGTGGCGTATGTGTAACCAATTTTCCATACATTTCTTGGCTCAAAACTTTCCTGTTTTTCCCACTCAAACTGAGGCAGGAGCTAAGCTCGTTTGTGCTTCAGAAACACAGAAACAGAATATCTGACTTGAACTGCGCCTGGAGAAGGCACATTCGTGATCTCAGTTTCTGGTTCGGTGGCGTACGTGTAACCAATTTTCCATACATTTCTTGGCTCAAAACTTTCCTGTTTTTCCCACTCAAACTGAGGCAGGAGCTAAGCTCGTTTGTGTTTCAGAAATACAGAAACAGAATATCTGGCTTGAGTCGCGCCTGGAGAAGGTACATTCGTGATGTCAGTTTCTGGTTCGGAAGCGTATGTGTAACCAATTTTCCATACATTTCTTGGCTCAAAACTTTCCTGTTTTTCCCACTCAAACTGAGGCAGGAGCTAAGCTCGTTTGTGCTTCAGAAATACAGAAACAGAATATCTGGCTTGAGTCGCGCCTGGAGAAGGTACATTCGTGATGTCAGTTTCTGGTTCGGAAGCGTATGTGTAACCAATTTTCCATACATTTCTTGGCTCAAAACTTTCCTGTTTTTCCCACTCAAACTGAGGCAGGAGCTAAGCTCGTTTGTGCTTCAGAAATACAGAAACAGAATATCTGGCTTGAATCGCGCCTGGAGAAGGCACATTCGTGATGTCAGTTTCTGGTTCGGTGGCGTATGTGTAACCAATTTTCCATACATTTCTTGGCTCAAAACTTTCCTGTTTTTCCCACTCAAACTGAGGCAGGAGCTAAGCTCGTTTGTGCTTCAGAAACACAGAAACAGAATATCTGACTTGAACTGCGCCTGGAGAAGGCACATTCGTGATCTCAGTTTCTGGTTCGGTGGCGTATGTGTAACCAATTTTCCATACATTTCTTGGCTCAAAACTTTCCTGTTTTTCCCACTCAAACTGAGGCAGGAGCTAAGCTCGTTTGTGTTTCAGAAATACAGAAACAGAATATCTGGCTTGAGTCGCGCCTGGAGAAGGTACATTCGTGATGTCAGTTTCTGGTTCGGAAGCGTATGTGTAACCAATTTTCCATACATTTCTTGGCTCAAAACTTTCCTGTTTTTCCCACTCAAACTGAGGCAGGAGCTAAGCTCGTTTGTGCTTCAGAAATACAGAAACAGAATATCTGGCTTGAATCGCGCCTGGAGAAGGCACATTCGTGATCTCAGTTTCTGGTTCGGTGGCGTATGTGTAACCAATTTTCCATACATTTCTTGGCTCAAAACTTTCCTGTTTTTCCCACTCAAACTGAGGCAGGAGCTAAGCTCGTTTGTGCTTCAGAAACACAGAAACAGAATATCTGACTTGAACTGCGCCTGGAGAAGGCACATTCGTGATCTCAGTTTCTGGTTCGGTGGCGTATGTGTAACCAATTTTCCATACATTTCTTGGCTCAAAACTTTCCTGTTTTTCCCACTCAAACTGAGGCAGGAGCTAAGCTCGTTTGTGCTTCAGAAATACAGAAACAGAATATCTGGCTTGAGTCGCGCCTGGAGAAGGTACATTCGTGATGTCAGTTTCTGGTTCGGAAGCGTATGTGTAACCAATTTTCCATACATTTCTTGGCTCAAAACTTTCCTGTTTTTCCCACTCAAACTGAGGCAGGAGCTAAGCTCGTTTGTGCTTCAGAAATACAGAAACAGAATATCTGGCTTGAATCGCGCCTGGAGAAGGCACATTCGTGATGTCAGTTTCTGGTTCGGTGGCGTATGTGTAACCAATTTTCCATACACTAGGTGCCAATCTGTCAACCAGTTTACGCTTTCGGAGGAAGTTTTTATGTATGGGAACGAAAGTTTACCATTCGCAAATAAAGGACAACGTCTTGCAAGACTTTAAAGCCCTCTTTAAGACAGAGACGCAATCAGTAACGAGACACGCTAAGGTTTTCAAGACAAATCTGTATAGTCCGAGCTGATGGTTAGTTCTGTCCAATGTTGGACCACAAATCCCTCGCAAGAGTATCATAATCTGTTTTGAAAATGCAACAACCTGATGGTCTTGTAGGCGCCTGAGAGCAGCCACTATACTTCTAACGCTAGACTACTATACCACTTTATATCCGCCAGACTCTTTCTAGGTTCGCTTTCAAGAGAGAGATGTAAGGAAGGCAGAACTGTACAAATTCCGCGTACAGTCCCCTCCTGAGTAAAAATAAGTTTATGGTGCTAAGGAATGTCCAAGCTAGCTGGATTCCACCAGGTAAAGGCTACCTCACTTGTGATAGCAGTTCCTTTAGATAGGAATACTCAATCATGTGCCAACTACTTCTGTAATCTGTTAGGTGGTTTCTAAGGACATTAACTTGGTCTACAAAGGAGGTCCTAATTGGTATGGTGCTTCAAAGCTCCTCGAATATAGCTGAAATTGCGTTAATTTTAGTAAACTTTGCTTTATGTACCTAAAGCAAGGTAAAGCCTATTCATTCTGACTATCAATGCAACCAGGGTAACACATACATACCTACTGACTCATTCGCAACCACTGCTCCACTTGGCACGCAATTGAAAGTAGGTTATGCCTTTTTACACCTTTCATAGCTTCTCACTCTCTGCAAGCATCCTTTCCCCGCAGCAGTTCACGCTCTCTAGAATCAAATACTTTTTCTAAATGTCTGCGGAAAGGGAACTCCTGCCATGTTGATGCCCTCTTCAATTCAAAAGAATCTTCTAACGCTACCACCGACCGCGTCCCGCCTTGAATGCATTCAGCCTCCTCTTGTCTAACTTTCTTTTGTACCTTTCGCATAACAAGCGATTTTAATTAGCGGAACTCAAGCCGTGCTTCTATGCCACCATATACCCTCTACCACCAATCGCACTCAACTCGTGGCTCATTCATGGCTCACAGCCGCAATTGTTGTACTATACGTGTGCTACTCCGCTAATTGAGTCATTTATGGAAGACTGCCTGATGACAAGCAAAAAATTAAAAAAAAGAAAAAAATAATAAAGTTCTTCTCAATGTGGGGGAACGGATTTTCTACTTCATAGATACACCAGCGAGCGAGCAACCCACGCGATGATGTTGCAGCTGGCAATTTGCTTGCGCGCCATTAACATGAAGCATTTCACGAATGCACATCAAGTGCTACTCTTCTCTCGGTGTACGCTACAATCAGCGCCGCACCGCCTCCTCCTCCTACTCCTACTCCTCCTCCTCCATTTGGGATGAAAGTCGGAGAAGGCATCTTGGGTGTTTTTTTTTTTTCTATTCACCACCACCCTATGCCATCGATACGGGCAGGAGCAGGCAAGCAATCAGCAGCCCCCTTGGTCTCATGAATGATGTCGCGTCAGATGATTTCGTAATAATTTGCTCGAGGAATAGATTCGACCTGGACCACTGCCTGGCGGCATGCATCGGGAATTGGAGACGAATTCCAATTGAAGTGTGTTTCGAGATTTCGCTTCGATTCGCAGTAATTGCAATTTCCTGTTCGATCGAATGCGGGGTCTTGGTGATTTCCGAGATCAGCCGCCATGGGACACGATGGAGCTTAACTTGATCTTCAGCAGTGACCTTTAATTAACGAAGTGGCTGTGCGACTGTGGGATGGCAGTGTCTGTCTGGGATGACATTTGGGACAAATTGAATTTATTGGTTTGAGTAATTTGAGTGGATCTGTGCGGGGCATTGGTCAACTATTTCCCATTTAAGTTGGGGCTTTTGAAAGGCCATCTCTCCAGTGGATGGGAAAGAATTTTTTATTTAGCTTTACTCGGACTTTTGAAGGCTTAGAGCTTGGTACACAGAAATGTCAGTATCCTCTTGAAAGGATCTAAAACTACACCAAGATAGCAGACTCACCTGAAAAATAAATCAGAATGAGAACATGGCATGGCTCCGTCCTAGAGATGCCAACAATACAATCAATCCAAAAGTTCCCACTCTGCCAATACCTAGTCAATGATAGTACCAATCAGCATTTCATCTTGTCGAGAAGCCTTCAGAGCTAAAAGGTCTGTAAGGCGCTTGTTGTTTTAACTTGTTTGGATGAACCTCAAGATACCCTTCTGTGTCAGACTAGACGATAAGAAAGCCACAGATTTACAAGCAAGACCGTGACCGTCTTTTAAACTCCATTCCATTCGATGGAAAGAGAGGACTCACTCGAACAACGCATTTCGGAAAAATATGCTGAAAGACTGAAGGTATTTACGTCAGAAGAACCACAATCTAAAGACTTCTATGGGACCTCATGTAGAGCTCTAAAAAACCACGGAATGGAATTGCACATCCATGTATTTGAAAAAACTTAAGGTGGCGATCTCTGCCAAAATGTTCTATTAAACGAAGACTTTTGACACCGTCTAGACTGAAGCCTTCACTATGTTCAAGACTTGGCTTCAACTCTGAATTTAGTCGCAGCCTGTACAGAGTCATAAGTCACACTCTTCAAGACATAATTCTTAAGATTTGAGCCTTGCTCGCGACCTAAAATTTTGACAGAATTACTGACATGTTGTTGACTTTTGTGACTTCTTGATAGACTAGTAGACCCTGGTTTATTCTCACTGCTGCTGACATTGCGTGCATCCACTTAAGTCAAAAGTTTTAACGCAAGCGAGATTCCTATAAACTACTCAGTCTAGGCTACTAACCTACATCACAACGACAAGTCCGCGCGCCGTGAAATGAAAACCAAACATTCTCAAGATTCCGCATCATACAAACGTCATTCCAATGACGTTTCACTTCATTTCACCGGGAAAGTAAGCGAAAGTATTTAATAAGAATCCGACAGTCACGCTTGGCCACGTCTCGGTCATCATACTTAAGATCATGAATGACCATGACCAATCGCATTTTGAATTCTCACAATGGCGCCTTGCCAGCACAAAACCCCAGCTCGTAGGTCGTGAACCAAATCCATGTAGATGCATCAGCTTAATCGGCTTCCTCTCTCGGAAATCGAAATCAACAACAAGATACTGGTTCCCTCTTATGCATCAGCGGCTACTACCACAAAATTCAAGTTCACCCACTTAACCCAGAATCAGTGATACCGCACCTAAAGAACATCACCAGCGACAGTGCCAGCGACAGTGCCAGCAACAGCGCCAGCACTGTCAGTTTCTAGGTCAATCCTCTGGCATAATATTTAATCCAAACCGACTGACGTTTCGTGTTCAGCACTTGACCCACATACGAAACAACATTTGGGTTTCTACTTCTGAAACACGATCACGGTTCAATTCTAGAGTTTCAAAGCAAACAAACCTCGCCAACTCGCATTCCCTTTCCCAAATGTCAGTCGCTGTCACCTGGGAAAAGTACACATACACACACACACGCAACGCACAGATATGAAACCATAAACTAAACCAACAACGACCAGAATCCGCACGGCATTAGAGTGGCCATTCCAAAAGTGATGTAGGCTGCCCATTGCATTGGCTACGCCGTGCATCCTGTTAAATACGCAGCAGCCTATCGCCTAGAGAGTGCGTCCAGCGCGACCCGAAAACAGAAAAAAAAAACAAGATTTCGTGCGTAGGACCCCATTCACAGAGCAAACTTGATCTGATGAATGAAATGCGGCGGCGGCGGCGGCGGCGTTGGCTTACAGAGAGAGTACAGTACGGTGTATTGGCCAACTCCGAGTTTAAAAACAAACATACCACCTGACGTGGATCCATCGTGTGGGCGGGGAACCGCATGACATTAAGTCCCGCACTCACATGTGGCGCGAAACCATTTCGCCCGGAGCGGATTTATGGGCGCCTGGCAAATGAATTGGACGCACTGGGTAATTGGCAGTCGGGGGCCACTCCATTCGGAGAGTTGTGTGTTCAATTAGGCGGCTCTTTGGTTGTGTGCGGCACGGCGGCAACGTTCGGTTATTTCGAGCAAAAAAAAAAACACAATTTCGAAATCGAATTCGCGAAATTGTGTTGGCTGTCAGTTGGCGTGACGATGGTAGCGGTAATTTGCTTCCGATTTGCATGGATGTCACTCTCTGAGGGGTTATTAGTGTCAGTGTTGTGTAATGCGACCTCAGTTTATGACAGAGTAATACAAGGAACGTTGGTTCGGTCAATAGCCGGGGAAGTCTCTCTGCTTCGGAAGGCTGAGTGGCAATTATGTATTTACTTGAGACAATGAAACTAGGTGAAGAGGTTGGTTGTTGTCGTTGTATGTTGTATGAAGCCTTAAGCGTGTATGTAGGAGCTTTGAAAACTGATTAGGATTTTGGAATGGATCCACTTAAATTACTTCTAGCTTGATTTTCAGTCAGGGTTATGACGGCTGGAAATCGGAGAAGTTTTCCAGATACTAAGATTGAGGGATCACCCTCAGTTCTAGGAAACTGAAAACTGACGAAGATGAAAGGCTGATTGCGGGGACGTTAAGTAAGAAATCTCTCTCAGTCTCTTTCTATGCTAAAGATGACACTTAATGTGACATTTAGTTGTCAGTAGATGTCAATAGATATTTTTTTCTTCAGAACTGTCAATGATAAAGGGCTGTTTCACTAAATTGTTAGTTAAACCATAAAAAGCTTTTAAATATTTGAGGATCATTTGACTCCTTGGTTAAGATTATACCAGATCTAGCTACTCCAACCTAAATTCACCTCGCAACTTAGCTTGGCATGAAGAATTCCTTATCGATACCTTGCGTTGGGAACTGTCAATGCTATAGGCTATAGTCTAACTAATTCTAAGAAGGAATTCATCTTCGTTACCCAGTCTGTCGATCACTATATTCCAATAACTACAAGCAAGCCTGGTATCTTGCATAAAACTCATAGCTAGTATTCCCACTTCTATTCCAAGAGTTAAAAGAAACTTTATTCTCGCACAGCCAAGCAGCTTTGAAATCATTGGAATCAATTTCTATGAATTCTTCTTCTCTCACGGAGATCGTGGAGCAATATTTGGGTGCCGCAGCATTGTGACATTCCAGAGAATTTTAATGCCGATGAACTCGCCAGAATAGGAAAGCTCTATCCATTTTCCCAGATGCAAATGGAACTCAAACTTCAAGCTATAGAGAGGGTAAATCTTCACCAAGACCCCTGGCAACCAAACAAATTTGGCCAGAGCTGGACTTGAAACGGTCTAAAAGATTAATCTCTCTCGAAAGACTACAAATCGGCACTAGAATATTGTGAACATGGGACCCTTACTAATGCCACAAGACTGAGTCCTTTTCCGACTGACTGACTCAATAAGGTTGACAACCGTCTTTACATGACACTTAACCTTCAGAATCTATTAAGAATTCAATAAAGTTCGAGAACTCTGCCGTAACTCGAGTTCGTTGGTCATGAAACTCTCCAAATTGCTTTGCAATTACTCACTCACCTGTAACAATGTGGCAGGGGAAACCCTCCTCCATGCCAGTACTCACCGTCAACGCATAAAAAAAAACAATGCTTTCCAATTAATTATTATTCAAAGCTTTTAAACAAAAACCCGCCTCAGTAAACCCACCGTCGTCCAGCCCGTATCAACCATTCCGTGACCATAAACAACAAGATCGACACACTGACTGGGCTACGTCACTCTGTGTTCCAATTGATATGCCACACAAACCGCTTGATTGGAAGAAAAATAATTGTAGGACACCATACCGATACCAGTAGGCCAATCAATAGACCACGACCATGTTGGGAGCACTCATCGACGATAGGCACAGGCTCGCTCATATGCATTCTGTTAATTACTCTCGTTTACATTCCCAGCGATCACGTCAACCGGATTGGGATCGGTAGCACAACAATCTCTATCAGCTTAAGCCTGCACACATATCAAATGCACTCCGGCTCGATGACAGGCGGGACGACAAAGACCGCGTAAATCAACCAAAGACCCATAGTTTTTGATCCCTTAAATGGCAGAAGCCGGGCGATTCGTACACGAGTTATCCGTTCCAAACATCCATTTACGTGACACCACTGCGCCAACGACTACGACGACGACGTTCGGACTACTATCGCTTGACCCAATTAGCCATGTGCTGGCTTAATGCCTTGTCAGTCCCGTCGTCCATCGGCATAGAATAGGTCTTTCATCGCGTCGGTCGGTTGGGTTCCTCGACGAGGGAACGAATTGATAGCCAAATTGGAGACGGAGCAGTCGCCGCTCGCTCGGCGCATAAAACTCCAATAAATCGTTGAATGCTTTCGCTTTTCTACGCTTCGTGTCGCCCACACCATGTGTGATTAGAGTTGAAAGAGAAAAGCGTTCCCCAGCTGATAGCTGGAGAAAGAAAGAAACGAAAAAACCCATCAACTGGAGATGGATTCGATGCGTATCGATGGAGTGGAAATTGGGTCACCTATTCATCTGCACGGATGAAAGGGAATCTATGCTCCATGGACCCGCGTGCATCAAAGATGGTTACGTGTTTATGAAACTCGCGAGTTTATTTGTTTATTATGGAAACGGTTTGTGTTTTGCTTTTCGAAAATGTGCGTGCGTTGGCGTAATACGATTGAGTGATTAGTCCGCAATAGTTTTACGGAGCAACGTAAGCGTGACTAGACGCGGTTTCACTGATGGATAGGTTACTGGAAAAACAAATTCCCGGAAGGCAGGGCTATTAATTTTCTCACGATAAACTCTCATTCAGTGGGTGATTATGTTTTCGTAGACATTCGAGCTTGGCCAGGCTAGAAACAGCGGAAAGTGTGAATGTCCACACGGGATGTTGACACAACAAGAAGCTATTAAACTTCCTAACAAAACAACATATGACAGGAGGCTGTAAATAAAAAATAAGATTCGCGTTGAAATGTTTACTGAGTTATTGTTATACCACACGGATGTAGAAATTCGGAGATCTGCTGACGTTCCATAAGGTTCCATCCTCGGTCCACTACTACAGAATATGTAGACACAGTCGCATCTGTCAAACAAATAGACGGAGGAATCGTGATACTTTGGAACTTACAAAGACTGCCAATGAATCTGTGTTCATGTGATCGATGGTGACCATGCAGATCTGTCGAATATTGAAAATCTTCAAAGATACAATCGTGACGTATCACATGGCAGGTGTCACAGAGCACTGTTTGCACTCCGTCCACACTGTCAACACTGCCTCACTGTGGACGTGGAAGTTATCCAAAGCTTTACAAGTCGTGAGTGGAAAAACGAAAGCAGCTGACAACCCTGGCCAAAGAAAAAGTGTCTTCGCGGTATCAGAGATACAGGGCATACTATACCCAACATTGAGTATGTAAAGGGGTTTTCAATAAGGACATAACAATTTTGTACTAAAATCAGATCCAGAATAATTGAGATATTGAGCTCAAATTTATTTTAAGTGTGTAGTGCACATATTGAATTTAAGTATGAAATATGATCTTGTTTTGGCCAAAAATATTCTTTCACCATGGTACGATAGCAGGTGGAACATAGCGTTTCAGAAGCAATATTGCGTCCATTGACTCCTTTCTTTCAAAGATCGATAGATCAGGAATCTGTTTAGGATGACCCACCTTTTACGAGCATCTGACAAACACACGAGAGTATAGCTGAAATAAAACATCTTCAGTAGGCCCATTCAATTCGTGAAGCTAAGTCCTGGGTCCCATGGACCTTATGCGCTACATATGTATTTGTATTTTTTAAAACTTTTAAGTCAGAAACGGTGTTTATTATCTCAAAACCTCTGCACACAGACGCATTATTATGGCTTTGAAAGATCGATAGTAATTCTCTTGTCAGACCTACTCTACGACAAGTTCTACGATCGCAGTAGTTTCATGGACATAATTCAAAATTAATCTGATACCATAACTCCACTCAATCACATATTCTTGACCAACAAACCTGAAAACTCCGACCACTTTCCACGGCTTCCACCATCCAGTATTGCAAAATATACCACCCGAGGTGGTCTCTCCGAAGCATTTGTCTAAAATTAATTTTACACTCCACTGCAAGTAGGTAGGCGCACAGCGCATGCAATACCATTCCTCTAACCGCAGGTCTCCAACCAACTTTTTGGTCACTTTCCCTATCTCGAGTTCGTTCGTTCTCCAATAGGATCACCTACGCCACAGCAGAGCCCCCCAAAAAAAAAAAAAAACAACATCGAATATCCCAAGTGCTTCTCCATCACACCGCATACCCACTACACAGCTGGATACCATCAGGCATCAATCAAAAACCATTCGATACACGAATGGGGTAATAAATTTGAGTATACACTCGTCAAGGGGCAACCAAACCCCTCACTTTATGGCATCAAGGTAGGTTAACGCGACATGCGTGCGAAATCCGATCGACTGCAGCACCACCGCACCGCGAAAAAGTCACTAAACCCGGGCACATCTCATAGGCCAGCCAACCAACCAAGAGTGACAAGTGATGTCAGTGCGTGGTCGGGAGTTGTGCACTCCACCATACCTACACCCAAAACTCCACACCTAAAGGAGTCCGATGGTGTAATTCATAATATCCAGCGGCAGCGGCGCATGCAAAATGCCAATTCCTTAACGGTTATGCATGTTATTGCAGATTGGAAATTATCTTAAAGAGAAATATTAGACACAATCAACATCAAATGGTCATCAGTATCGAATGGCAGGCACAAGGCAAGAAGTGCCATACAGTCTTGATGGCAAGAAATGGTATCAAGTTGCTGCTGAACTGGGGATTCAGTCAACAAAACTAATTGGTCAGCAACAGCACTTACTGATCTTTAATTGTAGGTTTTGGATGCGCTTGGTAGCTTGCTTACAGCTTTGGTGCCATCAAGGCGCGTTTGACTTACCTGAAAAAAAAGGAAACACTTTAGTAATTCTTATTATTTTTAGGACTCAAGGTATCAAGCTACAAAGATTTTAAATAAGAAAAAGAGTTGGAAGCTTGAAAAGTAAATTTGACATTTTCCAGGAGATTTTTGGCGTGCAGCTATGGATACCTAAAATATAGTCAAGAATCGAGGCTCAATAAATGGAGTATTTGTCTACATAATGAAGGACTTATTAGTCCTTTCAATGAAGCGTCTATAGACCATAAGGCTCCCTTCTCTATCGAGGGTTAACTTGTGATACTACAATCACTGCGTTGAAACACTGGTTTAGCTTAAATTGATATTAACCAAAGGCCTATTGCATAAACCCATTCATTACACGGTTAACTGAAGTTCATTTTACTGCTTTGTTACGACATCAACCACTTGGTCCAATTTTTAGAACCAATCATTGTGATACATAGTTGCAATCTAGCCAAATCATGGCCATATTAGAGCCTCCTCGACTTCCCTATAATAGACGTCAAAGTCCTTTGCAATGCTGTGAATCAATTTGTAGTAAGTAGTGCAAAAGGAAAGGAACTCAACCATACTCAAGTCCTTAGCAATTTAACAAGAAGATTGATATCATAAACCGTGATCGTAGCTTAAGAAAGAATGACCTTGGCAATCGGAACCTTGTAAGACTGTCAAAACTCCGACCCAGCTCACCAGGCCAGTCCAAAGAAATCAGACTTCCGAACCATAATAGAGTTTTTTCAAGCGAAGGAGATACTATCGAGAAGAAGTTGAATTTTGTCGGAACATAACATCAACTAATTCATTGCTAGGTCTGTACTCAAGATACCGACCCTAGCTTTCTTCAAAACAGCTGAAACTAGTCTCGAACTCAATATGAGCGACTGTCCACCCGTCACTTACTCCCATAAATGCCTTCCACTGTTCCATAAGTACGATTTTTTCTGCAACGAACATGTCCTTTAGTCTCATCGTTGTAGAACCAATCTTAGGTTTGTTATTGTGAAACGTTGGTCAAAGGAATTCTCAGAGCTTCACATTACCAAGTCACCTTGGTTAGACCCATCACCGAATGAAATATTGAAGCAGCCCAACAAAGGTTTATAAGTTTTGCCATTCGCGGTCTCCCTTGATCCCTTGGGTTGATAATCTCAATTTAACTCCCTACTGTGAACGTTTAACATTAATAAGGCCTCAGTCTCTGGAAAATCGTCACGAAAATGACGACCGAGCGGGGCAAAGCGGAGCAAAACGGTGCTGTACTTTGCTCAAGATGACCTGAAAAGTTTTTTTCTGTTATGGAATTAGAGGATCTACAAAAGGATTGTGAGAAGTGTCACAATTTCACCAATCGTAGCGAATCTGTGAGTCTTTAACGCTTTACTATATACGAAGCCTTTCTTGCATCGCATACTGTACGTATTAACTCTTCAAAGATCAATTTAGAGTCAGTACTTTTCCACCTCCCGGCAGAGTCCGGATTTATCTGCGATTTTTGATGGAAAATCCAAGTTACAAGTTGAAACATAATAACACAGAACGGGCGGCAGGGGGGGATTGCACACTGCGGCACCTCTGGATTAATCTCCGGATAGACTAATGACCACAATAATCAAAAGACACCTACGTTTGGTTGCGATCCGGCAGCAATTGGCATGCGGTTCCAGTGTATTCCTTCCTCTTCTGCAGCCAGATACATGATCGTTTCCGTGGGGTGAATTTCCAATTCACCAACCGAACCATTCAAATGGATTTCTATTTCCAAAGTATCTACATGTGTATCTATGTACCTCTCTCCTACCACAGATGGAAAAATGCAAAAACTTTGTACAATTGTGGGACTTTGACTGTGGCCCGTGCTACAATTGCGATTACTTTGTCTGTAAAATTGTTTTCGGTTTTTTTTTTGTACAACAAACTATGAACACCAATGGCAAGGGAAACCAATTTGACGTTTTGAACTTTTGTAAAACTGCCACCGGCTGGCATATTACTTGACAAGACAACATATTTGGCGGCGGAGTCGAAACTGTTGTATGGATGTGCCTCCTTGGACCTTGGAGGAGAAAGTGGTTGTTTGTTAGGCTCATTTGACAGGTTCATTTGACATCAATATTTCAGAGTTGTTATTTGGCTTGTAAGTGCGGCGGATATCCCCAGACCAGACGGTGAGTAATTTGTCAGATGGATTTTTCACGGAAGCTTAACAATGGCGCGCGGTGAGGAAATACTGTGAGGTTCGAAGGCGGAGTTGAGATAGGCGTATAGGTGCGTAGATAGCACGCTATTAGTCAGAATTTAATTTTAGATTTTATCAGACTTTTGCGAATGTTGATAAGACTTGGTTGGTGGGTTTTTGCGCATTTGGCCTAGATTTTTAATTAGCACTTTATTTGGTTATCGATTTGCGATGTTTTGTAAAATGCAATGCCTTGGTGTTATGCCAAAGCTTATCAGAAGGTTTGCTGTAAGAATTTCTGGAACACTTGGCTGGTTGGTCTGACCATCTGAAGAAGGTCCGACATTCTACAAAGATGATTCTTTTATCTTATTTCTTTTCTCATTTTGGTTTTACCTCGCCGCGGGTTGAAACCACCACAGTACGAGTCACAAGCAAACGCACTGTCTAATCGAATACACCATTGTCATTTGTTGGGTCTTAGGCGATGGAGTCTGTTCTGGCAGCATGTCTCAATTTTTCACAAAAAGAATTTGGCTAAAATGGTCCCACACATACTCGAAGGTCAAGTGCTTCTATAGCGAATCTACATATTATGAAGCTTGGAGGAGCTCCATACAAAAGTATGCTTTCTTTCAGAACTCAATCCTGATTTTTTATTTCCGGATATCGCCAGGTTTCAGGCTTAACATTCGAACTTTGGTCTAAGATTAGATCAATAGATATCAACTTGATCTGTTTCCTAATATTAGATCCAAATCCAAATAGTCACTACAAAATCTCTGTGACTAGTTCAGTACACCTGACTTACAAGCCCCTTCATTAGAAGCCATAGTGCTGTTGCTATGTATACAGTCCCAGATTCAAAGAAAGTGTTATTCTTTGAAAAAGCAGAGTTGTATGCTATTGCTTACTTATGTACTTAGTTGGAACCATAGTTCGGGGTGATCCTGGGCGTTTAAGCTTCTCCAGTTAGTCCGGTCCTTAGGTTATTGCCTTCAGTTGTACACTCAAAGCCGGTGGAGGTCCCATTCTACTTGTACGCACCACCTAAAGCAAGACACAACCAGAGTAAATGTATCCTTCACTACAAGCTCTACCTCAATTTTTTGACTAGATCGAAGTCGCTGTACTGCTCATATAGTTTGTCGTCGAGTCCCTTCCTCCAAAGCACGTCAACACAAACGGGACGGAAATTTGACGAAAAATTATGTTCTCGAAACGGCCAATGATTTCTTCACCCTCTTCGATACAGTGCAAGCTTTAGCACCATTAAGCAGGACTGGGATGATCAAGTTTTTATACAGAATCTCCGTAGCTGGACTTTACTACTCAAATAGAACTACTCAGAGCCAAGATAGACACCAAGATACTACCTCGAGGTTATAGCTGTCGATTGTGCTGTTTTATCAAATTCGCCAATGTTGTGTGTCCCTTCTTCTTCGGAGTGACCGACAGCTGTATACTTCCAATATCATCGCCGTACGCTAGTAGTTGCACAAACTTTTGAAAGATTGTATCTCCGGTTTTGACTTGTGAGTTTCGCACGATTCCTTTAAGTACGACCGCACATCACCTTGTCTAAGTCCTTTTTGACATTAAAAGTCGCGGTGAGTTCGTTACTTGATGGAGATGGGAACATCTTTCATCGTAACCCTGCACAGGCGAACGAGTTTGGCACGGATTTCAAACTTAGACATGGCTCTGTATAGCGTGCTAAATGCTGCCATGAAAGGTGATGGGTACGGCTTTGGATTTTTTGGGTTCTCAATCTCCCCAACTGAGTCGTTCGTCCATGAATCTATGAACTTTTGCCCTACGATTGCTGGTAATCATATCAAGCCTCTTGTTCCACCAATCTGTCACTATCATTGCCACCCAGAATGTGATCCCCAAAAAAAAAAACAATTACCACAAGAAAGTTGTTTCAACTTCTAAAGATGCACCACCACCGGAGCGGCGGCGTGTCAGCGCATTCAATTTTTATTATCAAACGTTGATTCCGCTTATCTCATGCATCCGTACCAGAAACACACAAGTGACCCCAATTTTTTAACTATACAAACTAGTAGTTTATTTTTTTTTTTATTTTCTAATTTGCCTCCCAATGGCGGTTCGTCTCTTTCTCCTGCAAGAAGCTATCACAATCATTCACACTGAATGACAAGCACAAACAACACAAATGAGGTCACACGCGGAGTACATAAAACATAAATAAGGCTAAGTGACACTGTCTGAGACAAACTTATAAATCATAGTACACCGCTGCTGGTCCCAGATACATGGATGTTGCACTAGACTACAGCGTTCATCACTTCGACTAACCGAACCATTACATTTCCAGGCAATTAAGAACACACCGCACATTCGATAGATGAATTATGGTTTTGTTTCATCGGAACAGTGTGGTTGGAAAGTTTCCAGATATGTAAGTCTAGGTTGTATTTTATTAGAAATTTCACTCCTTGGAGATGCTTAAAGGTTTGAGCTGCCATTAGGTTTGGAATGTATGTGCAGGCTTCGGCAATACCCATTGCCTTGAAACTTTCGACAAACGTAAGGAAGTATAATGTACATCACTTGCAAATAACGCCGTGAAAGTTTCGAGAAATATCAAAAAGGTCCTATTATTGGTATCAGTGTGATGGTGAAAGCTGGCAGCCACATTAAACGTTAGTTTCAACATCGGCCCATGGTTCTGCCAAATATTGTGGAATTTTCTCAAAGAATGCTTGTCAATTATTTCGATGATACAACGTCTTGGTCGTACTTTAGGTGGCGCTGCAGTCTGGAGTGGACCTAGGCCTTAACCAACAAACATCCCCAGCCAGCTCGATCTTTAGCCAGCTGCCGTCTTGGTGTAGTAAGCTAAAACAAAAGTAGGCGTGTACCGAAATTTGATTCAGTTTGAAGTCTTTGTACGAAGTTCCTGGTGAAATTTGTTATGTACATACAAGAGCGTGGGCCGTATGTATCTCTGACTACGTGACTGTGTTTACAGGCTCGTAGATACGGATGGAAAGTTTCGATAGAAGTTTCAGTGTAAATGTAAACAAATGTAAGTCTTACAACGGCTGATGTCCCCAGTTATTTCATCTTTAGCTCTGACTTTGGCCCAATAATCTCTTCTCAGTCTTCCTTAAGAAGCATCGTGTTAGTACAATTGAATGGACATTCTCAAACTATTTCGACGGTTATGGGTTAAAGTTGCACCTCTAACTATTACAAGAAGGCCAGAGTCCAAACCATTTTCAATAAAATTTCCATCGTTTGCTACATTACCAGCCAGTCTGGTTGGCCATAAACGATAAAAGATACAATTCGCAACAACCATTGGACATCGTAAACCCCATTTCCGTCCGCAGTCCCATTTGGCCATTTTCTATTTGCTTTTCGTTTCCTTAATTTAATTACAAGTTCAATATTACATCAATACTAACAGAGACATAGTAATGAAGTTCCAAGAACATCAAAACTCATAAAGAAAATACCGCTCGACCTCACAGAGTGCTAATTACAAGAATCCATCTTAGCCCAGCTCACGACTGATTAATTCGTAGACACAAGTTAATCAGTCGCCCGTAAGAGAGAGAAAGAACCATGAATATGTATGAAGAAAGTCATAAAAACGTCCAATTTATTGGAATCCAATTCATTGCACACTGTTCAATAGGACAACACAGAACGTTACTGAAATATCTTTTAGTTTATAGCTCTTCTTGGCATTCTTGTATTGCCTACGCAAAAAAAACAAAAACGCATTTTTCGAAAGTGCATTGGCTTTGGGGCATATCTTAACTAGCTCCCACCTACATATTGTTTGTTTTCGACTTTGTAATCAATAAATATCTACGGGATACGAAAGAAATTCAATAGAGAATAGAATTTTATTCAAAAAACCAGTTGAAAGATACATACTTACGTCTCGAACATGTGTCGTCTATCACTTGTATTGAGTTGGCATGAGCCAAGAAGATCTTTTCTTTTTGACTTTGGAGTTCCCGTTTTGAAATTTAATTGAATTACGCTACACATCTCGAAGAGATAGATACTTTATGGGTTTGTAACTTTGTGTGGTGATCGTGGGATGGGGGAGCATACGGCCGTGGGTACATTGTCGCTGAGAAGTTTGAGGACGCATCACGATTTTTAAACAAAAAATATTTCGTCTTTGTTATGTCATTTAGCGCAATAAAGTAGGTAACCATTACACTTTGGATTAAAGATTCTAATTATCGGGTTTTACGACCTAAGAACGGTTCGAGTTTTAAAGCCAACTCAAGTTAAGTGCCTTTGAGGTAATAACAAAAGATTGAAAAGCACGCCGTACATGTGGAAGGCACATAAATCTGGCTAATAGCCGCTCTTGGATGGGGCTTTGGTATGAGTATTAAACTAATTACGATAAACGAAGTACTTGTTATAATACTCTTTGGAATCTTTCTCATATTTTGTCTCGGAAAATACAGTGAGATGAGTCTGCGATCAAGTTGGAATGGATTTGTCTAAGCAATATTACAATTAATCACCAAATACCGCATTTTGTTCGCCAAACGTTCGAAGTTTCAACTAAGAATCCTAGCTCAACTTAGAAATGCATGCTAAACTTTGAGCTTGTGTTCGAGATCAGTGAGAACAAACTTTGATTTTGAGCAGTTCTACATTTGACTAAAAAAAAAATGCATCTTTCAATATTTTGAGGTCCAATGCCGGTGTGCCGCAGGTTTCCAGTTTGTCACCTACACTATACTATCAACTTGTCGGTAAGAATTTATTTTTGTTGGAATAACAGACATAGCAATACACGCTTGGAATGAGATCAAATGCTTCCATTATTGCAGGAATTTGAAAATTTTAATGGGCGTGGAACCTCTCCAAATACCACCAAGTATCTGGGAGATTCCTAAATCCTATGAGCGGCGTGGAATCAACTGATTTGGCTCATTTTGAAGTGAGGCTGCGATATGTTCAGTACCTCGACCAGTGGGTTGTCTCACTGGTTCAGGAACACTCAGTAGTGAATGTGTTGGCTAAAATGTATCCACCATAGCACACACTGCCTGTGACCATCGACTCAGAAATTCGATACCAGTTTTTAATAATCTTTAAACGTAGCTTCTTCGTCAACCTCACCATGACAAAAATGTAAGCCTTGACTGACGTTCTGATACTGACAAATCATGAAAAGAATGAGTTTGTGTTAAAGTACAGAGATCTGAACAATTTTTACATCTTTCCTGTATCAATTGTTTCCTTTCAACATCTAGGACTTTGACGTCTAAGGTACATAGTTTTGGACTCGATTTATGGTCAGATTCCTTTCCAATACAAGACTTTAGTAAAACACAAAAAGGAGCTCGTCTTTTAAACTGTCTTGTGTGTGTGCCGGACACGTCTTCTCTAAAGACCCATCACAGTCTAACAGCCCATCTCAAATAGACAGTCATTTTCTCTGCTTAAGCCCATCTAAACCCAAAGTAATGAATACTTGACCATCATCCAGATCTACGTGTGTGGTTTTCCCATCGTCTCTCCCGACTTGACGTATAGAATTTCTCTTCCCTGGTGTCCCCTATGCGAGTATTAGTCTCAGCTTACCTAATACCTACTTTCAGTCTCTAAACCTCCACTTAAACTCCAATAAAATAGGGTCATTCGATCTAAATATGGAACACGTAGCGTGGACATCATGTAAACTCGTCACATCTCCAATAAAATTTGATCTGTACGTCTTTAAAGACTTTCTACGGTCTTTAGCGTTGTTGCCATCAAACCGTCGTCGACGTACTTAATCCACTTTTATTGCCACAAAATCCGTGATTGAAATTTCCATCCCATCGAGTGGAGGACCAGACCAATTCAAGAATTTAATATCCATAATCCTCCAACTTTTGGGAGAATCATTTTTTTTTTGAATGCGCTTTAGTCTCCACACATTTATCTCGAAATAAAGATAATCCCACGCTAGATACGTATCTAGAACACTCTCATTCAGAGCTCATTGAAAATTCGAGCTGCCTGCCGAGTGTGTGGCGTCAAAAGAGACTTCTTTCGAAGAGTTATGGGAGTGTGCCCATGGTGGTCGTCCCCACCTCCACCCTCATGTTATTGTCACCTCCTTTGGCATACGATATTGTGTAATAAAAACGAAACGCATAAAGGTGATACAAAATTAAATAACATCAGCGGAGCAGCCAAAGGAATCCACTAGCATGACCCACTATCTGAGATGGGTACCCCCACTCGTCAGAGATACATTTGCCTGGGTGGTGTCACAAACGCAAACGATGAATGCCAGCCATTCATTTCGACGTGCAATCACGTTTATCTTTACTTTTTTTTCCTCTCTTCTTTCCTTCTCTGTTCTGTACTTCGTTTATATACGAGATGTGTGTGTAATTGATAGAACATGTGAGGGCATTTGAGTTCAAGTCTTTTCCTTCAATTTCATCTGAACGGCACGCGGGCTTGCCTTTGCCTCATCACAAGCTAATGCTCGTGAGTGATGCATTCAGTGTTGGGTTATGGGGTGCGCGCACTACTTTTTTTTTTTTTTGTTAATTCGAGACTTGAAGCCGCTTTCCTGGTGTAATGGACGTGTGGGCACGACACAAACCGACAGATCGGGTTCAAAGTTCTATACGCTCGAGAAATTACTTTCATGCAGATGGATCCGCAACAGAATGTATCCATAACAGAATGTATCCAAACGATGTACATAAGTGAGGTTCACCTAGCACTGTGCGAAGGAGGTGTGCGGTATGTTTCAATCTTTTAAGTGCTACTGCTGCGGAACTTTTGAAAGGCTGTGTGTTGACTCGAAATGGTTAATTGTGTTTGGCTTGGGTGAGGGGCGCACGTGTTTGTTTAGGAAAGAAGCTTAGCCTCGCTCTTGAGGGCTCCTTCAGCAATTAGGGTTTTTGTTCTCTTTCGGTGGAACTTGTTTATTGATTGGGCATTTCATGGTGGATGATCGCATTTCACCGGGCTCAAGTGTGAAATTAGGGGGATTCGACTTGGGCTTTAGGTTTTGAAACACTTTCAAGCAGAGCTGGACATGGAATGAGTAACGATTTCTAGGAACTCCTCATTCAAATGAATTCGTTTGATGATTTCACTTTTGTTCGTTGTTTTAATTGTGGTTTTTACTTTTATTTTACTCTTTAGCTGCTTCTTATGCTTTCACGATGCTGGGCATTTCCCCCCTTTTCTGCAGAATCACAGTGTGTGGCAGTCGAAGAAAGTGAATTTAATTGGCGGTAGGCTGGTATCGGAGCTTGATTTAATTAGAAGACGGTAACGACTTGGTCTGTATGAATTTTTAGAGGTTATGGACCTTTTGGTTTCATGCTGATGGTTGATGGTTGATGGTCGAACTGCTACCTATCCGGTTGGTTATTGAATTTTTGTAAAAACAAGTTTTTTTATTTATATCATTCAACCTTTCTCTGGTTGTAGCTTTGAGCATATAGTATCTATGTGTTCCCTTGTCAGTCAGGGTTTTAGCATGAATTAGTTTATCTAGATTAAATCATGACTCCTATACATGTGTAGAGATCTGTAACAAGATTCCTGCTCGATTGATCGGAAAGGGAGGATTAGCAAAGGATAGCTGTCTCTCTGCAAAGCAATATACAAGGACGGTTCTCAAACCGATGGGGAAACAGGCTTAGGTATATCATCTACACATAGACATAGACCTTCAAGTAGCCCGAGACTTGCATATTCAAAGTTAATGTTCGAACTTTTCTAAAAGCTGAGCAATTACTAGAGATCTGACAAGAAGGTCGCTATCTACGTTGAGAATTGGGCTCCGTTTAGAACGATTAAATCTGAAGTAGTCGGAGATTACCAAGCAATGCTCAGGACATTGTGTACGCAGAACCGTGCCAGACTATACTGGGTATAGTGGGGAGAATGAAAGAGCCGACGAACTGGCCAAATCAGATATTCCAACATAGAAGCATAGTGAGAGGTGTAAAACCATCAATCGTTAACTTGGCTCTTCTGAGGCTTTTTGAAGAACCATGCAATGAGACTAGGTCTATACTAGGTCTATACAACACAGATAAATGCAGTGACCTTCATGTCTCGGAGGAAATAGCACATCTACTATGTGAATCCTAGGGCTTGACAATATTATGCCACCTATTCGAGGAACCCTTACCTCACCGTGCGTGATACTTTTTCCATGCGGTATATCTAGTCAGATAGTCAGGAATATGCCCGACACATTGATACCTAAATAAGCGAAATCGATGGTCAATTTACTATTCTACGAAGGCTTCAAACGACTACCAAATTTCGTTACATTGTTGCTCCAGCATGTAACAAAGCATGATAGATGGCTTTGCAAGGCATTTAGATGTTAGAAAGAATGATTCGGGTACTAAATTTATAAGAGGATAGTAAATAGTAGTTCGTATAAGCTTACACTGTGAAAGGAACACAATACCTACCTTTTCAATTACAGTGGATGTCGCTTAGAAGGACAGTGAAAAAACCCATGAAATAAGGTCGTTATAACCGGGGGTCATTACGAGTATATCTGTCACCGGAAGAAGAGCTAAAAATATAATGAAACCAACTAAATGAAAGAAAAGAGGACGGCTTCCACTGTGCCATAGTCCATTAGGTAAGCTTCAGGATAACTACTCTGATTTGGTACAGATTTGAGAATTGAAAAGTTGGATAAGATCGCAAGATCCTCGTGCTTTAAAGTTTCAATTGATATAGACACGGAGTATCTTTAAGCTTTGTTTCTAAAGCAAAACATGATTACTTTTAATCGCTGTTACGGATCCCCGGTCTTCAGAATGAGAGACTTTAGAGGAGGGTATGTACAGAGCCATTTAAATTTTAGTGCAACAGCAACAACTTAGCAAAAACTCTGAGTGACTTCCATCAAGTTTGAGTCGCTTCATATAACCATCGTCCTACCCAGATTCAAGCCAAGTAAACTCGATGTGGGTTAAGAAAACTTGGCAGTACTTCTATCGCATTACCGGTATACAAACTGTAAGACCCACTCCAACAGCGTTGTCGCCCAAGAAGAAATTCCAAACAACCGTCCATAAACATATGAAAATACCTTCTCAATCCTAATTGAACAATTGATGTTTATTTGCAGAAATTTGACACCACGTCAAAGACTTCTTCTTCTTCTACTTCACCCATTGCCCAAAGGTACACAGCTTTTCACTTTGAAGTTCAAATACCTCCCCCCGAGCTGTGACAGCTACAACGCAACGACGGCGGCACGGCAGTGGCGATGACTGCGCAATTAAGCCTCAAGTGCCTTCTCCAGTTTGTCATAATAACACAGTTTTTCAAACTGAACCCAACAATTACCGCGAGGAATTGTTACAGATGATACCTTCAGGCGTTAAACAGATACCGGCTTGACCTCCTGCTGGGCCTGAGAAATCATATGTAGAAAACCAGAAACCACCCGGACAGCATGGCTTCCGTCTTACTTCAACAGGTTATATAATTTGCTCTTTACGACCTACAGACACGAGTCCCAATCCATTAGATACAAATATTTACGGTTTCGATGGAAGATATTATGCTCAGTGGGTTGCGCATGCGCACACATCCATCTGAGGATCATCAATACCAGTGGCATGTTGAATGTGAAAGTTATTCCGGCTACCCGAACCCGATGATTCTCGGAAAACTATGTCAAAAGTCAGACTTATTTAGTGAACCCCTTGCGGAAGACGGTAATCTTCTTAGTTGGACACAAGTTGAATAGGCCACGTTAGTGATTTATCGTGGCGCATTCCATTGGTTTTGTGTGTTCAAAAGCTGGATTGCGTATGCACCATAACGGATGGCAAAATGAACCGTTGTGAGAGTGCACTCTTGGAGGAATCTAGGTAAAGCAGCATCTCGCCACTGCATCGTCGTTATATTTGCATAAGCGAGCAATCATGGACAGATTTATGTGGTTGCGCGCATGTTTTATGCATGACGCTGGATGGCGTTGCGGACTCTGCTGATGATGCATACGCATCGATCGATCGATGATGATGATGATGCACCTCGTTGGGTAGTCGAGTGGCCCGGCTTCTATGGGATGTACATATGTACATGTGCTCCGGAGTGATGGAATGCATGGTGGAGCCAGCACTTGTGTACCGATGGCCGGGCCAGATAGCATGCGTACGTGAGGCGGGCGTAGGTACTTGTACGATGGGTGGCGCGGTGGTGGCACCGCCATTAATTATTTTTATTGCACAACGATGGGCATCGGGCTTTTGATTTATTTAAATATTCCAATGCTATTTGTCATTAACATAATCGCAGGCGCCATCTGCAGCACTGGCAGTGGATCCAGCAAACAGGCGGACATTCAGCGATTTGACATGAATGACGGGTGTTGCTTGCTTGTCACAGCAGATGTGCAATAGCCATGACCGATCGACGCTGCAATGCAGCTCGTGATGCACGAGAATGGATCGTAAGGAATTTTTTTTGTTCTCTGATCTCATAGTTTTGACATTGAGGTGGTAAGTGAGTGCCACTGGAGGTCGCAGTTGCAGTTGGAGAGGTTCTAAGCTTGATCAGCTCATTGGGTGACGTCTTGTGTTTTGTCTTGAGCTCAGATGTTAGTGGGGATAAACCATCGATTAGTGAACGCTGAAGCTGACGTCTTATATTAGAGGCTATTGTCCATTGGAACCAACTTGGACGATCCCATTTGGCATGCACCTTAGAGGGACTTAAGAAAGACTGATGGTCCTTGCAAGGGATGGTAACGTTTTGCATAATCTACCAGAAAAATTGCAAATTATATAGCGTCATTAATTTTTCGGTTTTGTAGTAAGTTTTAATAATTTTAATTCGTTAAGCGATCCATTATCGTAAATGTCAAACATTCGCCTAATATTATGACACTTCAAATGACAGCTGTGTTTGGCAGGTGTCGAATGCCAGGGCTACCAACTTCAAACCACGAAATAAATGACCCTGTACATACTTCAAGTGACATGTTACTCGAAAAATCTGACATTTGAACTCTCGAGTTGGGTGAACTCACAGAATAGACAGCTTGCAGGGAATTTGTATGTATTTGCCGAATCTATGTTCTCTGGTACATTCTTCAGGATACCACGAGGATGAAGTTTGCTAGGTCGTTAAGGTTAGGAAATATAATCTTAGGTCTAGTTTTCTTATGTCAGAGAAAGCTACGTTTTTGATAAGCTTTCCTTCTGTCTAACTATGTATTTGTTACTTGATTAGAGGAGCAGATCAAGAGGTACAAGGAAATACATAGTAAGTCTTCCTGAAACCATGAAACGCATGAACTATTTCAGGCTCAGGCTTTTGGAAAATTAAATCAAGTTTGGATTTCAGTAGTCTCTTAGGTACCAGGATGTATGTAGAACAGAACTTAGATACCAGATAGTATACGTTCAGACGAGTTCGCTATGAAGTTCCGAGTTTTGAGAAACTTTGATTCTATTCGGTTCTCTCACATGGAGTCTGGATTTGGTCCATTCTCAACTCTCCACAGTTCGGGTCACAATCAAATACAGTGATTTAGCATAATGGTTGGCACTATACCAATCCCAGACTTACACCTACTCAGACTATAATCCACTCACGGAAAGAAATTCAAATATGTGGCTCCATTACCAGTTAAACTGTCAGGACCGTATCCAACTGAGGTATTCGTTCGTTGATAGATTCTTTCCAAAGCACCTGATCAGATAGGGCTCTTAGGTCGAATAGTATTCTCTTCTCTTGACAGTTCTTTGGTGTCGCCTTCAGGTTCAATTGACGCAGACATAACCACAGGCCTTTCAAAGAACTTCTCTCCAAACTCTTTCCATTTGACCGTCATGCTCATGTCTTCAGAACGAAAGAAAACGAGTTCATTGTCCATTGTTGGTAGAATATTGTTTCTCACTGACAGCGTAAATGTGGCCTTATCCTCGTTGCACCCATCTTAGCCACTTTGGATTCAAGTCTATCGATGTTGTCAATGTGGCCTCACAAGGCTTTTGTCAAATGAATGGTTGATAGTACAACCAAGGACAACTTTGCCTAAAGTCTTGTTATTGCGGATCTTGGTGGTATATTTAAAAAAATTGACTTTTTGAAATTTCCGTTGAAATACATCATCAGTAACTGAATGGAATGACGCGTGCAAGTGATAGATATCCAAAACATCATAAACGGACAAAGTATCTATAAAAGTTTAGACGTTGAAGGCTCTCCTAACTTCTACTCTTAGACCACATCTGGATATTCTATCGCTCATCGACGCATTGTATCTTCTACCATAAGTTCAGCTCCATACAACACTGCCTTCTGAAATTTATTTCCTCTCCCTTATCCGGCAGTTATCACGTCCTAATCCTTACAACAACCTTTAAGTCAACATTGAAATTTATAATCCATCCTTAAAACCCGTAGATACACAGTTGACTGCAATTAGCAATAACACACCTCCACTCTGTACTCCGGTGTCGGCTTAGAACACTCAAACGCACAAATTTGATTCAAAAACCGAATATCTGTACTCGTATACACCCTGCCTACAAAATAGGTAAAGCAACCAACTTGGTTGGATTAAATTTCATTCCACATCGGCTCGCCTGCCTACACTCAAAGTGCAGTCAGTCAGTAGGTGGCAGCGGTAGTAGCAGTGATCATTATTCCCCGGACTCTAGATGCGCTAGATGTGGCGCTGTTGCAATCAGTGTCACACGAGGATAGCTCTCGTTCACTATCACTGTCTATCTGGGTATCTATCTGTATCCGTATCACTGTGTGACACCCACAATGCTCGTCGTTCCAATCCATGTCAGTTCAAATCGCGTGTGTATCTGTCCCTCGAGCTGCTTGCGGATTTAATGAAATCAATTCATCTATTGACATTCGACGTTGGCTCTTGACTTTTTTCCGTGTTCCCCCCAGACTCCCATTTCGGGAGAAAAAGTGGATTATGGTCGTACCGGGGGTGGTCTCTAGCACGAGATGATCTCAACATCGCACACAACTCTTACTTTGACAACGCAGCATCCATAGAAGGTCACTGCACATCTCGCGAGTATTGACATCTTGCATGGGAATCGGATTCAAGGTTCCTGCAGATGGAGCAGGAACAGAGTGGCGCCTCCTACGACTGTGCATCGCTCTGCCAATTGTAGTTTTAATTACTTTCGATGGAATCAACAAATTTGCCATAAATCTCACAATCTGCGCTCTTATGTGCCTGTACGACGGGGTTTGTGTGCGCGAATGGTGTGCTGGAAGCCGTGCCCTGTACACCAGAGACGTGATGCGATTTTCAATTAACCAGGGTTGGGTGGACTATTGTTGGCTCGAGTGATGTATCGACTGATTTATCAATGACATTTCCGTTGATAGTGGATATTGAACGGAGAGAACTGATGCATTGGCATGCAAATGGATTTAGTTCGAGTTTTGTTTTTTTGGGCAGAGGGTGGGTTTCGGGTAATAAGTTCGCAAACATGCTCGTGCTCGTCCAGAAATGGCTACTTGAGATGACTTTTAATGAAGTTTTCGTGTGGAGCGTCGCAGGTGGTTTTATACCTGGAATCGAACTTAAGAGTCAACGACACACGATCGAATTCGAAGCACCATGGGTGCTGGGACCTTAAAGTGGAGGTGTTGTGAATTTAAATCGAATTAAAGCCAAGATCTTGCGCAGCTGCAGATACATCGGATTTTAAATGTATTCGTGGACAGAGTCCAGTGAATGGGATAACCAAACCTTTATTCAAAGATGGATCCAGGCTCCTAGATTTCACACAAATAGAATTTCAGTCAAAAAATAGTATTCAATCCATGTCTATGCTGAGCAAACTGCTTAACGTCCTATATGCCCAAGGCTGTGGTACCTACAATCACTTGGTCGTCATACCAGAGTTTCAAACTGTCTTTTAGGTGACAACAGCCGTGCTTTCAGTGAATTACCCTCATAAGTTACTCATCCGTTAAGGTTCAAACCTACATTTTCCGGTTTTGAAGGTCTTACTAGCTGAATCGTAGTTGTCCATTTTAATTATGCTTCGACACGATCGCTAATGTTTTCCTGTTTAGACCTCTAGTTACATTATCTGTCTCTCTAAATATTTAGGTACGTTTTGGAATTTTAGACTACAATAGAGTTGAAAGGTAGAGCGTAGGTTCATATGCAGCCAGCACGCGGGTGGTTTAACTAGGAAACAAAGACAAAAGTTGGTCTATAGCTTTGGGATAGCTACATGACCTTCCTGAATCAACCCTTGATTGTCATAAATTTCAGGATGTTTAATGGTAGCTTTTTTGATAGTTTGCTCAGTGGTATCCACTGAGGTTTGGGCTTGGAGAAATGTGCATCCTCAGGAGAGGCCACCAGTTTCTAATCGCATTCTACTACTGTAGGCCTCCGTGAGGTTGTGGCCCACAATAATCCCCGAGAAGAGAGATAAGTTGGTTGGACTCAACCACCAACGAATATGTGGCCTGAGGATGCGGGAAGACTTGGAAGAACCAAGTTCAGGTCCTGAGAAATAAAGGTCTGAGCCTTGCTAAGCAACCTTTTCGCAAATCTCATTTTCCAAAGTCTCAGTGTGACCTTGGACCTAGATTAGAGACAAAAATTTTAGCTTTAGTACAGAATTTAACGAATTTCAGGATTGAGCTAGGCCTTAACCGCAGCCTGACTTAGATATTCCTATACATAGCCCTTTTTTTCATACCATTTTTGGTTGAAAAATTTTCTGTTCCCAATCTCCATTTCGAGGCAGCAGCTAAGCTAGTTTGTGCTTTGAATGCACAGAAACAGAAAAGCTGGCTCGAAATGTGTGATTGGAGGATTAAGCAAGATGGTGGGTTTCTAGATCTGTGGGCTATACATGGCCCTTTTTTTCATACCATTTTTGGTTGAAAAATTTTCTGTTCCCAATCTCCATTTCGAGGCAGCAGCTAAGCTAGTTTGTGCTTTGAATGCACAGAAACAGAAAAGCTGGCTCGAAATGTGTGATTGGAGGATTAAGCAAGATGGTGGGTTTCTAGATCTGTGGGCTATACATGGCCCTTTTTTTCATACCATTTTTGGTTGAAAAATTTTCTGTTCCCAATCTCCATTTCGAGGCAGCAGCTAAGCTAGTTTGTGCTTTGAATGCACAGAAACAGAAAAGCTTGCTCGAAATGGGTGATTGGAGGATTTAGCAAGATGGTGGGTTTCTAGATCTGTGGGCTATACATGGCCCTTTTTTTCATCCAATTTTTGGTTGAAGAATTTTCTGTTCCCAATCTCCATTTCGAAGCAGCAGCTAAGCTAGTTTGTGCTCTCAATGCACAGAAACAGAACAGCTGGCTCGAAATGTGTGGTTTGAGGAAATAACGAGATGGTGGGCATCTAGAACTGTGGGCTATACATGGCCCTTTTTTTCATCCAATTTTTGGTTGAAGAATTTTCTGTTCCCAATCTCCATTTCGAAGCAGCAGCTAAGCTAGTTTGTGCTCTCAATGCACAGAAACAGAAAAGCTGGCTCGAAATGTGTGGTTTGAGGAAATAACGAGATGGTGGGCATCTAGAACTGTGGGCTATACATGGCCCTTTTTTTCATCCAATTTTTGGTTGAAGAATTTTCTGTTCCCAATCTCCATTTCGAAGCAGCAGCTAAGCTAGTTTGTGCTCTCAATGCACAGAAACAGAAAAGCTGGCTCGAAATGTGTGGTTTGAGGAAATAACGAGATGGTGGGCATCTAGAACTGTGGGCTATACATGGCCCTTTTTTTCATCCAATTTTTGGTTGAAGAATTTTCTGTTCCCAATCTCCATTTCGAAGCAGCAGCTAAGCTAGTTTGTGCTCTCAATGCACAGAAACAGAACAGCTGGCTCGAAATGTGTGGTTTGAGGAAATAACGAGATGGTGGGCATCTAGAACTGTGGGCTATACATGGCCCTTTTTTTCATACAATTTTTGGTTGAAAAAAATTCTGTTCCCAATCTCCATTTCGAAGCAGCAGCTAAGCTAGTTTGTGCTCTCAATGCACAGAAACAGAAAAGCTGGCTCGAAATGTGTGGTTTGAGGAAATAACGAGACGGTGGGCATCTAGAACTGTGGGCTATACATGGCCCTTTTTTTCATCCAATTTTTGGTTGAAGAATTTTCTGTTCCCAATCTCCATTTCGAAGCAGCAGCTAAGCTAGTTTGTGCTCTCAATGCACAGAAACAGAAAAGCTGGCTCGAAATGTGTGGTTTGAGGAAATAACGAGATGGTGGGCATCTAGAACTGTGGGCTATACATGGCCCTTTTTTTCATCCAATTTTTGGTTGAAGAATTTTCTGTTCCCAATCTCCATTTCGAAGCAGCAGCTAAGCTAGTTTGTGCTCTCAATGCACAGAAACAGAAAAGCTGGCTCGAAATGTGTGGTTTGAGGAAATAACGAGATGGTGGGCATCTAGAACTGTGGGCTATACATGGCCCTTTTTTTCATCCAATTTTTGGTTGAAGAATTTTCTGTTCCCAATCTCCATTTCGAAGCAGCAGCTAAGCTAGTTTGTGCTCTCAATGCACAGAAACAGAAAAGCTGGCTCGAAATGTGTGATTGGAGGATTTACCAAGATGGTGGGTATCTAGATCTGTGGGCTATACATGGCCCTTTTTTTCGTACAATTTTTGGTTGAAACATTTTATGTTTCCAATCTCCATTTCAAGCCTGCAGCTAAGCTAGTTTGTGCTTTGAATGCACAGAATCGAAACAGCTGACTCGAACATTGCCTATTCTTCACAATATAGTCATAGTCATTTGGATACCATACATCTCCGCTTGGAGAATATATGTAGGCTTACTTGCCTAACAAATACTGAAGTCTAGTGTTGGCAGTCTTCACGAGGACACTAGCATCGAACCGGATAAACTTTAGGGTCATCCATGAAGATTCTACCAGTTTGGGATCAGAGTCTGGCTGAAGCCAGTCTTGAACGCAAGCAATCTTCGAAAATGTAGAAAACGCCAGAATGTTACCAGTACACCATCCGAAATAAGGCACTGACACCCACGTTCCTATTGATTCGATTCATCCGTTACGGTTCAAAACGAAATTTTCCGGTTTTCGTCATCCTATTCATTCCTTCTTTAAACACACTCATGCCGACGTGATTTAATTCATAACCAACTGCTAATCGTGCTCACACACGAAACCTTAACCTTTCTTCAAGGACTCAACTGCAGACAGTTGATGTGGGTCAACGATTTTATCTTCTCTTCTTGCGCCAACGACTAATTCGCTAAACAATTCGCATTCGCATTAAAACCACAAAAAAAAAACCAAAACAAACCGCAAATTAAATGTTCACCTTTGCACGCACACTCGAGACTCAACGTGGGCTTAAACGAATCACACCGCCTTCTGTCCCGATCGTCATGGTGTTGTACAGCAAAAAAAAAAGCGAAAAACAGTCTTCCAAAACAGAGATCACCACGAGAAATGAAATAATATTCAACCTTCAGATGTCAACGACTGGATGAAGTAGTTCAACTACACACGCACTCCCGGGCCAGTTCAAAGCCTGCTGCCAAGGCAATTAAGACGATTTACCTATCCAATGACCTAAGCTAAGGTTCACTTCCAGTCTCCGACATCGGACAGTGTTTATTTTTACATCTTCGATTATCTGCGTACCTATAGATACAAAGATACTCGCACTTTACGAGTCGTACGAACTGTCTCAAAGTCCGCAACGCACCGCAAACAACACAGCGACAAACTCGTAGCGGTTAGACAGGTTTTACTCTCGTGTTTTCAAATTTAATGAACCAAACCAGGCCGTAAATTGATAACCAAAATACATACATATTCGCGTATGGTTGCTCCAATAAAAACAAACGCCACAAGCGGCCACAGTCCGAACAAAGCGAACCAAATCCACAGCTCGAATGACATTGAATCGAAGCGAGCCGCGCACTTGAACCAAACGAGAAAAAAAAATGATATTTTGAAGAGCCGAACAAAAAACAAATACAAAACCTCTTGAGAATGCCATAAAAAAAAGATACACACATTCCAAGAGGTGGTTCCTACCTATCTACCACCGAAGAGCGGTGTTACCTAATCGTAACGGACGGAATCAGATGTTGGGTTGCCTTCCAATTATCGAAGCTGTATTGTGAAAGACAAAGTCAACGATCAGCAGAAGGAGAAGCAGATCGGCAGGCAAAAAATGACGATGACGTCAAGTCAAGGCATTCGATAGTTATCTGGAATCATCATCATCATCGCCACCGCCATCATCATTATGGTACTGATCATGGAATTAAGTGGATTCGGTCGTGTTGTGTTTTAGATAAATCGAATTGGGAATGATTCATTGGAGGTTTTCCTAGAATCAGGACACAGGTAGATACGAGTGCACACGTGTGGTGAGTGGAGTGGACTATGTTGCGATGGAAAGGGTGTCTTGTTAAGGTTGTTCCCTTCAATTTGAATGGATCGTGTGGTTACATCTGATGTGTGTTGCATCAGCTATAAACTGGCGAAATTCTTGTTTTTACTTTTACGATGTGGGTTTATGGCCTGGTAATGTGTGCCTTGTTCTCATTAGAGTGCGACTTGTGTGCGAGGTTCACTGACACTCACTTCACTGCTTCCGGATTAAGGACGCCTGCGCAACACAATAAATGTGGTAAGCTGCGATTGAGCAAGGTCTGGATAAAAGACGACTTTCTAGTTGTGTGCCTTGCCTCTAGTGACATAAAAGTATACATGTTGCGATATAGTGAGTTGAAGAACGATGGTAGTTTATTTAGATGCGACGAGAGTGAACAGTCCTGTAAAGAACCAGCACATCCTTACGACATTTAGTGACATTTCTAGCCAAGTTGAGGTACCTTATGGCATGATCTGGCATCGGGTATCGCTTCAGTCAACACATAGCCGACAAGCCTCCTCCAACAAAAGATTCTACTCTAACTGTACGCGCCAACTAAGTCGAGGTTCATGGAGTGAAATTACGCCCAGGATAGGACGGAGCAGCTTACATCCTGCGAGGTCAAAACAAGACTACATTGCCATGACAACTAGTTTTTTCTGATTATTTTTTTTGGTACAGGGTGGAGATGAGGACAATTTTTCGGTGGACATACTGTCAAACGTGAGAACGGTGAAAGACCTAAACTTTTGATATTCCGATTGTGATCAGAGAGTTCTCTAGAATCGGACTCCATCTATCCGCGGACGACATAACACTTTGGTATATACCTCACTTCCCAAGAGTACTTAAACATATGGAGAATGAAATCCCCTACACATTGACGTATAAATGAATGATATCCGTCAATAACTTTAGGACTCATGGAGGCTTCCAACTTCTACCAAATTTCGTTACATGTCGACTAACGTTACAACAGATGTAAAGTATTGTGTGTTGTGTCCATTTTCGATGTTTTGAGTGACGTTCATCGTCTTCTAAACAACGCCACCAGAGCCGAGATCAAGCGAGGATTAACGCTTGCCAATCGATGCTTCCTTGGGCTAAGAAGGCCATTTTGTAGCAAAGCCCCCTCTCGAACATCTAAAGTAATCCTATACAAAACCCTGATCATTCCAGTCCTGCTTCACGGTGTAGAGGCATGGAGTATGTCATGCCTGGGTGAAGGCACTCGGATGATTTATGGTCCCGTATGCATAGATGAAAGATTGGAAAAGAAGATACAACGATGAGGTGTTCGAATTGTATAGTGACATCGACCTAGTCAGACGAATTCAAATACAACGACTAAGATGGCTGGGTCATGTAAAGCCGATGAAAAACAATGCTCCGAAGCGGAAAGTCTTCGAATTCATGTCGTCTGCGGTTCAAGTGGAAAGGGAATTTAACCAAGATCAACTAAAGATCGAGCTGCCTGGAGAAGCTTATTAGAGACCCATGTCCACCATGGACTACAGCGCCACCTAAGGAACGAACGTAAGTCTGATTCAAAAAGTCAGTAATGTACACTTTCAGGCACAGACTCGGACTAAAGAATTCTCATCCGATCATTACCGAATTCGGAATCCTTTCTTTCCGATAACCTTAATAGATTACTGAGTGTAGTTTGAGGTACTGGTACAAGGAATTCATTGAACAGAGTATCGCTTAAACCTAGAGTATCGTGTCTCGTGTAGCTGCCAAGTTGCATTTTTCTTGCCATGTATTGTCAGTACTTTACTGCTTTTTCAAATGCTCTGCCAAGAAGGTGTGGCATTGCTTGCCTTAAACACATATTTTTCAAATGAGGTTTCTAGCAAAATTTAACTGAAGACAGTCTTAGATAAAATTCAGCTACACTGGAGGATATTCGAATAAAAACCCATCCAAACTTTCGAAGTCATTAAACTAAAGATAGATCTGACGGATGCGCAAAACTTGAATATTTACTTTCAGTTTACCCGCAGTATTGCGACCAACAAATTTATTCGCATCACGTTAAACAAAAGATTGCAACTGTCTACAAAATCTCGAGAGGTCAATAGAGACAGTCTCCCGATAAGAACTGACAAAGACAAAATGTTTAACATTCTAAAATTTCTAATTTACAACTTTCTTTGCAAAAAAAAATCAAGAGAAAACCTTTTAAAATACAGATTAACAACGAGTTCAAAGCCCGGCTTTGTATCTGCAACAATCGTCTGTTTTGTATACCAAATGTCTATTCTTTACCCAAGGAGATACCCATACAAAAGATACAGTAGCAAATGAATAGAATTTAAATGGAATTTCCCAGAATACTTCCGATCTTCTACTTAATTAAAAGCTCTTTTCACCGCCGACCAACAAATGACGCATGACGATTCAGTTTTATTTGTTTATCTAAATTAAAGTGAACGCTTTTGTGGTCATGTTTTTACTCATATGGGTAAGTGGATCGTGAAAGCGTCACAAAACCACTGTAAGGTAGTTTTTGTAAGCGAATTTGACATTTCTGCTGACAGTTGAGGAAAACTGTCAAAGGCAGTAATTTATTTCTGTCAATTAAAGCAAATATTTACCCAAAAGAAAAGAATATATATGACAGTTGTGTCAATACACCCAAACACATACATTCAAACAGTCGATATCGATTTTTTATTGAATACCAACAACAAAGTCCAATGAAATAAATTAATGTTGTTGGGTTTTTCTTTCTTTTTTTCTGTTTTTTCTATATGCCTTCGGCTATAACGTGTATCTAATATAAAGAAGTAGTATCTTTTACCCTCAAATGAACTCTGAACAACCAACTGATAGGGAGTCCACTCCAAAACTAGTAAAATAAGGAAACCAGAAATATCAAAGAAAAGCAGAACATACCAAAAAAGTCCTCCCAGCGTTCAGAGTCGTCCGATTCTATATCCATGTTAGATGAAGAGCTGCGCCTGATTGTGGTTTTGTTTTCAAGTGGAATCGGTTGTGTTCCTTATTTAGAAAGATGTTCCCAAAGTTTCCGAGAAGCATAAAATAATGTAAAACAAAAAGGAAAAACACCAACCATCTGCGAATCGCAGCAGTGGTAGCATAGAACGAAACGAAAAACCCGGTTCCCGCGGAGAGTGTAATGCACTGTGAATCACTTATTGTCGAGAGAAGATACACTTATTGCACGACGATGCAATATTATTTTTCTCTCTATTTTCCTTCTTTCCTACGTTTTTCCTTTCTCAGTAATAAGCCAATAGATACAATATAAAAATTGCAGATACACGTTGAGAGATATATGGCTTTTGTGTAGTTTTTTCTTACTTCACTGCAGCACTACGCCGATACCTAATAGGTGGTTGGCCATGCTAGGTAAATCACTCGGTTAATCACACACTGTGTACACCAGTAATCACTTATACACGGGCATACAGATATAAATATCTAGCCTCGTTAGATAAGATAAAAAAAAAATTATAGAAAACCCGACCCGACAAATGGCAGAATGCAAGTTAATACCGACTTAATTGTATCTCAGACTTAATATTTATGTATCTATGAGGTTTAATCTGACTATCGGCGCCAAAAATGTATCGATCACATGTTACTATTGCACATAAGTGCACTTACGTCACACAACAACAACCAGAGATACTTGAATTTCATAAAAAAAATAAATAAAAACTTCAAATGTGTGCCGTATTGTTCGCGACGAAGTTCTTAGAAAATCGCATGAGTCGTACGAATTGTTTTGCGTATCTTTCACCTTAAATTCTTCGACAAAAGGAGAACGTGATAATGAAACAAAAACAGAAGAAGAAAATGTTATCTAAAGCCGAAAACCCAAGCCCATACGTTCTTGAGGTGGCGGTGAACGGGGGCAATAATTTATCAACGACGATGATAAAAATAATTTTTTGTTTTTTTCTTTTCTATATCTGAAAGATACTGCGCGCACTGACAGAGACTTCGCACGATCTATCACTACAAACGGCTTAACTCAAACTGTTGTACGGCTGGAGACTCCATTAAGACGATCGGTCGTCGTGCTGGTGGCTGGTTAGTTGGAAAAGATGTGGAGGCACCCACACACATTTGAACGTGTCGCGCGAACGTTGTTGAAAGTCAATGGGGTAGTCAGAGTATCTGTGTGTAAATTGAAATGAAATACAGTGAAATACGACGTGGTTCGGCGGACTGTTCAGGTGGAAAAATGTTTGATCAAAACGGGCAAGTGATCGCGCTGCTGATCGTGTGCGGGGTTCGATGTTGGAGTTGGGTATGACTGTGGGTTATGTTTTGATCGAGTGAACTGTACGGCTGGGGATAGAGTTGCCGTATCATCAAGTGGAGTGGGTAATTTTTTTGTAATTTTGTTTTAGCTTCATGGATGGGGTTGTGTCTTGAAAAGTTGAAGTGTATTCCACAAATAAAATGAAACCAGTCTCCATTAGTTCTGAGAGCGGATTCTTGCGGACTAGGAGATCAAAATAGTGCGAAAGAGATTACTGGAAGGAATAGGACAAAGATGACCGCCTTAGCTACAAACATTGCCTCCAGTCTGCAATAGACAGAATTAGATCATGGAAAACGCTCAGTTCCCATACCAATCCTGTTGAGGTTTCCAAGTTATTACGTTGTCTGATAAATTAAACAAGGACGTATGCCATACCCGGATCGACAGACAAAACTCCAGTATAACCAAAGAAAGGAGTTGGAGATCCCGATTAAAATAAAAGCATTATTCAGTCCAAAGTAAAGAATTTCAAATAAATTTGAATCAGCAATGACGTCTGGTCGCAAGTAAAGGTAATGAACTGTGCATTCAAAGCACAAACTAGCTTAGCTGCTGCCTCGAAATGGAGATTGGGAACAGAAAATTTTTCAACCAAAAATTGGATGAAAAAAGGGCCATGTATAGCCCACAGTTCTAGATACCCACCATCCCGCTATTTCCTCAAACCACACATTTCGAGCCAGCTGTTCTGTTTCTGTGCATTCAAAGCACAAACTAACTTAGCTGCTGCCTCGAAATGGAGATTTGGAACAGAAAATTTTTCAACCAAAAATTGTATGAAAAAAAGGGCCATGTATAGCCCACAGTTCTAGATACTCACCATCCCGCTATTTCCTCAAACCACACATTTCGAGCCAGCTGTTCTGTTTCTGTGCATTCAAAGCACAAACTAGCTTAGCTGCTGCCTCGAAATGGAGATTGGGAACAGAAATTTTTTCAACCAAAATTGGATGAAAAAAAGGGCCATGTATAGCCCACAGATCTAGATACCCAAAATCTTGCTATACTCTCCAATCCCACATTTCGAGCCAGCTGTTTCGATTCTGTGCATTCAAAGCACAAACTAGCTTAGCTGCTGCCTCGAAATGTAGATTGGGAACAGAAAATTTTTCAACCAAAAATTGGATGAAAAAAAGGGCCATGTATATATAGCCCACAGTTCTAGATACCCAACATCCCGCTATTTCCTCAAACCACACATTTCGAGCCAGCTGTTCTGTTTCTGTGCATTCAAAGCACAAACTAACTTAGCTGCTGCCTCGAAATGGAGATTTGGAACAGAAAATTTTTCAACAAAAATTGGATGAAAAAAAGGGCCGTGTATAGCCCACAGTTCTAGATACCCACCATCCCGCTATTTCCTCAAACCACACATTTCGAGCCAGCTGTTCTGTTTCTGTGCATTCAAAGCACAAACTAGCTTAGCTGCTGCCTCGAAATGGAGATTGGGAACAGAAAATTTTTCAACCAAAATTGGATGAAAAAAAGGGCCATGTATAGTCCACAGTTCTAGATACCCACCATCCCGCTATTTCCTCAAACCACACATTTCGAGGCAGCTGTTCTGTTTCTGTGCATTCAAAGTACAACCTAGCTTAGCTGCTGCCTCGAAATGGAGATTGGGAACAGAAAATTTTTCAACCAAAAATTGGATGAAAAAGGGCCATGTATAGCCCACAGTTCTAGATAACCACCATCTCGCTATTTCCTCAAACCACACATTTCGAGCCAGCTGTTTCGATTCTGTGCATTCAAAGCACAAACTAGCTTAGCTGCTGCCTCGAAATGGAGATTGGGAACAGAAAATTTTTCAACCAAAATTGGATGAAAAAAAGGGCCATGTATAGCCCACAGTTCTAGATAACCACCATCTCGCTATTTCCTCAAACCACACATTTCGGGCCAGCTTTTCTGTTTCTGTGCATTCAAAGCACAAGCTAGCTTAGCTGCTGCTTCGAAATGGAGATTGGAAACAGAAAATTTTTCAACCAAAAATTATATGAAAAAAAGGGCCATGTATAGCCCACAGATCTAGATACCCAAAATCTTGCTATACTCTCCAATCCCACATTTCGAGCCAGCTGTTTCGATTCTGTGCATTCAAAGCACAAACTAGCTTAGCTTCTGCCTTGAAATGGAGATTGGGAACAGAAAATTTTTCAACCAAAATTGGATGAAAAAAAGGGCCATGTATAGCCCACAGTTCTAGATACCCACCATCTCGCTATTTTCTCAAACCACACATCTCGAGGCAGCTGTTCTGTTTCTGTGCATTCAAAGCACAAACTAGCTTAGCTGCTGCCTTGAAATGGAGATTGGGAACAGAAAATTTTTCAACCAAAAATTATATGAAAAAAAGGGCCATGTATAGCCCACAGATCTAGATACCCAAAATCTTGCTATACTCTCCAATCCCACATTTCGAGCCAGCTGTTTCGATTCTGTGCATTCAAAGCACAAACTAGCTTAGCTGCTGCTTCGAAATGGAGATTGGAAACAGAAAATTTTTCAACCAAAAATTATATGAAAAAAAGGGCCATGTATAGCCCACAGATCTAGATACCCAAAATCTTGCTATACTCTCCAATCCCACATTTCGAGCCAGCTGTTTCGATTCTGTGCATTCAAAGCACAAACTAGCTTAGCTGCTGCTTCGAAATGGAGATTGGAAACAGAAAATTTTTCAACCAAAAATTATATGAAAAAAAGGGCCATGTATAGCCCACAGTTCTAGATACCCACCATCCCGCTATTTCCTCAAACCACACATTTCGAGGCAGCTGTTCTGTTTCTGTGCATTCAAAGTACAACCTAGCTTAGCTGCTGCCTCGAAATGGAGATTGGGAACAGGAAATTTTTCAACCAAAAATTGGATGAAAAAGGGCCATGTATAGCCCACAGTTCTAGATACCCACCATCCCGCTATTTCCTCAAACCACACATTTCGGGCCAGCTGTTCTGTTTCTGTGCATTCAAAGCACAAACTAGCTTAGCTGCTGCCTTGAAATGGAGATTGGGAACAGAAAATTTTTCAACCAAAAATTATATGAAAAAAAGGGCCATGTATAGCCCACAGATCTAGATACCCAAAATCTTGCTATACTCTCCAATCCCACATTTCGAGCCAGCTGTTTCGATTCTGTGCATTCAAAGCACAAACTAGCTTAGCTGCTGCCTCGAAATGGAGATTGGGAACAGAAAATTTTTCAACCAAAAATTGGATGAAAAAAAGGGCCATGTATATATAGCCCACAGTTCTAGATACCCAACATCCCGCTATTTCCTCAAACCACACATTTCGAGCCAGCTGTTCTGTTTCTGTGCATTCAAAGCACAAACTAGCTTAGCTGCTGCCTCGAAATGGAGATTGGGAACAGAAAATTTTTCAACCAAAATTGGATGAAAAAAAGGGCCATGTATAGTCCACAGTTCTAGATACCCACCATCCCGCTATTTCCTCAAACCACACATTTCGAGCCAGCTGTTCTGTTTCTGTGCATTCAAAGTACAACCTAGCTTAGCTGCTGCCTCGAAATGGAGATTGGGAACAGAAAATTTTTCAACCAAAAATTGGATGAAAAAGGGCCATGTATAGCCCACAGTTCTAGATAACCACCATCTCGCTATTTCCTCAAACCACACATTTCGGGCCAGCTTTTCTGTTTCTGTGCATTCAAAGCACAAGCTAGCTTAGCTGCTGCTTCGAAATGGAGATTGGAAACAGAAAATTTTTCAACCAAAAATTATATGAAAAAAAGGGCCATGTATAGCCCACAGATCTAGATACCCAAAATCTTGCTATACTCTCCAATCCCACATTTCGAGCCAGCTGTTTCGATTCTGTGCATTCAAAGCACAAACTAGCTTAGCTGCTGCCTTGAAATGGAGATTGGGAACAGAAAATTTTTCAACCAAAATTGGATGAAAAAAAGGGCCATATATAGCCCACAGTTCTAGATACCCACCATCCCGCTATTTCCTCAAACCACACATTTCGGGCCAGCTTTTCTGTTTCTGTGCATTCAAAGCACAAACTAGCTTAGCTGCTGCTTCGAAATGGAGATTGGAAACAGAAAATTTTTCAACCAAAAATTATATGAAAAAAAGGGCCATGTATAGCCCACAGATCTAGATACCCAAAATCTTGCTATACTCTCCAATCCCACATTTCGAGCCAGCTGTTTCGATTCTGTGCATTCAAAGCACAAACTAGCTTAGCTGCTGCTTCGAAATGGAGATTGGGAACAGAAAATTTTTCAACCAAAATTGGATGAAAAAAAGGGCCATGTATAGCCCACAGATCTAGAAACCCACCATCTTGCTAAATCCTCCAATCACACATTTCGGGCCAGCTTTTCTGTTTCTGTGCATTCAAAGCACAAACTAGCTTAGCTGCTGCTTCGAAATGGAGATTGGAAACAGAAAATTTTTCAACCAAAAATTATATGAAAAAAAGGGCCATGTATAGCCCACAGATCTAGATACCCAAAATCTTGCTATACTCTCCAATCCCACATTTCGAGCCAGCTGTTTCGATTCTGTGCATTCAAAGCACAAACTAGCTTAGCTGCTGCCTTGAAATGGAGATTGGGAACAGAAAATTTTTCAACAAAAATTGGATGAAAAAAAGGGCCGTGTATAGCCCACAGTTCTAGATACCCACCATCCCGCTATTTCCTCAAACCACACATTTCGAGGCAGCTGTTCTGTTTCTGTGCATTCAAAGTACAACCTAGCTTAGCTGCTGCCTCGAAATGGAGATTGGGAACAGAAAATTTTTCAACCAAAATTGGATGAAAAAAAGGGCCATGTATAGTCCACAGTTCTAGATACCCACCATCCCGCTATTTCCTCAAACCACACATTTCGAGGCAGCTGTTCTGTTTCTGTGCATTCAAAGTACAACCTAGCTTAGCTGCTGCCTCGAAATGGAGATTGGGAACAGAAAATTTTTCAACCAAAAATTGGATGAAAAAGGGCCATGTATAGCCCACAGTTCTAGATAACCACCATCTCGCTATTTCCTCAAACCACACATTTCGAGCCAGCTGTTTCGATTCTGTGCATTCAAAGCACAAACTAGCTTAGCTGCTGCCTCGAAATGGAGATTGGGAACAGAAAATTTTTCAACCAAAATTGGATGAAAAAAAGGGCCATGTATAGCCCACAGTTCTACATAACCACCATCTCGCTATTTCCTCAAACCACACATTTCGGGCCAGCTTTTCTGTTTCTGTGCATTCAAAGCACAAGCTAGCTTAGCTGCTGCTTCGAAATGGAGATTTGAAACAGAAAATTTTTCAACCAAAAATTATATGAAAAAAAGGGCCATGTATAGCCCACAGATCTAGATACCCAAAATCTTGCTATACTCTCCAATCCCACATTTCGAGCCAGCTGTTTCGATTCTGTGCATTCAAAGCACAAACTAGCTTAGCTGCTGCCTTGAAATGGAGATTGGGAACAGAAAATTTTTCAACCAAAATTGGATGAAAAAAAGGGCCATGTATAGCCCACAGTTCTAGATACCCACCATCTCGCTATTTTCTCAAACCACACATCTCGAGGCAGCTGTTCTGTTTCTGTGCATTCAAAGCACAAACTAGCTTAGCTGCTGCCTTGAAATGGAGATTGGGAACAGAAAATTTTTCAACCAAAAATTATATGAAAAAAAGGGCCATGTATAGCCCACAGATCTAGATACCCAAAATCTTGCTATACTCTCCAATCCCACATTTCGAGCCAGCTGTTTCGATTCTGTGCATTCAAAGCACAAACTAGCTTAGCTGCTGCTTCGAAATGGAGATTGGAAACAGAAAATTTTTCAACCAAAAATTATATGAAAAAAAGGGCCATGTATAGCCCACAGATCTAGATACCCAAAATCTTGCTATACTCTCCAATCCCACATTTCGAGCCAGCTGTTTCGATTCTGTGCATTCAAAGCACAAACTAGCTTAGCTGCTGCTTCGAAATGGAGATTGGAAACAGAAAATTTTTCAACCAAAAATTATATGAAAAAAAGGGCCATGTATAGCCCACAGTTCTAGATACCCACCATCCCGCTATTTCCTCAAACCACACATTTCGAGGCAGCTGTTCTGTTTCTGTGCATTCAAAGTACAACCTAGCTTAGCTGCTGCCTCGAAATGGAGATTGGGAACAGGAAATTTTTCAACCAAAAATTGGATGAAAAAGGGCCATGTATAGCCCACAGTTCTAGATACCCACCATCCCGCTATTTCCTCAAACCACACATTTCGGGCCAGCTTTTCTGTTTCTGTGCATTCAAAGCACAAACTAGCTTAGCTGCTGCTTCGAAATGGAGATTGGAAACAGAAAATTTTTCAACCAAAAATTATATGAAAAAAAGGGCCATGTATAGCCCACAGATCTAGATACCCAAAATCTTGCTATACTCTCCAATCCCACATTTCGAGCCAGCTGTTTCGATTCTGTGCATTCAAAGCACAAACTAGCTTAGCTGCTGCCTCGAAATGGAGATTGGGAACAGAAAATTTTTCAACCAAAAATTGGATGAAAAAAAGGGCCATGTATATATAGCCCACAGTTCTAGATACCCAACATCCCGCTATTTCCTCAAACCACACATTTCGAGCCAGCTGTTCTGTTTCTGTGCATTCAAAGCACAAACTAGCTTAGCTGCTGCCTCGAAATGGAGATTGGGAACAGAAAATTTTTCAACAAAAATTCTATGAAAAAAAGGGCCATGTATAGTCCACAGTTCTAGATACCCACCATCCCGCTATTTCCTCAAACCACACATTTCGAGCCAGCTGTTCTGTTTCTGTGCATTCAAAGTACAACCTAGCTTAGCTGCTGCCTCGAAATGGAGATTGGGAACAGAAAATTTTTCAACCAAAAATTGGATGAAAAAGGGCCATGTATAGCCCACAGTTCTAGATAACCACCATCTCGCTATTTCCTCAAACCACACATTTCGAGCCAGCTGTTTCGATTCTGTGCATTCAAAGCACAAACTAGCTTAGCTGCTGCCTCGAAATGGAGATTGGGAACAGAAAATTTTTCAACCAAAAATTGGATGAAAAAAAGGACAATTATAGCCCACAGTTCTAGATAACCACCATCTCGCTATTTCCTCAAACCACACATTTCGGGCCAGCTTTTCTGTTTCTGTGCATTCAAAGCACAAGCTAGCTTAGCTGCTGCTTCGAAATGGAGATTGGAAACAGAAAATTTTTCAACCAAAAATTATATGAAAAAAAGGGCCATGTATAGCCCACAGATCTAGATACCCAAAATCTTGCTATACTCTCCAATCCCACATTTCGAGCCAGCTGTTTCGATTCTGTGCATTCAAAGCACAAACTAGCTTAGCTGCTGCTTCGAAATGGAGATTGGGAACAGAAAATTTTTCAACCAAAATTGGATGAAAAAAAGGGCCATGTATAGCCCACAGATCTAGAAACCCACCATCTTGCTAAATCCTCCAATCACACATTTCGGGCCAGCTTTTCTGTTTCTGTGCATTCAAAGCACAAACTAGCTTAGCTGCTGCTTCGAAATGGAGATTGGAAACAGAAAATTTTTCAACCAAAAATTATATGAAAAAAAGGGCCATGTATAGCCCACAGTTCTAGATACCCACCATCCCGCTATTTCCTCAAACCACACATTTCGAGGCAGCTGTTCTGTTTCTGTGCATTCAAAGTACAACCTAGCTTAGCTGCTGCCTCGAAATGGAGATTGGGAACAGGAAATTTTTCAACCAAAAATTGGATGAAAAAGGGCCATGTATAGCCCACAGTTCTAGATAACCACCATCTCGCTATTTCCTCAAACCACACATTTCGAGCCAGATGTTCTGTTTCTGTGCATTCAAAGCACAAACTAGCTTAGCTGCTGCCTTGAAATGGAGATTGGGAACAGAAAATTTTTCAACCAAAATTGGATGAAAAAAAGGGCCATATATAGCCCACAGTTCTAGATACCCACCATCCCGCTATTTCCTCAAACCACACATTTCGGGCCAGCTTTTCTGTTTCTGTGCATTCAAAGCACAAACTAGCTTAGCTGCTGCTTCGAAATGGAGATTGGAAACAGAAAATTTTTCAACCAAAAATTATATGAAAAAAAGGGCCATGTATAGCCCACAGATCTAGATACCCAAAATCTTGCTATACTCTCCAATCCCACATTTCGAGCCAGCTGTTTCGATTCTGTGCATTCAAAGCACAAACTAGCTTAGCTGCTGCCTTGAAATGGAGATTGGGAACAGAAAATTTTTCAACCAAAATTGGATGAAAAAAAGGGCCATGTATAGCCCACAGTTCTAGATACCCACCATCTCGCTATTTTCTCAAACCACACATCTCGAGGCAGCTGTTCTGTTTCTGTGCATTCAAAGCACAAACTAGCTTAGCTGCTGCCTTGAAATGGAGATTGGGAACAGAAAATTTTTCAACCAAAAATTATATGAAAAAAAGGGCCATGTATAGCCCATAGATCTAGAAACCCACCATCTTGCTAAATCCTCCAATCACACATTTCGGGCCAGCTTTTCTGTTTCTGTGCATTCAAAGCACAAACTAGCTTAGCTGCTGCTTCGAAATGGAGATTGGAAACAGAAAATTTTTCAACCAAAAATTATATGAAAAAAAGGGCCATGTATAGCCCACAGATCTAGATACCCAAAATCTTGCTATACTCTCCAATCCCACATTTCGAGCCAGCTGTTTCGATTCTGTGCATTCAAAGCACAAACTAGCTTAGCTGCTGCTTCGAAATGGAGATTGGGAACAGAAAATTTTTCAACCAAAATTGGATGAAAAAAAGGGCCATGTATAGCCCACAGTTCTAGATACCCACCATCTCGCTATTTCCTCAAACCACACATTTCGAGCCAGCTGTTCTGTTTCTGTGCATTCAAAGCACAAACTATCTTAGCTGCTGCCTCGAAGTGGAGATTGGGAACAGAAAATTTTTCAACCAAAAATTGTATGAAAAATAGGGCCATGTATAGCCCACAGTTCTAGATACCCAACATCCCGCTATTTCCTCAAACCACACATTTCGAGCCAGCTGTTCTGTTTCTGTGCATTCAAAGCACAAACTAACTTAGCTGCTGCCTCGAAATGGAGATTTGGAACAGAAAATTTTTCAACCAAAATTGGATGAAAAAAAGGGCCATGTATAGCCCACAGTTCTAGATACCCACCATCCCGCTATTTCCTCAAACCACACATTTCGAGCCAGCTGTTCTGTTTCTGTGCATTCAAAGCACAAACTAGCTTAGCTGCTGCCTCGAAATGGAGATTGGGAACAGAAAATTTTTCAACCAAAATTGGATGAAAAAAAGGGCCATGTATAGCCCACAGTTCTAGATACCCACCATCTCGCTATTTCCTCAAACCACACATTTCGAGGCAGCTTTTCTGCTTCTGTGCATTCAAAGCACAAACTGGCTTAGCTGCTGCCTCGAAATGAAGATTGGGAACAGAAAATTTTTCAACCAAAAATTGGATGGAAAAAGGGCCATGTATAGCCCACAGATCGAGATACCCACCATCTCGCTATTTCCTCAAACCACACATTTCGAGCCACCTGTTCTGTTTCTGTGCATTCAAAGCACAAACTAGCTTAGCTGCTGCCTCGAAATGGAGATTGGGAACAGAAAATTTTTCAACCAAAATTGGATGAAAAAAAGGGCCATGTATAGCCCACAGTTCTAGATACCCACCATCCCGCTATTTCCTCAAACCACACATTTCGAGCCAGCTGTTCTGTTTCTGTGCATTCAAAGCACAAACTAGCTTAGCTGCTGCCTCGAAATGGAGATTGGGAACAGAAAATTTTTCAACCAAAATTGGATGAAAAAAAGGGCCATGTATAGCCCACAGATCGAGATACCCACCATCTCGCTATTTCCTCAAACCACACATTTCGAGGCAGCTGTTCTGCTTCTGTGCATTCAAAGCACAAACTGGCTTAGCTGCTGCCTCGAAATGGAGATTGGGAACAGAAAATTTTTCAACCAAAATTGGATGAAAAAAAGGGCCATGTATAGCCCACAGTTCTAGATACCCACCATCTCGCTATTTCCTCAAACCACACATTTCGAGCCACCTGTTCTGTTTCTGTGCATTCAAAGCACAAACTATCTTAGCTGCTGCCTCGAAGTGGAGATTGGGAACAGAAAATTTTTCAACCAAAAATTGTATGAAAACAAGAGCCATATATAGCCCACAGTTCTAGATACCCACCATCCCGCTATTTCCTCAATCCACACATTTCGGGCCAGCTTTTCTGTTTCTGTGCATTCAAAGCACAAACTAGCTTAGCTGCTGCTTCGAAATGGAGATTGGAAACAGAAAATTTTTCAACCAAAAATTATATGAAAAAAAGGGCCATGTATAGCCCACAGATCTAGATACCCAAAATCTTGCTATACTCTCCAACCCCACATTTCGAGCCAGCTGTTTCGATTCTGTGCATTCAAAGCACAAACTAGCCTAGCTGCTGCCTTGAAATGGAGATTGGGAACAGAAAATTTTTCAACCAAAATTGGATGAAAAAAAGGGCCATGTATAGCCCACAGATCGAGATACCCACCATCTCGCTATTTCCTCAAACCACACATTTCGAGGCAGCTGTTCTGTTTCTGTGCATTCAAAGCACAAACTGGCTTAGCTGCTGCCTCGAAATGAAGATTGGGAACAGAAAATTTTTCAACCAAAAATTGGATGGAAAAAGGGCCATGTATAGCCCACAGATCGAGATACCCACCATCTCGCTATTTCCTCAAACCACACATTTCGAGCCAGCTGTTCTGTTTCTGTGCATTCAAAGCACAAACTAGCTTAGCTGCTGCCTCGAAATGGAGATTGGGAACAGAAAATTTTTCAACCAAAATTGGATGAAAAAAAGGGCCATGTATAGCCCACAGTTCTAGATACCCACCATCCCGCTATTTCCTCAAACCACACATTTCGAGCCAGCTGTTCTGTTTCTGTGCATTCAAAGCACAAACTAGCTTAGCTGCTGCCTCGAAATGGAGATTGGGAACAGAAAATTTTTCAACCAAAATTGGATGAAAAAAAGGGCCATGTATAGCCCACAGATCGAGATACCCACCATCTCGCTATTTCCTCAAACCACACATTTCGAGGCAGCTGTTCTGCTTCTGTGCATTCAAAGCACAAACTGGCTTAGCTGCTGCCTCGAAATGGAGATTGGGAACAGAAAATTTTTCAACCAAAATTGGATGAAAAAAAGGGCCATGTATAGCCCACAGTTCTAGATACCCACCATCTCGCTATTTCCTCAAACCACACATTTCGAGCCACCTGTTCTGTTTCTGTGCATTCAAAGCACAAACTATCTTAGCTGCTGCCTCGAAGTGGAGATTGGGAACAGAAAATTTTTCAACCAAAAATTGTATGAAAACAAGAGCCATATATAGCCCACAGTTCTAGATACCCACCATCCCGCTATTTCCTCAATCCACACATTTCGGGCCAGCTTTTCTTTTTCTGTGCATTCAAAGCACAAACTAGCTTAGCTGCTGCTTCGAAATGGAGATTGGAAACAGAAAATTTTTCAACCAAAAATTATATGAAAAAAAGGGCCATGTATAGCCCACAGATCTAGATACCCAAAATCTTGCTATACTCTCCAACCCCACATTTCGAGCCAGCTGTTTCGATTCTGTGCATTCAAAGCACAAACTAGCTTAGCTGCTGCCTTGAAATGGAGATTGGGAACAGAAAATTTTTCAACCAAAATTGGATGAAAAAAAGGGCCATGTATAGCCCACAGTTCTAGATACCCACCATCTCGCTATTTCCTCAAACCACACATTTCGAGCCACCTGTTCTGTTTCTGTGCATTCAAAGCACAAACTATCTTAGCTGCTGCCTCGAAGTGGAGATTGGGAACAGAAAATTTTTCAACCAAAAATTGTATGAAAACAAGAGCCATATATAGCCCACAGTTCTAGATACCCACCATCCCGCTATTTCCTCAATCCACACATTTCGGGCCAGCTTTTCTGTTTCTGTGCATTCAAATCACAAACTAGCTTAGCTGCTGCTTCGAAATGGAGATTGGGAACAGAAAATTTTTCAACCAAAATTGGATGAAAAAAAGGGCCATGTATAGCCCACAGATCGAGATACCCACCATCTCGCTATTTCCTCAAACCACACATTTCGAGGCAGCTGTTCTGCTTCTGTGCATTCAAAGCACAAACTGGCTTAGCTGCTGCCTCGAAATGGAGATTGGGAACAGAAAATTTTTCAACCAAAATTGGATGAAAAAAAGGGCCATGTATAGCCCACAGTTCTAGATACCCACCATCTCGCTATTTCCTCAAACCACACATTTCGAGCCACCTGTTCTGTTTCTGTGCATTCAAAGCACAAACTATCTTAGCTGCTGCCTCGAAGTGGAGATTGGGAACAGAAAATTTTTCAACCAAAAATTGTATGAAAACAAGAGCCATATATAGCCCACAGTTCTAGATACCCACCATCCCGCTATTTCCTCAATCCACACATTTCGGGCCAGCTTTTCTGTTTCTGTGCATTCAAAGCACAAACTAGCTTAGCTGCTGCTTCGAAATGGAGATTGGAAACAGAAAATTTTTCAACCAAAAATTATATGAAAAAAAGGGCCATGTATAGCCCACAGATCTAGATACCCAAAATCTTGCTATACTCTCCAACCCCACATTTCGAGCCAGCCGTTTCGATTCTGTGCATTCAAAGCACAAACTAGCTTAGCTGCTGCCTTGAAATGGAGATTGGGAACAGAAAATTTTTCAACCAAAATTGGATGAAAAAAAGGGCCATGTATAGCCCACAGTTCTAGATACCCACCATCTCGCTATTTCCTCAAACCACACATTTCGAGCCACCTGTTCTGTTTCTGTGCATTCAAAGCACAAACTATCTTAGCTGCTGCCTCGAAGTGGAGATTGGGAACAGAAAATTTTTCAACCAAAAATTGGATGAAAAAAAGGGCCATGTATAGCCCACAGATCTAGAAACCCACCATCTTGCTAAATCCTCCAATCACACATTTCGGGCCAGCTTTTCTGTTTCTGTGCATTCAAAGCACAAACAAGCTTAGCTGCTGCTTCGAAATGGAGATTGGGAACAGAAAATTTTTCAACCAAAATTGGATGAAAAAAAGGGCCATGTATAGCCCACAGTTCTAGATACCCACCATCTCGCTATTTCCTCAAACCACACATTTCGAGCCAGCTGTCCCGTTTCTGTGCATTCAAAGCACAAACTAGCTTAGCTGCTGCCTCGAAGTGGAGATTGGGAACAGAAAATTTTTCAACCAAAAATTGTATGAAAAAAAGGGACATGTACAGCCCACAGTTCTAGATACCCACCATCTCGCTAATTCCTCAAACCACACATTTCGAGCCAGCTGTCCCGTTTCTGTGCATTCAAAGCACAAACTAGCTTAGCTGCTGCCTCGAAGTGGAGATTGGGAACAGAAAATTTTTCAACCAAAATTGGATGAAAAAAAGGGCCATGTATAGCCCACAGTTCTAGATACCCACCATCTCGCTATTTCCTCAAACCACACATTTCGAGCCAGCTGTCCCGTTTCTGTGCATTCAAAGCACAAACTAGCTTAGCTGCTGCCTCGAAGTGGAGATTGGGAACAGAAAATTTTTCAACCAAAATTGGATGAAAAAAAGGGACATGTACAGCCCACAGTTCTAGATACCCACCATCTCGCTAATTCCTCAAACCACACATTTCGAGCCAGCTGTCCCGTTTCTGTGCATTCAAAGCACAAACTAACTTAGCTGCTGCCTCGAAATGGAGATTTGGAACAGAAAATTTTTCAACCAAAAATTGGATGAAAAAAAGGGCCATGTATAGCCCACAGTTCTAGATACCCAACATCCCGCTATTTCCTCAAACCACACATTTCGAGCCAGCTATTCTGTTTCTGTGCATTCAAAGCACAAACTAACTTAGCTGCTGCCTTGAAATGGAGATTGGGAACAGAAAATTTTTCAACCAAAAATTGGATGAAAAAAGGGCCATGTATAGCCCACAGATCGAGATACCCACCATCTGGCTATTTCCTCAAACCACACATTTCGAGGCAGCTGTTCTGCTTCTGTGCATTCAAAGCACAAACTGGCTTAGCTGCTGCCTCGAAATGGAGATTGGGAACAGAAAATTTTTCAACCAAAAATTGGATGAAAAAAGGGCCATGTATAGCCCACAGTTCTAGATAACCACCATCTCGCTATTTCCTCAAACCACACATTTCGAGCCAGCTGTTCTGTTTCTGTGCATTCAAAGCACAAACTAACTTAGCTGCTGCCTCGAAATGGAGATTTGGAACAGAAAATTTTTCAACCAAAAATTGGATGAAAAAAAGGGCCATGTATAGCCCACAGTTCTAGATACCCAACATCCCGCTATTTCCTCAAACCACACATTTCGAGCCAGCTGTTCTGTTTCTGTGCATTCAAAGCACAAACTAGCTTAGCTGCTGCCTTGATATGGAGATTGGGAACAGAAAATTTTTCAACCAAAATTGGATGAAAAAAAGGGCCATGTATTGCCCACAGTTCTAGATACCCACCATCTCGCTATTTCCTCAAACCACACATTTCGAGGCAGCTGTTCTGCTTCTGTGCATTCAAAGCACAAACTGGCTTAGCAGCTGCCTCGAAATGGAGATTGGGAACAGAAAATTTTTCAACCAAAAATTGGATGAAAAAAAGGGCCATGTATAGCCCACAGATCGAGATACCCACCATCTCGCTATTTCCTCAAACCACAAATTTCGAGCCAGCTGTTCTGTTTCTGTGCATTCAAAGTACAAACTAGCTTAGATGCTGCCTCGAAGTGGAGATTGGGAACAGAAAATTTTTCAACCAAAAATTGGATGAAAAAAAGGGCAATGTATAGCCCACAGTTCTAGATACCCACCATCTCGCTATTTTCTCAAACCACACATCTCGAGGCAGCTGTTCTGTTTCTGTGCATTCAAAGCACAAACTAGCTTAGCTGCTGCCTTGAAATGGAGATTGGGAACAGAAAATTTTTCAACCAAAATTGGATGAAAAAAAGGGCCATGTATAGCCCACAGATCGAGATACCCACCATCTCGCTATTTCCTCAAACCACAAATTTCGAGCCAGCTGTTCTGTTTCTGTGCATTGAAAGCACAAACTAGCTTAGATGCTGCCTCGAAATGGAGATTGGGAACAGAAAATTTTTCAACCAAAAATTGGATGAAAAAAGGGCCAGGTATAGCCCACAGTTCTAGATAACCACCATCTCGCTATTTCCTCAAACCACACATTTCGAGCCAGCTGTTCTGTTTCTGTGCATTCAAAGCACAAACTAGCTTAGCTGCTGCCTCGAAATGGAGATTGGGAACAGAAAATTTTTCAACCAAAAATTGGATGAAAAAAGGGCCATGTATAGCCCACAGATCGAGATACCCACCATCTCGCTATTTCCTCAAACCACAAATTTCGAGCCAGCTGTTCTGTTTCTGTGCATTCAAAGCACAAACTAGCTTAGCTGCTGCCTCGAAATGGAGATTGGGAACAGAAAATTTTTCAACCAAAATTGGATGAAAAAAAGGGCCATGTATATCCCACAGTTCTAGATACCCACCATCCCGCTATTTCCTCAAACCACACATTTCGAGGCAGCTGTTCTGTTTCTGTGCATTCAAAGTACAACCTAGCTTAGCTGCTGCCTCGAAATGGAGATTGGGAACAGAAAATTTTTCAACCAAAAATTGGGTGAAAAAAAGGGCAATGTATAGCCCACAGTTCTAGATACCCACCATCTCGCTATTTCCTCAAACCACACATTTCGAGCCAGCTGTTCTGTTTCTGTGCATTCAAAGCACAAACTATCTTAGCTGCTGCCTCGAAGTGGAGATTGGGAACAGAAAATTTTTCAACCAAAAATTGTATGAAAAAAAGGGACATGTACAGCCCACAGATCTAGAAACCCACCATCTTGCTAAATCCTCCAATCACACATTTCGGGCCAGCTTTTCTGTTTCTGTGCATTCAAAGCACAAACTAGCTTAGCTGCTGCTTCGAAATGGAAATTGGAAACAGAAAATTTTTCAACCAAAATTGGATGAAAAAAAGGGCCATGTATAGCCCACAGATCTAGATACCCAAAATCTTGCTATACTCTCCAATCCCACATTTCGAGCCAGCTGTTTCGATTCTGTGCATTCAAAGCACAAACTAGCTTAGCTGCTGCTTCGAAATGGAGATTGGGAACAGAAAATTTTTCAACCAAAATTGGATGAAAAAAAGGGCCATGTATAGCCCACAGTTCTAGATACCCACCATCTCGCTATTTCCTCAAACCACACATTTCGAGCCAGCTGTTCTGTTTCTGTGCATTCAAAGCACAAACTATCTTAGCTGCTGCCTAGAAGTGGAGATTGGGAACAGAAAATTTTTCAACCAAAAATTGTATGAAAAAAAGGGACATGTACAGCCCACAGTTCTAGATACCCACCATCTCGCTAATTCCTCAAACCACACATTTCGAGCCAGCTGTCCCGTTTCTGTGCATTCAAAGCACAAACTAGCTTAGCTGCTGCCTCGAAGTGGAGATTTGGTACAGAAAATTTTTCAACCAAAAATTGTATGAAAAAAAGGGCCATGTATAGCCCACAGTTCTAGATACCCACCATCCCGCTATTTCCTCAAACCACACATTTCGAGCCAGCTGTTCTGTTTCTGTGCATTCAAAGCACAAACTAGCTTAGCTGCTGCTTCGAAATGGAGATTGGGAACAGAAAATTTTTCAACCAAAATTGGATGAAAAAAAGGGCCATGTATAGCCCACAGTTCTAGATACCCACCATCTCGCTATTTCCTCAAACCACACATTTCGAGCCAGCTGTTCTGTTTCTGTGCATTCAAAGCACAAACTAGCTTAGCTGCTGCCTCGAAGTGGAGATTGGGAACAGAAAATTTTTCAACCAAAAATTGTATGAAAAAAAGGGACATGTACAGCCCACAGTTCTAGATACCCACCATCTCGCTAATTCCTCAAACCACACATTTCGAGCCAGCTGTTCTGTTTCTGTGCATTCAAAGCACAAACTAGCTTAGCTGCTGCCTCGAAATGGAGATTGGGAACAGAAAATTTTTCAACCAAAATTGGATGAAAAAAAGGGCCATGTATAGCCCACAGTTCTAGATACCCACCATCCCGCTATTTCCTCAAACCACACATTTCGAGCCAGCTGTTCTGTTTCTGTGCATTCAAAGCACAAACTAGCTTAGCTGCTGCCTCGAAATGGAGATTGGGAACAGAAAATTTTTCAACCAAAAATTGGATGAAAAAAAGGGCCATGTATAGCCCACAGATCTAGATACCCAAAATCTTGCTATACTCTCCAATCCCACATTTCGAGCCAGCTGTTTCGATTCTGTGCATTCAAAGCACAAACTAGCTTAGCTGCTGCTTCGAAATGCTGATTGGGAACAGAAAATTTTTCAACCAAAAATTGGATGAAAAAAGGGCCATGTATAGCCCACAGTTCTAGATAACCACCATCTCGCTATGTCCTCAAACCACACATTTCGAGGCAGCTGTTCTGTTTCTGTGCATTCAAAGCACAAACTAGCTTAGCTGCTGCCTCGAAGTGGAGATTGGGAACAGAAAATTTTTTAACCAAAAATTGTATGAAAAAAAGGGACATGTATAGCCCACAGTTCTAGATACCCACCATCCCGCTATTTCCTCAAACCACACATTTCGAGCCAGCTGTTCTGTTTCTGTGCATTCAAAGCACAAACTAGCTTAGCTGCTGCCTCGAAGTGGAGATTGGGAACAGAAAATTTTTCAACCAAAAATTGTATGAAAAAAAGGGACATGTATAGCCCACAGTTCTAGATACCCACCATCCCGCTATTTCCTCAAACCACACATTTCGAGCCAGCTGTTCTGTTTCTGTGCATTCAAAGCACAAACTAGCTTAGCTGCTGCCTCGAAATGGAGATTGGGAACAGAAAATTTTTCAACCAAAAATTGGATGAAAAAGGGCCATGTATAGCCCACAGTTCTAGATAACCACCATCTCGCTATGTCCTCAAACCACACATTTCGAGCCAGCTGTTCTGTTTCTGTGCATTCAAAGCACAAACTAGCTTAGCTGCTGCCTCGAAATGGAGATTGGGAACAGAAAATTTTTCAACCAAAAATTGGATGAAAAAAGGGCCATGTATAGCCCACAGTTCTAGATAACCACCATCTCGCTATTTCCTCAAACCACACATTTCGAGCCAGCTGTTCTGTTTCTGTGCATTCAAAGCACAAACTAGCTTAGCTGCTGCTTCGAAATGAAGATTGGGAACAGAAAATTTTTCAACCAAAAATTGGATGAAAAAAAGGGCCATGTATAGCCCACAGTTCTAGATAACCACCATCTCGCTATTTCCTCAAACCACACATTTCGAGGCAGCTGTTCTGCTTCTGTGCATTCAAAGCACAAACTGGCTTAGCTGCTGCTTCGAAATGGAGATTGGGAACAGAAAATTTTTCAACCAAAAATTGGATGAAAAAAGGGCCATGTATAGCCCACAGATCTAGAAACCCACCATCTTGCTAAATCCTCCAATCACACATTTCGGGCCAGCTTTTCTGTTTCTGTGCATTCAAATCACAAACTAGCTTAGCTGCTGCTTCGAAATGGAGATTGGGAACAGAAAATTTTTCAACCAAAAATTGGATGAAAAAAGGGCCATGTATAGCCCACAGTTCTAGATAACCACCATCTCGCTATTTCCTCAAACCACACATTTCGAGCCAGCTGTCCCGTTTCTGTGCATTCAAAGCACAAACTAGCTTAGCTGCTGCCTCGAAGTGGAGATTGGGAACAGAAAATTTTTCAACCAAAAATTATATGAAAAAAAGGGCCATGTATAGCCCACAGATCGAGATACCCACCATCTTGCTAAATCCTCCAATCACACATTTCGGGCCAGCTTTTCTGTTTCTGTGCATTCAAATCACAAACTAGCTTAGCTGCTGCTTCGAAATGGAGATTGGGAACAGAAAATTTTTCAACCAAAATTGGATGAAAAAAAGGGCCATGTATAGCCCACAGTTCTAGATACCCACCATCTCGCTATTTCCTCAAACCACACATTTCGAGCCAGCTGTCCCGTTTCTGTGCATTCAAAGCACAAACTAGCTTAGCTGCTGCCTCGAAGTGGAGATTGGGAACAGAAAATTTTTCAACCAAAAATTGTATGAAAAAAAGGGACATGTACAGCCCACAGTTCTAGATACCCACCATCTCGCTAATTCCTCAAACCACACATTTCGAGCCAGCTGTCCCGTTTCTGTGCATTCAAAGCACAAACTAGCTTAGCTGCTGCCTCGAAGTGGAGATTGGGAACAGAAAATTTTTCAACCAAAATTGGATGAAAAGAAGGGCCATGTATAGCCCACAGATCGAGATACCCACCATCTCGCTATTTTCTCAAACCACACATTTCGAGCCAGCTGTCCCGTTTCTGTGCATTCAAAGCACAAACTAACTTAGCTGCTGCTTCGAAATGGAGATTGGGAACAGAAAATTTTTCAACCAAAAATTGGATGAAAAAAGGGCCATGTATAGCCCACAGATCTAGAAACCCACCATCTTGCTAAATCCTCCAATCACACATTTCGGGCCAGCTTTTCTGTTTCTGTGCATTCAAATCACAAACTAGCTTAGCTGCTGCTTCGAAATGGAGATTGGGAACAGAAAATTTTTCAACCAAAAATTGGATGAAAAAAGGGCCATGTATAGCCCACAGTTCTAGATAACCACCATCTCGCTATTTCCTCAAACCACACATTTCGAGCCAGCTGTCCCGTTTCTGTGCATTCAAAGCACAAACTAGCTTAGCTGCTGCCTCGAAGTGGAGATTGGGAACAGAAAATTTTTCAACCAAAAATTGGATGAAAAAAAGGGCCATGTATAGCCCACAGATCTAGAAACCCACCATCTTGCTAAATCCTCCAATCACACATTTCGGGCCAGCTTTTCTGTTTCTGTGCATTCAAATCACAAACTAGCTTAGCTGCTGCTTCGAAATGGAGATTGGGAACAGAAAATTTTTCAACCAAAAATTGGATGAAAAAAGGGCCATGTATAGCCCACAGTTCTAGATACCCACCATCTCGCTATTTTCTCAAACCACACATCTCGAGGCAGCTGTTCTGTTTCTGTGCATTCAAAGCACAAACTAGCTTAGCTGCTGCCTTGAAATGGAGAGTGGGAACAGAAAATTTTTCAACAAAAATTGGATGAAAAAAGGGCCATGTATAGCCCACAGATCTAGAAACCCACCATCTTGCTAAATCCTCCAATCACACATTTCGGGCCAGCTTTTCTGTTTCTGTGCATTCAAAGCACAAACTGGCTTAGCTGCTGCCTCGAAATGGAGATTGGGAACAGAAAATTTTTCAACCAAAATTGGATGAAAAAAAGGCCCACAGTTCTAGATACCCACCATCTCGCTATTTCCTTAAACCACACATTTCGAGGCAGCTGTTCTGCTTCTGTGCATTCAAAGCACAAACTGGCTTAGCTGCTGCCTCGAAATGGAGATTGGGAACAGAAAATTTTTCAACCAAAAATTGGATGAAAAAAAGGGCTATGTATAGCCCACAGATCGAGATACCCACCATCTCGCTATTTCCTCAAACCACAAATTTCGACCCAGCTGTTCTGTTTCTGTGCATTCAAAGCACAAACTAGCTTAGATGCTGCCTCGAAGTGGAGATTGGGAACAGAGAATTTTTCAATCAAAAATTGGATGAAAAAAAGGGCCATGTATAGCCCACAGATCTAGAAACCCACCATCTTGCTAAATCCTCCAATCACACATTTCGGGCCAGCTTTTCTGTTTCTGTGCATTCAAAGCACAAACTAGCTTAGCTGCTGCTTCGAAATGGAGATTGGGAACAGAAAATTTTTCAACCAAAATTGGATGAAAAAAAGGGCCATGTATAGCCCACAGTTCTAGATACCCACCATCTCGCTATTTCCTCAAACCACACATTTCGAGGCAGCTGTTCTGCTTCTGTGCATTCAAAGCACAAACTGGCTTAGCTGCTGCCTCGAAATGGAGATTGGGAACAGAAAATTTTTTAACCAAAAATTGGATGAAAAAAAGGGCCATGTATAGCCCACAGTTCTAGATACCCACCATCCCGCTATTTCCTCAAACCACACATTTCGAGGCAGCTGTTCTGTTTCTGTGCATTCAAAGCACAAACTAGCTTAGCTGCTGCCTCGAAATGGAGATTGGGAACAGAAAATTTTTCAACCAAAAATTGGATGAAAAAAAGGGCCATGTATAGCCCACAGTTCTAGATACCCACCATCTCGCTATTTCCTCAAACCACACATTTCGAGGCAGCTGTTCTGCTTCTGTGCATTCAAAGCACAAACTGGCTTAGCTGCTGCTTCGAAATGGAGATTGGGAACAGAAAATTTTTCAACCAAAAATTGGATGAAAAAAGGGCCATGTATAGCCCACAGATCTAGAAACCCACCATCTCGCTAATTCCTCAAACCACACATTTCGAGGCAGCTGTTCTGTTTCTGTGCATTCAAAGCACAAACTAGCTTAGCTGCTGCCTCGAAGTGGTGATTGGGAACAGAAAATTTTTCAACCAAGAATTGTATGAAAAAAAGGGACATGTACAGCCCACAGTTCTAGATACCCACCATCTCGCTAATTCCTCAAACCACACATTTCGAGCCAGCTGTCCCGTTTCTGTGCATTCAAAGCACAAACTAGCTTAGATGCTGCCTCGAAGTGGAGATTGGGAACAGAAAATTTTTCAACCAAAAATTGGATGAAAAAAAGGGCAATGTATAGCCCACAGATCGAGATACCCACCATCTCGCTATTTCCTCAAACCACACATTTCGAGGCAGCTGTTCTGCTTCTGTGCATTCAAAGCACAAACTGGCTTAGCTGCTGCCTCGAAATGGAGATTGGAAACAGAAAATTTTTCAACCAAAAATTATATGAAAAAAAGGGCCATGTATAGCCCACAGATCTAGATACCCAAAATCTTGCTATACTCTCCAATCCCACATTTCGAGGCAGCTGTTCTGCTTCTGTGCATTCAAAGCACAAACTGGCTTAGCTGCTGCCTCGAAATGGAGATTGGGAACAGAAAATTTTTCAACCAAAAATTGGATGAAAAAAAGGGCCATGTATAGCCCACAGATCGAGATACCCACCATCTCGCTATTTTCTCAAACCACACATCTCGAGGCAGCTGTTCTGTTTCTGTGCATTCAAAGCACAAACTAGCTTAGCTGCTGCCTTGAAATGGAGATTGGGAACAGAAAATTTTTCAACCAAAATTGGATGAAAAAAGGGCCATGTATAGCCCACAGATCGAGATACCCACCATCTCGCTATTTCCTCAAACCACACATTTCGAGGCAGCTGTTCTGCTTCTGTGCATTCAAAGCACAAACTGGCTTAGCTGCTGCCTCGAAATGGAGATTGGGAACAGAAAATTTTTCAACCAAAAATTGGATGAAAAAAAGGGCCATGTATAGCCCACAGATCTAGAAACCCACCATCTTGCTAAATCCTCCAATCACACATTTCGGGCCAGCTTTTCTGTTTCTGTGCATTCAAAGCACAAACTAGCTTAGATGCTGCCTCGAAGTGGAGATTGGGAACAGAAAATTTTTCAACCAAAAATTGTATGAAAAAAAGGGACATGTACAGCCCACAGTTCTAGATACCCACCATCCCGCTAATTCCTCAAACCACACATTTCGAGCCAGCTGTCCCGTTTCTGTGCATTCAAAGCACAAACTAGCTTAGCTGCTGCCTCGAAGTGGAGATTGGGAACAGAAAATTTTTCAACCAAAATTGGATGAAAAAAAGGGACATGTACAGCCCACAGTTCTAGATACCCACCATCTCGCTATTTCCTCAAACCACAAATTTCGAGCCAGCTGTTCTGTTTCTGTGCATTCAAAGCACAAACTAGCTTAGATGCTGCCTCGAAGTGGAGATTGGGAACAGAAAATTTTTCAACCAAAAATTGGATGAAAAAAAGGGCAATGTATAGCCCACAGTTCTAGATACCCACCATCTCGCTATTTTCTCAAACCACACATTTCGAGCCAGCTGTCCCGTTTCTGTGCATTCAAAGCACAAACTAGCTTAGCTGCTGCCTCGAAGTGGAGATTGGGAACAGAAAATTTTTCAACCAAAAATTGGATGAAGAAAAGGGCAATGTATAGCCCACAGTTCTAGATACCCACCATCTCGCTATTTCCTCAAACCACACATCTCGAGGCAGCTGTTCTGTTTCTGTGCATTCAAAGCACAAACTAGCTTAGCTGCTGCCTTGAAATGGAGATTGGAAACAGAAAATTTTTCAACCAAAAATTATATGAAAAAAAGGGCCATATATAGCCCACAGATCGAGATACCCACCATCTTGCTAAATCCTCCAATCACACATTTCGGGCCAGCTTTTCTGTTTCTGTGCATTCAAATCACAAACTAGCTTAGCTGCTGCTTCGAAATGGAGATTGGGAACAGAAAATTTTTCAACCAAAATTGGATGAAAAAAAGGGCCATGTATAGCCCACAGATCTAGAAACCCACCATCTTGCTAAATCCTCCAATCACACATTTCGAGCCAGCTGTCCCGTTTCTGTGCATTCAAAGCACAAACTAGCTTAGCTGCTGCTTCGAAATGGAGATTGGAAACAGAAAATTTTTCAAACAAAAATTATATGAAAAAAAGGGCCATGTATAGCCCACAGATCGAGATACCCACCATCTTGCTAAATCCTCCAATCACACATTTCGGGCCAGCTTTTCTGTTTCTGTGCATTCAAATCACAAACTAGCTTAGCTGCTGCTTCGAAATGGAGATTGGGAACAGAAAATTTTTCAACCGAAATTGGATGAAAAAAAGGGCCATGTATAGCCCACAGTTCTAGATACCCACCATCTCGCTATTTCCTCAAACCACACATTTCGAGCCAGCTGTCCCGTTTCTGTGCATTCAAAGCACAAACTAGCTTAGCTGCTGCCTCGAAGTGGAGATTGGGAACAGAAAATTTTTCAACCAAAAATTGTATGAAAAAAAGGGACATGTATAGCCCACAGATCTAGAAACCCACCATCTTGCTAAATCCTCCAATCACACATTTCGAGCCAGCTGTCCCGTTTCTGTGCATTCAAAGCACAAACTAGCTTAGCTGCTGCTTCGAAATGGAGATTGGAAACAGAAAATTTTTCAACCAAAAATTATATGAAAAAAAGGGCCATATATAGCCCACAGATCGAGATACCCACCATCTTGCTAAATCCTCCAATCACACATTTCGGGCCAGCTTTTCTGTTTCTGTGCATTCAAATCACAAACTAGCTTAGCTGCTGCTTCGAAATGGAGATTGGGAACAGAAAATTTTTCAACCAAAAATTGGATGAAAAAAGGGCCATGTATAGCCCACAGTTCTAGATAACCACCATCTCGCTATTTCCTCAAACCACACATTTCGAGCCAGCTGTCCCGTTTCTGTGCATTCAAAGCACAAACTAGCTTAGCTGCTGCCTCGAAGTGGAGATTGGGAACAGAAAATTTTTCAACCAAAAATTATATGAAAAAAAGGGCCATGTATAGCCCACAGATCGAGATACCCACCATCTTGCTAAATCCTCCAATCACACATTTCGGGCCAGCTTTTCTGTTTCTGTGCATTCAAATCACAAACTAGCTTAGCTGCTGCTTCGAAATGGAGATTGGGAACAGAAAATTTTTCAACCAAAATTGGATGAAAAAAAGGGCCATGTATAGCCCACAGTTCTAGATACCCACCATCTCGCTATTTCCTCAAACCACACATTTCGAGCCAGCTGTCCCGTTTCTGTGCATTCAAAGCACAAACTAGCTTAGCTGCTGCCTCGAAGTGGAGATTGGGAACAGAAAATTTTTCAACCAAAAATTGTATGAAAAAAAGGGACATGTACAGCCCACAGTTCTAGATACCCACCATCTCGCTAATTCCTCAAACCACACATTTCGAGCCAGCTGTCCCGTTTCTGTGCATTCAAAGCACAAACTAGCTTAGCTGCTGCCTCGAAATGGAGATTGGGAACAGAAAATTTTTCAACCAAAAATTGGATGAAAAAAAGGGCAATGTATTGCCCACAGTTCTAGATACCCACCATCTCGCTATTTCCTCAAACCACACATTTCGAGGCAGCTGTTCTGCTTCTGTGCATTCAAAGCACAAACTGGCTTAGCTGCTGCCTCGAAATGGAGATTGGGAACAGAAAATTTTTCAACCAAAAATTGGATGAAAAAAAGGGCCATGTATAGCCCACAGATCGAGATACCCACCATCTCGCTATTTCCTCAAACCACACATTTCGAGGCAGCTGCTCTGCTTCTGTGCATTCAAAGCACAAACTGGCTTAGCTGCTGCCTCGAAATGGAGATTGGGAACAGAAAATTTTTCAACCAAAAATTGGATGAAAAAAAGGGCAATGTATAGCCCACAGTTCTAGATACCCACCATCTCGCTATTTCCTCAAACCACACATTTCGAGGCAGCTGTTCTGCTTCTGTGCATTCAAAGCACAAACTGGCTTAGCTGCTGCCTCGAAATGGAGATTGGGAACAGAAAATTTTTCAACCAAAATTGGATGAAAAAAAGGGCCATGTATAGCCCACAGTTCTAGATACCCACCATCTCGCTATTTCCTCAAACCACACATTTCGGGCCAGCTTTTCTGTTTCTGTGCATTCAAAGCACAAACTAGCTTAGCTGCTGCTTCGAAATGGAGATTGGGAACAGAAAATTTTTCAACCAAAAATTGTATGAAAAAAAGGGACATGTACAGCCCACAGTTCTAGATACCCACCATCTCGCTATTTCCTCAAACCACACATTTCGAGGCAGCTGTTCTGCTTCTGTGCATTCAAAGCACAAACTGGCTTAGCTGCTGCCTCGAAATGGAGATTGGGAACAGAAAATTTTTCAACCAAAAATTGGATGAAAAAAAGGGCAATGTACAGCCCACAGTTCTAGATACCCACCATCTCGCTAATTCCTCAAACCACACATTTCGAGCCAGCTGTCCCGTTTCTGTGCATTCAAAGCACAAACTAGCTTAGCTGCTGCCTCGAAATGGAGATTGGGAACAGAAAATTTTTTAACCAAAAATTGGATGAAAAAAAGGGCCATGTATAGCCCACAGTTCTAGATACCCACCATCCCGCTATTTCCTCAAACCACACATTTCGAGGCAGCTGTTCTGTTTCTGTGCATTCAAAGCACAAACTAGCTTAGCTGCTGCCTCGAAATGGAGATTGGGAACAGAAAATTTTTCAACCAAAAATTGGATGAAAAAAAGGGCCATGTATAGCCCACAGTTCTAGATACCCACCATCTCGCTATTTCCTCAAACCACACATTTCGAGGCAGCTGTTCTGCTTCTGTGCATTCAAAGCACAAACTGGCTTAGCTGCTGCTTCGAAATGGAGATTGGGAACAGAAAATTTTTCAACCAAAAATTGGATGAAAAAAGGGCCATGTATAGCCCACAGATCTAGAAACCTACCATCTCGCTAATTCCTCAAACCACACATTTCGAGGCAGCTGTTCTGTTTCTGTGCATTCAAAGCACAAACTAGCTTAGCTGCTGCCTCGAAGTGGTGATTGGGAACAGAAAATTTTTCAACCAAAAATTGTATGAAAAAAAGGGACATGTACAGCCCACAGTTCTAGATACCCACCATCTCGCTAATTCCTCAAACCACACATTTCGAGCCAGCTGTCCCGTTTCTGTGCATTCAAAGCACAAACTGGCTTAGCTGCTGCTTCGAAATGGAGATTGGGAACAGAAAATTTTTCAACCAAAAATTGGATGAAAAAAGGGCCATGTATAGCCCACAGATCTAGAAACCTACCATCTCGCTAATTCCTCAAACCACACATTTCGAGGCAGCTGTTCTGTTTCTGTGCATTCAAAGCACAAACTAGCTTAGCTGCTGCCTCGAAGTGGTGATTGGGAACAGAAAATTTTTCAACCAAAAATTGTATGAAAAAAAGGGACATGTACAGCCCACAGTTCTAGATACCCACCATCTCGCTATTTCCTCAAACCACACATTTCGAGGCAGCTGTTCTGCTTCTGTGCATTCAAAGCACAAACTGGCTTAGCTGCTGCTTCGAAATGGAGATTGGGAACAGAAAATTTTTCAACCAAAAATTGGATGAAAAAAGGGCCATGTATAGCCCACAGATCTAGAAACCTACCATCTCGCTAATTCCTCAAACCACACATTTCGAGGCAGCTGTTCTGTTTCTGTGCATTCAAAGCACAAACTAGCTTAGCTGCTGCCTCGAAGTGGTGATTGGGAACAGAAAATTTTTCAACCAAAAATTATATGAAAAAAAGGGCCATGTATAGCCCACAGATCTAGATACCCAAAATCTTGCTATACTCTCCAATCCCACATTTCGAGGCAGCTGTTCTGCTTCTGTGCATTCAAAGCACAAACTGGCTTAGCTGCTGCCTCGAAATGGAGATTGGGAACAGAAAATTTTTCAACCAAAAATTGGATGAAAAAAAGGGCCATGTATAGCCCACAGATCGAGATACCCACCATCTCGCTATTTTCTCAAACCACACATCTCGAGGCAGCTGTTCTGTTTCTGTGCATTCAAAGCACAAACTAGCTTAGCTGCTGCCTTGAAATGGAGATTGGGAACAGAAAATTTTTCAACCAAAATTGGATGAAAAAAGGGCCATGTATAGCCCACAGATCGAGATACCCACCATCTCGCTATTTCCTCAAACCACACATTTCGAGGCAGCTGTTCTGCTTCTGTGCATTCAAAGCACAAACTGGCTTAGCTGCTGCCTCGAAGTGGAGATTGGGAACAGAAAATTTTTCAACCAAAAATTGTATGAAAAAAAGGGACATGTACAGCCCACAGTTCTAGATACCCACCATCCCGCTAATTCCTCAAACCACACATTTCGAGCCAGCTGTCCCGTTTCTGTGCATTCAAAGCACAAACTAGCTTAGCTGCTGCCTCGAAGTGGAGATTGGGAACAGAAAATTTTTCAACCAAAATTGGATGAAAAAAAGGGACATGTACAGCCCACAGTTCTAGATACCCACCATCTCGCTATTTCCTCAAACCACAAATTTCGAGCCAGCTGTTCTGTTTCTGTGCATTCAAAGCACAAACTAGCTTAGATGCTGCCTCGAAGTGGAGATTGGGAACAGAAAATTTTTCAACCAAAAATTGGATGAAAAAAAGGGCAATGTATAGCCCACAGTTCTAGATACCCACCATCTCGCTATTTTCTCAAACCACACATTTCGAGCCAGCTGTCCCGTTTCTGTGCATTCAAAGCACAAACTAGCTTAGCTGCTGCCTCGAAGTGGAGATTGGGAACAGAAAATTTTTCAACCAAAAATTGGATGAAAAAAAGGGCAATGTATAGCCCACAGTTCTAGATACCCACCATCTCGCTATTTCCTCAAACCACACATCTCGAGGCAGCTGTTCTGTTTCTGTGCATTCAAAGCACAAACTAGCTTAGCTGCTGCCTTGAAGTGGAGATTGGGAACAGAAAATTTTTCAACCAAAATTGGATGAAAAAAAGGGCCATGTATAGCCCACAGATCTAGAAACCCACCATCTTGCTAAATCCTCCAATCACACATTTCGAGCCAGCTGTCCCGTTTCTGTGCATTCAAAGCACAAACTAGCTTAGCTGCTGCTTCGAAATGGAGATTGGAAACAGAAAATTTTTCAAACAAAAATTATATGAAAAAAAGGGCCATGTATAGCCCACAGATCGAGATACCCACCATCTTGCTAAATCCTCCAATCACACATTTCGGGCCAGCTTTTCTGTTTCTGTGCATTCAAATCACAAACTAGCTTAGCTGCTGCTTCGAAATGGAGATTGGGAACAGAAAATTTTTCAACCAAAATTGGATGAAAAAAAGGGCCATGTATAGCCCACAGTTCTAGATACCCACCATCTCGCTATTTCCTCAAACCACACATTTCGAGCCAGCTGTCCCGTTTCTGTGCATTCAAAGCACAAACTAGCTTAGCTGCTGCCTCGAAGTGGAGATTGGGAACAGAAAATTTTTCAACCAAAAATTGTATGAAAAAAAGGGACATGTATAGCCCACAGATCTAGAAACCCACCATCTTGCTAAATCCTCCAATCACACATTTCGAGCCAGCTGTCCCGTTTCTGTGCATTCAAAGCACAAACTAGCTTAGCTGCTGCTTCGAAATGGAGATTGGAAACAGAAAATTTTTCACCCAAAAATTATATGAAAAAAAGGGCCATGTATAGCCCACAGATCGAGATACCCACCATCTTGCTAAATCCTCCAATCACACATTTCGGGCCAGCTTTTCTGTTTCTGTGCATTCAAATCACAAACTAGCTTAGCTGCTGCTTCGAAATGGAGATTGGGAACAGAAAATTTTTCAACCAAAAATTGGATGAAAAAAGGGCCATGTATAGCCCACAGTTCTAGATAACCACCATCTCGCTATTTCCTCAAACCACACATTTCGAGCCAGCTGTCCCGTTTCTGTGCATTCAAAGCACAAACTAGCTTAGCTGCTGCCTCGAAGTGGAGATTGGGAACAGAAAATTTTTCAACCAAAAATTATATGAAAAAAAGGGCCATGTATAGGCCACAGATCGAGATACCCACCATCTTGCTAAATCCTCCAATCACACATTTCGGGCCAGCTTTTCTGTTTCTGTGCATTCAAATCACAAACTAGCTTAGCTGCTGCTTCGAAATGGAGATTGGGAACAGAAAATTTTTCAACCAAAAATTGGGTGAAAAAAGCCGCGATAGGACAGACGCAATAATATGCTCAACTTAATTGGCATTCCTTTTACCAGGACTTTCTCGGCTATAATGGATATGATACGAACGTCTACCATGGAAACCGAGTGAGCTCAAATGACGATTAAAGAATTCTTTTAAAAAAAAAAACAATCTTGAAATTCAGAAACTTATAGACATGTTGGGTCCTGGCTCATATAATCCTCCAACCAATTCAAGCTTCTTATGAAACTTAGTAGTCTCTTAAGCTCCCTAAGTTTCGTTTTCTTTGGTAGGAGAAAGCAGGTACAGTGCAAATTTCTGCAACTTCTGCAAAAATTGTTTAAGACACACCAAGCCTAGTTCCGTACTAGAGAAAATGGTCATCAGATCTGCTGCTGAAGTTCATGCCGAGTTATTGCATGAGCAAAAAAGAAGATAACCAAATAGATTTCGTACATAATGTTAACGAGAGATACATGGGACATTACGAACTGCATCATAAAATGAGGGCGAGATCCAAACACCAAAGGCTCACGAGAGATTAAACCTTAGATCTTAAGACGTAGGAGACATGATGTCAAAACATTCCCTATGAAGCAGTGCTTGGAGTAGAAAAGAGCTTGGAGATGAAAAAGTGGATATTTCATGAACAGCTTGTGGGTTATTTTCATTCCAAATCCGAATATTTAATCTATTGAATTAGGTATCAATTGAACCAGAAAAAGGCGTAAAAATAACGATCATTTAGCTTTAATTCTTATACCAATTAAATCGTGTTAGGTTAGGAGCAGTCCAGCGATGTCATTACCTCACAAAACCAGTCCACTGGGCACCAAGATCATGCAACAGTCTATGTCGATGAAATAACAGAGCAAGTGGTTCTAAATTCATTCCCTAGACAGCACTTAAAATTTATTTCAGAGGTAGAACCTTCTCTTCCGAGCGTCTGACAAACACCCGAGAGAATAACTCTCATGAAAAAGCTTCTCAAATAACAAATTGCCCCTCGGTCACGTAGAATTATGACAAAATCGTTCAATTCCACAGCTCGTCAAACTGACTTTGTTACTCGACCGAAGAGTATGCAGTAAAAATTATCGTTCTCACCGTTTATTTATATCCCACAGCCCTAGAGTATGTTAGGGAAATGCTGTATCCGTTGAATTCAAAATCACACAAGTCGTAGATACTTTATGATTCAGGGACAATGCTCGACTTGTCATAGGACCCATACCCAACGTATGAAAGCCACACTGGTTCAATCACAACAATGAATAGTGTCATGTGTCAGTGGGAACAGTATGTTCTATGAATGCATGATTGAAGCACATTTTATACAAACAATGCCAAACCAATTAAAAAACTGCAACCCATCGACAATCCGCCATGACATCAACATCAATAAACAATCAGGCATCATCCTTGAACACGAAAATGGTATCGTTTCCATTCAAAATGTCATATTTACAATCGTCCTACAGAATACACTCTGTTGTGCATTTAACCCACTTTCTGTGGAAATATAAAAATGACGGAAGAACCACAACACAAATATAGGCACGGATGTTTATCTCTTAATGAGTACCCGTACCCGTATCCCCTCCTCGTTCCGGTTCTCTTTTTTTAGGTCACTTTCGCTTACGAATGCAAACAATGAGATAAATTGAAACTGACACAGGAATCGGGGTGAGCGAGTGAGATTTTTGTCGATGACAATCTCACAGTTCAGGTCATCTTCACACAATCCAAGGTTATCAGCTTCAGGATGGGAGTTCTGAGAAGGCGACAGGCCTTCTCAAATGACTGATGATCATCCAAAGGGAATTTATGATCAAGGAATCGCCAGTCAATGGCTGTTTGAATGACATAAGAGATCAGGTGGTATGGTCCTTCCCTTGCCATCTGTCATCGTTTGTTGAATCCTCTTGAATTATGAACATCAATTCGTGTCTCACTCATCGTGTGTTGTCAAAAATGAGCACACTATGTCAACAGTTGCGAATATCTTCGCGTAGCACTTGAACAAATTCGCAAATATACTTTTGCCATCAACAGTCGTTGTGTAAAGTTTAATTTTTTTGTTTTGGTTTTGCGAATTTGTTGCTACTGAAAGGCGTTTCAGTATTCGCATCTCACATTCATCACAATATGTCACATCATTCAGCAGTGTAGCACCGCACGTAAGGTGGCCAAAAATAAATTGACACTCGAAAATGGGAAAAATTGTTCATAAAATTGAAGGAAAAACACTAACCACGACAACCAAGATGCCATTCGGTTTGTGGGGGAGCTAAGGTGACTGACTGAGTCAGCAGCAGAACGACTGTGGTTTTTGGCGAAAGCGTGGGGTGAACGATTTTGTTTTTTAATTTACTATACACACTTCGTTTGTTTTTATTTTGTTGCTTACGTAGCGCAATAGATTAGTTGCACTGCTGATGATAGCCGCAGAGTCAAGGCCAGAAAGGATTTAGAACAACATGCAGGCTGAGCTTTTTATGACACGTCGGCCGTTAAATAACAACACAAACAGTGGGGGCGTTAGATTTTAATTTATTACTTTTATTAAGTCCGCTTGACATTAATAATGCTAAATAAAATATCTAAGTGATCTAATACACGATGACATTTGAATGAGACGCATTTAGCGAGTTAGTGCTAAACGAAATCACTTTTATGGGAGATGATGTGATTATAATGAAAATGCGATAATAACGTGAGAACAATTCTATGTATAACTCTGAAGGTTCAATTCAGATCCGTTACCATTTGTTTTCGATGGCGCCACAGCGAGAGGTGAACCCCAATAAGTCTATCAAGTCGACTCGATTCTTCTCTGGTTATCTTCAATCTTTCTTTATCATCCTGCCTCACTGGGATGGAATCGGTCGCTGTTCATCAAATCTGAGTCGCACCTTGAACCCTATAAGTACTCTTTTAGAACACCAATTCGAGGCAAATGAAAAAAAAAATCCCTTTCTGGAAGGAACATCTCCAACAGTTCAGGGCAAAACCAGAAAATTATTCAATAGAACCCAAAATAATTGCAAATGGTGGCAATAAAGAGAAGCTCTAACCGAAGAAATCCCTTCAGTTAACAAGGCAAACGAAAACTTGGAGGACACACTATAAAGGAATCGAAATCTTTTCAATGGCTTGCCCCCAAAAGAGGTCCTCCAAAACCTGGTTTACTTAGAGAACAGCCACCATAAAGAAATATACGTGTTATACACCAGCTTTACAAGCCATCGTTGGCCTCACATCCGTAGAAGTTTTCATTAGGAAGACGTCTGCTAGATGCGCTATCAAGTTGCAACTAAAATACAAGTTTAAGGAAGCTGACCATGTGGGACCCACAAAGAGACATGTTCTGCTCTATCCCCGACGTTATGGTCAGGGAATACTGTTTCGGTAGGCTATTTGAGGTTAAAATATTAAACCGTGCAGACTGGTCTAATGTTGATCCAACACTGGGCCCTAGAAGTCTGATCTGGTTCGCTGACGGATCAAAATTGGACTCTGGAGTGGGTGCTGGTGTTTTTGGACGCAAAACGAAAGTCTCGAGACCTATGGAAATGTGTCCGACGGTATTTCAAGCTGAAATCCATGCCATTAAAGTTTGCGCTAGGTTAAACCTTAGTAAGGGCATCAAGAGCGCGAAGATCTATATCCTTTCAGATAGACAAGCAGCGCTTTGAACGCTGTCGTCCAATATAGTCGCCTCCATAACAATTAAATGCTATTAGGATGCAAATGAATCTCTTGCTAGATACAAGAGTGCGGTACTTGGTTGGATTCCAGTTCATCACGGGCAAAGAATCTGCAGATGAACTAGCCAGAGTTGGTTCAGAATCTGTGTCAACTGGGCTGGCGGCACATCGCTGATTAACGTATGGAAACACAAACTTCGTCTAACTCACTGGCAAAATGTCCCGGGGTTACGACAGACCAAAAGATTAATCAAGCCTGCATTGCCCTGAAAAATTTTACACTATCGTCTTCTTTCTTCTTTTAAAGAAAATTGAGCTCACCGGAAAGACAAGTTAAAATGTCAAATAAATCGCAGCTAAGTTCACCGAGGAAACTTATTGGTTTCTGCTGGAGGTTTGCCTATATATATGAGGCTACTAGCCTTAAGTTTTTGACGCTTTAAACCCACTTTACGTTCCATTCGTATAAGTTGGATTCAGCTGCAAGGACATAAGTCCACAATTGTGCTAAGGACTTAAGTATGTGCCACCATTGTGGAACCTATTGGGTATTAGGTGAGTTGGCTATCCCTTGCTTACGGTACCATCCCCTTGTACCAGAAAAGATCCATTGAGCTACCACAGAAGCAATTCGCCTCCCTTACTTCTGGAACCTTTTCGATTTATGGACGAAATTTCAAATATTTTTGATATCCGAATCGGCAATATCTGCAAGCTTTCTTGATGATGATAATGCATGGCAGCTGCAGAGATGGTGATTCTTCCTCATCTTCATCCAAATCATCATCCGACAAAAGTCGTTGCTTAGAATTTCAAGCCTTATGTGGCGGCGCCTACATCTCAGAAATCTAACTAGAGTACCTATGCCTGGTCTGCGGATAGGTAGAAAATTATTGTGCTTCGTCTGCTTTAGGACAAAAGTTCCCAATTTTGCTGTCAAAAATGTGACATAAGTTCATAATTGTTGGGAACTCCACGGTTTTGTTTCTATCTTGGACTAGCTATGATATTCTCCAGCGGTCTTGCAATCTCTTTTTAGCATGCATTCGAACTCTGAGAAGTGTGCCATCTAAAATTAGTCTTAAATCTTGTAATCACCTGCGTTATTGCCATCTACGAACCTTCAGGAGTTGGTCTTTTCCTCAATCAAGTCCAAATACCCTATAGAGTTCGAAAGCTATTTTCTATAGGATCTGGTCATCTCGCTCAGAATCCTTGATTAGACAAAGCTGTGCAGCGACTTTTATTTGGTGCATTGCACAACTTGGTGTTCATTTCTGTCTAACATAGTTCATTCCAGTTTAAAGCCTAGCTCCCGCAATGAGATATCGTAAGTCTCAAACCCCTAAAAATGATTTCCAACTTCAGAGTACCAATGCAATGCAGTCAATTTGAGAATACTCAAATATTTACGACTAAATCGAGAACTGGGTCACCTAAAGAGCTCATAACTGATGCAAATTTATAGCCGCAGGACCAAAAGAAAAACGAATTCATATCCATCCAGTAGGCACTAATGTATGCACAACTCTGGGTAACTTATGAACACGAATATAAAATTAATCGACCAACTCCTGATGACTGACTGAAATTGGTTGGAATTCCATCGTACAAGACCGCAGAACACATGTCTGCACATTGAGATCGTTAAATGTTTAAATTGTCTCTACACAGCCCTCGTTAAGATACATTTCAATGTCCTTGTGTCGCTCGCATAAACTTCTGTGAACTTTTGTCCAAAAAATTAATTTATTTATGGTTTTTTTGTATCCATCGCCATTGGGCCAATCCAAGAAAAACTACATTTTATCGTTGCAGCTTAAGTATCAACCCAAACAATTAGCAATATTCTGGTCACCCAGCGAATCCTCACCGCTGACGCTGGAGTTTATTATGATGACCGCTGCTGTCCAGTATGTGAGCTCTTAATTTATGCCCTTGACACAGAAAACCAAACAAAAGGATCTCACAGTTTGCTGTGAAAACTGATATCATTGTCTAAATTTAGAACATTACGTTTGTCAGGATTGGGACGCCTGTCCAAGGGTCAATTCAATACCGCGCCACCTAACAAGCTTCCAATGTCGCAAATAATATGCTGCCGTTGCATCTGATAAAGCGGGGAAGCGATATTTGTTCAACATGTCGTCATAGGACGCCCCCACTTTACCCAGACCTACAAGAACACAGAGAGCGGAGCTCCAAAAGCCCACAAATCACTTTTTTGTGTTTGTTTTTGAAGGCAGCTACCGTCAGTGTCGTTCCCGATGTGTATTCTATACTCCGTGCAACTGCGGGGATACCGCACATTGTATCTGTGAAAGAAAAAGATTCTCCCCCCGAATGCAGTGGGGGTAGCGCGTCTACAACGGCGACGAACGACGACGACGACGACGACGATTGTTGGTGGCATTGTGACCGTAGACGGGACGTATGCAGCAAAGTTACGTTTACGTTCTTCTTCTTCTTCTACTCTGCTCATGTAGTTTTTTTTTTTTTTGTTTTTTTTTTGCATTTTTTGTTGATGTTGCTGCTGCTGTTGTGGTTGTTGTTATTTATTTTTTTTTTGTTGGCGATCTAGCCAACTACTGACGTTTGGTGCTTCCACCATAATCAATGCGATCAGTTTGTTGTGCGGCTTGAATCGATGTGGTAGCTTTGCGAATCGAATCCTTGTTTTGGTGTAGTATCGCGTATGTGCTTGCAGTACGCGTTCGAGGTGATTTCAGAGCTATAGATACTCAAAAACGTCTTACAGATACTCTATGTGATAGTGATCGATCGAGACGGAATTAAAGGATATTATTCAGGTGAGCGATTTTGATGAACAAAATTCTTTTGGTTTTGGATTTTCTGCATCCCTTAGCTTGGCATTGTGTTAATGGGACACCGAGATAGTGTGCCAGATGATATGGAATCAAAGTTATGGGCAAAGATACTCGTAGGTTGTCTCGTATGTAACGGAATACGAAGCGAAGATATTTTGTGGTTACAACATGACAGTGGAGATATGTATCTCAGAAAGTTTTGTATCTGAATTGTAGTTCTATTCTCTGTTTGAGAATTCCGTGGATTGAATTTCGTTGCATCAATCAAAATGTAACGGTTGCATTATTTAAAGTCGACTACGATGTGTTTATTATTATTTTTCTTTTTTTTTTTTTTTTTGCTTATTTGTATTTATAGAAATGGTTGTAAATAATGCTATCTAGCATCGACCACAACTCGAGTTATGTACACGTGTCTTGTCAATCAGAGAGTGGGGTAGATACAAACGATTGTTGCTTCTTGACTGCATACTTGAGAGATCGATAAAATTGGTGCGCTACCAGGAAATATCGAATTGTGGTGCAGTTAGTGTGAATTATTTGTCATGTTTGCTGTCAGACAAGGTACAGTTCAGGATGGCCATTTACTGACCCCACGTTGAAAACTATCGCCGCGTATCCTTCAGTTTTCATGACAGTCGGTGGCAAAGGTGAATAGTAAAAGCCTTTGTATGATCTGCAAGCTTGAGTGGACATCAAAATTTGTCTATCACTTGTGGATCATTTGCAATCGTTAAATCGTCAAGTTTACGATATAACCCTTCACCTACTGCAGTTTTATTGAACGGATTAGAAAAGACTCTGTCCAAGAACCGATTCATCTGGCTCAGTACGACTGTTTAGAACGTATTACTCAGGCGTGACTATTAGTTATTCTCTACTTCTGTACTTCACCTGGTTGTTTAACCTTTTCTGAACGATTATAGCTCCTATTAGACTTGAAATATTTCATTACTTCATTGAGGTAAGATCCTTAGACAATTAAGGAAAGAAATCATTGGAGTTTACCGGCTGAGAACTCTAAACGATCCGCTTTAAATAGGTCAAGTGCATGGCAATGGTGTAGTGGTTATTTGGTCGGTTGATGGTTCAAATAATGAATGGCTCTTGGCCTTACAAGATCCCTTGAGCACAAAAGACTGACATACTATCATGTAGTTCTCAATCACACAACCAAGGATTTAATTCGCAGTACTCAACGATCATGATTGTGGTTATTCTTGTTTCTAGAAGTCATGTCTCCGCGGGGTCTTTAGAAAGCCGTGTTTAAACAGACTTCATCATAACATGACTAGTAAGTCAGAAATTAGAGAGACTTTTTCCAAAGGAAACTTTTTAGACAATTGCATCGGGAAATATTTTTCATTTCCCCGGATAGCATAGCCTTTTAGGGGAATATGTACGGTTGCGTTGCGATTTCTAAGCAACAGTCGCATAGTTTTTCCACTCTCTGTTCTTAGTGTACAATTTCTTTAGGGCAATCGACGACTGACGGCAAAAGTACATACTTAGTGCTCAGCAAGCAAGCTTTAAACTATTGGCTAATGTTCATATCATAATCTTCTCATACTTCTCGGTTTCGCTGGAAATTTGGGAGTCAGTGGGACAACTTTACACTGTAGATTGGCGATATGAGAATCTTGTTTGATCTTGGCCGCACCTGTATCGTATATTCTACACCATTCTTCAAATTTTGATCGACAGCGAACAATCCAGTCATCCATTCATTTTGTATATCAGGATCGCCTTCTTACAACGAATTTTCTTTTACCTCCTTAATCGACTCAAGACGAATCTCACGAAGTGGTAATTTGAGTTTCAGAAATAGAAAAAATCACAGGGTGGCATATCTGGAGGATACGATACACATCGATGCCTGTTGTCTTGTTTGCATGTTATACTCATAAATCCAAATCTCGTCCACTGTGATGATGTGCTTCTTAAATTAACGAGAATTCAGCTCTTTTGGAACAAAGTGTGCTACGTCGTGTCTCATGGACAAAACATCACCTAAAATGCACTAAACTGATCCGTGAGAGATAAATAGTTCTTGTGGAAGCTCTCTCACTAAGTTGATGTGTTAGCTACAGTAACTGCCATTGCAGATCGTCACAGATGAGCCACGTTTTCAACAACGTCGTGGTCCTCAATATTGCTAAGTCTTCGTCGGTTATCGATGGTTAATGTCAGCAAACTACTCATCAGATCGTGCTCAAACTCAGGATTAAAATAAATGACAGATGTACATAGGACGCGGGGCGTTTGAATGACACAGTCCCGCTCATAGTTTAACTGAATGTATTTCCATATCAGTGGACTTAAAACAAATTGTTTTTCTGGGGATCAATGAAGGCCTATCATAGGCTTTTGTCAACATTTTTACCGGTTGCCAAGCAGCTTACAAATTCCGGGAATCTGTTACCCTTAACTCTAAAGCTGTACTTAAATTGTCCGCCTTAGTGAATTAGCTTAACAATTCACAATTGACCATTTTTGGGCGCCGGTTCAGAAAGACTCACCTGACAGGTTAATACGATACCAATTCCACGAGAATCACGTCTAGCCCCGCACTAGGATCAAACTAATGTTTTAATATCCCCAACAAGACCCAATGGAAATAGACAGTGCGTTCTTACAAAAGACATCCCCAAAGGCTGTATAAACTAGGCTTGTGAATTTTAGTTCAGTTCAGAAAGTTTGCTGTACTAGTTCGTTCTTTCAGTTCATTTAGTTCAGTTCAGTTCACTGTTCAGAAAAATTCCCTTAACTTAAACCCAAATAACGTTGTGATCGTGCTGCGGTGTATCAGATCAGCGCAATACCTATATGTAACGTCAAAAAACGCTCTATTGAGTTCAGTTTGTTCTTACATGTATGCTTTGTATACCTGAGCTGGTTCAGCTACAGAACTACATGAGGTATTGAATTAAATGAACTAAAACACTTACGTAGCTCACTTTTTGGAGCAATTTTTTGAACTAGATCGTTCGTGAACTACAAAAGGCTTGTACAAACGAAAAGGAAGAAAAATCGGCTCCAAGGAGAGTACAATATCTAGAAACCTAGTTCTGCACTGTGATTACAATTTGGAAATCCTATAACCTTCCAGTAGCACAATGATGTTTCATTGGTCGGCCGTATCAAGCCATTGTCAACAAGAGTGTGCTTCGATGAAAACTGCCACCAAGCCCAAGAGACAAACATTTAACGACCTCTATGAGATTAGATGGACATCATCCATAGTACAAGTGGATTAAAGAATCTTTTGCTCCATTCAAACACCTGTTCGACTAGCATCGAGTCTAAGTGTATCATTCCAAAACAACCTTGTACGTATTTACATTGTAACTTTTATTTTCTTGCGTTCATCTCACTCACCGACAAGAACTTGAATCCATTCGCCGGCACTACCCGTCTTATCATTTGCGAATTGTGTCAAGTTCATGGTGCCTCCATTAAACACACCGTGTGTAGGTCAAATCATTTCGCCGTGAAAGTTCTCTTATTCCCTCGAAATGCGAGAAACGAGTGCTCATAAATTATTCCTGTGTAATTACTCATAAGTAGATGTGTCAGCCTCACTTAAGCACTGCTGATGTGCTTAAGTTAATGTACACCTCTGTCCATAGGTTACGTACTCGCTCGGCATAACTTAGTCGCGCCTGTGGTTCTTCCAAATGAGATTCTTTAAATAGTTATTCGCAAAGCCGGATGTCTTTTATCTAAATTAACGTTTTCCTCTCAATCGCCTTTGTGCGAAATGAACAAAACAAAAATTCGCAGATACTCGTACTTTCAAAGAAAACACTATCTGACGAGTGAGGTTGGCTGTCAAAAACAGAAAAAATCGAACAAGAAAAGTTCTTGAAAAATCGTTCATCGGCTGCGGAATGATTTATGTTTGCTAAATGCTCCCAATGCCCGAACTACAAATTCTCCGGTACGTGGTACCGTACGAAAAATCGTGCACGAAAATCACGGTCACAATTACCCCACTTTTCCGTGACGGTTTTTTCACTGAATCGCACAGATAAGGACGTTATCATGATACCTGTTACCTTTTGGCTATTATTTTTTTTTCGGTGGCGCATTAGATGTTAGATGCGAGAGATGCGAGAGATCCATGCATTAGATACTTAGCCCAGCGCAACTGGAAGAAGGAAAAACGTGATTTCAATGGATGGCGGTGCAGACGCCCACCTCTTGGACTTTCGCGAACGAAAGACGAAACGGGGAAATTAGTATGCGATTTGTAACGAGAAAGTTTTGTTAGTATACTCGTACTCGTACTCGTATCTGCGCGCCGGTATAATGTCGATGGCCATCGATCTAACTAAAATGTTTGCCAGTGTTTCATCATCATTTTGCACAGACGGGACACAATTGCCGCTGGTGGACATTATAAGACCGAAAGACGAAAAGACCACCCATCATTCGGGTCTCTGCGAGAAATAAAAATCACATCGTAAACATGTCAAATGCAGACCGGGGTTTCGTTGGCCTGTCCAAGACCCGGTCTAAATGGACAATCGTTTGGTTTGTGCTCACATTTGACAGAGAGAGGCTGGTCTGTTTTTGCCGTGTGGTGTATCTTTTTCTATGGATTTTTGTTTTTTTTTCGTTTTTATTTATATTTTGTTTGTGATTCTGTGCGAGATCATGTCGTTGAACTTGAAGCGAATAAAAGAGTTCTTCGAGAGCCACTGAGTGGTTGAGGTTCTTTTTTTTTTTTCTTTTTATTTTGTACGTTCCTGGTGTTAACAAGGCTCGCAAGTCGTTGTGATCTTAAGTCTTCATCAATGCGAAAGTCATTAAAAAATTCTTTTATTGCGGCCCGCATTAATTGGGTTATAAAAGTGGAGGAGGAGTGCTAATGGTCGATCATTGATTTCATCTTGAAGATTATGTTGTTGTGTCGCTTGAAAGGGATTATTTGAATGATGACCTCGAACAAAATAGAACCGCTTTAAGTTAAGATTTAAATAAGATTACGATCGAGCGCTTCCTTTACTTCCTGGTGGTGGCACAGATCTATAAGCTCATAAAATTGCACTTAAGATTTGAAAGTATGCCATTAGTTGTTTTCATTTATGTTGAAACGATTACTTATGGAAGAGAAGTCCTTTTCGAAAATGTCTTATGTACGTACGTAAAAAAAACAGCGACATTTCTAGATTAATTAACAAACAGAGCTGCAAGATCTCTGGACTTATTCTGACGGTTTTATTGAATATGAAGAAGAAATTCATCTGTCACGTCATATTTGACAACTGTCAGCTAGAGTAGAGACTTCACGCTTTGAGCTCTACAATCAGATATATCGCCATACATGTTCAGATATATCGCTGTAATTCAACAAAAAAAGATGAAGAACGACCACGCCCACTTTATAGGGGCTACACAATGAGGAAAAAAGAGCATCATACGACTCATTCCAGGCAAAGTGTACCTTTTCAGTACATTTTTTCTACCTTAAGTCTTGGGGGTGTCAGTTTCAGAAGCACATCTATCTATGAGAATCACAAAGAAGGAACCCAATGAATTTCTTGTAAGAAAAAGTAAAATTTCCATCACAATGCATAGAAATTTACAAGAAACGATGCGTTCTCTTAAGAGCGTGATATATACAATTCTATGGGATAAGTTCTACGAATCCAGGCCAAGATCATAAGACGGGTACAAAGGGTGTGCGCACAAAAGTCCAATCTAGTAACCAGCACACCATGTCACAGTTGAATGACGTTTGTTTTTCTTTGTGATCGTTTTGCTTATCAGCTTGTAAAAGCATTTAAATACACCTTTTCCATCCAAGGCCCGTTTGATAACTTCATGTGACAATGTTCGGTTGTTTAAGGCATATTTTTCACACAGTTGTCAGACTTAACAGCCTCTTTTAACTTTTACTGATGAAAACTTATAGCGTTGCCAACTATACAGCCAACCTTAGCTTCAGGTTGCTTCTACGCAGCTTTAACGATGGAGATTGCTGGTATGCTCCTACCTACGTAGACACGTTTTGAAAGAAAATCTAAAGCTCTTTACATTTGGGGCTTGCTACTTACTACGTTCATTTGAATCGTTCCAGTCAATTTTGTATCGATTTATTGCGGGAAACTTGTTGAAAACTATCGAAGCATACTACGGATCATCCTTTAAAATGACACAAGTTTAAACATCCAACAAACGTTCGTCTAAAATCTACTTCTAGAGACGAAGTACAATCAGTTTCTACTCAATAGCATTGATATTGATTTAAGGAATCGGTTATAATCTCTTAAACAAGCCTATATGCTGGAGTCAGTAGACGTACAGAAAAGGCAAGTTCACGGAGAGTACTCAGATCATCTATGCAAACCATTGTTGATGATCAACACAATCCGACCTTGACATTACGTTTTAAAATGATAGGAATGTCCATTAACCTTTTCAAGATAGTTCTAGTTCAAAGGAAATTAGCTATTAACAGCAAGAGGACGGAAGTAGCCTATCTAACAAGGTCCATGTTTTGGACTTTTCCCGACATAATGGTTTTGGTATGCTGTTGTGGACTCCCGGAGTTGACTTCCAAATCTTATATTTCTCTGAATTTCTCGCAGCCATAGAAATAAACTACTGAACTTCGATGTGTTTAAAGTTCGTAGGCTAGATACTAGGTTTATCGGGTAGCAGGATCCTCCTCACTTGTGAGGAATCCTTTAAAATTACTATCGTTTAGTCGGTATCGCTTTAACGAATCAAGTTTTTCTTCAAGTTGCGCCAAAAACTCTCAAAACACTTTCGATGGAACGAACTACAGACGACAGGGTTCGTTTCTATTGTTCAGACGACGATCGTCTTACTTATGATCGTGTCTACTCCACAAATGTCAACTAGGACTTAAAGGAAGGTTATGTTCAGAAATTATTAACTACTAGGCGCGACTTTTAAAAGATACTTTGAGATATGTATTTCATTGCTATCAGTATCTGAAAATTCAGTTCTTTTCTCGCGGTCCATGAAACTGGCGACACGATTCAAGTTCTTCTTTCTTATTTAGCGCAATGCTACCTCTGTATCCAATGCAACGACGAGAATCGTCTCTGCCTGTGCAGGAATGTTAATTTCATCCTTATGTCAGACGATTCTTCAGCTGATACAGTAAGTAGAGTGCAGATACCATTTAATTTGCTCAACAACATAACATCATCATATGGTTTAATTTTCCGTGTATAAATAACACATTAATTTGTTACTCCATGCACCCACAACACTGCTCAACAGCTGAATTCCTAAAGCTGTCACATCGCACCAGAATAACGAATCCATTGACAAATAAATCAACAATTCGCGAACTGCGCAAACACCAGCCCCAGTAGCCAGTATCCAGTTGAAATAATTTCACAGCTCAGAATTTCATTGCATAAATCCATTAAACAATTTTTTTTTTCTATGTTTTGTTCCTCTTATGTCATAGCTTTGCCCTAGGCAAACATAAATTAATCGACAAACCAGATACTCGCTGGCAATTAAGCATATTTTGAACACACCCCAATCCGACCAAGTGATAGCACAGAAAATCTATTATTAGCGCAAGAAATACTTTTATTCGCTACAATCGGAGAGCATCTTTGCTGCGATCATCACTTAAGTGCCATCTCGAATGCGTGAACTCACACTCTCTAGACAGTGGCTTCCACAACACTGTTCTAATGTTTGCCGATCTTGTCACGGATCTAAAAATTCTTGTTCGCAATGAGATAGTCTGTGAGAGATGCTACGCAAAATTTTGCGATTAGAATGCAAATTAAATGTCATGTCTATGGGTTGAGTGTCGATCTGTAGAGATGTGGAGATTAATTGCACGACATTCTTTGAATAGTTGCCTTGACGATGTGTTAAGTGTTCAAGTACCTCATGAAGGTAATGACTGACAGTACTTGTACTTGATATTCCATGAAGGGAGTCTATTCTTAGGGGTACGAAATAATCGATCGATTCACTGTAGTCAGAGTTATGTAGGTTTAGTCTAAGCTGATTAGCAACCTGCCCTAATTTCGACCAACTGTTGATCGATTATGTAGAAAACGTCACTGATCGTTCTGTCACTCGATCCGAATTATGTATAATCGGACCACAAATTGAACTTACGCTGAATTTCAAATGAAAACTCTGCTTGTCCGTTCTAAATGCAACCTAAGGTTAAATATTTCACATTCTTCTCTAAAAATATTCATAAAATGAATCAGAAAGTGAAAACAAACAAATACCACCTCTCATCGTCGAAAAATGCAAGAGACTTGCTGCTAGTTTGGTTAGCGCACCTCAATTTGACGTCTTACATCATTGGCCTGCCGTCAATTTGTCAGTCAAATACTTTACATTCTCTCCTACACTGGGGTGGATCGTCTTCAACTGAGCCAATGACTAAAAATAACACTGGACTACGGTCCGACAGAAAATGATTAGCACACCTGACAGGCACGACCACAAGTGCCTGACAAAACAATAAGTTTATTCGCACTAACGAAAGTGTCACTGTCAATGCCAACCGAAAGTGGAACAGTGTCCGAATTTTTGACATCGCGCCAAAACTCTGCCCCTATATTCATGAAAATAGTGTCCATTTAGAAGGAAGAAACGATATTTTTCTATTGAATGTTAAATTGTCACTAACTGTCAGACAGAATTATAGTCGTAATGTCGAGGATGTTATTGCGACTTTGTTTACGTTTCCTACTGTCAGATTGCAAAGACTAGTACACTCTGACAAAGAATTCTAAAATGCTATTCGGTATTCAAATGAGAATTGTGTATTTCGAAAATTGAAATGACAAAATTAGCTGTGATGCGGAATTTTATTTTAACACTTTGTGTGATCACCGTTCAAGAAAGGTGATCATCTAATTATAAGTATTATGGATGCATGGGTATGTGATTGACAGAAGCAATGAAGGTCAGTATGGTAAACGCTTCAAATTGTTGAGAAATGATAGACATAAGGCAGTCAAATTGGTAATGAGATGGAAATGATGTTTTTCGATGTTGAAGAGACTAGAAAATAAAGCTTCCTGCTGATGATCAGACTGTGATTCAATTGAAAATTCGTGAAATAAGAAGAACTGTGTAAATATGTTTTGAAGTGATCCGCATCATACGTAGATCTGTTGCTCGATCATGAGTCAAAGGCAAGGTGTATCTTCAGGGTTGTCATGTATTTGACAGGTGTTATAGGTCAGTAGGTATATTTTTTTACCTCCCTTAGACGCGTTAACGCACTAATCCTTTTAAACTTGACGTCTGTGAATATATGCATGTAAATACGATATCCAATCGTGCGTCAATCATTCAATCCAAAACACATTACTTCCATATTTTATTCAAAACTAAATACTACCCACAGTTCATTAACTTCCAATGTAAGCTAAGCCTAACCTTAAGCTTTGGTTACACGCACGTCAATCACTTCCGCAAAATTAACATTCGCAACATTATTACCTGCTTTGCCATTGACAGTGATAAGTGTCAATCTCCATAAAAAAAAAAAAATATTATCTTCACTTGCGTTACATTCTGTCATATTTAAATGACACAACTTTGTAAAACATTTCAACGGACCGCCCCCTCGTTAATACGTTCGACCTTAGAATATGTTTCAGTCTCAATCCTATCTCTTTACCGTAATAATAATAATAAAAATGCAAATTTATTTAAGGTCAACAACATTTTAATTAGCTTTTATTATCGTGAACGATCCGATAGATATTACAAGTTCAATCCCACATTACGTCATAGAATTACTTGGTGATCGTTAAAAGTGTTCATTTGATGACTACCAAGAAACATAGATTAACTCTCCCAGTCTTAATCTTAACAAAACAATTATTAACAAATATATTGACTCACTCTGAATTAACATAATCATTAAGTTACGATCGGTGTTTTGTTTTCTTTCAATTGATTGTCAAAACAACGGCACTCACCGTGCAACATTTAGCGGTAAAGATGACATCAGTTCACGGAAATGTCACCAATCCCTATATGGATAAAATAAATTGCGCGCCCTCGCCTAAATATTGTGTAAAAATGTTTGCTGAATTTGATCGGCTCTTAGGAGATTTACTTGACATGACACACCTGTTGACATAAGACAAGACACTGACCTTGGTCAAGGCTTAGGTGAAGGTGACAATCGGTTTTTGATTTTTGTGGCGCCAACGATTTTTTTTCTCGGTGAATTTATCGCATTCACTTGATAGGGACCACAGCTCATTTGCATAACATAATTGGTGACAGAATAAGGCACATAACATTTCGGTGAGTGGGCAGACGAAATTGATTGGAATTTTTTTTTGTGACTTCACTTTGGTGGATCATAATTACTTTTTGGCTAATTGATGTACGTTAATTGGTTTTAATGGGATGTTGATTATTCAGTTGATGCCTTGGGTACTAAAAACTCTTAATGTGATGTTGTATTTTGTACTTTTTGTTGGTTGTTGGTCTGACGTCAAAATCTAGGTTAGGTTTTTGGGTTTCGCATATATATTAGCTTGAATGTATGAATAAATTCTATAAATTAGAATTTTTTATTCCTAATCTCTTAAATAATCATTCCGGTGACACAATTAAGTGACAGTTTTAAAACCGGAACGTTACTTAAGACCTAGATTTCTGGTTCACTGTAAGTTTGACAGATAGGCTTGCCGGTAATAAAACTGGTTAACCTGTCAGCAATTAAGTTAACATTTTATTTGTTTAGCCAACAAAGTGTAAAGGGAGACTAAGTCCTACAAAATACTATAAACAGATTTGACGTCTCATGCCCTTGATGTTGCTTTTCCGTCTCTCGAAAGGACTTACTAAAAAATTCGTTGAAAAGGGCATTTGGTTAGTTTTTACCAGTAAAATAATTTTGACTGATTTGATCCATCCATTCATCCATCGGATTTGACAAGAGAGTCCAATCCCTTAAGTCAATGTGAATATCCGAACCGGATGCAGCAGCTAAATTACAAATCAATCACCCTTCGGGCATCATCTTCCATTCGAACGATGCACCTAACATCACTGTCACTGTCAACATCACAACAGGCAACCATCATCAATATCAATCATATTATTAACTTAATTTACAAGTTCTACTGAATTGCAGCACAATTAAACTTTTAGAATAATTCACTTCAATTCATCATCCCCATGCGCCGCATCAACTGTCAAATGTGAATGTCACTCGACATGTTCACCGGAATGCACTGTCAACAATAACGCGATAAATGATAAATCAACTAACAGACAATTAGTCGACTTTACAATTACACCGCGGGGATATTAATCTCGTCTGGATCATCATCGCATCATTAGAATCGATGTACCACCATGCTATCCGATCATCAATATTCACGGTAAAGTGTGAACATCAACAAACTAATAAAGCGAACCCGAACACATCTTCTTGTTTACACGGCCGGCCGATAATTTTTTGTTATCACCTCCATAAATCTTGCAGCCGGTTGAGGTTATAATTATTAGCGTTAATTGCCCATCACACGTCATTGCGAGTACATAGCAGCGGTCATCTATAGAGAGAGTCTATTTGATTTTGACATCTTTACCTGCATTCCGGTCTGCTACTGCAATGGCATTCATTGCGGTCACGTTACGTAAGTCAAGTTCTACCATAAATCGATTCTAAAGTATTATGTCAGTCGATGTTGTGTATCTGTGGTGGCTAACAACAAGTGCGGTATGCCCCCGTGGTTATTCTCTTGGTTGCACCCTAGCGTGTGGGTGGAATAGACTTGTTTCCAAGTGCACACCTTGATTCTGATGCAGTGGCGGTACTTTTAATGTATCTACTACGTGCTAATTGACAGTAGAGTACAATTTTTTATATTTACTTTCTGTCAAACTGACATTTAGTTCAAGGATTCCGCTCCACCGTACAAGCAGTCAGGGTGTGTTTGGAAAGTCTGTTAGAATTATAAAAACAGCTGATCGGCATACATTTCACTTCGAAATTTCTCTTTTCGATTACGATTTTGACCCAAATTAGTTCTGTTGTGCATTAATGAACGCATAAATATTCTGCAAATGTACTTGTCACTTAACGATGACATCTGGTGAAACTGTTTTGCGAGCATGGAACCTCGCACAAATTACGCAAAGGAAAACGTTTTAAAAGCGCGCGCTTGCTCGTCGTACTCTCCAAGGGTGAACGACATCCATGGTTCGCTTTAGAAGACTTTTCATTTCGAAGTCATGATGTTCCGTGTGTTATGATGAGTGCGCAATCTTGTTGGACATGTTTTTGTAATCGGAGATCTTATTGTGAGATTCTTGTGTACAGAAATTCAAATGATGGGCTTTTGACCTGTGGACCAGTGATTTACGTGAGGTGGCGGGTTGAAAGTAAAAGTTTGCAAAAGTGTTAACTTTATGACTTCAATTTGTGGGGCAAAACTAGGCATACACACGTGATGGAGATAAATTGTACTAGATACGTTATCGAAATGAGGAAAGTGCTTTTTGTAGGACTGTTTGTTTTGACCGCCTAGGGACTGCAATGGGGTTAACGAAACAGATGACGTACTGTCATTAGTTTTGACCGAGTATTTAGAAAACGCTCTTGCCACCTGGTATTTGGTACTCATACTCATGGTGATTGCCTCATCATTTCTGTATAAAGACACTTCAAGAGTATGAGTCAGACAGTTGCTAAAACCATTTTCCCACTGTCATGCATCTCACTTGAATAAATTATTGCTTAGAACATTTCCAACGCGAGTAGGTACATTCCTCTTCATTTAGATAATCCACTTAAGTAGCATTTCTTGTTGGCTAAACAAATATTTTACAATACACTTGTAAAAGTTATGAATACAATTTAATAAAGAATTTTGATCATTTGCAATGCTAATTTCTTAGATATCTCACTCAAGGTTAATCGAATTAGTTATGTTGGTTTTTGTTTGCTTACATTTTCATTTCGTTAAGTGTTTGTTTGTCAAATCGGTGCTTCATATAGAACGATCTATAAAATACTCAAGAAATAATTAAGTATCTATTAGTTAAGGCAAGGACTACTAACTTGCGTCAGACGATTACATAATTAATCTCACTGGATGTTGATTAATTAAGTAATGTTTGGTGTTTGTAGGAAGTGGGAGATCAATTTAAATTGGAAGATGAAACATCTGACAAAAAATTTGCATACAGAAATGTTTGCAAATATATTTGCAAATTTGAGTGAATATGTGAGATAGATTTCAGTAGTTTTGAGTATCATAGATACAATCTTAAGTGGTCTAACTGGAAATAATCTTATTTAAGGATCACCTTGAACTGGCGGTCTATGGCGCTTAAGATTTTAAGTATGGTTTGGTACAAATAAATGTTTTTTGGTACCGACGTGCAATCCACCAGATCGTATTTGATCCTGTGAAAATTAAAATCGGTGCCATAAGCAATAGTCTAGTATGCTCTTGTCTGACTATCCTCTCAGACTAACTCAGATCTTCGATTGTAATACCGATGAACTCACAGGTCATATAGAGGTACTTAACTACATCAAAAGCTTTAAATCAAGATCAAGAAGTTACAACTGTTTGATGACAGTAGTCTTTCGCTGATTGTTTGTGTATCCTTAGCTCTGTTTGCAATCAGTTCTGTACTGAAATGTGTTTGCCATCAAACACTGCTATACATCTGTGATTTAGCCAATGAGCCAAGGAGCTTTAGAAAACGCTAGACTTTTCTCTATTAGACGCTACAGATGGACCTACCAAATCTATGCTTTGGTAGATTTGGAATCCATTATGCCCTTACATTTTAGGCTCCACTCATCAATACAGTCCAGAAAAATTGTCTACTTGAAAAACTGATTGGGGTATACGACATTCAAGACATGGGGCTAAGCGATGATGAGCTGTCTATCGAGAAACAGACAGCTTTGGAAGGGCAACACGACAGTGTTCCGAAGGAGAAGCTAAACCATAGACACATTTATGTCCCATATACGCGGTTTGTTTTTTTGAAACGCATCCTTCCATCACTTACCTAACATCTACTCTACAATGAACTAAGGTAAAACAGATACAATTTATGATGTAATTTATTCGATAGTCAAGACTGTCCATCTATCTGTCTGTATGTCACCACCCTGTGGATCTTAACTGAGGTTAGAATCTCCTAATATCTGCAACACGTATTGCATTGAAAGTTTTTGAAAAGAAAATCATTCTAAGTCGAATGCATACGCACTTGAATAGCTACAATATGACTTCTCCTTGGCAATCTGGCTTTCGAAACCTGCTGTCCGACCACAGTAATGACTTCAATTAGTCTACTACTGCTGGTACATATGTTAGTTTCTCAAAGATAGGGTTCAAGCAGGTAATACTGATGGTGAGACTTTCAGACCACTTACTACAGATATAGGAGTTCCACAGGGTTCGGTACTGGAACCACTTTTATTTTCACTCTAAATTAATGATCTCCCAGATTCTATAGCCTCTTGGGATATATGTACATATGTATAAGTATGTATGCAGACGATGTCGTTTAGTAGATCTAATGGAAGAGTTAGTGGTTAGGATGTGTGAAGATATGGCCAAAGAGCGATGTTATGCTCAAGGGGAGAAGTAAGAGCTGTAGATCTTCCTCGCTTTGTTCTTAATCGCAAAGTTATTCCATAAGTAAACATATGAACAAGGTAAACTATCTTGGCTTTATGTTAAAAAACGAGTTAAGCTGTTGGGATGCCATTTCGTTCAACAATTGAGAAAATCTAATCTGGGTTCCGTAGCTTAAGATGCTCTGCCAGTTACCTTCTCTCTAATATGAAACTATTCTCAGTAAAAATCTTTATTATGGCTTGATTATTCAACCACCTTAATCTTCGTGGCATGCAAACATTAATTAAACGTATTCTAGGAATCTGTATTCACTTATTGAAGCTTCATGTCCTTATTTATAATGACTGCCTGGTATATCTCAACGTAAAGTGCTCCTTTTTGCCCGATCCGGTAAGAGTCTATCCTTAAACGTGCTCCTATTCCCGCAGACCATTCCCGAGCGATCATACTTTGTCACAACAATTGGGCTATGAAATAGACTGCCGGTTGGTTTATAAAATCCTATTCTAATGGTATATACAGTGAAACCTCCCTTAGGCGGACAGACATTCCAAGAAACTTGTCCGTCTAAGTGAACGTAAAATGTATGCAATCGGAAAAGTTTATTTAGAAACATACATATGCCTGTTTAAGGGAGATTTCACTATAGATGCCTGATCAGTATCAATAGAGAAAAAGAAAAAGCCTTGTCCGTCTTTATGTTACCAGTTTTCGGGTCTTAAACGTTGAGGTAGGAGGATACAATTTTACATCTGAGCTTCAGAGAATAGGAATATGATACAAATGTAAAAATTATTACAGCGCACGACTTATTACGCCATAACTTCAAAATTCTACATAAAATCGAAAAAATTCATTAAGACCAAATATTTAGATATTGAAATTGTCTACAGTTCGTCCATACATTATATGTATCCACGCCCACTTGTTAGAAGGCGTTTTTCATCAAAAAACGATTCTGTTAAAATTTTGCATGAAACATCCACAAACATTCGAAGATTTCGCTGTAATTCAACAAAAATATGCAGTACGACCACGCCCACTTTTTAAGGTGTGCATAATAAGGAAAATACCGTATCATCCGATCCATTTCCAGACGGATTGCAATTTTTTTTTCGATTTTTTGCTGATCTTTATCCAAAAATCAATTTAATTTAAAAATAATTATAGTTTGCGAATGCATTCATCTGATATCAGTAAAACCAATTTAAATTGAACAAATTCAAGTCAATATTATTGATTTCAATTATTAGTATGTATCTACTCCTCCTCATAGATACAGAATCCATTCGAAACAATCTTATCAACACTTCACTCGTAAGTGATGAGTAGCGCCCTCCGAAACACGAGATATTTCGCATCAAAGTATTGGAAACATAAATTTGAATTTTATCTTTGTGATTCAACAACAGGATCAGATTGTTTTCTTCTGTTAATATTTCGTAACAAGGAAAATTGTTGGGCCAACAGCATTCATGCATTGAAGCGAGCACAAACCCAATCTTCACCTCCTGGTATGAACGACGAACGCCGCTCACCCATCTGGTACTCCTAAGGCCTCCTACAGAGAGTAGCTGTGAATTATAAAACGGAATGAAAAAAAGTACTTCAGATACTATTCCCTTCACACTTTTGTGTGATTTGTTCCAACGCTGTCGTATCTGCAATCGTGCAGATACACAAACTATGTGTGCGCACTATCAGCTACAGATAAACTTGTTGAATTCGAATTCGCCCAGCGATAATCATTAATTTTGAAATTTTGTTTTTTTTTTTTTGTGGAAAATTAATGACACCAACGGAGAGGAGAATCCATTAGCTTCCTTGTATTGTTTTGACAATTTAATTTGAATGAATTAATCAGTCTGCGCGCATATGATTATGCGTGGAATATCCTCAGAGCAATAATTGCTATCAACGATATCAGCAGCACCACGTCATCGCTATATTTGATATTTTTAATGAGCTGTAGCTGGTTTAAATTCGGAGATATCGAATTGATTTGCATGAGAGGGGGAACAGGTTTTTATTTTATTAACTGCCGGCAGACAGACTGCTGCCATCGGGAACAAAGAGATGAAATACTGTTGCATATCTGTATCTATTGCACATTGTCCGCTTGGTGTGAGGATCACTGGAAGCCTATGCTAATTGGAGGGCAAAATGAATTGCTAATCGTTTATTGCTCATCAGGAATACAATATATGTAAATGTGTGACAATTTGCCACTTTCAAGGTTATCGTGTTGCCGACAAAAGTGGAACAACAAATGCGTGGTGACGATCATACATTCTACGCGATCAGTACATACAGTATGGCAAGGCGATAGTCTAATTTGTTGTAAACAAAATAGTGCGTAGCATGCCATTCGGATGACTATGTTTACATTTAAAAGTTATGAATGAGCTCTGGAGCTGGAGATGCTTTTACCATGAAATGACTCAGATACATACTATGTGGTGAGGCTTTGTTTTTGTTGATTGTTTGCGCGATTTTAGTGCTCTCTTCCATCATAGGCACTATATGATGGGCGTTTGTTGTGACTACTTGCTACTTTGTAGTAGAAATTCCGAGAATTTAATTTGAAATCAAATCGATGGTGTATACGGATTTAGTTTAAGCCAGGAATGGAACTTGTTTGGCTCATGAGGTTTGTTGTGCTTATCTGTAAAGTATTTCTTACTTCGAAGTGACTGACCGAGATAAAACAAAGTGAATTCGGCGTATTCAGAGCGTTTCCTTCCATGTTTTGAAACTCGTCACGGAAAGCTACGGAAGTACGTTATGGATGATTTAACCACATAATGAAATTAGTGGATTATTCATTCATAGGAAGGAAGAATTATTTGAGTGGAGATAACGCGAATTTTTAGGCGTAAAGTTACATCCATTCGGGTAGACAGATTTTCTTTTACAGTCCCGGCAGAGAGACACCTGGCCTTAAACCCATTGACCCCGAGACTCAACACTTAAATTTTCATATATCGAATGTGGCTAGATCACTAAGATCTCCAAAGACGTAGAGTTTATAGAGTTGACATTGAAGATCACAGCGGACTTTGCCCTACTGAGGCATTGTCATGGGTGTTGTGCTACCTATTCCTTGAAGAGAAGTACAAGAACAAATTTTCCGGGGCCCCCCGATCAAAGATCAATGATCATCATTTCCGAAGTGATGTCATCGAATTTGTTTTTAATATTATAAACAACAACATCTCTGTAGTCCATTACTCGGTAGCCGGACATTGTTAGTCAGACGTTCAATACCTAATGATCAAAGTCCAGAGCTGAATCATATCGTGGGCGCCCTCGGGAAGTTATTCTTGATTTAAACAATCATTCATATAGTAACCAAGTTACATCTAGATGGTTTATTTTCTAAAGGGGAGGTTGGCACCTTAATAGGCAAATTAATTTGCATCCAGAGGATCGTAACGAAAGATCGTATCCCTTATGTTGTAATCGACTAACGATTGCTAACGAAATGTCTGCCCGATAGCCTATGGCCCCAGGAACACTGTACTATCAAGATACAGCTTGGAATATTTCTTCAGAACCGCTGGTGAACTCATCATTTTGTTTCTTTAGGGAAAGTAGTTGTCGGGACTAAAATCAGGCAGAGATGGCTGGTACGTGCTTATGTCACCGTGGCAAGCCGCACTTAAACCTGTTAAGATGCATGGCGATTCCACATGAACAAAATCCTTTTAAATCTACCTGTGAACTAGCAAGAGCTCACAATAAATTGTTGGCTTACAATTAATGTTGGTGTTACTCAGTTCGCCTAGGTTATCAAAGAAATATGTGCCTCAGTTCAATCTTCTTCGAGTGAAGATGTACAAAAGAGGGTTTATTAATGGTTTATTCCTCTTCTTCATCCTATCAGGTTCAACAGAACACTTAGATCTTTTTTGATCCAATTCATAAAAATGTGGAAATCCCGATTAGATATCACATTATCCTTTAGCCACGATAAGACTGATCTCCTCTAGGAAGAACACCTTGCCCTGGGGGCTGTTTCTACTTACGGCGTGGTGTTGATAACCCCCTTGAACAACGGTCCTAATTCTGTTTTCGGGACGTCTGTAAATAAACATAGGGATTCAAGGGATACATGTACGTACATGGGAAAAGTACGTCTTGCGGATGGAATTCAGGGTATAGTTTCTAAGAGATGACTGCAGGACATATGCCAATTTGTGACGAGAAAAAGTGTCTCCTCCTAAACAGCATTAGAAGCATGGAACCTTCTACTACCAGCAAACCAAGTACTACCCAATATCAACATTTAAATACATTAAATACCTCCATTCAATAACTTCCCTAATCGTATGCACATCCGCCGATCGTGAACGTAATAAAAACACTCATCATGAACTGCCAGTTCGCTCTTAAACACCAAACACTTCAACAACAAATAAACCGAAAAAAACAGTTTGATTTCAAATATTTTACCTCATTCCTGGGCTATATGTACTCAAATAACAAAAAAACATCGTAAATATCTAAAATTAAAATCGAACACTCTAGTCAGTTGTTATTTTTAGCATCGAATCGACAACAGAGATCCGTATTATACAAACTTACGCGTAATGAATTCCAGCCGTATCCACGTGATAAACATGATTCTTATGGTCATGATTACCACACAGCAGCGGGAGGAGTCTCATTTCAGTTCCACCGCAATTAAATTGCTATTATGACGTCAAACCAGCAATGTTTCAGTGGAAAACTCTGCGCCTCAAGTAGGTATGCGTAGTTTAATGGAATCTTTTAGATTTACAATCGATGAGAGAGGATGCCCATTCATTTAGCTGATAATGACCTACAATGCTTGGTTTTTCTTTTATTTTTATAAAATTTATTTTTAAAATTTTCTTTAATAATAATTTTTGCAGCAGTAGAACACAAATATTGTGGTTCTCCTGATACATATGGCTTTAGGGAATTTAGAACGCAAAATTCAAGGTTGCAGTTCTTATAAAACGCGACGTAGTTTCGCAGACATTAATCTTCTTTGATTCTGTCCAGAGTTTTTCACAAAACTCCTTTTTCATCGAGATATACCCCACCTTCTGCCAAATGCCAGATCGCGGGCAACTGGGTTTCCTAAAGTCTAAGTCATCCGATTTACGTTCTTCTCCTTCTAATCTTTCATTCAGATCCGCCCATTTGACCCAAAAAACTAAGGGAAAGGAGATACATATGTGGCGACAATGCATTTTTATCAGATACAGAGATACAGATACAGAGAGATCTTTGAAATCGCAGCGTACAAAGACTGATCTTTTAAAATTTTTGAAAAACTAACTCGCCGTTATTTCGTCAAAAACAACTTTGCAGAGAATGTGGTCTGACTGTCTCCAACTCCGTTCCCAAGACTTCGATACTACATCCAAGGTTCTGCGACATACTAATCTGTCAGATGAGATATCATAATGAGAATGTTTGCCTTAAGGCTCGACCGATACCTTGGAGAGCTTAAACTTGCACCATTGGGTGCAGGGCCATTATTTTATGGGAAAGCAATCCCTTTTCTAAATGTTCGAGGTAGAACGTTATAGTAGCACGTACAAGGGATGTGGGAGACATCGTTTGCATTATCCCTCAAGTCCTGTAGATGTCGTTTCAGAAGAGGCCAGTGTTGATCTGTGTTCGCTTTGGAGCATGCATTTCTGGTGAACTAGAACCAGTTCACACAGGACTGTCGGACTAGATTGTTGACGTTCACAAGCGAGCGGGTAGCGAGGAAGTGACATTTGACAGCAATTAAAATTTTCAGATTTTTTTAAATTTTCTGGATTTTTTGTTGACGTTTTTATAGGAAATATTAATCGCTGTCACTCAACAAAAACTGAGACATTCATGAAGTAAACAGCAGTAACCGAAAAACGAATTTGTTGTTAAAAAACCCACCCATTTCATTTGGCGCCAACTACTAAAACGTAAAAAGTAGTGTACAGGCAAGAGTTTCAATCTGAACACACGAATGTCAAAAATCCAGCGTGAATAAACCCCTTTAGGCCATATCTGTCAAGACATGATATGTCAAAAAAAATGTTCTCATATATGAGTAGTCTTTAAGACAGGGTCCACCTTAGATCGATGTTTATATCTAATCGCAGTGCAGGGCACTCCTAAAAGTAATATATTTCTATAGACCCAATCTTGTAGTTAAACAGAATGTCTTTGTGGCCTGAACCTTATGGCTGCCTTTAAGATTAAAGACCACTTAATCAGCACCGAATTTTCTCCTCAGTGAAAACGGTTACATCCCTGCTAATTATTGCATTACACTTCAACCAGGACAAGACACTTGACAGTTCATGAAGTGACGTACTTAATCCTGTATGAATGCATTCAGAGAACCAATTACAATTTTCTTTAGTCTTGAAGGTCATAACAAATGTCAAAATTGTTATGTTTTGCACTTTCGATGAGAAAGAGGTAGAATAACAAAAAATGAAAATCGCCACAAATATCGCCAAAGTCCAGACGTCTGACCGAAATTCGAATACAATAAACCGCAGATACAAATGTACACACTTCCACCCCTTCCCAGCAAAATGACTAATTACCGAATGTCAGTCTGACTAAGAGCACCAAATGCACGCCATACGATAATCAAACCAGAAATGACCTCAACTCCTCAAAATATTTTATTACTTTCTTGTTTTGAATGTGAAACTCATAAATAATTCGCAATTAATCAAGACTGGTCAACTGCACTCGTCTGCACATGGAGCCGCATCTGTTATCGTATTTTTCGTTTGCAAATTACGTGTTTGATCAAAAAACAGAAAAAAAATTCAATGACTCAAAATCTGACTGTTGTCTTCTCCGGCATGACATAACAGTTGCCGGGTCCACCAATAGAAAAGAGTCAAAATTACCAAATAAACTATTTTTGATCAATGCCATTGCCAAAAGCCAGTAACACCACTTCACGGTAGCTTTAATCCACAGTAGCCATGCGTCATCTTTGGTAGGTACCTATTCATCACTGCTGAAGCATGCCGTACCTCACCGCCACCGTTTCGACACAATTGAACATATAGCACCTATTGACTGACTTCGTCATTGCAAAGCGATGACTTGGTCTCACCGAGTCATGGTACGAGTATGACAGTCAAAGAATATTCAGTTTTTATGGATCAGTATCAGTCATGTTGATCACACCTCTATGGGTGTGGATGAATGGGGATCGGGAGTAAAAACCCGAAATAAATTCAAATTTATTGGCATTCTATGCAAAATTGCCCCTCAATCAATTTGGGGTGGTCAAATTATAATGCAAAACAGTTCGATTATTAGCTTTTAATGGTGAATAACGAGAATGGCCGGGGGAAAACCTTGGGGGTTGTTTGTAAACAGACCAACAGACGGGCAAACATAACAATTGAATTGGAGTTTTCAATTTATCATAGAAATTAATAACAATTGGCTCATGGAATTCAAATTGAATTTATTGGGAATAGATAAGTGGAATGGATGCCTAAAATAAAAATGACAATCGCATGTCATAATGTTGAATTGCAAAGTTATAATTTGAAGTCGGAACATAAGGAGGTTTAATCGACGTAAATTATTGGCAAACTGCCAATAGATATTCTTATCGTTATATCAGCTTCACTTCACTGTGAAAAATACCAGTGATTTACGTGAAAACATTTGGAATGACTGCCTTATTTGGAATGAATTTCGATGGGGGAATCTGTTGGATTCCTAGTCAACCATCGAAATTCTTTGAAGGTGCAAGTAAACACACAAAAGTTTCATTGAATTTGTCATACTTTCGAAAGTTTTGCCCGGAATTCATCTCCATATGGCTGACAAGTAAAGGTCAGCAACACTTTCGATGTACGGAAACCTAAACTGTAGTATGGCTTTAGTTTTTGGCAATCCCCACCATGGTTCTTTATCCCCAAAATTGTTTGTTATACATTGAATGGATTTTATAGACAAGTTTTAAACAAATTTGCCAATTTATCAACTAATTGACAAACATGGGATCCGATTCCCACTAGCAAGCACATTTTGTACGTGTAGGCCACAGAGCTGTGTCCATTTCCTCGTCATTCTGTCCTCTGCAGAGGAAATTTAGCTCTAAGAACTACTTTGTGTATAGATTCGCTTAGATCCTGCATCCTTATTTGCAGAAAAATGGAAAAAATTGAAAATTCTTTGGGAAAATATTACGTATACGCCACAATGCTAAGCCCAATTCTTACTAATTTTACAATTATTCGGAGATTTAGCTCTGAGAAGACAGGGGGTAAGCTGCTCTGTACTTTGTGTACAAATTCGCTTAGGTCCTGCATCCTTATTCTGTGGAAAAATGTTACGTATACACCCATTTCTTGCTAATTTTGCAATTTTTCGGAGATTTAGCTCTGACAAGACAGAGGGTAAGCTGCTCTGTACTTTGTGTACAGATTCGCTTAGGTCCTGCATCCTTATTTGCAGTAAAATGGAAAAAATTTAAAATTCTTTGGAAAAATAGTACGTGTACGCCACAATGCTAAGCCCATTTTTTGCTAAATTTGCAAATTTTCGGAGATTTAGGTCTGAGAAGACAGGAACTAAGCTGCTCTGTACTTTGTGTACAGATTCGCTTAGGTCCTGCATCCTTATTTGCAGAAAAATGGAAAAAATTTCAAATTCTTTGGAAAAATATTACATATACGCCACAGTACTAAACCAAATTCTTAGTAATTTTGCAATTTTTCGGAGATTTAGCTCTGAGAAGACGGAAAAGTCTGTTGCCTGTTACGTAAAGTGTGTCCTTAGAGCCAGAATCGCAAAAATTGTAAGTTTAGGCTTGTAAACCTTATTGAATCCTCCTTCTTTCATCACTAAGAGGAGCAGTTGTCTTGGGAATATCAAACAAATCAATCAGACAGTGTCAAGAAATACTGAGAAGCAAAGAGGAGGACCATTTCTTTAGATTACATGACCGAACTTCACCTACAATACGTCTATTGTATTGCATATTCCTAGAATCATGCTGTGGAACCTGGTATGATTTACATTCGAAGCGTCGTCGCCAAGAAAATGATGACCAACTTGACTTATGACAAATTGTTTTAATAAAGAGTTTAGCTCTGATTAAGCATCGAACTGATAGTGGTCGTTCGAATGAAATTGGTTGACACCAGATTGCATTGAATCGTGTTACCCAACGACAACCACTGATTGCAAAAGTACAATTCGTTTATTCTTAGAACAATGACGCCCGGTTTATTCAAACAGAGAATGTTTGGATTTTTTACAAATACTTTCAGCTATCTACTCACAACCATTATGCAATACCAAGTCAAGATCCAGCCATTATCCAGTTTATTGATGTCAGAACCTCTTACAAGCTCAAATCCGTTCATTTATCTAGCTTCAGTTAATGTGGCAAGAAAATTATAAATTTAATATGCAGCACTCTTCAAAAATCTATCTGCATATACATATGTGTATCTCATAAAATAGTTTGATGTCTGTCATAAAATATTTCATAGCTGTGGCGGCAAGTTAAAAAAGTTATTCACTGCTTTATTAGAATGCATCATGACAATAATTGAAACGATCGTAGAGTGATAAATTCTGCCGCGAGTCTCGCAATTTGGAATTTTTCATTTTCATTCTATGAGGAGCAAATATATTCTGCGACTGATAAGTGTTTATGTTTGATGACAATCAACATTTGTTGAGATACAAATACAATTCTGCTGTGGCATCTGCAAATAATATCTATGAGTTCCAATTGAAGAATGATTTTAATGGCTTTTTACAAAATCTTACTAAATTGCACTGGCGTTGCTGAAAAAAAGAATACGCTCTGGCCGAATGTAAAAGCCGGACTGAGTATCGGAAAGGAGCAGGATTAAGAATATGATAGAAGTTCTAACCACGAAACGTGAAAAGATTGGACTGATTCTTTGTGAGTTGTGACTGATGATGAAGTGCATCTCAAAATATTATCTTTTGGGAATCGAAATCAGACTGAAACCTAAAATTACCAATGAAGACTTGTCCGTGGGAAGGATCCTAGCTCCAAAAATCTAAAGGAATTTCCATTTGTTTTATTTAGGATGCTTTTCTTCATTCCTTCGAGTAAAATTGTTAGTTTTAAACCGAGCCAAGAACTCTGAATGGAATGGCGACAAATACCTCCTGAGAAAAGCAGAGGCCAGAAAAGACTGGGACACCTCTTTAATCCTAGATCACTAAGCCGAGCTTTATTAAGAAAACATAGTCAAACATGATGATATGATCTGACACTCGCTTAGTACCTTAGTGTTCTAGGGTTAAAGAGACCCAAAATGTACCTGAGGGCTTAGTCCTCTCTCTAGCCTTGTTTTTATGCGTAGCCATGACATTCTCTCTTAATTGGAATTTCGGCGTCTAATGACAAAGTATTTCTTATGCGAAAAATAGGGCTATTTGCCTCAGATTACTCAAGAGGCTTAAAACCTTTTTCACTCCTGCAGACTGGGCCGCTTTGTATCTATAAAGGTTATATTCACCCGAATGTTGAAAATAACTGACATAAGTATTTACACGGGAGGGTGACCAGAGAATAACGATAGGGAAAAAACAAGAACTGTGTTCGTTGGCCTCGAGCTCGTTCAACGTGTTGGGCTTGTTAGAGTAGCCTAAGAACTGGACGTAGCCGCAGAGAAAATAATCGAGGGATGTCAAGCCGTATGATCGCGGAGGTCAATTGTTGAAAGGATCCAGTCGCCAAATTCTCTCCTTGACAACGTCTAGTGTTATGTCGCTAGTATGGCACATATTGCCTTTTTGTTACAACCATACCTCCGATATATCGATGTTCTCGAGTTGAGGCTACAGAAAGTCGGTTAGGATCGCACTATACCTGAGGCCATTGATTGTAGTGGTGTCTCCTTTCTCATTTCGAAAAGAACACGATTCGATGATGCCATCATGCTATAATCAGCATATGTTCACTCTAACGTGTTCGCTGAGCCAAAACTAGGGCTCATCTGAAAAAATGATTTTTTTGACAGAATCCGGACCTCCGACCAACACTTTCAGATTGAACATTAAATAGACTCCCAATTGCTAAAGTTCTTGTACGGCAATGACAAGACTCAATTTCGTAAGGTATGTAGATAAAACTGCATCCCAACCGTTCTTTAAACCAAGCTGAACTTGATTCTGAGCCAAACAAACTCGTTCCATTCAAAAGTCAAGTCAATCACTCTGCATTCACACCGCATACACCGATTCCGATCATCAGCTATCGATCAACTTGACAAATTACTTTCTTTGCATAATCATTTCAACACTCGCAACCAGCACAGCCATTCTGTCAATCACTCGAAACCAATCGCCGATAACCATACAAATGAGCAAAAAGGACATCGATTCACGCTTCGTACTCAGAGCGATTTGTATCTATCTTTCGCGTACTTGTACACGGGTTTGGATTAAGTCGTTCATCCACGTAATCGCCTATATCTGTCAGGCGTTTGACACGAAGCGACAGAATACATGCACTTAATTGTGGTTATCATACAAAATGAAGTTAATGCCAAACAGACCGAGCCAAGTCAATTAAGTAATAATGTATATCCTCATTGGGAAGAGAACAATAAGTCAGGGGAGGAGCTCGGATTTGTTATTTTGATTTACCTGTCATTTGATTTACATTCCGTGCACTTGCATGTCAACGTGAATATTGTAATTTGGTGCCATACCTGTTGACTTTGGCAGCAGCATATGTTTTCAGCTGGCTAATTAGTATGTGTAAGCCATTGTTGTAAATATTTAAAGTGCTCTTGGATGGGGTTGGGCTGTAATGAATTGGGTTAAGGTTGACAGATGGTTTTGGCTCTAACCGAACCTTGTACGTAGTACAAGAGCAAACAATAATATTTTGTACCTCAAGGCAGTAATCTTGGACCTATGCTCTTAACCATAATTTGCTCCTCCACTTTCACTCTTACAACTCACGAAGTGCATATCTTATTTGTAAAGAAAGTTATAACCATCTCCACACCTCATCAAGTCCGACTAATACCCTCCTCCGGATCACCTTTTGCAAACTTCTTCAGTAAAATTAATAACTTCCAAAAACACCTCGAGCAAGAAAGCCACATGATTTATATGGGTATGCGTCAGAGTGTCTGGTATAATCTGAAAAGGTTCCAAGTCGCCCGCGACCATAAGCCACTCGAAACAATTTACCTCCGCCACTCACCTCTGTGGCGCCAAAATGGGGAAAAAAACTTCGTGTATTCGGTGAAGGACCGATAGTTAGGATGACCTTTTGGGGCACCGCGCTGAAAATCTTATAAATTGCACTGAAATCCCCCATCGATTGGCAACAAATCAGCGAATGTGATTTGTATCTGACACATGAATGGGAATCGAAGAATTTTCTGCCCCGAAACTGTATACGCTTTGTGGTGATTTAGGACCGCTAAGCCGAGCATGACAATATTTAGAAGGTGTTTGTGGATTTCCATTTGACCCGTCTAAAGATTTACCGACTATCTAACACGATCGAAATGAATATTCAAAATGTGGATAGGAGTATCTACATATAATATAGCAAGCGTTTTGGTGATCATTAGGAAGTAGAACACGATATTGTCGTGTGTAGTAGATCACTTCTGGATGACGTAATTGGGTCACGGTGGCGATTGAAGTGAACATGAAGTGTTACTTTAAAGGTGACAATATGTCGGCGATCTACATGAGTTGTATGAGTTGTTAACAAGTTGTTTCGAGCCATAATTGGATTCGACTAATTGGGATCTTTATAAGGACTCGGCTGTAAGCAGAGGTAGTCAATTATTTACATGTCAATTAGATGGGGAAAATTAATGGGCATTTGCATTAGTTCACATGGCAGTAGAATATGACAACAGCGTAATGCATCTGTCATAGATAGATAGTGAACTGTCAAAATATTTTGATTAGTTGTCAAATCACTCGCGATACCTTGCTATCTTTGCCTTCGAATAAAATTTTGATAATTACTCTTCGATGGTCTTCGTCTTAAAGTTTTAGGTAGGTGAGTGAAATTTTATGTCTGGAGTTTTACAAAAGAAAAGCAGTGCAACACGACAAATTTTCCTCAACTTCACTATTTTACATTCGGGGATATGGGAGTAATTCAATAAAAATAAAAAAAATAAAAAAAAGGTAGTACCCACTTAATAGAATAAGTGACGAGTTATAGGTTTTATGTAGAAGTTGCACGTTGACAGCGTTGGTGGTTACGTGACAATGATTAGAGCTGAAGATTCTAGCAAGATGAACCAAGAAATGTGGTCTAGGGCCCAAGCTGTTATTATATTCTATTCGCAACGAAAGAAAATACAGAAAATACATACCCAGCCCTCGGACTTGATACGAACCTGAATTACTGTTTAGACATAAATGAAAGAATCACTATTGCCCCCTAGGTCTACAGTAGGAACTAAATCGCAAAATTACACCATAGAACATATCCTGACTTAATCTTGTCAACCTTTTTCCACTGAATATCTTCGTACGATGCACCAATTAGTGCTTTAAGACTGAATCTGTCAAATAGTTGACTGATACTGAATAGAATGGATCATTCTGTGATCCTGTTAATATTTTTAGGCAACCTACCCACTTGACATGTTTTCGGGATTTAACAAGAGCTTTGCGGTGACCTAATCTGTACGAAATATATGACTGTCCTTACAGTTGGCTAAGGTATCTATTGCGAATGACTCCGCATCGGTACCATTGTTTTTCGAACAAATGTCGGACCAGTCAAAAAACTGCCCGAGAGACTACGTTGACGGTAATCCAGGAGAAAGTATCATGGCTCCTTGTGAAGCTGTCATAAGTTCATTACAAGATGTACTGACAGTAAATTCTTCTTCGAACTTTGCTCCTTTTTCGCTTCGAAACTAAGGTGGAAATGGTGATCAATATCAAAACCCAATCAATACTTGCCATTTAACCACATCAATCTAAAACAAGTCAAAAACGTTCCTGTTGTTTATCTATCTGGTTCGCATTCAATCAGTACTACTAGATTAAAGTGGTTTTTTGCTTTATAAATTCAAACTCATTTACTTGTGTTATACAATTTAAACTTTCATAAATTGCAAGCAATTCAGTGATATCAGTTGGCACGATAATAAATTTATCGATTCCGAAATAACCCCAATAAATCGTTCACCAACTACGAAAGCCTTTCCACTCCTATTAAAATTAAAGTGTTACCTTGTTAACTAATTGGGTGTCATAAATCTCTCAGCGCAAATGAAACATAAACTAGACGACCCGTGGTGACGTATGTTTTCTTCATGCGTAATCGATATTCAATTTCGAGGTTATACTATGCAAATTCATAAGGATGTAAGGATTTCATACAGAAAGATATTTAAGAAAGGCAAACAAATCGATTGAACTGTCAAACAGCAATTAACTGCTTCAAATGACAATGTCCTCGGTCATACATACTACACACTGGTTGGGGAATTCCAAATTGAAAATGTCACCCAAACTATCGCAATGACATTGCTGTCAGTTTTCGCATCATACATAATTACCCCGATGTCATTTCAATCATCAGCTCATATGGCCAAAATGTGTCGTATACAGTGCGAACATTATCGCCGAATTCCTTCCATAACCGCACGTTCAAAACCAAACAGACTTTGGAATTTTATTACTAATTGTCAAGGTCAGCCACTCGGGTGGCGAAAACGCAAAAAAGCATCACCGCCGGCTGCCAGTCGCCTGTCACAGACGATAGAAATTTATGAAACTCATCATTGGGCCTCAATAAAGAACCACAAAACGCGACATTTGTCAACTTGGTGAGCGAAAAACCACAAAAGATCAAACTAGACCGGCCCCATTCATTCATTAAAATTAATATTCTTTCTAATAAATAAATTTTTGGTCTACATAGGCGTTGATCTTGAACTAGTAGTCACTGTGAATGATATTCTAGACACGGAAGGAGCCGAGACCTTGAACAGAATTCATTCCATGTTTTCGTATTTACATTCGTTCGCCGATGGTTTGTTGAATTCAAACAGACAGATGCCAAGGTCAGAAATGATAGATTTCGGGAACACACTCTGTTTGTTGTTTCTGGCGCCAGCCAAAGAATCCATTGAGGCGAGCCTGAAGTCAATTTGTATTCTTTTGAACACACAAGAGGTGTGAAGTTTGAGGCGAGATATTGGAAAATTGTTCGAAACGTTGTGTGTTTTGAAAAAGCCGGGAAGTGCAATGTGGTTTACTCAGTTGTGGTGCATCGCTGGTGTTTATTTGTGGCTTCACAGGGGGTGTTGTAAATATCCGCATTTTTGACAGAGCAAGTGGGCCTTGACAGATCTGCTATAAGGTCGGAGAATTTTGACCAGGAATTCAGTAAACTGGATGTTAATTTCTCATATGACTACTTATCGTCTCTCTATCGTTTCATATTCGAAGACTATTTGTGGACAAAAGTGAACGAACTTGACATCAGTGACATGTCGTTTAACAAGATGGTGCCACACGTAACACACCTGGTCAAATGCGGAATGCAACTGACTATTTCGTCTCCTATTAGTTTCAATTTTTCAAGAAGCAATTCTAATCAAATATGACAAACTGTGGGTAGTGTCATCAGCGAAGGAGTGTATAGGATTACAGGTAGCAGACAAGACTTCATTTACGAAAATAAGAAAGAGAGTCGGAGACAAAACGGAGCCCTGGGGAACGTCACCATTCCCTTGAAACAACGTCTAAAATAACTTCTAATGAACGTTTCGAAAGGTAATTTCTAATCTGTTCAAGAAGAAATTCATCTATGCTATATGTTCGCCTTTTTAACAAAAGGGCTTGAAGTCGAACTCTGTCAAATGGCAGAGAGTGATTCCTCTTGTCAGGGACCAATGGACCTTTAGCTACGAAACCATACTGTCGGTCGTTGAGGAGTTTCCATGACTCAAGATATTTCATAATCTTGAGCTTTCCATTATTACTCTTGGCACTCGTCGTGTTCCCTTATCTTGTTAGCACGAGTTTTCAAACAAGAAAAACCAACGAAAATTGGCGAAATTCGATAAAAAATTGTTTATGTCTTGCAAATGTTGTTGAAGCATATGACATTTATAGACGTCATAGGACAGGCGAAGACAGTTTGAAACGTCAAACAATGCGCAACTAACTTCACGCCTATCCGGGATACCCGATTGCGGGGGAGTCCTAAATAAAAAATCCTTTAAAACATCATAAATCCATCTACAGCTCACTAATTTCATTATGCTTCCAAGAAAGAGTAAAAATTCCTTTAATTTCCAAGAAAGTATGTACTAGACTCCTTCGTACGTGTAATAGTTTTAAAATAAACCAATAAAGTATAAAATATTTGCGGATCTAGCCAGCATACACACTCGTGGAATGAAGTAATTCCAAAATACTTGAGGAAAACTAAAATTAGCTGAACCATAATAAGCGTCATGAAGTCAATTCCGCCAACAGTAGTGAAGTAAAACACCTCTTCCCGTGAATTCAGCCCTGAGTCACTTCTCCACTCTGCTGGGTGTTCATGGGTAAATATATCAGTCTTTCAAGTGTTTATTTCGATTTTCCGCATTTTGAACATTTGTTTGTGTCAATATTTAAGCGAGCAATATAAATTTGCATATTGATTGTGTGGAACAGGCTCGATTCACGGTAATTAATTGCATCTCGCCCGCCATGCACGTGCTGAATGACTGTGTCAGCGTTTAGAGTGTGTGTCTGATGTTAGCAGAGGGTGTTCTAGGCATGACGTTGCATGCCGTATTAATTAGTCATGGTTGGTTGTGTTCATAAAGCATAAGCAATTGGAAACAATGGGCTATAGTTCAGGGATGAATAGTTTTCAAAATTGCGAAGAACGTTTTAAGCGTTTTCCGAACCAGTTCTTTCCGTAGAGCAAATCTAGTTTGTATTTCCGTGTTACAGTACCCAAAAGCACTCTACAACCTACAGATGGGTTACCAGATAGAAACAAACAAATAAAGTAGAAGTATCTGCTGCCGTGCATTTAAATATCTTCAAGATAAGTGTCTCGTGTTCTATCTCTTAACATTCCTCGACATCATCGCTTTATTACTTTACCCTCGATCGGCATCGGTAAGATATCAAAACACAAAATCTAGCAATCAATCACAGCAGACCTTGAAGTACTACGTAACTGTGTGTATCTAGAGTGGTTGACAGGCCTAAAAAGACTCTAAAAAAACCGAATTGTACTTTGAACCTTAAAAGGAGAAGCATCCTACGACACATCAAGTGCTGATTTTGTGTATTCCAGTCAGGGCCGGCCTTTTGTCACGAATCAGAAAATAAAAAAACAAAGAAAACACCTTCCCTTCAAGACGATAGCCATTTCTCTTGAACAGCCACTGAATATGCTTAGAATTGGGAATTGTTTTTGGCCAACAAACAAAGGATTTCCACTGACACTTCTGCAGAGAGCCGAAAACAAAGTGTATAGGATCCTGCCGCAAAGCCATCCGTCTTACCGTTTTGGGTGATTTATAAGAGCAACCGGGACGGTTAACGTTAAGCATTCGCTTGAGCTTTAAATAGATTCCGCCACTTTCTGTTATCACACGATTGTTTGGATGAATTTCAATTGAAATTTTTTTATATAATCATGTGTGTGTTCGGCGACTGGACATGAACCAGTTCCAAGAGCTTGCTCACTCTCGTTTCCCGGAACAGCGAGTGAATGTATCGGATTTGTGTTTTATGTTGTGGCCAGCGCCACCTTCGACGTAGGACGCCGCCGCCGCCGCCGCCGCCTTCATGTGTTCCATATTCCATCGGAACGGTAGCCAATTTCTCGATTGATTATTTTGATCTTGAAATTGTTTCGCTTGTTATTGATGTAATCAATGGGTGTAGGTTTATTGAATTAACAGCGTGACAGGGTGATTAAGCCAGTCGCTGACGTTTGTACAATGGAATGTGTGTATGGAATGCGTTGTCGAGCTGTTGCGTGAATATCAATGCACTGTTGAAGGTGATAAAAGATGTTATTTACGAACTCTGAGTACTAGTTTAATGAGTTGAGGGGTAATAACTCTTTATCACTGATCTGCTAAACAGTTGTTCAAGTCTTGAAAGGTAGGCTTACTATTAGTGCACGCTGAGACTGATGGCTTTCTATCATTGTCACTATAGTTCGTCCTTTCGTTGGGCGCCAATTAACAATGTTCTTTAGCTGGTTGTTTTAAGAACTAGAAGGTATTGGTAAAAGAAATTGCAAGACTCCAGTGAGTAATAGAAGAATATGTGAAGACTGATTCATGTTCTTAAGTGAAGCTTGCGCATATGATTCGAACGTGATCACTGTCATGTCCGTCGCAAGGACTTGGACCTCTTCTCCATGGCTCTGCACTATTCATTTGCCATATTATTTGCATTTAAGTCGTAAGGTATGGCTGGACGAACCCAGAGATAACAATGGAAATATCTATTGCGGGTTGCATTGGTAGTCACCTTCTAGGAATTATGTACATATGCATAGTTTTACTGACTCGACTTGAACAGTATTTCCTCATGCAATTTGTCGGCGAGCAGGACTTATACTGAACCTCGAAGCGAATTACATATTCAATAGCTTTTTTTACAGTTACCAGTCACAACTCGAATCAGCAGCCCTGGCATACTTCACTTCTCAAAACTTGATCAGAGATTGTCAGGGATGCTTCTATTACTCAACGCTTGCCAGGTGAAGTCATGGTTCAAACTATCAAACGCATGATCTACACTCGACACAGAGGACTCAGAAGTACCTATTCCGAATGCAAAACCTACCTGTTTGTCGTCGAGGTTTGAATCAATGTGCTTTTTGATCCAAAGGAGACAAATTCCTCTCCTGATCCTAATCCATTCTGCTCTTCTTATACATATTTTTGGCATTTGAGGCTTCGGGTCCTGGCCCCTTAATGTACCTAAGTTTTGTAAACAAGTTAAACTCTACATTAGAGACCCAAAGGGACTGCCCCCAAACAACAGTTTAGTTCCATACCCCTGTGTCAAGAAATAGTCTTGACTTTCGAAAGAGAAATCCTTTCACATAGACCACAGGACAAATCTCCAGTAATTCCAACAATTTCAAAGATTCTAATCACTAACGTTGTAGGTTCCATCACAGTGGATGGCACTCCTGTTATGTAGGTAGCTTATAGATCGTTTGATAGAGAGCGCCCCAGTTCAGCCCACAAGGAAGTTCATTAGAAGTCACTTAAAGATCCCATAGTCAAATACGTGTTCACTAAAGATCTCCTATCGATGTTTTATCAGGTTTTGGTATGAAAACTTATCTGACTCGCCTTTAGGTTGCAGGGATGTACCCAAACCCTAAAAGCTCCATGCAATGCAATGGTACAATCGGGACTGTTCACTGTCCAATGAAGTTTCTTCTTCAGGTATCTAGTAGAAACCCCCGTGTATTGTAGTTTTTTATCTCATCACCAAACTTGACGAGTTTTGAATTTCAAAATGAAGGTAAGTCCTTCATTTTGTGTCGAAGTCCCAGTTTGTCAAAACCATTTGTGATGTGAGAGCTAAATTCATCGGTCGAATGGAGTTTAGAAACCTCTTATCATGATAATACGCCGCGATGTTTCCCAGACGTTCGTGAATTGTTGAAAACCTTGGTATTGCCCTACCTACTGAGAAATATTTTCAATTTTCCTACTCAAAGGGCAGCAAATTGATAGATTTAGGATCAAGTTTTGAAGTATCAGCTACGAAACATGTTCCAAAGTTAAGCTGATACGTCTGCCTTTTCTAGGAAAACCATCGGATTACCAGAATACAATCAAAATGTCAATTTTTTTTTTCTCCACAGTCTTCTATGTGGAGAAACACAGTACCAAACAGAAAAAAAAAACAAACGAACACGCATAAGCCACTTGAAAATTCTAGCGCCTGGAATTCTTGACGCCCTGTCATAATTCATACTCTAATCCGACGCGAATAAAATTTATTAGCATACATCATGGCTTATGCTGATCGTAACGATTCGCCATCTCCCATATGCTCCCAATTTGCATAAAATTGGCCTCAACACAAGCGCAAAGAACAGATCCAATCCGTCCACACCACCCCAACTTCGGCCATAAAAACGTCTCAAACAATACCTTACCATGTGATGGCTAAGTTTATACGCGAAAGCCCGATCTTTGCGTTTCACAAAATTAAGCCATGATGTCATATCGAAGTCTGAATAAAAACAAAACAAATATCCATCATAACAATTGAAAATTAAAAGAATGAAGTGGCACACACACGGGACGAAGCCAAGTTTTCCATACAAAAAAAAAGTTATAAAAGCCGGACAATGAATGAAACGCAATGGAATCATGGCTTTCATGATCAATTTGATTTCTTGTTTATTTAATTCGTTATTGATTGAACGGAATTTTTGTTTACCCCACGACAAGTTGAAGGCGACTATGTCGCCGAGGTGTACCCACTCTTGACGCAATGCCACTGAAGTGATCTGAAAGTATCTGTCGATAGTCCGAATGACATTGGTAGCAGCATTTCACCTCAATCTTTTCGGGGAAGAACTGAATTCATTTGCAGTCCATAGAGATTATCAGTAACTAAGTAGTCTTTCTATTTCTCCACGAATTCACTGATTAATTCGCAGTTCTTGGAACTCCGAATGGACAGCAAATTAATTTCCTCGTATGTTTACCATTTTTTCTCACTCATGTCCGCTCGTACGTATCTGTTGTTTTTATTTAACCAAATATTTGGCACATTATCACTTGCCAAAGGTAAAAATTGGTAATAGAGTCTCGTTATCGATAAAATGATGGATTCGTTTCGAGGGGGAATAACTTAAAGTAATTTGAATGCCGAAACGAATGGGGTGAAACCCCTATTTTAGGGTAAAAACAATCCAAAGAACTGGAATACGAAATATCTAGATGCTATTGGAACATCAAAACCGATAATGACATACAAATTTTGGAAAATGCTAACGAATTTGAGGTCCACACTCATCATATCTGCATACGACAGCATTCATCGTGTTCAGCTCTACAAGGCGCTGGCCGAATTCGGGATCTAGGCTAAACTGATCCAGCTATGTCGCGTAGATCTGGAAAGCACCCGCGACAAAGTGGAATCTGGGAACCGTTCCTCCACCAGATTTCGGCAAGGAGATGCGGTCTCGTGAGACTTCTTAAATCTCAAGTGTAGACACGGAAGGAACTATCTTCAACAAATCTGTCCAGCAGCTGGCATTATAGAAGTTTTTTTACGGCAATTGAAGAACAGGCGAAACGAGTTGGTCTTAAAGTAAATGCAGAGAAAACCAAGTACCTGTTGTCAATAAACGATCGGTCCATCGCCTACGACAAAACTTCACTGTTGGCAACAGTATCAACTCCACGAATGATATCCTAGGGGAGACTCGACGAAGACTTATCCTAGAAAGCCAAAGGAAATGGCTTCAAAGCTCCTCATTCAGAAGGCATGTTCCATGTTCCATAAAACATTGATCCAGTCACTTCTGCTATGTGGAAGTGAGTACTGGACGGTAAGCAGGAAAGCAGAACAGATTTTCGAAAGAAACATTCTTCGTTGAATTTTCAGCCCCGCGAACTCTATGAGCTGCACCAAGATGTGAATGTAGTCCAAAAGCCAAGATACTGACTCCGCCTCATCAAGTTAATGAACAATAAAAACAGCACAAAGAGGATCTTCGAACCACAGCCCTAGGATTTAAATCGACAAGGAAGACCGAACCTCCTGCTAAAGAATCAAGCTATCACGGATCCCAGAGCACTTGGTGTGAGTGTGAACTGAGAGAGTGGAACTCTAAGAGAGTGGAGGGCTGCCATGTCTATCTGTACTCGGATAGTAAGTACGTATCTCCAGTATAGCCTTTCTAAGCTACCTCCTGTCTGTGTTGACAACTGTTGACTAGAAGTTCGATTTCACAGAAGTCCTATTCAGAAAGAAATTCAAGATTTCATCAAAAACTCAAAATTATTTAAATGCTGTAGGAGTACAGTCTCGGCACTTATGAATAAGACTTCCTTCGCAGGAAAGGCAGGTCGGTTCCGACTCTAGAATTTATGATCGTCGAAAATCTGACTGTATGTCAGATGTCAAACTACAAAGTGAGTAATGGATACTCATTTCTCTGACTGTAGTGTGGTCTTACAGAAATAGAGCTATTAGTTAGAAATGGAGGATTCTGGTGAGACTTTCAAGACCAATCATCTTGTTCAAATATATTGGTCTTGACGGTATTTATCCTTCTCTAATAGAATATTGACATTTTGTGAACAATTTGTATGCATAAAAGAGGAAAGTCTACCTAAGATCAACAATCCACAGATGATTCAGGTACTCATGAACAATATTGGAGAATCCAATCGAAAATGTATTGAAAAAATCGGTTCACAGGATGACCTGCTACCAAGCCAATCGTCTGAAGGTTTACTCTTTTCAAAAATATCAACAATCGTTGAAAAATATTGAGCAGTGTGTTGAGAAATTTCCTCTTTTAGGACTTCATTTAGTTTTTCTATAAACGTTGAAGAATATTGCATGAAGTTTTTTTAAAAATTTTCAAAAGTAACCAGCACATAACCTACCCTTTACAGGGATATTTAGGAGGACTCGCATTGGCGAAATGGAAGTGTGCACATCCTACTGTGCATCCCATTAAAAAAAAAGAAAGAAAGGCTATATAACACAAAATTTGAGTCTCCTTGGACGATGGATTAGTATCAGTGAAAAGCTCAGGAGTAGAAAACTAGAGAGTCTTTTGCCAGAAACATAAATTTCCATAATCTACAGATAAAAGATATCAATGAACCCTTTTATTTCTAACAGCCATTTGCCTTCTCCTTACGGTATCCGAAACTATCCCCGAGAGTACCGTCAAGTATTCCTTCCCGGAATAGGCTTTTAGCATTTGGTGTATTTCAATCAGCTATTTCCACCTTAGACCGTCTTACGTTGCCCGTTACTGTCTATTAGTTTCTACAGAAGTGGTTCATGGACAGACCCTTGTGGCACTCCGCCCGTTTGTAAGACTGTTTCACAATTTCGTTTAAAAAATCTAATGAAGGCAATACGGTTTTCCGAACCCAATTCATGCAATTTTTCGCATCTACTGTCACTACCTCACAGTATTTCCTGACTTATACCTTCCATGTTTTGCCTTGATAGCTTGCTGGACTGTTTTTGATACTATTGTAGTACCATATACTGTGGACCTTGTTTTCGGAAGAACCTAGCCAAGTTCTGATAAATCCTCTACATACTGCTTGTGTAGACGCCTGTCCTTAAAGACTTTGCATATCGAATCGAGAATATTATGGGATGCTTTGCCTTTAAGGTAGGTATAGGTTGGTCGCTTCGAGAGAAAAACTCTTCGTAAAATCTTGCGGTTCCGTTTATGTTGACGGAGAAGATTAAATGATGATATACAGGCGACATAGACCTAGTCACAAATTGCGCTTCTGTCGTTTGAGATGGCAGAGACATGTAGAGCGCTTGGTCTCCCCATCCAAACCCGGAAAAAACATTGCAGTGGCCCTTTGTAGCCCGGACAAGTAGAGTTTAACTTCAAGTGCGTAACTAGGTGCACTGATTTTGAATAATCCCTTCTCTCAGTCAAGCCTTCTATTCAGTAATATTCCCCAGAGCAGGAGGGTCTGAAAGATCCACTCTTTCAGATACAAAGAACTAGTAAGTTCTCGAGATTCGTGTGCAAAACGTTCTATAGCAAAACCTACTTCCACATATCTACAGATTAGTGAAGCTATTCGCTCCATTCAAGTGCAAATATTTAAAAATTATAAAACGAACAGATAAAGCACGTTCGTGTGGATTGCACGAAGGTACTTAGATGAGAAAAATAGAAACACATAAAAACGGGGAAACCCCCCAGCTATTGTTTCCAATTAACTACATATCTCTGGCATCCATGACGTCCCATAAGCTTAGCTACAATTAAATTTATGAATGAAAGTCTTTTAATTAAATTGCAAATGCCATCATTTGAATGATGCACTCGTGGTCATGTTGATGCATCTTCGCTTCACGGATTCACAACGCCGGGAGTTCCGGGAAATTTATTTCACGAAATGATGGATGTCACTGCGATGAGTAATGCGTTGGCCTTGATTGGTCTACTAAATGTGGGTGGGCACAGAATCACAGCGTACTCAGAAATTACCAAGAACTATGTATGTAAAGCACATCATACGCTTCAAGTGAATTCCTAAAGATATGCAATTCGTTGAACTAAAACCGCACTAATGTGGATGTTTTCCAAAGCTAATCACTTCTCGAAATGTTATCAGTTCCATTTTTTTACACTCATCGATCCACAAATCGAAACGACACTTGATTTTTGAACGACTTGCAAACAAGTCACACTTCCCATTATGACGCAATCGAGTTTTATGTTAGACCCTAATCAGGAAGCTATTATATTATTGAGTGGCTCGATTTTATTATCAGTTAACGACGAGCATGGACTTTACGGAATTGCAATCGGAAAGCTATTTGCTTTTTAATTATTAATAATTGGTAATGTGACAAATAGTAAGTACTTGAGACTTACATTCCACAAAACTGCTAGATACTAGTCTAGATGGCGAGCAAACAGATGTTTCTGTATTTACCGAACACATTTACGTAACTCTAATAGCGATACGTCCTCTGTTAATTGGCGGTTAATTGTCTAAGCCAAGTCGAAACACCGTGGGTGGTGAAATAGTTATCTCACGACACATGCCAATCTAAATGTGTATCTATTCCATGGTTTAATGATTAATGTAAATATTTTTTGATAGAAATCAATAAAAAAAATACTAGCCAGTGACGGAGATGTATACCCATAGATACATCCAAAAGGAACAGATTCCTAAGAACAGTGACACGTATCTTATGCAATAGCAAATGTAAACGAAACCTTCTTTTCAGAAAATTATCTCAAATTCGTAAATTAAGTAAATTCCTACTAATTTTATGTGATTCCAAGATTTTTAATTAAAAAAAAAAAAAAAAGTAAATAAAAACACAATTCAGCGACACCATTCTGCGAATTGCCGATTTGACCCAATTTAATTGTTTCTGTTGGTGGATTGTTTTTTGTTTTCTGATTAAAGGAGCTTCGAGGTCAAGCCAAGCTTGGAGTGGCGCAAGAAAATACTGAACAATAAATACTTCTTGTTGATAATGGTTTTAATTAAATGTCAACATTTCGTTGTTTCGAATTACCCCAACAAGATCCTGAAGACACCATGAAATCGGACGGATTTTAATTGGTACATTTATTTATGGCAAATTTATGTACATGAACTGAAATGGGGGTAAAGATTTCGATGACATCAGTAGAGTCCTCATTGTGATGTGCGTGGGGATGCATTTACTTGATTCAAGATGGAATGAGGTAATGTCTTCTTAAACTGATCCGATTTATGGCGAAGAACTCAGAAAGAACGGACGGATTGTAAACTCTTTTTTAAATAATTTTTTCCACAACGAAGCCTCAAGATTACAAGTCCATTCCACTTGGTTTTATTTTTGTATTCTGTAGAGTGACCAGATAAGAATGATAGAAAAATAAAATTGAATCAAACAACAACGGTGTGCGATATACAATTTATTTTGGCTTTAATTTGAAGCTACATTCATGCCATTATATGCGGAGTAGAACATCATTCAAATGGTCGCTTCCGCAGTGTTTCAAGCAGTCGGTCGAATTTTTGATTACTCAGTCCATTATGCGCGGCGTTTTTCCGGCAATATGTAGCATCTATACTGTTGGCCTCGAGCTCATCCAAAGTGGCTGGATTTTTAGCGTAGACTAAGGACTTGACATAGCTCTAGAAAAAATAATCAAGTCACATGACCGCGGTGGTCAATTGATAAACGCTCGCCGTCAGATGATCCAATCGCCAAAATTCTACAGCGCCGTCTTGCTGTGGCTACAGAAAGTCAGTTAGCATCGTTTTATATCTGAGGCCATTGATGGTAAAGGTGTCTCCTTCCTCATTTCGAAAGAAATAAGGTCCGATGATGCCACCAGTCAATCTTTGTGAATGTGGCTTGATTCTTGGTCAAACACTTGTGGATTGTGTTCACTCTAATGTGTTCGCGAGCCTCCTCCGAGAAGATGATTTTTTGACCAAAGTCCGGATCTCCGACCAACACTTTCAGCACCCAATTAACGAACTCACGGCGTTGACTAGGCCCAAATACAACCGCAAAATAAGCCGTATCAACTCTCTGGCGATGCCCAATTCAGCTGATCGGTGCCGAATCAACATTTCTGGGTCTTTTTCGATACTGGCCGCTACGACGGCTTAGTTTTCTTCATCTCGCACCAATCTCTATCTCGTTGGTGGCTTACGTTCCAAAAAAGTTTACTCACGCTTAAACTTTCCACAGTGCGACGAATTGCATGAACACTGAACCCATGAGGACGACCGGTCTTATCAAGAAATTTACGACAACTGAGCCGGAATTTCGATGTTTTTTTTAAAATTTCCGCACTTTTGGGAAGCGTGAAACGATGCATGATAAAATGCCAAACCTTGCTGAATACTTTGACAGCTGGATGTCATCGGTAACTTTGACAGCCACTGAAACATAATAATTGAAAAACGTTTCATTGTTATCTGGTCACCCTTTACATGGCCATTGTAACTCAGAATACGTTGGACCCAATACAACAAAACATGACTAAAGAATTTTAGTTACGAAATAGGCAATTGACCCTCCACATACCCATCCTAGCCGTCCACAACTCAATGGCGGCCCGTCTTTGAAGAATCGAGAAATGATGATAATCAGCACTACATCCCTATGCAAGGGCGTCTGTGCCAACGAGCAAGATTAAGCCAACTTAAGTTCAATCGTTAGAAAAGTATCTTTCCAAGATCTTAGCAAAAAAAGATGGTCCTGCAACCTTATAATCTAACGAGCCATTATCCACTTAGCTGGAACTATTTCTGCCCTAAATTCACCTCAGTAAAAGGTCACCCTTTATTCTAGTCCAAGCAACCCACTTATCTAGACCTGTTACCTAAGCCAAAATTACAATAAAAGACTTTTTATCACCGCAAGAACTCTGTATTGAACTGTCTTATGTCCTAATCTGTCTGTAACTACATAACCTCTGACTTGAGTCGTTAAAATTCACCAAATTGTCGTGGATACTGACGTGTATCCATTCCCTTGCGTCATACATATGTAGGTCTTCCGTTCAAATATCAACCATACTTCTATGAATCCTATGCGTATTGTCGCCAAAATGGATTACGAGTTTTATCACCGGAAACACAGCCACTTCTTATGAATCGCCATTTACATGTTTATTTCCAAAAATGAAACTCCGCACATTCTTTGAAATCCAAATTCCAAATGATACTCTGTACAAAATCACAAGCAAGGTTAAGGTCAATCTGTTACAAATTTACGTTAAAGGTTTTCTAAGTAAAAAGGTAAACCAACTCGCAACCAACTTCAAGTCCATTTACATTGAAAATGATCAACGAGCATAGCAATTCCCAAACACTCTTCCGTCATTTCTTAATAAATTCATTTCTAGAAAAACCATAAAGAACAAATTTTAAGTACACCAGCTCATCGATCACTTTGGAATAATTTCGAAAAATTTCGAAAAACAATACCTTGTGACCTCATGAATGAAAATATGCGAAAACACGAATCCAATCAACAGCAACACATAGCCTCCCTCCTGCTGTGCATCAACCCTAACTAGCACGCATCGAAATGACGTCAAAAAGTATCTGCAAAGCTAAGCAGTTCCCGAGAAGGTGAATAAATTCTTTTTAGACGAGCGATCGGCAAAATGATTCAACGTCGCTGAATTTTGCAGAAAGCTCGCAAAAAGCTTTACACACACACACAACTCAATTTGCAGAGTATCTGGTAGAGGGTGTGAGTATCTATGTACGTACATGATCAGCTTGTCGTACTCGGTGGGCCAATTATATGCTGCTTTTTCATTAGTATGGTATGCAGAACAATAGCTACCGTTGCTCGCCTACACGCCACCCTTCAACCCGCCATTAAAGTTCAATAAATTCCCCAATTTCCTTCTCCCAAAAACGGTGTCACCACCGCCGCTGCCGCCGCCGCAGGTTTCTGCAGAAACAGTACTTGACTAGCAGAGCCCCCTGCACACGATCAGAATAAAAGTTTTCTACTCTGCTAGCCTGCTGTTCTGTGATCTGCAAAATATAACAAACGAACCAAAAAAAAAAAATGTTACTAAGGTGTCTAATGTGGTGGTAGTGTTGCGGCTCTTGGCTATCTTACAGAATTGTTTTTCAAAATTCAGTATCAATCTAGAAGTGAACAATACGGGTTGTGTGCCGCCTTCCAACGCGGATGTGAAATGTGAAATACGTTGTCTCGTTACTCGTAGTCTTTCGTGTACTCTGATAAAGTTCAGTTAGATACTTAATTGTGCTTAGATACTATTTTTTTGTGCCTAATTGCATTTTATTCTGCAAAAGTTTGAATTTTTTTATTCCTTTTCGCGTAGTGATCGTAAGGAAATAAACATAAATATTTTATTTTTTCGCAAAAAAACAAAATAAAATTAAAAAAGTTTTGACAAAATTCAAATATAAATGTTCACGCGAAGATTTTGTTGAGAAATTTTTTAACAAAAAAAAAAATAAGTAACTGTAGCACGGTGAGGATTTGAAAAGAGAGAATCTGATGAATCGGTGAAATCGAAGAAGTTCTTCTAATTCTTCTTCTCGTGTAATTTTCTTGTGATATCAATTTGCTGAAGGAAACAGTTTTTTTTTTTCAATTTCTACGTTGAGTCTAAACTAAGTAAGTTTTGGGAGATTTTTGGTTTTGAAAAATGGTATCTATTCGAATTATTTGGGGAATTTTTTGTACTTCTGATGAGGTAGGTGATTTTTTTGAATTCGCGTTTTTATTTGACCATAAAAAGGAAAGGACTGAACTTTTGGACTCTGAAAGTGAAAGGGGTTTTCGGGGCTTAGTGTCAGAAGGTAAACATTGAAATTACTTGTGAACTAAGGTGGGAGATACTTACACGTGAATCTGGCAGTGGTCTGGTTCTAGTTTCTTGGGAATTTCGTGATATCTGTACATAGTTAGTGAGATTCAAGGTGAAAAGGTTAAATCAGGGTTTTCTTCAATACTTTTGCGTATGATTATGTTTGATTGTCAGGTCCGCAGTATCGTGAAAACTACGAATTTTTGTCCGACAATATGGTCTTGTCAGGCCAGTGCCAAACCAACATTTTTTTTTTGACATAATCGTCAGACCATTGTCAGACGTTCAGGACATTGGCAGACTCATTGGAAATTGTCAATGAGATTGAAATACTTATTTTGTTTTCAGTGATATCTATGTACATATGCACCTTCAAAACGTGATACGTATTTTTACTGCTGGTTGCTGCTAGATACTATTTTCGTTTCAATTTTGATTTTGTGCTGCGAAAATGAATTATAATAGGAGACTGAGTGAAGGAGAATTTGATTATCTGGCGACTGGCTAGCCAATCCTTCGTTCAAATAGTACGACATTTGGGTGATGATTCATCTGTATCTTCGTTGCGTACGCGGATAAGATTGTCGAAAGTGTCTCGTTTTGTTCTATTTTGATTTAAATTTTGCACTTTTTCAGACTTTGCAATTCAATACAGGATGAAAGAAAAAAGTTTTTGTGAAATGCTATGAGTCTGAAAGCGGCTGCAAGTTTTTCATCCACAAATCGTCTACCAATCGAGTGAACTTATAATTTATGATCTGACAGTATTGTAAGAAATTGTCAGACTAGCCAAAATGTTGTCATAATTTCCAGTAATTGTCAGACAATACTGTCAAATCATCGTCTGAATAGGACTTCGTTTGATACTCAAAAGGAGAAAAATTACATTTTTCTCGACCGAGTAAACAGAAAGTGTTATTTTCCATTGGATTGTCCGTTCGAACAAAAATGTTTAATGAAAACAGATACAGGACCAAAAATTGCAATATTTTTTGGTAGCTAATGGGGCTTCAGAGGATGTAGGGTACTGCGAGAAATCTGTTGAAGGGAGCTGAATGCAATTGGCGAGGTTGTTTGATTGAGGGCAATGTATCTGCGTTACTTGAACGAATCTTATGATTTCGGTGTTCCTCTGCCTTCTATTAGTTCTAATGCATAGTGTTTGGTGCACTGATTTGCGTGGATGTGTCCCTTATTACGTCGCAGCCAAAGTAAGGAACTTCTCAGACCTCTTAATGAATCTTAGGCCTTTTGTACTGATCTTAGCGAATTGATTATTTGAACGGAAGTTGTTCCTATTATCAAAGGTCGGAAACGAACGTTCCGCATCAAGATAAGATGCGGAGAGTACTGCATCAGAAGATTACCAAAGACTAACAGAACCTTGGGGAACTCCATCATTTATGTCGGTGAATTTTAGACTTGCATTAAAATTGTCCAATTTTGAAGAATACCAAATGTATGTACATAGGCATTGGAACTCTATTAAAACAGATGTAAAGACCCAAGTACCTCGGGGTCTAGAAGGGATGCTGTTACATAGAAGTAAGACAGATCAAAACCTATGTACTCATGTGTATGTTTCTAAGACGCATCTGGCGATATCTTAAAAATGCGATTGAATGCGACTTCACCTGAGTAAATAATGTTCTTCTCTGGTGGCAAGATTGGATTTAAAATGTTAAAAAAGGCTCAAACTGCACTGGGAATCAGTTGCAAGTGAGCTAAGCCATGTAGAAATTATTCCAGAAATATACTTCACGTTTTTGAAAAACTTTAATCGAAGGTTATGTCCATCATGCATCCAAAGCATCAGGCATTATTCTTAGTTCAATCTTTATTCAGAGATTGAAATAGAACCACTTTTAAATAACCCGATCTCAGCTAGATTCTTCAAGTCTTTCTTCAGAGATTGAACTAGACTAAATTGTTCTTCTGGGACTGTTAAATAAATGTAGGCATGAGAAACTAACTGGCATCAGGTAACTGAAAGTGGATCGCAGTGGGTACAAATCAAAGAACTCTTAAGAAACTGCGTGTAGAGTTGAAAGATTAAATCACTTTCAGCATTAGTAGCTCTGTACCGCATCTTTAAACCCGGTTCCTAGTTAAGGTGATTTCGCGACGTATAGCCGATCGTCATAGGAGGATCCATAATCACATAAGAGGGTAACATAGATACTATCTAACGATAAAGAGCGAAGTCAGTTGAATTTGTTTTGTTGGTCGCCAAGATCAAGGATCACTCGTTCTTTTGTGCACCTTCCACCAATAATTTAAAAGTCTTCGTATATAAGTAGATCAAGTTCTCCTGATATGTGGTCAACATTTTTCATAAAGATCATCGGTCCAAAATTGCTACCTTGTGGAACCCTTCTAATGGTGTACATATGTATATCCATAGCTAAAGTGTCCAAAGGATGATTTAGAACTAGTACGAGCTAGCAATTAGAGCTATACAGAACTGATTGGATAAACCATTTCAAAACATGATCAATGGTTAAGTTTGAGCTGCAATCGCAAATGAGGCTTAAGTCTATGATGTGCTATCCGATTTTCAAGAGTAACCATTCCTAATTTTTCAAGACAATCTAAACACAGATCAGAACCATTGTTCACAGTCATGGTGCTCACATAACACAGCACACAAAATTTTATACATAAAGTGGAGCTGATCTACATATAGTTGACGCGGTATGGAGGGCTTTTAAGGCACTTTTTCGTCTGACCATTCTCCGCAGAAGAATTGGTCCATTCTCACACATAACTTTCTAGTTAACCTAGACCCAATAAATGAACATGATGTAAGAAATAATGCCATAGATACTTCTCCACTGCGAGGGTATAACTCTTCAAAATTTGTATCTACATACCTTTCTATAAAAAAAAACTTCAAGTGATTATAATTACTAATGTAAGGGCGAAACAAATTCCAATCACATTACTAACAAGGGCAGTCAGTTAGCCGGACGTTTATCGGAAAAAGGTCTTTAGACCATGTAAGCACATTTAAAACCAATTGACACGAATACCTATTAGTTGTGTCTTTGATAAGGAAGTCTACGTTTAATTGGGACACCGAACTATTCACGTGCTCTTACAGATAAATGTACTATCTACCAAGGTCGTATGTACATGTATAACAAAGGGTGTCTGAACTGAATTAAGATTTTGTTTTACACTCTATCTATACTATATATACAATGGAATAAGTTTGTAAACAAAATACCAATTAGTTTCATTGATAAATATTTCAACATCGTTTTGTACACTACCTGGTACTGGTGTTATATTGTTTTAATTAACTAGCTACAATCGGACACGAGTGTAATCAATACAAGCTTCGGAGCCGATGGTTCGATTATGAATATATGTAGTATCTATGAAACAATTTTGTTTATTTTTTATCGCATCCGGTGGAAAAGATTGAATGCGCAACAGAAAATTAGTTATAAATATGTTTAGATAAGAATCAACCTAAGGGATCGTAAACGTTTCAGCGCATTGTAATAAGTATCTACAGCTGTTTTGTATTTTAAAAAACTATTTAGTATGCTTTCGCACGATGCTGATAAAAACGCCCCCATAGTAACGGTGCAGTCTGTGTGTTATGAAGGTGATAACATTCTTTTGACGAATAAGTACGTACGTAAAACTTAGTGAAATCCCAGGTTAGAGTTCTGAGCGCTTAACTTAAAACGTGTGCACCAAGGGGATATGAATTATGCAAGATACAGTGGGGCGAAATTGCTAGATTTGGATTTCTAAAGATTCTGATCTTATCTGTGTAAAACATCCAGGATCCAAGGATCCCTCGAAATCTGCTAGTGTATGCAGGTTGTCTAAACAATCGTTTTGGTGATTTCAAACGTTTCGGTCTTGTTTTCAACGTGAGAGGATTACTCGTGCTCTACGCTGGGAATAAATTGCTTAGAGCTATGAACCCTGATCTTGAGGTGTTTGATCTGTGATCATGCGTTTGGCTTGGATTCCTTTTAGAGCACTAATCGTACTAAGAATCCTTGTTCCTCTAGTCTATATTTTCTGTACATATTCATACGAACTTTGATCAGTAAAGCTTATAAAATATTTTTGTTAGTTCCCACGCATATGGGAAAGAAACAATATAACAAATAGAACCCTGTGGGACCCCATAAATAAAAGAAACGATCAAAAAAATGTCCAAATCGACATCGTAAATTGATGGATCCATCCAAACATAAAGTTCTTGTGACATTTCCTTGGTTAGCAATATCAGACTCGATCGAATGTCTGGTTGGCTTGTCTAAATATACATAAGTGGGCTGCACAAGTCAGCACGAAAACCAAACCTCAGTGCTTGGGTATGGTGCACCAAGTTAACTATTCTACATTTAGTAGCTAAAGTCCTATGGTGTTCTAAAGGTTGACCTGTTTAGGGTTGATAGTTGAATTAGTGGTGATCTTGTTTTCATATCATGAGAGTCGGTAGATAAGTAGATAGGTTCTAGCACGTAGCTGTATGGCTCTGAAGAAAGACAGAAGTCTAAATTACTTTCTAAACAGCACTGCGAAACCAAGGGTACGACCGCAATACCTTAGAAGAAAGCGTATAATTTTACCAACTGGTTCGGCGGGTATGTCGCAGTACAGCTCATAGAATTCGTTGGTAAATCTCATCTTCCAAAGCCCGTCAACGCGTTCAAAACAACTTGATTTCATCTTCGGGAAAGTCCAAGCTCTTCTCATGATGATGAGGGTGAAATAGACTCTCCTTGGTGTTTTTCGACAAAGCCTTGCTACTCAATTGTCTTCTTAGGCCAAAGAAACTAAGAGTTTAATTTCTGATGTGACGTTGTTGACAGAGTTTATAGCAGAGTCGTGCTTCATAAAGTCCGTAACTACCTCAAGATTATAGCCGTCTATTGTGACGTTCTGTTCGTTTCGTCGATGTTGTGTGTCCTTTCTTGTTGACAGAACTTTACTTGTACTCTGTACTCGCCCACAGCTGAACCTATTTTTGCTGCTCAATGTTTGATCTCAATGTCCAAACTTTGGGAAAATAGTTCATCTGATGTTGGCTTCCGACTTTCGCACAATTTAAAGTTTGACATTGAAAAAGTCACATGACAGCGCGTCATCTTGTCTAAGCCTATTTTTGACATCAAAAATCAAAACATCAAATGTCTCGGTGAGATTTTTTCTGACATTTATGAAGCACCGAGCGTTATTCCCTGTCATCCAGAGCAGGGATGTCAAAACTAGACATGACTCTACTGTCATATCTGGCCTTAAAATGAGTACAAAGAGCAATCGATCTGGATGTCTTGGATCGTAGTGTAGACTTACGATCGTTATCCACATTCCACACATTCTCGAAACATGACATACCAGAGAGACAGTCTTTCCTACAATTCCGCTTTAAATAACACTAAGTTTAGAGCAAAACAATTGATTCATACTTTATTATGGAACATTCCGTCAACACACACAGTGCGTATATTTTTAATGTCCCACGGATAGGTGCCAAAGGTTAGACTGACACCAGAGACGAGCGCAAATAATTTAAGCCAAACAGTTATCAATCCGACTATAAAAACTGTGTGACTCATAGAGCAAAGTATAGATAAGATTAACGCGACATGTGACAATATTGCAACGCAATCCAATCACAATCTCAGCATTCGTTTCGATTGATTTTCGGTAACTAGCACAGCCTAGATGGTTGCGAATCTCTCTATCGTATCTCGCCAGTTTGTTGATTCCGAGAAGTTTGAATATTTTTAATTAATGGCTTTTAGTTTTGTTTCTTTCGAATTATGTTTTAACTCCCTTTCTAATGATGCAAACCATATTTTTAGAACTCTCCAAACAGTTTGGCTTTATTGTTGTATTCCCCATCTGCGCGTTCTCTATCGTTTAGATCAAATCTTTCATTAACATACGTACATATGTGTTTTCGTCTACTGTTGTTGTTTTTTTCTTCTTTTTTTGCAAAAAAAATTATGATAATGCGACACGCAAAAAAGTAGTCGCTACAGTAATTAATTAATTCATCAATCAGCAGGTGGGAGGGGAGGAAACATTTTTATGAATTCGAATCACACAGTTTGCCCATCTGGTGGATTGATAACGAATTCATGCCCAGTCGGTTGATCGTTACAGATACATTCGTGATAAATCCGATGAAATAAAGGTCAATGTTGTTATATTCTTTCCTTGTACCGCGGACCCCTGTATCTAGATAAATCCATGTAATTTGAAACAATGATGTAGGTGATTTGGTTTTTTTTTCTCTCACTGAGTTGATTAATTAATTTAAAATTCAAAAGTTAAGTGACTCACTATAACGTTTCAAGTTAAAACCTAAGTAAGACAAAAAAAAAGTTGTTTCTACCAGAAGCAGGAATACAATATTAAGGAACTGACTCCATGTCTGGTGAGGGTTAATAAATCATCGAGCAAGAAGTGTTGGGCATGGGACTGGAATATGTTTGGACTTTTGGACTTCTTCGAATAAAGTAGCATTTTAAAACTTTTGTGAAACCAGCACCGCGTACTGGATAGATGACGAGTCTCTCTGATGAGAACGATCTTTAGACAGAAAAGTGTTTATAATTTGTATGAGTAACTTCTTTGTAACGAATGGTCCATCTATTGGTTTCTATTCGAATCATATGTCATTTTGACACTGACAGCTCTTATGCGCTTAACAAGTTTGCAGAAAGTCGATGTTATTAGGTCGGTTGCCGCACTTTCTGCAACAAAATTCGCAACTTGTCACAGTTTGGTGAGGTAAAAAACTTTTGAAGAGAGCCAAGCATACCGAAAAAGTAAAAATGCCCACTTTTTAAACGTCAGAAACATAAACAATGTCATGTAATTTTCATTTGACTTTCATTTGTAAATAAGGATGTTAGCAGTGAATATATTCAATAATTACCATTTAGCATTCAACATTTTTCATTTTACTTCTTTCCTTCATCGTTTTGTTTCAATTTCCTTTCGATAACCAACGAAATACAAATGTCAACTTTGATAGATCTCATACATTTATCTAAGCAACATTTCTTACTCTCTCTTCTGCGAAAAACTGCAGCATTTTGACGTAAAGGAACAGCATTTCACCTTTTTTTCATCGAATTTAATAAAAATTCACAAGTTTCGACAGCACAGACCTATGTTCGTCGTACGGAATGGATCGATTACGCTTGCACAACGTTGGTCGAGTTTTTCGTGAAATAAGGACCAAAATCATTGATTTGACAGGATGCCCTACTTCTAAGCCAGTGGAGACTTATCGGTTGGTGTACTTAAAAGAAACCAACAGATGGTCCAACCTTTACCTAGAATTTTTTTAAAAAATGAGTCACAGTCTGATCGGATATGCCTTAAACGTTGACGTAAAGTCCCGATTGCTTTATTTAGCGGAATCACTCCGACAGTTTTTGATAATTTTGTAATGGATTTTCTTGGATACCACCCCAAATATTTGATAAAGGATTTGTCTCGTGAATTCAGAAAACAGAGCCTGTGGGGTTTATTTTCCGCCGGATATACATATGTACATTTCATTAGTGAGCACAATGGCTACTACAGAGTTCGATCCCTAGACAAGAAACACGTACAAGTTTTTTTTCCCGGCTCCACATTTCCCAAACATCTAACAACCATCTAAGAGTATAGCTGTTATGCAAAACTTCAAAATGCGCTGCTAGATCATAGAAGCTACGCTTTTCTAAAGTCAGTCTTAGTATTGACTCCGAGGTTACTAACCTTAGTTTTCTTTTCTTAGGCATTAGGCATTCGTTTTGAACTAGCTTACCATAGGGTCGATATGCAGTATTATGTTGGACTATGTGTAGACAGAACATTTCGTCAGGAAACAGTTCCTAGACACTATCTGCTGTAGCAGCAGTTTCAAGAAATCAAGTAATCCTTTCGAAAGATCTTAGTCATCATCAAATCAAAAAAAAATCTAGGAGCATGCACTCTTTTATGACGTGAATCGGAAGTGATTTTGTAGTGTATTGGTTTGAAACTTAGGAGTCATCAGGTTTCAGAGTATACTCGATGGGTTGTGTCCTTACTGAGCAGGGAACTTTTTTTTTATTTAACCCTTAGTTCGTGGTTTCTTATTCTAGAGGGCGTCATCTAAATTTTAAAGTTGAATTCGTATAGTTTCCAATCAATAGACAAACGTATTGCCACCATGCCACTACTGTTGTCATTCAGAAGACAGTTTTCTTTATTTTCTACCTAGAAATGCAATGGATCGATGTACATATTTGCAGAAACTTTTGAAAGATCATATATACCAGCGGTGTCGACTTGTCAGTTTCTCAATCTTGTCAGTTCAATCTAGCAGGTACTTATAATGTAAGGCTTTTACTTAACCACTGGTCCTTAAATCAATAAGAACTTCGATTCCAAATCGAATCTTCTTGCCCAAGCTCAATTCAGATCTAGCTTCATTGCCAGGGGCCTGATAGGCTCCATAAATTACTTTCAAACTTAGCATTTAGTTTGGAGATATTCTAGAAAAGTGTTGTTCATACATAATATTGTAAAATTACATCAGAACTCTCGAAAATCTTCCAATCCAAGTTCGAAGTTTCAAAGATATTTGTTTCCTTTGTTTTGGACGAGAACTGTGAGTGATGAGTTCTCACACTCTTGTCGGATATTATATCAGCTTCCACAGCCTGTAGCTTGTTCTCATAGACCCAGGACTTCAAAATACCCCGAAGAAAGAAGTCTAAAGGGGTTAATCGGGGGATCATACCGGCCAGTGTAAATCGCCAAAAAGAAATTGTGGTACCACTGTCCTTAGTGTTTGACAAGTTGGAGTGGACGGCCAGAAAATCTATGCCGGAATCATTCCCTAAAAAAGTTATAGTCACGAGTATTACGCGTTCTTGATGAAATGGCTTGTCGACAAACCGAATGCGTAGTGAAAGATGTGTCCCAGAGGTTGATACCTTAAAGAACAAAATCGATCAATAAAATCCAATCGAAGCTAAGCTTGAAAATCCTCCCAAATTTCGTTACACCATACCTTTCTAGGCTTCTCTGCTATCTACAGACTGAAATATAGGTCATGTTAGGACTTAGTGTTACAGATCTCATCCGAATCTAAACAGGGGTACAATGGATATCCTCAACATGTACCTTCCCACTTCGTTTAAACGTCAACTTTCGTTGGTAATCGAAAACTTGACCTATTCCGTATCAATTAAAACACTATCTCGACTAACCCATATCTAGAAGCTGTATCTATTTTTAGCGAAACTTTATTACCCACACTCATTTCGCCAACACTTTATTAGGTAGGTTTAATCCATTAAGCGCTCATTAGCCTTGAATTCATAAGCAATCATGATAAGCCGACTCGAATGGCCTTCACCGATGCGATGCAATTCATTTCATACGCAAAGATGACATCATTCTGCGAAAATGTTAGCTCACCTATCGCCTGGTAAATATTATAAAAATTCCATTGTCGCCAAAACAATTTGTTGAATCCAAAGGATTAGATCTAGGCGTACTGAAAATATTTGTCTATCCTCGATAAGTTTCACCACATGTACTGTGAGTTTAGTCAACGCAATTAGCTTGCAACGCATTCCTTTCGGTCTTATCTAATCGAAAACAAAAAACAAAAATACTTCTGATATCTTTGGCCCAAATAAAATCGAAACGCAACCAAATAATGGCTTTTGCGATTCAGCTGGAGAGAAAAGTATCTATACTGTGTAGCCTATCCATACTGACGTATCTTTTGGTGTTCCTTTCTTATTCTTTTCAGTTAACTTAACCCACCTTCAACTGGAAGACTATGAATCTCAGACGGCAACACATTCCGTCACAACTCCTTGTGGCGGCCATCCTAGTCGCTGTGATCGCCGCAAATGACTTGCGGCTAGACTTCCCCGGTCCCTATTGCGGGAGAGAGAATCGCTGTTGTAACGATCGACAGGATAATTGTTCGGTGCCCATTTCCAGTAAGTATAACCGCGTCATAGGTGTATTTCTTCGATTTCATATATTAGTTAACTCTATAGATACCCTCTGCTATTGTGACCAGTTTTGCGACTGGAATCCTGGCGATTGTTGTCCAGATTATAAGCCATTCTGCCTGAATGCACCAGATCCGATTACAACATGCTTACACAATAATCAACATATGCGTCCCTTGGAAACGGTCAAGGACAATTGTAACGTTTGCAAATGTCAGCTAAATGGCCAAGTTATATGCGAACAGGATCTCTGTTTGGTGGATAATGATCTCATTTATAATGTTAACTCAATTTTGGATTTGGGCTGGTCGGCGAGAAAGTACGAAGAATTCTGGGGAAGGAAATACAGAGAGGGATTAACACTGCGTCTAGGTGAGGTTAAACGATTTTTACATAAATTTGTTGGTCTTGACACTTTTTTTTTTGTCGTAATAGGTACATTGGAACCAACCTATCGAGTGAAAGCAATGACAAGACTATCAAGTCGTCAAACGAATCTACCGAAATCCTTTAATTCCATTGACAAGTGGTCCAACTTTATCACAGAAGTTCCAGATCAAGGTATGTAATGGGAATAAGGTGCAGAAACGTGCTTACAGTTACTGGTTATCCCTATAGGTTGGTGTGGTTCCTCATGGGTTATTTCGACTACATCGGTGGCATCTGATCGTTATGCTATCCAATCGCAGGGCAAGGAAATTGTAAATCTATCGGCACAGAATATTTTGTCCTGTACCAGGAGACAACGTGGTTGTGATGGTGGTCATTTGGATGCTGCCTGGAGATATCTACACAAACAGGGGTATGTACTTACTTACTTTACTTAGATGGCGCTACAGTTCCAGTTCGGAGTGAAACTGGGCCTTAACCAACAATACTCTCCAGTTAGCCCGGTCCCTAGCTAGATTGATGTCCACTTCTACTTGTATACGCCACCTAAGGCGACGTCTTCCTATACTGCTTTGTCGCTTTAAACTTGATTCAAAGACTCTACCGGCCATGTACTTATTTTTCGTTTTTTAGTACTATTTTTAGTACTATGATTCAGGGCTAAACAAGGCCGAAACTCGGTGGCTAATTTCATAAGTGCCTTAGTTTTGGTTTTCTTCTTCCTTTTCTCTTGTCAATCACCTTTAGAGGATGTAAGCTCTTGGCGACTAGGCGACTCAGACGACTAAATATCCAAACCCTTAAGAAGTTCTAGTCTCTATATATACAGTAAGGGCTAGTTTAGCTAGGTAACAACTCGAACAATGAAGTCTCTGACGGAAGTAAGAAAAAGCAATGATAGAAAGTTGGAATCTCCTACAGGCTTTGATGACAACTAAGGACCTCATCCGGGACAAAACGACATTCCAACTTCATAAAATTAAGAAGTCTTTCTACCTCTGAACAGTCAACGATGCAGACCTTCCCCACGAGCTGTATTGCTAGATCACCTGCTCCATATGACCTTACTCATTCCTCGATGTAGAAGTTTTTTAGGCTTTTGAGAATACAATTACTCAGTGCCAGTATATTCAAGCCCAAGTGCTAATTTGCTTAGAAAATACGTGATCTCTTCCTGATCTGGTTCGATCTTCAACTTTTCTGAGTGTTTTTCAAACTTCTACAATACCCATCGCTAAAAAAACAAACCGGAACTGTCTATAACCCCAGTTCGTCTTGATCTCATTCCGGTCTCAGTTTTGAAAGATAGAGTGCCATACAATGTGGCAGTTTCCACTGATTTAGGGTACTTTTATGTCCCTTAAGGTAGTCCCGCATGTCCCTCTAAGATTATTGCACAAATCCGTTTCAAATAACTTGGAAGACCCTAAATTTTAAACTGAAAGGTGCAGACTGAGTGTTTATCAAGCTTCTGCAATACCCATCGCTAAAAAAAACAAGCCTTGTCTGGAACTGTCTATAACCCCAGCTCGTCTTGATCTCTAACTAGTCATTCTCTGTCTTCCACAGTGTTGTCGATGAAGACTGCTATCCATACATCGCCCAAAGATCCGCTTGCAAAATTCGTCACAACAAATCCCTTCGTGCCGCCGGTTGCCGTCCATCCACGACATCCGATCGTGACGAATTCTACACAGTAGCCCCAGCCTATTCACTAAACAACGAAACTGACATTATGATGGAAATCATGAACTCCGGCCCAGTCCAAGCAACAATGTACGTTTACAGAGATTTCTTCTCCTACTCCGGAGGTGTTTATCGTAAATCAGCTGCCACTCGTGGCAGTGAACGTGGATTCCATTCGGTCAAACTTGTCGGCTGGGGTGAGGAACGTCACGGAGACAAATATTGGGTAAGCATTTCAAAATCAAATTCCAAAACAATTCTCTCTAAAATTGATATCCAAATTCCTCCTGTAGATTGCCGCCAATTCATGGGGATCATGGTGGGGTGAACACGGCTATTTCCGCATCCTTCGCGGCAGCAATGAATGCAGCATCGAAGAATACGTACTAGCTTCATGGCCAAATGTATTCAATCATTATCGAGTGAAATACAATCAACCCTAAGTCTCTTAGTTTAAAAATCTATAAAACAAACAAAACATAACCATGTGACACGAAGCTTAAAAAGGAAAAAGCCTTCATATTTCTTAGTCCTAAGTGAATACACCTATAAGACATTCTCTGAACATGGTATTTTTAATTTAAAGAATATTAGAAGTTCTCGTCGAAAATCCAAAATCACGCGAGCGCTTAGTGTTAATTAAAATATATTATTATTATGTTTTCATTTTATTATAAATTTTTTTTTGTTTTTTTATTTGTATTCACACTTAAATTTAATTATACTTGGTAATTTGTGATGATATATGTGTGTGTATACATGCATATAAATATATATTTAATCATTTTTATTTAATGAATTTAAAAAAACAAAAAACTATGCGTGTTCATATGGAAACATCAACTGCCAAGAACCGTAAATTGTTCAATTTTTACCTTTTGGAATATATTTTTAATTTTTTTATTTAATTCTTTTTTTTTTGTTCGTTTTATTGTTTTTAATTTGTAAATGTCTGTCTAGTGTACATTCATATGCGTAAATGTTGTTAATATAAAATAAAGAAAAATAAAAGAAATGTAAACAAACAATCAAAATGTAATTGCTAAGAATTTTGTAAATTTTAATTGTAATTAAGTGGATTACTCATATTATTTCTAAAATAAACATATAAAGTAAAATATATATAAATACATGTATTTGTGGGGAGTTTTTTATTTATAAACAGGAGAGTCTCAGAGAGCAAGTTGTATATGCTCTGTGGACCCTTCATTTTGGTACTCTCTTAGTGGCTTAGAAGAAGTATTGGAAGTCCAAAACAGTGCAATCACCATGTAGCCTACAATTCCAGGAGACAGTAGTCACTAATGACACTGTTCAGATAGAAAAGAAAAACAAGGCATGTTACAAAACTTATCACGAGTGATTCATAGGACGCCCTTCCTGTGTTGCCATCATTCTGTGTCTGTTCGCGTACTTTCTGCACCAATTCGTAGATTATGAAATTTCAAGGAGTGAGGGTAAAATTCTCTCAGAGAGTGGTAAAATCACAAAAAAGTAAACGAACGCGAAAGCTATAAAATTTGCTCCTTTTACGTAAGACGTCAAAACCAACCAAACGCGTAATGTCCCAAAACAACGAATTTTCAGGAAAATCTACCAAAAAAGTCATCAAATTCTGTTCGTGTACGCAAAAGTTTCGTAGTTTTTCGTAAGAGAGAGCGCTCACGATAGAGTAAGAAATTTAATTTCATCTCTCTCTGAGAGAATTTTACCCCCAAATGTATCTCAGTTCTCCCCAACTCTTTCCCAGTTGCCGTGCTTCCTTCTCAACTGTTCTGCGTATCCTGTCATCCAGATTAAACTGGTTCCATTGCATCGCGTGAGTTTGTCCAATCCACTGCCACTTTCGTCGTCGTATTGTTGTGCTTATAGGTTCATGGCCCGTTCTCTGATAGAGTTGTTCGTTAGAGATACGGTTTGGCCAGAAAATCCTAAAGATATATCGTAGGCACCTATTGTGCCTACCTATGTGGCGGTCACCCTCCAGGTACCACATCCATTTAGCAGCACGGATTCAACATTGGAACGGAACAGTCGTAGCTTGGTGGTTAAGATAATCGCATTGCTACGCCAAACTGTAGATAGCATCCCAAACGCAAATTTTGTTTTGCCTATTCGGCTGGCTACAACCAGTTCGGTTCCGCCATCGGTTGAGACAATACTCCCTAGGTATTGGAAACTCTCTCAAACATTTGTCCTGCAATGCATACATGAGTTGATGAGTTCGGTCCTAGGCTGTTCATTTTTGTTTTTGCCGAGTTAATTTTCAGCCCAACGACGTCTGCTTCCTTCTCCAGAAAGTATGCGAACAGACCTAATGTCAACGTCTTCGACATATTCGTAGGACAAACTTTCGAAAGATTGTATCTCCGGTGTTGGCCCATGAGTTTCGCACAATCCTTTCAAGTAAAGAAATCACATGACAGCGCTCCACCTTGTCTAAATCCTTTTTGACATCAAAGGTCTTGGTGAAATCGTTACCGACCTTGATGGAGCAGCGGGAATTCTCCATCGGCATTCTATACAATCTGAGGAGTTTCGCAGGATACCAAAACTAGACAATTCTCTGTGTAGCTGGTCTCTATAACTGCTGCTATACGCGGCCTTAAAATCTATGATAAGATATTTGTATCGATTTACACTTAGGATCTGCCTAAGTGTGAACATTTGGTCGATTATGGAGTTTCCTGGTCTCAAACCAAGTTTATTAGGGTCAGGTTGTTCACGAAGGGTTTCAAACATTCACACAGGACGACAGATAAAATCTTATATGCGATGTTGAAGACTCTGATGTCTCTTTAATTCCATTTACTAAGCATACACCCATCTGACGAAATCTTAGAAATGGGTTGATATATGCTCTACCAGATCGCCTGGTAAGCTGTTAGGCTCAGGAGCATTTTGGTCACGTGCAGGGAAATTTTGGCCGTTATCGTCTAGATTGAATAGTTCACAGTTAGGAGAAGTTTTTCCATATTCTCAACACTGACTGTGACTCTACTACGAGGTTTCCTTCTTTATCTCTACAGGCTTCCGCACGAGTTAGACACCTTCTTTTTAGCTGTTGGTAAAACTTCCGTACATTATTCCTCGAGTAAAATCTCTCAATATATTCCATCGCTTTTTCTTTCTTCTTTTTTTCAGAGAAGAGCCTTCCATTTTGTAATGGAGAGAGTTTTCCGGTGAATATGTGACTACCTTCTGCAATGGATTTCAAACAACAGGCTCTGAGTTGTCTTTTTATGTTTTCCTGGGATCTAGATCTGGAATTTTACTACTGCATCTGACTACGTATGTCTTGAAACATGCTATGGATGAAAGCAATCTACATATTGTTTTAGGAGAGGTTACTTTATCCATAATCCTCATGAAAATACTGTCTGATGCAATTACATGGGACTGTTGTGAGCGCATTTTCTTTGAATTCATAACTGGCTTCTCAAACAAAATTGAAATGGTACCAAATAGTAGGACACTTCCGCGTGAAGAATATAATATGCACAATACGAGCGCTGTTTAATGTTCTAAATGACGGAGAGACTGCTCTGGAAGGTGGCATGGCAACGAGAATTGCTGGGAAAGTATCGTATTGTATGTTTCAACTGGGAGCATCTCTGGTTGTAGATGGTCGTCGTATGTCATGATTATCAATCACATCGTCTAGCTTTGCATTATTAGAGACTCTTCTAGTACGTGTCGACTATGTGAGTATTCTCAATTGCCGTGACGTAATTGAGAACTGAGTGACCAATGACTTTGTAAGTGTTTTCTGCTCAACTATTGCCTGCGAGGGATTCCAACCCATGACTTCGTGTATTCAATCAGCTACGTATGGTTACTGCGTAAGTACTAGAGTCAACATGCTGTCGAATGTGAGTCCAAGTAGTTCGAATGCGTTAAAGTTAATATTTCCTGATTTTCTCTGTTTTTTTACTTCTTCTACTAGAGAAGTCATACATTTCTCTGTTAGGCCCTATGGCAACATTTAGTCCAACACACTGGAGCGACACTATACTGATCTCTAATCGAGACCGTTCTCATCTCGATTATGAATCATTTCAGTTATACAGAACCACGTAGATACCCTTGTCAGTGGACTAAACTCTTTGTTCTGCTGATGCGTATTGAGTTGTTATTAACACTTCTGAAGCGGCTTTTATATCGTGTTATACAAGAAAAAGTCCAAAAAGCCTGTACATGCTAATTTTGTTATGTTTAATTGGCAAATGTACAAACAGCTACAATCCGCCTGGGATGGGTGATTTAATATGCTATCCTTCTTCCTTTGTTTCAGTCCTACTGAATGGGCATGACATACTGCATTGTTTTTGCTAAATAAGTGCTAAATATATCTTCAAACGTTTAAGGATATTTCAAGCAAAAAATATCCTCAAATCGCTGTTTTAATGGAAACTTCAAATAGGATCGCTATACGCCTATTCCGGCTGCTGTCTGCATTGTCAACTTTAGTTGCTGGCGCTTTATTTGTCGCGTATGACTGGATTAAGCAATATCTACCAGCACTCAGCACTATCTACCCTTCCTGACGTGAACCTGGTCGGATGGAGCTTATATTTCTAATGAGTCTTGGAAGCAGAAATAACAAATAACTTCTCATCATTTTACCAAGGTTTAACGTTCGTGTTTTGTTTCTTTTATTAATTACTTTATAATATATGTTTTTGTTATAAGTCAGTTAGTTATACAATGTAAATACTATAATTTCAAGAATGTGTTTCAAACTTAAACGTACGTTTTGGGGTTGGAATAAACTTTGCAATATAATAAGTAGAGTTTCAGTTGTGTTTTTTTTATGTTGGTTGATTTGTAAACAATTTCGAAAATAATTAAAATATAATTATAATAAAAAAAAATTATTTAGTAAATGACGGACTTTGATTTAAGGAGATAGTGGGTAGGAGATGGAAGCAAAAGATGGGTTTCTTTCGCTGGGAAACACAAGATAATGTACTAATTTATAGAAATGCCGGCGAAGGATACTTCTAGTCCGGCGTCGTTTGATTCTATGCGGCTCTTTATGTGGGCCAATGTGTTCTTGTAGTGCATTTCAATTTGTTTCGTTTCTTCGCTGGGCTCCAGATTCGGGAGCTCTTCATTAACCTTGGCTATTAACTACAGGATGGAATGGAGAATTAGAATTAGATTGGGAAACATGTATAGTAGAAGACTTACTTGATTAAGCATTGGAACTGTGATAAGTGAATTACCGCGTTCGAAATAGAAAAGGTAATGATTGAGGAGTTCTACGTATAATTGAACTTGTACACCGGTATCTAGGCACTGAGACGCAATGCGAGCGCCCTTCTTTAGACACTCAAGAGTGCGTTTCTCATCACGCATTTCTTCTCCATTTTTCCTACAAACGACACAGAAGTTATCAAATTCGTACGCATATGTCGAAGAATTCGTGTAACTTACTTTCCGCTCCAAAAGAGACTCGCACAAGAAACCACACCACGACACTGGTCGGGCTTTTTGAGTAACTTGGAAGCAGCCAGAGCACAATTCGTTCGCAGGGGCTCGGCGTTCTCCTCGTCGAAGCAAGTCATCTGCTCGAAGGTGGACATGATGAGTGTTATGGCCGCCAACTGTGACTTGGAGTCAGAAATCTCATCCTCGTACAAGGAAAATGCTTGTGTCATAAAGTCATAGGCGACTGTTTCATGATTGGAGTAACCAATTTCACCAATCACTAACGCTCCCTGTAGATACAACCTTAGAGCGAGCTCTGGCAAGTCAGCCTTGGCGAGCACTGCAATTGTGCTATGACAATATTGCAAGATTTTTTGACACTTCTTATCCCAGTTCTCGTCCTCTTCGGCAATAGTCTTGTATTTGTAGGCCAATTGGTAGGCGGAGAATATCAACGGTGGGAGGACGTGTTTTATTCTTTGCGGTCCACCAACGCCCAAGTGCTTTCTGGCATTTTGGAGAATCTTATATTGCATGTCAGGATCTTCCGATTTCATTAGATGAACAAATCTAATACAAACAATATTAATTTTTCTGTTGGAAGTACTCTAAGTCCATCCTTACCTGGCGACGATTCCCTGTTCTTCGGCAAACTCTTCGGGATCGTATTTATCTTCAACATTGCTGGCAGCACCCTCCTCATCTTTGATGAGTGGCGCAATCATTGTCAGGACTTTATCGGCTTCGTCGGCAGTCGGAACAAGTGTCTCGTACTCGAGAATATTCATAATAAGGTACAACGCCAAAGATTTGCGAGAAGTGTAATCGAATTTCTCTAGCAGTGGACAAAAGTTGCTTAACTGAATTATTGTTAGGACGTTATTGTAGAAATCGATACAGATACGGAGGAGGCGAGATAGCTCCTGATTTACTGACAACAAGTGGGATATACTGAAAAAAAAGACACATTCGTGGAGTTTTTTCGTCAGTTAAATGCTTTGATGTGTACTTACTTATTCATGTTCATTCTTTCAAGGATTTGAGTGGTTGTTTCCAAGACTTTATCGACATAATCGACACGATCTTGATACACTTTCTGGGCGAGACTTAGCAATGCGACTTGCAAGGAAATCGTGTCCTCCAGAGGCATGTCAGTTCGGGTCTGTGTGAAATATTAAACTTACTGAGCCGTACGATCCAAGACGGAGAGGCACTTACCTGGACAATGTTTGCCACCTGTACGCTGAAAACTTCAAATAGTTCGACTTCTGCAGGAATTGCTGAACCAGCTTCGGTTGGCTACAACCAAGACAAAACCAAATGGATTACCAATTGAAACTGAAGTCCCTCTTCCCTACATACCTTGGCATTCCTCTGATTATATGCAGCCAATCTATCGATAAGCGATATAATTATATTCTTCACATTAACTCCCGTTTCCAACTGTGCACAGGACTTTAGAAACGGATCGAGCGTCTGCAAATGAAACTCATCGGGAAACACTTGTATGATGCACTCCATCAGATATTCCTGGGCAATCGCATCTCGACAACTTACAACCTGTTCGAGTATTCCCGGTAAAATTAAACGCTGATAAGTTTCCAATGATGCCGATTCCAATTGTGACAACCGCACCAGATTCGTTCCCACTAAAATCTTCAATTCTTCTCGCTCCTTTTCTCTGCGTGTTTTCTCACTGGAGTGTCCTTGGTGCTGCATCCGCACCCATAACTTGTTCATTTCGGCGAAATTCATTAGAACAAAGTCTATGGCATCAAAAACATTACCTTCGTTCTCATCATCAGCAACGACAACATCAGGGAGTATATTGCGAGTACATTGTAACAGATAGTTGCGCAGAAACAAACCACGCAGTGGATGCTGAACGCCACGGCACATTTCCACTAAATCTTTGAGGATGCTGCGCTTCAACGCCGAATTACTCTTAATGTACACGAGACCAACTGTTATCAGAAGATATAAACGTGGCACTATATTGGCTGAGTATTGTACCAGCTCGTATAGGTCTGTATCCTTGCGACTCTTTTGAAAGTCGTCTAACAGGGATAGCTCCAGGTGGCAGAGTTCATCTGTGATAGCCATATCTGGAAGTGCGAGAAGGAACTCGTTTTTTAGAAAGGTAGTTACTTTGGAACGTAGTTCCATGGTGACTTACACAGCTCATAGTAGCTCTTCGGTGATAGTTGTGATGTCCTCAATTCGGTGAGCATTGTGCTGGCGCATTTAATCGCTTCCATCATGCGATTTTTGTCCAGAAAATGTTTCATTTGAAAAGCCTGCTTCCGCACATTACAGATGACCTCGCTAAGGAGTTTCTCTTGTTCATCCAAACCATTCGGCATGGTCTGTAAGTAAATAAAATAGACCAACGAACATTGAAGGGAGGTAAACACTAGATAAGGCGTTGAACCAATTACAAAAGCGAAAACAAATACATGAGGGGTTAATAAAACGAAACATAAAAAACATTTAACATTAAGATACGCGCGCTGCAGTTTGATAAGACAATCAACTATTTTCTAGATTATACAGCATCTGTATTCCAATTCTTATTTTGTATTTTCCAAGGCATGATGAGGTAATTCATTTTGTTGTCTAGCAAGTGTAAGGCAAGCAAATCACGACAGAGGAACGCTAGAGATTTATGTGAAATGTGACGAACATTGCTTGCAAGAGAACCAATCTTTTTAAAACTTAGATTCACTAAGCTGATACGCTTTGTCTTAAATCGGAACGTAAAGCGTATGATCCCCGATATCTAGCATTTGGGAGGAAGCTGGGAATACAGAGGTCAAGTGTGAGAAAAACCTTTCGATCCACTTCAAATGCAATATCGTCACATATCTCCTCTCCTACGGCGATTTGGGTAAAACTAACGTAACTCAACAAAAAACTTGACCAAAAAAAGTAAAGCGTATGATTAAGACGTTGGAGCACTCAGATCCCCGATATCTAGCATTTGGGAGGAAGTTGGATACACAGAGGTCAAATGTGAGAACAACCTCACGATCCACTTCAAATGCAATATCGTCACATATCTCCTCTCCTACGGCGATTTGGGTAAAACTAACGTAACTCAACAAAAAACTTGACCAAAAAAAGTAAAGCGTATGATTAAGACGTTGGAGCACTCAGATCCCCGATATCTAGCATTTGGGAGGAAGTTGGATACACAGAGGTCAAGTGTGAGAAAAACCTCTCGATCCACTTCAAATGCAATATCGTCACGTATCTCCTCTCCTACGGCGATTTGGGTAAAACTAACGTAACTCAACAAAAAACTCGACCAAAAAAAGTAAAGCGTATGATTAAGACGTTGGAGCACTCAGATCCCCGATATCTAGCATTTGGGAGGAAGTTGGATACACAGAGGTCAAGTGTGAGAAAAACCTCTCGATCCACTTCAAATGCAATATCGTCACGTATCTCCTCTCCTACGGCGATTTGGGTAAAACTAACGTAACTCAACAAAAAACTCGACCAAAAAAAGTAAAGCGTATGATTAAGACGTTGGAGCACTCAGATCCCCGATATCTAGCATTTGGGAGGAAGTTGGATACACAGAGGTCAAGTGTGAGAACAACCTCACGATCCACTTCAAATGCAATATCGTCACATATCTCCTCTCCTACGGCGATTTGGGTAAAACTAACGTAACTCAACAAAAAACTTGACCAAAAAAAGTAAAGCGTATGATTAAGACGTTGGAGCACTCAGATTCCCGATATCTAGCATTTGGGAGGAAGTTGGATACACAGAGGTCAACTGTGAGAAAAACCTCTCGATCCACTTCAAATGCAATATCGCCACATATCTCCTCTCCTACGGCGATTTGGGTAAAACTAACGTAACTCAACAAAAAACTTGACCAAAAAAAGTAAAGCGTATGATTAAGACGTTGGAGCACTCAGATTCCCGATATCTAGCATTTGGGAGGAAGTTGGATACACAGAGGTCAAGTGTGAGAAAAACCTCTCGATCCACTTCAAATGCAATATCGCCACATATCTCCTCTCCTACGGCGATTTGGGTAAAACTAACGTAACTCAACAAAAAACTTGACCAAAAAAAGTAAAGCGTATGATTAAGACGTTGGAGCACTCAGATTCCCGATATCTAGCATTTGGGAGGCGATTTGGGTCAAACGGACGTAACTCAACCAAAAACTTGACCAAAAAAAGTAAAGCATATGATTAAGACGTTGGAGCACTCAGATCCCCGATATCTAGCATTTGGGAGGAAGTTGGATACACAAAGGTCAAGTGTGAGAAAAACCTCTGCATCCACTTCAAACGCAATATCGTCACATATCTCCTCTCCTACGGCGATTTGGGTAAAACTAACGTAACTCAACAAAAAACTTGACTAAGTAAAGCGTATGATTAAGACGTTGGAGCACTCAGATCCCCGATATCTAGGATTTGGGAGGAAGCTGGATACACGGAGGTCAAGTGTGAGAAAAACCTCTCGATCCACTTCAAATGCAATATCGTCACATATCTCCTCTCCTACAGCGATTTGGGTAAAACTAACGTAACTCAACAAAAAACTTGACCAAAAAAAGTAAAGCGTATGATTAAGACGTTGGAGCACTCAGATCCCCGATATCTAGCATTTGGGAGGAAGCTGGATACACGGAGGTCAAGTGTGAGAAAAACCTCTCGATCCACTTCAAATGCAATATCGCCACATGTCTCCTCTCCTACGGCGATTTGGGTAAAACTAACGTAGCTCAACAAAAAACTTGACCAAAAAAAGTAAAGCGTATGATTAAGACGTTGGCGCACTCAGATCCCCGATATCTAGCATTTGGGAGGAAGCTGGGAATACAGAGGTCAAGTGTGAAAAAAACCTCTGCATCCACTTCAAATGCAATATCGTCACATATCTCCTCTCCTTCAGCGATTTGGGTCAAACGGACGTATGTAACTGAACAAAAAACTTGACCAAAAAAACTTGACCAAGGTCGTTTCCAACAGCGAATTGGGTCAAACGGGCGTTACTGAACAAATTATCAGCCTAGGATCGAACTGGACAAACGATTGAAAGAGTAAAAGAGTTTCTAATACCTTTGGAGTATTGTCTCAACCGATGGCTGTTCCAAACTGGATATTACTGGCTATATAGCCGAAGCAATATTTACATTTGGAATGCTTTCCGTTGAAGAAGTAAGCCAATTAGCTTCACCAAGCTATGACTTTTCCGCTCCAACGTAGAATTTGTGCAAGTGTTACTACTACTATCACGAGAAGGCTGCAAACATTCGTTACTAGGTGTCCACGCAATGTCTTAAGTCCTATCTGGCCAAACCGTATTTCGAACTCACAACTTTAGCAGAGAAAGGGCCATGAACCTATAACGACAACCACACGACAAATGTGCAATGTCCACTTTCCACAGAGGGGTGACAGGGCCATAGTTTACGACGCGATACAATGGAATACAGATCGCTGAATTCGCTGCGCTCCTAGAAGTACATGTCGCAGAACAGTCGAAAAGAGTTGGGGAGAGCTAAGGCACATTGCTAGAACCCAAAGGGGGATATGCGACACAACCACAAAACTACCAACATTAACGATTATGTACACCGCGAACTATATCTGTCAACTCGCAGTCATCTGCTTGTAATACGAATGCATTCTCCGAAGTTGCATAACCCCTTTGGGTTCATATTGATGTTTCTATCGAAATAGGAGGACGGCTGCAACTTATTCCACTAAAACAATCACCACTACTAGACCACGTCACGCTGATTACAGAAATGACGAAACTTCTGCACTTCCACCTCGGTGCTGACTCCTAATTATCACCAACTACACAACTGCACTGACTAATCGTCAACCAACGTCGGAAGTCATGCCACAAACAACCTGTTCGCGAGATTCGAATCATCTGTGCGGACGAGATCTGTTTATAAATCATAATGCACTTGAAATGCCCTCCTCGCAGGACCTGGCCTTTGCTGCCAAACCAATTAAACACACCAGAGACACACGAGCTGTTGATGAAATTAATTAAGGGGTGTCTTATCACATACTGCAGCGGCGGCGGCGGCGACGGCGGCGACAAACACTAGTAAGTTAAGCAAAGAAACTGATTTTTTCTATTTTTTTTTTTTTTTAATTTGCAAGACGATGGAGCGGGAGAACCACCCATTATTGCCCATGTTCGATGTCCCAGTGCCAGTGGTGTGTAATGGTGAGTTGCGATTTTATTTTTCTTTCGGATTTTTTATGGAAAATATTTTGCGGACAGATTACCCTTGATGCGGCGGATGCAGAATTAAAGCTGTTGTAGGCTGGTGAACTCCACGGGTACATTTTTTTCGTTCGTTTGTTCGTTTCGCGATGCCTTTTTTGGGGAGGAAATGGCGTTTGTGGTCTTTGTTTCTGTCGAGTGCGCTGCTAGTGGCAACGCAAACTTACCATAGTTTTGCAAGATCAGCAATTATCACGAAAACACACCGTTTGAGTGGAAAAATAAATTCGAGGAAATTATGTGCACGAAGAATAAATTCTCTTATCGGCTGACACACACGGAATAAAAAAAAAATGTTCTTATTTGTGGGGGAAATTTTGACGTTTCGGCAAAAAAAAATCAACTGGGATTTTGACATTTGACAGGCCAGAGGTGACAGGTGGAGGTTGTGGAATGGAGTTGTTTCGGTTACACAAAGAAACGGGAAGTGTTGACTGTGGTGTGGTGTAGATGGCGGTAATCGATTTCCTTTTCGGTGCAAATCTTTGCTGTTTAGTCGCCTGAAATGGATTGGAAGTGGTGCCGTTTATCAAAAATAAAAAATACTCTATTTAGTTCCTTATTTTCTCTGGAAAAACTAGCTGTATATACAAAATAAGAACAAAGTGTCAAGGGCTGTAGTTTCCGTCCGGATTTTAACGTATCGAGCGGTCTATCATCGACTTGAAGGATGAATTTGACTCCGATTGCAGTAAGGACCTAGACTCACTGGAGCTTCAGTCCGGATTTTAAGGCATCGATCTGTCCATCATCGACTTTAAGGTTGCATATGACCCTGATTGTAGTAAGGGCCAAGATTCACTGTAGTTTCTGTCAGAATTTAAACGTATCGATCGGTCTATCATCGACTTTAAGGTTGCATATGACCCTGATTGTAGTAAGGGCCAAGATTCACTGTAGTTTCTGTCAGAATTTAAACGTATCGATCGGTCTATCATCGACTTTAAAGTTCCATATGACCCTAATGGCAGTAAGGACCAAGATTCACTGTCGTTTCCGTCCGGATTTTAAGGCATCGATCTGTCCATCATCGACTTTAAGGTTGCATATGACCCTGATTGTAGTAAGGGCCAAGATTCACTGTAGTTTCTGTCAGAATTTAAACGTATCGATCGGTCTATCATCGACTTTAAAGTTCCATATGACCCTAATGGCAGTAAGGACCAAGATTCACTGTCGTTTCCGTCCGGATTTTAAGGTATCGATCTGTCGATCATCGACTTTAAGGTTCCATATCACCCTGATTGTAGTAAGGGCCAAGATTCACTGTAGTTTCCGTCAGAATTTAAACGTATCGATCGGTCTATCATCGACTTTAAGGTTGCATATGACCCTGATTGTAGTAAGGGCCAAGATTCACTGTAGTTTCTGTCAGAATTTAAACGTATCGATCGGTCTATCATCGACTTTAAAGTTCCATATGACCCTAATGGCAGTAAGGACCAAGATTCACTGTCGTTTCCGTCCGGATTTTAAGGTATCGATCTGTCGATCATCGACTTTAAGGTTCCATATCACCCTGATTGTAGTAAGGGCCAAGATTCACTGTAGTTTCCGTCAGAATTTAAACGTATCGATCGGTCTATCATCGACTTTAAGGTTTCATATGACCCTGATTGCAATAAGGACCTAGATTCACTGTAGTTGCCGTCCGGATTTTAAGGTATCGATCGGTCTATCATCAGCTTAAGGTTCCATATGACATTGACTAGACAGCGATAGCTAAATTCGTTGTGTCGTTAGTTTGTCAGTTAGAAAGCTGTATCAAGCTCTTACTCTTCTTCCCAGAAAAGTGCCAACAGAACCGAATAATCGCAACCGAATCACTATAGTAGTATTTATTTCCTGGAGCTCTGAAGTTTCTATCACCAAGCTAATTGCGTCCACTTGCCCCCAATACCTTGAGCTTAAGCACTACTTCTTTGCAGACATTCCAAGATAGCAAATGTCTCATCCACACTTGACTTTGCAGAGATGCAAGACTACGAATAGCAGGGTCTTGTGAAAGTCACTACAATGTTCCAGCGAGGTCTTTGCTACTTGACTCCCACCGTTCATAGTCTGACAGTAGAGGTTCGTAACTAGACGCACTCCTTAATTACTTCACAAAGACTGGCACTGTATACAAGAAACTTCTTGAAGATCGAGTAAATAATGCCGACTTTAGTTGAACACAATGAGAAGATTGGGAACGCTTTAACGTCAATAGTTATCGGAGGTCTTTTCACAGGGACACTGGCATAATTCTATTTGTTTATTGTGTGATCATCCGGGAGTCTCCAACATGGAAATGTAGACAAATGTAGGTCCCGGTCACAATTTGGCAGCTAAACAGCTCCCAGAGCTCACACGCAACTAAATTCAAATAGTCTTTGCAATCACAACTTATTTGGAAAATGAGTTCAGCCATGACTGTTCCAAGCAATTCGCCTATTCTTTACAATATTGCATCCGTGATCATGAAAAGTAATAAGCTGCATTCTACATTCCTGTCGCCATGTGAAGGTAAACTTCGGAAGTCGTAGAATAAGTCACAGGTAAGGGGCGTATAAACCCAAATGGCAAAACTGTCCTTAATAAGCGTATCAAGAGCAAAGCTCATTCCTAGCATAATGGTCCCCCATCTCCAAACACAATCCGATTGAGAATAGGGCAGCATTATCCAAGATTGCCCTGATCCACACCACTAAAATTTTATCCAGGTCCTGTTGTCTACCAGAGCCGCACAGCCACAGCAGAATCTTGTAAATTTTGTTGAAAAAAAAAAACCAAATTTTTGTAACATAATTGCAAACTTGGCATCACAGCAAAACATGAAAAAAAACATCGCACATTCTACATATTCGTTTTGTTTTGAGTACTTTTGACATTTTTTTGTACAAAATTTACGCGCGGTTTGCCCTTTTTTTTTAAAAAATTTCCAATTCATTTTCAAGAATAAAGTCTTCTAAAATAAATATATTAATGGCAAGTGAAGACCTATTCGATGAGGAACTGTCCGATGAAATTGTTCCAGATTTCGACAACGAAATCGAAGAAGTCACCGAAGAAGTAGAGGCCACCGAAGCAGCAGTTAACGAAAGCGGAAAGGATTCCCCCCAACCAGAGGCCTCAAAGCGTAATGAATGATTTACTTGTTGCAATGGAAACCCTGCGTGCATAATCATGGGCTCAATCTTTTCAGAGAAGTCAGACAAGTCCGTGAATCACAAGATCTTCCACCTGCCCCTCGCCAGAATAAGGAACATAATGAAGCTCGACCCAGACCTGCATATTGCCTCGAATGAGGCTGTGTTCTGTGTAACCCGTGCCACGGAGTTGTTCATAGGATCCATCGCTCGCGAGTCATACCACTGTACGACGCAAACCAAGAAGAAAACCATCCAAAGGAAGGACGTTGACATGGCCATCGAAACGGTGGACACCCTAGAGTTCCTCGACGGAGCAATGTTCTAAAAGTCTGCAATGTAATGAATAGAATTATAAGATTTAATATACTTGCGTCCATATGTAGCCTTGTATATTGTAAACAAATGCCGTGTATATAACATCGCAGAGGATAGAAATTCGCCCACACCTCGTAGCCCGCAACCAGAAAACATCGCATCACGTAAATATCGTAAAAACTAACATGCCACTACTGAGGCCGTCTCCCTCACTCCACCCATCCGTATAGCAGCCAAAGCAAACCATACGATTTCTTTCAGTACATATTCCGTGGGGAAAAAAACCGCCGCCATATTGGGTTGAAATACAAATGAGTTTTCAGCTCGACGCAAGTTCGCTCCCGAGATTCTTATAAATTTTCCCAGTGAAAATCATAAAAAAATATGTGAAAATGTTACCAAAGTGTGAATAAAGTGTTGAACTCTAAATTGGACGGTAAGTGTTTTATGTTAACAATTACTGCCGGCTGTTGGATGGGAATTTTCACCGCGGTCCTGTGTTTTGCACGGAATTTTCATCCTCCAGTTCGGTGACAAAATTTTTTCGTTCGCAGTTTTGAAAAGTCTTTGAATATTGTTTAGAACGGCTGTGCAGAGCTAATGGGAAACCAAGTTTTTTGGTCGAGTTTTGGGAATTCTATTGTAAAGGCGGGAAAAAATGTTGATCAGTTTTTACGTTTTTTTTTTGTGATTTTTTTTTTCCTTTACCTCTTCTCGTTTGTGTGTCTCTTGTCCATTTCACTCGATTCTTCATTTTCCATTACAAGTGCATACATATAGAAATGATGTACGTGTATGGATGGATTGTTTGCAAATATGGGTTCGTAGGATTTTGTGTGTTTCTGCTTTCGGTTTTGCTGCTGTGCTGCTGTTTCGTGTTTTTTCTTTTTCTTCTTTCTTCTTCGTTTCACTTGTACATTTTTTTTTTCTTCGTTTTGATTTGATTGCGACACGTCCGATGTTGCCAGGAGAATTTATTTCTCTTTTCATTTCTTTTTATAAACTTTTTACAGGCATCTGTACCCAGGGGGCAAGTAATGGTTTCCTGAAAATGGTCGAACTTTAAGTTTTAGAAATCAAATTTAGTGCGTCGGTGCACAGACCAAGAGATTAATCAAGCCTAATTCCTACAAGGGAGTTCTTAGCTTAGACAAATTATTAGGAACTTTTTTAACAGGTCACTGTGACCTGAAATATTACCTCAACAAACTCAATCTGTGGCCAAACATGGAATGAGGTTCTGATCGGAAGATGGCGAATTATCTGAGCACATTCTCTCTGAATGCCCTCTACGTTGGTTGAGGTTTTCCATTAGAAACAGATATTAAAAACTCTGCTACTAAGGACATTCTTTCCTTCATAAGGGAGGTGGTACTACTCTTAGAGCAAAATGCACCCTAAGGTACAATAGATCTTTTTAGGTCGGACTATCAGCCATTTGGGCTACGATCTAGGGGAAAAAGCAGTGCGTCGGTGACTTCGACTGGAGCCTAAATGGCTGGTAAAGAAAACAAGGTTTTCTCCGAAACGGCTCAAATAGTTTTGATAAAATATTGATTAGTTTGGGTGTACCTAGGGTAAGAGATACCATGTACCATGTTTTCATGGTAATTTAAAACAAAAATAGTTATTTCTTCGCTTATTGGACTTAAAATGTAGTTTTGAAGCAACCGCGCTTACTTTTTAAAACTTCAATACATATTTTCGTACTATAAATTGAAAAAAAGGTCCATAAGCTCACTCGCAGTCGCACTACTATATTCATCCGGTTATAGGGGAGAATCGACTTGAGGGGAATCCTCTAAGACTATATTTGATTATTGACGAGCGCAATTATCCCTCTTGGTTCCTTAAAAAGTAAGAAATACACGATCCAACAGTCGTGCCGACTTTTTTTGCACCGACATCGGTCCAACAGTAGTATGTAGCAAATACATTATACAAACAGCATGCGATTTCTATACAAACAGAATATTTTTCAGCCGCATTTTCCCATCAAACTAAAATCTGTACGATGGATGTATGCGCGGAAACATTATACGATTTCCATACAATCTATCGTATATGACATAGGTTAGATGCTTAGGAGCTTGGAACCGTACAATATCGGCCCAGCGTCGGTTGAGTGGATACACACAATACAACTGTTGCATACAACACCAGATCTGTCCAACGGTTGTATCGTGTAACAACCTACTTATGACTGGTACCACGTTTCAATGACGGATTCAATTCGGGTTAAGTGCCATGTAAACTCATATTGGATTGACTGGATCCGATCACAACATTTTCTGCGATCGGGTTGAGTTTTTGCATCTAAACGTAAATTGAAAGATTGAGTTTGACCGACAAAGAAATAAGGGTGTTTGGCGTACAGAGTTTCGCGCGCAGTAAAAGAACTCTCAAACTCAAACCTCTTTCGATTTCATTCTAACTCCATCTCTCAATCCGATTACAGCGAAAACCTGAACTGGAACTTAATCCTTTTTCAGTTTGATTTCTCAACATGCTCAGATAAACGTCCTGCTACAATGTATGTGCGGTTAGGGAAGAGAATTGATAAGATTATAGTTGACGATCATCCTTATCCCTTTCGCTATCTCTAACTATCAGCATGTTCGTCACATTTTTGCGTTTTACACAATGCTAACAAAGTGTGATCATCAACTTTAATGTCATTTTGCAACAAAAAACCGGTTGGAATATGCACATATTTGAAATTTTCTAGTTTTTCGTGTCTTGCTTGAACACAACTCATAGTTTAGGAATTTTGATTTTCCATTAAACTTTCACAATTAAATCCGTTAACGTTAATCCCATGAAAACCATAGCGACACAGCTGAAGCAAAAGATCTCCGAACTCGGGTGATAACATTCAAATCCTCAAAACTGATCCAGAAATCGAAAACCAGAAAAAATGTACTTTGCATGCTTTGCTTTGCACATAATCACATTAAGAAATGATTAAAGATTGAAAGAAACACGTTTGGTGTCTTCTATTGAGTTCTGCTGATGGTAGATGGAGGGAAATGGGTTACAATCAACTAATAGCTCGCAGAGGTGAATTGGCGTACATACTTAAAATGTTTGCATTTAATTGAAAAACATAGTCAGCGTATGAATGATCTATGGGGCACACACACAAAATGTTGGCACCGTCCATGTCGTCCCAAGGGTCGTCAAGAACCATCTCTTCGAGAGGGAACTTTTCTTTTGAGAACTTTTTCATGGCAATTTTGCTGTTTGTTAGACCCTCGCGAGAAGTGGGACCGTGAAAAACTTTGTTGTGTTGTCGGGGAACCTCGAACCTTCAGCTCAGTAATCCAACGTACTAACCACTGAGCCACGGCCCCCACTTGAAATTGTTGAAACGAAAACCTTGTACTGCATCGAGTTGATGTCGAAATTCGAGTATAATAGCAGAACAGGTTTCTTGATAAATTGGTGGGAGCTGTATAACACTGACAGTACATTACTTATTCTAGATTTTTTCGAGATAAGTCACTAAACAGTTTGTTTTTTAAATAATCAATTGGGATGTACTTACCGAACTTAAGTATGTGTATTACATTCCATAGAGTAGGCAATTGCTTCTTTTGACTACTAATGTACACCGGCTGATTACCGCCCATTAGCCTCCTTTTCTCCAGGATCTCTACGGACTTCCGTAACATGGCTAACGCTAGGTGGAGCGCACTCTCCTTCTGCCGTGTTTCGAAGCTTCCTTGGGCCATATACAACGAGAAAACAACCAGGAAGCTTCTGTCTCTCCTTCCTCACAGGCCACAACCCAATGGCGGGCCAACCAGTAGAATGGGTGTCAGCGGCTCAGGGCTATGCAGAGGCTGCAACGACACATTTCCTCTGCGAGTGCCCAAGTCTCAGCAGAATCAGACACCAAGCCTTCGGGAAAACATTTTTCGATCAGCTCTACGTGCTAGCTAACATGCCCCCTAAAACTATCTCTAAATTCATAGGAGGGCCGCTCCTGACATATTCTACCAGATATCCCACACTTGGGGCACACAATGGATCCGTTGAGATCCGAGTGAGACTGGGCCCTGGTTTTGCAGCCACCCCCTCTTAACCTAAGTGATGTACACGCCGCCGTGAGCGATTCCACTCCCTGTCAAGTGTGGATTTCCTCTAAAATGTCTTTCGGATTTGGTATCTAAGCCTCCAAGTTCTAGTTGCAGTATTTTCTGTTTTCTGGCAACTCTGACTGCATGTACAAAACAGAGCCAGAGGAAGAAATGGACAAAGCAGTAAGAGTATGCTAAAGCAAAGGGGTGATGGGAGAATCTGGTGGTACGACGAAGCCTCTCCCTCGCTTTTTCATACTTTTTCTGTTTGTTTTTAGTTTTAGTTTTTTCTTCTTCTTCGATTCTTCGATTCTTTTTTTCTATTTTTCGTTTATTTTTATGCTGGTTCTCGTTTTTTTATGCCTGAAACCACTGAAACTTGTGAGCTTTGTTTGTGGTTATTTTTGCCAGTTTCTGTTTTGTACAAACAAATTCGACTTTGGGCGGGCAGAACATAGAGTTTCCTGGTTTTCTCTCTAATCTCTCACTCTTCGTTGTTAATGACGTCAAATGTTTTTAAACACTTGTTTTTGTTCTGTTGTTTTATCTTATCTTTATTTAGTGAATTTTACCTCCAATTATTTGTCGCTCGTCCCACTTGGCGTTGGCATGGCGCAGCACACAACAAGTGCAGAACGCAAAAACAAAACCAGTTTTCAAGTGTACTGCCTTTGGAGGGACTGTATTTTCTTATTTCTTCTTCTTATTGTGTGTACGTGCGCGTACATATGTGTGTTTTCCTTTGGTTCCCACTCTAAGGTGGCGGAAAATGCTACCAGCTCACACTTTTAGGTGTCCTTCTGTGTGTGCCATGGTGTGGTGTGGGTGGAGGTGGTAGTAGCTACATAGTAGGAGAAATGCAAGAAGAAGGGGTGTTTTGTTTGTTGGTCGTCGTCGTCGTCGTCGTCGTCGTTGTCGGACAAATGATGGAAGGCGTTTCGGTAGTTCGTTTGGTTAAGGATGTTGCTAAGGAGGCAAAATGGTGAATAGCAGCGCAACAAGAGTGTCGAATGCAGGGCTTGTGGGAGGCCTACGAATGATTTCCATTTCACCTCTTTTTTTTTTATTCTGTTTTTGGTGGATACATCCTAATTTTAGCTCTAAACACGTATACACACGCACTCCACCCGCCCATACATGCACAGAGCACACATGGGGCACATACTAGGTTCTATGATTGATTGAAGATTATGCAATCAGTCGTACTGTGGAGAATATGTATCGAGATGATGCGTTAATTGGAAATCTACATAAAACAGCAGAATTCGAATGCTGTACCTACGAAGAGATGATTGCATAGAACGGCATTGGAGTACATAATGCCTATATACCCACTTTGTATGGTTGTATGGCTTTATTTTTTACGGAATAGGCCAATGTGGGTTTATGTTGTTTTATTATCAGCGGCAATTGTTTATCTTATCAGCGCTTTGTGAAACATTTAAACACTTTATTCCGTCGTGTCTTGGGAAGTCGGATGAAAGCGAAATTTTGCTGGAACAGCGTGTGTATTTCTTTGTTCTTGGGGGCTCCTGCTACACTTGGATCTTGGGCTTGGAAGATGAAAAGGATTTGCAATTTGTATGCGAAATTATGCGTACTATGTACATACATACATATGTTTCTATAGACACACCGAGGGTGGAGTACAGTGTTCAGCTGTAGTTCCTATTGTGATGATTTGGTTCTATAAATAGCAGGCGACCAGGTCGCGATCATCAGAATGGCTCCCTTAAAAAAAATGGGAGAACAAAGAATATTTTAGATGCGTCATGCTAATTTGAGAGGGGAGGGGGGTAAAAAAAAGCTGAGATCAGTGTTGAATACGAAAAATGGCGTCACCGTCAATTAGTTGTGGAAAAATGATAACCCAGTAGCGATGGTACACGTAGTGTTCATTGCCATGAAGCAAGTATGATAGCAATTCGGTTCTGAGTTATTGAATATAATCAGGAATGGCCCTTGTTTTGGTGGTCTTGGGGGGCATGTTAGCCAATTCGTAGAGTTGGTTGAAAAATGTGTCTGATTCTACTGAGACTTCGGCAGAGGAAGTATGTCGTGTCTTCCTCCATCTCAGTGTCGCGACAGCCTGTGCAGAGCCGCTGAAACCCCTTCTACTGAGGTGGGCCGCCATTGGGTTGTGGCATGTGAGGACGCCGATGAGAAGGATTAATTGGGTTTTATTGAGAGGCAGAAGCTCTCTGGTCCTTTTCTCGTTGTATTGGGCGCAAAGAAGCCTCGAAACGCGGCAGAGCTCAGGGATTTGAGCTCTTCTTTACATTGTTTGACCAGTTTTGAATTGATTGTATTGGTGATGGCTTTAAAGGTTGCCTGGGTGTCGATGTTTATGTCAATATGGTCGTGGTTTTCGAGAGTGGATAAGCTTCTGCAGGTGATACCATATATTTCCATCTGGAAACACTCGCGTGGTTGGGGAGTTTTATGGGCGGGGCAATCTGTAGTACCTCTGAGAAGATTCCCGAGTCCCGTACCTTCATCCGTCTTTGAAGATGGATATGCAGGCAGGCTTGATGACTCCAACCATTCGTTCAGTTCTCTCTGGAGGGAAGTTTGGAGTCAAGGATGAGTTTAAAATCTGCGGTGGGGGGGATGTAGTAGGAGGACGCGGATACATTAGACTACCTGGTAATGGTACTATGTTTGGTATGGTAGCCTTTCCTTTGTCATAGACAAAGGGCGCTTATTGTCGCTATTCTTTTGTAAAAAAAATCCAGTGGGCATAGCCCGAACATGGTTTCAAGGGCAGCAGTGAGAGAGTCCTAATTGCGCTAGTAGTTTCTATACACGCCAGTCGTTGGATTCTTGTACGGATGTTCAGGTTTGTGGGTTATGCAGCGGCAGGCCACCACACCAGAAAGTAAGTAAGAATTGGTCAGACTATGGCAATGTACAAACATACATCCAGTGGATGGTGGCTGGTTTGGGGACCATTTCCTATCGTGTATTCTTCCTCATTTCGAAAGAAATAAGGTCCGATGATGCCGCCATGCCATAATCCGCTCCAAATAGTCAATCTTTGTGGATGCATTGACGCTTGGTCGAACACTTGTGGATTGTGCTCGCTCCAATGAGGGCAATTCTGCTTCTTGACATAGCCGCCTAAGCCAAAAATTAGCCTCGTAGATGATTTTTTGGCCAAAATCGAGATCTCCGATGTTGGTCGGACAATTGGCGAACTCCTGGCGTTGTCTATGGTCGTTCGGCTTCAATTCTTGCGTCAATACAATCTTATATATGTACATAGATGCAGGGTCAAATTTCTGTACATACTCACACAATTTGTAACTCATTTTATTTTGTTTATTTTTTCAGTCTAGACCGATAGCATTTTGTGAAGATGCTTCTTAGAAGCGATAGAAGGGATCGACGCTTGCGTCGTTCCAGTATGCGTTCGACAACGGCGTCAGTTGCCCTAATATCACCACGGCGTTTGAAGCCGACACCGAAAAGCATTAAAAGCTTACAAATAACCCAAAACAATAATCATGCGAGCAATAATAACAGCTGTTCACGCAACAAAACCACTACATCAGCAGCCCCATCGACAACGCCGACCAGCATAACCAATTCCAAGTGCAATAAGAATCCAGCAACCATTGTGAAACGACTGAATACAACAACTGCGGATAGCATAAGTGTTGTTATAACAGGTCAACGTTCTGTAGGTACCAGAACTTCATTGGGCGGGTTGGCCTCTCAAAAGCAGAAACTACTTAATACCAAGCGAAGAAGGAAATCTACCGAAAAAGAGAATCGATGGCGAAAGAAGGAAGCCATACGGAAGGCATTGTATGAAGGAAGCGGAGTGTGCACAAGAAAGAAGCTCACTGCTTCTAAACATGGTAAGAAATAGTATTCCAATAGATCCAGTGAATCACATTAAGTCTATGTTTGTTAGTTTCAGCAGTCACTGGTAATAGTCTATCACCGCCTTCATCATTTGGTAGAATACCACCGTCAAGGACGAAGCTGAAAGCCGAAACCAAGGGCAATGACGAGGTGGAGAGCTGTAGTGTTTCGACGACATCATCGATTGCAAGCAATACTACCATTACTGACTGCAACAGAATGGAGATGACCGAGGTGCCGACAATTTCCGAATCTCCATCAAGTGATATTGAAGAGCCGGTCTCAACCACACAGGAGCTTTCTCAATCTAAGTCATCAGTCGTACAGCCGGACGAAAGCAATCTGACGAGTGTCACAGAATGTGATAGCACAACCGACTATGAACAGCAGCATTCAGTTTCCACAGGAAGAGTACTGGAAATGATTTCTCCAGAAGTTGATTCCACCACCGAAGATCTGCTTTGTTGCGTTTCTTCGGAGAATGCCACAGATTCTGCCTTGTCTACTTTCTGTGGGTTTTCTAACTCGACATACCTGGACTTAAAATCGCCAACATCAACAGTCACAACATCATGCAGTCAGCAGTCGCAAGTTTTCTTGCCACCGGCAACCACCTCCACGAGTGTTACGGCGTATGATCAGAGTTACTTTCCGTCTTCATCACAATTCTTGAATGCATCAAGTGGCAGCACAACTACATCAAACTTTGGGTTCTATAACTTCCAACGTAGTTCACAGGACATAATATCGATTTCCTTGTTCGACGATGAAGTCGATAAGTCCTCACCCACGACGTCAGCTCTTGCAGAGTCTTATCAACATAATTACGCAAATCACTCGTCGACTTACACCTCGACATTCACGGCAACATCGCCTTCATCATCGTCGACGGCTCTAATGGCAAGTGTGACGATGACAAATTCAGATTACTCACATATTGCTGATCTTTTGCCGTATAATCCGATACTGGCACATACGCTTCTCAGTTGCACTGAGAGTGGACACTTTTCTGATACTTCCTGCACAGGTTATGAGCAAGACTCATCTTCGTCACATTCATCATCGTACTATCAGCAAACAGCAATTGATAACCTCAAAGCTTTGACGAATTTACCTGCCAATCCCACATCAATATTCTCTTCGATCAATCTTCCAATCAAAGATTCCATCGCTGAGGCAAGCCATGGCGGTATCATGAACAATAATTCCTCTTCCTCGTCCACTTCCTCTTCGTCATCGTCCTCGTCGTCGGCATGCAATGCATACGGGAGTACAATCGAAGTAGAAACTTTAATACACAATGTGGCGGCATATCAACAAGATATACACGGAACAACGGCTGCAATGACTAACTTAATGTACACAGCTGCACTGGAAGGTTGCACAACACCTATGTCATTGTCACATGTGGGCACTATTGAGGAGGAATGTCCCGAGGTAGAGGAAATCCCCGATACGCGTCAAGAAGAGATGCAATGGGACACTTTCGATCCGTATGTGTTTATTAAACACCTGCCACCGCTAACTATGGAGATGCGGGCCAAATGTCCAGCGCTACCATTAAAAACACGATCAAGTCCCGAATTCAGTCTGGTACTGGACTTAGATGAGACGCTTGTGCATTGTAGTTTGCAAGAGTTGTCTGATGCTAGCTTCAAGTTTCCTGTTCTCTTTCAAGTAATATCAATAGTCTGTGCGGCTTGTAGTGGAAACGCTAATACGTTTTCGTTTTCTTTCTAGGATTGCAAATATACAGTATTCGTTAGGACACGTCCGCATTTTCGTGAGTTCCTCGAGAGGGTGTCACAGATTTTTGAGGTAATCTTATTTACCGCATCGAAGAGGGTCTATGCCGATAAATTGTTGAACTTACTCGATCCGGAAAGGAAGTGGATAAAGTGAGTACATAAATCTAAAGATACATACTGTGGGAGCGAGAGTATAAACAATAATTTGCTTACAGGTACCGCTTGTTCCGTGAACACTGCGTGTTGGTTAATGGAAATTATATTAAGGATTTGACCATACTTGGAAGAGATCTGTCTAAAACGATTATTATAGACAATTCACCGCAGGCATTTGGGTGAGTTATTGTGTTTTTTATGTTTTATCCATGTTTGTCAGAAATTTACTGAGAACTCTGTGATCTGGAAGAATCTGAAGACAGTTCTAATTAGCTGGTGCTGCAGGTTCCAAGTATATTTCAGTCGTCTCGTATCATGTGAAGGAAGACACGACACACTTCCTCTGCGAATGCCCATGTTTCAGCAGAATTAGACACCAAATCTTCTACCAACTCTACGAAAACCTCCTTAAAATTCATAACGAAAACGAGTTGTTTCATATTTCTGTTTTCATATTCTTCCAGACATCCCGCACTGGGGAACACAATGGATCTGTCGAGATCATAGTGAGACTGCTCATGGTTTTGCAGTCACCCCCTGTAGTTAACGATGCAAATGTCGGTCTACTGTGAAAACTAGTTGAATGTTTGTGCCTATTTGTTCCTGATTTGTCTTGAGATAGGCGTTCTCCTTGAAGATGCGATGAGTGCACATTCATTGGGCATTCTTCATTCAAATTTCTTTTAAAAATGATTTGGTGCGATGTGTCGTTAAAAGAGTTCAGGTTCTAGGCTTCCAGATTCAGCTTATTATCACGCATTTCTTATCGACTGAGTGCGTATGGCGCTGATCTTCGACAGTATTTTCCTTTCCTTTTGTCCTTTTGGATATAGTTTCTGTGCACATCTTGCTTATGAATTCCTTTGAAATTTTCTTGGTATCGTTTCCTTCTTCCATCTGAACAACATTTGCAAATTAATGCCTCTCTTGTCTGTTCCTGCCTTGGGCTCTACCATCTCTACATAACTTGCTGTTTAAATATCGTCCTATTCTATTGTTTCTTCCCTCCGTTGTTCTCTGCAAGTCAAATGTATAACAAATCGTCACCGCTTTTTCTTTAAAGGTATCAATTGGAAAATGGTATACCAATTGAAAGTTGGTTTATGGACCAAACCGATTCCGAGCTAATAAAAGTGTTGCCATTCCTGGAAAGATTGGCCGAAATGGTAAGTACAATAAATCCCTTCCCTTCCAATCAAAATTATTCACAACAAACTACCAATTCCAGCGTGAAGACGTTCGCCCTCACATACGGGAGAAATATCGATTGTTCTCATACCTGCCACCAGATTAGAGATGCTCCATTGCAAACAAAAAACACACACATGTATCTTAGTTAATTTAATTTAGTAATACGTTTCACATAATTGCATAGTTAAATAAAAAAACAAACAAAAAAAAAGTAAATATACTTAGAATTGAAAGAAATTTAAGAAGAACAAACAATAACTTAGTTAAAAATAAAAAAAATAAAACACAAATAATGGCGTAATTTTTACATGGATTCGAAATCCTTATTCGTAGAGAAAAAAGTGTGCTATACATGCGGAATTTGTACAGGAAAATGTTTTATTAAATCTACATACATATACTTTAAAGTGAACAATAACAACATTTAATATTGCAATGACGTACAATTATGGCGTAGGTACGACCAAAATGTTTACAATTTAATTACTATACTACTTTTTAGTTGATTATGCGATCTCAACAACAAAAAAAAAGAAACAAACAAAACGAAAAAAAATATTCAAAAAAGATAAAAACAACAGAAATGTGTGTTTAAGTATAAAAAAACAAAAAGTTATATATAGAAGTTTTAATTTAAATGAATATTATTTTATATATATACACACGCCTACATGTAATATGTGAAAATTATAATTTTTTTTACAATTAACGTTAATTATTTATAACTTATAGATATATATGCATAAAATGTGGTTATATATATTTTTTTGTTTTCTTTTTCTCCAATAAAGTGCAAAATGAAAAAAAAAAAACACAACACATTACAGTAAATTGGTGTTTCTTTTTGTGAAGATGTGGTCTGCGTGGCTTAAAGTTATATACCCAGTGATGGAGTGAAAAAGGGAAGTTAAAAGTTGAAAAGAGAGTTAGGAGGCGATGTGCGGACGGGTTGCCTTGGTGGAAGGAGAAGGCAAAGTCATTCCACATATTCGTGTTAAGTGGCTAAGGAACGAACTACTATACTTAACGGGCTTCCCTTCGATCTCGGGAACGCTGCTTCCAGTTGTCCAGACCAAGCGCTCTGGCACCCGCGATAGCTTGGTCTTTAAAACGGAGGTTCGGTCTGCTTTGTCGTCTCGAACCTGGGGGATGAGTCGAAGATCTTCTTTGCTGGAGCATTATTGTGGCCGAGCCAGTGTAGTCGAGGTATTTTGGTTTTTTGACTACATCCACATCTTGGTACAGCTCATAGAGTTCGCGGTTATATCTTCTCGTCCATTCGTCCTCCTCGCATACAGGACCGAAAATTCGATGAATTTTCTTTAGAAAGTGCCCAAAATGTGCTCTGCTTTCCTGCTTATCGTCCAGCACTCGGCTCCATATAGCAGAACTGGCAGGATCATTGCTTTGTAGAGCATACATTTCGTTCCTAGATTAAGTCTTCACCGAATCTCCACTAGGGTGTCGTTCGTGGAGTTGATACTTACTCCGAGGTAGGTAAACTCCTTAACTACCTCAAAGTTACTGTTGCCAACAGTGACGTTTTGTCCTAGACGGTCTTTGTTTGTTGACAACAGGTACTTGGTTTTGCCCTCATTCACTTCAAGGCCAACTCGTTTCGCCAACTTCTTTAATTCATGGGCGATAAGTATTTAATACTCCGACGTATGTCTTATGAAAGGATTTGGTTACAAATTGACTGGTTTACATCTCACTGTGCATTTATAATCCATTTTAAATTTTTCAGATTTCGAAGAAACTATTACCATAAGGCAATACTTTTGATAATAATTTTACTGATTGCTGTGCTAGTTTACTCAATACGATTCAATAAACTGAAAAAATTGGGAGCAGTGCTGTCCAAACCTGTATATATTCCTATTTCGGACGAATAAAAGGTTTATAGTTGGTGGTCAAGTCTGCAGAATTGGAAAAGCGTTTACATCTCATAAAAATCCCAACAAATTAGCGCAACTTCTCGCAGTTTCAGTAATCTTGTTTAACTTTCTTAGACAAGCCTCACTGAGTCCTCAATGATTTGCAGTCAAAGTAATTTTTCTTCACTTCAATTGACGATTGAATAATATGGGTATTCGGGAGCTTGGTACTTATTCTGTGTCGCTGAAACTCCACAGCTTGTGGGTATAAACCTCGGAGTCGCTAAGAGTCAATTTATGAGTTCAGTCGTTCGACAAGAAATGGATGAGATGGCGAATTAGGACGAGAAAGCTGTTAATAAATAGGCAATGAGGTTGGAATATATCCATCCAATATAATTTGAACAGACTACTTAAAAAAATATGGTATCCTAGATGAGATGAGACCGTAAGCTTACAGACCACTCGTTCAAATATAATTCCCATAGACATCCTAGTAAACCTCGAATGTAGGGTGAATTCGAAATGTTACACTAATTGCGCATTGATTCGCCATCACTGCTTATTTGCGATGCTGATGCCCAAGTTTGCAAGTCCGCGTAGCATTAACAGCATTGTGCATGTAATAACTTTGGGAAAATGAACATTATGAGTGAAAAAGAGAATATGCGTTTTAGAACGTAATACAAAGGCGGCATCACTATTGTTTCCGAATTGACCCATAGTTCCCAAATAGAAAGAAAACAAATTGTAATGAAAAAGCAATAAAAGGGGAACGAAAAACTACATGAAGTTCTACTTAACATACTTAACATAGAGTAGGTTTCTAGAAAGTTTCTAGGTTTCTAGGTTTTGGGGAGTTCAAAACTCGTGAAACATAATTTATTCTAAATGTTGCATTTACTATCTATGCTAGTTTCTATTTTTCAGAATTTAGTGATGGTATTAATCTGTCCTCTTCGTACATTACTTCTGTTTTTTAAGAGAGTAATTTTTATTATTATTATTATTTTTTCTTTGTTTTGCCCAGTTTCCATTGCCGTTCTTAACTGACGGACAGGATACCGCTGGTTTTTCCTTTTTTCAAATATTATTTTCAGGATGTAGTCTTAGATTTAAGTGTTGCAGCCCAAGCAGACTTTTTTTAAGGCGAAAATCTAATTAGTCAATTGTGTCTATTTTTGAGTTTAGTTCGTTGCTTCTTCCAGCAATTGTCTGAAATATGTATGAGTTCGGATTTTAACTATGCTAATTGCTAATGAGCTCCTTGATCCAGTGTTTGAAGCGTCGGTCCCACCTACCTAGAGCCTCTGAAAAATATTCGAAAGCAAAAACGACATGAAGCAGAAGAACCTTTCCACCACGCACAATACGAATGGTTGTGAGAAGCTGGCCCTTCTTTTTCCTGGAAACTAGTATTTGTATTTCCCTATCATATGATTTCGCGATAAGGTTCACAGAGCTCTTGTTCCATTTGAAAAAAAAAAATTGTTAAATCTGCACCCCCGACAGTCCTCTGTTTCGAACTATTGATGGTTTTCAGTCGTTAATTCAGAAGGAATGGATTCCTATGGAACGTTTAGGGCATCTGTTTTCGATTGAATCAGAAAATTGGTAGATGTCTTCTCTATTATTTGGCGCGCCAGGTACATGAGACCGAGGCTCAAGCGTCTCACAACCATTGTTTAATGCCATATCCGAAGGGCAATTTTGTTATTTTGAGAAGTATTCTCATGACAGTACACCTGGATGATTGTCAGACGTTCGCAAGAGGTGGGGCACTGAAAGAAATTTTAGGTGTTGTCTAGGGATTGAACCTAGAACCCCTTACTTCGTAGTTCAACTCACTAATCACTTGTAGAGCTGTGTCAATCATTCAATCCACAATCTCTATCTCACTGTTTGTATTGGATTGGTTCTCAATAGATCATTCAGACGTTTGTTCGTGAACGCGATATCCTACATACAGCGGATTGGTTTGGTTCTCAATAGATCATCCTCTTTCGTTCGTTTATCCCTGTGTGAGAGTATTGAGTTCATGATTGATTGGTTTTCTGCTGTGTGATTGCAATCATCAACATTTTTGAGTGAACGATCAATCCAGCTCTATCCACCTGACCCACGGCCTGTTCCATCTATTACCAAATAAAACTCGCGATAGTCAAATATTAAAGTTTTATCATTTTTATTTCAACAGTAACAAATAAATAAGAAGGGTTAAAGTATAATAATAAGAACTTGTACGCAACATTTGTTTTCCTTTGTATATATTGTTGTAGCTTTTTTTTTTTTTTTGTTTTCAGCTTAAACTATAATGTTCCTTTCTCCATTATTTGTTTAAATATGTATTTTATCGATATATGTATAGGTGTGTATGTATATTTCATTATTAAATCCGAAAGTATTACGTTTGTTCTTAAATGTAAACTAATTTCAAAATAAAAAATAAAACACTATCGTATGCTTAGGAAATAAAATATCAAAAAAAAAAACATAAAGAGTGGATGTGAGAAGTAGTAGCCGTTATTATTAATGTGTGTGTGTGGGTGTGTCTGTATCGGGTCGGCTTAATTGTTATGGCGGTTAAAATGTATTTCGTTCTAAATTTACTGTCCTTCGTATGAAATGCAAAAATAAAGAAATACTTAGTACAATGTACATATATGTATAAATAACAATTTCTATCTAATTAGATACACAAATGATTCAAAAGATATATAATACATGTGTCTAGATATATATATATATTTTAAATGTATGTATAAGTATATAAATGATGTTTACAAAAAATTACTCATTATTAAGGCTGGTTATAGTTGGTTTTCCCTTTCATACTTAATTACAAAGAAAAAATGTATAAATACGAATTTTGTCCTCGCTTTTGTGGAGGATTTGCTACTCTCTCCGAATTTGTTTTCTTTTGTTTTTGTAAAAATAAACTAAAAAACCAATTGCAAGTGTTAATATAGCCAAAAAAATAATACTATCCTTCAAGTCTGTTCGCCTAGGTTAGGGAGTAAATCTATTCTGTTTTTGGAATTCTGTGTTTTTTTTTCGCATGGCGCGCAAAATAAATATGTGTACTGTAGCTGTGGGGGGGAGGATAAACGAAAAAAGGTGAATAGTTTCGTTTTTTTAGTCGGGAAACTGAGCGATGGATAGTCTCTCCATAATGGAACCCTCCATAATGAGTTCATTGCTGTTGGTTAGAATATCGGTTAGCTGCGACGAATCACCGGTGTACGTGCTGAAGGGGAAGAATGATGTTATCGTTGGTAGACCCTGTAGACGTGCGGGGCTATTCGTTGGTGTTGTGTTATTCGATTTTTCTCTAAGTTGTACCGTGTCAGAGGATGTTTCGTTGTCGTCGGAGTGCGCTTGGCTGCCACTTGTTGTGGCCGCGGTTGATGTACTGTTGGTCGGTGCTACTGTCCAGGCGCCGCTCTCGGGAAGGTCATCGAAGTCTCGTGTTTCGATAGCTCGTTGCATTCTGGCGATATTGGTGAGTAAAAGTCTATGGAAGAGCTCTATCTGGGGGAATCCACCAGATTTGATTTCGAGAATGGGAATCCACCGATAGTAGCATTGCTCCCAGATTTCAAGTTGACTTACATTACATCGTGGCTCCAAGTAGCGATCCTGTAAAATCATTTATTTATAATTTTATAGGAATACAAACATAAGGACTGCCTGTTACCTTTGGTATAGTCGATTGAGTGCAAAACAAATTCGGATTGATGGTGAACCTTGATGCGGGCGTCTGGAAACCCGGCAACAGTATAGCGTTTGGTGGAATTGCAATAGACTTTCGACTCAAGACTTCTTGTCGCTTCTGGTAGAAGGGATTCGTAAAGAATACCTTATCCTTATCGGTAAACTGTTCACTCCAATCCCACACCGGCCTCAGAACCAGTTTCAAATCCTACAAGATGTACTTTCTAATAACTTTCTCATTATGATACAAGGCAAATCTAACTCACCCTCGTTGCCTGATAACGATCCCATTCCGTATTGAACTGGAATGTATCGAATATAGGTAAAAAGGCTGAATCCCACAGTGTAGTCAAATACGTTTGACTGAATTCAAATTCTTCGGGAAATTGCTGCAAAAGTTGCCACACACAGTCTAAGAATAGAAGTAATAGAGGAGACTCCTTCTCCTTTTCCGATTCAGCCGAAAACAGATGACCTAAACGATCCAGAAATGGATGCTCCATAGCAATCCATTCCTTCTGAATTAACGATTGAAAACCATCAATAGTACGAAACAGAGGATCCAATAGAATCTGCGTTAAGCTGGATATCACACAAACTAAATCACGAGCGTTGTTCTCCTGTAACACAACCGTTGTCCCCTTTCGCATATGCTCCGCTGCTTCCGAGGCAGTACTTAAACACAGTGATACGTATAAAAGCCAACCGGATTTCTCCAGATAGCTAAGGTACTTGGATTCTTGAACAAGAAATTGTCGAGGACTGTCGGGGGTGCAGATTTGTCGAAGTTTTAAGTAACCTCGTTGGATATCCTGAATATTTGGCAATCGCTCGGACAAATTCATTATTTCTGGTGATTTTCGATCAGGATCACATTTTCGCACCATTTCCAAGGTAACATTCTCTATTGTTGTGTCCTGCAGATCTGGTTTCAGTTCACCCATTCGTACGAGAGATGCTTTGCCAAAACTAAAGGTCTAGTGTTGGAAAAAAAAGAGATAATCTTACATACAATGAAAGTATTTTGAGAGAAAAGTTGAATATTACCCAAAAAGCGCTTCGTGAATCATTGAATGATGAATACTGTTCGGTGAATTTCTCTGTTGGGCAGCATTTTGGGATGACAAAATTCCTGGGAAGACTCATGTCGTTTTGTATTGCATCGGCGGGAAGTACACGCCATTCGGTTGCACCACAGCGTATTAGTTCTCGCGTCCAATCGTTTCTGCTCGCGTACATGGTGACCGAGGATTTGACTGTATTATAGTAGTGTTCCCTGTGCAGAAAGAAGAAACCGATTGATGGAATGGAAATAGTACCTTAAACTAGAACTAAATAAGAACAAGGAGATCTACATATTTTTATAGAGCTTTAGAAATCTGGTCTACTTGTACAGATTCAGTGCTCTAATATTGCCAAGAGTGTCCCATAAACTGTGTTATCGGAACTATGTATGTTCTGTAAATGGCCAATTGCGTTTTATCTAAAGGAGCGGTAGAGATGAGGAAGAAAGGGTGTTCACACTCGAGTGGAATTGTGTGTTGATCTATTATACAACCAATCTGAAGGTCCTTCAATGCAGATTGTCTCTTCAAGGAGAAACAATAACAAAAAAGATTTTATTAGGTCACTCACTTACTCGGGGAGAGTCTTCCTCTTCAATATCGACAGTTAGGAACATATGGACGGAAAGAATGTCGTAATTTCTTTCTCGTCTTCATTTCTGCAGGTTCTACAGAAATCAGGAATCAATGACCGGAAAAGGCCCCAATAAAGTGACTTAAGGTCTTTTCTTGTGAGGAAAATGAGATTTCTTGTTTTCTTTACTCTCATGCTTGGCGACTGCTCCACCTAACTGCAGTTGCAACGTGGAACCTTAGAAGTTTCAGAGAAGTTTAGCCATGCACCCTTTTAACTCAGATCATTCGCCTAGAAATTGCCCACACGTTCCATGGGTCAGTAGATTCCTATAGCTTTGCTCCATCAACTTGGATTATATTGTTCCCGTTTTCAATGCGAACAACTTCTAAAAAAATCTTCGGTGCCGTGGATACGGAAGGAAGGATAAACGGAAAATGTCTCGTATTTGATAAAAGCAATAAATATGTATGAGGGAGAGTTATCCGACAAGGATATAGCGGATGAAATTGTTATCAAAACTGACAACCTTAACGATGGCATAATTATCAATTTGGCGAAAATGAACTAAATTCCCAATGGGAATCTAGAGACAGCAGACGGAATGGAAACTGAGCAGGTGTTCAATTATAAATACCGTGGTCATGAAGAGAGTGTCAACCAGATCAGTGAAATCCAACGACCCATCGGTCTAGGGTGGACAACTTTCGGTAAAATGAAAAGAACGATACAGCTATCCGTTCGAAAAGAAAAGCCTTTGATCGATGTATGTTGACAGTAATCGCTTACGAAGTGGAGACCCTAATCCTGACAACGTATGCTATTAACAAACTCGACAAGCACAAAGAATGATGGGGAGAGTGATGCTGAGAATCAGCAGGAAAAAACGGAAAACGAACGAAGGAAAAGTGAAGTTGGCGGAACACGTCGCGGCAATAACAGACTATAGCTAGTAAAAGACTCAACTCATGACTCGGTAGAGTGGAAACGTTAAGAAGTGTCCTATTTAGCTAAAAGCCTTCCCGCGATAGCCCGAATTGTTATAAATTCTGGCTAGGTACATACGAGTACAGATTATACATGCGAGGCATGCTGGAGAAAACTCCTCCACTTGTCTCGAACGCTGCCTTGGATCCAACTGATATCAGATTCTTAAGCACTTGGATTAGGAATCCTGCTTATGTATTTGACGCTGATGCCTGTTCTTGCCTTACCTAATCCAGCTTAATTATACTTAAATGGGGTTTCTACTTCAAAAAGCTTTAAATCTTGGTGACCTCTTTTTCTATATTTCTTTGTTGATATGATAGGTTGGATGGCTGGACACTTAGACCAAGAGTGATAAAACACTAAATTGATGATAACGATGTTCTAAAAGAGATTGTTCAGCGAAGACTTTCATTTTCACCATATTTCCCGGTTTGAGGACACACGCCAAAGGCTATATGATGCGACGTGCAACTGGAATTGTCTAAGGATGAGGGAAACAAATCTCAAAGGAGTCAGTTGATAATGATGAATAAATTCTATTTATTGCTACTTTTCTTTTCACTAAACATAAGCACTCAATGCGTTGAGTTATTCTATTTCTATTTCTATGATTTATTCATACTGCACTCTACCTAAGCATTACCTTGGAACTCTGCACGTGATTTATTCAAAATAAGAAATAGAAAAGTTATTTTCACATTACCATCCAAAAATAAACATGTAACTCACTTGAAACAGTATGCAAACGACAAATCTTGTCGTGAGGGATACGCAAACCTTGCAAGAGCCGATGCAATTACCTTTCCTTGATCCCTGGCCGTATTTTTAAACGAAAACTTCAACAATCGAAAATTCTGTAAAACAAAAGAAAAACACACAAAAGAAGTAAAAAGAAAGGAAAATATCTTGAGAAGTGCAAGAGTTTCCTCCTGAATGAGGGTGAAGTGAAAATCAATTTTTGGTTTTTTTTTTTTTTTTGTAAATAGCCAACCTTGCATATGACATGAAGAGCCTCTATCCTCGAGCTTATCTTTTGCTCAGGCACTAGCAACTTTTTCTTTTTATCAACAATTTGATAGATGACATCGATGTTATACAATGTGACATCGTTTTTCCCGAGAAATAGATTTTCCTGATATGCTGCTTGTTGCTGTGGAAGAGAAATTACATTTTTCTTGGTTTTGTTAATTTTTTTTTTTATGTAAGTACCTCGGTTGGGTTGTAAGCGATGAAACACAACTTGAAATTCGTCACCGTCAGCAGACCCAATACAGCTTCGTTTATGTTGCTATCGGAGATCTTACAAGTTGGCGGGTACATGTAAACAGGCGCCGATGCAACTACCAGTTCACCTGTAAAATACATTTATTATTGTTTTATTGATGTATGAATGCAGGACTAATTTGGTAAATGAAAGCAAGGTTATCGGTTAGAATTCACAAGCAATAATTGGTTTAGGATGCTTTGCGAGTCACAACTCGACATGCGACGGATTGACTGAATTCACAGTTTTTAATTTCCCAAATAAAATTAAAAAATAGAATTTCTGGGCTATATTGTGACTTATTCTCAATATTGTCGATTCAATTGTAACCAACCCAAAACTATTTTGCTGGATTTTTCCTCGGTCAAAGGTGCACAATAATAGATTACAAATAGTTTCGTCGTCACTTTCGTGGGTTTTTCTCTTCGAGGTGTGTAGTGTTTAAGTTGGAGCTCAATACGTCATATGTTCTGCTAAATATTTTCTCTGCGGAATCCCTTTCAATCGATAGACAGGTAAGTGAGAGGAGTGATAGCATATGTCACCAGCACTCGGATATGCTATATCGAAGTGTACCCCAGCAGTGAACGAAAATAGTTCGTTTACGGCTTTAAGGTAAATATGTGACCATCTCGGAATTGTTATACATTTCAGGATAGTTAATGGTGGCATTCTTGTCAGCTTTTCTGGTTTCCAGATTGAGGCATTCGCATACGTTGTCAAATGTAGTCTCTTTTGCGTCAGCATTGGTTTATGATGAATTGGAGGTCAAGTGAAGAACTGAGATTCAAAGGACGGCTGAAATGGCAGCACAGAATGGTAACCTTTAGAAGTGGCATATGCACTATTTAACTAAAAGTCCGCCAGCGAATACGGCAACCCGAATTGCCGGAATATCTGTCTACGTTCATGCTGGAGAAACCCCTTCATCTGTATCAAACGCTGCCTTCGATCCAACAAAATTTTTCAGATTTTTATGCAGTTCGACTAGGAATTCTGGTTCTATTGCCATAGCTTCTGGAGTGGTGGTCTGTATTCAGTCGCCTTCTTAGTTGGTGGACTGCCAATCAATTGTGCGCGGTGATAGTCCTTCGCAAACAGTGCTAAATGCAACTTTTTCCATTGATTCCATTTAGGGAGTTCGTGTGCTGACGGATTTACGTTCCGATATCTCGCAATACGACTGCAAACAAAGCCAACAATAATCACAACCCAAACACGTTTACTGAGGCATCTTCTGGGAATTTTGTGTACTGCGAGGATCGAGTTCGTTAGCTTCAATAACGTCTTCTAGTTCAAGGCATTGTGACCATCATTTGTAGTGCTTAACTGAATCGTTTAAATTATTTGGTGGTTTTTGTTTCGAACTTTGCCCTTCTACCATCTACTCCATGCTCCATAAGTTTGAACAGCAAAGACATTTGCACAATCTTCAGCGCATCATAGACCATCCGCCTTTCAAGTGCGATATGCTCTTCCCTATTTCTACAGTAACGTGTCGACAGACACGTCCACTTGCTTGCTTCCAAAGAGTTGGCCCTTAAATTCCCATACAATGCACTGTACCCTCTGTTTATTCAGCACATTTGCCATTAGCAGGTTGACCCGTTGTTGACATTCCATCGGCCAGTGGGTTTTTTGTTATCACTGATAAGCGCGTTTACGTGGAAAAACTATTTTTGGGTTAAGAATTCAATAACATCCACCTTGCTAGATAGACTTTGACTCAGCAATACTCGAGTACAAGGGCAAATTTACTGCCAAGGTGTAACCAAATAAATAACAAACATTTCCTACCTGCAAGTAGCTTTGGTCTTATATTCTGCACATCCCGTAGATCTTCGCACCCATTCAGTTCCTATAGACAAACAAAAAACAACAAAAAGAGATTCGCCCCCCATTTGCATTGCAGAAACAATAGATTGTGCAAAAAGGGGATGCGGAAACAATTAATTACAATATGAGCTCAATAGACCTACAAACGCGCGCGTCACAGATAGAACCACCATCAGCTAGTTTCACGCGAAAAAAAATTACAAATTGTTTTTTTTTTTTTTTGGGCGGATCTACGATGATGAGTCTAATTGCGCGAGCGATAATCCCTTTGGAATTTTAATGTTTTTTTTTTTTTTGTTACCTTGGATGAGTTCACGTAGCTGGTGAATGAGTACTTTTGCTTGGCCGGTGTCCCGGCCATCGTTGCCTTGATTTTATTAATTTTGACGGTTTTTCTGATCGCCGTGGTATGGAATAAAAAACAAAAGAAAAAGAACTCCGGGATTTATTTACAGAACACCTTGCGTTTTGGTTTTATTTTTCGCCTGCCTTTATCTTTTAAACCAAAGAGACAACAACACACAAAAACAATTTTTTTTTCTTTTCGATGCAATCCGACACGGAGAGTCTTTTGCTGTTCAATTGCTCATCGTGGCTGGGCGGTTTGGAGAAATTCAATATTCACGGGACTCGTTATTGTGTGGGCTTTTTAGATGAATAGTTAGAAATTATAAGCATACTGCTTGTTACAAGAAGTAAGAAAAAAAATTATAAAAGGGAAACTGCACCCATTGTCTGTTGAAAAAAATACCTATACGGAAGAAACTTGTAACGAAGTGACATATCCAATGTGGAACTGTCAGGTTTTTGGGTGACAGTCGGTGACACTTGGGGTGGATGTTTATTTTTTCTTTTTGCTTGACCACGTAAGTAGTGCCAAGTTGTTCAACTTTCGAAGCTGTCATGAGAGAAAAAATAGTGTTATTCATTTGAATATGACTAGAATCCACATGCAAATATGAGCATAGGGTGATCCAATTTGATGTTCCTACATTGCTGGTTCTGTAAAGCAAAGAGCCGTTAATAGGACACAGGGAAACCCACTATATCTGACTTTGCTGGTCTCTTATGATTATGATTACGATGAATTCTTTATGACAGTTTATACGCTAACCGGTGATTGTGCTATAGGAAGGCATGCAAGGACTGGGCATCCATTACAATGACTTTTGCAGAAGCAGTAGGGATAAGGAGGAAGAGGAGGCCCTTTTTCACCCGCTATGCACTTGCCAACATTAGAAAAGCCACACAAGGTAAATACATTTTTAACGATCTCATTGATCTGAATACCGCCTGCACGGCTAACATAGGCTCCTTCATAAAAAGGAGCGGATGGTTCCACCCATCTTACCCACCTTACTTAACAGCAGCACAATGGTTTTCTGGTCTAAGTGCATCCTCATAGAGGGCCGGTGTAAACCAACCAATCAACCACGATGAATTCTGGATGACTGAATCTTTCAAGAGGTCAAATTCGGTTCTTGCTCATAGTGCACAGTGGAAGATTAGAGAGTACGACAACGCAGTGGTCAAAGTACCAAAAATATCGCAGCTTTATCAGTGCAAAATGAGCCAAATCAATGGATTCCACACTATTCTCAATCATTATCCACAATTTTGGGTTAAGATTTTGGCCTACATCCCACCAAAATCAGATTAACTGAAGAACTGAAGACTCTTGATCATTTGAAGCAACAAAGCTTCTCCGATTGGGCTCAGCAAATGTTTGAAGAAAATTTTGAATTTTATTGAAACCGAAATCTTGGCCGTCTTACGGTCAATGGAGTTCGCTATCGTGATTGTGACGTTTCAAGGACTGGGGGTGAATATTTTTTACAAAAAACTACGAGATTTTGGCGTACGTAAACAGGATTTTGTGAATTTTCGTAGATTTTCGTAAAAATTCGTTGATTTAGGAGAATATGCGAAAGTCCAAGTGAAAGGAGACTCAACGTCGAAAACTAAGATCGCTACGTTCTAACTGAGATCCCTACGAAACCCCTGGTTTGACATAACATGCCAAGCACATGAAGCACGACTACAAAAAAGGCTCAATAAGTCGATACTCGCATCTCTAGAGACTATTTATGCAGATACAGACCCAACCAAGCGTTTAGTTTCGAATTTCTTTCCTATTCTTCCACTTGTGCAGAATAATGATGGAGATGATCAGGTCGCGAAAACCTTTGAAGGGGTTTTGTTAAACTCACGAGCCACTACCAGCGCTGCAATCTTTTAAAGAATAAGCAAGTGGGGGCCGTGGCTCAGGTGGTTAGTGTGTTGGACTAGGGAGCAAGAGGCAAAATTCCTAGAGTACAATTACCATGAAAAAGCTTCTCAAATAACAAATTGCCCTTCGGACACGCACGACTTGAATGGTAGTGAGAAGCTAGGCCCTGGTTCCCATAGACCTGTTGCCCCAAAAATTTGTATTTGTAAGTACTTTCGTAGTCCAGGAAGAGCTTGGAAGAACATTCAGGATTCAGACAGTACGCCATCAGATATCAAAAGTAGGTTACCTTTCTCCAATGATGGAGAACCTTTCTGTAGATGTGGCACACAAGTTGAAGTGTATCTTAACCAACCTAGAGTGCTGTGAAGAAGGTTGTTGGATGAGGTCCAGGTTTAGTGGGAACTGTAGCGTCAAGAAAAACTTAAGACACTACGGAGTTTAACCAAACTTAAGCTAATACCAATTTACAGTGCAGTGATCCACGTTCATTTCTGGCGGTCGAGCATTTTGAAAATCTAAAATACTGAAGAGTCGGAACCAATGATTTTTTTTTCATTTTTCTAATCGCGTTCCCAACTCTCAGCAAAGTGGTCAGTCTTCTCAGAAGCCGCCTTTAGGGTTTGTATACCTAAAGGCCAAAACTAAGGCTGACTTTGATAAAAATAGCCAAATCCTGCCTTCCTGTCACCTTTGCTCATCCGTCGTATTCCGGGTACATCGCAGTGCTTTTCCTCTCTCCACGAGAGCCAAGGGCCATTGTCCTACATCTGTTTCCTTCGTTTGTTTACAGTAATCTCTATTCGGAAGTCCTTTTTGTTTCGTTACTCGATTTTCTCTTTTACAAACGGATGTGACGAGATACATACAATGCAGGCTTTCTTCTAGTGCATACGGCATACCTACACTCTTCGCCGTTCGACTATGTTTAGATACTGCCCGACGGAAATAATCAACTTAAAGTTCGATTTGTATCTGGGTCAGGCACCCCCCCAGACAGTCGATGTTAAATTCATTACTATCACGCGCCTATTATTTCATCAATTCCAAACCAAAAAGAACATCCTTAGAGCATAGGTCAGCTGATATTGTTTACATGATAGCACTCTGTTGTTCTACGCTTTCTTATCTATTTCAAGAGAATCAGCAGGTGGTGTATACCGATAAAGAAAAGGCGCAGGATACCTCCAAACAAAACAACTTCTTAACAATTAAATATTAAATACACGAACAGAATATGTAGATACTCCCCGCCGCCGTATGGCATATGACTTTATTGATTTTCTACACCAAACGTTTGTTTATGAAAAAAGAAAGAGAAAAGAAAAAAGGACTCGACGGCGTGTCCCCCTTTGCTGGACAATGACTCTGCTTTGGGGTCGATATGACTTTTAAGGGCTCACTTTTCTTCACAGGGCTGGTTTGTTATTAGTATCTTTCGGAGTGTCGGATAGTGACAATGCACAGACTAGTGTGTTCCACATTTTAGAATACGTAACACGTACTAGCTTGATACCAATTTGTGCCTTTTTTTTTGTCCAATTGAGTCGCAATTCATAAATAGTTAACAAAACAATGTCGAAATTGATAGCAAAAAATGTGAGTGTCTTACAGGAACTGAAGGCTCATACGAAAGATGTTACGTGCCTTGAGTTCTGGGGCAACGTTCTTCTAGTAACTGGATCTAGGTTTGTGTTTTATTTTTGTTTTTTTTTTATATCCAACCTGACCTATGATTCCGAACATACCCACAGTGATAAGACGATTCGAATTTGGAAATGGGAAGTCGGTTCGGGCTTTGTGGAAGATTCAAATATATCACCTTTGCTCGGACACAAGTATGGAGTGACTTGTGTTAAGATTTCTCCAAAGGTAAGCTATTTTTAACAAAAAACTAAAAACTAATTGGCGTACACATGATTATGCAGTGAGTACAACTGAAAATATAAAATATTCAAAGGGTTCTGTAAGTGGAAGCAGTCAGTATAGTCTATGTTTTGATAGCATCTATTGGTAATAATGTTAATGACCCTACTTTGATGGTTCCATTAGTCGAAATGGGGATGTTTGTATAAATATTCAAGTCTAATGTCGATTTCGTCATTATTGTTTAATATTGATTAGCATTTGTCATGCTTCTACTTCTAGTTGATGTACTCATTCGGGTTTAGCTATTCAAAAAGCAAATGTTCTGGGAATTGTTTGTTTTTCATGCCCAGCACATGTAGCCACTAAAGGGGACTATTAATTTATATTTTGTTGACTGGTGGCTCCTGATGGCCAGTGGTACAATTTAAACGATTTTATCTTTATCATTTTAATTCGCGTGCAACATACATAGTATGACGTGCAGTGAGGACATCAATTTTTGTGTTTTTACACAGCACAAGTAGTTTTTCTTAATATGATACGTGAAGGCAGGTAGTAAACATTTCTTTGTTTACCATGTCATGTTCTGCATGTCCTTAGCTGAGTTAATGTAGTTTAGATAGTTCTGGACTTCGTCATGACTGGACTTACTTTCTAATCAGATTTACAAAAAAATAAATAAGTAAATAACACAAAGTTATACGCGGCTAATACCGTTAAAGAGTTGTCATGTCATGGTAGACCTACTTAAGTGGCGCTACAGTTCGAGGTGAACCTGGTAGATCTACGACATAAATATTTAGCTAAGTTTGTGGGAAGACAGTCCAAATCCAGCAGCTTTAGAGAAGAACTAATCAAAATAAGATCAATTCAGTGACAGGTTTTCCGGGAATCCATAGGCTTCGTCATGTCTGTTTCATCCACGTAGGCTCTACAAACTAAGGAGTTAAAGAGAAAAGTTCGGCAAGGACGAAGTTGAGTTTCTTTTTACTGACCTCATTTACGTTTAAAGTTTACCCGAAGGCCTTCGATGCTCTGGCTATCCAGTCAACTTTTTCTTCTTCTAAATAAATAAATAAATAATACGTTTAAGGTTAGTTTTGAGCTACCGACAGCAGACTTAGACCAATAATAGGACCTTTGTGATAAAAAGTCTAATGTGATACAGGATACAGGGGTTTAGTGTTGGTTCTTAGGAGCCTAGGGCTAAAATCCCGTCAGGATTAAAAACGAATAAAGCGTTCAACCTTTATTAAGTGGTGTACTAGCCTCAGGAAGGTCCAGCGCGGTGCTTAGGTAAAATAACTGGCATTGCAAACCTAGACACAAGCTTCTCTTTATATGTACCAGCTTCCTCATTGTGCAACAAAAGGAGATTTCTCACGGAGAAGTACCAACGATTGTCCGTTGAACATGGGTTGTTTAAAATCAAATCCTTGAATCCGAGCGGAGAGATTTAAGATTTCAAATTTTTACTTTTCTTACCTTACCACATTGTTCCTTCACAATATATTGGTTGATTCTATACTCTGCCAATGGAAACAAGACAACAACCACAAGTATTTCCATTCATCTGTACGAGTTTTAAGTTTCCTTAGGCTGTGTTCACGGGCAAGCGATATCACCAGGGCTTGCAGTCGCTCAATTCGTTTTTCGCCAAATCCCTACGCCATGAACATTTCCACATGTAAATTGGTCACAGTATTGATCAGTAGCGGACCGCATCGCGCGACGCGAATTCCTTATTTGTTTTCCAAATGGTTGATTCCTAAGAAAAGGTGTTATTACCAGACTTACTTCCAGGACACAGGAAGACACAGCTGTTGCCCTGAGATGGCTTTGTTGACGATAGTAAGTATCGACTTCAAAACAATAGTTCACATCACAGACTAATGTGACTACGCAGACGGGTGGGACTATACAGACTGATGTGACTATGCACATCGCCTGTAAAAAAAGAAACTCTCACTGCGATATTAAAAACAAACCATTTACTCTAATAAATAAATAATTTATTTACATCTCTCTGAAGTACAAAACAATTCGTCTACCTAAGTCTTACAGTCTAATGTTTTTTTGGTTTTCCTATAATTTTTCTCTTTTAAAAGAAAACGTTGAGATACTCTTCGGGTATGGGAAACTCCATGTGATACTGCTTGAACATACATGCATTTCTATTCCGTTCGTGCTTCAAACCAAGCTCGTTGTATAGTCTCGCCAAATAGCTATAAACGTCGAGGACCTTCGCATGGGCGTCGAGTTTCTTGAAATATGCAATTGCTTCGCTTATTTGTTCTGCACATTCGTCAATGTACAGAATCTTCTGTTCATTTGTCAACGCTGTGGCGACCAAGCACCTCACGTAGACGAAATTCGCTTTAGCACGATCGTAAAGCCCTCCATTGGCGAAAATTTTCTCCATTCCATTCTTAATGGATTGCAAGGCCTTCTGGGGCATCTGCATTTGCAAGAGGACTTGGGCAAACATCATATCGGTTATGGCCCATTCGTATTCCAAGTACGACTGCAGGGCTAGGGTGGATGCCTTATTCAGGGTTCCTATCACCTCTGAATGGATTTTGTCCTCTGATATCATGGAATAAGCAAGCAGAATCAAGGCACGAACTTGTGTCAAACAATCGAGATCCTTTGCAATCAGCAGTTTGTTCAGCATAGCTCTGGCTGTGGTTAGATATCTCTTCGCAATGAGTACCGAGGCACGTTGAAGAATCGCTGCGTTTTCATCGAATACGAAGAGCTGACAGCATGCTCGAGATGCCTCTTGCCACTTGCAGCGAAGGATCGACTGGTGGATGGTTATGTGACACTCGCATATCATCCAACTGTTCGAATACGGATTACGAGGAAATCGCTCTTTTGTGTGATGCAAGACAACCGCTGATAACGCATACTCACCCTGAATGTTCAGCCAGAGGGCCAAGCAACATAGTACCATGCATACACTTTCGCTGTTCCCGACATCGCCAAATACCCAGGTTTTCTTGAGCTTCAACAAAAGCTGTGCATACATAGAGGCCATTTCGTTGTGACCATAAAGATTCCAAAGCGCCGAGCGTAGCGCTAACGAATCGGAGAAGTACTCTAGCAGAGAATTTTTGCAGTTTAACTCATCGCTCTTCTGCAGCAGTTCGAAGAGGTCCAGTGGCAGGTACCCACATTGGGCGCCAACTTTCACCACAAACTGTATGCTCAGCGATAAACTTTGAATCATGCTGGGATCTTGCAAATCCGGTAGGCATTTCTCAAACGGATCAATTTTGTTGCTGTTTAAGATGCAATACCAAGAATTGGCCAAGTCTAGGCATCGCTTGTCGCCGCTTTCCTGAGCCAGCATTATACACTCTTTGAGACACTCAAGCGCCTCCTCTTGATGGCCAAAGTTTGCATGCATAACAGCTAGATTAATACTGAAGAACTGAAATCCCTTGTGCTCGTTGCCGTTCATCATTTGCATTGGACTCCTATCGAACGACCGATGCAACGCATCTACCGAGCTGAAGTAGTCTCTCAGTCGTAGATTATTCATGTAGGTAAGGAAAAACGCTTGTGAATTCAGTGGATTGTCTTGAATGATCTCATTCAATTTTGTTTGCATTTCGATTGGTGGCAATGCCCGTATTTCATTACTTTCTAGCAAGCTACACTGTTGGGTGATGAAGAGATCAGCTTGTTTTGAAGACCACTTGCTATGGGGATTCCGATTATGGTGAACTGTATCAGTGTCTAGAATAGAGTCTTCCTCTTCAATTGTTTCATCATCGTTGTCTTCCACTTCTGTATGACTGTCTAGGAGGCTAGATTTGCGAGGACCAATTGCCATCAAACGAATTCCTGGAAAGGGAATGGATACCAAGAAATTATGATTAAAACGACTAGTGTAGATAAACAATGCGTAGGAGTGCGGCGAATTTGTGACCTGGGCAGACGGACTAGATTGAATTGGATGCGAACAAGGTCTCATAGTTTTGATTGGTTTCGAGAACCAGTACAGGTTTCTGTCAAGGAATATGAGGGATAGTTTCGGCCAAAACTTTGTTCGGATCAACGGAATGGTTGATGGCAAACACTTCTGCCAGAAAGTGGCTTAAAAATGTCTCATCTCCACATACTAGAGACTGTTGTTTCCTTTAAGAGTCAGCATGCACCTAAGACTAACAGTTTCTTAAAAAAGAACTTCGTCCCTTGTAGTTCAACCCCCCAATGCATGTAATTACCGAGAAGCAACGAAATTGCCCAACAGTTGGCCAATAACGCTAAAAGCTTTTTTAAGTTATTAACGCTAAATACTTGAATGAATATTAAATGAAACCCCTCCCAGTCCTTATTCCCTCCAAACCCTTGCATGTGTCGCGAAACAAAATCAATACTTCGCTCCGCATTAATATTTTACGCTTTTAATTCATAATTTACACGAAAATTTTAAAAATCCGTTGGTGTACTCGGATAGATAGTCAAACACTCCTGGGAACTAATCGACACAATGCTTACCTTTCTCATAGTACAGGCAGATGTTCTTGTACAGCGCCATCATTTCGGGAAACGACATACGATCCAGAATGACCGCCACTCTCCTAATGTACAGTCCGACAATACCATACTGACTGACGCCGATGGAGTCCGAGAGCATTTTATCGAAACTTTGCATTTCGAACAAATCGAAGAGATTCTCTATGCCCAGTGTGTTCAGGTCGCTCATACACTTCTCAAAACCAGACAGGTGGCCCGAATCGATTTTGTAGCGGTTTGACGTCAGCATGTTGTGCAGGTCCTTGTAGGTCATGTCGGGATATTGGATTAGTTTCAGTAGAAGCATACAGAAACGTTGCCGCGATTGTGCGGGGAATATGAGACCAATGTCTGTGGCTGATTGTTTTGCCTATCGCGGGGGGTGGAGGAGTGTTAATTAAAATTTGGAATTTTGTTGTTCGTGGTAGCGTGCAGGAGTGTTATAGGTACAAACCTTGAGGTATTGGTGGACTAAGAGGACAACAGCGATTTTGTGCGGCGTAGGAGTATCAATGCGAGATGTTGTGAATGTTGTATTACGCGGATCCAAGGCTTCTAGTTCTTCGAAGTGATTCATGGTTTTATGGAATACTACTGTCGGGAGATATTAAATATTTTCAACGGAGCACAGTCGGAGTTGAACCGAGGAGAATAAACAAATTCGCGGATTTATTCGAATTGTCAGGCAAACGTCAAGCTGAAATGTCTATGGTGTCGGTAATGCGGTGCTTGTGGCTTCCTTGACAGGGTAGTGACAGAGGTAATAGAAGTAACGGGAATGTGAACATGTCAGAAATTATGGTAAAATAATATTTCGATTCTTTTTCTTATAAAAATCGCTTTCTCCCAAAATTGAAAATGAGTAAAGGGAAAACCGAACCAAATACGATGAATGTGGGTCAGTGCCGGGATCTATGTTTGGAGTTTGGGAGTAAGATCCGGCAAAGACCAATTTCGATCAGGACACCAAATCACCAATGTACTCGTCTATTAGATACTTAACTTGGAGGGGCTCCCTCTTTTCTCCTAAAAGGTGTTGGAAATTGGTGATTTGTGAACAGGACTCGACTTAGTTGGGTCGACTGATTGTCTGGTCCACATTGATGTCATAGTTTCCATCAAATCTTCTGAATTATTCAAAAGCATGTATATATTATGGACTCTTATATAAAGACGATTATGCGACCTATGTCTGGCCTAGAAATTACTTGATATTTACATGGGAAACTCTAAGTCCTTATGGTTTCGAGGATAATCTTGATTGGAGCATTATTTTTGTTTTATTTTATTATACCTCCATGCTTCGTTTGCATTGCAATGTCATCAGCAGAGCTAACTAGGGATTCCTAGCTTAAGAAAGTCGTTTCGTTCATTTAGTTTCACAGCAAAGGACAGCAAAGCCTGGACGTGGAAGACTCACCACTCTTTTCTGAAAAAGTTCAGTTGTATACTATCCTATTGGGAATACAACATTCTCTATATCTTTTCCCGCTGGATATACGATTTGTTCTATCCTTTCTTAGACTGATGATTGTTTCCTCTTTCCACAAAGCTGAGGAAGAATTTTGATAGTTTTAGCTTGTTTGTGTTCACAAGAGGAAGATCCTTAAAAAAATTCAGATCTCAGACCGGGTATGGCTGCCAACGTTTGGCAACAAGGGTTTATACATGTAGGTGTCCCGAAAGCGTGATTAGATGGCTATCGTTTGGATTCAGGGTTCAAGTACTAAGGTCGAAAGCAAGCCCTGAAATCTGCGGTTTTGTTATATGGATCTTGGACAAGAGAGATGGTATACAGAATAAAATATTGCAAAGGTTCTCGGAGTCGGAGGACTGCTGATACGTACATTCCTCGAACCATACCCATATCTCTTTGAAATCCCTTAGACTGACTTGCAATGCAATGCAGAAAGTATCTACGTAAAGCACTGGAGATGCATACCTTAATGCAAGCTTTCTCCAGTACTTACTTAATTTTGATTCGAAAATATTTTTTTATATGCATTTTCAAAATACCTAGGGCGGTGTCCTGGCTTCTTCGTCTGTAGATGGAACAGTTCTTTTGTGGGACATCACATCGGGACAAAAAACGAACTCCCTTTATCAGGCCAATGGAGAAGCGGTTCGAGCCTGCTGCTTTAGGTAAATATGAAAAAAATCCATCACAGGTGAATACACGACTAACGATTTCTTTAGTCCAAATGGATCTTTTATTACATCTGCTGATGACAGTGGAGCTGTTTGCATTTGGGGACAAGACAAGACTTTAATCCGGTATGAACGCCTCCCACGCTATTCTGTAATGTGAAGTTATTTAATATTTTTCCTAGGACTCTCCACTATCATGAAGAAACCGTCTATGCTATGGCCTTCTCTGCAGACTCGACCGTTCTTTTGACGGCTTGCAACAATGGAATGATTCGGTTAACACTTATTAAAAGCGACGGTGAAAGTAAGTAACGTTGATAATTGCCACTGATTGCTTGCCAATCTTTCCATATTTTCTAAAAAAATAAAAAAAAAAATAAGTCATGACTATATTCACACGTCAGAAAAGTATTCTCTTGCATTCACAGCTCAGAACAACGAATACGATTGCGGTATCGATCATGCTCATGATCTTGGTGTGGTATATGCGGACTTCTGTAGATTAGTTCATTCGGATCGTGAGTTACTTTGCAAATCACTCTTCTTACCTTCGACTTACCTTCTTCTCATCTCCTAGCAACTGATCCGGATACAACGATCCATACAGCAGCTACATGTGGCAATGATCAATGCATCAAAATCTGGAGAATCTACTCCCTGAAATCGAATGAGAATTTGAAAAACTCTCGACTTGTTCCAACCGGACCCAGTGAACGAGAATCTGGAAACTCTGTTGTATACAGTTCTAGTTTTCTAAATGCCGAATGTGTTCTTACGATCGCTGGACATGGATGCTCCGTAACCTGTGTTAGGTAGGCATTTGGTATACACTTCAATCTCTTGACTCAAATCGACTCATTTTAGATTTAACTCCCGAGGTACTCTTCTGATCTCTTCCGGCATGGATAAAGCTGTAAAAGTGTGGGATTTGCAGGGAAATTGTCTGCAAACGTTACTAGAACACTCGCGGTACGTGAATTGTGTTGCAATCAATGGTGATTCATCAATACTTGCGTCTGGATCTAATGATCGTTCAGTAATTCTTTGGGACCTATCGGCTTCACTAACGCTGGACTCACACATTGCCGGCTTTCGTTCGATCATCTTCAATATGGCAGCGAGTGAGATAGACATTCCATTGGAGTTAATTTGTCCAATTACTCATGAAATAATGACTCATCCGGTTCTGGCTGAAGATGGTTTCACTTATGAGAAGTCTGCTATTCTGGAATGGTTTGATCGCGGTAAAAATACCTCGCCTATGACGAATGAAGAGCTGACAAGTCTGGAAGTGACGGATAACGAGGATCTGAAACTAAAAATCGAGGATTTTCTCAAAACATTGGACTTTGATTCATTCGATGGTATTGCTTGAAATGGTTTTTTTTTTGGTGGTTTTTTTGTAACACTTTTTGGAAACAAATTTTATGAACAAAATATAAAGCATTCGGATTTTTCACAACACAATTGAAGATATTGGTGATGGGACTTTATTTTTTTAAGAAGCGTCCAACTACAAGCTGATTAACCACAAATTGCTGCAAGAGGGAAGGCCGTGGACGAATGTCAGGCAGTTTCAAATTATCCGGCAGTCATTCTCAAACCCGTCCGGAAGCGATATCATCAGCGTACCTAGTAATAAGCGTTAGACGCGTTTTTGACGTTCATCGTAATGGATCATCATTTGTTTCCAACTCCAATTGAGTTTTTTTCTCTTCATGATGCTTGCTTGCTACTGCGGCGTGCCTAAGTCTTGGCCATTAACCCGTCTCCGTATATTTTGTTTTGGGTACTACAATCTGAGTTCTTCAGCCCTGCTTTGAATATACATACATAACACTCATCAGGCTCACGGATTAGTAGTCTAGTGGACGGCACTGTGTATGCATAACAGCTTAGCTCTGGGTCTCCATATGAGCCGCTCTTGAAACCACTTCTCCATCGGCACTACAAACTGTGCTTTATCTTCTTCCAGTGTGAATCTTTGGGAAGCTGATGGCGGCGTCCTTACAGACTACAATCCAATGGCGGCCCACCTCAATGGAATGGGTTTCACCGGCTCAGACCTATACAGAGGCTGCGGCGATATTGAGGTGGAGGAAGTCATGACACACTTCCTCTGCGAATGCCTAAGTCTCAGCAAAATCAGACGCCAAACCTTCAGGAAGACATTCTTCGACCAGCTTTACATACTGCCTAACATGCTCCCTAAAACCACCTTAAAATTCATAACCCAAACGGGTTGGTTTAGGAGGGCCGCTCTTGACATATACATACATATATTCAAATATCCCACACTTGGAGAGCACAAGGGATCCATTGACATCCGAGTGAGACAGGTTCCTTCTGATGGTTGTTGCAGTCACCCCCCTTAACACAACCTAAGGGAATCTTTGTTCCAACAGAAGTGCTTGGAGTACGAATAAGTCTGCGATAGAGGCAGAGCTGGTGGATCTGAGACAGCGTTTGATACTGCTGTGGGACTCTGCTCCAGCGCAGCGGACTATATGCAAGACTACTGTAGTTTATTTCAGCAGAAGTCCGAAAACCCAAGGTCTAACCACTGAGTGGTATTGTGTTTTATATAAACACTCAAGTAACGTTAAAGGCCTTGGGATTGCCAATCGATCGAAGTTGGTTCAAAAATACTGCGAATCTCTTAACAAGATCGGTGTCGGTTAGTAGACAGAATCTTAGAGTTATAGTTTGAGACTTCATGGAGCCTTTACAAGCTGTAGAAACGAAGAAGAGAACAAAACTATGACCCACCTTCTGAATACCCCCTTGGTGAATACTTACTCGCAAATTTTAGTGATCTACCCAGACTTGACTCAAAATCAAAAATTGTATCTCACCGAAACTGGTTGTCGTGCCTCTTACGTATACGAATTCTGGGTGTAGATCGCGGTTCTGGTAAGCTTGAGCGGTGACAGAAACCCAACTCAACCAAATTCTAGTAGAGCTCGAAAGAATATCGTTTTATGAAAGCGTACTAGTTTTAACTCGATATGTTCTTAAGAAATACAAACTTTGAAGAACATAGAACAGGATTTGCTAAAGAACATTTTCCAAATACTTGACACATCACGCCCTGAGACGAGGTGGAAAAAATTCATTGTGGTTGCTACCCCATGTAATCTGACACCACACTAGATTAGATTGAATCTAGTGCCAATTATTTCAAAAAGATTTTGTAAATCATACCAAAGTTTACGACCAGAGTTCCGTTTCACACTAATTTATTTATAAAACGTACAATTGTCTGAATAAAACATAAAATCATATGATCACCAAGAAATCATCTCCCATTTGGTTAACTCCTTAACGTGGCACTGATATCGTACATTCCACTTAATCTTAACCAAACACAGCAACAAGTTATCTCAAGAAAATATGAAAAAGAAAAACGAAATATCTGAAATGTTTTATATCATTTGAATATACAACGGGCCGTCACCATACCCAGAGCATGTTTGAAAAGCGTATTTACATACCTTGTCAACAGGCTAAGGAAGCAAGATAGCGCGCGCACCACCTTCAGTTTTGACGAATCACTGTACATAATGTGTGCAGTCAGTCTTAAAGTCATAAAAGACAATTAACTTTGCTATCTAAAACTATAGGTAGATACAATATGTTTATATTTTTCATTATTGTCGATCCTGGTTGATGCAACAATTGTTGCTTTTAAGATTCAACTATAAATTATGGCAGAAGATAAAAGCCTATTTAACGTTGTCTGTTTACCCTTCAGCAGTAAGGTAATGAGTTGAGAGTGAGGTTGTTCATCATTTTATTGCCTGTACTAGCGTTCCCTCTGCCGATCTGCCGAGTTGCGTTTTTCGATGGAAAGAAAGCTCAGATGCTTGTACTTAAACAGAAACAGGATGAAATTGTTTGTATAGTTAAAGATTTGATAAAGATAAGAATGGAATCAGAGATAAGAGTGCGAGCACAGTAAGATCACTGCATTACGGTTGAGATTTCATTATACATATGTAGATAGGTAATTACATCTAGGTTTCTTGGTGCCTTGCTTGAAAGAATTGAAGAATTTTTCCAGAACAGTGAGTTATTTGATGTAATAACTATGTCGATGAAGAAATATGACAATGGATGTGGATATTCGAATAAAGTGACATTTCTCAAATTTACCAGAAGCTGTCAGATCCCTGTCAGATCTCCTTAATTTTTTCTTGATTGTATACATTTGCTTTTGACGTCTAAAAAGTGGGCAAATTTCGTAGCTTTCGCGTTCGATATCTTTTCGTGATTTTACCTCTCTCTGAGAACTGAACTTTACCCCCACTGCTTGAAATTTCATAATCTTCGAATTTTGGTGCAGAAAGTACGTGATATCTAAATCACGCCTAGCAGAACCACGCAAACTGTCACTTTTCTACTCAGAGATTGGTATTGCTTGAAGGATACATTCATTATCACATTCGGATGTATCTTATCGTGAGTTTGTGGCTGTCCAGCTTATTTTATTTTATTAAGTACGGAGAGTGTTGGGGAACCTTACCAGAAATATACAAATTTAGATCCAAAGAACATTGAGTTTTGTAAAAGAATAAGGAAGAATAAGTGTAAGGGTATAGTTGGTGTCTAGAGAGGACTGTCCGGAACAAAGAGGACTTAACCACTGAGATACAACTTTCCTTTGGTTGTATTGGCTGTCATAAATCGACATTTGCACACAGGCAGCACCCCTGACATGAACTTTAATGAAAGACGGGCAGCAGGAGATCATTAATAGAATGTAGTTCGTGGCTGTAGTTCCCACTTACGTTCCATTGTTTTCTTCTTTCTTCCGGCTGAGAAGAGAAACAAGTTGTCTAACAGGGCAACTGGAAAAAATCTAAGTGATCTCGTTCCTTCTAATTACATGACATTTATGGATAACACAATCGCTTTGTCCTTGTTTATACTCGGCACATTTCCTTTAAAGAAAACCAATAAGGCTTGCATGCAGTAGAGCCGTGGTCATTCGACTGTGGTCATGTCAACACATCTGGAATTGCTTCGTGTTTACGTCACGTTACCTGAAATGACATTGTTGTCAAGGAGTATCAAACGTCAGATCGAAACAAAAGTGACATGGTTGAACTCAAAAACGTAAGACGAAGCCAAAGCCATGATAAAGCGTTATTGTATTTCGAGCATTGGTCTCTTTAAATAAAATTCAAAAAAGAAGTAAGCATGACTAATAAATAATTGATATTTGCTGACCACTTGTCAGCCAATTGTCATATGTACAAATATATGTACACACGATTATTCCATAGTACGGATTAGTTTGATATCAAAAGACCTGCCTCTGCTATTCCATGTATGTATGTGTTTGCAGGGCGTGTGTGTATATCCATAACATAAAAGCCTTATTGTATTAATTTGTCTGAACGCATTTTTTTTATGTGTGTTATCATGGTTATCATATTGATTATACACTAAATGTTATTTATTGGATGTCACCGTATTCGTGCTCTATTAATCGTTAGAGGTGTATTTGCTTAACCCAAAAACCTGTACAAATCACCCACAGTTCACAAGTAAATACAAAGTAATGCTTACAGGTTGAATAGTTGGTAGAAATTAGCTGTTGTAAATTTCATAATAAAGACAAAAATAGGAAATACATAACTGTTGCTGCCTCATGATTTGGAATTCACTGCAAAGTATAGATTGGCGAGCACGAGGTTCGAGAAGGAAGTTGATGAAGAATTTGTAAAAGTGGAATATTAGAGTTGTTTGATACTAAATTCAGGATGAAACTGATGTGATAATCAACAGTCATGGAATGACGCATACCAGATCTATAATGTGCAGCCCTTAAAACTTCCTTCTCTCATCACACTGGGCGCACGTACTCTATGCAGCAGGGATTCAAACGTTTCTGATTGAACTGGAGAGCTTGACATTTGACTGAAAAGCGCAGATCAGCTATAATTGAGAAAGGTACTGAACTGAAGTTGTAGCCAAAAATGTTAGAACTGTCAAAAACAGCTGAGGGGTTGGTACTTTGTTTACTGTGCTAAACTCTGAGAACATTACAGAGAGAACATACCAGAGAATTTGAAGAAATGTTTTATTGACAAACAGGTTCAGAACAGCATCGAATCGATCAAAGTTATCTAATCAAGAACCAACTGAGGTCCAGAAAAGAAAGCCTATTGCTGCAAACGTTCAGACGATTGTTAGACCTGCAATTATTAGGTCTGTTCACGTAGCTTTTAAACCAGAATTCGTAGATTGTGAGTCTAAAACGCTCAAAATTTTAATCGAAATGTCACACGATTGCAAATCGTGTCAGCCAGAAGTCGATTCGTTTTAAGGAACTGAATGTTTGGAGCTAGAATGTGTACTGCATAGATCCAGAAGAGTCGATTTCGATAGACCAATCAAATGTGTCAGGAAATATATATAAAATTCTCCAAAACACGCGACAATATTCAAACACAAGCTGTGGTTTTTTTTAAGAAGAATTTTTGAAGAAATCTATGGACATAGGTTCAAATGAAATTCAACTGAAAAATGATGTAAGGCAAGACTTCCGCAGTAGCATTCTGGTAAAAGAATGATAGGGACACAGGGACAGTGTTTCGTGTTGTACTATCTGAGTCAATAAATGTGAAGCTGATGTATTATTTGTATTTGTTTTTACGTAGGTACATCCGGATCAAAACCATCATATTAGGTATTTTCCCGAATACAGTGCAACCGTATTTCGCTACCAGTGCTTATGTATGCCGATATGTTGGCATCGTGGGTCAAATGACTATAGAAGTTCGATTCCCGGACAACAACTTAAAGTGCCTGACAAACTTTTGAGGGTATATCTGTCATAAAAAAAAAACTCGAATAAAAAGCAAATGCAAAAGTACCTATTTGTTTATTTACTTGAGTAATACTATCAAACAAAAACACAATAAAAATCTATCAACATAGTGTCTTAACATTAGAAATACAAAGGCAAATATTTGACAGGTCCATGAAACTCAGGGCCTATAATCTTACTACCATTATGTACTGACTTACTCCTTACTATTTTGTAAAACGTAACACTTACTGTACCTTCCTTGATAATAATTTAAAGTTTTTCTGGGATTCTTCTTGTGCTCAAAGCCGATCAGATAGCATGTCGATTCAAGCTTTCGAAAGGCTTCTCAAAGTCGACGCACTGCTCTAATATCAGCCGCGAAAACTGCAAAGTGAGGTAAGGGGAATCTCAGTAGAGTTTTCTAGGACAGCGGGAAGGTTTGAAACAATGGTGTTGGGCTTTAACATGTGAGGCGGAATGAGGGCGATTGACGTGGAAGTGTATGAGGATCGTGTCGACCTACAGATTATGAGTAATTACAGAATAGATGAGAACTTGATATCTAGAACCTGGCCCTATTATTAGACCCAAAGAATAAATCCTATTTTTTATGAAACAAGTAAGTTTTATAAATTTGTATGCATGACGGAGCACCACGTGATATAGGAGGTTTTGGATTGACCAGGTGATTCTCCCGATAATGTTTAGGAGCTCCTAAAGAGGGCCGTCCCCAAAAGTGCTGCTACTACTAGACGGAATCATAGTACGCACCTCCAAGACACCATTCAATTAAGCGGAAGTATGTTTCGAAGGGTGAAAGCACATACAAAATATTGGCAAAAAATCGTATTCTGTATTCCAATACAATTTATTTTATTTTTTAAAAATATTTAGCTTTTCTGGTCGAAATTTTGTCTTCTCTTTAATATTTTAGAAATCGAAAAACGCTATAAAACTTACAATTTTGATAAGAATTCAAAGAAATACATCTCTGAAGGCCAGGTACTGTAAATCTTTAAAGCAAAAGTATGCATTTCTTCCAAAGTCAAGTTTCTCTTCTTGATGGGATTAGAGTCTCTTTGACGTTCGTTTTTGTATCAAGTTTGCTAAATATAAATTTTTAGCGCAACTGATCAATGAGACAATTCGTTATTTTCCTGACAGTTATACTCTCGGATGTTTGTCAGATGCTCCCGAGGCCATGACAAAATGTTTAGGATTCGAATCTCAAACTTCTTATTCCTTAGTTCAACACTAAGGCGCCCCGGCGGCCACAAGTGTGCTAAGCATAGAAAACTGAACCAAGAATGGTAGCGAAAACTGATCTTTTTATGACGGTCAGTTGATCGAGCTTATCAAATAACTATTTAGGCAATGTGAAGGTAAAATATTTTAACTATCCACCACCCTTTCCACAATGAAACGATTGTGTGTGGATAGCCATGTAAGCGTATCACTTTCATCACATTTTTTTTTTTAATTCCGATTTCTTATCACAAAATTACGATTTACGATAGTAATATTGTATGTATAAGGTGCACTAAATATAAAATAAATAAAATTCCAACTAAAATTACATGCGCGCTGAAGTTACGGGTACTGCAACATCACAGGTCTAGAGAGTGCCCGAAGAGAAACTTAAAAAAACAAACCAAGTGCTCCAACTCCAATCTATTTATTTGTGAAAAGAACCTTCATCTCATCACGTAGATACATACATACAAACATGCATACGTATATGGAGTAAAAAGAGGAGGAAGAAATGAAAAAAAAAAAAAAACACACACACATGCAACACCTTCTCATTTTCTCACCTAAACCCGACAGCTACTATCTCAATTCTGATATCGAAATGGGAAATATTTTTCTTTTATCTTTCAAATTACACTCAGGGGTATATAAAGAAATACATTTGTCGTTCAGACTTCATTTTAGAAAAAAAATTCATTAAGTGGGGCTCACAAGCAGTCCGCAGGAGCTTTCCAAAAATACCGTGTGATTAAGTTGTGAAAAGGATTTTACCGTCATACTTGACAAGGACTACATTCTACATTGGATAATAAGTTCTGTACTGTACTCTGTGTTCGAATAGTCATATCAATTATAGAACTGCAAAGATAATTTCAAACAAAAAAAAATATAAGAACTCGTTATCTAAGAAGCAACATAGTGATATACGTACATATAGGTAGTCTATATTAGTCATGTGATATATAATTTAATTTTTTTACTTCGATCAGTGAGTGAGATAAGATTGTATTTCAATAAGAAAACTATTACAAATAGGTTACACTCTGAAGGGTACTCCAACACTCTGAGAGGTTTCAATTAAAGGCGAAACAATTATATAATGCTGGAGAAATTTAAAACAAAATTACTGGTGTACTAGTATTCAAAAAGATACATTTAGTGTGACAAAATAAGTTATAAAGTTTGTTCCTTAGGAATAAGGATTTCAAAGTGATTTCGTTGCAAACTACTTAGTGTTCTAAAGGCCTTGCATGTCTAAGAAAATCATTCGTATACTCATACTACAAGGACTAGTTTTTACGGCTGTGGCGGGTTGAGTTTTCTACAAAATCTGATCGCTATTGTTCGAGGCAGGCCTACAGACTATAATTAGATTCACTATATTGCCAAGCTTTGTCGAGCTTCGTCAAAAACTGACAAATTTGAAAGACTTCAAAAGATAGAAAATAGGCGTTTTCCTTTTTTTAGTTCGGAGCAGAGCTCTGAACAGAGCCTGAACACTTCAAGCGTGCTGTGCTCAGAGTCTGTTCCGAACACTCTGATTTATTTGAAAGACAGGATTGAGCATATAACAGCAAATAAATCTAAAAATGATACTTTTTGGGTTCTAAAACAGGAATTCAATATTGAAACACAAGCAAAATACATATTTCTACTAATAGTTAGTTAATAACAGGACTTTGAGCGAAATCTCAATGGTTTTCGATTTTTTTTTCCTGTCGAGATGCTCTGTCAATTCATACTGAGCTTATAGAGCGCCATCTTAGGACACTCTGAGCTGAAACAAGCGCAGAGCACTCTGAACCCTTTGAACTGAAAAGAAACACGAACATCTTTTTTGACAACTCAGGCTCTACTCTGAAGGTCTTATGTGATTATTTAGAGGAGAGATCTTTGTGACTTACTGGGTCATGTCTATTCCGTCTACTTTGCCAGAAAGGTATTATTTCGTAAACGGTCGATTGATTCTTAAAGAATCGGTAGAAGTTGATGCTATTTCCATTCAGATGGTCGTAGAAAGTTGAAATTCAAAATTCTACATTATTTATCCAACATGAGTTCAGTTCCGTACAGTGACATGTACATGAGAAAGGTCCAGTTTAACCTCGGGCATTTATTAAAGCTTAAAACTAACAAATGTAGCTGCAGTTACAAAGAGATCTTCGTCATTAATTGGTCCCTACTGTAGGAACTCAAGCTTCGGTTCTAAACCCAACTCAGAAAGACTAAAACAGACACCTTTTCCTGAAGAGAAAAGATATATTCTTTTACACTGATAAGTAGGCTTGTGGGCGTCGTGGCTCGAGTGGTTAATTCGTTGGACTACGGAGAAAGGTATTCGCAGTTTTTTCAAGGCCCACTTCTCGCGAGTGTCTGACAAACATTTGATTTTTGTAAGTAGGTTTGAAAACGTCCTCTCTGATCATGTCCACTTTGTTCCTTCCCCTCTTCTTAGGAATTTCGAGAATTCTGTCTGGTTTTTTTCTAAAAATAGGGCGCTAGGCTTTACTTAAAGGTAAAAAAGTTATCTTTAAGTCTAACAACGATAAGTAGGGTTGAGAACTTCGCCTACGATCATGTCCATTTTGTCCCTTCCATTCTGCATAGCAATTTCAAAAATTTGGTCTGGTTTTTCTATAAGATTGACGATAGACTAAACTATACCCGAATGTGAAAGGGTGGGCTTGAGAAGCTCCACCCTGGTCATGTCCACTTTGTTTCTTTCACTCTTCATAGCAATTTCGAAAATCTGTCTGGTTTTCTCTTGAAACTGAAAGAATTATCCTTAAATTTTGAAACGATAACTAGGCTTGAGAACTTCCTTTATTCGCTTTCACTCTTCGTAGCAAGTTCGAGTACTTTGTCTGAGTTTTCCATAAAAATTACCATAAACTTCATTTTCTTTCCGTAGAACGCTAGAAGAACGCGGTGATGTAAATACTTTCTAAACCGTAGTTTGAGGGATTGATCGTAAATGTCGATCAATATCCTTTCAGAAGCTTGGAAGCAACCACTTACCCGATCGCGATACAAGACATTCTAGACTCCTTTCAGCAGAAAACATAAACCTCTTGCTTTCCTACTTTGTGGAATCCAGAGACATGCGTTCGTTGTAATAGAATCTTTTTGCCCTAGATGGTGCTAATTTGATCCCGATCAGATTTGTAAAGTTTTATGCTTTATTTCGATTCAAAAACCTGTCATACTTTCTCTTTTCTCTTTTAAACAAAAGAAAAAAAGAAACTAGTTTTCAATTATCCTTAAACAAAGAAAACAGAGTCCAAATAATTTCCCAATACATATATAATTAACGCCCTGATCAAGACTAATTTCGTAACTCGTATCTCTTCCTAATCGCAGGTATTTCATGGATTTTTGTTTTTTTTTTCGTAAAAATTAGATACACAAACAAACCATGAAACAGTTGAACACACACATACATCACTGAAACACACCAGAGTTTTTTATTTTGTTAAATAAAATTCATTTAGTTGTCAGGTGTTAATTGGTAAAACTCGAACTACATGCGTTTTTCTTTCGCTTTCTAGACCTAGAAATTATTAGTACCCATCCGAGAGAGTGTGTTTCTTTTTCCTTGTCAGAGTGAAATACGCAATTTGATTGGAATTTATTTATTTAACAAAAAAAAAATCATAAAAAACAAGATTAAAACTGTAGCCAAAGTGAGTCAATTGAGGTTAAGTTAACCAAGATTGCACGATATTTGTTTATACCCAGCGAATGTTATATAATTCGTGCAGTTTTACATAAGAAAGAAACTTTTCGAACCGTGCCTGGGGAGGAAAGTAGTAATTTTTCAATGAATTCGAATTCTTTTAAAAAATCCCACTGTGTACAGAGCATATTAACGTCACTGTTTAAATATTTGGGCTAACCGGTAATGTCCGTTCAAATAAGAAAGATATACTAAAACCTTTTCGTTTCCAGGTTAGATGTGGAGCTAGTTCCAAAATAAGGTAACGACAACGGTCTTGTATTGCAGTAGCACGCCTATGTGGGCTTCTATTTCAGGTGCCAGACGCCTGGTGCGGTGAGTTACTTTTTTTTAAGATACATATTGGTTCATATTTGCCCTGGACAAACAGGTGGAAGATAATGGAACGCATACTTGTTGAAATCCGCGGCGCTAGAAGTGGGGTGACCGAAGTGGTGCACCTAGACACTTGCTGGATATGACTTTTAATTCAGTTTTATTGAGCGAAGGTGCTGCGAAGGTTTTTACTATCCATTCAGTGATTTAATTGTTCTAAAAAAAAATGTAAGGAAAACAAATTAACACATGCGAATACGAAAATAAAGAGAGCTGTCCGTCGACAGTCTGGATTTAGTACACTGTCATGGAATTGCTCTCTTTGTATAATATTCGATAATCACGAAAGTTAATTTGTTAAGAAATATACGTTAGTGCGTTCCAAACATGAACATGATTGTTGTGTCATCTCACCTGACGTTGACTACTCCATACTATGTACATATATCTATCGTTTCAGATAGAAATAAGCTTGGAAATCTTGTTCAAATATGAAAGTAAGATTAGATTGTGTTTCGTGAAAGGAAAAAATTTATTATTTTTAGCCTGGCAATATAATTTTTATGGAAAATAAATACATAAATGGAATGAAAATGTTTGTTTCTTTCTTTTGTCGTAACAGGTGAACTTAAAATTTGCATATATTGTCAAAATGGTTTCATTTTGTTCAGGTACAGTCCCATGTTGTGGAATTATCTGGTTCAATCTAGTTCAGGCCCTGAAAAGATAGCAGACATGTAATAAGTGAGTTAGTCTGAGGGCGTGGCGTTAGAACTATTCGATAACCAAGAGGTATCAGCCCTTAGAAATCAGTAGTCTATCTGCTGACAAGTTATCTACTTTGACAGATAATAAATGTTCTGTCACAGCAACAAGCGAGTGGTAAGCATTTAGTAATAAATTGACATTAGTGTCAGATCTGTGACTGCTGTCAGTTTTGTGCCCAAAAGATTTAAGTCAATAAAGTTTTATTTTCCTCGTGAATCATACAATTGTTGTTTTGGCCCGATTTATGTTTGGAGTCTAAGTCCCTTTGAAGTGATGAACAACTGGAAAACTTGTGAAGGACATCGTACACAACCAAGACTCACATTAAAGTACCATAACATGGATTAGGAGTAAACCATCACCAGGTTAACTCGATAATAATAAGCGAATAGGGATCAAGAAGGTCTGATCTCCTTATCGACGATGGATGGATCGAGTGCATTTATAGATCAAATCAGTTTGTTTTATTTTCGACTGGCCTGACATCGCCAGGCAAAGGGTTCGAAAATGGAAAGCGGGGTCGGGGCTGTCATTTTCCTTGACCAACTTAATAAGTACATATATGTATCTCAATTTCTTCGTTTCGCACACTCTGCCATTGTATTCTAAACAAAAAGCCGTTTGCTATCTTTTCAGACAGCCAAAGTGCTATCAAAGCCATTGATGCGGCCATCGTATCCTCTAAACTAATAGAGCAATGTAGGTTTACTTAAGTGTCCACTTAACTGTTTTTTACCAAAATGAGTCCAAATTTAGTTAGATTCCTATATGACTTAATCTTAAGTTCTTCCACCTGGCGAACCATGGGTGGCTGATTAGTTGTTCCCTGATTACAACAAGCCTAAGTCAAATGAGCTAGTTGGAAAAACAAGAACAGATTTTGCCCGAGATGTTGCAGCCCACTGGCCAATTGGAGACCAGTCCCCTACATGGCTTATGAGTTGGATCGAGGGCCTTTTTCCGTCACTGACATTGAGTAACCTGTTAGCTTCGTCGCATTTTTGATCTGCTGTCACAGATAACTTCTCAAAATATTATGTTTATTCTCTCAACAGTCCCACTTCCCGCGGTTGTCACGGTAACTTCCAAGAAGAGTGTAAATGTCATCGAAAAGTTTTTTTAAAAAAAATACCCCTGCAGATACAACATTCAACAGTAAGCCCTTTCCGTTCCCGCAAAGAATATAACTGGGATGATCAAGGCCTTAAACAGCATCTCGGTTCGGGATAGGGCTTTCAACTGCCTTCTCAGCTCAAATCTGTTGCAAGAGATATTCTTCGTTTAATTTCTGCTAAGGTGTCATTGTCTCGAGATCTCGAAATCCTGCAAAGAGAGAACGAGTTTTACAGATATGCCAAAGCTAGGCATGGCTCTGTATAGCCTGTCTAGAGTAATGATGTCCCTGCCAATTTGTTATTAAAGCGGTTTCAGGTTTTTTTTTTACCAAGTATGGCAGATGAGACCTTATACGCGATGTTCAGAAGACTAGTACCTTTACGATGCTGAGGTTTCATTCTGCCGATAGCTCGAACCCCATATCAAGTCATAGGAACACTAGTGGTATGTATGCCGCGAGTTGTAAGCGAATTAAGTTTTCAGTTTTATAAAGCCGACCACTCTGAGAAATTACTATTTATTCGCAGTCAACAGGTCGATGGGACCCAGGGCCTATTTGAGAAGCTTTCTCAGGACATTTGTACTCTTGGATGATTGTCAGACGCTCGCGAGAGGTGGGGTCGTGAAAAAACTTTTCAGGTGATCCGACTGGGATTCGAGCTTCGAACCCCTTACTCCATTGTCCAACGCACTTACCACTGAGCTACGACGCCTACTCTTGCTTGACTTAAAATTGAACCTTCCGCTGCTAGATTATGCATTAGCCCGACCTTAACTGAGAACTATCGAAATAGTGCAGTAACAAGAGTAGTTATAGGTCTTAAACAAATCTATCCTTAGAAATAGCTAGTTGCGTCACACTTCGAATGCTCATCAGTATATCTCCAAGCCTCTCATTTATATTTCTTCCGAAACCGCACCCCACGAGCTCGAAGTACTCTACCAATCACGTTACAGTCCACAAATATTTAAAACCCGCGGCCTAGTAACGCCTGAATTATGAAACCGAAACAGTGTCGCATCCAAAAATTAAGATACATTTAGGGTGTAAATTCTATCGAAAATAGCCTTAGGGGATGGATGAAAAGCTTTTTTCATAAACATTGCATACTTAGAGGAGTTTTTAATCAGCGCTTCTCGAATAGTTCCAGCAAGCTTTTCCTGTTTTGAACGTTTCAACAGCGATCTCCAAAACACACATGTCAAAGCTTTCTCTAATGAATTAACAGCCATCGTTTCACCCCCCACATCACGTAGCGCGTGTAACACAACAACAGCTTCATTATTTGGCACCAAGCTCTTCTGCGTCTTATCGAATCACCCCACCACTCGCAGACCATCCCTCTGGCCTAACGATAAACCAAACAATTGTTGAATATATACAACCAAGTATCTCTCTCTCGTACCATAACCCAGTAGATACTCTCGTACTTGTTTTGCGGATATTTTAACTCAAACAGGTTTCCACTGACTCCAGCTATACATATGTAGCTTTTGCCACATAAAAACTATTCGACAAGTTCTATTCTAACAGGCCCTGGTGGTAAGTGCGATACGTTCGGAGTAGTCAGTCTGAATTCGCCAATTCAATCGGTCATACATTGATTGTCCAACAGTAATTTGTTTTCCAAATTCTTTTGATTAAAATATTAAATCTTTGAAAAAGTAAAAAAAAAAATGGCTCTTCGAGTGATGTTTATGTCTCGCAATGCCAAGCAATTGGCTAACACCCTTGAATACACCATGGTGCGATGCATGGCAACTGGATCTGCATCCAAGAATATTGGTTTCATTGGTCTGGGCAACATGGGTGGACACATGAGCGGCCATCTGATCAAGAGTGTAAGTACCATACGAAACTTTAATTAATCGTAGATTATGTAAGCCACTTATGCGGGTTATATAAAAAAAATATAAAAATGCACTCCATCGGCATTGTATTCGAATTAGGGATGCAAATTAAAATCACTCGTATGTGCGGAAGATACTTTTCCTCGCGTTTGTCTGTAAATGCGTAGAACTCGATTAACCGACGACAGTACGTACGAATGGCGGAGAATCCGTAATGAGATAGATAAGTTGACTTTTGGATTGCATAACACGGTTTAATGAATTTCTACAAAAAAGGGGGTGTGTTAAGTTCTAGCTGCCCTCTTGAAACTGGTTTAGATTGTCGTTTTCTAGCGAACAAGATCACATAGGGTCGTCGGTCGGTCGGTCGGTCGGCCCATTCTCTCTTAGAAATATATTTCTCTACGAGAACCGAAAAAATACTTCAATGCCAATGTCAACGCACATGCCACACCGGCAGTTTTTTTTCTTTTTTCGCGGATTAGATACATATTTTTTGGTGTACGTATGAAAGGAAAAGTTTTTATGTAGATACAGGAATAGTTTCAGAATTTTTTGAACATTATTGCTTCGTGAAATTTATATTTAAATTACAGCTGACGAGGTGAGTTTTAGTTGCAAGTTTTTATCATTTAATTGACACTATCTGGAAGGGGGCTTACCACCACTGGAGATTTGTGGAAGATTAATCTATTTTTAGTGGCCGCAATTACATAATAGAGTTTGCTTAGATAAATAGTGTAGATCTTTGAGTTGTTTTTGTAGGGTAAAAATTGCGTGTTTAGTAAAATAACATTCGGTAGAATTTTTTGTAGTTTAGTATGTCACGAGGTCGTTGTTTTTTGCTTTTTATTTAAATGTTCTTTGCTTGATTTTAATTAATTAACCTTTTATGTGTTTATAGTGTCAGTAGAATTTGTATGTCCCTAGGTTGTTTCAAAAGTCCCTTTTCGACTCATGAATTTGACGTTTGTTTTTCTAATATTTCTTTCAAAATAGGCAAAGTTTTTACGCAAAAACAGTGCAGTAGTTCAAAAACTTACATAATGCCCAACGCAGTCGGTTAGAATTTTTGTTTTTTTCAATATCATGATTGGAAAATCTACAAAACTACATAAATATTGGATAAGATTAGCTGAAATTATTGAAAAATCATGCAATGGGTTGAGTAGTATTGTTTTTTATTGTTAAAATAGAGTAAGCAATAGTTTTTTCAAGCTTTTCTATTCCGGGATTGACTGTATTTATGATCAACGTATTAGATGTTGAAAAGTCAAAAGTTAGGCAGTGCTAGGTAATAGGTACTGAACCAGTTTCATTAATACCCGGTAGTCCAAGAAAGTCGTAGATTTTTTCTTAGAGCTGTCAGCAGATGCGTTGTCGTGATGCAAAAAATAGCAACAGAGAGCCTCTTTATTTGGTTTTTTAAGCAAATTTTAGAAAACTTGTGGGATTACTGCAAGCACTTTAGCTTGGGTAAAGTAAATAGAAAGATTCCGGTCATAACAGCAAGTTTTAGCTTGTTGTTCGTGGCAAGAGATTGAATCCGTAAGTCATCAAAGCAGATGCACACAATTGCATCCTAGGTCAGATTCCGATGGCATGGATTTTAAGTTTCAAAGACACTTCTGACTCCAAGTTCAATTCATTGGTCATCAACTATTTCTAATTTTTTTGGCGTTCCACAAGGTTCCCTGATTTATACATATGTACCTGCTTCTGTCATGAGGTTTGAGAAGCGCAGTATTAGGCAAAACAAAGAAGTGGAATGACACAAAATGAAAGAACTTGCTCAGTTTTTCCAAATCAATATCAAACTCAATTCCGAGGCAAAGCGAATCCCCTGACACGGTTATGGTTTCCGTTTTCAAAATCGGTCTTAAAACTACCTGCTGACATTGCGTTCACACACATAGGATCCATTTGAACCTAGACCTCAGTTTGTAGACAGATTGGGATAAGTCGGCAAGTTTTACTAATAGTGTCTCTGATTTAACGTTGATTTAATGTGTCTGCAGTTGATGGAAGGTGTCTCCTTAACGATCATTTAACAACCAATCTGTAATCCTTCGAAATACATACTTTCACTTGGTACTTCGAAAGTTTTAAGGGTTTCAGTGCGACAGTAGTACAATAGCCTACTAAGTCTAGGAAACATTGCTTGCGGTGCAATTAGACTGAGAACATGAAAATATTAATTTTGATTTCCTTTTTGTTTTACAGGGACACAAGCTACATGTTTTCGACATCTCAAAGGCCGCTGCTGACGCTGTCAAGGCAAAGGGCGCCACCGTATACAGCAACGTCAGTGAATTGGCGAAAAATTCCGACTTCGTCCTGACAATGTTGCCCAACAACGATATCGTGTACAACACTTACAATGAAATTGTCGAGGGAGGCGTAAACAAACAAACAATCTTCATTGATTCCTCAACCATCGACCCAAATGTGGTGCGATCCATCCAGAAGATCATCATCGGTAAGGGTGCCCGTTTCATTGATGCCCCCGTTTCAGGAGGTGTTCCCGGAGCTGCCAATGCCACTTTGACATTCATGGTTGGTGGAACCAACGATGAATACGACGCAGTTAAGCCAATCTTAGAATGCATGGGAAAGCGTATCACCCATTGCGGTGACTACGGCATGGGACAAGCTGCAAAATTGTGCAACAACATGATGTTGGGTATCTCGATGGTTGGTGTTGCTGAAGCTATGAATTTGGCCATCCGTTTGGGTTTGAATCCAAAGACCTTCTCCGACATTATTAACTCATCGACTGGTCGCTGTTGGGTGACTGAAGTCAATAACCCAGTTCCCGGTGTGATTCCAACTGCACCAGCTAACAACGAATACAAGGGAGGATTCTCAACTGATTTGATCACCAAGGTAAGATAGTTTTTTTGTTTTTTGTTGAGAAATACTTTATCTAATCGAATGGGTCTGTATTTTTTGTAGGATTTGGGATTGGCTTCAGGAGTAGCAACCGCATCGAATACTCCTATTCCAATGGGTGCTCTGGCTCATCAAATTTATCGTACTTTGAAGGCTCATGGTCTGGGAGGCAAGGACTTCTCGGTCGTGTATGACTTCATGAAGAACGAGAAATTCAACTAAACTTGTGGTTTTGTTAAGTTTTAACTGAAACTAGACTTTGTCTGAAAATGTGCATTTATTTTTTTTTAGTTTAATAAAGTAAAAATATATTTTTTTGTAAATAAATAAAAGCAGAATGTTTTCTTTTAAAATATCCGCATCATGCAATAAGGTAAGCACAGCATTTCCAAATAACCTGAGAGTCTGAGAACCTTCTAAGCACGTAAATCAGCAGCACAGGATGAACTCATTGCTGCAAGGACTAAGGTTTCTCCTAAATATGTACCTATTTGTGTATAGAGAAGGATGACATGGGAGAGAAACTTGGTAACAAACTCTACCTACGTACGTATCATACACGTAGAGCTGGTGTTCCTCATAAACTTTGCTTTCAGTTGTTTGGAAGCTCCAGGTAAGTGTAGGTATAGTCTTCGATATATTGGGACTCTCTAAGCTAGGTTCTCAGAAAGTAGAAATGACCTTTGGTGTGTTTGCAGTGCCTAACACTTGCCAGGCAGCAGTTATACAATAACAAGGATTTGTTTAATACAAAGCAGTGACATATGTATAAGTTTGAAGGCTTTATACAGTTAGTACCGAGCCCGATCTACACTGCATAACTATGCGACACTCAAGAAAAACAGTTAAATGATGATGACCCAACTGAGCCTGGTCTTAAATCCGAAAAGAGGAGTCTGGAAACAGTGAAAGAAACTGGTCACTGATGTGTCTATAAAGTCCTTTCTGAAACTTTCTGTTAACCAGTTTTGAAGGAATATCCCAGCTATTAGAGTGAGAACCAAGCTATCGGCTCTGTTTAACTTTGCAAGTCTGTTGGTGAAGCTTGGTGATCCTGTGTCTTTCACAAAATTCTATCCAATCCACTGTTCGGATGTCTTAGGATGCCTTGTGTCAGACTTGTTGATGGACCAAACAGACTTCAAGTCGATACAAATTTAAGATCAAGAATAAACTGATCTGGTTATACCATGTGACTTGAGAAATACTTGAGCGACGGGCTATCCTGCTTCGAATCGATCACATACTTTACATGCAGATGGCACTACATACTAAAAGTACGATCAGCTGCTCGGATACGCAAACAATATCGAGTCGTTGTGAAGAAAAAGGCTCAAATGTCGAACATAAAGTGAGTCTAGATATAAATACAGCACCGCTATCGAGACGCAAAATCGCATCTGCTGTTCGTAAGCAAAGACAAAACGTTCCAACTTTGAGGAGTTCAAGAACAGAAGATCACAGTGGCAGGTCAAAGTTGAAATTATGTATCAGAATATGTTGACAGTTTCACAAAGTTGGGTCAAATATTTCTAGCAAGCATTGTGACATAAAGATCGTGGTGCATGGTGGGACCCAATGAAGATCCACCATCCACACACCGTCTATGCCTCCTATCGCATAAAATGTGACACTTTTTCTTCAACTTTGAGTTAAGTAGTAAAATTCACACGTAAATGTCTCAATAAAAATCTACACAATCCTCAATCCCACGCGAATAAACGACGAATAAAAAATGCAACCACGCGCTTTCCAAGAATGAGTACTATTCTTCTGAGCTTTGTTCATCACGTTACTGGTTACTGTTTATAATTTGCATAGAGATTGTCTTCTGATAGTCCACCGAAGTAACATTTAACCTAATCATGGTCAAATTAGTCAAAGGCTAAGTCATAGACTAAATACAAAGATAATACGTTTTGGATTGACGTCATTGGAGGGGCTAGAGGGTACACAAGTTACATAACTTTTGCGATCGTTTTTTACGTGTTCGCTAGAACTTGCGAGCACCATGCCACATTTCAGAAATAAACTTAAAGCTGAGAAAACTCATATCACTACGGCGCGGGTTGCTAGATTGTGTGTTCTTATCAAAAGCAATGCGTTTCCTCAAGTTTTTTTTGTTTTTTTTTTTACTGACTCATAGAGCTTGTGCTTTTCTGATTATTATTGTTTGTTTTTTTGTTCGCCTACTTGGAAACCAACGGAAGAAAAATGTTTATAAATAAGTGCTTAAATTTTCATGACGTACATATCTCGGGGCTTTTATTATCAATATCAATTCAAGCACCGCGGATATAATCGTACAATAACAACTTAAATCGCAATAATAGGAACATTAAGTTCAACAGAAGACAACAATATCGGTAGTACGGAGGCTTTGTAATAAAGTTTAAACTAGTTTTTGTGCTGACATTAACCTTTAGGCAGATAAGTCATAAGTTTATTTGTTTAGCGAGCATTCTTTGCATATATAGAGATGTGGACGTAAACCTAAGCTAGACGTTGCAAGTAAATATTTCAGAGCTACTTTCTAATCTGTAAAATCAGTTCTGTCTAAACATCACTTGTTTTGGATCTTTAAGGGTTTAATATCTAAACATAATCAAGTCTGGATCTTCTATCAGCCTCTGCATAGGTCTGAGCCGCTGAAACCCATTTTACTGAGGTGGGCCGCCATTGGATTGCGGACTGTAAGGATGCCGATGAGAAGGGTTCGCTGGGTTCTATTGAGAGATAGAAGCTTGTATTGGGCCCAAAGAAGCCTCGAAACACGGCAGGAAGAGAGTATACTCCACCTTGCGTTTGCCATGTCACGGTAGTCCGTATTGATCCTGGAGGAAAGGAGGCCAATGGGCACAGAGTAGTCCGTCGGGATGACACTTGATTCTGAGGCTGTTCTAGCTAGCTCATCGGCCCTCTCGTTTCCTTGAAAGCCCATGTGTCCCGGGATCCAGCGAAAAGCTATGGGAAGAGCTTAGGGATTAAAGCTCTACTTTACATTGTTTGACTGGTTTTGAATTGGTTGTAATGGAAGTGATGGCTTTAATGGCCGCCTGCCTGGCTGTCGATCTATATGTCAATATGTTCGTTGTTTTCCAGAGTAGATAAGCTCTGGTGATACCATTGATATTTTCGCTTGGAAAACAGCTGCGTGGTTAGGGAATTTCATGGACCGGGCAGCTGCGGTACCTCTGAAAAGATTCCTGACTATACCTTCATCCGTTTTTCACCCATCAGTGTAGGATGGGTTGATGATCAAACTATTCGTCTGGGACGTAGTCGGAGGACGCGGACATATTAGACCATCTGGCAATGGTACTATGTCTAGTATGATATCCTCTCCACATCCCAGTTTATCGTAGACGAAGGGCTTTTTTTCCGCTTTTTCGTTTGTGAAAATATCCAGGGGATGGTGGCAAGTTTGAAGACCCATTTCGTACCGAAAATTCAGCTGCAAGCGTAAAAAGCTTTCGAGGCCCACGACATCTAGCCTTGTCTGATTGTGTAGGAAACCTAGTCAATGACGAACGGGGAGTATATTTTGTTTGAGTGTTTACAGCCAGTCTATGAAGTAGCTCTATCTCCCAGTTTGAACATAAAAAACAATTAAACCCCCTGCCTCGACAGGTTGGTAATGGAGCTTTTCTTATATAGAGGCAATGTGCTACTCTGCAAGATGTGTTACTTTGGGGTAATATCATCCTTAAAGCTGTGTTTACGGTCAAACGAATTCGCGATACGATTCACTACTGTCGATTCCACAAGAATATATGGAGATATTCATGGCGTAGCGATTTGGAGAAACGCGAATCGAGCGACTTGCAAGCGACGAGAACGACAGTCAAAACTTGAATTAAAGTAGACGAAATCGCCAGAAACCTCTATCCTTTGGGATCGCGAAAAGCCATCGTGTCGTGCGACGCGAACTCGCTTGACGGTAAGCAGCCTAGAGCCTATGCTAATTTGTATCTAATTTGTATCTACCTCACAACAGACCCAGATTTTTTGATAAAGGACGAGGTAAACAAATGTTGATAGTTAGTAGTTCGGCCATGTGTCTGCGCAAAATCCTAGACTTGTTGCTTTTACGTGGTCCAGACATTGCTCAAGGACCATCAGATACCCAACCCCGCAATAAATTTATATCTGGCAGTACTACTTGATGTTCCATGAGCACGTGTTGCCGCTACTATATGGAATCGGAACGACTGTTGTTGTCATATTTGACAACCATTTACCAATCAAATATTAGAAAATAACATGGGTGTCCTAGCAGAGGTAATTCCTTCCATAAAAGTCGACAAAATCCATGAATTGATTTGAATTTTATTCAACAGCTTGCCGGTGACGAAAACAGTGGAGAAGGTGCCCGCACATTTGTCTTCGAGGACGAAGGTCACACGCTGGGGAATTCGCTAAAAACAATCATCAGCAGATAGTACGTTGAGTTTCCTCAATTGCTTCCCTAAATAAGCTTCTCTTTCCTTACAGCCCCGATGTTGACTTCTGCGGCTACACAATACCCCACCCAACGGAGAACAAACTCCACTTTAGGATCCAATCTCGCCAGAGTCGAGCGATAGACATCCTGAAGCGAGGCCTAGAAGACTTGGACAAACTGTGTGACCACACAATCGAGACTTTCGAGAAGGAAATAAGCGCCTTCAACGCAAATAAAATTAATTTTTAATCATCCCTCAGTGTTTACAATTATATTTGAGCTCTGGCTTTCTTTGGGTCGTAGTTGGCCTTCCGCAAGTGATGGTAGTTCGGAAGGACCTTCCTCAGGAAGTCGATCTGCAAAGTCTGCGACTGTGGGGAGAGAAGAATATACAAATATGGTGCCAAGTTGCTGTAAGGGACATCATACCCCTTGTTTCTCGATAGCTTCCCGCTGGAGACAGTGCTTTCCATAAATCACTGTATTCTCGGGCAGGTCCTGCTTCCCCTGCACACTACAGCCGGCGCCAATGATGCATCCACTCGACACAGCCACATACGGTGATACATAGCTCTTACACTCAAAGACGTTCTTCTCGCCGATTTTATAGGCTTCAACTCTGCACCCGACTTCGAAGACATTATTTGGGCCAATGGTCAACAGCGGAGTCTTTCCCTCTTCGAAAACTGGATGATCGCTTGGGATTCGATGGATTATAGTAGAGTACTCCTCAACAATACAGTTTTCTCCCAAAACTATGGGTCCCGACTCGGCGATGATGGTTGCACTCGGGTGGATTGCACACCCACTGGAGATGGTGATGTCACCTCGGAGTTGACTGTCCTCGCAGACAATGGATTTGGGTAGAATTTTGACACTGAAACATTGGGAAAGTGTGACAAAGTGTTTTAGCTATATTGGGGGAGGAACTTACTCACTAATTTCCATTCCTGGCATTTTAAGTGAAAAGTAGTTTGTTTTGTTTATTTTTACAAGAATCGCAGATTTCGTGGAGAAAATTGTGAAATGTCAGAATTGTGTATAACAGTGTGGGGTATGTCGGAAAAGTGACAAGATTCCTCTTTCTTGGTGGCGTCTCGTTTCCGAATCGTTTCTGCATACTTTGCACCTTAGCAGAGCGTCCCTAGCAGCCTGGCGGTGTTGCATTAGTCAAGCTGATGCCTTCGACTGTTGGCCAGTCTTACCACGTCGGGGTTGATAAGGTATTTGGCATACGACGTTGAGGTTTATACTATATAAACGAGGGGAGCCTCTTCTAGTCATCTTTACAATTTCCCGGCATGTCACAGTGACCTGGTACCCAGCAGAGGGTGAGGTGGAGAACGCTGCAAGAGTGTGCAAGAGGTTGAAGCAGAAGTGGATGCCTAAGTCCTCCTCATTTACCCGTCCGTAACAATTGGCAGCGATTCGTGGTACAGGATCGTTGAGTCCATTCGGTTTCCCTGCTGGCATGACCAGGGGGTTGCTCCTTCCATTGTTTGGAGCTTCTCAGCCTGATTGCTGAGCGGACACGTACAAAGCGATCCTTGTCCTTATCATTCCTCTACGCCCTTATTTCTTGCGCAAGATTTCCATCGACTTGGCTTCACCGCATGTTTGTTTGACAACAAAATCCCTTACATTTCTCCGAACAAAAAACTCTATCCATCTCTATCGCCCCCAGGCATATTTCCCACCTCTTATATTCGTCCTCGTCGCACCGACCAAGCGAAGGTTCAAATTTTGACATTTCTAGAATGTCATCAAAAAAAGTAAATTTTCAATTGTCAAACAGCTAATTTCCTACTGTTATGGTTTTTGTAAATTCTTTAATAGAAATCTCGCATATAACTGCGTCTATTCACACCCAAATAATGCGCAAGCAGCGCAGAAATCCTCACCGCATAATATTCTGTGTAAAAACCAATTGCTAACCGCATTGCAGTACAATAGCAAAAAATAAGCCCGCCAAGCCTCCACACGGCAAGATTGACCACAGGAACAGATTCACCCAGAGCATATTTTCAAAACACCCGCGATAGAGAACATGTCGCAGAAGCGAAAACTAGAAGAATACCATGATCCAGACTACCCGCAGAATAGTGCCGGCAAGAGACTGCGCACAGGCACTGTCTCGTCTGAGGAGAAAGCCGCCCGAATTAAGCAAATAATCAACAGGGAGTTCAACCGGGAGGTACAATTCCGGGAGAACCAACTAGACGAGATCGATATGAATTTGGCCAAAGCCAAGGAATTGCTACATCAGATACGATACACCGTCGTTTCGAATTACTATAACAAGCAGCATCTGCAATATAGTGAGGCCGAGGCAGCAGCCATGCAGGGGCGTTCATTGTTTGACAACGAGCCGGAGGGCTCGCAGATACCCCTGCATCCGGCGATAAAAAAAATCATCGGTAAGAAACCGAAAACCTATGACGAACTGTTGCGCGTTCGCCCGACCGTCCGGGAGGCAGCCAAAACAGCGAAAACAACAATTAAGGAGAAGTCACGTACTAAGAAGGAGGAGAAACGCATCCAACGCATGATTAAGCAGCGTGGCATTGTCATTGATCATTCGATTCCCGACCAGAGTAATAGTAATTGTACAGTTACATCGGCAATGCTGGACGTTCGAGACCCCAGTGGTCCGATTAAGATTCCGCGACACATTGAACCGATTAAAGTGGACAAACCAGTGCCTAAGCTGAACACGGCGCGATTGAATAACCAAACAAAACACTTGATAGTCGTGGGAAACACATCAAAGTACATCGGAGACGAGAAACCATCGGATAAGTCGTCGCACAAGTGGCTGATATATGTTCAGGCCAAGAGTGCGATACCAATTGAGAAGTTCGTTACGAAAGTTAGATTTTTCCTGCATCCGTCTTATCGACCGAACGATGTTGTTGATGTTGAGTAAGGGTGGTTGACTGGAATACGTTTGTGGTGCTTGTGCTAAAAGTTTGTTTATTTTTATTTTGTAGATCGCCACCATTTCAACTGGCACGACGCGGTTGGGGGGAGTTTCCTGTGAGATTGCAGTTGTTCTTCGAACCGTGTATACAGCAGAAACCCGTACAGTTGGTTCACAACTTGGTGTTGGATAAGACGTTGAGTGGATTGCAGACAATGGGTAAGATATTCGTTAAAATATGTAATTATGGTAGCGCATCCGGAATACTTCGTTACATTCAATCGAAATCGGTGGGTATGCCTCTCTGAGAGACACGACAGTGTAGATGGTGCAATGTCAATCGCCTCATCATAGAAGGCACCTTGTTTGAGCACATAAACACCCATAGATTCAACTGATAGTAGTCTGCTGGTAGATGCTAGTAGTCTGCAGCCGAAATAAGCTCGAGACTGATAGCAGAATATTTCGTAGTCATATTATGATAGTTTTCAATTCGCAGTCCTGTTGATGTCTTACTAGTCTGAGCCACTACCCATTGAGGCCACTAGTATACAGCAACACTGAGATCTTAATTCGCATCAGTGTGTCTAGGAACAACGAAGCATTATTGATTGCATTGCTAAGTACATCAACGAACCTCCTTCCTCCAATCGTATGGAGTGCGGAGTATGGAAAATGAAAATTGTTGCTAAATTCACAAAGAGAGTTGCACACCTTGCTGATCAGCTGTAAAGCAATGCGCCAAGTGTGGTTGATGATGATGGATTCAAGCCATTGTGAGAATTTTAGTTATCAGGCTGTTAAGTGTCACGCTAAGGACAATGAGAAGGAGACGGATGGTCGGGGAATTAATAGCGATGTCCCACAACCCTTGCTTGTCTGTTTACCACAAAGCTTGTACACAGTCGTACTGTGAAACACAACGACTCTTTCGTTAACCATAACACGCGAATGTCTAATACTCTGCCACGCTCTAAGAATCCTTTCCCCCAGGATCTCTACGGACTTCCCTAACATGGCGAACGCTAGCCTGTCATGTTTCGAGGTTTCTTTGCGCCCAATACGACGAGAAAAGGACCAAAGAGCTTCTGTCTCTCAAGAGAACACAGCTAACCTTTCTCATCGGCGTCCTCACAGGCCACAAACCAACGGTTTCAATGGCTCAGACCTATGCGGAGACTGCGGAGAAAGACACGACATACATACTAAGATCGATCTGTTAGAACATATTGGTTCGGGTTTTGTACTTAACGTGGGCAGCAAAGCCGCACCTCTTCATATGAAAATCCGAGGAAGAAAGTGGAAAACTGTAGTCAAATCTAAAACATCCCTTGCACTCCATTTAAACAATGAAGCGAAACACGACTACGCGAACCACCCTGTGCCCTATCCTCTTGTTCCTTAGCTGGAGTCAAGTATTCCAGTTTAGTCTATAAACCGGTTGGGCTTATGGGATAGTACAAACATTCCTCTTCTTTGCTTTGCAAATTCAATAATATTTGCCAACATTTTCTTTTACTTGCAGGCGCTGAGACGTTGGTTGAAATATGGCTACGAACCGACAATATTATTCCTCCGCTTTCACCTCTCGCAGTCTCGCCGTCGAAATCCTCGCTTCGCTCGGAAACAGTCACAAAGTCCAATCATCTCTTGTCGCCGACAAAAACTGCTGAAATCATCAATCCCAAGGCTGAAATCGACGATAATCTCTTCGACTTCCTTGATAAAATCGAGACGCCCGCTATATGTGCCGACATAGAAAAGATTCAACCAACATTCATGGACTCACCGTTGGTCGACAGTTCAATATCTCGAAGACCACTTGGTCTCCCTCCAGCGCGTACGATAACCGAGTCAATAATGCGATTAAGCGAGGAGCCTCCCCAATCGCCGCTTACCCCGCTCTTCACCAACCATCAAGCGGAGAAGAAAATTACCAACAAACTGAACACTGAAGTCAATCAAGAAAACTGTTACATCCAGCAGCCTATAAGAACCGATATTCCCAAGAGTACTCTTCTAAAAAGCGCACAACTCGAAGTGCAGACTCCTTTGAATATCGCAAACACACCTCAACCGGCAAACGCCAGTAATCAATTGATAATGAATCCGAAAGTCCTGCAAAAGCAACTCGTTCAGTTCATCGACAAAAAGGGAAATATCAAGTTCTTGCAAATGCTTATTGCATCAAAGGAAACCCTTCCGCCTCAAGCGACCAATCAAAAGCAGCAGAATATCAATGGTTTAGCGAAGTTCGTTCCCATGAATGGTGATGCACCTAAAGCGGTACGTGTTGTCAGTAAAGGCGCCTTAAAGCCATCAGCTGTCGATACGAATGGTAATATTCGTGCGATGCCACTGGAAAAAGAGGTCAAGTCAGAGAATCTATTGCCACCTATTCAGGGTTCATCCAACTCATCCAATTGTACGATAACACAAACTGAGAATCTTAGTCACAAACCAACGTCATTACTCCGTGGCCCACCTAAGAATCAAGTAATCCACAAAGAAGGCAAAGTCTACATCATAGACCCCCTGCAGACCAAGCTCAAACAGGAGCAAAAGAAACAAGTGTCATTGCTGAAACCTCAGATAAGCCTCTTGAAACCGATCGTACAAAACGACAACCTAGGCAATTGTATTCGCAACAATGCGAGTAAGGTTTTCAATCACACGTCCATTGCGACGGATCATGATTACACGACCCGCTTGAATCCAGATCGTCTGCCGGCGAATACAATCACAATAACAAAACCTTCGCCACAATTTCGTCCGGTTTTCCGTCGACCGAACACGATAACAGTGCGGAACTTTCCCAATCCGGCGAATTTCATCCCTTCGAGAGTACCTGAACTGAAGAAGGGAAATTTCATACCAGTTAAAGTGAATCACAAACCAGTTATAGCTTTGATGAAAAAACAACGGAGAGAGTATCGCAGAGAGCTCGAGCAACAGTTTCAGAGTACGCCTTTTGCGTGCGTTCGCAGCGCTGTGGAGTTTTTGTTGCGACGCCTGCCGATGATTAATAGTCTTGCGTTAGAGAATGACTATCGAATGGCGTTTCCATTTGTCGTTGCCACTTGGACGGAGTTTCGAAAGACGATACCCATAAAGCTGAAAGCTTTGGAGGTGAGTAAGATTTGTATTTCAATTTTGGTTTCTGTAACTTAAGTTGCCTTCAATGGCTTGGTCAAGATTTAAGGTCTATATTCTCGTGGCCGGTTGCCATCTGTACTTGAATCCACGAAAGTTTGCCACTATACGCTCCAATGCTGAAGTCAGATTTGCCGCTTTGAATCCAAAATTACTTTAAACCCGAATTGTATGCCGTAGCCTGCTTCTTGACAGTCGCAGCTCTTAATACTTTCCTGTGAATGAAACGTACTGATTCCGTTTTCCTTTCTGATAGTTGGAGAGACCCACTTGTGTCTACAATTTTTCTCCATTATTGCCGGTCTTCTTTGCCATGTTCCATATCTTTCATGTAGTGTGTTGCCTCTACTACTGCTGTATCATCAGCAAAACCACCGATTTCGGGGATCTTGGGATCCTCAGCTTTAAAAAACCGTCATACCTTGTGCTTAGTGTTGGATTAAACATTCGGAAATCCTGTCAGTTTCGTATTTCTTTGTAAAGTGATCGAGAACTCAGAGAATACAGGAAACAGGCTCCCCATTATTGGTTTTCAAAATGATCATAGTGCAGTACTTTCTCGTACCACCTTTCCATCGTGGCAAACATTCCAACCAGTATGCAAACATTTCAAGTAGGCAGTCTGTAGGATGAAGGATCTTCAGGACATTCGAAGTGTCAGTCTCTGCACTTTTTCATTGAACTTGAAAAACGACTTCTTCATGGCTAAGGTGACGAGGAATATTAGTTGCATTTCTTGTGCGTTTGTTTTGGTAGTCCCACTACCACTTTCCACTCCTAAATAGCTCGCCTTGACACCTCTAAATAGAACTGAAAGCCTTTTACCCTGTTATATATGCTCACTTCTCATCTCAATATAATAAAAATCTTCTCTTTAGTGGCTCCGTGCTAAGTACATTTCAACCAACATCAGTCAGTACCCGAAATTTAAGGCAGCAGATTTCTGGACAACAAAAGAAATAGTTATATTCGCCCGTCATCATGCGTATTCGCCTGCGATAAACTCAATGGAAGAGCATCAGCAGCATATGAAGGGAAATAGCCTTGGAATTGAATTTAAAACGGAAAAGGATCCCTCCAGCCTTACAGATTTAGTTAAAAGTGAAATTGAAAAGGAACAACTTCGCTATCAAACGATTACACCAAACCATCGAATATGCGATTGGACCGAGGGCGCATGGAAGCGAGTTAGCACTCACTACAGCGCCAGTGATACAATTATCGATGTTGACAGCATAGACGATCCGGATAATGAGCATCAATCAAAAACTTCTGCAAAGGAGTCGCCGTTAAAGAACTACCAGGGCAAGCTGTGGCTGTCCATTGATGAGAAGCTCGAGAAAGAGGCTTACCTAGTGAATGGAATGTGCCAAGAAATAGGCATTCGCCTGCAACCGGAGGAGATACATCGAGGTAATGTCCTCAAATGTAAACATGTCTCAAGCAAAGCATTACAAATTCTCTTCTCTTCCCTTAGATGTGATTCATCCGACAGCCCAGACAATCATGGCTCAGACACTTCGTTTGTTCATACAGGACGTAGTACGGCGTTCGATTGCATTTAAAATGAAAAACAACAATGAAAAGTAAGACAACAAGCCCTAAACCAGTTTTATGAATACAAAATAACTTCCTCTACTTTCAGATCCACGACTAACATGAGTCTTGAACCGAACGATGTTCGAAGTGTACTCAATTCGAGGCCTGAGTTCGATTTTCTAACAAACAAACACTTTGGTACAATCAAGTCAAAGGATCTTATAGAACTAGGATAGTGAATATGTAACCCAGCTACCCTCTGTAAAAATGTAAATTTAATATTTCGGTTTTATTTTAGACTTATTTATCTTTCGTAGTTATTTATTATGATACGAATAAACTCAATTTTTGTATTAATGACAATGTTTAAAGCATTTACAAGTGAATAATACATATGTATGTGTTAAATTAATTACAAGGGATTTGGGGGCCTCTTATTCACCATCCAATTGGGACATCGTATTCGATTGCTAGCTTTTCTAGCCAGCTGAAGAGGGGCTGATAGTATTCGATTAGAGATTGAGCGGATATTTCACGACTTCCCGTCAGAATGTAGAGAACTTCCGTCCAGTGTACAGATGAGCCTAGAGCAAGGGCTTTCCTAAATCAAGGAATGTATGAGATACTTAGAATCTTAGAAATAAGGTTTTTGTTACTTTAAAACGTGTCCGGCTCTTTTAGAACCGTAAATATCACAGCGATGCAAGGGCATAGGAAGTTCCTGTCCGCTGTTGACTTTTCCAAAAATTGTTTTCTCGCAGAGTCCCTTGAATATTTGTGCCTGAAGGAAGCTGGAGAGAAAATATCTGAAAGAAAGAGAGACAGTTTGAGGCATCAACTATTTGCCGAAAGAACCAAGCGCATGTGCACTCTGTAAGGAACATTCACATGCATACAAAAGAGTTCCAAGAGAGTTCCATGTTTCATTGACATGAAACCCTTCAGCATCTTTAAGTTGCAGTTCAACATACGGGCTCCAGCAGAACCTCCTGTTGGTTAGATTGTTCCATCCTTACTGATCATTGTGGCTTAAACTGGGATTTTAAAAGACTGGGCAGTGCTCTGATCTGACAAAATTTCAAATGCACTTTGTAGGAAAGATCCTGAGTCAACTTACGATCGAGTTGATTAGAGAGGATTATGGTAGAGGCCCTTGTCCAAACCAGAGCAGTGCGCTCCCTATGTAAAAAAGTATGTAACTAGCAATCGACACTGCAGAGGTTGCTGTGGATAAATGGCATATCAGCCTATCAGATCAGTAGCCGTACAACTGAAGTGGACAAACCCCTAAGAAGGAAGTCTTTACACTTCCTACAAGGGTTACAAATTGCCAAGGTCCTTATGAATCTTCTACTTACCTCACATAAGGAGTATTATCAGCCAAGTGATACTTGGCGGCTGCATCAAACATCTCACTACGATCGACCCAATCCGGCGGATGGATTCCTTGCTCTTCAATGCTTAGTTTCCAAAAAAAATCATTAGCGTTCTCCATTGATATATCGCCGCTGAAATATGTCCACCTCCACTGGTCCAGAATATACTCGAATGGTATATGTGGAATCTTTTCCAGAGCTAAACGCAAAAGATGTGACAAATCGAAGGCATTTATCGACCTATCGTGTGTGTCCTTAAAGTGCATAAAGGCGTCCATTTTCTCATTCAGGGCATCAAAATCTGGATATGCCCTTCCTTCCACTGTGAGAACCGTATTCACTGGCAACTCTGCATCAATCTTAGCCCTTGGAGCACGAACATAATCTGGCATCTCCTTTGTTTCATGGACAATTCTCATTTCTCTGGTGGTTAACTTCTTGATTGGTGCCAAAAATCTATCGTCCAACAGTCCCAAACGATTCAAGTGCTGTGGTGTCATTACTCCCAGGAAGATGGCATCGCCAATAGCCTCACCGAATGCTGAATTCGTTGCGTCTTGGAAGAGTGGTGGTTGATTCAAAACGTGCATGTAGTACTCAACGTGTCCCATTTCATGAACAATCACATAGAAGTCATTCAGTGTCCGCTCTGCACAGACTATCATGCGATAGTCATCGCCTGTGAACATGTTACCAGCGCTGCCATGGCATTTGGTGTTATTGGTGGTCTTTTCGAATTTGGAGTTTTCCCAGAACTTTTTTGTCATCGGATTCATGCCCATCGATGTGAAGAAGTCCTCCGCTCTGGTCACCTAGAAAGGAGGATTATGTTAGAAGAAACCAAGGAACGAAAAGTAAATGTGTTCCGAACCATGTCGAGGTTGCTCCAATTCGTCTTTCGGAAGTTATCATCGATATAGACTTCAGAGAATGGAGACAGGAGCTTGTGATAGACGCTCCAATCTTGAGACCACATGTTTCCTGCAATCGAATCATGAGATCTATACCTAGGCTTACAAGGAGTTCTTTTGAGGATTACCTAGTAAATGCGCCGGAATCGGACCATTTCTCTTTATTACATCGAGTTTGTCATACTTTTTCCAAAGAACATTCCTTAGCACGCCATGCAGGAGCTGATAATACGGTTTGATTGAGTGCCAGAGTTGCTTGGTTACATTCTCGAGATTTGGTATTTCCAATTCCTCTCGCCAGCACTCCCCAATATCATTGTAACCTACAAGACGATACTGTGCAACCATACTGTTTCCGTGTTGAACTACTCACCGTTATTCTGTGCGCCGATATTCATTAAATACACAGCACTTGGGTAATCATTTGCAATTTCAGGACCCACCGCCAGTCTCCATGATTCCCACGCCCACCGAAGTATGACATCCTGAGGTAAGGCACAATCTGAACGTTGCAGGGCTGAAAAGTTCCCCGACATAATCCGCTCCAAGTCCTTCTCAATGTCTAGGCAAAGCATTTCCGAACTTCGAATCTTTTCGTCAGTTGCAATCTCGTTGGAAAACTCCGACATGTCCTTAATCCCCCGAAACACATAGTAGTCGTCAGTGAGATTGCCGTCGAAAAAGTTAAGCGGGTTGTGGTCAATGCGTCTAAAATGATTTTAGGAATAAATTTTGTGCCCGAAATGTGTGGAAACTAACTTACAGTTTAGGTTCAACTTGTCTCATGGTTAACTGGGCAATTTCGTCGCCCGGAGTGCGTACGTAGGTGTAGTCCCAAATTCTGTTGAAATTTATGCACACGTCGAAGGATTTGGGAACACACACCTCCGTCTCGGTGTAGATGTTTTGAATTTTATTCAAAATTGTAGATAGCTCCCTGTAGTTTGGAATAGGTTGATGAAGGACTCTAAAATGTTTGCACCTTGAACATACCCTCCTTGATATTCGGTGTACTTTGGTCCTCGACAGAGAATCCAAATCATTCGTTTCTGTGTTTCGGTCATGCTGTCGCGTGGTAAGTCTTGAGCTTCTGTGCATCGTTGATTTTGCCATCTGGAACGATGTTTGCCAAGCTTGGAGGACTCATCGTAGAGATGGGAATTAGGATCGACTATCAGGTCCCAAGCAAATGACGCGGAGTATTGATTCAGGATCTGATATTGGTCATTGACTTGTTGCAGCCAATCATTCACGGAGTTGTAGGAGATTCTATCGAAATCTAGAGGCATTCGGTGGTTAATATGGTTGGTTTAGTGAGAGCTATAAACGAAATCTTTATCAAGACTATATAGTTGGAGATCAAGTATTGCTTGGTCCTTAAATTATTCTTTTCCTTAGCCGTATAGTTCTTAATATCTGGAGAACTTGCTTCGGAAAATGTGGCACTTCAACCCATGTAGAGCCGGACATTTACAGAGAATGCGGTCAGAATGTGTGATGTTCGACGTCTTTGGACCAGAACCTACACTCTATTTCTGGGCACAGATTGAGTTTGTTGAGGTGATACTACAGACCACAGTGTCCTGTTGGAAAGTGTCCTGTTAGGCCAGTTTTCTAATAAGCTAAGAATTTCCTTGTAGGAATAAGCCTTGATTAAAGCTTTGGACTGTCGTAACCCCGGGCATCTTTCCAATAGGCCACACAAAGCTTGTATTCTCAATCATCAATCAGCGTTGTGACAGCATCTCAGTGCGATTCAGGATTAAACGCAGTTCCTAAGCCAGCCCTAGGTAGTTTATCTACAGATTCACTGCCTACAATCCCCCTGATGACCTGGAACTTATCTGAGTACCACTCTGTTGTGTTTAGCAAGAGATTGTAATGCATTGTAACACCATTTAACTGACATAGAGTCCAGTAAATTGGACGACAGCGCTCTAAGTGTTGACAACGTTCTTGATACCTTTACTAAGGCTTAACCTTACGCAGATCTTGATGGCATGGAGTTCAACCTAGAAAATTGCGGGGCAAAGAACTCGAGACTCTGGTGTTGGGTCCAAAGACACCAGCAGCCACTAGAGCCCATTTTTGATACGTCAGTGAATTAAACCCAAATCCCTGGCGTCCAGTGCCGGAACACCATTAGACCAGTCTGCACGGTTTTCAGCTCAAATAACCTACCGAAACAGTATTCCCTGACCATAATGTCAGAACATGTCTCTTGAGTTAAGAATTTTTGAGTGTCATGGTCACGTGGTCACCAGGCTTCTTCCTAATGAAGATTTGCCCAACGATGAATTCTAAACCTGATATACCGAAAAAGACAATTCCTTGTAGCTGTTGCAGCTTAGTTGCCGATGTTCGTTCAAGATCTTTCAGCCACCATACGATTCCCGTTGGATTAAGACCAAAAGTTCTGCCGTAAAGACGTCTTGATATGAGAATTCCGGGTAAGCCGTTTGTCAAGGATGACAGCGAGATTTCTGACCTCACTGACCTTTTAAGATGATAGGACCCAGATTGACCAGTCTTTTTTAAGTAAAAGGCACTAGAACGGTGGCATTCTAAGCCATGTAGCAAATCCCTTTGAATGACGCTGGAAACAGTCATCCTGTGTTTACCACTAACAAAAATCGCACAGTCATCCACATAACCAATAACGATGTAGCCTGGTCTGTTACCACAGAAGGGGAGAAACTCAACCTTTAACTGCGGGATCAGAATCAGACACTCTTCCGCAGATCGAAGTAATAATCCGACTTTAGAGCACGACTCTAGTCCACTGGTTGGTCGGATCCTCGATACATTTGCTACTGATATCTTTTACTATTGAATCGTAGCCAGTGTTATCGAATGCGCCCACAATATCCAGGAATGGACACAAATGGCTATTTCCTTGGAACGAAAAGTTCCTTCTATCTTCTTAACAAGATAACGAAGAGCACCCTCGATTGATTTACTTTTTCTGTACGGAAACTGGCCTGAGTACAGAGAGGTAAACAGCTCTAGTCGGCCTCTAACAGGAAGGCCAATAAGTCTATAGTTTTAAGAGCAAATAATGTTAGACTAATGGATCCATGTATATGATTTAGGCAGCTCACTTTTCCTATTGCTTGGTTTCGGTATAAAGGTCACATTAATCAGTCTTCAGGTAATCGGAATCAGTCGCAGCTGACTCTAAAAAAAGCCGCCGGTGGTTTTGAATAGCTTGAAGTAGCCTATAGCCCATCTAACCATATCCGGAATGAGTTTTTCTCCAGCTAAACTATCCATCGAAAATGTACAGCCCAGTGGCAATACACACCCTATTGTCACATGGGTTCGAGTACGGGTGAAATGCATGAGTAGTCGAACCTGGGAAGTCGATGTGTTTCCATTGGGTCCGACGCGTCTTTTTACGTAAACCTACACTTTCGTGCCGCTACTGGCATGTCAGTGATGTTTTCACAGTATTTTTAAACAATCACGACCTGACGTATCACCCGAACCTAGCCGCGTCAGCAATACAAATTCATGGCTATAGCCTGATAGGAATCTTCCAAGAGAACCACTAACATTGTTTTGGCAAAGACGCCACAAGATTATTGGAGATTCCTTCATCCTTTGTTTTTATTAGCTCGGAAGATTGAGTCCACAATGTTTAGTTTGATCCTAATGGGCTCAAGTGTATCAAGTACAAACAGAAAATTCAGATTATTGATTTGAGAAAAAGTTTATAGAAAAAATTACTAATGGGTATGTGGGGCGTATACGTAACATTTTTTTGTTGAATCAGATTAAGCCAATGTGTGACCACCAAAGCTAAGAATCCTCTTTACAAAGCAGGTCAGTGCCAAAGCAGATTACTGAGTGACGCAGCTTCTGTACAAATCGTTGGACTCTGTCCCCCATATGTGGGATATGACACGAAAGACGGAGTGAAGTCTACAGCTTTTACTACTGAAATACCCTGAATGCCGTTGCAGTGCCTTCGAATAAAAGTCTGCTTCCGCAGATGCGAATCTCTCTTATTGGGAACACGGTCGGAATATCATTGCGGAAAGCATTACAAGGGGCCATGCCTAGACTGTTAAAACTTCGGAGTTATATTTGCAACCCAGCGCTCCTTAGAACATCTCGTCTTCAGTAAAGGAAAGGGAATTTCAAAACTATTTTCAAAGTTCTCTCATTTTTTCCAAACCCATACCCATACACTCTGCGGCGAGGGAAATTTCTCATTTCAAGTTCTTGATCTTCCGCAACAAATTCTCTCCGAGAATAAGCTCCAGCCGATCCGCGCAGATTACTCGAACACTTTCAAGAAACTACTCACAATTATTACTCGAGCACATAACAAAAAAAATTCTCCAACCATTTCAGTTTTACTTTCGAAATCAGAGCGCGAACATTGCCTTCTTCTAGTCTGTCCTACCTCGGTTCGTGTAGTAATTTCTAGACAAAAAAAAATGCGATTCTTCAGTCTGCGGGCTCTGTTTATGATTGTAGCACTCGGGCTACTCATTGTCTGTCAACATGTCAACGCCTTGGACGAGGCGCAAACAGTGCAGTCGAAAGAATCTGAGGTGTCCACTCACATTGCAGCGATAAAGATACGCGTCACCACCAACGATCGTGAACTATGCGCCAAGCTGTCACGCTACCGCCCGCACTATCCCCGATGCCAGGAGTATTGCGAGAAACTAGGCCATTGGCTGGGCATGTGCCGGAGGAAGAGTTTCTGCTATTGCTATCGATAAACTGTCTGCGATCGAGCAAATCGCCACATTTTACGATCAGTTTTTCATACTTTAGACTCGTAGATACTTTTTCTGTAAATTACTCGCATTGTGTATACAATCTTGTGCTGGTGTTCATGACCTTATGTGCTAATTTTGTTGATAAGACGGGTTAACATTAAAGTTCGAAATAAAACTTGTTATACATAAGAAAATGGAAATTGTGTTCGCTTTTTTTGTTCAGCTACATGGTTGGGGAAATGTGGTCAAGAACACATTCGTAGAACGGTGAACGTACGAGGGAACTTGATACGAGTTCAGTGGAGTCGCTTATCAATTGTAAAGGATGTCTAAAGATCTTGTTATGAGATTCTAAGGCCAAGTGAGAGAGTTTGACTTGTCTAGTTACTAGTAGCTCGAGGTTAGTTTGAATCGAAAATGAGGAACAGCGCTGGTCTTCATTCAAATTTGTGTCACTATCGCAAGTAAGAGTAGGTTGTGACTATACAGCTTGGCCTAGGGATTAGTGGTTCGAAAAATCATCTAATAATGGGCAGCATGTACAATACGTTTCAGTTCTCCACAACTGACTTCCAAAGGCTTGGACTTCTCCTCAGATTACTGATGAGTTATGCTCGGTAAGTGTAGCGAAGCAAGGACAATGATGGAGATCCTCAATGGCAATGTAAGCAGCGATAAGGAAGATTTTAAATATTCTAGTGGGACGGATATGTGTGCATGCTAGACAATCCGATTCTAATCGCCTTGTGACAAACAGAATCAGCTGCGCATCAATTAACTGCGAAGTAAACTTCAACCAAATAATTGCTTTTTGATGTCCCGAAAAGGCTGGTGCTTTGGAAATTGCCTTCTACATGTCTAAACGGGCGTGGATACGGCGCATCGGAGAGGGAGCATTGTACTCTCAAGGCAGCCTTGAGATTCTGGTTAACGATTACGTTGCAGCTGTATGTATAAGGAAAAGGAAAATCACCATTTCACCTACTTTCCAACTGTCCTGCATTATCCTTAACAAGGAGGCAGATTCCTTATGAATACGTCTTAGAGGACGACAGCTATAACTTTGAGGTAGTAAGGGACTTTACCTACCTCGGCTCTGTTATCAACTCTCTTGCCAATTGAGTAGTAGAGCCCTAACCCAAAGAATCAAGGAGGCTCTATATAAGACCTTGATTAGGTCCTGTCCTCCTTTATGGCACTGAAGCATTGACTCTGTCTAAAACGGATGAAGATATCTTCATACGCTTCGAGACAAACATTTTTTGTAAAATTTCCGGTCCCATTTGCGTTGACGGGCTTTGGAGGAGGAAATTCAACGACGAGCTCTACTGCAACATCGACTGCGAATCACTCGTTTGAGATGACTAGGACATGTAGAGCAAATGGATATCAATACTCCGGACTGCAGAATCTTCAAATCAAACCATGAGGGACAACGTAGTAAAGGAAGACCTCGCCTTAGGTCGCGCGCACAAGTAGAAGAGGACCACAACCGACTTGGAGTGCCCAACTGGAGACAGTGAGTTAAGGACCGGGCTAACTGGAGATGCTTGTTGGTTGAGGACCATGTTCAGCCCGAAATGTAGCGTCACCTAAGTAAGTAGGTACGTCTTCGTGGAACGAGGATGATATTGTTGATTGAAATATCAATTACTTCTGGAAGCTAATCCCCAACTCAAAGTGGTTCTAAGACTAACAGAAGGGACAGAAGGAATGGGTTTCTTCTGATCCCAATCTTATCATTGCAGGGGATAGCCACACAGTCGATATGTTTTTAATTACAAATGTCTCACAGATGATTGATGGCTCAAACTGGTGTAACGTCTTCACAGTCTCTGTGGAAAATCCTCAAAATTGGACGAAGTATTGCAAGAACTTTCGAGCCTTCATGAAATTTGTGGAAACTAGTTTCTAATAGTTAATCACTGGACTCAAAGGAAAACACAAACTATAACACGACACTTGAGCAATTAAACAAATAACCTTTTAAGTCAGTTCCGGCGGAGAATTCAGCAACTAAAACAATACACAGGAGAACCAGAAACGTTCTAAACATTTTACTGGCCTAACACACTTCACGTCAAATTTAAAATCAACTGAAACCTGTTTGATCTTCGAGTTTCCATTTATATAACATCGGCAATAAAATATCAACGCACACAGGACTTGTCTTCGTGTTCGTCTTCGTCCTTGTAGGGGGACGGGGCAACAGGTGGAACATGCGCACATAGTCCTTCATCAGTAATCTCCAGAAATTTAATACACACAACACAGATAGCTTCAAGGAATTGCAGGTAATCGCCACTTTTAAAATTCCCTCTAATGATGGTATACGCTTGGAATCCTGTTAATGCCTTTGAACAAGCCAACAAGGGAATCTCCTGAGAATCAGAATTTAAATTCAAATAATAGTCAATGATTGGTGTAAAGATGATCCTGTGCAATAAAACTGCAACAAAGCAATATAAAATTCAATTTATTTGCATTACGAAGGACCTACGCTGCCACCCCATCATGGAACATTCGTCAAAGGCGTGTGGATACGCGTACACAACAATCCCCGGAAAATCCTTGCTTTCATCACAACTGCTAAGCGTGCTTTATTTTAATTTCGCCATCCACCCCGTGGCATTGCTTTCGTTTGCTTTACATCTTTGGAATACATTTCTCTCCACCTTAGGGGTGGATTTGGACTGATAGAAGGCGACAAGTGGAAATTTATTTGCAGCTATTTTTAATAATTAAGGTCTCAGTTCGTCCTGGCGGCTGGGTTAGGTGTGTGGAATCGGGGCGACAGATATGTAGATTTTCAATATTTTGCATATTTATGCGATAGTCGTACGCGTATTAAGGGGAGTAGTGGGCCAGCAATATGGAACGAAGTTATTTTTAGGTTGATTAGAGGCTTTAAGTGGTGCAAAGGTGGAGATCGAAAGTAGGTGACCTTAAAGGACACAGGTCTGGTTACGTGCAATCAAGTGAGCATAGGCTTCGACTTGGAAAGTCGTGGAAAGTCCTTTTCTGATTGAGCCAAAAACTACAACATTGTTCCAAATAGAGATTGGAACCAAAATATGTGTGAAAAAAAGGGCCATGTATAGCCCACAAAACCAGATACCCACAACCTGGCTATATCCTCCAATCACACATTTCGAGCCAGCTGTTCTCTTTCTGTGCGTTCAAAGCCCAAACTAGCTTAGCTGCAGCCTCGAAATGGAGATTGGAAACAGAAAATTTTTCAACCAAAAAAGGTGTGAAAAAAGGGCCATGTATAGCCCACAAAACCAGATACCCACAATCTGGCTATATCCTCCAATCACACATTTCGAGCCAGCTGTTCTCTTTCTGTGCGTTCAAAGCCCAAACTAGCTTAGCTGCAGCCTCGAAATGGAGATTTTAAACAGAAAATTTTTCAACCAAAAAATGTGTGAAAAAAGGGCCATGTATAGCCCACAAAACCAGATACCCACAATCTGGCTATATCCTCTAATCACACATTTCGAGGCAGCTACTTTGATTCTGTGCATTCTAAGCACAAACTAGCTTAGCTGCAGCCTCGAAATGGAGATTGGAAACAGAAAATTTTTCAACCAAAAAAAAGGGCCATGTATAGCCCACAAAACCAGATACCCACAACCTGGCTAAATCCTCCAATCACACATTTCGAGCCAGCTGTTCTCTTTCTGTGCATTCAAAGCACGAACTAGCTTAGCTGAAGCCTAGAAATGGAGATTGGAAAGAGAAAATTTTTCAACCAAAAAATGTGTGAAAAAATGGCCATGTATAGCCCACAAAACCAGATACCCACAATCTGGCTATATCCTCCAATCACACATTTCGAGCCAGCTGTTCTCTTTCTGTGCATTCAAAGCACAAACTAGCGTAGCTGCAGCCTCGAAATGGAGATTGGAAACAGAAAATTTTTTAACCAAAAAATGTGTGAAAAAATGGCCATGTATAGCCCACAAAACCAGATACCCGCAATCTGGCTATATCCTCCAATCACACATTCGAGCCAGCTGTTCCCTTTCTGTGCATTCAAAGCCCAAACTAGCTTAGCTGGAGCCTCGAAATGGAGATTGGAAACAGAAAATTTTTCAACCAAAAAAGGTGTGAAAAAAGGTCCATGTATAGCCCACAAAACCAGATACCCACAATCTGGCTATATCCTCCAATCACACATTTCGAGCCAGCTGATCTCTTTTTGTGCATTCAAAGCCCAAACTAGCTTAGCTGCAGCCTCGAAATGGAGATTGGAAACAGAAAATTTTTCAACCAAAAAAAAGGGCCATGTATAGCCCACAAAACCAGATACCCACAATCTGGCTATATCCTCCAATCACACATTTCGAGCCAGCTGATCTCTTTTTGTGCATTCAAAGCACAAACTAGCTTAGCTGCAGCCTCGAAATGGAGATTGGAAACAGAAAATTTTTCAACCAAAAAATAAGTGAAAAAAGGGTCATGTACAGCCCACAAAACCAGATACCCAGAATCTGGCTATATCCTCTAATCACACATTTCGAGGCAGCTACTTTGATTCTGTGCATTCTAAGCACAAACTAGCTTAGCTGCAGCCTCGAAATGGAGATTGGAAACAGAAAATTTTTCAACCAAAAAAAAGGGCCATGTATAGCCCACAAAACCAGATACCCACAACCTGGGTATATCCTCCAATCACACATTTCGAGCAAGCTGTTCTCTTTCTGTGCATTCAAAGCCAAAACTAGCTTAGCTGCAGCCTCGATATGGAGATTGGAAACAGAAAATTTTTCAACCAAAAAATATGTGAAAAAAGAGCCATGTATAGCCCACAAAACCAGATACCCACAACCTGGCTAAATCCTCCAATCACACATTCGAGCCAGTTGTTCCCTTTCTGTGCATTCAAAGCCCAAACTAGCTTAGCTGCAGCCTCGAAATGGAGATTGGAAACAGAAAATTTTTCAATCAAAAAATGTGTGAAAAAGGGCCATGTATAGCCCACAAAACCAGATACCCACAATCTGGCTATATCCTCTAATCACACATTTCGAGGCAGCTACTTTGATTCTGTGCATTCTAAGCACAAACTAGCTTAGCTGCAGCCTCGATACGGAGATTGGAAACAGAAAATTTTTCAACCAAAAAAAAGGGCCATGTATAGCCCACAAAACCAGATACCCACAACCTGGCTAACTCCTCCAATCACACATTCGAGCCAGCTGTTCCCTTTCTGTGCATTCAAAGCACAAAATAGCTTAGCTGCAGCCTCGAAATGGAGATTGGAAACAGAACATTTTTCAACCAAAAAAAAGGGCCATGTATAGCCCACAAAACCAGATACCCACAACCTGGCTAAATCCACCAATCACACATTCGAGCCAGCTGTTCCCTTTCTGTGCATTCAAAGCACAAACTAGCTTAGCTGCAGCCTCGAAATGGAGATTGGAAACAGAACATTTTTCAACCAAAAAAAAGGGCCATGTATAGCCCACAAAACCAGATACCCACAACCTGGCTAAATCCTCCAATCACACATTCGAGCCATCTGTTCCCTTTCTGTGCATTCAAAGAACGAACTAGCTTAGCTGCAGCCTCGAAATGGAGATTGGAAACAGAAAATTTTTCAACCAAAAAAATAGCCATGTATAGCCCACAAAACCAGATACCCACAACCTGGCTAAATCCTCCAATCACACATTCGAGCCAGCTGTTCCCTTTCTGTGCATTCAAAGCACAAACTAGCTTAGCTGCAGCCTCGAAATGGAGATTGGTAACAGAACATTTTTCAACCAAAAAAAAGGGCCATGTATAGCCCACAAAACCAGATACCCACAACCTGGCTAAATCCTCCAATCACACATTCGAGCCATCTGTTCCCTTTCTGTGCATTCAAAGCACGAACTAGCTTAGCTGCAGCCTCGAAATGGAGATTGGAAACAGAAAATTTTTCAACCAAAAAAGGTTTGAAAAAAAGGGCCATGTATAGCCCACAAAACCAGATACCCACAACCTGGCTAAATCCTCCAATCACACATTTCGAGCCAGCTGTTCTCTTTCTGTGCATTCATAGCACGAACTAGCTTAGCTGCAGCCTTGAAATGGAGATTGGAAACAGAAAATTGTTCAACCAAAAAAGGTGTGAAAAATAGGGCCATGTATGGTACACAAAACCAGATACCCAGAATCTGGCTATATCCTCCAATCACACATTTCGAGCCAGCTACTTTGATTCTGTGCATTCTAAGCACGAACTACCGTAGCTGCAGCCTCGAAATGGAGATTGGAAACAGAAAATTTTTCAACCAAAAAAAAGGGCCATGTATAGCCCACAAAACCAGATACCCACAACCTGCCTAAATCCTCCAATCACACATTCGAGCCAGCTGTTCCCTTTCTGTGCATTCAAAGCACAAAGTAGCTTAGCTGCAGCCTCGAAATGGAGATTGGAAACAGAAAATTTTTCAACCAAAAAAAAGGGCCATGTATAGCCCACAAAACCAGATACCCACAACCTGGCTAAATCCTCCAATCACACATTTCGAGCCAGCTGATCTCTTTTTGTGCATTCAAAGCACAAACTAGCTTAGCTGCAGCCTCGAAATGGAGATTGGAAAGAGAAAATTATTCAACCAAAAAATGTGTGAAGAAAGGGCCATGTATAGCCCACAAAACCAGACACCCACAATCTGGCTATATCCTCCAATCACACATTTCGTGCCAGCTGTTCTCTTTCTGTGCATTCAAAGCACAAACTAGCTTAGCTGCAGCCTCGAAATGGAGATTGGAAACAGAAAATTTTTGAACCAAAATTGTGTGAAAATATGGCCATGTATAGCCCGCAAAACCAGATACCCACAATCTGGCTATATCCTCCAATCACACATTTCGAGCCAGCTGATCTCTTTTTGTGCATTCAAAGCACAAACTAGCTTAGCTGCAGCCTCGAAATGGAGATTGGAAACAGAAAATTTTTTAACCAAAAAATGTGTGAAAAAATGGCCATGTATAGCCCACAAAACCAGATACCCGCAATCTGGCTATATCCTCCAATCACACATTCGAGCCAGTTGTTCCCTTTCTGTGCATTCAAAGCTAAAACTAGCTTAGCTGCAGCCTCGAAATGGAGATTGGAAACAGAAAATTTTTTAACCAAAAGATGTGTGAAAAAATGGGCATGTATAGCCCACAAAACCAGATACCCAGAATCTGGCTATATCCTCCAATCACACATTTCGAGCCAGCTGATCTCTTTTTGTGCATTCAAAGCACAAACTAGCTTAGCTGCAGCCTCGAAATGGAGATTGGAAACAGAAAATTTTTGAACCAAAATTGTGTGAATATATGGCCATGTATAGCCCGCAAAACCAGATACCCACAATCTGGCTATATCCTCCAATCACACATTTCGAGCCAGCTGATCTCTTTTTGTGCATTCAAAGCACAAACTAGCTTAGCTGCAGCCTCGAAATGGAGATTGGAAACAGAAAATTTTTTAACCAAAAAATGTGTGAAAAAATGGCCATGTATAGCCCACAAAACCAGATACCCGCAATCTGGCTATATCCTCCAATCACACATTCGAGCCAGTTGTTCCCTTTCTGTGCATTCAAAGCTAAAACTAGCTTAGCTGCAGCCTCGAAATGGAGATTGGAAACAGAAAATTTTTTAACCAAAAGATGTGTGAAAAAATGGCCATGTATAGCCCACAAAACCAGACACCCACAATCTGGCTATATCCTCCAATCACACATTTCGTGCCAGCTGTTCTCTTTCTGTGCATTCAAAGCACAAACTAGCTTAGCTGCAGCCTCGAAATGGAGATTGGAAACAGAAAATTTTTTAACCAAAAAATGTGTGAAAAAATGGCCATGTATAGCCCACAAAACCAGATACCCGCAATCTGGCTATATCCTCCAATCACACATTCGAGCCAGCTGTTCCCTTTCTGTGCATTCAAAGCCCAAACTAGCTTAGCTGGAGCCTCGAAATGGAGATTGGAAACAGAAAATTTTTTAACCAAAAAATGTGTGAAAAAATGGCCATGTATAGCCCAAAAAGCCAGATACCCACAACCTGGCTAAATCCTCCAATCACACATTTCGAGCCAGCTGTTCTCTTTCTGTGCATTCAAAGCACGAACTAGCTTAGCTGCAGCCTCGAAATGGAGATTGGAAACAGAAAATTTTTTAACCAAAAAATGTGTGAAAAAAAGGGCCATGTATAGCCCACAAAGCCAGATAAACAGAATCTGGCTATATCCTCCAATCACACATTTCGAGCCAGCTACTTTGATTCTGTGCATTGTAAGCACGAACTAGCGTAGCTGCAGCCTCGAAATGGAGATTGGAAACAGAAAATTTTTCAACCAAAAAATATGTGAAAAAAGGGCCATGTATAGCCCACAAAACCAGATGCCCACAACCTGGCTATATCCTCCAATCACACACTTCGAGCCAGCTGATCTCTTTTTGTGCATTCAAAGCACAAACTAGCTTAGCTGCAGCCTCGAAATGGAGATTGGAAACAGAAAATTTTTCAACCAAAAAAAAGGGCCATGTATAGCCCACAAAACCAGATACCCACAACCTGGCTAAATCCTCCAGTCACACATTCGAGCCAGCTGTTCTCTTTCTGTGCATTCTAAGCACGAACTAGCTTAGCTGAAGCCTCGAAATGGAGATTGGAAACAGAAAATTTTTCAACCAAAAAAAAAGGGCCATGTATAGCCCACAAAACCAGATACCCACAACCTGGCTAAATCCTCCAATCACACATTTCGAGCCAGCTGTTCTCTTTCTGTGCATTCAAAGCACGAACTAGCTTAGCTGAAGCCTAGAAATGGAGATTGGAAAGAGAAATTTTTTCAACCAAAGAATGTGTGAAAAAATGGCCATGTATAGCCCACAAAACCAGATACCCGCAATCTGGCTATATCCTCCAATCACACATTCGAGCCAGCTGTTCCCTATCTGTGCATTCAAAGCCCAAGCTAGCTTAGCTGGAGCCTCGAAATGGAGATTGGAAACAGAAAATTTTTCAACCAAAAAAGGTGTGAAAAAAGGGCCATGTATAGCCCACAAAACCAGATACCCACAACCTGGCTAAATCCTCCAATCACACATTTCGAGCCAGCTGTTCTCTTTCTGTGCATTCAAAGCCCAAGCTAGCTTAGCTGGAGCCTCGAAATGGAGATTGGAAACAGAAAATTTTTCAACCAAAAAAGGTGTGAAAAAAGGGCCATGTATAGCCCACAAAACCAGATACCCACAACCTGGCTAAATCCTCCAATCACACATTTCGAGCCAGCTGTTCTCTTTCTGTGCATTCAAAGCACGAACTAGCTTAGCTGCAGCCTCGAAATGGAGATTGGAAACAGAAAATTTTTCAACCAAAAAAAAGGGCCATGTATAGCCCACAAAACCAGATACCCACAACCTGCCTAAATCCTCCAATCACACATTCGAGCCAGCTGTTCCCTTTCTGTGCATTCAAAGCACAAAGTAGCTTAGCTGCAGCCTCGAAATGGAGATTGGAAACAGAAAATTTTTCAACCAAAAAAAAGGGCCATGTATAGCCCACAAAACCAGATACCCACAACCTGGCTAAATCCTCCAATCACACATTTCGAGCCAGCTGATCTCTTTTTGTGCATTCAAAGCACAAACTAGCTTAGCTGCAGCCTCGAAATGGAGATTGGAAAGAGAAAATTATTCAACCAAAAAATGTGTGAAGAAAGGGCCATGTATAGCCCACAAAACCAGACACCCACAATCTGGCTATATCCTCCAATCACACATTTCGTGCCAGCTGTTCTCTTTCTGTGCATTCAAAGCACAAACTAGCTTAGCTGCAGCCTCGAAATGGAGATTGGAAACAGAAAATTTTTGAACCAAAATTGTGTGAAAATATGGCCATGTATAGCCCGCAAAACCAGATACCCACAATCTGGCTATATCCTCCAATCACACATTTCGAGCCAGCTGATCTCTTTTTGTGCATTCAAAGCACAAACTAGCTTAGCTGCAGCCTCGAAATGGAGATTGGAAACAGAAAATTTTTTAACCAAAAAATGTGTGAAAAAATGGCCATGTATAGCCCACAAAACCAGATACCCGCAATCTGGCTATATCCTCCAATCACACATTCGAGCCAGTTGTTCCCTTTCTGTGCATTCAAAGCTAAAACTAGCTTAGCTGCAGCCTCGAAATGGAGATTGGAAACAGAAAATTTTTTAACCAAAAGATGTGTGAAAAAATGGGCATGTATAGCCCACAAAACCAGATACCCAGAATCTGGCTATATCCTCCAATCACACATTTCGAGCCAGCTGATCTCTTTTTGTGCATTCAAAGCACAAACTAGCTTAGCTGCAGCCTCGAAATGGAGATTGGAAACAGAAAATTTTTGAACCAAAATTGTGTGAATATATGGCCATGTATAGCCCGCAAAACCAGATACCCACAATCTGGCTATATCCTCCAATCACACATTTCGAGCCAGCTGATCTCTTTTTGTGCATTCAAAGCACAAACTAGCTTAGCTGCAGCCTCGAAATGGAGATTGGAAACAGAAAATTTTTTAACCAAAAAATGTGTGAAAAAATGGCCATGTATAGCCCACAAAACCAGATACCCGCAATCTGGCTATATCCTCCAATCACACATTCGAGCCAGTTGTTCCCTTTCTGTGCATTCAAAGCTAAAACTAGCTTAGCTGCAGCCTCGAAATGGAGATTGGAAACAGAAAATTTTTTAACCAAAAGATGTGTGAAAAAATGGCCATGTATAGCCCACAAAACCAGACACCCACAATCTGGCTATATCCTCCAATCACACATTTCGTGCCAGCTGTTCTCTTTCTGTGCATTCAAAGCACAAACTAGCTTAGCTGCAGCCTCGAAATGGAGATTGGAAACAGAAAATTTTTTAACCAAAAAATGTGTGAAAAAATGGCCATGTATAGCCCACAAAACCAGATACCCGCAATCTGGCTATATCCTCCAATCACACATTCGAGCCAGCTGTTCCCTTTCTGTGCATTCAAAGCCCAAACTAGCTTAGCTGGAGCCTCGAAATGGAGATTGGAAACAGAAAATTTTTTAACCAAAAAATGTGTGAAAAAATGGCCATGTATAGCCCAAAAAGCCAGATACCCACAACCTGGCTAAATCCTCCAATCACACATTTCGAGCCAGCTGTTCTCTTTCTGTGCATTCAAAGCACGAACTAGCTTAGCTGCAGCCTCGAAATGGAGATTGGAAACAGAAAATTTTTTAACCAAAAAATGTGTGAAAAAAAGGGCCATGTATAGCCCACAAAGCCAGATAAACAGAATCTGGCTATATCCTCCAATCACACATTTCGAGCCAGCTACTTTGATTCTGTGCATTGTAAGCACGAACTAGCGTAGCTGCAGCCTCGAAATGGAGATTGGAAACAGAAAATTTTTCAACCAAAAAATATGTGAAAAAAGGGCCATGTATAGCCCACAAAACCAGATGCCCACAACCTGGCTATATCCTCCAATCACACACTTCGAGCCAGCTGATCTCTTTTTGTGCATTCAAAGCACAAACTAGCTTAGCTGCAGCCTCGAAATGGAGATTGGAAACAGAAAATTTTTCAACCAAAAAAAAGGGCCATGTATAGCCCACAAAACCAGATACCCACAACCTGGCTAAATCCTCCAGTCACACATTCGAGCCAGCTGTTCTCTTTCTGTGCATTCTAAGCACGAACTAGCTTAGCTGAAGCCTCGAAATGGAGATTGGAAACAGAAAATTTTTCAACCAAAAAAAAAGGGCCATGTATAGCCCACAAAACCAGATACCCACAACCTGGCTAAATCCTCCAATCACACATTTCGAGCCAGCTGTTCTCTTTCTGTGCATTCAAAGCACGAACTAGCTTAGCTGAAGCCTAGAAATGGAGATTGGAAAGAGAAATTTTTTCAACCAAAGAATGTGTGAAAAAATGGCCATGTATAGCCCACAAAACCAGATACCCGCAATCTGGCTATATCCTCCAATCACACATTCGAGCCAGCTGTTCCCTATCTGTGCATTCAAAGCCCAAGCTAGCTTAGCTGGAGCCTCGAAATGGAGATTGGAAACAGAAAATTTTTCAACCAAAAAAGGTGTGAAAAAAGGGCCATGTATAGCCCACAAAACCAGATACCCACAACCTGGCTAAATCCTCCAATCACACATTTCGAGCCAGCTGTTCTCTTTCTGTGCATTCAAAGCACGAACTAGCTTAGCTGCAGCCTCGAAATGGAGATTGGAAACAGAAAATTTTTTAACCAAAAAATGTGTGAAAAAAAGGGCCATGTATAGCCCACAAAACCAGATGCCCACAACCTGGCTATATCCTCCAATCACACACTTCGAGCCAGCTGATCTCTTTTTGTGCATTCAAAGCACAAACTAGCTTAGCTGCAGCCTCGAAATGGAGATTGGAAACAGAAAATTTTTCAACCAAAAAAAAGGGCCATGTATAGCCCACAAAACCAGATACCCACAACCTGGCTAAATCCTCCAATCACACATTTCGAGCCAGCTGATCTCTTTTTGTGCATTCAAAGCACAAACTAGCTTAGCTGCAGCCTCGAAATGGAGATTGGAAAGAGAAAAATATTCAACCAAAAAATGTGTGAAGAAAGGGCCATGTATAGCCCACAAAACCAGACACCCACAATCTGGCTATATCCTCCAATCACACATTTCGTGCCAGCTGTTCTCTTTCTGTGCATTCAAAGCACAAACTAGCTTAGCTGCAGCCTCGAAATGGAGATTGGAAACAGAAAATTTTTGAACCAAAATTGTGTGAAAATATGGCCATGTATAGCCCGCAATACCAGATACCCACAATCTGGCTATATCCTCCAATCACACATTTCGAGCCAGCTGTTCCCTTTCTGTGCATTCAAAGCCCAAACTAGCTTAGCTGGAGTCTCGAAATGGAGATTGGAAACAGTAAATTTTTCAACCAAAAAAGGTGTGAAAAAAGGACCATGTATAGCCCACAAAACCAGATACCCACAACCTGGCTAAATCCTCCAATCACACATTTCGAGCCAGCTGTTCTCTTTCTGTGCATTCAAAGCACGAACTAGCTTAGCTGCAGCCTCGAAATGGAGATTGGAAACAGAAAATTTTTTAACCAAAAAATGTGTGAAAAAAAGGGCCATGTATAGCCCACAAAACCAGATACCCAGAATCTGGCTATATCCTCCAATCACACATTTCGAGCCAGCTGATCTCTTTTTGTGCATTCAAAGCACAAACTAGCTTAGCTGCAGCCTCGAAATGGAGATTGGAAACAGAAAATTTTTCAACCAAAAAATATGTGAAAAAAGGGCCATGTATAGCCCACAAAACCAGATGCCCACAACCTGGCTATATCCTCCAATCACACACTTCGAGCCAGCTGATCTCTTTTTGTGCATTCAAAGCACAAACTAGCTTAGCTGCAGCCTCGAAATGGAGATTGGAAACAGAAAATTTTTCAACCAAAAAAAAGGGCCATGTATAGCCCACAAAACCAGATACCCACAACCTGGCTAAATCCTCCAATCACACATTCGAGCCAGCTGTTCTCTTTCTGTGCATTCAAAGCACGAACTAGCTTAGCTGAAGCCTCGAAATGGAGATTGGAAACAGAAAATTTTTCAACCAAAAAAAGGGCCATGTATAGCCCACAAAACCAGATACCCACAACCTGGCTAAATCCTCCAATCACACATTTCGAGCCAGCTGTTCTCTTTCTGTGCATTCAACGCACGAACTAGCTTAGCTGAAGCCTAGAAATGGAGATTGGAAAGAGAAATTTTTTCAACCAAAGAATGTGTGAAAAAATGGCCATGTATAGCCCACAAAACCAGATACCCACAATCTGGCTATATCCTCTAATCACACATTTCGAGGCAGCTACTTTGATTCTGTGCATTCTAAGCACAAACTAGCTTAGCTGCAGCCTCGATATGGAGATTGGAAACAGAAAATTTTTCAACCAAAAAAAAGGGCCATGTATAGCCCACAAAACCAGATACCCACAACCTGGCTAAATCCTCCAATCACACATTCGAGCCAGCTGTTCCCTTTCTGTGCATTCAAAGCACAAACTAGCTTAGCTGCAGCCTCGAAATTGAGATTGGAAACAGAAAATTTTTCAACCAAAAAAAAGGGGCCATGTATAGCTCACAAAACCAGATACCCACAACCTGGCTAAATCCTCCAATCACACATTCGAGCCAGCTGTTCCCTTTCTGTGCATTCAAAGCACAAACTAGCTTAGCTGCAGCCTCGAAATGGAGATTGGAAACAGAAAATTTTTCAACCAAAAAATGTGTAAAAAAATGGCCATGTATAGCCCACAAAACCAGACACCCACAATCTGGCTATATCCTCCAATCACACATTTCCTGCCAGCTGTTCTCTTTCTGTGCATTCAAAGCACAAACTAGCTTAGCTGCAGCCTCGAAATGGAGATTGGAAAGAGAAAATTTTTCAACCAAAAAATGTGTAAAAAAATGGCCATGTATAGCCCACAAAACCAGATACCCGCAATCTGGCTATATCCTCCAATCACACATTCGAGCCAGTTGTTCCCTTTCTGTGCATTCAAAGCCCAAACTAGCTTAGCTGGAGCCTCGAAATGGAGATTGGTAACAGAAAATTTTTCAACCAAAAAAGGTGTGAAAAAAGGGCCATGTATAGCCCACAAAACCAGATACCCAGAATCTGGCTATATCCTCCAATCACACATTTCGAGCCAGCTACTTTGATTCTGTGCATTCTAAGCACGAACTAGCGTAGCTGCAGCCTCGAAATGGAGATTGGAAACAGAAAATTTTTTAACCAAAAGATGTGTGAAAAAATGGCCATGTATAGCCCACAAAACCAGATACCCACAATCTGGCTATATCCTCCAATAACACATTTCGAGCCAGTTGTTCTCTTTCTGTGCATTCAAAGCACGAACTAGCTTAGCTGCAGCCTCGAAATGGAGATTGGAAACAGAAAATTTTTTAACCAAAAAATGTGTGAAAAAAGGGCCATGTATAGCCCACAAAACCAGATACCCAGAATCTGGCTATATCCTCCAATCACACATTTCGAGCCAGCTACTTTGATTCTGTGCATTCTAAGCACGAACTAGCGTAGCTGCAGCCTCGAAATGGAGATTGGAAACAGAAAATTTTTCAACCAAAAAATATGTGAAAAAAGGGCCATGTATAGCCCACAAAACCAGATACCCAGAATCTGGCTATATCCTCGAATCACACATTTCGAGCCAGCTACTTTGATTCTGTGCATTCTAAGCACGAACTAGCGTAGCTGCAGCCTCGAAATGGAGATTGGAAACAGAAAATTTTTCAACCAAAAAATATGTGAAAAAAGGGCCATGTATAGCCCACAAAACCAGATGCCCACAACCTGGCTATATCCTCCAATCACACACTTCGAGCCAGCTGATCTCTTTTTGTGCATTCAAAGCACAAACTAGCTTAGTTGCAGCCTCGAAATGGAGATTGGAAACAGAAAATGTTTCAACCAACAAATATGTGAATAAAGGGCCATGTATAGCCCACAAAACCAGATACCCACAATCTGGCTATATCCTCCAATCACACATTTCGAGCCAGCTGATCTCTTTTTGTGCATTCAAAGCACGAACTAGCTTAGCTGCAGCCTCGAAATGGAGATTGGAAACAGAAAATTTTTTAACCAAAAGATGTGTGAAAAAATGGCCATGTATAGCCCACAAAACCAGATACCCACAATCTGGCTATATCCTCCAATAACACATTTCGAGCCAGCTGTTCTCTTTCTGTGCATTCAAAGCACGAACTAGCTTAGCTGCAGCCTCGAAATGGAGATTGGAAACAGAAAATTTTTTAACCAAAAAATGTGTGAAAAAAAGGGCGATGTATAGCCCACAAAACCAGATACCCAGAATCTGGCTATATCCTCCAATCACACATTTCGAGCCAGCTACTTTGATTCTGTGCATTCTAAGCACGAACTAGCGTTGCTGCAGCCTCGAAATGGAGATTGGAAACAGAAAATTTTTCAACCAAAAAATATGTGAAAAAAGGGCCATGTATAGCCCACAAAACCAGATACCCACAACCTGGCTATATCCTCCAATCACACACTTCGAGCCAGCTGATCTCTTTTTGTGCATTCAAAGCACAAACTAGCTTAGCTGCAGCCTCGAAATGGAGATTGGAAACAGAAAATTTTTCAACCAAAAAATATGTGAAAAAAGGGCCATGTATGGCCCACAAAACCAGATACCCACAACCTGGCTAAATCCTCCAATCACACATTCGAGCCAGCTGTTCCCTTTCTGTGCATTCAAAGCCCAAACTAGCTTAGCTGCAGCCTCGAAATGGAGATTGGAAACAGAAAATTTTTCAACCAAAAAAAAGGGCCATGTATAGCTCACAAAACCAGATACCCACAACCTGGCTAAATCCACCAATCACACATTCGAGCCAGCTGTTCCCTTTCTGTGCATTCAAAGCACAAACTAGCTTAGCTGCAGCCTCGAAATGGAGATTGGAAACAGAAAATTTTTTAACCAAAAAATGTGTGAAAAAAGGGCCATGTATAGCCCACAAAACCAGATACCCACAACCTGGCTAAATCCTCCAATCACACATTTCGAGCCAGCTGTTCTCTTTCTGTGCATTCAAAGCACGAACTAGCTTAGCTGAAGCCTAGAAATGGAGATTGGAAAGAGAAATTTTTTCAACCAAAGAATGTGTGAAAAAATGGCCATGTATAGCCCACAAAAGCAGATACCCACAATCTGGCTATATCCTCTAATCACACATTTCGAGGCAGCTACTTTGATTCTGTGCATTCTAAGCACAAACTAGCTTAGCTGCAGCCTCGAAATGGAGATTGGAAACAGAAAATTTTTCAACCAAAAAAAAGGGCCATGTGTAGCCCACAAAACCAGATACCCACAACCTGGCTAAATCCTCCAATCACACATTCGAGCCAGCTGTTCTCTTTCTGTGCATTCAAAGCACGAACTAGCTTAGCTGAAGCCTAGAAATGGAGATTGGAAAGAGAAAATTTTTCAACCAAAAAATGTGTGAAAAAATGGCCATGTATAGCCCACAAAACCAGATACCCACAATCTGGCTATATCCTCCAATCACACATTTCGAGCCAGCTGTTCTCTTTCTGTGCATTCAAAGCACAAACTAGCGTAGCTGCAGCCTCGAAATGGAGATTGGAAACAGAAAATTTTTTAACCAAAAAATGTGTGAAAAAATGGCCATGTATAGCCCACAAAACCAGATACCCGCAATCTGGCTATATCCTCCAATCACACATTCGAGCCAGCTGTTCCCTTTCTGTGCATTCAAAGCCCAAACTAGCTTAGCTGGAGCCTCGAAATGGAGATTGGAAACAGAAATTTTTTCAACCAAAAAATGTGTGAAAAAAGGGCCATGTATAGCCCACAAAACCAGATACCCGCAATCTGGCTATATCCTCCAATCACACATTCGAGCCAGTTGTTCCCTTTCTGTGCATTCAAAGCCCAAACTAGCTTAGCTGCAGCCTCGAAATGGAGATTGGAAACAGAAAATTTTTTAACCAAAAAATGTGTGAAAAAATGGCCATGTATAGCCCACAAAACCAGATACCCACAATCTGGCTATAACCTCCAATCACACATTTCGTGCCAGCTGTTCTCTTTCTGTGCATTCAAAGTATAAACTAGCTTAGCTGCAGCCTCGAAATGGAGATTGGAAACAGAAAATTTTTGAACCAAAAAATGTGTGAAAAAAGGGCCATGTATAGCCCACAAAACCAGATACCCACAATCTGGATATATCCTCCAATCGCACATTTCGAGCCAGTTGTTCTCTTTCTGTGCATTCAAAGCCCAAACTAGCTTAGCTGCAGCCTCGAAATGGAGATTGGAAACAGAAAATTTTTTAACCAAAAAATGTGTAAAAAAAGGGCCATGTATAGCCCACAAAACCAGATACCCACAATCTGGCTATATCCTCCAATCACACATTTCGAGCCAGCTGTTCTCTTTCTGTGCATTCTAAGCACGAACTAGCTTAGCTGCAGCCTCGAAATGGAGATTATAAACAGAAAATTTTTCAACCAAAAATGTGTGAAAAAAAGGGCCATGTATAGCCCACAAAACCAGATACCCACAATCTGGATATATCCTCCAATCGCACATTTCGAGCCAGTTGTTCTCTTTCTGTGCATTCAAAGCCCAAACTAGCTTAGCTGCAGCCTCGAAATGGAGATTGGAAACAGAAAATTTTTCAACCAAAAAATGTGTAAAAAAAGGGCCATGTATAGCCCACAAAACCAGATACCCACAATCTGGCTATATCCTCCAATCACACATTTCGAGCCAGCTGTTCTCTTTCTGTGCATTCTAAGCACGAACTAGCTTAGCTGCAGCCTCGAAATGGAGATTGGAAACAGAAAATTTTTGAACCCAAAAATATGTGAAAAAAAGGGCCATGTATAGCCCACAAAACCAGATACCCACAATCTGGCTATATCCTCCAATCGCACATTTCGAGCCAGTTGTTCTCTTTCTGTGCATTCTAAGCACGAACTAGCGTAGCTGCAGCCTCGAAATGGAGATTGGAAACAGAAAATTTTTCAACCAAGAAAAAAGGGCCATGTATAGCCCACAAAACCAGACACCCACAATCTGGCTATATCCTCCAATCACACATTTCGTGCCAGCTGTTCTCTTTCTGTGCATTCAAAGCACAAACTAGCTTAGCTGCAGCCTTGAAATGGAGATTGGAAACAGAAAATTTTTCAACCAAAAAAAAAAGGCCATGTATAGCCCACAAAACCAGATACCCACAACCTGGCTATATCCTCCAATCACACATTTCGAGCCAGCTACTTTGATTCTGTGCATTGTAAGCACAAACTAGCTTAGCTGCAGCCTCGAAATGGAGATTGGAAACAGAAAATTTTTGAACCAAAAAATGTGTGAAAAAAGGGCGATGTATAGCCCACAAAACCAGATAACCACAATCTGGCTATATCCTCCAATCACACATTTCGAGCCAGCTGTTCTCTTTCTGTGCATTCTAAGCACGAACTAGCTTAGCTGCAGCCTCGAAATGGAGATTGGAAACAGAAAATTTTTCAACCAAAAAATGTGTGAAAAAAGGGCGATGTATAGCCCACAAAACCAGACACCCACAATCTGGCTATATCCTCCAATCACACATTTCGTGCCAGCTGTTCTCTTTCTGTGCATTCAAAGCACAAACTAGCTTAGCTGCAGCCTTGAAATGAAGATTGGAAACAGAAAATTTTTCAACCAAAAAAAAAGGGCCATGTATAGCTTACAAAACCAGATACCCACAACCTGGCTATATCCTCCAATCACACATTTCGAGCCAGCTACTTTGATTCTGTGCATTGTAAGCACAAACTAGCTTAGCTGCAGCCTCGAAATGGAGATTGGAAACAGAAAATTTTTGAACCAAAAAATGTGTGAAAAAAGGGCGATGTATAGCCCACAAAACCAGATAACCACAATCTGGTTATATACTCCAATCACACATTTCGAGCCAGTTGTTCTCTTTCTGTGCATTCAAAGCCCAAACTAGCTTAGCTGCAGCCTCGAAATGGAGATTGGAAACAGAAAATTTTTCAACCAAAAAATGTGTAAAAAAAGGGCCATGTATAGCCCACAAAACCAGATACCCACAATCTGGCTATATCCTCCAATCACACATTTCGAGCCAGCTGTTCTCTTTCTGTGCATTCTAAGCACGAACTAGCTTAGCTGCAGCCTCGAAATGGAGATTGGAAACAGAAAATTTTTGAACCAAAAAATGTGTGAAAAAAGGGCCATGTATAGCCCACAAAACCAGATACCCACAATCTGGCTATATCCTCCAATCGCACATTTCGAGCCAGTTGTTCTCTTTCTGTGCATTCAAAGCCAAAACTAGCTTAGCTGCAGCCTCGAAATGGAGATTGGAAACAGAAAATTTTTCAACCAAAAAAAAGGGCCATGTATAGCCCACAAAACCAGATACCCACAATCTGGCCATATCCTCCAATCACACATTTCGAGCCAGCTGTTCTCTTTCTGTGCATTCTAAGCACGAACTAGCTTAGCTGCAGCCTCGAAATGGAGATTGGAAACAGAAAATTTTTGAACCAAAAAATGTGTGAAAAAAGGGCCATGTATAGCCCACAAAACCAGATACCCACAATCTGGCTATATCCTCCAATCGCACATTTCGAGCCAGTTGTTCTCTTTCTGTGCATTCAAAGCCAAAACTAGCTTAGCTGCAGCCTCGAAATGGAGATTGGAAACAGAAAATTTTTTAACCAAAAAATGTGTGAAAAAAGGGCCATGTATAGCCCACAAAACCAGATACCCACAATCTGGCTATATCCTCCAATCACACATTTCGAGCCAGCTGTTCTCTTTCTGTGCATTCTAAGCACGAACTAGCTTAGCTGCAGCCTCGAAATGGAGATTGGAAACAGAAAATTTTTGAACCAAAAAATGTGTGAAAAAAGGGCCATGTATAGCCCACAAAACCAGATACCCACAATCTGGCTATATCCTCCAATCACACATTTCGAGCCAGCTGTTCTCTTTCTGTGCATTCTAAGCACGAACTAGCTTAGCTGCAGCCTCGAAATGGAGATTGGAAACAGAAAATTTTTTATCCAAAAAATGTGTGAAAAAAGGGCCATGTATAGCCCACAAAACCAGATACCCACAATCTGGCTATATCCTCCAATCACACATTTCGAGCCAGCTGTTCTCTTTCTGTGCATTCAAAGCACAAACTAGCTTAGCTGCAGCCTCGAAATGGAGATTGGAAACAGAAAATTTTTCAAAAAAAAAAAAAGGGCCATGTATAGCCCACAAAACCAGATACCCACAATCTGGCTATATCCTCCAATCGCACATTTCGAGCCAGTTGTTCTCTTTCTGTGCATTCTAAGCATGAACTAGCTTAGCTGCAGCCTCGAAATGGAGATTGGAAACAGAAAATTTTTTAACCAAAAAATGTGTGAAAAAAGGGCCATGTATAGCCCACAAAACCAGATACCCACAATCTGGCTATATCCTCCAATCGCACATTTCGAGCCAGTTGTTCTCTTTCTGTGCATTCAAAGCACAAACTAGCTTTGCTGCAGCCTCGAAATGGAGATTGGAAACAGAAAATTTTTCAACCAAAAAATGTGTGAAAAAAAGGCCATGTATAGCCCACAAAACCAGATACCCACAATCTGGCTATATCCTCCAATCGCACATTTCGAGCCAGTTGTTCTCTTTCTGTGCATTCAAAGCACAAACTAGCTTAGCTGCAGCCTCGAAATGGAGATTGGAAACAGAAAATTTTTCAACCAAAAAAAAAGGGCCATGTATAGCCCACAAAACCAGATACCCACAACCTGGCAATATCCTCCAATCACACATTTCGAGCCAGCTACTTTGATTCTGTGCATTCTAAGCACAAACTAGCTTAGCTGCAGCCTCGAAATGGAGATTGGAAACAGAAAATTTTTCAACCAAAAAAAAGGGCCATGTATAGCCCACAAAACCAGATACCCACAACCTGGCTATATCCTCCAATCACACATTTCGAGCCAGCTACTTTGATTCTGTGCATTCTAAGCACAAACTAGCTTAGCTGGAGCCTCGAAATGGAGATTGGAAACAGAAAATTTTTCAACCAAAAAAAAAGGGCCATGTATAGCCCACAAAACCAGATACCCACAGTCTGGCTATATCCTCAAACCACAAATTTCGAGCCAGCTGTTCTCTTTCTGTGCATTCAAAGCCCAAACTAGCTTAGCTGCAGCCTCGAAATGGAGATTGGAAACAGAAAATTTTTCAACCAAAAATGTGCGAAAAAAAGGGCCATGTATAGCCCCCAAAACCAGATACCCACAATCTGGCTATATCCTCCAATCGCACATTTCGAGCCAGTTGTTCTCTTTCTGTGCATTCAAAGCACAAACTAGCTTAGCTGCAGCCTCGAAATGGAGATTGGAAACAGAAAATTTTTCAACCAAAAAAAAGGGCCATGTATAGCCCACAAAACCAGATACCCACAATCTGGCTATATCCTCCAATCGCACATTTCGAGCCAGTTGTTCTCTTTCTGTGCATTTAAAGCACAAACTAGCTTAGCTGCAGCCTCGAAATGGAGATTGGAAACAGAAAATTTTTCAACTGAAAAATGTGTGAAAAAAAGGGCCATGTATAGCCCACAAAACCAGATACCCACAATCTGGCTATATCCTCCAATCACACATTTCGAGCCAGCTGATCTCTTTTTGTGCATTCAAAGCACAAACTAGCTTAGCTGGAGCCTCGAAATGGAGATTGGAAACAGAAAATTTTTCAACCAAAAAATGTGTGAAAAAAGGGCCATGTATAGCCCACAAAACCAGATACCCACAGTCTGGCTATATCCTCCAATCACATATTTCGAGCCAGCTGTTCTCTTTCTGTGCATTCAAAGCACAAACTGGCTTAGCTGCAGCCTCGAAATGGAGATTGGAAACAGAAAATTTTTCAACCAAAAAAAAGGGCCATGTATAGCCCACAAAACCAGATACCCACAACCTGGCTATATCCTCCAATCACACATTTCGAGCCAGCTACTTTGATTCTGTGCATTCTAAGCACAAACTAGCTTAGCTGCAGCCTCGAAATGGAGATTGGAAACAGAAAATTTTTCAACCAAAAAATGTGTGAAAAAAGGGCCATGTATAGCCCACAAAACCAGATACCCACAATCTGGCTATATCCTCCAATCACACATTTCGAGCCAGCTGATCTCTTTTTGTGCATTCAAAGCACAAACTAGCTTAGCTGCAGCCTCGAAATGGAGATAGGAAACAGAAAATTTTTCAACCAAAAAATGTGTGAAAAAAGGGCCATTTATAGCCCACAAAGCCAGATACCCACAATCTGGCTATATCCTCCAATCACACATTTCGAGGCAGCTACTTTGATTCTGTGCATTCTAAGCACAAACTAGCTTAGCTGCAGCCTCGAAATGGAGATAGGAAACAGAAAATTTTTCAACCAAAAAATGTGTGAAAAAAGGGCCATGTATAGACCACAAAGCCAGATACCCACAATCTGGCTATATCCTCCAATCACACATTTCGAGGCAGCTACTTTGATTCTGTGCATTCTAAGCACAAACTAGCTTAGCTGCAGCCTCGAAATGGAGATTGGAAACAGTAAATTTTTCAACCAAAAAATGTGTGAAAAAAGGGCCATGCATAGCCCACAAAACCAGATACCCACAATCTGGCTATATCCTCAAATCGCACATTTCGACCAGCTACTTTGATTCTGTGCATTCTAAGCACAAACTAGCTTAGCTGCAGCCTCGAAATGGAGATTGGAAACAGAAAATTTTTCAAAAAAAAAATGTGTGAAAAAAGGGCCATGTATAGCCCACAAAACCAGATACCCACAATCTCCAATCACACATTTCGAGCCAGCTGTTCTCTTTCTATGCATTCAAAGCACGAACTAGCTTAGCTGAAGCCTCGAAATGGAGATTGGAAACAGAAAATTTTTCAACCAAAAAATGTGTGAAAAAAGGGCCACAAAACCAGATACCCACAATCTCCAATCACACATTTCGAGCCAGCTGTTCTGTTTCTGTGCATTCAAAGCGTGGTCTCCCGTCAGGAAAGTTCAGAATCGATCAAATTCTTAGACTTCGGTAGATCTCGTAGAAAACTCAGGAAGTTCGCATAGATTTGCTCACTCTTTCCTCGATTTTAAGGCGGTATATGGATCATGAATACCACCACTCCGAACTACATTTTCTTTTAGTCCAACCCTAGGGGTCAACACAGTAGGGTAGAGGATGACCTTGCCTTCGGTTAAAACGGACCCCAGATAGAGTATATAAATGAAAGTGATTCAAATCCCCACCTAACATGACACAGATTTGGTGACATTCTGACCAGAACCCACTCTTACGCAACTAACTCTCGAACATTACCACTTGCATAAAACATGATGAGACTCCACAGACCTGCAAATCACATCAACAAACATCACATCTCCATTAATTACCTCGCTATAGAGGGACTCCGTAGACTCGTCACATCGTATAACATGTCGTGGCCCCTTATCGACTGGCATCATCTGGGCAATTACTCAAATCAATCAGCATGAACATTTTTTCTCCTAAAACCAGGTTAAATGCACGACGATTCAACGCTCAGTCGACAGGTGAATATCGACAGCATCAGACGCACTCGTAGCCACAATGATTCTCCGGGTATCACTAGTTATACTAGCAGCAGCACAACTCGCCGGCAGTGAGGGATTCTTTGATCGACTACAGCAGCCAGTTACGCCCCCGAAAGTCTCAGACGATCTGATCAAAGTCATTCATGGGAAAGTGAAGCGATTCGATCGGCTTACTGTGCCAATTCTCACATACAATCCAGGACATCCCCTGTACTACAACATTGTGAGTATAAAATTCCTTAAAGATAAGCGGACTCTAGCTGAGAGTTCCTTCTGTAGAACCAACCGATGTGGCAGGCCTCAGCAAACATAGTACCAGATGTTCCTGATCTACCCATCGCCGGAGTGATAACCTTCCAGCAATGGCCATCGAATAATTTCATCAAACTGAACATAAACGTCACAGGACTTCCGGTGGGAAAGCACGCTGTGCACATCCATACCTTTGGGGACGTTAGCCAAGGCTGCAAGTCGACTGGTGGACACTTTCCCAATAATTTCGTAAGCACTCACGCATTCACATCCTGACACTGACTAACTGATTTTCTCGTAGATCGGGAACGTTGACACGAACGAAGACGGAAGCATCTCGAGCGCGTTTCTTAGTTCCTATCTGACACTCTTTGGCTTCCATGGAATCATCGGACGATCGATTGTGATTCACAGCAAACCCATCGATATCAACAACTCCCTCAATGCTGAGGTGTTCTCGTCATCGCTGCAGGCTATTCCAGAGACAGTGGCTTTTCAAAATGAGGAGAACTCCGTGGGGCCAGCGATTGCGTGCGGGATAATTAGCATTGTAGGCAGTAGTATGAGCATGATGCCCGCACCAGCGCCAGCACCTCCACCGACATTGTAATTTCGTATTAAATTATATTTGCTGGCAAATTTTCTAGTAATTTGTTTGAGTTTTATTCAATTTGGCTTGTGCTCCTATAAAAGGTTAATTCTTGTGCATACCTCGCACAATAGCTGTGGAAGTTCGTTCTAAATCGAAATGGGACCGGAAGTGGTGAAGTTTTTGAAAGTATTTCCTCTCGTGATGTCAGTGTTGTGTAGAGGAGTCTGCTCTAGTCCAGTGGACTTTGCGGTGCCTGTGATGGATCTTCTAAATTATTTACGAATTCCCTTAAGAGTTCAAGTGATGGCCTGCTGGGATTTTGGTAAGAAAACAAGTGGGATCCACCAGTAGTAGCTGTGCACATAGTAACAGTAGCATTCAAATTCTCGATAAATTGTGATTAAATGCGAAGTAGATCCTTCCAACTTCCACTCGGTGGGTCGGAGCCTTTTCATTTCGCTTACATGTGGTAGCCGTAACAGACGACTAATGCGCTGTTTTTGGCTGATTCGATGTGACTAAACAAAGCTCCTCCAAAGTCAGTCAACGCAAAGAAGAGGTAAGGCTGAACACTAGAACTCAGAGAGGACTGCACTGTAGAGTTACTCTTTGTTTCACTTTTGCTAAGGACCATCTTGTTGTCAAAACTATCAGCAGAGGCAAGGAAGGCCCGCTCAGTTGTACCAAATAAGCCGATATCGTCGACGTACGCCAGTAGTTAGATAGACTTTTCAAAGATTGTGGCTCCGCTATATGCTTGTAAGTTTCGCACAATTCTTTCAAGTACGTTGTTCAAGAAGTCACATAACAACATGTCGGCTTGTTTGAGTTCCTTTTTGACGGAATAGCGAACGTCTTACATCGTTATTCTCAGAAAGACAAGTTCGTCTGGAATGTCAGACCTAGACATAGCTCTGTTATATCCATTTAAACTTCTTGAGTTTTCACCTGGATCTACCTCCATGCCAAACCATGAAATTTTCGTGGATGCATTGATGCTTGGTCGAACGCTTTTGGATTGTGTTCGCTCTAATAAGGGCTATTCTGCTTGTTGACATAGCCCCTGAGCCTCGTCCGAGAAGATGATGTTTTGGCCAAAATCCGGATCTCCCGCCACGGTTTCCAACGCCCAACTGGAACTCACGGCATTGTAAATGGTCATCCGGCTTCAATTCTTATAAGGATGTGGGCCCAAATCCAACCGCAAAATAAGCCGGGTTGACTCTCTCAGGGAAAGCACTGGCCGCTCTGGCTGCTATGTTTTCCTCATTTCGCACCAATCTCTGTCTGGTTGGTCGCTTGATGTTCAAAAGAGTGTACTCACGATCAAACACATCCACGTCATGATGACGACCGACCTCATGACGAAGTTCTCGTTTCGTATTTACAACTGAGCCGAAATTTCGATAATATTTGCTATAATTCTCACAAACTCGGCCAACGTGAAACGATGCATAATAGAATGGCAAACCTTTTGACAGCTGGATTTCATTGGTCTTACTTACTTATTCATGTCCTGTATCCCCTTATGGGTACTAGGGCCTCTACAATGCGCGATCGTGTGCGATTTCTGCAAATGTGCCTCAGCTCTTCCCAGTTGCCGTGCTTCCTTCTCAACTGCTTTGCCTCACGTTCTCCTAGGAATGCCATCCTCAGTAAGCCGGTTCCATTGCATCGGGTGGTTAGCTATAGACCCTGTCACTTTTTCGGAGAGTATGACCCATCCACTGCCACTTTTGTCGCCGTATGGTTGTGCCTATAGGTTCATGTCCCGTTCTTTCATAAAGCTGTTCGCTAAAGATATGGTTTGGCCAGGAAATTCTGCAGCTTCCTCCCGATAGTAGCGGTCACCCTCCAGGTTCCGCACCCATATAGCAGCACGGATTCAATGTCGGAACGGAACAGTCGTAAAGTCAAACTATGGATAGCATCCCAAGCGCAGATTTTGCTTTGCCAATTCGGCTGACTTTACCCAGCCCGGTTCCGCCATCGGTTGAGACAACTCCCTTCCCTTTCAACCGTTTGTCCAGCAATGCAGATCATTTTTGTGTTTTCCGAGTTAATTCTCAGCCCAACGACGACGTCTGCTTCCCTCTCCACATTTGCTGTCATTTGGTGAAGTAATCGACCTTCTGTGAGACAGTAGGCATACATCGTCGGCGAGGTGTTTGAGTTCAGATGTAAGAGTCCATCGAATTTCTCCATTTCCTGTAGATACGGCCGCACTTAGCACAGCGCTAATCACCAATAAAAATAGTACTGGTGAAAGTATGCAGCCTTCCCGAACCCCACTTTAGACTTCGAATTTTTCAGACAGCCTTCCGCTGTGCAAAACGTGTTGCCTGACAGAAGTCATAGTTATAGGTCTGTTCGTGTACTTTCTGCACCAAAATTCGTAGATTTTAAAATTTCAAGGAGTCGCGCTAAAATTCTCTTAGAGAGAGCTAAACTTACAAAAGAGTAAAAAAAACGCGAAAGCTACGATGGGGATAGCGTGGGGAAATTCCTTACTCTCTCGTGAGCGCTCTCTTTTACGAAATCCTACGAAACTTCTGCGTACTCGAACAGGATTTCGTGTATTTTCATAGATTTTCGTGAAAATTCGTTGCTTTGGGGGAGTACGCGATCGTTGTCTGGACACGCATATGTCTTCCTTCACTGATTAGGTACCGAAATCTCGAGCACGAGCTACAAGGGTCTACGTTGTTCACAAACAGACTGTAATGCGATTCCCCCAATCATTTGTTTTTTTTAAAACCAAAATAGCATCACTTTTCTAAATTGATCGATTCGCACATGTTCTCGGCTTGCAATCCAAATAAACATTTCAATAAATTCCATCTCCCGCCATTCATTGCGTGGGAGTAGGTATTTTTTTGTATTTTGCTACCTCAATCTAAAAATAAAATTCAATTGCATTCGTGCAATTCGAATTGCACATACCCGCACACAATAGATGTTCGCTTGGAGTTCTATCGTCGGTTTAGCCACTTCCATGGCCGGAACGGAAGTCGTAATTACCAACTATCGATAGCAGATGCCAAGATTGTGAATTTTCCCAACGTACTTGAAGAGCATCAATATTTAATTATTGTCGACTTGAACTGCAGCGAAACCCAAGGGCTACTGTCTGAGGTGGGTGTTCCATATATTTAATTACCAATCGAGTGTCACGCATGTCTGACATTGGTAGGTTGGAGTGAGGCTAACCCATCGCTTCAGATGGATTGCATTGGATGATGGTGGCCAAGTGGAGGGAGAAGCTAATGCGAATTTGGTGAATACTTTCAAGAGTCTGGAGGTCTTACCTAATAGCGAAGTGTTTTCTTTGGCAAAGGTCAGGGATCATGAGGGCATACTTATAAAGCAGGGTAAGACTCACACTGTTCCTAGTAGAGTCTTGTATTTAGCTGGTCGCATCAGTTTACAGAACGTCAATGGAATATGATCTCACACTAGAGCTCTTCGGATTCTGGAACAACAGCACCATTACCGATTACAGAAGCAGTCGTATAACTGCAAGACGACGTAGAGACCTCAGAGGTCTGAGACTCCGGGCAAGCCTTGTGCTAACAAACAATGATTCTGTTAACCACTTGTCGGATGGAAGGTAAGACATGTCTAGCTATTCGAATGCCAATCTAACTCAATTCCAGAGACAAGCACATCGATACGATCAGCAAAGTGAACTATGTTTTGACCAACCAATTGGGAGACTTCGTTGGAGGACGCATTGAGTATAAATTTGTCGATTCCTGGGGTTACATGGACAACAACTCACAGTGGAGTGGAATGATTGGGGACTTGGTCCACAACCAATCGGATATCGGCGCCTCGGCGTTGTTTTTCACCTCAGATCGGATAATGTTCATCGACTACATTGCAATGCCAACTCCTACGAGGTCCAAGTTTGTATTCCGATCACCGAAGTTGTCCTATACAGAGAACGTATTCTTACTTCCCTTCGATGGGGTATGGTATTCTCCATAAGCTTTACGAACTCTAGATGATACTCTGTCTCCTCTAGCTGGTTTGGATTTCCGTCATTAGCCTGATTCTCCTGACGTCTACAGCTCTGTTGTTCTCAACTTGGTCTGAATTTAAGATCAAAGCTGATGAGGTAAGTAGTTCATACCTGAGGAGGTACTCCTAATTTCTGTGTACATTGTTCGTCTTAGGGTTTGTCAGATCCAGGAGTGCTGCATCCTTCAGCCTTAGATGTTTTTATATTGGTGTTTGGGGCTACATGTCAACAAGGATCGGCTGTTTCACCGCGTAGCTTGACATCGAGAATAATCATGCTTCTTGTGTTCCTGGTGTTGATGTTTCTCTATACAAGGTATGGTGGTTTGATAGTTGTTTGAGGAAAAACTTTAGCTAACTCATTTCAGCTATTCAGCAAACATTGTTGCTTTGCTTCAATCGCCATCGAATAAGATCCAAAGCTTGAATGATTTGCTAAATTCACGCCTTAAACTGGGAGCTGACGATACGGTCTTCAATCGATACTATTTTACGGTGAGTCTTAGTGCGTTTTGCGGAAGATGTAAGCATGTTCAGGTTCAGTTTTAGTTCAGTCTTTTACGAATATCTTGTTCACATGCAAGTCAGATCGATGACTGTTTTCCAGTACTAGACTCTGCATGGATTGTGTTAAAGCAGACCCGTCACCTGTTTACTTTATCATAAGCAGAAGCCAATGATAATAGGGCTCCTTAAACATATGTATTTCGGATTCGCATCAAAGCGAATATTTACATTTGGCCGCGATTGCGTTCTATCTTAGCTAGGACACTCTTTCTAGTTCTAGGCTGATCCAAATCTTTCCACGGAAGAGACCTTTGTTTTAAATGATCGGGTCATACCTAATCAATCTAGTCAATCTAATCAATCTAATTAACGTGTTTCAGGTAAGTATATGTATTTTTTTAGGGAGGAAGCCAACCATGTGGTGGAAGGTAAAGGAGTAAACTGAGGGAAATGTAGGCCGATGACCTAACCAGTTTCAGACAAACTACTCAAATCCAAGAATGCCAGAAATCCTGTACTGTCTTGAGGTGCTGTTCAAGTATACTTACATACTTGCGACGTAAGAGACATGTTCCTTAGCAAAGACTTTCGCATTGTAGACAGCGTTACATTTGTTCAGATGAATGTTTTGTGCGGGGTAAGCACAATCCAGGCCCGACTCCTTCATTTATTTTTGAGCCATCTGTGTACCATGCATGAGAATCGTTGCACTGTTCCCGGTCATGGCGGTCTAAGAATGGAACCTTGAAGTTATGACTGAAGCAATAAACCTTTCTTAATCCATAGGTCGGGTACTCTCCCAAAACAAAACATTTTCATGAAATCAAATTCGAGTACGCAAAAGTTTTGTAGAGAGAGGTAAAGTCCTTAACTACCTCAAAGTTACTGTTGCCAACAGTGACGTTTTGTCCTAGACGGTGGACCGATGCTTCTTTGTTTCTTGACAACAGGCACTTGGTTTTGTCCTCATTTACTTCAAGGCCAACTCATTTCGCCGGTTCTTCAATTGCCGTGAAAGCAGCTGGACAGATTTATTGAAGATAGTGCCTTCCGTGTTAACACCTGCCCTGCGAACTATCTGTTCCAGCACTAGATTCAAGAAGTCACACGACAGCACATCTCCTAGCCGAAATCCGGTGCAAGTTTGGAATAGCTCAGAGGAGCTGTTCCCAAATTGCACATCTCATGAACGGAGAGAGACTAAATGTCTTCGTACGTTCTTCTTGCCCATTATTCCTTAATTAGGATTTGCAGCTCAATGGAACGCTCCGCTTGCGATCTGGTCCTCATGCTTGGAGACTAAATATCTTCAAACGTTCTTCCTGTCCATTATTCTTTAACTAGGATTTGCAGGTTCTAAGTTCAATGGAACCCTCCGCTTGCGATCTGGTTGAATGGGGCGATGACTGAAATAAGTAGTTCCTTGTGATTCATCTGGCTTTGCTCATATATAGTCATCACATGCTTTCAATCAAAAGCAAAGGAGTTTTCAGTGAATTGGATAAAATAAGCTGTTTGCCGAAGCAAAGTGCTAAATTATAAATGTTTTCATTTTAACGAAGACTGCTTTTCAAGCCCAATTGGTAAACCATATCAATAATTTTGTTTAGCACTCCAAAGAGCCAATTCGACAGAAAATTTATCAGCAAAAAATCCTAAACAAAGACGGTTCTGAGAACTTCATGAGTCTAGGAAAAGGTGTTGAGCTTTTGCGTGAGGGACTATTTGCATTTCACATGGAAATCGGAGTCGGATACAAGGTTGTTAGCGAAACCTTTCTTGAGGATGAGAAATGTGGCCTACAAGAAATTCAGTACTTACAAGTGATCGATCCGTGGTATGCCATTCAAAAGAATTCTTCTTACAAGGAACTGCTGAAAATTGGGTAAGAACGAGTGCCTGTCCCTAAGTCGATGTTAGGGAATCCAAAATAACGTCTATACTCCACAGAATGATGCGAATCCGTGAACATGGTCTGCAAGAGCGCGAAAACTCGAAGCTTTACACCAAGAAACCAAAATGCTCAGGAGGGAGTAGCAAATTCATCACGGCTAGTCTGGTAGACACACGCCCAGCTATTCTAACCCTTCTCTGGGGCTACCTCTTTGCAGTCATCGCAATCGTTGCAGAAGTCCTATACCATCGTCAACTGATTCGATTCAACTACAAGACCACAAGCCAGAGCAATAAAACATAAAAGCCCTACGAATTTTATTTAAATGTTCATTTTATTTTTAGTTGCGAAATTGATTTGATACATAATTTGTAATAATAATAGAATAATAGTTGGCTCATAATAATTTCAGTTTTCTTTCTAGAATAATTGTTGTTTTCTTTTTATTTATATTTAATTTGTTATAATTGTTTGCAGTAGAAATAAATGAAATCATTGATTGAATTAAATAGACTTTTACCCCTACAAACACGGTCTACATCGGAAAACGTTTTTAACAATATAAATATGCGATATAATTATAAACTTTTAAGAATGTTTTACATAAAAAGCTAAAAGGCAATCTGCATGACAACAAATAAGTTAGAATGTTTTTTGGTTGTTTTTTTATATTTTAAATATCAAACGTAACTAAGAAGAAAAATAAATTCGAATTGAAAAATTCATTATTTTGTGTTTGTGTCTGAAGCTGCACATGCTTTGTTTATGTTGACGCTGCTTATAATGTAGGTTTTTTGTTTTTTTGTTTTGTTTTAAGAATTAATGCTGAAATAACTTTAAAATGTAAATTATGCTAAGCAATTTTCGTTAATATATATTTTAAATAGTTTAGTTATAACATTTAAATATATATATACGTATGACTAACCTTTTTTTGTTTTGTTTTGTTTGCTTTTATCAAAATATTTTACAGTATTTTCATTCCAACTAATATCTATCTACATCTCACGTTTTGTTTAAGATTTGTTTTTATTAATAAAATTTATTTATTTCATGTTATTTAAGGTGTGTTTATATTTTTGGTAATTTTTCTGCAGCTCGTCAGTGATTTGTAAATAAACTTAAAAGTTATCAAAACTAACAAAGAAAATGAAATAAAGTTGAGACGAAAACTAAACTACGGATCTTTCGGAAGCACAGGTTTCTAGAATAAGGTTCGTCAAGTCTAAGCAGCTGCTATTGGTTAAGGTATCCCGCCGAGTCATAGATAGTGAAAGTAAAATAATTTTTATGTTCAAAGAAAGCTTGTTTTCTTAATAACTCCTGGCAGGCAATGGTCATGGAGAACTTGTAATCATTCTGTAAATAGAGGAAGACTTTGACATCTTCTCTGACCACGGAACCGATAGTTTTAACAATAAGTGATAGGCTAATGAAAGCAGAAGGAGTACCGAGGCTAACAAATAATAGGACTAACTGGGATGGTTTCAGGCACTGAAAACACCTCTTGAGTTAGAGATAGAACTCGAAAATTTTATTTCGACTGTTCAGAACGCCGCCGCATGGAAAAACACCCGAAGAAAGAAAGTAGCCAAAGAAGAGCGAACAAATTATCCGCCGGAAATAAAAGAACTTATTCGCAAAAAGAGCACGTAAAAGCACGTAGGGTATGTAGCAGATAGAATCTGTCACAACTACTGAAGTCCTGGAAGCAGCAAGTGCAATGAAGAGCAATAAGGCCCCAGGAATGGATGGGATTCCGAATCTCGTCATTAAGGAAGCAATCAAAATGCAGCCAGAGGTATTTTCAAACCTCTATACGAGATGCCTAACAGAAGGAAAATTTCCACTGAAGTGGAAACGACAACGGCTGGTACTTATACCAAAAGGCGATAAGCCTCCAGAAGAACCATCAGCATACAGACCGCTCTGTGTGTTAGACATAGCAGGAAAGGAATCGTCCGCGACAGACTTGACCAGTACACCGAAGGAGACCACGGGCTTTCCAACCGACAAAAACGGCTTCAGGAAAAAACGGAGCACCACCAAGCAGTTTGCGAAATTGCTCGCTAAGCCATATCTGGAACCAGATGGAAAGGAGGAAAAAAGCAGAACTGTGCTGTAGTAACACTTGACGTTAAAAATGCGTTTAACTCGGCTAGCTGGAACTGCATTATGAGAGCGCTTAGGGATATTCGAGTACTGGACTACCTGCTACGAATAATCAAAAGCTATTTTGAAGACAGAACCCTGTACTGTGATACAAGTGAAGGAGGGGTCCCACAGGGATCAGTTCTAGGTCCTACCCTGTGCAACATTATGTATGACCAAGTGCTACGTATCCGGAGACCAAGAGACCATTGAATCAAAACCATTCATAAAGTACCTGAGAGTACTGTTTAATCATAGATTCAAGTTTCAGAAAGAATCACTTTGACAAGGTTTGGCACGATGGCCTGAAATATGAACTCAGTAGGATCTTTCCGAAAAATGTATACAGCTTTAGAATCCTACCTCAAAAATAGGATAATTGGAGTTAATCACGGAACAGACTACTCAGAGTTTAAGAATACTGCCGCCGGGGTTCCGCAAGGGAGTGTCTTTGGTCCAACTCTGTTCTTGTTATATACTCGTGACATTCCGCAAACTGAGGGTAAAATAGTAGCTATTCTATTCTGGCTATTCTGGCTACGGAAAGCACAGTCGAGTCCGCTACTGAAAAACTGCAATGCGCTTTAAATAAAATTTGCGATTGGACAAAACTTTGGCGTACTACTCAGTAAAAATCTGCCACTACTATGAGTACAAGGGTATCATAGTGTCTTCATGCAGATTCACACCAACCCACGAACAAAAAAAATTCTGTAAAAGATTTTCTACATTAAATTGCCGTCCCGGGTACTTTTATCAGAATTATCCAGTTCTAGTCAGGTTGAACTAAGTTGAGAATATATTTCATGGACTACTTACATCGACATTCGAGAAAGAGATTCCTAAAGTTCCTTCAGTTCTTTATGGTGGTAGGTTGGTATAGGATAACATAAATATTTCCGAAACAATCACAAGGAATCATTGAACATACTGGCTGCCACGTCAGACCATACCTAATACCTACCCCGGGGCCATGTCGTGCGACATTTAATAAATAAAAGAATGCCTTAGCCTCCTGGGACGCAAATCACTTCAAAGCCTTGGCAATCAATATGTTAAGACTGCCTATACACATAATTATCATTCAAATAGTAGAACAGTGTGAGCGGAATAAAAGGAGGATTGTTACAAAGAGCAAGACGCAGGGCATACATACGTGCTACAGAGGTGGAAATATAAAGTTTCCAACATGTAATCGAAGGCTATGTGCGAAGGCCTCCTGGACAAATCAAGTTCCGACAATAAAACACGGGGGAGGATTAGTAATGGTGTGGGGTAAGCAAACTAAATTGTTCATCAACTCAAATTTCTAACAAGGCCTCTTTGAAGGTTCATTCTCTCGTCAAGGAGTGGGTCAATTGTGTCAGGTAAGCGGTCGGATGAATGCCCAAATGTATCAGGAAATACTCGATAATCATATGCTTCCACATTTGCTGTCGAATATGCTTGAAGACATCTTATTCCAACACGACAATGACCCAAGAAAACACACCAGCGGGTGGTCAGAAGCTTCCTGGAAGAGGAGAATGTTCGTGTATTGGAGTAGCCAGCGCAATCTCCCGACCTCAATCCCATTGAAAATTTATGGGATCTTGTCCCATAAGCGTCCCTTGGGGAGATAAGGAAGCGAAAGTCATCGAATTGCACTGAGCTGATGGCAAGAATACAGTCAAAATGGGACCAAATATTTCCGGACTTATTGGGCACGCTAATTGACGCAAAGCTACTGTATGTGCAGAATAAGGACTATCCTATCTGGAATGAACTCGACACAAACAAGAAGAAGAGAACCTTAACATTGAATGCTTCATTGGTAGCATTTAACTAAAAACCGGTTAACTGAAATAAGTAGGAATATTTTTTTGATCTCTGAGCCTTGTCTCTGCCGACAGAAATGGTTTGCTTTCTTCCCGTTTAAGCATTATTCATTATATCTCACTCGGATAAGGAGTTGACACTCCCAACTACACAGTATTCCCTCAAATATGAATACTTCTCCAAATGGCAACAGTATCCATCGGCTCAGATTTATCCCTAACTGAAGCGCGAGTTTATAAGTGCAAATCTAGTTTAATACGAATACATTACGATCTCTAAGTATTCTACATCTACTTATCAAGTAATTTTATTTGTACGTTTGCTTATTCTGTCCCTGATAGATAAATTGCTAATAGCATCATGAGAAGATAGCACAAAGCTCATTGATTCTACTACATCAACTCAAAATATAAATTTTCTATTCAATTGACTGTTATACTGGGATGCCAGCACGCAACTTGATACAATCGACAGCTGGGAACACATATTTTGATTCAATCGACTATTCTCGATTGCATACAATATTGAAACAAAATAAACCTCTCGACAGAAAATAGCTACCGTCTACGTGAATTTCCAAAAAACCGACTGAGATTTGGACCTTTTTATGAGTCGGTACATCACGACTTAGCAAGAGGGATACCTAAAACTTCCCAAGGAAAAATAATCAGCAGCTTCCTCTATACAATGTATTTTATATTTCGATTAAAATAGATGTCTCCTTCTAATATTGGTATTAGCCCTTTCTTCCTCTTCACTTTCTAAACCAAAATATATCATTTTTCATTTCAACCTGCAAAATGATTACGAATTTGAGTAAAAAAAACTCATATTATAGTTCCCGATGAGATTTTTAAGTACAAATCACAATCAAACTCATTTCAAATTATGTACATGCTCCCCAAACATATTTGTTTCGAGTTCAACGACGATCGCCAATCCTCGATTGTATCAACTTATGTGCATGCACTCCAGGCTACCGACCTTCAGACAAAAAACTTTTATGGGATCAAACCACTATCACTATAAACTAGGGCACCTAGAGATGTAAACTAAGCAAAGAGGGACTGGCCGAGCCTTTAACAAGAGAATGTAACCGAACAAACAAAGAGAAGACGTAGCCCCGGGACCGAAACCAAGCCACTACCGAAGAACAGAACTAGATATGTTGATGCATCATGCGTTCACGACAAAACCGACGAGGTATGTTAACTAAAGAAAAAAAAAATGAAATAATAAACAAAATAAAAACAAAAAGGTGAATTCGTTTACAATAATCTTTTCGAAATTTTTATTTTGATGAATTAAAATTAATAATTAATTGTCTGCATTAAAACTAAGGTAGAAAAAAAAATGTATTTTCAAAGTAAATTACACATAAGACGTAATGATAAAAAAAAATAAAACAAATTAAACGTTATAACTTATAAATTGAATATTACAAATTTATTTATGACAAATAAAAAATATTAGTTCTTATAAGTTTTAAGTCTGCAATTAACTATATATGATTTGTTGTGGTTCATGTCGTTTTTCTCTTCTTTCTTTTACATACAAAATAAAACCATTACAGACAAATTGAGACAAAAGTTTATGTGAATGAGTAATAAAACAAAAAAAAAATAAAATAAAAATTAATGTTTTAAGGTAAAAACAGAGCAGAATATCAACTAAAAGTAGCTATGTTTCGATATACATACATAGATTGGAAGGATATACCACAAAGCTTTCGGACTAAATCTGTGAAATAAGATAAAATTTCGTACAATACTTAGATACTAATAAATCGGTATGGATACCATGGATAAAGACTACAATTTTCGTTAGATGCTGTTCAAAATTAGGGTAAATGTACAAAACTTGTTTCGTTTAACGTTTCGGTTGGATGTTGTTGATTATTTTCTTTTGGATTTATTTTAGACAGGCACACACACTGGGATTCTTTCTCTTTTACACGTTTTACAGTTTTTTTTTTTTTTTTTTGTTTCATCTATGCCACAAATTATTAGTTTATGTAGTTTAGTTTTTCATTTTATGATTAACAGCGACGATATTAAAATGACGCCAATGTAATATAAAAGAAAACATTGTACATAGTTATGGTTTTGTTTTGTTATTTTGTTTCGCTCGATCATTTTTACACACTTTACATGAACATATATTATATATATATAAAACTACGAACATATACTACAAAAAGAATAAGAAACAGAAGGGGAGTTTTATAAATAATAATTTAAAATAACTAGAAAAATGAATAAAACGTCAATCAATCTCTTAGGTCTCTTCTTTCTCTCTGTCTATAGGTCCTGAAAATTTTGTTTGAAGATTGGTTTATTATTTGTTTTTTTTGTTTTGTTTTTGTTTTGTTGTAGTATTGAATGGTAAATGATGAAGATAATCATTCTGGAATTGTTCCATTCTTGAATTTCATCTTCATCCCGCTGAGACGTCGAAAGCGTTTTGCAAAGTGTCTTCCTTTCGCCCACAATCACTTGGCATTCGATCATGATGAAGTTTTCGTACCTCGAGTTTTTTCAATGTAGACGTTGAGTAGTCTGAAAAATAAAATCAAAAATGATTGCATCAGTGCAGTTGGGATTCTAAATAGCGGTTCCAGTGTGCAGTTCTTAGTTGTGTGCACCTCAATGGACATTTTTACTATTTGGTTGGATGATTGGAAAACATTGAACCGAGAAGACAGGGATCATTCTATCATTATGGAACTGTGTTATAAGAGGTGAGGCATTTGAATTATTGTATTTTTCATTTTTCGTCTGTCGAAGGAAGCCTTCTTTTACACTTTGTAAGCAAAAGAGCCCCAGCTTCCGATTGCCAGGAAACAAACCGCAGTACCAGGAATAATAAAACTCGAAGCCATGTTTTTAGCACAAGGAGGCTATAGCATTAAATTGGTCAGGATAGATTTACGAATCTTAGGCAGTCCAGAATGTCTACGTGCATATCTTAGATATCTTTGTCCGAGACATATTTCGTTTGTCTTATCAGAAGAAAACATAAATCAGGCCAAACAACATTTTTTTATGGAAAGTTGGGCATTCCAGGAGTGATTGGAACTCACATTCAAATAATTAGGCCCCGATTGACGGAACACTTATTCCCAAATAGTCAGCTAAAACATAGCATCATCGTAAGTTATTTCAAATACATATCATTAAAAATCAAAATGCATGGTTTTCTTTAGATTAGCGATCACAATATGAAAATACTGGCTGTGAACGGAAGGTATGGAGGTGCGTCGCATGATTCACATGTACGGAGGCGTAAGTGCTGAGAAGGACTATCTTCAAAGAAGTTTTTCAAACGGAGGCAGATCTTTCTATAGAAATAAAAAATGTCAATTTCCGATTTTCTAATACATTTACTATAGAAACGGAATACAAAATAAGGCCGAAAGTTTGTGCTTCATCTAGAAGCTTAGCTACAGATCAAACTAAATTTCTGTAGCCAAATCGAATGAAATTAACAACTATTGTTCCTGATCGCTGTAGATGCACAATTTTATGGACTTAGACAATTACATATTTGTATGCATGAGGAAACCTTTAGAAGGTGAAACAAGGCGAACACAAGTTCAGCTAGTTATGAATACTTCATTGAATACTTCGCTAAATGATACAGCAACCAAATCAGAGCTCAAATCAAACGATAACTGATTTATTATTGTTATGAGTTGTGCAACTAAGTCGATCAAAACTCATGTAGAGCATCACGCAAGGTAGTCATAAAACAAATTGAGAAACTTTCGGAAACTTTTGAGGAGTATAGGAGTATATAGCGATTCATGGTTCGTCTACGTGTATTCTACTTCTGTTTACTTCACATATCAAACTCGCGAAGTCACGATGTAAGAGACAGAATTCCGATAGGGAGAAACTACCTAGCATAAGTAGCATCAGTATTCTTGGGTCGATGGAAAGACCAATGATTAATATGTACAACTCCCTCGTGGTATACATCACTGGACATGACTAAAAAGATTTTGAAGCATGTTGTGTGTACCATGTTAGTGATTGCAGACCAAGCGGATTTAAAAGACAAAAATGGCGATCTTGGACGTAGAAGATCCCGTGAATAGAATCTTAAAATATAGAAGGTACACCCACTTCGCGAAGTGGAAGTAGATCATGAAGGTAGTGACAGACAGACTATGTACCACAAGGTTCGACTTTTTAAAACATGGAAGCTTCTGGGAATTCCTTTAAAAGTACGACATAGCAGAAGACCAATTCTGTCGTCGCTGTGAAGGAAAAGTGCAAAACGTGATATGCAGTACTATAATCTCGAGGAGACCGATATCGTTTATGATATCAACGAGGCCAGCATGGGAGATCGCCAACATAATGCAAAAACTACGACGAGAAAATCAAACACCGTATGTCTAAAAGGAAGGAAACCCTGGATCATAAGAAGGAGATAACGCAGAACCATGGAGTCTGAGATGATTCGTAGCACGGACTAGCGAGTAACGTGCTCTATAAAGAAAATGTTTGCACAACTAAGCAAAGTGTACACATAAATGAAAAAAAGAGAAAAGTCGAGGAACTAATTAGAAAACCAGTAAGAAGTGGTCTCTCTCATCTCATCCTGAGAGACCGCACTCCAACACCTGTGGAACAAGAATTCAAATTTCGAAAACCATTAAACTTACCTTATTTTGCTAGGATTCAGCAGCGAAAACTTCGGTTTAACCTTGTCTTCGCCCATAACAATGTACAATTTAACAATGCAAAACACGGCTGCCTTACGCACCATCGACTGGGAATCATCAGTCAACTATAAAAAAAAAAAACATTCACTTAAAATTTACACGCAAATCTTAGTGATTGCCACCTCCGAACTTACCCTTGCTAAATTTGGCATGACACTGTCTAAGTGAATGTCGGTCAGTTCATTGCCTTGTTTCTCGGTCAATTCCGTAAGTAACTTAACCGCACACAGATTCAATGGATAATTTCCAGTTGCGATGACTGGATTCAAGATATTAATTGAAATGTTTAGAGGTAAAACTGGTGCTATTCGAGGTATGATTATGTCAATTTCACGCGATGCCTAAGAAACAAAAGAAAAAAGATATAATTCTGATGGTTTATGGAAGTATGAACCTCACCTCTTTGCTATTTTGATAGCAATTGATGATCTTCAATAGGATCAATTCAAGGAAGTTACTCCAGAATGGTTTCATTTCAACGCTGCGCACAATCTTGCCCAATACTTGAAGCGCTGAAGTCATCACTTCTGGGGCGGGTGACTCCAGCAGGCTCAACAGCATTTTCATTATGGCTCTGCAAATAGCAATTACCGTGCTTTAGACACGAAAGTATGTACACATTTGAAACTTACTTGAAATTCTTGTTCGGCAAATCACAGTTACCGCTCTTTATACACACAGATAGGTCGGACAAAGTCTGGTGTATTACTTCGGGATGTGTTTCTAAGTTTAAAACTATGGCAGCCTTAATTATATCACTTTCTTTGGAACCATCTACAGGAGGACAGACATCAACTACTATTCTTCAAAAAAAAGGGGATAAAAGTCAGACTTACTTTCTAAAATAATTTCACCATTCTCTCCCAATTGGAAGTTTTGATGATGCCTCTGCACTGAAGAGACTTTGTGATTCTGCATATCCATTCCATCCAGGCGCACTGTACTCTCTGGTGTATTCGATTCAGTTGTGGTTGCCGATTGTGTCTTCGACCCATTGCATGAGTCTTCTTTGTCCAATAGTCTGTGAATTAGAAAACCCCCCTTACAATCAAAAGTCCCCTTCATATAACCAACCACCTTATCTTACATTAAATGGCCATTAAGTCCATTCGATGAAATCACATTATATTGCTCGCTGTGTATTGCATTGCCATGATCACCCATTTGGCTGATACCCGAATCCTTGCTATTCGTGTCGCGATCGAGTTTCGATTCGAAACTATAATTTTGTATTTCGGCTGTGGTTTTACGCAGACTTTTGTAAACCTCTTCGCTATTAAGCGGATCGGCATTTTCAACAGACGACTGCCTAGATCGGGGACCTATAAAACAGAAAACTCATCTTTTAAATATTCACTTCCACCAGAACCACACCAAATCTCCAAAATCTCATTACAAGTTGCTTTTTTTTTTTTTTGTTTAGAAAAACCAAAGTATAATTTACAAAAAGAAAAAAGAGAAAACAAAAACAAAAAACTTTTACTTACTAGAATTATTTTGTAAACTAAATGGACCTTGCGATGGACTAAGCAAAGGTTTTGGACTCGAACATGATAATGGCGATGATGGACTATTTGTTCCTATGGGGAAAGAATTTTACAAGCAAAAGAAATACCAACCAAATTAACAACTTTATTCCACAACTTGTACACCAAAAGAACCGAAATTAAAATAAGTACATAATTAGCCTTAAAAAAAAGAACCAAAATGTTTTAGAATAACCAACTTGTGCGCTTAGTGTGTCTATTAAATTGTACATGAATATGCCAGAGAGTGAGGTAATCTACCTTGTGTGTCGAGTAACTTTAAATTACATTATTTACAAGATTCGTTTCTTAAGTTTTTTTTTTTTTCTAAAAAAAAGAAAACAAATTCAACCAAAAGCAAGCAAACTAATGACGATGAGAGAGAGTTATAAAAGAGAGCAAAGAAAAGGATATTTTTATATAATAATTCGAAAAATATGTACCAATGCTTCGAAGAAGAACAATCCTCTTAAAGGCTTTTTCTTTTGGTTTGTATATTCGAAAAGAAATAGAAAAAAAAAACAAAGAAAACCAACAGAAACGAAAACGGAAAAACGATTATTTGCAAATTTATCTGAATGCGATTTTATTCACAGCCTGTGTTTTATTGATTTTTGTGTATTGTGGGTGTAGTAGTTGGTTTAATTACACAAAATGGTAATGAAATGAAAGAAAGAGAGAGGAGAAAAAAATATATATATATAATTAAGAAGATAGTTGTTTGTAGCTGATTTTAAAACATGGAAAGCCTATCTGACTGTTATCTACACGTGAGCAATCTGCTGTTGAACTGTTTGGATTCCATTTGAGGGATCTGTACCTATTGGCGCGTGCCAAAGGGGCTATGAGTACCCTTGACTGATAATCAGGGCACGAATGGTAGGAGGTACCCAATGTTCTAATGATGAGGGAATACAGAGCCTTGAAGATCGTTCCAAATAGGGAAAGACACGAGACATTTCTACAATGTTTAAGTGAAAGTATAGAATTCACAATGCCTCTATCCGCTATAAGCTTTAACACACGTTTCTGTACCCTATCCAGGGGCTGAAGCACGGTCTTGGGTGCACTAGACCAGATGTGGGCGGTTTATTCCAGCTTTGGGCGGATGAATACCTTATAAATTGAGACCAGATCAGAAGGGGTAAAATACTTCTTGGACCGTTTAAGGAATCCTAGATATTTTGCATCATTTTTGGCGACCTCGAATGTGTGATCATTCGACTGAAGGTGGCAAGTCTTTCGGATTCAGCGATGCAAGTACCATTCATGGACAAAATGGTTGAGCGACATGGTTTCGCTTGAGAGACAGAAGACAGCATTAAGTTCCACTCTACTGGTTGAACCCCACTTAAGTATGTTGTCCAGGTAGGAATTTAATGTGCGTAACATACGCTGGTGTTCCTCTTCTACAGCCGAAGAGCAGGGTCGTGAGTTCGGGAACGAATATGAAAAACTAAGGATACTGTCATAAGCGAAGGAATGAATTGGATTAGAAGTTGCAGACAAGAGGTCATTCAAAAAAATGAGAAAGAGACTCGGAGACAAAACAGAGCCTTGGGGAACACCAGCATTTATAAGAGACTCTCATCAATCCCATATGCACGCATTTTCGACAAAAGGGCCTGATGCCAAGCTCTGTTAAATACCTTAGAAATATCGAGCGCTATCATCTTTGTTTCGCCAAAGTGATGGAGAGACGGGTTCCACTTCTCGGTGGAAACCATACCTTGCTGCCGGACATTGAGGAGTTTTCGTGAATCAAGATATCTCATAAGCCGACGATTTATCAACCGTTTCCATGTTCTTGGAAAGAAAATTGGCCTTTTTTAGGGACCGGGTGGACAAGGGCTGTTTTTCATTTTCTCGGAAAGAGCCCCGAAAGGTTTTGCCAGGGACGAAGAACACCTCTTCACAACTATGGGGGAGATGCCATCTCGACCAGCGGATTAGTGTATGTTTAGACCATTAAGTACTCCTGTGACTGCACGAGTGCGAAAGTGAACTTGTCCCATTCAGGTTTCGACGCTCTCAAGTACAGGCGGAGACAAGACACTATGTGGCAGCGTGGAGTTCGTTTAATGGTGAAGTCTTTAAAGAGACCCGCATACGAAAGATGTCGACGTTCTTTGTTTAGCTCCACTGTTGTCTTGGCTTTATATGCCAGAGAGTATGAATTGAAAACCTCAACTAAGGATACAAGTTACAACATTTCCAGTCAAATGCCCAAACAAAACCACAGAGCAGTAGTCTGCAATGCAATACCGTGAGCACTACGTGGACTTGTTAGAGGATCTGATGATAGAGACTGATATTTTTGTAGCACTGAACAAGCAAGCGAATGATCCAGGCAGATATTGATACTTCACTGGCGTTGAAGTGAGCTGGACCTTGACGAATTTATCCCTAACCCTTTCGAGATGTGGTATGGCGCTCTACAACCATTGGTCAGTGGAATTCATTTAAAAATCCAATCTGAGCCGACACAGCCAGATGATTGTATGAAGAGCTCCTGAACAATGATTTAGAAACTGTACCTCCAATCTACTTGGAAGCTGATACGTTGTACCAATCGTGCATACTTTTGTTTTGCTTTTCTGATAGAAAATAGAGAGATTCATACATAAGTTCAGAGGGCGGTGCGATTATCTTCCTTACAGCGTCCCCGTTCAGTTTCAGGTACAATCATTTCCCTGAGAAACAACTGCTAATCTGGAGTGGGGTTCAAGGTAAAATAAGACTTTAAAGTACCTCTGGATTTACAAATTCTCTAAATAAGATGATAGCTCGACAGGATTCAAAGAATTCTCCACGATTCCCCAATAGAACGGGAATCGTGAGGACCTATTTATTTACTCAGCAAACAAAAGATTGCCCACAACTTGAAAAAAAAAAAATCTCACATTTTGCAAAAGAAAAAAAGACACTACCTAATTTGTAAATGTGTACGTAAAAGAAGGATCATACTAAATATATGTACAAGTACTACTTACCGGATGTGCTGCGCTTCAAATGAGTTTGAATGATAGTACGGGCTGATTCCTGACAATTTTTTGGTAAGTTTGACAAAATCTTCGTCATCTAAAAAATCAAAGAAAACATATTCTCGATAGTAAACAGTTTACATGATCCAAACCAGCCTATTCTCTAAGTCATTTCAGTCGAGATGTTATGTCGATGTGACTCGATTTGGATAAATTAACTTACATTTGGTGTATTGCAATTGTACAATGCAATTAGACACAACCTCGCCTGACCTCTCAGTTCAACGCTCTTCTGGTCGCCAGCCAATTGCACTGTTTTCAAAATGGCCTTCTCAACTGGACCCTGACTTGGAAAATCACCAGCTGTGCAATATGAAGTCGCCAAATTGGTTAAGAATTTCAAAATGGCAATTTTCGTCTTCGTCGGCGGTGTTTGCGCCGCATCGGATAAAATTCTAAACACATCTTTCATTTGTATATCTGTGGGAAAGTACTCATGCACTAGCTGGAGAGTTTTCCAAATTTTTCCATGCATCGAACCCAAAAGTTCGGTGCCAAGTTTATTAAATAGACGGGTAAGGAGAATAAATAACCAATCGTGCAAATCATTGGAGTGCGCCAGAATCAGTTCGTTGACTGTGTCCAGGAAGAGGGCGTACACTTTTGTATGATTGTCCATGAACATTTTCCGAAACATATCGAGAACACACTGCAATTGTTGTGGCGACAATATCTTTCCATCGGATAGATACTGTGTTAGACTGATGAGGCCATCCTTTCGCTCAGACCAGTGTGTTGATGCACAGTATTGAATGATTGTGTCTATGTCTTCGATTGGGGCACGGAAACTATCCAAACGATTGCGAGATCCATTCCAGGAATAACTCTAAAGGAAATTATTGAACGAGTATGAATTATGAATACGAAAAGATTATCTTTTTTTGTTTTTGACGAAAGTAACACAAAAGGCAAAACAAAATTGATAAAAGCAAACTAACATCATTTCCCCTTCTAAATGAATCGAAGCTCCGCTCCGAACATACCGAGGATGCCTCACTTTCATCGGATTCGTCGCGTGACACCTTACGACCGAGTGACAACCGAGAGTAGTCGGATGATAAATCAGCATCATCAGGAGACTGTAAGATAAAAATAATAATTTGAGTATAAGATATATTTGTTTGTAATCTCTGTTCTTACTAATGCATCGGCGAGAGCATTCTCTGCTTCTCGACTTTGTTGCAACATTTTCTGAGCCAATACTGGTCGACCTGGATTAATGGGAGGTCTGTCCGGTCGTCTTGGACTATTTGTTGAGTAGACACTTCTCTTCATGGGCACTCTTGTGGGACTGGTTTCTCTTGAGTTAGCCAATGATCGTGGAATTCCCGACGCTTTTTTCGGAATAGTTCCGGTCGGTTTGTAAGATGAATACGAGCCGTACATTTCACGGAGTTTTGATGATGGAGATGTACTTCTGGAGGCAGCTGTGAAGCAATAACAAAAAAATATTTCTTTTATTCATATATCCAGGAAAAGTTTGGGGATATGACTGATAGATTTCCATATCAATTGTTTAATGGGTTTTGGTTTTCCAAGTTTTATATGATTTGTTCGTGAATCGGTACAGTAGATATCTAATGTATGCTCGTTGTTTGAGCCTCATAAGCTGAATTCACAGGAAGAGTGGAATGTCTTTCGGTTTCGACGACAGAACTACCATTCCTTGATCATGGCTTTTGCTTTAAGTTTCACTTAAGGTACAGAAGTCAGTATTGAGTTTTTGAAGCATCAAGTTGCATATCGTTGTGTGTATTCCGATATCAATATCAGATCCCAAAGAATTTTGTATGTGGGCGCCGTGGCTCAGTGGTTAGTGCGTTGGACTATGGAGCAACAGGTTCGAGACCGAATCCCAGTCGGGGAAACACCTAAACAGTTTTTCACGGCCCCACCTCTCGCGAGCGTCTGACAAACATCCGAGAGTACATATGTCCTGAGAAAGCTTCTCAAATAACAAACTGCCCTGCGGATACGACATTACACAGTAGGCCGTGTGCGGATACGGAATTACTTGTGTCGTGTAGAGAATATAACACGCACAACACGAATGGTTGTGAGAAGCTAGGCCCTGGGTCCCATCGACCTGTAGGGCCAAGTAAAAAAAAAAAAAAAGAATTTTGCATATGCTGATATTCTAGTGCTAAGACTGAAGAGCAGGGACGTGAATCTGTGATCGAATTCAACAAGCTATGTGTACTGTCGTCAGCGATGGAATATATTGGGTAAGAAGTAGAAGATACGAGATTCGAGAGATGAGGTATCATGTAAGGTATCATATGATCCGTCCCAAACAGATTGTAGCTTAAAATTTTCAAGTGTTGTCGTTGTGAAACTGTGTTCTAAATGAGGATATCTACAGTTGTGCTAAACAAGTAGCGAGATACATGTCGCGACCCCCCTTTTCTTTGAGCTCCAAGCCCACATTTGAATAAATTGGTTTTACCAAGAATTCAGATGATTGTAAGATTCGATTTTCTGTAGACTCACGGCTAAACTTTTTCGTCAATTCCCTCTATGGAAAGGAAAGTTTTTATCGAAGTATGGATGGCATTGATCAGAACGATATGTGGTTTCAACAAGATGGCCCTACGTGCCAACCATCGATTTATTGAAACCACAATTTGGCGAGAAGGGAATCCCGCGAAATGAACCTGGCAAACCGCCACCGAGATCATGCGTTCTGACACCGCTCGACTATTTTTCTTCGATCATCTGAAGATAATGGTTTACCCGAACAAACTACCAACTATGGACCACATGGCAACCAATATCGAGATTGCTATACACGATGTACTGTACCCATCTGTACAGGATGTCTACTTCCAACACAAAGTAAATTTTTTCAATTAGTCTGTACAATGAAACTTTGAACAAATAAATTAACATGCAAACAGAACTACTGCCCAAAACCAACCCAGATACCAAAAATATTAAGCCGAACGCTTGGATGCAGATGTGGTATTAAATTGTGTGATTATTGTCGCGAAGGATCAACTCAAAAGTACCATGTTCTACCATAAACTGTGGACATTTCAAGTATTTTTTCTTTCTCGAAAGTATTAGAAGAAGCAAGAAACAAAATCTGTATCGGAAATCAAGTAATGTTTACCACACTACACATATCTTAACTCCTTTTTCTATCTTATTGTGTTTTCTTATATTGTATTTGAAAGAGGAACGCCACCTTATAAAAATTTAGAACAAAAGAGTTAGGAAAATTCTAACGAATTAAACAGATTCACTAGAGAACATTAAGTTAACGTCTGGACAAAGTCCATTTAAACACTGTACACCCGTGGGTATGATGAAGAAGTGAAAACCTCAAGAAATCAAACAAAACAATGTGAAGTTGTGTTCCAATTGTACCTAGTCCTGCCATAAGTTCTGTTACAAAATTTCCAGCACTTGTCGTATGAAACTTCCTACTGGAAGAGAACCTTTTACTTTCTTTTCAGAACACATGCACTGATAGTCAGTTTGGTTTCAGGTTGTGAGTTAATTACATGAAGTAGGGCGGCGTTAAAGGGAATCGAGTCGCGGTAATAGCGTTGCATAAGTACGGAAAGAGTGCAGCCGGATACCTAGCATATTGTTGTATTGATCGCTTCGGCGAATTGTCTGAAGCAGAGGACAGGCCAAGAAGTGGTCGTGCGTACGAGTGCTATAGTAAAAGCAGTGCGGGAACGAATTCGAAGAAATCCCCTCAAGAAGCAGAAAATTATGTCAAGCAAATCCATGTGTAGGCTAATTCGAGATGATTTGCATATGAAAGCCTAGCGTCGGTCCAGAGGTCATCTTTTAACTCCCGAATTGAAAAAAATTAGACTGGAACGATCCAGGAGCGACTTTTATAGTGTAACGCGGACACTGGTAATAAAAATTGTTATTTACAGATGAGAATATGTTTGCCGTGGAAGAAGTTTTCAACAAGCAAAATGTTTTGTGGGGAGTCTCTCATTAACGTGTCACATCCCTCCATTTCTGCGAAAAAGGTGTGAAAACTGATGCACAAGTTTACCAACAAGATGAGCTGGAGGGCATTGTGAATGAAGAGAGATGGATCTTTGAGCAGGAGTCCGCTTCAGCACACGAAGCCAAAAGCTGGCTTTATAGCAGCAGAAGATTGGCAGTCGGACAGTCCAGATTTGACTCCACTGGAATATGGTTTCTGGTCAGAATTGCAGAACATGGCCTGAAAGACTTCTCACAGATATTTGGAAAGAATCAGAACACCACTAGCTAACAGCAGCGTCAACCATGGAAGCAGTGCGTGCTGCTACAGGCTAATGGCCAGAACGTTGGAAAGCTTATGTTGAAGCTTGTATGCCTTTATGATCAATATTATAACACAATTTTGAATGCATTATGTTTACTTGTGTTTTATATTTGTAACAGAATTTATGCCAACACTAGGTACACTTAAAAACTTACTGGCGCTGAGGAGTACCACGCGTCGTGTGTCTATCGTGTATTATTACATTGCAGTTGCGCCATTTACCAGCTGTGAAAGGAACACATTGAAAGCCAAAAACAAGGAAAATCTTTAATTTACTATACACTATCGCGTGTGTTCATTAATTTACGCACAAATTAGTTTAAGTTAGAGAACATTTGGGACACCCTCGCTGTGTTTTTAATTATTTACAGATCTCAATCATCCAAATAAGTTAATTATTTACGCTACAGTAAGAAAGAAGGGATTATGATTTAATGCTGTATGGCAGAAGAAAGGCGTTCAAGAGTTGTTGTTGTGTAATATGGAAAGATGAATAGCATATATCATTTCTACAAAACAAAATATTAAGAAATCAATTTTATACATACTGTTCTTCAGTCTAAAGATTTTTTTTTAGAGGGATGTCTTATAAGTTTTGGCCAAGACTGTCTGAAAAAAAAGTTGGAAAAATCACAGAGATGCTCTTGAAGTCTTGCCTGTGGTTGGGTTGATGGTATGTTGGCATTTTTCATGTTTGAATTGAATAGACTAAGAGAATCAACCTCTACTGGAAAGCAGGCATCTTTTAATCTTGTTTGCACCACGAAGTACCTTAAAAAGAAGTACCACTCTATGCAATAAGACTGAAATATTGAGACTAAATCTTCAAAGGTGGCGTAATCCCTTAATAATATAGAAAAAATCAAAAGTCAGAAGTATAAACTTTCAGTTTAACCGATCACCATTATTGCCAATTGCATGAACAATACGTTCATAATGGCGTTATCTTTTATTAATTTATTTTATATAAAAATATATATATATATATTATATTAGTTATTCTTAGTATTTTAAAACGGAATGTCTACTACGGTGTGTCAAACTTACGCTGCGATTGTGAGACTCCAGCTCTTGAACGCGGAGTTGGTCTATGCTCGGGCGATGCATGTTGAGGTGTTGTTGTGGAACTGGCGACTTTCTTTGCGCGAGCTATAAAATATAGAAAATCCAATTAAATACTGGTGCATTGCAAATTTAAAAAACAAAAAGAAAAGACTTTACGAAACACTACATCACAATGAAAATTTATGTTTAAATGTAAGGGGTTTTCCAATAGGGACTTGACAACTTTGAATTTAATTTGTGAACGCACTCTTTCACTAATCGTCAAACTGTCACTGTCAATTTATGCAGTAAACTCAACATTTTCATCCTGGTAAAGTACACGAACGAGCAACGTCTGCAAATTATAAAAATTCGGAGTCGGTGACTGGAACTTTAAGAGCATTAACTCCAATTTTCGGTCGTAGTTCTCGCCCTAGTAGACAGGCAATAACAAGTTTAGTGCAAAAGTTTGAGTCTACATATTCGTTGTGTGATGTTTCCGTGTCAGTGAGACAACAGACGTCCGTAGCAAACGATCCAAATCAGTCAATTCCACGGCGTTCTTAAGAATTAGGCGTATTTTGCGTAAGGATCTTGGTTTACACCCATACAAGATCAAGCTGACTCAAGAATTGAAGCCGATGGACCATTTGAAGCGACGTATGTTCTCCGATTGGGTTCCGGAGAAGATGCGCCAAGATGATGAATTTCATCGCAAAATCATCTTCAGTGACGAAGCTCATTTTTGGCTCAATGGGTTCGTCAGTAAGCAAAATATGCGTTATTGGTCGGGTGAAAATCCACATGTGCTTCATGAATCACCACTTCATCCACATGCGGTTTGCATGCCGGCGGCGTTATTGGGCAATCTTTCTGCATCGACTATAACGATTGTCACGTTACTGTGAATGGTCAGCGTTATCGCGCCATGATCACCGATTATTTTTGGCTCGAATTGGAAGTTATGGGGTTTCAACAGGATGGTGCCACAAGCCACACAGCACACGTTACAATCGATTTATTGAAGAGTAAGTATGGTGAGCGTGTTATCTCAAGAAATGGGCCAGTCGATTGGCCGCCCCGTTCGTGCGATTTAACGCCGCTTGACTATTTTCTGTGGAGCTACGTTAAGTCATTGGTTTATGCCAACAAGCCGACGACGTTGGAAGAGCTCACAACCAACATTCAACGCGAAAGTTTTGACTGAAATGTGTGGCCGAAACGTTGAAAATTTTGTCCAACGCATCGACCGCTGCAAACGTGCCCGCGGTGGCCATATGAACGAAGTCGAGTTCTATTCATAAATGTTTTGATTGTACTTCAAGCCGATAATGAAGTTTTTGAAATATCTCAAACAATTTGCGTTTTATTTTAAAAAAAAATTGTCAATTCCTTATTGGAAAACCCTTTATTTCTTATTTTTTTTCTAAAAAAATTAAGTTACATACTTGAATAATCTTTAATATTGTTTATAAATAAATGCAAATTAATTACCTTGCTGGGCTACATGCCCTTCTGCGTGTTACAACAAACAAAATCAGAAAAAAAAGAGAGAAAATGCAAACAGGTTTTTAGATAATATTATTTTCTTGCAACATACTTTTCAAGGCAATTAGTTGTATTTTCTAAACTATTGTTAATCTTTTGAAATTCAATTCGAATAGAAATTGTTATTTGTTTATTGGTAAAGCAATTGGCAAAAGTCTAAAACAAAATACCTTCTAAACAAGCGCATGCATGCATTTCATTGTTTAAGTTTACTTTTGAAAAATTTCTATTCAATGATGTTAATGAATTTATGTATATTGTGTTACGAAAAGTAGGTATTAACATGAACAAAGGAAAATAAAACTCATCATGAGAAGGACAAACTTACGCAGCGAGGCAGTTCCAGATGTTACTTTTAATCTAGCTAAATTTGAGTATTGCGCACGTGCTCTAGCTCTTTGCGCAGCAGCAGTATCAACGGCCGAAACGCTTCTAAAACCAGCTGCAAGAATATTTTATGTCGAATGATTGAAAATTAATGAGGAAAATAAAAAGATAATCAAAACAAAATAAATAATTCAAATTAAATGAACGAAAATGGAGAAACTAAATACATAAGGGGTAACCAAGGCGTTGTTGTCATGCCACAAGTGTTTGAATTGTAATGATGGACAGTTCAAGGAGTGGCTTACCATTCTTCTAAGCATTTGCTTTCTGATTAACAGCCAGTGGAAGTGAACCACTTGTCGTATTAAGGGAACTTCGTGTAATAATGAAGTAAAGGGTGACCTGATAGCGATTGTTTTGTTTCAGCAGCTGTAAAAGTTACCATTCCATCATGCATCGCTTCCTGCGGAACTTATTGAAAAATATTATCGAAATTCCAGCTCAGTTATAAGTACGCAACGTGCATTTTGCTGTAAGGTCGGTCATCATCATGGCTTGAGTGTGTAGGCAAATCGTCGCACAGTGGAACAGTTTGAGCGGGAGTACACTCTTTTCGACCTTAAGACACCAACCATACAGAGATTCATGCGAAATGAAGGAAACATCGGACTTTATTTCTTTCCAAATGACCGTCAATGGTCAATGTGAACCAACTTCGATGTATCCGAGCTGTGGTTCCAATAAGACGGCGTTACATGCCATACAAGCGAATCTCGATATTGGGAAGGAAAAATTTGGCGCGACTGTGCGGATTTTGAATATTTTCCCTGGGGCTTTGTCAAGTCCTTAGTTTACTTTGGACAAGTTAGAGGACAGTATTCGAGCCGCTATTGCCGTACATATTGGACAGGCGGCCGTTTGAATGATGTGCTATTCACACATAATGGCAAAATGTATCTTCAAAATAAATCAATTTTACAACTCACACGTTTGTTGTTCTATCCTTCTTATCTGGTTTCCCTATATTATTATTTGAAGACCAAATCAGCTGCGGAAACCAAACAAAGTTGGATATACATGCGACGAGGAATCTGAAATTTTCAACGCGGTGATGTGACCACAAAAAACGTCCAGCGTTCTGAACGTCCAATTGGACTCACCGGGCTAGAAATGGTCGATCAATGGTCACAACTCGTTCGCACCTCTTGTCTTGTTTCTAAAGCTTGCATACATTTAGTCCCCTGAGACTATTGGAAGAAATGGCTCGGTGATTCCCATCAAATGAAGAGATCATTGCCATGACAAAGGTTCATTTTGCAAAGCCCAGCAAATCGTATTACTCTGACGACTTAAACAAGTTGGAGCATCGCTGGGCTAAGTGTTAAAAGGAGATTCCATTCTTGTGCGGTTACGGGATTAACGAAATTTCCTCAAAAGTGGTAGACTGTACTACGGACTATTCCGGAAAGCTATTCTAACTCTTCATTGTATAAAAAGAGATTTCACAACGATCCTCAAAAGAAAAAAAACTCGAGACAAAAACACAGTCCTGCCGTAGTCAGACCGGCGGTTTCAAATCAGATCCCTTAGTTCCATGAGCACCTGATGGAGAAATCGGTACAGCAAGAAGATAACCCACATCTAGTGAGTGAAGGAGCCACCAAATTGTATGTGTTGCCACAAATATTGACTGTTGAATGGTTAACGTAACATGGTCACGGAAAATATTATGAATTTTCTGATCGTTCTGACGCAGGATATTCATAAAATGTTGCCAATCTTCGAACCTACTTGTACATTCTTAACGACTTATGCGCTGACTTAGTGGGGCGTCGTGGCTCAAGTGGTTAGTCCGCTGGACTACGGAGCGAGAGGTTCGTATTTTTTTTACGGCCCCACCTCTCGCGAGCATCTGACAAACATCGGAGTCATGAAAAAGCTTTTCAAATCTCAAGTTACCCTTCTTACACGGCATTCAACAGTATGTTCATTCCATTCGTGTAGAGAAGCAAGATCTTGTGCTCCATGGACCCATGTGTCGCCATTTGTGCGATTTTATGCGATAGGCATCGTAACAGAGCCAAAATTAACTTTACTTTTTTTTGTTCTCAAATATTGGTTTGTACCTTTATTAGAGTTTTCATAATTTGTTTTGTTTTTAACAAATCGATTCACAATTCAAAATTACAATCACTTGTGGCATTTCCCTGAGTTACAGTGTTCGTATAATTAGCCATTGTGAAGGGTTCTAAGTTCTCGTTCTCGTTCTCGAGAAAAGCCCTTCGAGAACTGGACATTTGGTTTGCGATCTGAAATAGATGTTAGTTTGAGTATCTTTCAGATAAGCAAGTTTCCCTTTCAAATCTGATTCTCGTTGTCGTATTCTGTTTGTGGAATCACTTGTGACAACACGAGAAGTGACAACCACAACGGACAACGAGAATACCAACGACTTACAAATTAAATTTTATAAAATAACAAATCATTTACTGAAAACAAAATGAATATAATGTGAAAATATTTAAGAAAAAAACACCTCTAGGAGGAATATAAGTCTGAGCAATTGGAATCCCACTACGATTGCGATATGATCTCGGCAACGAAGGCACACGATTCAATCTAGGCTGAGAGAGATTCTCCGTGCTAATGCTTGTGTCAACTTTAAATATGATTATGATGATATAGTATAAAATAAGTTTTGCCAGCAATATAGTAATTATCAAACAAAATATTCATATAGCAGCCATAAAAATTGCATCAATCATGTTTGATAGACAAACAAAAATTACCACGATATCCACAAATCGGTTTGTGTAAGCACAGAAAAGAAAGTTAAGAAAAAAACGGAAAACAATGTACAAAATTGCAGTTAGTTTGGTGTTTTTCTGGTCGGAAAATCATTTATAAAAACAGTATTACCTGAAGGCGCTGTTGCAGGTGATCTCAGTCCGGTAGATGTTCGTCGCTCTGAAATATTGTGACGTTGAAAACAATGATGAAAACATAAATACGAGAATGAGAATGAATAAGGCGATAGTTAAGTGTGTTGTGAGACACAATAGAAAACAAATGTATTGACGACAGACAAGAAGACAAAGTTAAAAGTAGGACAGTGTGATGCTAATTAAGAGATTAAAACATATTTAATAGACAAAAGACCAAATAGTACACATACTTATGACAACCGGCATGGAATTCAAACTTGAATTACTACCACGAAGACTCGTGTTCATTGAACCTGTACCGTTTGTACCTGCTAACAGATCACGCTCTCTTTCCAGTGCCCTCTGGGTGGCATTATCCAATGTGGCATAGATCTGATCAGCTAAATCGGGGAAATGTCGTCGGAACAACCAGAAAGCTCTAAAATCGAATCACAAAAATACAAAACACGCTCCATGAAGTTCAATTGAAAGAGAACATACCTCCTACTATGCTTTCGTGCGTCATTATCTGCATCGGATATTGATTTCTTTAGCGTATCCCTCAGTATGGTGGCATATCTCTCCATCGATTTGGTTTGCCATTCTTCGAATAGCATCACCAAAATCTCACACAATGACGAACGGATATCTTTCGATTTCGATTGTGTCAGTGTTGTGGTAATGATCGAAATCAGTTTCGGTGCATGCGTATATTTGATCACATATTTGAGAGCGATTGTGCCCGCAGACGCAATCACTTTGGCTGAGTTTTGAATAAGATTGATGAGCTCTTGTAAAATGTAAATGCAAAATTGATCCAATTTATTTCGAAGAGTTTTACTCATGTATGCAATTGTTATGCATGCTTCACGAATCACCTATAAAACAAAAACAGAAATCTTATACCTCCTTGGCTTTTGGAGAGGGGTTTTGTGTAACTAACCTGAGAGCGAAGCTCTTTTAAAATGTCTAGGAATGATATTGACAAATCTTTTAAACAAGCTGGAAATGTAGGTTGACTTTGAAAGTTTAACATTAGAAGAGATCGAATCTTTTTCAGCTGAAAATAAACAAAAGAGAAACTTCTTAGTGATTTCTTTAGTTTCAAAGGTCTTGCCGTCCACACATCGTCAATGAAGAGCAGCGTTTTGAATGCCAAACTCACTGACTCTGGTGAAAAACTTACTGCATCGACTCGCTTCTCCCAGTCCATATTTTTATCACCAATCACTCCATTGATAGTCTTAAACTGGTCATCCATATCTCGTTGATGGAAAATCGTTAATTGTGGCACCAATTCAAAAGAGGCCTCAAAAATGTCCCATGTTACAGCGCCAGCATCACCTAAACACACCGAACATACAAATTTATTTATTGGAAAAAAATCATTAAAATCATCTATACATACCAGATGATCCAACATCAAGACAAGTTGGCTTTTTCGCCGCTGCCGACACTGTTCGTTTGACCAATTTTGTCGGTCGTACTGGTGCTGCATTATCCACATCATCGTGCCCATTATGATTTAGGGCTGATTTCAGTAAAAGACCTTCTTCCTTTACTTCGTCAAATTTTTGTTCTAAAATAGCCATTTTCGTAGATGGAACTTCTTTACGTCGTAAGTCAGCTCTTAGTCTATCACCTACAGGAACAGGAAGAATATTAAATAAATTTTCAAATGGAATAACAATTTGAGATAACAACTTACCAACATGCTTGTAGATTTCAACTAAAGTTTGATTAGCTGCATCTCGCACAGTCGATGTTGGATCACCAAGTAGAGTCACAATTGGCTGAATATAAGATTTTAATGATAGTTGCGATGTGCCATATCTAAAGCAAAAAAACAAATAATTTTGATCTACATCCTCGGTATAATGTTGTTTACTTACTCATTTAAGGTATTAACGATTGTTTGTAGAAACTCCTCGCGAACTTTTGAATTTTTATGTTTAAAACACGGCGTTAGCTTATCGATTAACTGTTGCGGACTGAGAACTTTGAATTCCATTAAATTGTGCAACAGCAGTTGTGCCTTCTCGCGGACTGTATCTTTGCTGTCGCCCAAACGGTCGATAACATGTGGAAGGACAGTGGCGGTATATGCGTTAAAGTCTGGACCCAACCGTTTAATTAATTCTGTAAACGCTTCCAATGATTTTTGTGCTATCTGTAAGGCAAATAAAATGGGAATTATGTTTTATATTTATTATGTGACGTTCTTATGATTAGATCTGATTCAAAAAATGTTCAAGTATGTTTCAAATTTAAAGAGTAAATACAACAGATGGCGAAAGGGGAAGAAAACTCGGTCGAAGCAACCTTTAGCTGTTACTAGCGTGGTTTTGAATGCTTCTACGCAAGTGAGCCTGAAAGACAAGAGACATTTCTGCGATGTTTAAGTGAAACGATAAAGTTCACAATGTCTCTATCACGTATAAGCTTTAACGTACGTTTCTGTACCCTATCCAGAGGCTGAAGCACGGTCTTGGTTTCGCTTTAGAGACAGAAGACAGCATTAGAGTATGAGGTCGGAATTTAATGTGTTTAACATACGCTGCCGTTGCTGTTCTACGGCCGAAGAGCAAGGACGTGAGTTAGGGAACGAATATGAAAAACTGAGGATACTGCCATCAGCGAAGGAATGGATTGGATTACAAGTTGCAGACAAGATTCATAAAAATGAGAAAGAGGGACGGAGACAAAACAGAGCCTTGGGGAACATTTATATGGTGAAGCGGACCTATAGGTAATTTCGAAGAAAAGGCTCTCATCGATGCCATATGCACGCATTTTCGACAGAAGAGCCTATTGCCAAACTCTGTTAAATGCGTTAGAAATGTTGAGCGCAACCATCTCTGATTCGCTAAAGTGATGGCAAGATTGGTTCCACTTCTCGGTGAAATATTGCTACGAAAACCATGCTGCCGTTGCCATTGAAGAGTTTTCGTGAATCAAGATATTTCGTAAGTTTACGACTTATCAAGCGTTTCCATGACCTTGTATCACCCCCGGCTTTATCTCATCCACGATCAGCCTATATCCATCGTTCAATCTCTTAGCGATCTTGGACCAGAGCTAAACTTCCGTTCCCATATTGATCAGATAATTCTTAAAGCTTACTCATCACTTGGCTTTGTCAAACGGTGGTCCAAGGAATTTTCTGATCCTTACGTGATTAGATCCCTTTATCTTATCTTGGTTCGTCCTCTACTTGAATACATCAGTCAAGTGTGGTCCCCCTATCAGCAAGTGCATGTGGCAAGAATTGAGAACATTTAACGTTTTTTCGTGGTCTTTCTTGGAACGACCCACTTATCTTGCCTCCCTATCGAGACCGCCTCAACCTCATCAATCTGAATTCCCTCGAGAAACGTAGACATGTTGCAGATATTCTTTTCGTTCATCGACTGCTCTCAGGCTCCATTGATTGCACACTAACCCACGTAACTTACGATCCCTCGTCTGTTCTATCTTATACGTCTCCAATGAACCTATCTCCCGTATGCTGCGTAAGGTTAACTCAGCACTCGCAGCCTCAAATTCTTAGCTTTAGGCAATAGTTGTTTAACCTTAGCTCTAAGTTAGTCGTAAGTCTTAGTTTTAGCTTGTCTCAAGCCAACATAAATGCGGTTTTCATGCAATGAAGGGCTAATCTGTGTCTTAAATCAATCAAATGGCATTCCAGAACGTTAATTAAACAATCCTCCGAGTTGTAGAGGAAGAATGCCTAGCTTTGCCTACTCCAGAGTAACTTTTCCAACACATAATGTACATAAGTTGTACCCAAAACCTCCAAGACAAAGCAACAGCACATCACATTTGAACAACGTAAAGGTTTAAAGTAAAAACGCAAATAGGTGTTAAAAATAAAATTGATTTTCCACACCGTGGCTGTGTCATAACCGCAACAAATCAACCGTAGCACACAACATTTGCAAATTACATAAGGAGTGCGAAAAATGCCCTCTCCTTCAACATCAGGTTCAATGAATTCCTAAGTAATTCCTCAGCCTCAGCACCACCCATATCCAATGGAATGACCCAAAATCGATGCAATTTCATTAGCATAGATACCCATTCCATCTTGAATGATGGAGAAATGAGAAATAAGCTTGTAAACATGAATACCTCTTGCTACTTGCTGCGGCAAATGGAAAGGAGGTGAATCCACCTCCAAATATGAGGAAAAAAAGCCTCACTTCCATTTCAATTTTCTTTTAAGTAAAATATGAGGAAAAAAAAGGCAATTTCTACATCCGCAGGATGAATGGTCATTTGCTGCTTTCCGTCGACGTGCATAACACACGGGAGCGCACAGACAAGTGAGGTATTTGCTTAGGGCCCGACTATAGGAGATTCCAAACCAACTTAATGTTGTGAGGAGCATTGAGGAACGATTAAGTCAGAAGGTGTTTGGGACGTGGGATGCCTCATTCCCAAATCGTGTTACATGCCGGGAGGCAGCCTAAAAGGCTTCGTATATTAAAGGACGTGGTGGTACTGGAAGCACTACTTCGTGAGTCATTAGAGCAATGTTCTAAGCATGTTGTGCATTTAACAAGAAACTCAAATGGAAAGTCTTCAGGACCACTAATGGAATTGGCTGACGTGTGGGCAAAGAAAACGAATTTATACCAAGAGAACGACTTACGTAATACATTCATTTAAGAGATGATTAAGTCCTTTAACCCACAATACGTTTGAGCTGCCTCCAGCTGGGATATTCTGCCCACATTGGCCTAGGGCGACCCGCTGTTCTGTGTGCTTGAGTGAGTGGCGCAAAGACAGGTCCATTGCGAAGTAGGCTTTGTTCGATCCACTGCTACTTTCTCCTCCGTATGTCTATAGGTTCTTGGCTCATTTTTCGATAGAGTTGGTCGTTCGAGATCCGATTAGGCCAAAATATCCCCCAAAGGGTTCTTAGACATCTAATTACGAAGGTTTGCAGCTTGTGTGGTAGTGATGTCCACCTTCCAAGTCCTGCACTCACAGTACTAATTCTACGTTGGATTGAAACAGTCGCAGCTTAGTTCTAAAGCTGAGAAGATTGCTTTTGCAGACTGCACACATTTAGTTAGGTGGCATCGCAGTTAGCCACTTGTCCGCCAAAGTTGAATTGAGCGCTGATGTTTAAGGTGCTCAAGCAAAACGTCGGGTTTTCATTTGGAATACGATTACATTGAACAGAGGTAAGGAACAACAATTAACCACTAATAGGACTCGTTTTATACTCCAACAAACAAGGAAATCTCTTTGGCAGACGACGAAGAACAATGAGAAGCGTTCCTGCATTCTCTTTTCAAATGACGAACGTGGATTACGAACAAAACCTTATTCCGTCCACTGCCTTGAGGTTTTGTAAGGCTTGAACCAGTAAGAGTCCAAGGCGTTGGACAAACCATGAAGTACTGATGTACAATATAAGGTTAATCCAGGAGGGCTGCAGTACAAGCTAGCTCATTTTACACAGCCTAGAGAACAAAAGACCTGGAGTATAAGTTTATCATCAGGCTCATCGTTAAGAATTATATAAAGTCTTCGACTTCGACGAGTCATCTTTAGTTTAGAACAGGCTTCAGTTCCACGGACTTGTGCGGTAAAAAAGACTCACATTCCACTATTTTCTTTGACTTATCTTTCGCATTGTAACGCAGTATCGAAAGAGGTCTCGTAAGGAAGCTACTATGGTCTGTTTCTTGTGCATGTTCCCTCTTAAATCCTCAAAGAAGAGAAGTGACTAAGTGTGGAAGTCTACAATTTTGTTGCCAGATGTGAAAACACAGTGTAAAGTGGTGAAGAGAGCAAGAGTGCAGTATGGATTCATGAGAATTAAGAAAACTGACCTGAAACAGAGCACAACGTGGACTCAGTGTTCATCTGACCTACCGCAGACCAATTCGAGGAATTTGACATGTTACGCTGCCGAGCTGAAAGCAAGAACTACTAAAACACTAATCTATAAGTTACCAGGAACGTTTTGGGGAACCCCTTGACTGGGTGGTCTCTCTAACTAGTGTAGAATATGCTACGTCGATTTGGCTTAACGGCTCGCGTATAAAAAAAAACCCTTCTGATACACTTGCTTGTACACTGGGTGGCTTCTTACCTTGAGTGACACATGTATTCTAAAACAAAATTTCATTCGAAATCCGGGCAAGATCAGGCCAAATGCTAAATGTCGGATTTCTTCAGGAATTCGGTCAAGCAACCTGCCTAGCTTAAGCTCTAACGCCCCGAACATTCTGTCGACTATTCGTGGAAAAAGACGATCCTACTGAAGCAGCTACAAAAATTATGGCTTATGTCGAATCGGTTAAGAGGACTTAGTAAGGCCACCTGAATGAGATGGCGCAGCACCCGAAACACACAGAATTGCTTACAATATCTCAAGTAGCAAGGCATTAACCTACAAACTGCAAACAGCTTATGCGATGAATAAACAATGATCCCTGCCCCCTGGCACTCAAGTAACAGGGTGTGCTTGGCAATGACCATCATTCCACGAACACGTTTATGTGCTTTCGAAACCATACCTTCCAGTTAAATGCGAAAAAATGGGCCTAGGCAGACCATACTCCACTCCTGCATCCATAGATATGTGTGCCAGGAATGGTCTTTTCCACATTGCCCTGCAAGTAGGCGCATACTTGCATGTACAATCAAACCAGGACAACTCATTCATTTCTTACAACAATCATCGTCTGGCAAGTGTGCCATTTAGACAATAGATTAATTAATTAAGCCCTGTTTTTGTCATCTCTTCCATCCTGCTCTACTCTGTACACGTCGTCGTCGTTACCATCGTCATCAGAAAATGTTGAACTTCAACTTTTGTATCTTTTAATTAGAGAAAATGAAGTCTCTCTCTCTCTCTCTCTGTGCAAAGTCATTGAGTACACAATAGGAGAAGAAAAATGAGAATAGAAATGACATGGGAGACGACACGGCAGGCACGAAACGGGGCCATCCCAGTCGGACTCAGCTCGAAAGAAAAGATGCTAACCACACTGATGGAGGAGACACTTCGATTCATTTTCGTTAGTTAGCACCAAATAGCCTTCTAATCGAATTTCTAAATGAAAAATGTGTTTTTGTTTGTTGTTTTCTCACACAAACTGGTTCTGTCTTTATCAATGGAACTAATTTACTAACAAGAAAAAACAAGTTAAGTCACCTTTTACTTGGCGTCTTCCGAAAACGGCAGCCAAGACACTATCGATTGGGAAGAGAGAAACACATGTCCTACATGTAGGTCTGGAATTTTTTTGAATTCATTTGTGTTTTTGTTTGGCGTACTTCACAATCTGTTAGATGTGAAAACACCGGCAAGCCCGCTCTTACATGAAAATAAAAAGTTCAAGGAGGATGATGTCATCGTCCGGATAGTCAAGTGAAAACATTAGCAATAGCTTGAGGCAATTTTGAGTTCGCACTGGTGCGGTGGTGTACTTGTATGCGGACGTTGACTGCATCTGGACGCACATTTTTGTCTCCCCTTCAAGGATGGTGGAATGATGATGGGGAGTATCGCAACAGAAATCTAATTTTATTCATCTCAAGATAGCTTGACTTATTGAATTACTTAAGATGCTTTAGACAAGTGTGCACAAGACTTTAAGTGAAAGTGAATGAACACGATAACGACGACGACGACGCTGACGCTGACGGAGGCGAAACCTTGAACGGGAAATCCATATTTCCTGCTACAGTTTTACTACTCTGCAATGGTTTGGCTTCGTGAGGAATTCGTAATGCGACAGCGAGGAATTATGGTTGTTATTTATTTATTGGAAAACAGAGAACACCAAAGTACATTGCTGGCAGGAGAACTTTGTAAAACCTTGGGGGAATGTTACAAAAAAAAAACTAAGCGTGTTGGAAGATTACCATCAGAGACTGCGGAATAGTCGATCTGACTATTTTTTGACGGATTTCGGGGCAGATTTCCGGGGTTTCCTACGCCAATTGTTGAAACATTGAGGCGTTTAGCCATCTCCCCTTGAAGAGGCTGCATCAACACGTGACAGAGTAAGTGCCGGAAGGCCTCATAGTGCTCATTCCGACGAGTATATCCCGATGGCAGCCGGACGCCGTGGATAACAAGGTTACTGTCACTGGTGAGCGATACAGAACCATGATCAACGAGTTTTTATTGCCGCAAATTGATAGAGGAAATGTAGTTCCAACAGGACGGTTCAGGTGCGTTTCCGTGTTGCTTAGTATCTGGTTGGCAAGATCGCTCGATTTGACAGACTCCTTTCTTTGAAGTCTCGGGTCTGATTGAAGCTCTGGAAGCATTCAAACAGAATGTCCGACAGGAGGATGAGAACTTATTCCTTTCGACAACGTTTTTCTTCAAATTTTCAATCGTCTGTCCAATAACTATATGTACATGGTACCCTTTTACGAAAACCTTTCCAGTCAAACTACCTTCCAGAGAAGAATGCGAGAATAGAAGCGTCATCAGCGTCATCAGATTCTAATATCGAAGTCTTTCCGTCTCCCAGGCTCTACTAGTGTTCCAACTTCTTGTGATTCACTATTTTTCCAGACAACCAAGCTACTATCAAAGCCACTGATGAGGTCGCCATATCCTCTTAACTGGTAGAGCAATGCAGGTTTGAAACAAACCACGTAAGTGTCCACTCAACAATTACACACATCTGGGTCATGAGTAATGAGGGCAAGCGAGAGTCGGCGCTGAACGACTCACTAGCAGAAAGAGTCGATATTCCCCTGGGTGCCGTAAAGGGCAATACATACCTCCAGCTTGTCATTCACAGGTGGAAGAGCTTGACTAGTTGCGTCATACCAAGAAAGGCATGACCTGGCTACAACAAACCTAGGTCAAGCGAACTACTTAGTAAATCAAACAGGATATTCCCAAAATTGCTGCCATAATCACAGGCAACTGGCCAATGGGGATCTCTTACAAATACCTTTTGCAGAAGCTGCGAGGAAACTAATGAGAAATGATGGCTAGATCAGTTCCCTTGCAGATGTCCGGCCCTAGTGAGAACCAGGCACCACATTCTAGGACAACCCTTCTTCATAGATCTCGTCAAGATAGGTGAAAAAAGGGTTAAAAATCCAACAATATTGCTAAAGTTTTTTACAGAAGTTTTTGTGATCATAAAAAGGCATACCAAAGCGCTAGTTGGGTTCTTTCTCCAAAGAACTGTCAGTCTAGCAGACATGTTTTCTTCTTCAAGTAACAATGTAGTGTTACCTTCACGAAATTCACTTCTCACGTCAATGTTATCATATGAAACAAATGTCAGTTTGACACCGCCATCTGTCGAGAACTACAGAACTAGCGAATGTCCATCGTACTACCAAAGCTGTCACTGCGGTACTATAAGCGAGACTGAGTCAATAAAAACAACACAAAACAATCAATCGTCAAAATGTATGTTTTTTCCTTGAAAATAAGCTCCACAGGGTGAAATTTTGAGTGAAAAACACCCCAAATGTTGAAAAAAATTTGAGCGACTTTGACGTCGGCTTTTCGGTTTTGGTTCGTTTTAGTGGCACCATTTCAATGCTTGTAGGATTGTTTGCATGCCATACGCATAAACCCAAATCTCTTCACCTATGACGATGTGTTCCGTGAACGCGGAACAAGCCCTGACTAAAAGGTGACGAACTGATTCACGAGAGATGGTTAGGTCTTGTAAAAGCTCTCTCGAACTCTAGTAACGATTTTCGATGTTTTCTTCAGCAACTGCCGCTACAGGCCGTCTCGGATGAGGCAACTTAACTTTTAAAGGGCCTCTTGGAACATTTATACCCCTCAAGGCTTTCTCCAACAAGAATTCCGTTTCGCAATTCAAAATTTCAAAAAAATTCTTTTTCCACAGAACACAGACGACGCTCAAACTCAGCGTCAAAATAGATGACAGATGTACCAACATGGGTTTTTTAGGAAACCATTAACGCGGACCATGCTAGATCAGATCATTCAGAGCGTACCATGCATGCCTGACGTAGAACTATCTATGATATTTTTTGCAGGAACTTCAACATCGACCGACCTTTTGATAGACCCGATCGTGCCATCCATCATCAGCTCATTTCATTTCGCTGTTGTATTGGATCGTAAATTTGACTGAATTCTAGATTAACTTAACGACAACGACAACTTCACCCCTTTTCCAGTCTAAGAACTGTCTGTGCCCTGAATCCTCATACAGACAGCTATCCTTATCCCCAAAGCCGCACAATTTTGGAGCCCAAGATAGAATTTTGATTAAACTATAGCTTCGCCCATTCGATGTCATCATAGTCTACATGAACAACAACACTAGTGGAACTCCCATCGTAGAAACGTCAAAAACGTTGGAAATGACAGTCAATGTATGACACAAGTCAAATGGCCGTCATCCTTGCAACTGTCATCTTATGCAGCTGACTTATGTCGGATCTACTGTAGGGCAAATGACTTTTATGAACATCTGACTCTGACTCAATGGAACTCCCATCGTAGAAACGTCAAAAACGTTGGAAATGACAGTCAATGTATGACACAAGTCAAATGGCCGTCATCCTTGCAACTGTCATCTTATGCAGCTGACTTATGTCGGATCTACTGTAGGGCAAATGACTTTTATGAACATCTGACTCTGACTCAAAACAAACAAACAAACACCTCAGCAGAAATAAGACTAAGAATAACTCTTGTCAATCGCTGTTTTTTTTTTGGGCTAAGAAAGTAATTGAGTAGCAGAGCCCTATCCCGACGAACTAGGGAGACTCTATATAAGACCTTGATCAGATTCTGTCCTGTTTTATGGCGCTGAAGGGTGGAGTCTGTCTAAAGCGGATGAAGATATCGGTCCTGTTCAACGATGAACTATACGAGCTGTACAGCGGCATCGACTGCAAATCACTCATTTAAGATGGCTAGCACAAGTAGAGCGAATGGTCACCAAAACTCCGGCCCGCAGAGTCTTCGAATCAATCCCGGAGGGACAACGCAGTAGAGAAAGACCTCGCGCCTTAGGTGGCGCACACAAGTAGAAGAGGACCTCAACCGACTTGGAGTGCGCAGCTGGAGGCAGTTAGCTAAGGACCGGGCTAACTGGACAGGCTTGTTGGCACTTAAGTAAGTAAGTAGGACTCAAAACAAACTGCGCTATCGACCACTGTGCAGTTCTACTCTGATAATGGTTTCGAATACATGACTTTGTCAACTTGCGTTCTCGACAAAAGCAATTTGATTCAAGTGACGTTCCCGGAAATACCCATAAGTCTCCCTCAAGCCCAGATGTCTCTAACTTCGACTTCTACCTCAAGTATACCACAAAGCTTCTACAAACTTCTTCAGCAGCTATTGTACTAAATTGTCATCTCAAGAAGACAGACCGCGCTTTGAAGATCGAAAGGTTTCGCCACGTTAAGGCCAGGCGGGGAATCAAGTGCCTTTGTGTGTAAAATTCCTTAAAAATATTAATTACACTGGTTTCCATCAATTTATTGTGTCAGAACCTTGTGTGCACAGCAAGATCCGAAGTCCAGTGACGATGATGTAATTCTAGCGAACATGCGAAACATCACACTGCAACATGTGTGAATATAGTACGAAAGCCACTTCTATTTCCTCGTTTTTCTTCTCCCATTCTTTCGCAATAAGATAGAGAACTGTTTTTTTTTTTTTGCTTTTCAGGTCAAGGATGCGCATTGTCGTTTGCTGTTTTCCGTTTTGTGCCCCTAGTTAGCAAATACGTCGCGCAAAGACGTAAAGTGGCACGTTCTACTGATCGTGCACTAAACAATGCCAAAAATAAGAATTGGCCAATGGCCATCGCCATGATCCAAGTTTTCTTGTCAATTTCTCGTATTCTGTGTTGCTTTTGACTTGAAGTAGTAAATTGAATGATCTCACAGCGTTGACACCAGAACTTCACAGTTCCGCGCGGCAGTTCTGGCCGAATGAACACATGCCTGTGCGTTGTTTTGCTCTCTGGCTATGCGCTCCTCTTGGTTTTGTTTTGTTTTTCATTTGCATTTTATTAAATCTTCCTCAATTCAGCTTTCTAGGTGTGGCGAGACGGAGCATTCTCTACTGGAAGAAGGAAAGGGAATCCAAATGGAATCCCCCCCTATATGGCTGCTTAATGACGTGGAAAAGCCAAATCGACTTATTGGCATGTTTTCGCGGGTCTGTCGAACTAGAAGGCACACAGCCATTGGTTAGACTACAGCAACAGTTCAAGCACACCACTGGGTATAATGACATGATGGCATCATAAGCAAATTTGAAAGAAGAAGCCATATTGACGGACAGTGTCTGTACGTAGTATACTCGTTATCGGCGGACGACATCTGCGGGTGTGTGTAGAGAATCAATTTAGCAATCAATAAGCAATTGAATTGCGCGCTCTGGCATCTGGTAATGTCATGCAATTGATCGCTAGAACAACGGCGACGTCTACAGACAGACAGAGGCTACGACGAATGAATCAATTAGGTTGGAGAATAGTTCTACAACAAATGCTGTGCACTCGCTTCCATGTTGAATATGGCTTTTGATTAATCGTTAACCGATTGTTGATAAGCAAATTAGGCCGACACGCAGTGTTCCAATATATATACGGCTTGGCGTAGGTTATGAACTTTAGACGAATCTTCTGTTCACAGTTGTGCGTCCAGAACGCAAGAACCCGAGTCCAACTAGAAATTAATTTAATTGAAAGCCCCGTCATCATGTCTTCGTTTCAGTTTATGGACGGTTTTTCTAAATTTTCTGGAACAGCCTGGGTTTGTCGAAGGAAGCAGTTGATAGCATTAGATACCCGTGACGTTATATGGTCGGTCGATACTCGGACAAGGTCGATTGAAAACAGATTCATCACTCAACAGGCGAATTGTTGACATACGAGCCTGCACCAGGAGAACTGTAGTCAAAAGCATTCACCAAAATTCACAAAGGAAAGCTAGAAACAAGCACACCCAGGCATACTCGGAAAATCTCCCATGCAGCGTAGTATAGAATATACCGATACCCAAGATCCGGGGGACCTTTTTCGACAATATTTGTGTTTTGACCGAAAAGCTATTCTTAGTCCACATGTCTAAGGCTATCTCCGTGTAAGCACAGTAAGTCGCTAGGCAAAGTGACGGCTGTTACCGAGTGACCACAGGGTGCGAAAGATATCACCCATTCCAAGTCGCCCCACTGCATGCCTCTAAACAAATTATGCTCAAAACTTTTTGAACTTCAACTTGACACAAATGTCACTGAATGCCAGAAATCTTCTCCTTAACCTGAACTGCCGCAGGGATCCACTCTCTCACCGACACTATTTCTCTACTCGATCTGTTTCAGTCGACAAACAAAATGATGACAGCACCATCAAACACAGCACATCGTGAGATACTTCAAACAAAAATTTTGAATAGAACAGCAAACAACCTAGCAGTGAACTGGGTTAAAGGTTATGCCTTCAGTGTGTTTCCCTTGCCTACATTTTTAGATAACTTCAGTTACTTATCAAAAATGCTTTCAAAAACGTCTCCTAAATCATTTCGCAGCTACTCCTAACCAAGATTACAATCTGAAAAGCAAATACAATTAGAAATTACGTCATAATGTGTTTTCTTGACTACGCAAATGGGAAGAGAAACAGCCACAATGCTTGTTTTAATTAGAATTCTGATTCACACCCACAGTTGATATCTTGTTCTGCTTTTTACAAATACATTTAAAGACGGTTAGTGCAGATACCTTTTGAAAAAAAATCACATGTACGTATGTGTGTTGTTATTTTGGAAAGCCTTGTTACATTTTATTACACTTTTCATTCAATTTCACGGTAATTAAACAATTTAGAGATTGGTTCGGCTTTATTAAATGTCATAAAAATTAATATAAGCATATTGACAGCGTAAACAACTTACAAAATTAGACCGTTTACAGTTGGTCCTATATGGATTTTCAATTAGAAAACAAAAAACCAGAAAACCAAAGGCGTGTAAATAACAAGACCATAAACATTATGCTGGTGACCCACTCATTCTGGAAAGAATGAATAATGAGTGATTTGTACATATTTGGCAGCACTTACCAAATATGTCGACTGGCGCTTATTGGGTTTAGATTCTGGAAGCCACAAAGGCTGTGCGTTTCAATGAAAGAGAAAGCTAAGCTCTTGGAGACTGTATTGCCATGAAATCATTCCCCTTTCGGTTCTGCACGCATAACCATATGTCTGACAGGTGTGACGCTCCGATTCAGATGTCAGAGGAAATGGAGCCTGTATTGCCATGAAACAGTCCTCATTTCGGTCCTGTATGCATAACCATATGTCTGACAGTTGTGACGCTCCGATTCAGATGTCAGAGGAAATGTCATCTATCTGACATATTGAAGTAACGTTCAGTGATTTAAATGTTTAACATACGAGGCTAGTCCTAGAAGTACCCGACACATAGGGCACTCTATTATTTGAAAAGAAAGACTATAGTAGGAAGTACCAACCAAGTGGAGCTCTTAGAATCATCGCGACAGCAGCTCTAGATCACCTGCCGCTTTTGGACACCTATAGCAAACAAGTAGCAGGTTCTCCAGTCAACAGGACACTTCTCTGTTCTGAATAGTCATGAATTCCTTCCGCAGGACACCGAGTACATACTCAACTTCTGTTCGAAAAGAACTTTGATTCATGTATCTGCTCACGACTAGACTGGGGACGTACCGTCTACACGGATGAATCAAAATCAGAGTCAGGAGAAGGAGGAGTCTAAGTATCTCCTTCCGCCTTCCTGATCACAGTATCTTTTTTCAAGCGGAGATCATGGCGATCAAGGAGACCTCGCCGTGGTTAAATCATAATGTAATATCCAATCGGGATATCAACATCTACACACGGATAGACAGTCCGCGATCGAATGCCTGGAAACCTTCTCTTTTAACTCAAAAACTGCCCTAAATTACCGCGTATCTCTGGATTCAACATTCACATCATTTAGTTGCGGCGGCACCGTGACATTCTAGGGAATTGTATGGACAACGAGCTTACCAAGCGAGACACGACCCTATTCCTAGACTCTGCCAATCTGCGATGGACAAATGGTGCTACGTGTCTCATCTCGAGACAGATCTGCCCCAAGCTAGATCAAAACCCCACCAACTGTCTGATTAGACAGAAAACGACGTCCATAGCAATGGAATAAGTGTCATCACAGGACACTGCATTATCAGTAGGCATACCACTAGGCTGGCCATGCTCGCAAGACTTCTGTAGAAGCTGCATGGCCAAGGAAGAGGAAGAATCGATTCTTCACCTCCTTTCTACATACCAGGCGCTCTGCATTTAAAGAAGATGACATTCAGATGCACATTTCTTTCATACTTTAGGTGAACTGGCTAATGCCAACATAAGCAGTCTCCAACACTGGTAGCGATATAGCTCGCGATCTCGCGAAAAGCCATCACGTCGTGCGACACAGCCTTAAGCTCTCCTCGTTGGTTCTAAGCGTAGTTTTTCAAGAGAAATTTCTAAGACCCTTTCAATGTCCCTTAATTGGTCTAAGTGAGGTCGCTGGTGCGGCCTGCTACGCTAATCTAACCTATGTGATACAATCAAGTTACCGCTAACTGCTGTCGACTGCGAATGAATCGAATCTCTGGACATGTTCAACTGATTCCAACAAATAATGAAACTTGGATTCGCACGTATCGGCGAATGGAGGAATGGAATACACGTATCGTGCCAGTTTCCCTGGAGTATTGGAAAATAAGTCAACAACTGGCACCGGAAGACGATCTCCGAGTTGCACCTGGATACCAAGGAATGCGGAATTTCTGGTATAAAGAACGAGTGTTCACGGATACTGGAGTCTTAGGTCTAGAAAACTGAAAGCCCCTTTGCTCGAAATCGACCGTTCGGACTATCCAGACCTGGAAATAGAGAATACATAGAGGAAGGTTGCCATTTAGTACCAGAAATATGGCAGACAGGCATTTCAGAAACTTTCTCCGACTGCCTACACTATTCCTCATGAATTTAAGAAAGAATAGCTCTCGTCAAAATCGATCCTACACTGATGGCACTCAAGCCACTTCCTGTTGTCCATTCCGTCATCAAAAAAAAATTATCACCGCATCGAACTTCGCTGTCGCTGTCAACGTTGCCTTACACTTGAACATTTTGGCTAAAAATAAACCCTTCCCCTCCCCTGTTCTATTTATACGCTGTTGCATCGCATCCAACCAAGAATTGGCAAAAACAGCAGCACTGCCAAGCAGATAACACAAACGCGACACGCACATCTCATTTATAATTTTCTACTCCTCGTCGTTCACTTACGTTAATAAATTGTTTTATGACACACAAATGGTTAAATAAAACAACAAATATGCAAAAAAAAAATAATTATGACAGTACATCGTGGGGCGTAATAGGAAACAATGACATCATCATCGCCGTTGTCGTTGCCGTCAGTCGTCAAGACGTATTTTTTTTCTTCGTACTTACGTATGTTGCTTGAATATTAAATGCGTTGAACACTGTTCACTTGAACTACGTTCAGGCGATTGAACTTTAGAGAATTATCCTTCTCCCAAGCGAGGTAGTTTAGCTTGCAAAATTTTTCACTATTTTTCTACAATCCACACAATTGCTGGCACTATATAGGTGCGAGTAGGTAACCACCTTCACTGAACCATGAAAAAGAAAAGCGAAATAACTCAGTAAAGCACCCCGAAACTGTCTATCTGATCTCGCAGAAAGTTGATCTAAAACTGAGATCGGAATTAAGAGCCGAACTACAACATACAAAGCAGTAGATTTTCATTTTGCAAAAGTGAGGCTGAAAAACGCTGGAAAAAAAAGCCCCAATCACACTTAATATGCAAATAAATCGTTTCGCAGGTACATATGCATACTCATATGCGGGAACAAGTATCCTAATATGGTGCACATCTTAGGCTAGAGACTGGATTTTGATCAAAAAAATGAAAAGGTAGTGTGTTCCGACAATTTGTAAGCGGTTTTGCCTTTTTCAACAAAACGAGTTAAAAGTAAACATTATCCGAGCTGGTTGCGTTTGCGTTTTTGTCTTTGAAAAGTAGAGGGAGTAAGTTGTGATCGAAAGGCAAACGACAAATCGATGGAAAAAGATCAAAACTATCTGCAAGGAGTCATGAAGTACTAAATATGGATAAGACAATGGTTACCAGCGGGCTGTACCCACGCACGTACTTGTTGTATATTTAAATATTTTCTAGCCAGCTGACTCAGAGATATCGGAGAATCTCGACGCAATGACGAATGCGGTGAGTTGGATCGGAATTTTTATGTTTTTTGAATTTTTGATTCTTTGTGTTGGGGTATGAGTATGGGGATACCAGATGGAGGGAGGGAATGAATAGATCAGGGATTAGACGAGTGGGTTCGAAACATTCAAATGGTATTCACTGCAACTGGTGCAATCTGTCCACATCTTCATGTTTTGGTAAAAATTTAAGGTAGTAGCCATGAGACGCTATACTTGAGCGTTGTGTGGACGTATTTTTTGTGATGCCCATATTGGTAGCACTGTTAATCGAGCAACTGTCAATAAACACCTGTTTTCAACGTGTCAAGTGTCAGTTTGGATAGCGCATGGATGTTGCTCACGTGACTCAGGAGAGGGCATTACATTCACTGTGATCGGGTGGCAGCCTTATTTTTTCAGGGTGATGAGGATTAGACTGTAAAAGTCAGTGGAAGATGCCTGATAACCAAAATCCAAAACACTGATATGGAAGGCAAGATGGCGAAATTTGCCACACATCGGATGGTGTACGTCAGAAATGCCTAGGTCGCATTATTTGACGTTTTTGTAACATTAACTAGTCGTCAAGTTATAGTTGTTGAGGGGAAAAGCTGGGTTTCTAGCGATCTGATTTTTTTCTACCTTAGGTAGGTAGAACGGGATGGCCGTATGTGCAGGTGGAAGACTAGTGGATCCATTGTGTGCCCCTGCTGTGGGTTTACCTAAAATCAAAGACAAAAATCGGTTTTTAGCTTTGGGGTAGCTACACGAGCTTCCTGAACAACCCTGAGGTTTGTTATAAATTTCAGGATAGGTAATTGTGGTTTTCTTGACAGGTCATCCCAGGTCTTCCAATTGGCATTAACCGAGGCCGCTTACCTAGTTTTAGGCTTGGGTGTCACCAAAGCCTCGGCAGAGGTCATCAGACAATAGCATTCGACTACGGTTGGCCGCCATGAGGTTAGGCTAGTACTAACCCCCGTAAAGAGCTCTAGGTTGGGTCTGTTAAACACCAGGATCTGTTCAGTTTTGGCATTATCGTGTTTTGATAGTTTTCTGCAAATGGGAGTACGCTCCATCTCTCGTTACCCAGTCTCTCACGAAGGTTTTCTCTATATTGTGTTTAACAAGAGAAAGTGGCGGTAGAACGCATGCGTCGACTATTGTCAGGTCTGGTTCGGACTCCCTTTTTTGCTAATTCGTCCATCAGTTCGTTCCCTAGAATGCTATTCTGTACTGAAACCCAAATGAGTGCGACGTCATGGTTTGCCATGAGTGCTGTGAGTTCTTTACGGCATCGTTTCACCAGTTTGGATCTGACGAATGTAAATGCGAATGCCTTCAAAGTGGCTTGACTGTCAATATAGACTCAGTAAACTACACATCGGATTACAATTGGTGTCATAATCGGCCACCGCCTTATAGGCAACACGCCCCGAAGCTAGGCCTTTTTACAAATGATTTTCGCAGAAGCTACATGGATAAAGAAGGAAAGGCTCCAGCTCTCTCCCGCATTAGAAAGCTTCACCTAGGAGCATTCTTCTTTAATGATCTAGGTGATCTGACGAATATAGACATAGTGTCCTACGCTTTATTAGAAATTGAAAATGGCTCTGGCATTCGCGATAGCTTGGTCCTTAAGACGGAGGTTCAGTCTCGGAGGTTGTCGTCTCGAACCTGGGGGCTGTGATTCAGCAGTATTGTCCATTCGCTCGAAGTGGCCGAGCCAGTGTAGATAATTAGGCTTTTTGGACTACATCCACATCTTGGAACAGCTGATAGAGTTCGCGGTTATATCTTCTCCTCCGTTCGCCGAAAATTCGAATTTTTCTTTCGAAAGTGCACAAATTCTACTCTGCTTTCCTGCTCAACGTCCAGCACTCGGCTCCATACCTTTCGTTTTGAAACCATTCGCTTAGCCAAACCGAAGTAGCAACGGCTTCCCAGGGGTTAGTCTTCGCCGAGTCTCCACTAGGGAGTCATTCGTGGAGTTCACTGTTGCCAGTGACGTTTTGTCCTATGCTTCTTTGTTTGTTGACAACAGGTCCTTGGTTTTGTCCCCATTCACTTCAAGGTCAACTCGTTTCGCCTGTTCTTCAATTACCGTGAAAGCCTCTATAACCACGCGCTGGGAGCGACCGATCTGTCTGCATATCCCAGCAGCTGGACAGATTTGTTGAAGATAGTGCCTTCCGTGTTAACACCTGCCCTGCGCACTATCTGTTCTAGCGCTAGATTAAACGCAACTCAATTTTATTTTCACATTTCGTTATCATAGACAGATAACACAACTGTCATTAGCCATTGTGTCATTTCAGTGTAAACAGTCAAACAAAAATAGCAAGACGACGCCAGAGCTCCAAAAACAATACTCTCGCTGCCACACTTTGAGACTTGAACTCAATCAATCATCGCGGGGTATTACAAGTTCTACAATTTTAAAACAACGTTTGTTTACAATTGTAATTAATCCCCCCCTCATCGTGACACATCGCTTCATCGCTTCATCGCTTCATCGCTTTAAACGCCGGAAGTTGACAAAAAGCTAAAATGAACACACGACCTCATTGCTTATGATACGTCACGCAACAAGCAGATGAAACACATCATATCAACTAATTGAACGATCGTACATGACGATGTGAAAGTGTAATCAAGAGATTAATGTCATAAACTTGACGCCTACCTACCTATGTACCTAAACAACAAATCATAGAATTTTTATGGACAAAAAAAAATTACTACATACCTTGAAATGGCTTCCAGTCAACCATGGCATCAATCCATCAACGAGTAGGCCCAAATCCATGCACACAATGGAATTGTTCTCATCGCTTAAGAATGTCACAAGATCCTCGGCGAGCACAGCTTTGACACGCATATCAGCCTTTGGCATGAGGTTTATGAAACCATCCAAGTCGGATGGCTTGCGATAAGCCATTTTTGAAGAATGTTGAAGCACTTTTAATGGGTTTTTAACGAAATTTCAATTATTTTCACTGGTTTTCTTGATTTTGTTTTTCTTTTTTAGTTAACTTTTGTTATTTTTTTTTTTTTTTTTCGTTAATTTTTGTATCTCAACCTAACCTCACATCTTCGAGTGTTGTTTTGTTGGAAAATCACATTTTCCGGAGAGGTTTTGACATTTGGTTTTGGGCTTGTTTCGAAACAATTACGTTCTGGACGAAGTAACTAGTTGGAGAGTTCGATGGGCGTCCACATGGTGATGTTGAGAACTGTGTTGAGATCAAAAGGGACCTGGAAGGAAAGAAAAAACATTGATATATGCATGTAGGTAAGTTTAGAAACAGTTTCCTAATCTTATTACTATTCAGGCTTTGAAAAAGGAGTACTAGAACTGGCCACACTTAGTTTGAACGAGTTTTCTAGTTTTCCAAGACCGAAACCTACACACCGTAGGTCCTATCCCCTCTTCTATTGATACTGTTCGCGAAAAGAACTTCAAAGGAATTAGAAGGAAGTGGGTTCAAAGTTGGTCATAATGGCGACTGGTAGGCTCGTACCTACACACTTCAATCTGCTCTCATTACTCTGCACAATTTGGTGGAGGGATGTGGATTAGACGTTAACCCCCTAAAGACAGATGAGGTCCTTTTTACAGTGGACAATCCCATAGACCGGGCCCCTACCACTCAACGGCACAGCCCTTCATATGAGGAATACTTTTCCGAAAGCTGACTTACATAGAGAACACGACAGAAAGCATAAAGCCTTCGATATACGCAGCAAAATCTTTGGCGAAAAATGGGGGCCCCAGCCAGCCATCATCAAATCTATTCTATCTCACGGGTGCCTAGTATAGTGGCCCGCAGTCAGACCTCAGAACACGGAGCATGATACAAAGATTGGCATGTGTAGGGACTACCAGCGCTTTAAAAACCACACCGACAGCAGATTTTAAAACCATACTTGCATGGATCCCATTAGATCTATACCTCAAGGAAACAGCTGCAAAGAGTGCCCTACGCCTGGAAGCAATCTAACCCGGCGGGTGACCGTACCATTGCGATATAGACACACGACATCAGCCTAATCGTTAAACCAATGTTCCCCCAAAGAGAGGATTCGCTTAATGGCAGGGCCATCACCCGGAGCAATATCGCAGTCTTCACGGACGGGTCAAAAACTAATGAAGGAGTGGGCTCTGACGGAAATTGCTCGCTCTCTGAGAATTCAAAACCATTTCCAAGCGAAAGTGCTAACAATCGCAGAACCAGCACAAGAACTATCCACGAAACTACGAGTACACTCCAGAAAGATGATCGACATCAACATATATTGACCGTCAAGCCGCGATAAAGGACACCTCTCACATCTCACTGCCAATGCGAATGCCGAACCGTTATCCTAAAGCGTCAGACCAACTTTTGTCTTTGTTTTCAGGTTATTCCACCACGGGCTCACAATCGATCCATTTTACGATACACTTAGGTTTGGTTAAGTGCCTACCACTAGACCAGTAGCAGGTCCACTGTGGTACCATGTGAATCACCACCACGTCTGAAGAAGAAGGTTCCTAAGTGAAGCTTCCTCCTGCGGGAGGGGCTGGTCGATCATGGTGTAGGATGGTGTAGTCTGTGTTTTCGAAAGAAATTTTGAGTTTGTTCAGAATGAAGGCGTGGCTATTGTTCCTTTCTTGACCGAGTAGCTCCGAGACGAAGGGCTGTACTTGTTGTCATTTGCTTGCTAAATACCTGTGCCTAGCGATAACAGGAGCAGAGAAATGCCCAGAGCTGCAACGGGAGTTGTTCGAAGAGTCTATGCGCAGACACTGTGGTCTTATTTAGATAATCGCGTCCACTACCTCGGACACAGCAACATCGTCAGGTGCTCTAACGTAAACGCATTCTCCGATTACCTCGCACCTTATTCAAACCTCTACCTCATCCTCGGCTTCAAGTCTCCCTCCAGAGAGAACTCAACAAAGGTTGGGGTCACGAAAAGTTCAAAAACGGACGAAAGCACTGGATCATGAATTTTTTCAGAAGAACACCCACAAAACTCCCTCCAAACCACTCTGAGCAGTAACAAGCACAAGCACATAGACATCTACATCGAAAGCCAAGGCAAACCATCAAAGCCACCACTTTCATCACAACCAACTCGAAACTGGTCAAAATATGTGAAGAGGATCTCAAATCCCTTTGCTCTAGGCACAGCATAACACAATATGCTGGATTCCGGGACATATAGGCTTCGGAGGAAATGAAAAGACCGCCCATTTAGCCTCCTCACTTCCAAAATCTCCGCAATCTTCTGTAACATTGCCAAAACTAGGTGGAGTTCACTCTTGCTGCTTTGGGCCCAGTATAACAAAAAAGGCCCAGAAAACTCCTATAGCTGACCCTCTTCATTGGTGTCGTCTCACGCTACAACTCAATGGCGCCCCACCTCGAAATGAGAATCAGCAGCAGCCTCCTCACTTCCAAAATATCCTCAGACTTCTGCAACATGGTCAAAGTTAGGTGAAATCCACTCTCAATAGACCACAGCTGACCCTCGTCATTGGTGTCCTCTCAAGCCATAATCCACAAGCGCCACACCTCAGAATGGGAATCACCAGCACCGACTTATGCAATAGCTGCAGCACCATAGAGGTAGAGGAAGACACTTACTCTACAAATGCCCAAACCTGAGTAGAACCATACACCTAACCCTGGCTGATTCAAGAGGGCCCCTCCTGCCATGGATTGATCTGTTGGGCTAATTCTTGTCCAATTTGTTCAGCTCTACCCCACCGGGAAGCAAAATGAATCCGTCGAGATCCGACTTCCCCTTGAACCTCCCTTTTTTGTAACAGAAGAGGGAAAACTCTCCACCTTAACCAATGAACGTTGACAGGCTATTTATAGAAGCTTTTCCGATCGATGCAGCTTTTTAGCCCCAAGAAGTACTGAAAGGAATCTCCACAAATTGGCCAAGTTAGCGAAACTCCAAATGCAGTGCTTACGCAGACGAATGCTCGTCAAACGAATCCGTCTATCGAGGTTGGCGACTTTCAAAAATTCTAATTGACATTGGAACGCCCGCTGCGATCAACCGATTTCCTTTCCTCTCCCTCGGATCAGACTTGACTTCTAGATACTTTCCATTCATGGAGTCAGTACACGAAATGACAAACAAAACAAAAAAAACGGTGATAGACAATTTCTCTTTCGGATCAAGAGCTGCAAAGACACACATCCCAACCTACCCGACGAGCATAAGTGTTCCACTCACGTCTTTCCCTTCGCTGCCAGACTCGAATGGAGCCCAAGACTGCGGAATAATCAAGACCCAGTATGGGACTTTGCTCCTCGCCTGTCTAAACTTACACATGTATGTACGAGTACAGTCTGTCTGTCTGTCTGTCTGTCTGTTTTGCTTTTGTTTTCGTCTCTCGTCTATTTATGCATACGAGGCTAGGAGTGCGACTCCCTTTTTTTGTTGCACAAACTGCAGGCCATGGCACATACGAGTAAGCCAAACAGACGGCAAACATGGTAGGAGGCGGCTGCGATTGCATGTACAACACTGAGGCAGCAACAATGGCAACGGAGGTAGCGAAATGGCAACAAAAACAAAATAGGAACACAATGGAGAGGTTGGAAATCTCTATAATCGTCCGCACAATGGAAATGCCAATAGGCTCGAAGGGGAATTACTCACCGGGGGATGATGTTGGCTCCAAGAGTATTTTATTTGTTGCAGATATCGCCGAGAAGTGGGTTGACACCCGCACACATGAGAACGAAATTGGGGCTCAAAAGCAATTGAGAGAGGGTTATCCGTAGCACAGAGATTGACCTGCAAAGTTCATGAACTCGTTTCATGGATTTCATGCCTTCATGCCCACCAGAGTCTGATCTTAGAACTCTTTCGAGACTCTCTTGTGGCGAGAACAGTGTTTTTTTTTTTTTCCACAATTGTGCCTGGGGGTGGAATGGTGGAATGGCTGGAGGAGGGTTATTGTCCGAAGAACAAGTGTAAGCTCTTTAACTTTGACAACATAATTGAAAACACTTTTGCTGTGGAAAACTATGGGCGGAACTGGTGGAAGTAAACTTCACACTGCACAAAGCGGGGGGCGGGTATTACATGACGCGTTGGAGCAGTTAATAACAAAAGCGGACGTTCTCGGCAACTAGGTTGGATGCTTTGAAGCTATGATGAGTTATGAGCATCACACATGGTAGTGTTATGGACTTAGCACAGTGGTTAGAGGATTTCATCTATCAGCGACTCTGATTAGCTCAACATCATCTTTGCGGTTACACGATGGACCAATGCGATGTAATGAATCATATCCTGACAGGGACTGATCAATCCTTGAGGCTTCTGGACTCTCTTAGCCGGAATCGATTGGCTTCTAGATTGTGGTAAAAAGGGTACACCAACGTGGAAACCCTCCGAAAGTAAAAAGGCCTCAAAACTGTTCAGCAGAATTCGAAGGTTAAGGTCCAGGACTAGAATACGAAAGGATACGATACCGCACGTCAATTACACAGCATGGCATGGGTATACAGTCGCCCTTTTCATGGGAAAACCAAATGCAAAGGCGAACCTCTCTTCATTAATGAGGAACCGGCAATGGACCGGAATGCGATCTACCTTGTAGTAGCTTCGAACTCGAGTCGTCTATGCGAGTCGTCTTCAAGGAAATCGGTGCCATGTCGGAAGTCGAATATCAACTACAACTTAGGGACCGTAGTTTTCAAGGAACAGGAGCATTCAGCCATGCCGCTGGCCATTAATGAGCACTTGACTGCTGTGGAAAATGGACTCCTTACCGGAGCAGAAAATATTACTGGAAGATCATTGCTAACACTTGCAGACGGATACTTGCCGGGGAAACATGGTTCGCATAAAAGCCACCCCTGGACAGCTCGAGTCCCGCATGAAGAAAAGTGCATCCTGACAAATGTAGTATCATCAATGCGTATCATCAGTGTGTAGATAGGACAGGATTCTATGTACAGGATCATAAAAACGGTGATAGACCACCTAGACCTACCAGCTTCTGGAAAAAGTTTGACAGTTTTCCACTGATATGGATTTCTGATTCTAGCACCTTTTCGATTTTTAGACATTTGAGGTATCAAACAGGGAGGAAGAGGCGGAGTAATACCCCGTCAACAAACCTTGGCTTATCTATCCAGGATGACCCCCAACCAGGGTCACGGCGGCTTAAGTTGGGCTAATCACATCCTCTAGTGCTGTAATCGGTTCAAATTCAAGAAATGAACCTCGGCATAAACGGATAAAGCCAGGAGAGATAGGGTTAGAAACGAAAGAATAGACAGCTGAAATGGCTCGGACACCTACATTGGATGAACGAGTCAAGAAAAGCCAAACAGGTAGTGAATATGAGAACAGAAGGTACTGAACCGAGATGAAGATCCCGAAGAACTTGGATATTTGAATTCAGGATGTGGGAAGAATAAAGCGAAAACCCTGACATATATGAGAAAAGAGAACCGGGATCGAGTTCATTGAAGAGGATGGATATACCGAGCGGACCCCGACGCCTAACAGCTAATTGGGGGCAAAAGGAGAAGATATTTTAAGACACAAACTGTATGTGTCCTGGCCAAATCGAACAGAAAGATTATGTAGAGTGGATGACAATAGTGCCAGTTGTGCATTCTAGCCCTAGTCATACCAATTTAATGCACCTCGGACATTCTGAAACCTAACAATATGCAAGAGTTTCAAACGATGCAACGATTTACGCTACCACAACCGCTCGTTCTGCATCTTGAAATTCGATTGGTCATACCCTACCTAGGACCATAGTTGTACTGTCTGTCAAGCAATGAAGAAGGCGAAAAGGAGGGAAACCTGGTTGGTACCCACCTCTCCCGAGACCCAATACGGCACGGCCCTAGAGCCACTGCCATCTGACATAAGCGAAACTTTTACATAAGATCGAGGACAAATGATTCTAGAAAAGTGATCCTACTTTGGTTTGTTAAACCCCTGAGTCGACAGACAAAACTCAACTCAATTTCGTAAGTTTTCAAGACGATGTCAGGCAGATGACAGAGACGCGATCACATTTATGCATCCGAATTCGACAAGAATGTCACAAAGTCGCTAAAGCTAGTACTGCACTTGCACTCATTAAAGGCCCAACCGCAACTTCGATGAGCTTACTCCAGCTTCAGAAGTAATCTTATTATGTGGAAAGAGCATTGCATGACCATAATGGGATTATCCTCGGTTCCATCAAGTTTTTGTTAACTTCTGTGGCCTCACGGAAAGTCTCAGTGTAACATTCAGTACGTAAATTTGACATATGACATCTGACATAAAAAAAACTGCATAGCAACGATGACAGATTAAGAAGTTTACTTAAATTCATTTTCGTTCGGCATTGACATAAGGTTCCGAAATAGTGAGAATACAAATGATTTGTATTGTGTCACCATAATTAGTTTTTGTTTCGGTTCGTTAAGTTTTCGTTCACTTTTACTCACTTACGAAAGAAAATGTGACATACGAATGGAAAATGTGACAGTTAAACAGCTGTGAATGGTCATGAACCAGAAAATTGCCGGTTTAACCGTGAAGTAAGTACAATTGGAAGTAAAATAATTATCATTTCATTTATATAAGCAAATAAATATTAATAAAACAACCCAACAGCTCAAACCAGACTCAAATGACAGAAAAAGCAATTTGACAGTTCTCTCCCTACTTGAGTAATTGACAGTACTGAAGGAAACTTAACGTAAAATGATGAGATTAACTTCTGTTTGCTTTCGACTAAGGCTATGAGCTGTCAGCCTTAAAACTTAAATACTTGACAACTAGGACGTAGTGCAAACCCTTGAAGGATTTCATCAGCTTTGTCATTTGTACTAGGTTCGAATTGGCATGACACATTCCCTATATGGTTTTTTTCGACTGTGAAATTTGTCAATTTTTGACAGATGAACTAAATTGCTGCCTTTACTGGATTGCTGCCTGAACCAGCAGATCCAACACACCAACTGTGTTCAAGAAAATGAATACTCCAAGTCTGGCTTACCAGTATTAGGGCGGAAAGATAAATTATTGCAAGTTCTTGTGTCAAACTCTTGAAACTCTTTAATGTTTCGAATTCATTGAGTTCCATTAAACTTGACAATATCTTCGTTTAAGTTAAAGACAGCTGCAACATACCGATGTAGCTATTGACAGTATCTGGTTATCGCAGAAATCTCAATTTTTTTGTGAGACATCGCCTTGTTGGTTTTTCAATTTCGCGTTTTGCGTTCACCTTCGGATTGGTGTTCTGCAATTTGCCACATAAGTGAATGTGAACCAAGCAACTGAATAAATGTCAAACATGACACCGAACGATGAAGGTATTTTCCAACAACTCTAGTCCACATCTGTCAAAAACACTGTTAGGCTGAGGCTACAGTAGATTATTTAACGACACACTGCAGTTGTTAGAAACTGACTCACATCAGATTTATGGACGGATTTGTACTTAGCTTCAGAGACAACAAAGTGGCAGAGAACCATTAAATAATAGACGAAGTCCCAACTCGATCGTTCACATCCCAAGGAACATAACTCGGAGAACCAAAGAAAAGGTAAATGAGAAAGAAATCAACATCCGTACCCTTTTCCGGCAACCGTGAGCTACATAAAATCTTGTTAATGATGGCATCTTGCCACACTCCACGCAAATAATGATGATGATGATGATGCATACATTCAACGTTCCGACAGCAAGATCATTAGGTTCTCTGGAAGATGGATAGAACTTATTTCGTGATAGTGACCATATGATCGATCGTCATCGTAGGCCAGTGCTTGTGAGTCGAATGTACAATTTTGACGAAAGACCAGAGAGATTTACTGTTTGATTTGTTGGCCGATTGTATACTGGCGGCTTAAAAGTTTCTAAAGTACACTCTGTGACTGTTCTTCTCGCCTAGTCGCAGACCACAATCCGATCTGAAAGTAGTAAAGCAAAAGAAATGTGACAGCCAGCATTAGAAATGCGTGCCGCTTTGTCTACAAACTGATCATATCGACGTGATTTGAAAAATTATTCAGTCGCTGCGACCTTAGCGAACGCACACAAGACAGAAACCGAAAAGCAAACTTTTACATTTTATCAGATTGAGCTACTGAGGAGGCAAGTGTCCAATGCCATTCGATTCGATTTCAGGTGAGTTTGTTTGATTTTTTGTGCCTGTTTGGCATATGTACTGCGTTCAATGCGGTCTCTGCCTCAAGCTGTTTAAGTAAGCAAAGATATTAGCATAACAGGCTTAAGGCGTTTTCAGATGGAATAATTAGCATCTTTCGAACTGAAAGCCATAGGTTGGGGTTGAGTCTAGGTTTGAAAAGATGAGTAATGGAGCTTCGACTAGCTTTTAACTCTTTACATCCTGTTTTACAGGGTCGGGTTGGTGGATTTATTGAAGACGTGCGATTCGATTCACACCCTGGAGTGTTAGGTAAGAGTATTCGGAAACTAATAAGTTTCCAACTTTCACAGGGCTACTGCACAAAGCGTTTAAGGTTCAAGTTCCTCTCTGGCCTAAACCCTAAGTTGTCACAAAAATCTGAGAAAGATTTTCAATATAAAGACGGCCTCTCGGTCGCGACATGAAACTATACGTACGGCTTCCTTCAAGCGAACTATTAAACTCTGTCGTCAACAGTAGGATCATCCTTGTTGTGCCTTCGTAAATAGTTAATTTTTCCGTGGTAAAGAAGTTACAACGTTGACCAAACTTTAACCTGGAGGACCGGTTCCATTTTATACCATTTTATCCATCAGTAGCGCTGCCGTTGGCCGGTTAAGGGATCACCCGCTACCAACTCTTTTCCAATACCCTGGCTCAGTATTCGAGATCAAATAAGTCGAAGCAGCTCTTATAGATAAAGACTAAACGTTCGACCCGACTGGAACTGGTGGACTGGAACTCCTTTCTAACTCTGAGGACTTTCTCTACCTCGGCTCTGCAACAATCACCAATGCTCCAAACCGCAGTGTCTTCGAATTAAACGCGCAGGGACAACGCAGTAGAGGAAGACCTCGCCTTATGTCCAGCGCACAAGTAGAAGGAAACCTCAACCGACTTGGAGAGCGCAACTGGAGGCAGTTAGCTAACAAGGCGAACTAATTAATTTCGAAATATGGTGACGCCATTTGCACAAAGGGCATCTAGCTGGTCCGCAAATGTGCGGGGAATTGCTAGAAATGAGCTACCAGTTCACGCCGTTGTTAGATTTTGTCCCGATTCCTGACAATTTGTTGTCAAATGGCTGGCTAGGCAATTGTTTTGCTGCACAATTGTCAGTTCACACGGTTGGTAGATAATTTGTTCGCGAAAATTTGCAGATCCATTGTCAGACGTTGTCAAACTCATGACATTTGCCATACCTTTTCTGTTTCATGCTCCGTTGAATTAAAAATCTGGAAAAATGCAAAATTTTAATCGAAATGGGCCAACAGGAGGTACTTGAGACGATCTTGGCCGAATACGTGTTGGAAGGCAGTAAAGGTGAAGAAGGATTGCCACTCAAATGCCGTGCTGTGTGGACAAAAGATGAGGTAGTCCGTAGCCAATCAAATCAATGCATGAAAAATATGTATGTAGCCCTCATCCAAAACAACAAAAATGTCTTTCAACAAATTCACTGTCAGATGTCGCTCCCAATCGGCCTACAAACGTCTGACATTGGTCTGACAATGATGCAAAAGAGTGTTCAGGCAATTGACAGATTTACCGTCAGATGGTGGTCTGACAGTTGTTTTGCTACAAAATTGCCAGACAAAGATTGACAGTTCACAGGATTGTCTCAGATATTTGAGACAATTTTTTCTGTTGCAGACCTGACCATAGCTTAAGACTGTTGCACGATGACGTAAGTCTTGCTGGCATCCATTGTTCAAGTCAAAATCATTTCTTTACTAAATTTTACAAAACAAATCGTACATCATTGCAGTCTTACTATGCATTAACGTGGTATTCACGGAAACAGCTTCTGGAATCAGTCGCACAAATAAATAACATATTCCTCCAACCGCACCGTTATTTAAATACATTTTGAATTTTAATTTGACAGTTCGTAAGGTTAAATCAAAACGCAAATACATATGTACATCACACATACCCACAGTATATCAAGACAAAAAAAAACACCATTTTCAAGGTAAATGTCACCGAGTGGAAGAAAATTATTTTTGTCAAACAAAATGACGTCGGTTCAACCAGGTACTACAGTGGGGGCATAGAGTCGCCACTTCCCGGCAGTGGTAGATAGTGGAAGAAGAGTTATTTTACCGGTGAGTGATAGCTTGGTCGATAATTTTATTTCGCTTCGTTCGCTTAGCCTTAATGGCGTAGTTTTGTCGTTGTTTTGTGTTCTACCAAGTTTTCTTTTGTTTCGTCAATGCGATTGTTTTTTGTTGTTGTTTTTTCCTTTTGCTTTTTGTGTACAGAAAAAGAATTAAAGTTCAAGCCAAAGTTGAAAGACTTAATTGCGCACTTTTGACGAAATAAGAGGCAGTTTGGAGCGGCTGACTCGTGGAGATAATTTATTGCAATTCTGTGGTTGGAATGTGGGGAGGATGTAGGTATTATGAAAATAGCGGTAGTAAGTGAAGGATTTTTTGTTTGCTTTATGTCTAAAGCAGTCAGCGGGGAGAGTGGAATGAATGAACACAGACGGCTTAGGAATGCTTCTTCCCCTTAACAACAAGTATTGACTGGATAGAGTAGGTCACTATTTTTCCGGGGACCACCTGCAACCGAGCTACAGGACAGGTTTTACTCTTGTCGATCCCGGGAAACATAAAAAGCACAAAGGTTTGAGGAACTCTACGTGGAATGTTCGTAGTTTGAACAGACCGCGTGCCTCGCATGCGGGCTGGGCATGCGAAATACAAGTACTTGCGGATTGTGACATACATAAGTACCGCTGTTAAGCAGGCTGATTGGCTCAACTTGGAGGACGAACACCAAACAAGTGACTGTTTAATTCCCATTAGAGGCACACTTAGTAAAAAAGTCTTGAGCTGCTGCCACGTAAGCGAGCGACTGATGATGTTGCGCAGAGACAGCAAGCGCACAAGACCAGTGGCAACACTACCAGCAAACTATCACAAATGCCGCGACCGAGGTACCAGGTTTCAGCCCTCTGAATACCCGCAGGCATGATGCAAAAATCACCGAAAACAGCTCGTCAGCGAACTGTTGAACGGCGACGATAAATAAAACACCGCTGATTATCTCAACTTGGAGCAAGAAGCTCTACGTAGTCAAGAACGGAGTTTCTGGAAAACTCTGTATCCAATGGAAATGCATTGCAGCCACGTATCTCTAACAAGGTCACAGACCCGGATGGAAACGGAAACGAAAGCCCCAGGCCGAATAATCTTCGTTTCCACCTCTGCAAAATTTTCCGACGACATTATGTAATTCGATAGCGTGCGCAAGTGGTAGACGTCCTCACCCACCTCTACTGAGGATGGTGCTGCCTACAGACTTGTAGATTGAGGTCTTAATTTAGCAGACTGTAACTCCATCAGTGACAACGAGAATTGATGCTCGAAAGGCCCTCAGGTTCAGTACCTACATACGTGGGCTTGGTTTGCTGACAAGTATCCTCATGTTTTATGACTGCATAACTGTGCCACACCTTCCTTACACAGGTCTTAGCTAAGCAGTCGAGAACTCTAGCTTCATGTTTTGCGCAAGTTTTGCTAATTCCTTTTCTTTACGATTGCCTGGGGGCAGTCATACTTTGTGATGAATAGTTCCAGGTAAGCGAAACTAAAATCACAAATCTAGGGTAAGTACCCGACCGACTCTATTGTCACCGCGAAAAGTCCTAGAGAACTGAATGGAATGATAAATAAAATACTCCTAGCAGGTACAAGGAGCGGGCCCAGGATTAACAAGCTAAAGACGATTTATTTCAAAAAAAAAGCAGAATCGAACAGACTCGAGAACCTGACACAAGTTGAAGACTTGTACATTAGCAACACCGAGGACCTCTTATTGGCAGACTTCTATCGCCAAATCCCTCAGTCATCAGCTCATGAGCTGATTGCAATCCTACTACGTTGCAGCCCTCTGTTAAGGCCCATCAGAGTGAATAAATGCGGAAAGAATCCAGGCCAAATGTTTGAGTTGCTAAAACTATTGATCGCTTCGCCGAATCATCTGGAGTAGAGGACAGCTAATGGGGAGAGGGAAGCAGACGTCGTTGGGCTGAAAATTAACTCGGCAGAACCAAAAATGATTAGCCTAGGACCGATCTCATCAACTCATATATGAATGCATTGCTGGGCAAACGGTTGAGAGAGGAAAGAGTTTCCAATGCCTTGGGAGTATTGTCCAACCGATGGCTGTACCGAGCTGGATATAGCCAGCCGAATAGGCAAAGCAAGATCTGCGTTAGGGATGCTATCTAAGTTTGGCTTTACGACTGTTATATGAATGTGGTACCTGGGAGGGTGTCAAACCGTATCCCTAACAAACAGCTTTATCAGGCACAACCATACAACGACGAAAGTGGCAGTGGATTGGTCATACATTTCGTAGATGTGACAGGTCCGTAGCTAACCACGCAATGCAATTGAACGCGCTTACTCAGGATGGCGGTCCTAAGAGTACGTGGCGCAGAACAGTTTAGAACTGGGAAGAGCTGAGGCACATTTCCAGAAATCACGTACGACGGCGCATTGTACAGGCCCTAGGACCCACAAGGGGAAACTATATCACAATATTTTATGAAAAAAAAAAGAAAATACTAATCTAAGCACGAAACTGTGTCGGAATGTGTACCCTACCCACCGCAATTGCAGCTGGACTGAGTTCCACAATGCGCGTCAGGGGTTGATCTGCGCCCAAGGGTGGGTAATTCACATACCCACCCCTATGCGGGGTGTGCTGGCATGACAATTAGATTCCAATACCCTAATCAAACAGCTGCATTGCCAAATATGACAGCAAAACCGTGTCCGTCGCCAATCTTGTGCAATGCATGCGAAACACCGTCCCACGACGAAGGGTCGAAGCCCAAAATTTACCACTCCTGGCCAAAATAATGACTCATCTGTTTACTGTTCACACTCAGTACACAAAACAAGAAAATTTCAAAAAGAAAAACTACTAACCTTTGCTGGAACTGGATTATTGCTGCTTTCCTTGCAAAAAAAAAAACTGAAAAGAACTGAAAATAAAAACAAAATCTAAATGTATCCTTCGTTATCCTTTTTTTGTTACTTTTTTCGTTTTTAGCTCGACGTATCGCGCAACTTTCTCGCAACCGAATTAAATCCAAAAATAAATAAATACAACAAAAAAAGGAGGAACATCAAAATTGAAGGGAAATTTCGGGAAGTCGCTTTGTCCTTGTCACACCACTGCAAGCCTCCGCGCCGCCACAGGGAACCCCGACCAACAACGACGACGACCGACACGACGTGTTGACAATTCACGGAATGATATAATTTTTTTTTTTTTTTTATCGTTGAGCTGATTTTTTCTTTTCTACTTTCGAGATATTTTCACATAATTTTCGGGGAAAAAAAAAGCGATACACTGCGGGACTGCGGGAAATGCATCAAAATGGGATTTGTACACTCATTTCCAATTCGATTGGATGGAGAAAACACACCTTTTTTTCACAAACGACACGGGGGAGATGGCAATTTTCCTTTTCGCAGATTCTTCCACTGACCGACAGACTTGCATACACGAAGAGGAGAAAAAAAAAAAGAAAGAAAGAACTTTTCGTACTTAATTGAGGTTTTTCTTGTTGAAGGAATCTCGTTTCGGATGCACACTGGTTTCGGCTCGCAAGGAGTTCTTGGATATTTTCTAGATTCAGGCTTTGTGACACACTTTTTCGGTTTTTTTTTCTTGTCGGATCGGATGGATGGATAAATGAAAAATCTCTTTTAACGGGAAGCCGTCATTTTGAAAAGTCGTCACTCGTCGGGTGGGATTTTTTCGGTGGATATGGCTGTCTCGTTTGGTGAATTTGCCGAATGTGTTTACACTCACGGGGTGTGTGTGGATGTTTTGGATGGGATTGCCGGCGAATTGGAGGTTAGCTTTGTGTTGTCGGTGTCAGTGGGTAGATGGCGGAGTTATAGCTGCCGCAGGGATGGGAGTCGATGGTTCTTGGAAAGTACCTATTGGATCTTATATTTCCTACCATTCTGAGCACAGACTATAATTCTGAGGTTAGTTCGAACAGTAGGTAACACTTGGCGTTGATCTTGGAGGAAAGTTGGTTCTGATGGGACAAGGGTGACCAGATAGCAGTGATACTCTTTCCAATGGCATACAGCTGTCAAAATATTCAGTAAGGTATGCCATTCCATCATGCATCGTTTCACGCTTGTCGAACTTGCGGAAAAAATACTTTCGAAATTCCAGTTCAGTTGTAAAAACGCAATGTGAATTTCGTCGTGAGGGCGGTCGTCTTCATGGCTTCAGTGTGTAAGCAAATCGTCGCTCTGTGGAAAAGTTTGAGCATGAGTACACTCTTTTGGATCTTAAGCCACCAATTCGACAGAGATTGGTGCTAAATGAAGAAAACATAGCCATCCCAGCAATCAGTATCGAAGAAGATATTGTCAATTCTGCGTCGATCACCTGAATTGGGCATCGGTACAGAGTCAACTGGGCTTATTTAGCGGTTGAATTAAGGCCTACATCCGTACTGGACAAAATTTGAAGGCGGACGACCATAGACAACGTCGTGAGTTCGTTAATTACAAATGCAAACTTTTGGCGCAACATGTCTATGGGACCCTTGGCCCAGAAATGTTGGTTGTAATGTTGCCATTATTGGACCGAACACAACCTACAAATGTTCGACCAAACATCAATCCGTCCACAAAGATTGAATTTTTGGTGTGGCTGATGGCATGGCGGCATCGGACCTTATTTGTTTTGAAATAAGGAAGGGGACACCGTGACCGTCAATGGTCTCAGGTATAGAGCGATATTAATCGAATTTCTGTATCCGAGCTGTGGTTCCAACAATACAGCGCTACATACCATACAAGCGACGCAACGATCAGTTTTGTGAAGAAGAAATTTGGCGACTGTCATCTGAATTGTAGAAATCTCTGAAAATTTGCCGAAGTTAGACCATCAATATGTACATCTACATCGACAGCCAAGCATCCGTTACAACCTACTCACAAGTGCTTAAAGAAATGCAGAGGAAATCAAATCAGCATGCTTTGCTGGATTCCGGGACGTATGGGTTTCCAAAGAAATGAAAGGGCCGATGAGTTAGTCAGAACAGGCTCCGAATCAAACGACATCCCAACCGCCTATTAGCTTCCTCACTTCGAAAATCTCCTTCGATTTCAGCAACATGGCCAATATTAGGTGAACTTCTCTCTCCGCGTGCCGAGTTTCGAGGGTACTTTGGACCCAATACAACGATAAAAGGATCAGAAAACTCCTATCAGCACTGATCCTCTTCATAAAGGTCCTCACAGGGTACCTCGAAAAATGGGAATCAGCAGCACAGTCATATGCAGAGACTGTGGCGAGGAAGAGGAAGACACAACGCACTTTCTCCGAGTGGGCATTCACCTCAGCAGAACCAGATACCTAACCATCAGCAAAGTATGTACATATCTTTCAACGACCTAAAACAGAAACAGGCTGGTTCAGGAGTACATCTCCTCCTATCTGTAACTCTGCAACAAACTCTTTGTTCTCTAAGAGTTTGTTCTCACGCGTTGTCTCCTTTTGATGTGTAATTCTGGGCTTTTCAAGACTGCATCTTCCCCTTCGAAATGGAAGGGTCGCCTAATTACTCTCTGACGATTCTGTCTCTTTTTATTCTTACTCTCCTTCAAGTTATAAAACTTTACTCAGCGGCATACTAATTGTAATAACCTCCCTACTTCCTAGTAGCTGCACTTCTGTAATAAGTTACAACAAGCACAGACAGTTAAAAACGAGAAACAAACAATTTATTTTAATTCGAGAATTTTATCTTTTCGTTCCGGTCAAACCACCGATTAGATCAAGCATCCATTTCGGTTGATCCATCGGTGCCATGTGTCCTGCGTTACGAACCAAAACCTCCCTCAAGTTTCCTGCTGATTTCTTGTAGCCCGCAATCTCGCCATCCACCATCCATATCTCCCGCTTAGCAAATCTATACTCAGCTGCATCTTTAAATTTCAAATTCTGCAAATAATTCAAGGTCAGCGGGTAGGCCACAATAATGTCCAATTGGCCGTTGTAAATGCAAACGGTGTAATAGTTCAACAAATCAGCTACCCACAAGGCAACACTATCCATAACGTCTGCCTTCAAATGTTCCTCCACCTTATTCTCACCGTCTAGATCGTGGAACGTTTTATTACCAACATGGATTGCACGTCTAGTATACGATGACTGCACGAAATCCCCCAAAACTTTAATGCTATCATTAGAGACAGGTTTCAAATAGTTGAAGTAGGTATCGTAGCCAGTAAGATTGCGAAACAAAGACCCATCCGGAGAATCATCCATATTAATCAACCCATCGAATACATCAAAGGCACAGGTCATATTATGGCGATGAATGCAGTCGATTCCCTTCTTCTCGGCCTCTTCAAATTCCATTCGTCCATTCAAGTCAATCAATCCCAACTGGTAGAGATAGTCTCCGTAATTCATTTGGTGCTGTGGATCAGACAGGCCATTGCCAATGGCAACGCCCTTCAGCGGGATAGCCACATCATTGTACACCGAATTTTGTGCATGGTGCGTATAGTAGGCCAATGCTGGTATATACTTCCCTGCATACGACTCGCCGGTTATCCAAAAACCTTTTGTAGCCGAAAAGTCAAAGAGAAGAAATAGCTGTCTTACAGCCTCGTACAGGTTGTGTGCTACCTGCTTTTCATTATTCGCATAACCATCATCATTCTCTGTAAAACTGAAACCAGTTCCCACGGGATTATCTATATAAATCATATTATGCCTCTGATTCCATCTGTATTCTCTCAGCTTTAGTTTTTCTTTATCGAACTCGAATGGGCCATTCTCTGTGAACAGTCCAAACAACGACGATGCTCCTGGACCACCTTGAAGCCACAGCACAACTGGCGCATAAGCAGGATTTTCTTCAGCGGGGAAGTACCAAAAAAACATATTCGATTTGTAATGTGCATCCACAGTTAGATAACCCGCATAGCTCTCGACAGAATGAAATTGAGTTCCAACAACTTTGGATTTTTCGCGAGCTTCATCGATTTGTTTGTTATTTATTAGCGGCGTCAAGTACAGTGGTTCGCCGGGGTCACCTCCATCGTGATAAGCCTCGAAACGGGGATATGGATTTATAAAAGATTTGCGATATGGTTTTGCTGGAGAGGAACCATATGAAAATTGAAGAAATGAGCATGAGCAGGCGAGTGCCAAGAAATACAACTGGTGGCGAAGACGCATTACTGTGAACAAAGAAAACAATAATTTTCTTGAACACGTATTTGGTTGAATTTAGACACTTGTCTTACCTTGTGGCTAAGGGAATTCACTATTTGATCGTTCAAAGATTTAAAACTATACTTTTATACAACAAACACTGTGTGGAATGAATGCGACCATGCGGCGCAAACGAATGTATTGGACATACAAAGTTTTCTTGATGTGTGCTGAGATGTTTTGCCATATGATGAGGCGTAGGGTTGCCATGCTTCTTGTAGAAATTCGTGATACTACATAAATTGAAACGATCTGTTCGGAGTATAAATTTTTAGAACATGCAACTGAGCTTAGTAAGGAAGATGAACAGAAGAGAAGGAATAAGTGGGGCATAACGTAGTTTCTGCTGGGTATACCGTGCTACTAACATCGGAACCACTTTTGAAGCTTGCCTCCTGAGTTATATAATAAAACGCTTTGCAAAAACCTTAGGAAACCCAACTTAAAATACACAAAATAAAGAACATTTCGCAGACAGTCTCCACACTTAATAAGAAGGATTTTCGCTCTGAAACCTTACGTTCCACATGAATACCAATCCTGATTTCTATGATTTCCAAAACAAAGATGATTTGACTGTCTATGCTCTCAGTATGAAAGATTCTCGCTCTTCCATTCAAGGTCCTCATCATCTTACTTCTAGGACGACCGTAGTTTAAACGATAGCAACGAACTCTGTCGTATGTCGTGTACTTCATCGATATAGATGTCAAACACCACTTCTTGAAGCAAAGCTTGGTTCAGCGTCCTCGCAGACCGCAACTCATTAGAATGGGATTCAACGGCTCACGCCTATCCAGAGGTTGTGGCGACACTGAGGTGAAGGACGACACACACACTTTCTCTGCTAATGCTCAAGTCTCAGGAGAATCAGATTCCAAACCTTCGGGAAAACATTCATCGACCAACTCTACGAACTAGCTAACACGCCCCCTAAAACCACCTTAAAATTCATAACGAAAACGGGTTACTTCAGGAGTGCCTCTTCCGCCATAGACAAACGAGTTACAATTTTTGTTTTCATATTCCTTCAGGTATCCCACTGGAAACACAAGGAATTCTCATCGTTTGCCAGTCACCACCTTAACCTATCCTGTTTCAATCAAGTCAATCGATGGCTTTATAAGCGGAGAAAGGAATTGAGTAGGAAAGTCTCAACCCGAACGATGGATAAAAAGCTATACAGCACGTCGTTCCAACACCAATGCTCTGCCCTGCTGTAGAGAATAACTTTGCCTCAGATGGCACACCCAAGTGCATAGGAAACTCACATACCTGGGAGTATTTAGCTTAGCACAAGCGTTCCCGACACTTGGGTGAAACAGCCTTTATTGCGAAAAAAGCTACAAATTTTGCGCATTGTTGTCTCACCAAGAATTTTAAGAATCTTCTCTCCAAACTCTGTCCAACGGAAGTGCTAGGGAATTATTCATATACCTAGGGTACGGTAAAAACAGAAGAAACGCAAACATTTGTACAAAAAATACTTTATTTAAAGTGACAAACAAGTTCTCCCATCTACTACTTCGTTCCTGTTAGATCCGAAATCAAGTCCAACATCCACTTCGGCTGATCCATGGGTGCCATATGGCCGGCGTTGCGAACCAAAATCTCCCTCAAGTTACCTGCCACCTTCTTGTAGCCAGCAATCTCATCACCCACCTTCCATATCGACCGCTTAGCAGTCTTATAGTCATCGGAATTTATGAATTTCAAATTCTGCAAATAATTCAATGTCAGCGGATAAGCAACAATAATGTCCAACTGTCCATTGTAAATGCAAACAGTGTAGTTCGCCAACAACTCAGACACCCAGGGAGCAACACTATCCATGATGTCTTCCTTCAAGTGTTGTTCCACCTTGTTTTCACCCTCCAGGTCGTGGAATGTCTTGTTACCAACATGGATTGCACGTCGAGTGAGCGATGACTGCAGGAAATCCCCCATCACCTTATCACTGTCATCCGGCTTAGTTCTCAGATAGTTAAAGTACGTTTCATAGCCCGTAAGATTGCGAAACAAAGATCCACTAGGCGATGTATCCATATTTATCAAACTATCGAATACATTGTAAGCGCAGTCCATGTCATGCTGATGGATGCAATCAACGCCCTTCTTCTCAGCTTCATGGAACTTCGTGCGACCATTCAAGTCAATCAATCCCAATTGATATAGGTAGTCTCCGTACTTCAGTTGATGTTGAGGATCAGACAGGCCATTCCCAATTGCAACTCCCTTCAATGGAATTTTCACCTTCTCGTCCTCCCTCATCTGGGCATGGTGCATATAGTAAGCCAGTGCTGGCACATACTTGCCTCCATACGATTCGCCGGTTATCCAAAAGCCTTTTGTTTGTGAAAAGTCAAACAATGTAAACAGCTGCTTTACGGCTTCGTACAAATTCTGGCCGACTTGCTTCTCGTTGCGTGCATAACCGGCGTCATCATCTGTAAAACTGAATCCCGTTCCAGCAGGATTATCGATGTAAATCAGATTGTGCTTCTGACTCCATGTGTATTTCCTCTTCTGCAGTCTGTCTTTACTGAACTCAAACGGGCCATTTTCCGTGAACAGTCCGAACAAGGAAGATGCGCCCGGACCACCTTGCAGCCACAATACAACGGGCGCACTAGTTGCATTATGTTCAGCGGGGAAGTACCAGAAAAATAAATTGGAATTGTAATGTTTATCAACAGTTAGATAACCGGCATGACTAGCTACACCCTGGAATTGAGTCCCAATAACTTTGGATTTTGCACGAGCTTCATTGATTTTATTGCTGTTTATCAGTGGGGTTAAGAACAGCGGCTCGCCGGGGTCACCGCCATCGTGAATAGCTTTGAATCGCGGATATGGATTAATAAAAGATCTGCGATAAGACTTTGCTGGCGACAAAGCCGATGAAACTTGCACAAATGCGAACAAAAAGCCGGCTGCTATAAAACACAAACGAATGTGAACACCCATTGCTGTTCGGGAATAAACAACGCAATTCGAATGAAAGAATTTTGGTGAAAACGATATGAATTTACCTCTTTACAAATCCGCTTATATTTTACTGATGGAATCCAATTAAATCGAGGGAGGAACAACTTATAACAGAAACAGAAAAATCACAACTGTGCCAGAGCCAGAGCCAGAACCAGAGTTGATTTTTGTTTTGCTTTCAAATCAGTGCTGCCACTTTGTTTAATGATTGAGTCCCGTATTATACCAAAGAACGGTACAGAACTTGTAGTACGTAGAGTGGTACTATCCGCTCAAAAATAAGAAATAAGACCTCACAGACTAACCTATTCCTAAGATTAGCCTAAGGCTTGGACGAACAACGTAGGCGTTTGTATAGAGTCGATAGAGAATTGAAGGTCAAAATTTGCTATAAAAATTCAATAGTACTGATTCCCATAAAAGCAAGAGCTTGAGTGGAGCCGATTAGTTTGATACTTAGTTACTTACTTAGGTAAAGGTAGAGGTCGAGGTAAACCTTACCCTCAATCAACAATCCTCACCAGCTAGCCCGGCTCTTAACTAATTGCCTCCAGTCGCACCGTCGAAGTGAGTTGAGGTCCTCTGCTAGTTGCACGGTTCCTTTACACCATTATCCATCCTGATGGGAGCCGAAGACTCTGCTGGAGTATTAGTATGGCTCTACATTTGTAAGCCGTCTTAAACGGTCATTTTTTGGGTCTATGTCACAGTACCTTACGTGGGCCTCAATCAACAAGCCTCCCCTAGACTGTTCGATCTTTAGCTAGCTGCCTTCGCCCTTGAGGTTGAAGTCCCTTTCCACTTGAGCGCGCAACCATAGGCAAGGTCTTCCTCTATTGCGCTGTCGAGAACATGGAAAAAGTCTCTAGATGGCAATGGAAAGGCAATATCTCCTCTCCCTTGGCGTTTTGGTTCAAATGGGCGAAACTGAGTAAAAGATTAGAAACAAAAGAACGCAAATCGGATGATTTAGACTTTGGGAAACTCAGTTGCCTGCTATCTAGCATTGGGCAGGAAGTGGGACATGTCTCGGTCAAGAATGGAGTTTTCTGGAAAATTCTGTTTCCAACGAAAATGCATTGTCGCCACATATCTCCTCTCCCTTAGCGTTTTAGGTCAAATGAGTCTCCGGGTCGGAGCATTGATGTCCATCCGCTTAACATTACCCAGCCACCTAAGTCGTCGTATTTGAACTGTTCTAACTACGTCCATGAAACTATACAACACGTACAGCTCGTGGTTATATCTGCTTCTCCACGATCCGTCTATGTTGTTTGGGTAATTTTTGGTCCCGCATGCATAGCCATAGTCACAGCTCTTGTATTTGAAACTTATGCTTCAAAACCCTGACCAAATATGACAAATTTTGTCTCAAAAGCTCCCCGTTTTAACGCAATAAATCAAGAGTGCATCATGAGTCCTTTTTCGACATTAAAGGTCCCGATGATGTGGTTACTAGCCTGCACAGGCACACGAATTTGTCAGGAATACAATACGTTGGACTATGGAGCGAGTAGTTTCAAGGTTCGACTCCCAGTCGAAACACCCAAAGGTCTGTTCACAGCCCCACCTCTCGCGAAAGTCTGACAAACATCCGAGAGTACATCTATCATGAGAAAGCTTCTCAAATAACAAATTGCCCTTCGAACACCGAATTAAACTGTAGGCCCCTTCCATTCGTGTAAAGAATATTCCACGTACACCCCGACTGGTTGTGAAAAGCTAGTCCCATCGACCTGTTGCGCCAAATAGTTTTCTTTATTTATTCGTTCAAACTTTATTATGTACGTAAGCAGTCCTCTTAATATCCAATAATTTCAACGGAATAGTAAAGGCCATGACTACGTGGCGACTTAAGCTGTATGGTAGCATTTCGGAAACCTGGACCACCACTCTTCAAAGTGGCTTTTCCTCCATGTCTGCCGGCGTTAAAGTCAAAGGCACGAATAGCCGTTATGGTACGATTGGAATTCTAGACGAAAACGTTTAAACAATTTCATTTCATTTTACGATGAAAATATTAGTCAATCACCCACCTTAGGATAAAAGTCCACATTCCGGGTGATAACTCGAAATAGTTTCCAGCTCGCCGATACAATTTGACGGTGAAGGAGTGTATCCTGTGGCCCAGATGTTCCCCAATGGTAGTCGGCGCCTTCAGAGATGACCAGAAAGGTTGCGGCGAATAAAAGAAATGCAAATACTCCCGGATACTTCATGATACTTTAGTTGGTTGCGCTGAGCTAACGTTAAAAGATTTTGATTGCAATTGTTGAATGGAAATATGCTTTTATTCGAAACTGAACGATTCTGTTTGAGCAATTGGGTTAGTTGTTTACACCACCTTCGCTATCTTATCAGATAAATATGACTCTTTGCGTGATGACTCTTTTAGTTGATACGGACTGGGAGAGGGATGCAAAAGTCATATCAACCGCTGATGGATTTTCTTTGACTCTTTTGTTTGAATCTGGTTTCAGCTCTACTCGCCGAGATTGTCGAAGACGTCGGCTTCTAGAGTGGAGAGAGCTTGGCAAGTCTAAGGCCAGGTATCACTTCAGGAAGTTCTGGAAGCCTGTCAGATTCCATCGCGGCCTAACTATTGGTAAAGTGGAGATGGTCCTCTTTGGTACCACACCTCTGCCTGCTCCCGACTATATTTTAGATTTACGAGTACAAAAGTATAAGTGTGTGTCCCCCAAGGTTTTAAAGCTTTTTGTAGAAAGTCGTGATTTCTCTATACATGTGTATATCCAAGGGTAGCAAGTGCACCAGTATAAGACTGATGATGGATGGCCCTCGGTGAGGATACACTTAAACCAGAGGAAGGTCTATGTGTTGCCAATGTGTAAGGTGAGTAGATCACCCTCTTACCCTGGGGACCACTTACTCTTTTGTACGAAAGAACTAGTCTTACCCGTCCATGTGGTGCTGAAATCGTTTAGATCGTTGAGTAGGCTAGTGTAGCTCCTGATGTTGGTGAATACAGGGCACGTGCATAGGACGTTTTTTCTTCCTCTTCGTCCCTACAGCTTCTGCAGAAGTTGTTGAAGGGAATGCTTAATCTTAGAGCACGTCTGTCTCCGGAGAGGGTATTTACTACATTAGAGAGGGTTTGAGGAGTCTTGGGACCTGGTTTTATTTAGGATCGCACAGAGCCGCGCTGACCTCACTTAGCGCGTCGCTGCCTCGACAAACCAGTACTCTCCAATTATCTCGTTGAAGGAACCCCAGCAGTCTTTCAATGCCTTACATCTCGTAGTGCTGAATGCCAGAGATTTGATGGCTGCCTGTACAGCCTTGACCTACCAAAACTAAAACAAACCCTTCACCACAAGGTTTCAAAGAAAGTAGAGAGCACGTTGCTTTGTGATTTGTTCCGGGTCGACATCTTAAAGCTTGTCGTAACAGCTTCAGCCCAGAGGTTGATTTAGAAAGGTGGGGCAAGGCGTTTCTCGTAGTTCCTCCTATTTGCACCTATTAGTTCAAGGCCAGGCGACGACCCTAGGTTTCAATAAGTTTGCCATTGGTAGCACATAACGTACAAATATGAAGATGCGGTTTGAATTTAAAGGTTCAACTTGTCTTTCATCTTGCTGACCAGTTACTTTACCCAGAAAATTATTTTGTGGAAGGTAGTGCGTCGGGTTACTGCACGTGAGGGTCGAGGTCCAAATAATACCACGGAGCCAGCTCTCACGAACGTCCAACAAACATCTGAACGTATAGCTGTCTTGGAAAACCCTTTCCACCAAATTGCCATCTAATGCTTGGAGAATGTACTTACATCGCGACCCCTTCTTTGACGGAGCAACCATTTCCGAGTTTATTTTCGTAATGTTCTACATACCCTGCGGTCTTTACTTCTCCTACTTTGTCGCGCCACGATTATGCAACAATCAGTTTTATTTTTCTCCCAATTCATGAGAAATAACTTCACAATTTAAAGCACTCCATGGCTATCTACCTGATAAGATAGCGTGAGGATTGCAAATCAATTAATGCAATTGGATGGTCAATTGCGGAATCACTTAAAATTTTCGAATAAAAGCATGCTGAGTCCAACAGCTTGAGTGAAGACCTTTAACCGCAACCATAACTAAAGCATCATGAAGTATCTCGGAGTAATTGCATTTGTTGCATTCGCTGCAACACTATTGGCCGTCTCAGAGGGTTCTGATTTCACCTGGGGCTTTGCTGGTCCCCGAGACATTCTCCTTCACCGTGAAGTCGTATCGTTGGACTGGAAGCTATTTCGAGTTGTTACCCGTGATGTGGAGTTCAATCCCCAGGTGGGTTCTTGATACACATTTGAAGACTAGCATATATTTTACAGAACAAAATTTTATAGAACACCAACCGCACGATTACGGCCATCCGTGCTATAGACTTTAACCGCAACAAGAGCGGAAGCGTTGCCATTTTGAAGAAAGGCGGTCCAGGTGCTCGTAACGCTACTATCCATCTTAAATCCGCACGTAGCAATTCCTTGAACTATGTCGTCGAAATTATTGGACACTAAGGAGTAAGGACATGAAGACAAGGATTTTTTTTCTTTGAATTTGAAGGGAAATAAATAAAACCTTTGAAAGAAAACCAATTGTTTGAGCGTTTGGAGACAATCAAAGTACTGAGGGAGTTGGTTCTAACTTCTATTAGAACTTCTCGTAGGAAATTTGTAAAACACTTTTCCTTATGTTCTTCACAAAGCCAGCTTTCCATACCCAATGGTATTGAGTGTGATAACTTTCTCGCAGGAACGATTCAAAAGTACTCGAAGGACAGTGGTGCTTACTCACTGAACCATCGTGAGTTCGTTTCAAGCAACAGTGAACGTCACTGGGTTTAAATTTCTTCATAGTACTTCGATGACTGACGCGCAGAGACTAGTGGTTCTACTCCCAGAGTGCGGTAGTTTATGAAGTTCGTATTGCTCTCATTATTCATACACTGGCTGGGTGAAACAGAAACAAAACTCACTGCTGCCTTTCAGGATACCGGCTTTAGTCATGAGTGACCGATTTCTTCTTTCAACTTTTGCTCAACTAAGAGAATGTCCAACCGTTCCTTTATGGTACAAAACTCCCCAACCACGCAAGTGTATTCCAAGCGGAAATATGCCATCACCGAGGCCTACAGGTATCTATCCAATCTGAACAAAACAAGTTAATAGACATCTACCTCGACAGTCAACTCGAAAGTGGTCAAAAGATGCAAAGAGGAACTCAAATCTCTTGGCACAGTATCACCATAATGCTGCGTGCCCGGACATATAGGCTTCCAAGAAAATGAAAGGGCCAATTAGTAAGCTAGAACAGGGTCTGAATCAAACGACATTCCAACGGATTATTCTGTGAAATCATCGAATACCCTACACGAACTTTCACAGCATAGTCAATGCTAGATGCAGTGTACTCTCCTCGCGCTAGGCTACTTTGGTTCGAATACAATGATAAAAGGACACAGAACTATCACCTATCACTCAATAGACCGCAATTCACCCTCGCAATTGGTGTCCTCACAGGTCACAACCAAATAGCAGCGCACCTTAGAAGAATGAGGAACAGCAGCAGAGAAAGTATCTTTCAACGACCTTAACAAACTATGTACCTAACACGCCACTAAAAGCAGCCGGATGAACAGAAAAACGGGCTGTTTCAGGAGCGTCGGCCCTCTCATAGATAGACAGATTGTTATGATTGACCTCCCCGGATGCAGGAATCCATAAATGACGATCAAGTCTTTTATTTATAAACGATAGTCGTCCACCATCCTTAGGATTTTTTTTGATTTTAGAGGAAAGAAATGGCAAAGCGCGAAACTTGGAGCATAGATCGTAAGGTTGTCTTAAGAGTGGGAAGAGAGCTTCGAAGTAATGGTGGATGCCCGTCCTTGTGATCTGCTCCTCAGCTTTTTGGACCGGCATTAGCTACCACAAGAAATTAAACTAAATATTCTCTGGAGAGACCTAGACGCGGTCTTCTGCGTGAATAGCACTTCGCTCCCTTAAAATCTAGAATGTGCTGAAGACACCTTTCTCGATAAATATTTAATTAAGGCATTCAACTTGAAAGTTTTCTGAATCATCCGCTGCCAATCTTAGCAATTAATAATGTAAGTTGCTGGGAAGTGTTTCAAATGAATACCAATTGAGATAAGCAACACAAGAGGAGCGTCTGCTCGTGCACGCAGCGCGCAATCGTATAATCAAAGCAATTGGTGTCGTTCTTGTTTCGTAAATAATTTTATTTCAAACTTCCCGATCGCTATATTTATAAAATTGCTTAATTAAAACTGAAAAGCTGCCGCCTCTCCGTTGAACGGCGGTGGCGCCAGTGGTCTTGGTGGGAAGGGCGGTCTTTGGAAGCCCGCCGGCGGAGGTGGCCTCCAGTTCGGTGGCGGCGGTCTGGGAGCACCAGACGGGGGCGCACCGGGCAGTCCATTGGGGAAATTTGGTGGAGGTGGTGCTGGCGCTTGTCCTACTCCCGATTGCCATGGTGGTGGCGGAATCATACGTGGCGGCGGTGGGATTCCCACCGGCGGAGGTAGCGGAGGTTGGTTTGCGGGCATCGGCGGCAATGGTGGTGGTGGAACCGATGAGGGGAATGAAGCTGATTGTGGTGGCGGCACAGGTGGTGGTGGTGGCATCATGCCACCTGGTGTCGGAGGAGGTGGCGGTGCTATCATTGGCGGCGGCATCATCTGACCCGGCATGACGGGCATCATTTGAGGCACCGGAGCGTCAGCGAACAGTTGATGTGGACGATCAGCATGTGAAAGTGGATTTTGCGCAGCGAGGAGACGCTCAGCTGCCGAACCGTGACGTTCACCTTTGGAATCCTTCTTGAATGCATACGACACTGAGATCGGCCGGTTGCAAAGATATTGTCCATTCATGGCGTCCATGGCCGTGTCTGATGCCTCAAAACTGGCAAAGTTTATGAACGCGAAGCCCTTGGAATTACCCGTTTCCGGGTCCCTCATGATCTTCGGTGTCTGCAGTATCACTCCGAACGCGGAGAATGTATCGTAGAGTAACTTCTCGTCCACTTCAGGGTCAAGGTTGCCAATAAAGATGTTCGCACCCACATCGAGGTTCTTCTGATGGGCAGAGGCTTTATTTACACGAATGGGTTTGCCGTACAGCTTTATCATGTTCATAATCTTTATCGCATAATCAGCGTCGTCTTCACTGAGAAACTCAACGAAACCATAGCCTTGGTGCATTTGTGTTACGCGGTCCTTGGGCATGTGCACGTTCACTAGGAAAAGAAGACATGAAAGGCCAGGCACTGAATGAGGAACTTAGTTTTGCTTACCTACTGGGCCAGCTTGAACGAAGAGCTCCCACAGTAGAGTTTCAGTCACTTTGTCATCTAAGCCGCCAACGTAAATTGTCGCATCTGCGGTTGATGGAGAAGAGGTTAAGTTATGCCGGCATCTAGGTACCATTCGCTGGTAATATATGTTGTATGTTATGTTAATATTCCTTACCTTGATTTCTCTCGGCAATTGGACCAGCAGCCATAGCTTTGCTGGCGTATTTCTTAGGGGAAAACTAATTACAAAATCTACACACCACACAAACGTTTTCGAGCACCGCGAATAAAACTTGGCATCTGTCACTGTCAGTTTGGCTAGCCGGCGAAATGAAGCGAAATGCATTAGTTCGCATGGGCTGTGTTCGAAAATATAGTTTGTTGGCTCGAACAGCAGTCGTTGCAAATCGAGTCGAATCGAGAGAATGGCTTATGGTTTCACGAAGAAATGTTTTCTAGACTTGCAATGCTCATGAGTCATGTCCATCCGATTGCTTGGCAATTGTCAGAAGTTGGAGATGATTACCAAGCGAGGGCCAACAATCGACGAAGATCACTTGACAAATTGTTGTGAGAAGCATTATTTCTTTGCCGCTGACCACTATTATGTTTGTACAGAGGAGTCTGCTAGACCCTATTATCAATCCAGTCTGTCAGTCTTGTGTGGACATGATCGGTCCACTGACGCATCCAGCATCGTGAGTCGCGACTCACAAAAGTTCAGAAGAGAAGGGAATGTAGCTCGAGTGAGCGGTTCCCGGTGAGTCCTGGGTAAAATTGCTGGTGACTCGTTTTGGTGTCTCTCTTTACTCTTGTTCGGTAATTTTCATCATTCTTTCATTTGATTTCTTCGCTTGTTCAGTCAACCTCGATACTTAGTAGTTCAAAATGTCTAAGGATTGCGTTTGGACCCGATTATTGACATCGGACATCGAGACATGAGATTCATACAAACATGGCAATAGTATTAGAAAAATAATCAGAGAACTGTCAAATTTGAAAGTTGAAATTGACAAGGAGCCATGCCGCACGAAACTGCGTGTGATAGCCGACTTAGTCTGTCAAATCTGCCAACAAGCTGGATGTGTGTGATAGCCGATATAGTATGTTAAATTTGCCAACGAGCTAGGCCTCACGTGGATGCGTGTGATACCCGACATAGTCTGTCATATATGCCAACGCGTTTTTTTTTTGTTTTTACAAATCTTAACCCACATCCGCATCACCCTGTACTGTGTATAACAAGCGAATTCAACAACGCAAGCGACAGAATCACCAAAACCCCCAAACAACAAGGAAAAACGATAAAAAAAGAAGAAAGAACGAGAAAAAATGCCTAAAGGAAAACATCAAACAAATTTGTGAAAATTTTTCCAAAGTCATCGTAAATCTAGTCCCCATTCGGTCGGTTTTATTCTCCTGAATGCGGTTCAATCGTTTTCGTGGTTAAAGTGCTAAGTATATCCAAACCCATCATGAGCTCCTATTTGTGAGTTTCCGCGGCAGAGATTAGTTAATACACACTCCGCACGAGTTTAATAGTTTGTTATCGTTCCCCGTAAGTTAATTTATCGAATAACAATCAAAAGAAATATCTCAAAGCCGTCAGCAATGGGTAAACTCTATCAAGTGGCATTGTTATCCATCAGCATCATCATAAGCAGCATGCTTCATGTAACAATTGCGTCGAAATGTAAGTGTGAAATGATTCACAATTAGATTCCCAGTTTATCACCTCATTGTAATGTGCGCCTCCCCTATCGTTGGGGGGATTTGTTTTTTTTTTCCTCATTATTAGACCAACCATGCAGTATCCACAAATTGAAATGTCCCCCGAATTCGATTTGCTCACAAATAGACGAGCACAGCGAGCGAGGCGAGTGCAGATGCCCCCAACCCCTTGAATTGAATCCGTATAGTACTGGTCCATTGGACTATTGTCTCGAAGATGAGAATAGCATAGGCGATGTGACTGCGGCAAGCAGTAGTAGCACAAAAACCGTGGTGCATATACAACCGCCTCCACAGTCGCACCACCTTGCTATTGGTATACTGGTGCCGATACTGTTGGTGGTTCTTGTTATTGGTGCGGCGTATGGTCTGAAAAAATTCCATCCAGTGCGACGGTTGAGGGAATATGTAATTAGCCGTCGACGCAATCGTCCGCTCTATGAGGATGTTATGATGACACAGGAACTAGATGATCCGCCATTGATGTAAGACAAAGGAAAACGTAAGTACGCAATATTTTCCTTTAATGCTGCTCGTAATGTAATCTTATCTGTCCAGGGGAATTTGTTTGTATATCTTATTGTGTAACAAGCTCACCTGCTGATATGAAGAAAATGGAATAAAACAAAAACAGTAGGCGCGGCGTGTTTTTCAAGAGTCTCTTCTTATCGTGCTTTTACTCGACTAGCAATAGAGAACGATTCCTTTGAATTTCAACAAAAAATGGAACCACCAAACCGCTTCACTTAACGCAGTCTTTCGCGAACTGCCTCCAGTTGAGCACTCCAAGTTGGTTGAGGTCCTCTTTCATTTGTAATACGAGGTCTTCCTCTGCTGTGTTGCTTCTCCGGGATGGAATCGAATACTTTTCGAGTTGATGTCTCTTCGTTTTGCATGTTCTAGCCATCTTAGGCGACTGATGCCTTCTTTTCTGACCAGTCAAGGCTGCATTCATTAGGCACACTCTTCTGCAACCAGATCTTGGAAATGAGTTGGTGTATGCTCTCCACCAAGTGATCTACGGCAGCTTTTGACAAACTTGTTGGAGTTAAGTTTGGATATTTCTGTCCTTCATTCTGGTCGGGTGGATGGAAGTTTGAGTTTTTACCGCTGCCTAACAGCGGTGCGGTTTTCTTTTTCGTATTTTTTTTTTCTGGAGAAGCCCATGTTTTCCCTCCTCTTTATTTCGTACAGTTGACGAGCCCTTCTATCATGCGGTGCCGCTTCTTAGGCAATACTGAGTGCATAGGACTTCTTTCGAGAGGTTGCGGGATACGTAGGCGAACGTTGGCTGCAACTAGGTTATGGTCTGAGCCTATGCTGGCTTTTCGGAATGTTTGGATACTCAGTATACTAGAGGAGTGCCTTTCGTCGATCGCAACATGATCAAATTGGTTGACGGCTTGATGATGTGGCCCACTATTTTTCTTTATGAATATTGAGGTGAAGAAACCGTGCAAAATTACGCGCAGCATACTCTGCATAGTTGTTGCCGGTGCCGTTAGTAGATGGTTTCTCAGTTGACCTACAACAAGTTTTTGATTACACTTGAAACTAGAATTCCAAGACCGGCTGAACTGTTATAAAAAGAATGATGCAGACAGCCGAAGGTCTAGAAAACCTTCCATCAATGAAGGATCCCTTATCCTACTACTTGTAACTCTGCACTGCTAGTGAACTCATTTGTTTCTTTCTTTTTTTTCAGTAAAAGATGTACCGATCTCCTTACACGCAAAGTCACCGAAGGTGCAAACAGAATTTTAACAAAACAAAATAGTTCCTGCCACCATGGGAAATCAAATGCACCAAAAACAAAAAGCTATTTCCAACAAAAATTCACCACAAAAACAAGACTGGATGTTATCGCAACTAAGAACATCACGCATCATCAAAGTCGTCGCAATTTTAATTAACTAAGGTAGGAATCAGAAAACTCTAATTCTCTAGTCCAATTGCCCCTTAGAAATCGGTGTCGCGCATCTATAGATTTTTAATAACAACAACAACGACGATGACCAAAACTTAAACAGAAAACAAAAAGGAAAACAAAACAAAAAAAACTTATAATATTTAACTGACTAATTGTAATGATAAATTGAACACATTTTACATTTTTAATGCACACTTAGGAAGCATTCACATATCGATTTTATTATCCTCAAAGTGGTAATAGAAGAAAGAAAGAAAAAAACAAATAAGGAGGCAGTAAGCACCCGCTAGGACAGAAATGTGAAATGTAATGTAAATAAGTGAAGTTTGTATAATTTTTAAGTGAAAGTGAATGTGTAATTGATTAGATACTACATGTAGGATTAAAATAGAAATCTTTTTGTATAAAGTTGTGGTTGTAAAGGAGTGTATTAGGTTATAATTTGTATGTATTGTATGTCTCTATGTATCTATGTTTAGGTCTTGGATACTTGCAATAAGACGGTATCGCGTATTTCTCTTCTTTGTTGGCATTTATTGCATGCAGTAGAGTAAAGGCATCGTTTTTACTTCCAACTGGTCTGCAGAAACTGGTCGACAAACACTTTGTACGAGAAAGTGGTAACCTATGTCAGTTCTAAGCTTAACGTGTTCTGTTGTGAACCACACTGTTGACACTATGTGCACTGTCTTGCCAGACACACTGAACATACTCGTCGCCCACCCATTGCCACTGCACTTCTCTTTCCCTTCTTTGTACGTTTCTTCCAAATTCCATAGCACAATGCAATTCGCACATAAGCTGCATATAGTTAATACTTACGCTGCCCTAACCGACTTCCTGTGAAGTAATTTCGGACGGAGACTATGCAGGAGTGGGGATGAGATTCATGGTCAAAAATTAGTATAAAAGGACAGCCGATGTCAAGGATAGGGCAGAGTTAAGACTAATTGCAAAACATAAAGGTCGCAGCATTGCTTTGGACAGCGGGCCTCTAAAATAAAAATTATAAAACGATAAGACCTTTTCATTTTAACTCTCCGCTTGTCGCTCTTCCCTACTGAGCATAGGAAGCACGGCGACAAATGTAACAGTTCCATTGAAACGGAAAGCACATTTGGGTGGAAAATATTCCTTCTTTAAATGCAAAAGCAGTGATTTTCTGTACCGAACTCTCCACTGCACGTACTAGTTACCATGTCCTCTTAATAAAATAAATCTTGACATCAACAACAGTCAGTCTATCGAATGATAACGATTGCATTTAGCAAATAGTACACGTTCATGTCGACCAGACCTAGATTAGCAAAGAAATTAGGGACAATTTCACGACTCTATTTAACCTCCTGCCGTTTGACCAGCTCCATCATAAGCTACTGAAAGACTTCCTTAAGTTCTCAAGCGAAAACGATGCCTATATAGGGATATACAAGGAAATATTAATGTTTTACTCGTAACTTAGACTGATTCTTCGGTGATCTTCATTCATCAGTGCAGCTCCTCAGCTACAGTGCACCAGAAACAATCTCTATTACGAGTTAAACAGCTGTATGCAGGTTTTAGGTTTATATATTTGTATTTTTGTCATTATACCAGTTAAGCTTGTAAGTTTCAAAAGAATTTAAATGGTGGTTTATGGGAAAATCGTTGACCAACTCACCGCTAATGTAAGACGATTATCCGAAAAATTATTATTTAGTCGTATAAGGTAACGAGTGCGTGTATGTACAAGTACTGAGCACAGCGTTCTAGTTTTTGTTATTTTTTTTTATATATAACAGTTAGCTAGAATTGTATAAGTTGTTTAAAATTGTTTCTGAGCTATTCTCGGTTGCCAGTTTGATATCCTTTTGGAGTTTCGAAGTGACCGATACACTTGACCGAATTCTCATTGGAAACGTTCATCTGCCTGTTGTGACTGCATTAAGATTGTCCTTCACTCTTTTTTAACGACTCCATATGCGATATTATTTGCGATCTGATTTCGTTAGAGCATTCGGGCTCAAGATATTAGTACTGATCTAGGGAATCCTTTCAAATTTAAAGCTTGACACATATACTCTTTGTGTCGGCTCGTCTCTTAATTTTTCTAGTGTCTGTCTGCCTTTATCAGAGGAATTTTATCTTTAGTTTCATTTATTTGAACAGTTTTTGGATTCCTAGACTGAAACTTCTTCCGGCACCATGAGTCGGTAGTCGGTATCGTATGACATTGCTTGAAAAGTGCTTCCTTTTAAACGATCTCTGCCCAGGTTTGGGACACATCTTTCATATTTTCGTCAACCAGTAGTTAGTACTTACGTGGATCGAATCATCCGAGTATCGATAACAATTTTACTTGCGCATATCAAGTAAGTACTCGCATTTGCACATTTGTATAGATGTTGGTATTCCATTTACATACTTTGCTTTCATTGCCATTTGCGTCAACCTCTTCGGGAACGGATCTAAGAATTTATACCTTAAGAGCGTTGTACATTGTGCTCCACACCAAACTGAATTTAAATTGTCTGCAAAGGAACTCACCAATATTTTCTGCACTACTGTTGTATTGCAAGTTTTGTGTATGTAACAATAGAACATTCCTCGACCGTCGTGTTGCCTTTATGGATTTCTTCGCAGTGCCTCCCACCTTCTCGATAGTGTCAATCGTTCAGCGAGATTTTTCGAAATCAAATTGATCTCCCACAAGGTTGTGTGCATCCACAAGTGTTATTTATAAATATTCAACAGTCGTAAGACCACTGTCTATCTACAGAAAGTGTATCAAAGGGAAATCATGGTCGAAGTGATGAGTTCACTACTGAGCCGTAAGTACTGCCATCTTTCTGCTATAAGTCTACAAAAGTTTCACTCTTGATAAAAGTCGGCGTGACATTGTGGTTAGTACCTCGCACTACTAAACTGTAGGTCGTCCTTCGACAACACAAAGAAGTTGTTTCATATCACCACTTCTTGGCAAACTTCCGTACCATTGTGCAGTTTTGATAGAATGATAGCCTTTCAAGATTTCAACAAAATTTATTGTATAAACATTTATTGTACCTTAAACATGTTCAGGTGAATAAGTCACTTAAAGTCACTGTTTGGTGTGATTTATGGGCTGGCGATCATTGGTCCCATTTCGTTGGCATTAATAGGTCTTGCTTTGGTTTGAACAAGACGGCGTATCATGCCAATCAGATAAATCAGAGACCATGGAATGCTTAAAACCCTAGATATGTGGCCCCAGCTGGTCGAAAATTTTACTTTCTGATTGCGCTTCATTCGAGTCGTTACCGGCGCTCAAGTACACGAAATCATATTTAAACATAAGAAGCCAATACCATCGACATTACTACGAAATGTATGTTTGGTTTGGCAATATTTTCTTATAATGATTTCGAGGACAGCAGCTTCTAGGCAGCTGTTTTACTCCACGCGTCGAAGTCAAAGTCTACATTGATCAGATGATTCCAGTGATTCAGATTTAGATGTCTTACTTACCCTTTAGATATGACCATCGATATGCCTTTTGTTGTTCTAATAAAATTTGCAAGTTGTTGTGCAATCGTATGCCATTGAACTCTTGCTCCATTGATCAGATACTTCCATGTCATACTTGCCCTTTAGCTACGACCGTCGAGATGCCTCTTGTTTTAACAAATTTTGCAAATTGTTGTGCAATCGTATGCCATTGAACTTGCCGCATTTAAATGTCTAGGTCTACTCCTCCACTGTCGATAGATTTGTATTATCTTCTCACCAATTACAAGCAGCCATATGAATACAAATTTTCCACAATCCTTGCAATTTGAAAAATGATTTAACATACTCATAGCTGCGTACATCTGCTTGACACACATCAATCGGCATTCCTACAGCATTTACCTAGTGATTTGCGTGCATTTCATGCCAAGGAACTTCGAAATCAGTTTCCTTATCATCCATTTTAGCCCGAATCAGCCCAGCGCACACGATCACCCTCCCGTTTACGATCTCTGACAGACAAACCATTCTGGCTCGGCTGATTCGGCTTAAAATCATTATTCATCAAAGGATTTTGTTTCTAGCTATAAGTTTTGATTTTTTTTTAAAAACATATTTTTATAATGTAACGACATTTACGAGTAGGTAACAACCAAAGACAAATTTAAATATTTATTGTTAATAGAACTAGCAGACTCCGTGTGCATTTACATGTTTAAAAATAAAAAAAAAAAAAACACTATAACAACCGATTTGTTAGTGCCGCCGGAAATATTTCCACTTTAAGTTAATAATACCACTTTTGTTAATAAAAAAAGGAAGTCTTTACAATTTCGTCTAATAAATTTAGTTTAAGAAAATAGGAAAAATTTAAATAGAATTTAAAAACTTTGATATTTGTTAAAGAAAATTGAATCAATAAACAAAATATCTTGAAACGCAGTAGTATTACAGATTTGAATTGTTTTTTCTACCAAATTTCAACTGAATTTGCACATAGAATGAAATAAAGTAAACAAAAGCATTTAAGTTCAACAAATCATTTAATATATTAACTTAAGAAAAGAAGAAACAAATTAAAATGAAAGTAAAAAGAAATAAATTATATATTCTGTGATAAAAGTTGTGTTTTCTTTCACAAAGAGGCGAAGGATTTGCTGAAGATGATCACATCTCTCTCGTATAGTCTAATCTAATCTAGGAATGCCTACAGTTCAGACTTGACCCGAGCCTTAACCACCAAATCTATCCAGCTTCGCACTGCAAGTTAATTGAATACTTGAGCGCGGGAGTTAATGTATTGTCGCATCGGATTGGATCCGGTCTGAAAGTGCGTCAACCCAAACCAAGCTAAATATCTTACAATGAGCCTAAAAGAGTTCCTTTATCCGTTTTCCATAGAGTCAACGCCATAAAGTGGAACTGGGATAATCGAGGATTCATATAAAATGTCGGACGGAACTCAGGAAGATCCTCTCCAGGCAATCAACGGCTATAGGATCACTCAAAGGTCCCGACTGAATCTTGTTCAGAGTTAGTTAAATTGCTTATCAGCACCCACTACCCAGGGAGAGTAACCCAACCTGTCGATAGCTCAAGAAGAAATATGAGCACAGAATTTGAATTACCAGCAGACTTGATTTCAGAAGACAGAATTGAGTGGGCCATTACATCATTCTCACCTTATAGATCGCCAGGGCTGGACGGGATTATACCGATCATGCTTCAGAAGATTACAAGCACGATTATTCCGGTACTCAAAGAACTATTCACCAGCAGTTTTAAATGAAAACATTCCAAGAAAGCAAGTCACCACCGCTAAAGACCAATCAGGCCAATCAGCCTTACCTCCTTCATTTTTAAAACTTTTGAGAGGCTGGCCGATGTTTATATTCGCAGTAGACTTCGCCCCGAGGACCAATCCACGGCCCAAGACACTTATACCACAGGGAAATGTGTGGAAACGGCACTGCATTGTGTGGTTAGCTCATCGAGAGATCCTTAAAAGACAAAAAGTACACTTTAGCTGCATTCTTAGACAAATCTCAAGATCCACGATACTCTTACCAGCTGGATTGTAGAAATTCTTGAGGACATGTTATTACAGAACACGAGGGTACAACGATGGAAGCATTTGCCTCTAGAGGTACCCCTCAGTAATCTCCCCACTACTATGGGTCACTGTACTAAATGAGGTGCTGTTACAGCTCAGGTACAGTGGTGTTAAGACCATTGCATATGCGAATGATATCGTATTGCTGGCAACGGAAATATTCCTCCATACTCTTAGTGAACTATTGGAGGATGCGCTGAAGATCCTAGTCACCTGGTCCGAGAAATGTGGACCATTATTTACCAACAGAAGTTTACCTTACCGTCTATTGGTGGCACTCCCCTTAGAATCTCGGACAGCGCTATATACCTAGGACTAGTTCTTGATAAAAAAAAAACTGAGCTGGAGACCTTATAGCTTACTGCACGTTCAGTAGAATGCTCTTAGGATACAGAAACTGGCCCGTATTGGTACCACAAGTGCCATCTACTGCGGGACTGGAGGCTGTTGTTAATCTGCTACCGCTGGACATTTTCGTCCAAGCCTCTGCAGCAATTAGTGCCCCAAGAATAATTCAATCCGATAGTTGGAGGCCATTCCACGATCCTGGAGAAATATCTAGGAAAGGTTCATACCGCAAGACTACCTCACTCCGTACCCAGACTCCAAAAGACCTTGTGGAGGGTGATTCCCGAGCAGAGAATGGAAAGGCGGTCAGCCTACCAGTACACGTGCCATTTCTATCTTCACAGATGGATCAAAGATGATATATTCAGATCAGTCCGGCTTTCCAAGCGGAGGCCATAGCAGTGGCAATAACTGCTCGTAGGCAATACCGCAGGAAGGTATCACCTTTTTCATCGACAGCCAGGCAGAAATAAAAGCGAATACTGATATGGAAATAAAATCCAAGCTTATGAAGCACAAGGTTGCCCTCTGTTGGGTACCTGAATACGAAGAAATTCCAGGAAATGAGAAGGCAGACAAACTGGCAAGAAGGTTCTCAGAATCAATATCACAACAGGTTGACACCTCGGCAATCAAGAGGCATGGATCAAGGCCAGTGGAGAGGCCAATAGTAGAAGGTTCTCCCTAGACACCTGTGTGATTACAAGAAGCTTATGGCCGAAATCCGTGTATGGCTTTCTGTCCTGATAGGAGTAATCACGGGACATAACTTTTACTGTAACTAGTCCTAAACCAAGAGAACAGAACACCAATTCAAGATGTAGAGCAACGCTACTACCTAGAAGATGTATCATTGGATCACAAAGGCAGCCCGAAATCCAGATTTATCATCATCTTGTCTCACCTTTGCACAACGACATTTCCTCCCTGAATATCACTGATAAACTATTTCAACCATCGATTTTATTTACTTAACTATAACATGAATATTATTACGATTCCAATAAGTTGAGTTCAAGGATTGATGACTTATCTCCCAAATCCATTCGAAGCGCAGAACTTTAATTTTCCCAGTTAACGCCGTCACGTTGAAAACAAATCGTCCCGGTGGAACGAACTTTGGGAAGAATTCCGCCTTCAGTTCATACTTATCCACCGAATACAAGAAATTGGCTGGTATGGGACACTTCTTCGCCAGAGAGTTGCGGTTGCCGGACGCCAGCGACTTGTAGAACGATCCAATGATGAAATTGTACTTAATCGGGTTTAGATACAGCTGGCACATGTCGATGTTCCACTTGAATGGAGAAGGTTTCATTTGGCGGCCAATGTGCTGATAGCTTCTAATCTGCAACTGATACTGGTTCATGGTCCTAAGCAGTTGCATTCGCATACTGAATGTGTTGTCAGTAAAATTGGAATACTCCACCATCATCCATGATGCGTTGAGTGCTTTAACAGCGAACTTCTCTTGTCTTATATGGAAGGTGTTCTACATTGTAAAATAGGGTACAAGTTTAAAAAATGTGTTTAAGCCACCATTTCCTTACCACTAAATGGAGAATTACTACGAGTACGAGAGTACGCTTGAGCCACATTATATGTGAATCACAGGTCAACTAACTAATCTGGGCGTTTGGAAGTACATATGTATGCTGATTGTAGCCATTTGGTGTCTAATTGCACTTAGTTTACATATTTAATTGTTAAATGATTGAAATTGAATATATTACAAGCACATGGACAATCGAATTTAAGGCTATTATCTGCATGCGATGTTGACATGAAGCTTCTCTTTTGTTTTCCACTTCTAACCGCTTTTGGGCAGTTAAATCCAGTTCATCTAAACTATGACCAAACTATAAAAATAGTGGGAAATGTATATTGTATACTTGTACATGTGTTAGGACAGGTGGAGTGGACATTGTGCGTCTTCAACTTCTGGTAGACGTTTGTAATTCAAATACCAAGTTTGCCGACCGCGTTTTCATTTCCGGGAGGCGGTACTGTTTGTTTTTATTCCATTACATCGTCTATCATCGGGATTACTTTCTCATTGGTCAAGTGGCTGTAAATCTCACTACAAGGTACTAAGTTAAGTGCCCTAACTACTCACTTCCTCTTGATGTTCTTAGTACAGATTACCACGTGTTGATATTTTTCCCTGACTTCTGCACGCCGCTATCAATGGACAAATTGAGTTAATGTTAGTGGCTCATCGGCAAAGAAGCAGCCGTTTCCTTCGCATGAATATATCCTCAAGGATTTTGCCGACATTGGAAAGCGAATCCTGTAATCTGCAATGCTGTATAGTGGTATAGAATTACCTAACCCCCGACCCGTGAAGAGTTTTTTCCTGAGACAAGGTAGGACTCCACAACCTTCGATCCCTGGCAGACTGCTCCCAATTGTCCAAACCAAACACTCTGTCATTCCCGATATCTTCAACCTAGGGTCTGTGATTCGAAGATCACCTTTGCTAAAGCATTGTCCAATCGCTTAGTGTGACCGAACCAGTGTAGTCGACATGTTTTAGCTTTTTGCGGTTGTATCTCTTCCTCCATTCGCACTTCCCGCATATGGGACCAAAATTTTGATGACGAAAATTTGTCTCGAAAGTGCTCAAAATCTGCTATGCTTTCCTGCTTATCATCCACATCCAGCACTCGGTTCCATATAGTAGAACTAGCAGGATCAATGTTTTGTAGAGCATGCATTTCATTTTCCTAGTTAAGGGTTTTGAACCCACTTGTTTCGACAAACGGAAGTAGCAGCAGTTTCCTATAAGTTGATACTTACTCTGAAGTAGGTAAACTTTCGACTGCCATTTTATCCATTGGTCCATATATCCAAACGCACATGCATCCAATCCCTCATTATTTTCACGGAAGAGGGTTTAAAAAGTACTTGAAATGACCAAGACAGTCGAAAACTTGTAAACTACAGCAGAAATAATCTTCAACAATCTTACAATTTGTGCGGTAGAGAGCATACACCAATTCATTCCTAAAATGTGGTCAGATGAGTGTATGCCTGATGAATAGAATCTGAGCACAGTTTGCTTGATCCACAAGAAAGGAAACCACCTCAACTGCGCCAATTACAGAGGTATCAGTCTCCTTAACATCGCGTATTAGATCTTAACTGCCATTCTGTGTTAACGTTCACTAGTATTGCCACGGAAGCTGCTAAAATAGGTTCAGCGGTAAACGAGGAGAAAACGAAGTATATGCTTTCCACGAGAAGGGACACACAAAATCGTTTGAGACGGCTAGGACATGCAGCCATGCTCCGGCCCTCAAGAGTCTTCGAATCGAACCCGGAGGCAGAGGAAGACCTCGCCTTAGGTGGCGCGCATGAGTGGAAGGGGGCCTCAACCGACTTGGAATGCGCAACTGGATGCCCAGGTTCACCCCGAACTTTAGTGCCACCTAAGTAAGCAAGTAACCTTATAATGTGTTATACGATAGAAAAATTCCAAATACACAAAAAGTGCCCTAAACTTTATTTCGTCTTCGTATATGTATGCATGTATGTTGTATATATAAAAAAAAGTGTTATACCGTAATTAATTTAAAATTCTAGTTTCTTAATCATTCAATATAACTCAGTACTCGGCTGACTGAAGCACGAAGACAGAATTTGAACAGCATTCCTCTGCTCCGATGTAAGTTCGTTTTTATTTAATTTCTCCCGAAGCCTCACCGCACACGATAGCAGGGGAGCAGCATTTTCTGGCAGAATTCTATTCACCACCCGAATCCATATTTGTTTAGTTGTTTCAATCTTCGGAATTAGTTGAGTCTTCAGCATGTTGAAATCGTCGTCAGTCGAAATGCTTATAATGTGACTTATGGCGACACAGAGCTAAAAGAAAACAAAAAATCACAAAAACAACGATTCATCACCAACCGTAGACCAGTTACTTGTTCTTGTAGATTATCCCTGTGCTTGTACTCATTGAAATCTGTTAAATTACTTGACTGCTCCATTGCGGCTAGCAGGGCTGACCAAACCAACTGAAGGCGAGTGCCGTAGTTTGATCTCTCTTGAATGGTGATCAGTGCAGCTGTGCCATTGATTCGTACCTTGAAGTTGGTATGATTCACTATTAGGTTGCACAAGGATGGAAAAACTAGATTTGGCCAATTCAAGTCATTGTGTTGGGCATTGAATAAGTCAGAGTTTTTCATGAAGTTTCCAATGGCATAGCAAGAGTTCCACTTGACTTTGGCATTGCCACCTGAATTCATGCAGTTTACTAGTTTTTCGACAGCCTTTTGAACCAGAGATCGCCAGACGGATGTGTTTAGATGATCGGCAGTTATTAAACGAAGTAAATTCCCCAATGTACGCACTGCATTGCTACGGACCTATGGGTTAGACCGTGTTAGACGTAAATGGAATTAGAGAAGCATTCTTTGTACTTAACCTTATCGTTGTCGCTTGCAGATTCGATTGCAGTCTCCAAGAGTCGCCTCAAAAGATCCTCTGATATCCGTTCTACTTGCGAATTGAAACTAAAACAAATGGTGTTGGTTAGATTCAGTTGGAAGCAACAATGTAGAACTTACAAGTTAGTTATGAGAGCGTCACTCACGTTCCCCATTGACCATGATGCTCGAACTCGCACAAAGAGGTTGGAGTCCTTGATTAGCTGAATGATGGATTCTGCAGTGTTTTCAACGAAGACTAGATTCTCCCGCAAAGAAGGAAATAGCACATACACAGCCAGAGCACGCACAGCCGCTGCTCGTACAGTATTTTCCTCGTTACATCCAGCGCCAGACAGAAGTCCAATCAATTGAATATGATAGGTGTGCTGAGAAAAATATCAGTGGATCTATACTTGTCGCTACTACTGTATGCATTGGGAATAAATTCAAGTGTTCTACTCGCTCAGAACGTATGCAAGAATAAACCACACGCACACATCGTGGCGCCGTGGCTTAGTTGGTTAAAGCGCCTGTCTAGTAAACAGGAGATCGTGAGTTCGAATCTCGCCGGGGCCTTGAAAAAGTTGTCACTTTTCTTTTTTGGATTATTACCGGCAACTTACCGAAAGTCTTTCGAAGACGTGCACTCCGATGTTCGACATAAAATCACACAAAACAGATTTCAGCGCTGGACTTTGCTCTGAATCTTGTATTTTTTCAATCACAGGTGGCCATATGGATATCCAAAAGTTTTGACATGATACTAGTTCCTCATTTGAAGGAGAACCTGTGAAGGAGGCATTCCCATCAATTCGCAGTATCTATGTATGTATACAGTACCTTGTTCGAGGAGATAAGTATTCATTGAATGTCCCAAGTTGTCGAGACATTTTGCTGTATAAAGTCGAACATCAGCTTGGCTATCGTTTAGAGACATTTTCAAGGCAGCTGCAATGAATTGTAGATAATCTTTGAGCAGTGAGAAGTGCGGTGCCATTGATGAGAGTACCTGAAGACATTCAGTGCGGACGGGAGTAGTGGCAACTGGCAGCTTGTCCTAATGAGAGATAATTAACCACGTTTTCTGTTTTCCTTTTTTGTTTTCAAACAAACCTTCGATTCAGTGACGATAACACCCAGATTCTCGAGAACTCTCTGCAGAAGCCAGGACATTTTGAATGTAATTCTATTGGCATTGACTTCTTTGACTTCCTCAGGAACATCTGGTAGCTCCTCCGAATCAGAATCAAGTGTCTCTTCAGCTAGGTCTCTCTCAATTCTAAGATAACAACTGATTTAAACAAAAAAAAAAACAAGATTATCCTGAGACTTACACTTCTTCTACTCCAGAGTCGATGAGTCGATTCTGATTGCGGTTCAATGAACCAATCTGGGTTTTAGGTATTCCCACGGTTTCTGAGATTTCAGTTGTGATGTCGGGCGTGGATATTAAAAACTCCATGACCATCAGGGCGGCCACCTGAATTGTTGGATCTTTAAGGAGGGAAGCGTATTATTGGGTTTTGAAAAATTGCGATTTCTCTTACCCTTGTGATAGACCAGCTTACGGATTGATTTCACAAATTCCGTCACAAGACCGGGCTTTAGACGATGGAATGGAGTTGCCTGGAATAAATTGTGAGATTAGATTTGAGTAGAAAAGGTCGCAAATGTCAGGAACAAGGCATCTCTGCATATAAGAATACCAAGTCTATGTTCTTCTGCCAGCCGATACTGCTTCCCATCAGACGAATGCCTGTGATCAGATGTATGACTTAGGCTTCGATTAACAACTCTCTTCAGTTACAACGTTAGGCCGGTCCTTACCAAACTCCTTCGAGTTGCGCATTTCTAGTTCTTTTAGCTTCATTTTGCACAGTCGATATCGGAATTTGGGTTCAGCAGGTTAGCTTGGACAATTAATGAAACTAAAGGCACAACCATACGATGGCAGTGGATTGGTCATACCCTCCGAAAGGGTAACAGTTCCATAGCTAAGCACGCGATGCAATGGAACCCGCTTACTCAGGATGGCAGGATACGGGGCGGTTCTAGGGAAAGAGTTGGGGAGAACTCAGACACATTTCCAGAAATCGCACACGATGGCGCGTAGGCATTGTAGAGGCCCTAGGACCCCAAGGGGATACAGGACATAAGGTAGTTTGGACAATCCGTTCCAATGGAGTTCTTTGAAAAATTTACTGCGGTGGTATACGACTTAAAACATGTCCGCCATTTCCTTCAACTTGAAGAAAACTGTATGACTTGAACTCGACTTAATTCATTTTCGGTGCATTCCCCCTTGTGTTTGTTGTGTTTGGGTATTTACGGTGCTGTTATCTGTCGGGGGCGTTATTAGGTCGGGAAAATCCAAACACTCGTATCGGTTTGGTTCTTGGAAAACCATTTTGCGTCAGTTGGGATCATTTGTTGACATTTGTTGATTGCGCAAAGTGCAGTCATATATAAGAATCGAGCGCGAGGTAGAACCTAATCATATTCGAAACTCAGTTCTCACGTAAAGACTTTGCGTTTCTAAAAAAACAAAATGAAGCTCACTATCGCTTTGGTATTAACTATCGGAATCGCCTGTACTCTGACGATGGGATTACCTGTAGCTGAACAAGAAGGACCTGCTGAATTGGAATTCGTTGGCCAGACAGACTTGGAAGCAGTTGCACCTATTCGTGAGAAACGTTTCACTTGCGACGTGTTGGCGTTTACGGGTAATGGTGCGTGCAACGGTCATTGTTTGGCTTTGGGAAGAAAAAGTGGTTTCTGCAGGAAAAAGACATGTATCTGCAGGCTCTAGGACATAGCTTTATGAACTTTTCTAATATTTAAAAGAAATTTAAATAAAGTTAAGGCTCAGGGGATTTTCTTGATTTTTTTTTTACCGTCACCGAAAAATTGTTGGCTTTGGTTATGATATACACGGTTACACGTGACTGTAACAAAGCCAACAGGATTGGTCTACATCTGCCACAGGAAAGAGTGGACGTCAATCATCCCTAGCTCGTCTCTATAAATGGTATATCGGTGTGGACTTCTTGAGTTTTATCGCCAAATCTGACGGAAGTGTAATTTTTTGTGAACTTTCTTAGCCCGAACCCGCACTGATAGGGGCCAATCAGCTTGTTTAAACGTTTCAGGCGCTCACACAATGTGGCTAATAAGATCATGCATAACTGATTCGCCTGTGTTGAGCGCTGGTTACAAGCGATAGTGAGGTTCCATTCCTTAGGCATAGACCCGTCTGAATAAATTTTAGAAAGCACTGCACGGTCCTTGCTAAGTCATCTCGACATGAAAGCTAGATTCAACAGCTTTGTCAGCCAGTTGCTAGGTTCTTTTCTGTCGTGTTAGGTTAGGTTGAGTAAATGGGTGTCCTTGCTGATAAATAGAAAGTTCATCGATGAGTCCATTGTGGCCAATTATGATGAGACCCCTGAGGCTGAACTAAACCACCCAGCTTAGTGTATGAATTTGAGGAGTTTGTTTAGCTCGATGGTTCTGAAATCGTCCAGTTCCGCAAAGAACTAGCTCTCAAGAGTGTCTTTCTTTTTGGTAGCTTATGCTAGACAATCACATACCAAGTGACTAACGAATTCTATTTCGTCTTCGTCCCTGCAGTCGTTATGGGTTAGTCCCAGGCATGTTAGACGATTGTCTATCACGCAGTGTTCGTATACGTCTCAGACAGCTGTCCTCTGCGACTGAGTTTGATCTGAAGAACTATTTTTGTCGTAGACTGTCGTATGCCCCGGTCTCTGTGGATTTTCTTTCAGACGCATGTCATGCTCTGAAAGTTACTACCCACTTTCGCTTTGAAATGGAGTTGGTTTCCACTCATCTCACAAAGCCATACCACACTTACTACAGTTTGTATGAAGGTATTCTTACCTGTATCAGCACGGTCAAGCACTTTAAGATCTGCGTCAACACAGGCAGCGAACTTTCACTAGTCAACGCCTGTGTGAGGACCTCATACATCCCTATGATCATATTTGCCAGCGATATGGAAAAGGGCATGAAGGTAGTTGGAGGTTTCTCGCTGAAAGAGGAAATTTCAAAGTAACGTACCGATTCAACCAACATTATGATCCATACCTCCATTCGGCTTGTAGAAGGAAAGGCCTTGAACTAAACAGAATTACGGAAGCTGCCTGAAGTGCTGCGATTCTACAACGCGGATTTGGGTCACGCATGGCGCAGGTAAGCAATCCAGCACTGGAATCGGTTGGAAACAAAGAATGCCAGTAGCCGTAGAATAACTTCTTCTCGGCATTTTTCGCTATGAGACCAATTAGCGATATCGCCGATAACCGCAACTTTGCCTGCTTATGACGCTCATTGCGAGTCCTGCTGGCCTCTGATTCAGAAAAATCTGAGTCGCTGGTTTTGTTAAAAATTGGAGTTTCAACTGGAATGAGGAAATGAATGGAATGGACTCTGTTTTGTGTTTACACGGACTTACAATCCACTTTGAGATTACTTCCCGACGGCAGATACAGGACAGTTTCTTCATTCATCATTGGCTGCTTGGATTTTCCCTCTGCTTTTCGGTTTTTATTCACAGTTCGAGGCTTACGCGTCTTCGCAATCTTTCCCCCTCGATTGTTGGCTTCAATCGAACCCTGATCCAGCACGGACTGCTGCGAAATGTGAACTTTTTGCGGCTGTGTCTGTGGCAATCCAGGAATTCCAAAATGCATATACGCCTTCGAGACTCCCAACAACTCTCCAATATTCATCTCACACCAATCTCTATCCTCAGAAGCGATCACGTAAAGAACATTCAGCGAGGTGGTCACAAAGTTCATATGATGAACCGACTGGTTAAACTTGATACGATCCGAATAGACAATGCTGAGAATCTTCCCACCAACCACAGAGAGCATATCCTCTGCTTGGTGATCTGATTCCATCGATTCCAGTGGCCGCAGCAGCGAATCAATGCAGTGAACAATCGAAATGATGATCTCCTCCGACGAATTGCAGTCATAATTCTCACTAGCCACTGACTGAGTATTGGACAGATACTTTAGTAGCAAGCCGTCGGGTGAAAGTAACACATCCCAGTACTGAAAGTAAACATTATAATCTCACACTACTAGGAAATGCTGTCCAATAGCTCTACCTCCTTGCCAAATGCTTGATGATTCCTGAACAGCGCGTGCATTGACATCAAAACGTCGCAGGCAGTCCCGGAAAAGTTAAAATTCAGGCATTTAAGTTGCCAATCGACGAGTTTCTTAAACTGCTCCTGTGTGAGTTGAACTTTTTGCTTATTCATCAGGACCGTCAGCAGACAGCATGACTTAACAATCAGGGTCTCTTCTTGTGTGTCAATATTGGAGAAAGATTCTACGAGTCTGGCCGCTGTCTATGTCGAGATATAAATGCGTTTAGGAACAGATGTTACAATTGTATTCAGGAAATTGCTTACTTTCTTGTCAACAAACTTTCCCTGTAGATAGTCCAAGCTATTCAGATCGTTCAGCAGTGTATTGAGTTCAGACATGTTGCTCTTGTTTTGCGCATCGTTGTAACTGAGAAAAAGAAATTTCGTTGTCAACTGCTTGAAGTCTTCAGCCAAATCCATTCCCAAGGGATGAGGTTGGTTGGACGAACGATGGTCAGAAGGGGATTTGTTTTATTTTGGCTGGATTTAGGCTGATGCGGGCGATGACACATAGTTTTGACACTTCACGGAGGGTTGGATATGTCACACGTTCAGCCGAGTACGAATGCAGTCCACGATGAAGTGAGAAATACTGAGGCGAATTGGGATGGAATATCTTGTTTGAGTGGAAATTAAAGAAAGTAGATGGGACAGGAATATTTAAAAACTCTTTACTTTAATTTACAGATATTTTGAACATAGGTTAAGTTTGCTTTTCTTGTGTAAAGAATTGGTAAATCCGCAGAGTGTATTCGAAAGTAGGAACGATTGACCTTCTCAAGTTATTCGAAACAAGGTTTCACTGTCAGACAACCTTCCTTCGGTGTAGCAGATTCCTGTACGCCCTGAGATTCCATTTATCCGACATGAACTTGTCTGTCTAACTTTTTTTTATATTTTTTTGTAAAGGGTGACCAAATAGTAATGATACATTTTCCAATTGTTTTGCTTCAGCAGCTGTCAAAGTTATAAATATCATCCAGCTGTCGAAATATTCAGTAAGGTTTGCCATTCTATCATTCATCATTTCACGCTTGCCGAACGTGCGAAAATTATTATAAAGCATCGATATTTCGGCTCAGTAACGTGAATTTTGTTGTGAGGTCAGTCATCATCATGGCTTCAGTGTGCAGGCATTGGGGGACACCATCGGACTTCATATCTTTCGAAATGAGGAAGCAGACACCCTTACTGTCAACGGTCTCAAGTTGTGGTTCCAACAAAACGGGTCTAAATGCCTTAAAAGTCAGGAAATGCTCCGAGAAGGAGGAATTTGGCAGAAGGTAATCACTTGGCCACCGTGATCATGAGACTTGACTCTACTCGATTATTTTCGCTGGAGCTACGTCAAGTCCTTAGTCTCCGTAAAGAAGCCAACCAGTTTGAACGAGGTCCGACCTTTTGAAGCACTACCACTGCCATTTGAATGAAGTGCTATTCCACACATAATGCCCTGAATATAGCTTCAAAGTAAAGCCAAAATCGGTGTTATATCTCCCACCGTTGTTGTTGTTTTATTTAAAAATGTTTTACTATCGTTCTTATCTGGTCACCCTATAGACACCCTAGAACACTAAATAACCTCCTTACCACGTCCTATGGGAATATAATTCGAATCTAATAACAAACCAACAAAACTGTAAATTTCCTACTGACAACACCGTCTGCTGCTCAGTGTGGCCATTTATCGAACAACGCCCGGTACCTGTCAATTGAACAACAAGTGTCAATCGTCTAACAATGCCGCCCAATCACCTTTGTTGTGGTTGCTCACTTCGTTTGTTCTTTCATCATTTTTGACTCATCCCCACAGCGCAAGCCACTTTGCTTTGATCGTACGTTCAACCACCTGCTCCCCCGCTCCAAACAAAACAGAAAAAAAAAAAAAAAATATTCATCACCGTTTCAAACGTTCATTTGTCTATTCCCACTCCCAGGCCATTCTGTGATACAATTCTGTTTCCATTTACGTAGAACAGTCCGTGTGCAGAGAAGCAACAGTCTTCGCCACCCAGCCATCGAGTAGTAGAATTCTCTCCCGCAAGTGCAATAAATGTAAATTTACCGCAAAACGACATAATTTTTGTTTTTTAATTTTCATGTATTTGTCCTGCAAATAATTTGTGTTCCATTTAATTCGTGTTTTTGTATTGTTTTTGTGTTTTGTTTTTGGGGTTCTGCTGTGCGTATCGCGTTGTCGTTGGGAACGCGATTCGTGGTTCTTAGAAGCAATGACTGTTTCTCACCGTCACAGGTGCCACCGCCCCTATTTATGGAATTTAATTGAATTTCTAGTGATTTACTTGTACCTGCCATATACGCGATCGGAGGAAGTACCCGATCTGGGAGCGTACACCTATCTAGGATGCTATAGTTCCAGAACGGACCTGTTAAGCGATTCAGTTTATGCTCGCAGCGCACAGGCATGCATCGAATTATGCGAAAATCTCAATATCCGGTAAGTCAAGGTGTACTAATGCATGCATGTATCCAATCCCCAGCGCGAACACGAGCACTCATGTGTGCTCCCAAGTGTAATTATCAATTATATTTACCATGGTTGCAGCAGTGAATCAGCTTACAATTTCCTCATAGTCTGTGTGTGACGACGGCGACGAGGGTCGTTTGTCAGTCAACAGTATGTGTTGGAACTGGATAAGGCGAAGCTCTAGCTAAATTCTTTTTTTCTATTTGATTCCATTTACTGGGTGGCAGTGTTGTGCTCCCCTTTGGTTTATGAATGAGTGATTTATTTGAGCGCCACTATGCCAATTTTGCACATGGGACACGGTGCCAGGGGGGCTGTATCGTTCCATCCAGTAGGAGAACCATAAAAGCATGTGATAACAAAGTCGTGGTAAACAAAAACAGTAAAGCGCAAGAAGTAAGGGAACGTGGAAAAGTGCTAAAACGCGACGTCTCTGGTACTGGTCGTGGAATAATTATCTAATCTTGATACGATCTAAATAATTATAGATTTAAACTTGATTTTATGGTTAAGTAACATCAGAGCAAGATTAAGGTTGCAATGAATTCAATGATAGACTCTCGCCATAGCGTGGAAATGGTTGTGTTGTGTTTTAACCACCTTGAGGGAGGTCCCTCGCACTTGGATAGACCTAATGGGATCAGCTGTTGACAACTTAATCTGTTCTACCGTAAGAGGAAGTAGCCATCCAAGTTATGCTTCAGGATATACAGCTGTTGATGGTAAATCAATCACAAATCGCAGTTTCAGTTCAAATTCCTTAGATTACTGTGGGCAACGCGTCGAACTGATTGTAGAAACATGTCTCAACTCCGGTTTTCAGATGCAATGTAGTCAAACAAACAGGCAATAGCGCAGATAAACAAGTGCTTAACAACAAAGAAATATTCACTATTTAGCATCTCACAACCATCTGTTTAGATGGGTTCTACTGGTCAACAATAATATCTGGGAACACAATTCAACTGCAAAGCAAGGACGAGCAGCGTTCTGCCAATAAAAAGGTATTATGTGGCAGCGACCTTCAGTCGTCTTTGAAGAAAAAGGCTAATCAAGTGCTACGTTTGGTTTACGCTTTTGTATGGAGCAGAGACTTGGACTTTAAGCAAAGGAGCAGTAAAAAGACTGGAAGCATTTGAAATGTGGGCGAAAGAATCCCCAATATAGACGTTCTAAGAAGGATGAATGCAAAAAGGGACCTTCTGAACATTATAGAGAGACGAAAGCTGGAATGTCAGGAACATGTGATTAGAAATGAGAAGTATCAGTTGCTGCAGGCAATTCTTCAAGGAAAAGTCGAAGAGGACTTCATGGATGAAAAATTAAAAAGTCTGGGTAGGCAACCCCAGTAATTAGGAACGCAAGATCACGCGGGGAGATCAGAAATATGATAAATAACCTCCTAAGAGGACAGATTCCATAAATAGAAGAAGACTGTTCAGTGTCGTGTCTGAAAAGCTGACAATCATACTACAGGATGCCTGCCAGACGCTCGCGAAACGCGAATTGAACTACGAACCTTCCGTTCACTAATCCAATGCGTTTTACTCTGGTAACAACAAATAATCCGACAAAATTTGGTTGCAGAAAAACATAGTACAGTCAGGAATGGATATGATCATTCGCTATCTTTTTCTGGTACGTACGAGGTAGGATGCCGCGTGTGGACATAAGATGGAATATTAATAATGGGAACATCAACAACAGGAATAGATCGATCATTGCTAATGCTCTACGAAAGCAGTATAAAGTGTTTGTTTCGACTTCAATGAAAAGCTGATCGGAGTGGAGGTTTTTATTTTTAGGTTTGATTTGGTTGAAGTGGCTGCCAGCAAGTTACACCAGCACACTTAGTCTAATAGAAGATCCGTTGTGATACCACACGGATGGAAGGTCTTCTCTACGTACTCGTTACTCCTTATGTTAATGCTCCTAGTTGAAGCTTTCTGATGCGGGAGAGAGCTGGGCCATTACAAAGAATGTGGGGCTTGGTTTCCTAATCTTCTTTATCCATGCGGGTACTGCAAAAATTCAAGCCTCGTGTTGTAGAGAGCTAATGCTCTACGAAAGCAGTATAATCAAATCAAAGACGGTCAAGTAATGTCGCATGTTGTACTGGATTCCTGGACATGGAAATCGGCTGCTTCTCTTTGTTGAAAACATAGTGAATAACGAGCCCAACTGGCCATGGGGCTGCAGGAGCGGCTGTCCTATATCTATATGCTTTTGTCTGTGTTTAAAACTAGCAGAAAAAACAGTCTAAAATGTTTAGATAAAGCATCAGAGCATTCCATTTCTTGTGAAGAGAAAATTGGGTTCCGGAACAATTTGCAGGAGCTGAGAAGACAAGACGAAATCACCTTCACATCGAAATGATTCACAATCGGCCACAGAGTGGATACCTAATCTTGCAAAACTCTGATTAGATTTACTTGGCTGTTGTTAACTAAAGAAAGACCTTTAGAATTGGATGTGTGGCGATATGATTGCTGTTAAATATTTGTGATGTTTTAATCTTAAACACAGTCTTCTGTTTTTTTTTAACCAATCTTATCTAATCTTGCTGATTCGGTAGGCCGTGTTATTAAAAAACGTATTCCAAGGCCAGGAGGTGCTAGTCTGACTGCCTAGTGGGAATGGAAAAATCATTCGATATCAATGGGAGATTTTTATGTGAGTTTTGACCCACGGAACCATCTGTACATCGGTACAGCTCGTCGGATCGGGTGGATCCTGTCGACAACGTTAGAATTATTTTGTAGAACTAAAAATAGGAGAAGATAGGAAAAAGTGGGCAAGGAGTTGGGACAATTGATTTGATTTGACGATGGGACTACCGGCAGTTTGTTGAGCTAAATAAAAGTTATGCTTAAACAATCCAAACTTAAATACTGAAGACAAACTTACGAGCTATCGCTAGAAGGGAGAGAGAAAGGAGGATAAGAAGAGATGTGGGGGACAGTGGCTAAGTGGAATTGGAGCTTTACTGAAGGATGTTACGAAGGCTAGCTTTGCTGCAGTGAAAGTCAAACGAGTTTTCCAAATTATTAATTCCAAATGAAATCAAATGAATGGCTAGAAGGCTACGATGACCGATGCAAGAAGCGTGGGTAAATCATTGTGACTAGATATTAAATTGTAGAGGAATAGGAGGTCGGGATGTTCGTGATGAATCTCGAGGGACTGAAGGTTGATCAGTGTTAATCGTTAGTTAGTGTGGAGGGGCAAATTGAAACTCTCGCTAAAATGTTGTAAAAAATATATGGAAACCCAAACTCAAACATAAAACAAGAAACATACAGCACCTGGCCGACATCATCATAAACGTTTGAGAATCGATGCCTACGAAATATTTTAAGGATTTTCTGCCTGATCTGTATATCAAATAAAAAGTTTTACCAAACAGGGCATCATGCATTGCCTTGAATAGTTTTTACATTAAGCGCGAGTACGTACAACACAGCTGCGGACTTAACTTGTGTTTAGATTGCGTTCGACTGCATTATGTGATTATTTCAAGCAAAGAAAGTTATTTGGAATGAAGTTGCAGTCATGTAATTCAGTCGAGTCGGCTATTAATACTGATCACCCTACGGATGAAGGTCATGTTTTATGTAATCTTTTCAAGTGTAAGTCTGGCTATTTGCTTCTAAAATTCAGGACAATATACATACATATGCCTGTACTCAACTGAACTTAAGAAGAACAATCCGAAGAAAAGGTTACCAATGATTGTTTAAACCTGATAATGTGTAACGAACCGAATGTGTGGTACCGAAGCTGGCAAGCTTAGGAAAGTCAAGGAGACTTCCGATCCAAGGTGGTAATGATGCAGGAAACAGCGTTCGATACAAACTCGAGAATCATTACTTACAGAGGCGAGATGGGCTGGTATATAGATTAGACAAAACCAAAGTCTGAGCGGTTTGGTATTTTTGTTTAAAAAACACAGTGTTCCCGAACTGTTAAGTTGGAATCCGCCTTTCTTCTTTGTAGACTTTTCTAACAAGCACAACTTATTTCGGATGCACAAGGTACAAGGGTGCAAGGTTGACAATTTTGATCTTTTCGAAAGGTTTTGTTGCAGTCATAGTAAGCTTCTCAGTTAAGGTTGGGTTAGCGCTGAGATAGATGAAATCCTTTCATCAAAATTATAGCTGGCGCGTGTGACATTCTGTCCAATTCGTCGTCGACGTCGTGTGTCACTCTTCGTTGATAGTAAATACTTGATTTTGTACTCGTTTACTGGAAAATCTATTTTAGTGGAATTCCGTTTCAATATCAATGGCTTTGGAAAGATGTTGTGTTCGATGTTAGACATGATAGGGCGTCCTTTCTGATCGTCAGCGAGCTCTCTATTGTCGTTCTCCGCAGAGAGACTAGTTTGAGTATCGCTGTGTAGCTCGTCTCTGTAATGTTTGATCGATTTGGACTTCTTGACCGACGGTGAACTTTTCTGAAATGAATTAGGGTGGAGACGAAGGCTTTCAAAGGTTTACATCAATAGAAATAAAAGGTCATCTCTGCGGTATCGAGGAGACTTATAAATTTGTTGATGAAGTCCCCTTTCTTGTGGATCGGGTAAACGATGCTCAGATAGCATTATCTTCTCTCTTCTGCTCAATTTTAGACATAAATTGGGGTCAAGCTATTTGCCCTTCTTCCTAGTAGCTTGATTTTATGATATCACAGGTCTTTGCCTGGAAGGCGAATGAATATTTCAGCAGTGAACAATTTATTTCGGACACGAATTGGCGTTAGTTGGCCGCAAATTAAGGTAATCTTGGCGAAGTAGCAGAAGATCTGGTCTTATTTTGCTTATGGGACTGTCATCTTCAGAGTCACACTAAAAAGGAATGCAGATTGCTTGGAGAAGCTACTTAAAGAGGCCCCATTACAGCCGTAAAAGTCAATCGCAATCACTTGGTTTATATATCCATACTGTGTCCAGCGTCATACAAAATAAAGTTTACGCATTATGCCTCCATTGGGCAGAAGTTTTTACCTAGCTTTCATGCTTCAACTGCATCCAGATCTTTCCCAGCTGTGTAGAGTTTATTGTCCTTGAAATTTCTTGAGTGAATAGGTCTTAGTGTTGGAGTTCGGCACGTCTATCTATTTAAAAACTATATCCTCTCCCCAATTATACAAGTTATTCGAAATTTAATCTTTGTTTCTTCTTACAGATATGCCATCCTATCTGGCGATAAGTGCTTCTGCGACAATATAGCGATTGATAGTGAAAAATTAGACACCAAACTCTGTAACAGCCGATGTAGTGGAACCAAGTCACAATACTGTGGAGGCATCGGAGCGCACAGCTATTATTCCACTCTGCGTAAGTTAAAGAACAAGCCTTACGCACTTTTCTTAACAAAAAAAAATTGTATTTCCACAGATGATGGTCCGCCAGAAAATGTAAAAATCTCGAATAGTTCTGAAAACAGCATTTTAATAACATGGGACCAACCGAAGAAAGACGACAAGGTCACTGGATTCATGATCAGGGGAGTTGTGTTACATTCCTACACCAACTATCCGTTCTTTCCTCAACCCGAGTTCATTGTACAGAGTACGGAAGATCGCTTTGAAATGACCGATCTTCATCCAGCGACGGAATACAATATCACTGTATCGGCCATGTGTGGAAAGTACACCTGTGGCAGTCACAATTTGATTGGTATCACAGAAGTAGGACTCCCCGAGCCGGCACCTAGAGAGCCGATCATACTGAACCGAACCGATTCAACAATTATCATTCAAATTGCTCCATATGTGAACAACAATGGTCCGGTGACGCGGTATAGAGTTATTGTACAGAGATTGGATAATTCTCTAACGCAGCCGTTTGACGAAGATCTGTTGGGTAGCTATGAACGTGCCCAAGAAGATGGTACATTGTATTACATCGCCAGTGAATTGGATTATGTCGTAAGGGTAGTTGTTTGTTTTGAACTGAACGCATGTAAGGGTTCTTGATTTTTTCTTAGAATGGCACGCAAACATTCGTTGTTGGCGACAACAAGACCTACGGTGGCTATTGGAATCCACCCCTCGACAAGGACAATCATATTCACATCTCCATAGGAGTCATAAGTACACTAAATGGCATCACGAAAGAACGGTACGGGATTGTCTCACACAGTCAGGATAAACCGACAGAATTTCAATATGCAGACTTTGAACGTAAGTTGGAAACTGCTATGTGGTGTACAGCTATGTATCTAAGCATTTTGTTCTTGCAGCTGGACAGGAGTCAGTCGTAGCGTTGATAGTGATTTGTGTAGTCTTTGCCATATTCTTGATTTTGTCAATTATCATATATCTGTATCTGAGACGAGAAACGGCACGATTGGAGCGTCTTCCTAGCGATTCGCACGAGTTGACTTTGCAGGGCCCAATGGTTGAAGTGGTAGCTATGCAAGCTAGTTGCAAGAAAAATTTACCTTACACTACTTTCCGCTTAGGAAAACAATGGATATGTTGGCGAGGAGCTGCGCAAGGGAACTTTTAAGGAGAGACTGAATGCATTGGTCGAAAACGTGGACAATTCACAAAGATTACCTCGCAATGCGATACGAATGAATATCGATGATGTGATTGCCGACGGAAGGTTTGGTGAAGTGATCACTGGGAAATTGTATACAAGTGCAGAGGCCTATGATTGTCAGGTTCACTTATTATCAGGTTAGTGGGTATCTTTAGTCGAAAAATAAATATTTCACACTATGTCTTGAATTTCAGACGACATGAACCACGAAACGCAAACACAATTTCTGAAGGACTTCGAGAACATTATTCGCCTGATGCCGCACGAGAAGTTTATACATTTCTATGGAATCACAGCCTCTGTCGATTGGTTCTACCTGATTTTTGAAAATAACAAAACAACTTTAAAGAGAAGACTAATTGAAGGCCGTATTCCACCGAATAGTCCTAGTTCAACGTTCTCTGCAGTTTCAGAGGAATGTGTGCTGCAGTGGATATATGAAATCGCCATGGCTATGGAGTATTTGGAAGTCAATGAGGTGGGTGGTATTTTCTTTTTAAGATTGTGGGGGCTATTTCCTAACAGTGGCAACATCGGCGCCGTGGCTTAGTTGGTTAAAGCGCCTGTCTAGTAAACAGGAGATCGTGAGTTCGAATCTCGCCGGGGCCTTGCTTATACGAGAGAGTATAGCACCAATATTTTTTTGAATACCTAAAGGGGGGGTTGATTACGTTGTCTTCTTTAGAGTCATTACCTTCTTAGACAAGTGTATCGTCCATCCATCGTGTTGATCATTGAAGTAAAAAGATGGAACGCAGCTTGTGTTCACTTGAATTGAGTTGTTCCGAGAAATCTGTTGTACTCTTTACATTATTCCCTTGGAATGTAAAATAATTTTGTTTAAATTTTTATGATAATCATATCAAAAAGAATTGTTGTTAGTAGCAACTAGGCCCCGGCGAGATTCGAACTCACGATCTCCTGTTTACTAGACAGGCGCTTTAACCAACTAAGCCACGGCGCCTATACAAATTTAGGTAATAAGAATAAACGGATCGCTTAGCTCATGGCGAGGTGCTACATCCTGTTCGAGATGTCCCTGCTGTTGACGAAATATGCTAGATATCTCGTATTTTAAAATAAATATCGTTCCCCAGCTTCTCCTCGGAACACAATTTCTAAAATGAAACAAACTTTCAAGAGACTAATGCATCCGTCGCCATGAACAGTGGTTTACTAAAGACTTCCAGTCCTTCCTCAGTGTAGATAGGGACGATACTATAATCAGTGTCAAGAAAAACGCTGCCTAATTCCACGTCGAACCTCAATAGAGTTGTGTCTGAACGACTGGAGAAGAGCTCGCTTGAGGAGGTCAGAATTAAAGCCATATTCGATGGACTCTTCTCATTCAAGGTCTGAGCTATGCTTCTATGCCTATGGTTTGAATTGTAGCATCAAACTACGCACGAACTTTGCTTATCAGTGGGCAAACGCCCACAATTTAGAATACCATCTTCGATAAGATTCAAATTTCGAGGCATAACCCTCCAACCAGAATGTCTCATTCTGAACTGCAAAGACAGTTCACCTCATTGAAGTCGACTAGGTTGGTGATTCTCGTGACTAAATTTTAATGGGATACCTTCCCTTGAAGAAGAATTTTAAGGGAATTAGTCCTTCAAACTCAGATCTTCTTGTTTCCGAAAGACGAGACATAAACCGCAAGACCAAGGGAAGGCTCAGATACAGTGGAGATCTACACTTAACTCATTGTGTGACGATAATCCGTAATGTGGTCAAAGCAAGAACGTAAAACAAGCAAGCATTGATATCGACCATACCATCCCTTCATTGTCCAGAGAAAGATTTGTTGTTTCATTTGTAACTGCCTGCCAAACCTTCCACAGCTATGCGGGAATATTCGTTTGGCTTAAGTGTTTTAACTGCGGCACTGATTTCATTCTTACTCGGAAGCATTTTTGTCCCCTACGTCTACCAGAGATCCGTCATAGTGCTGTTGACCCTGATTCTACATTCGGTTTTCTCGCATTTATTGGCTGCTTCTTCGGCGTCAATGTTGTTCTTTCTCTGTTGTGCGTTACAGCGCACTTTAAACCTCTCTCAGTTCTTATGAAGAGTAGGAACAAAAAACCAGGTCATGAATAAATAGTTCCTCGGGGAAGTCGTAGGTATAAAAGTGGGCGAAGTCTCGTTTCTTTTTCCATAAAAAACTCCTATTTCTAAAGGTTTAGGTGAAAATCCGGAGCACGATAACGATAACAGTCTTGTATTGTGTTTCCACCGTAATTGGAAGTGGAAGAAACACCGCTAAATAGAGAAATGTGTCATTTGTCTAACTGTTTATCGTTGGCGCCGTGGCTTAGTTGGTTAAAGCGCCTGTCTAGTAAACAGGAGATCGTGAGTTCGAATCTCGCCGGGGCCTTCTCAGTTTGGGGATTTGTTTTTTTCCTTCCTTTTTCTTTTGTTAAACATTTATTAATTCTTGTTTCCCTCTATTCATAGGTTGTCCACAAACACCTCTGCTGCTACAGTGTCTACGTAACCAACGCAGATACAGTAAAAGTATCACTTTTTGGACCGATTCCCTACGCAGAAGAGAGTAAAAAAGTCGACATATCGCGATGGTTGGCACCGGAAGTTCTTCGTTTCCAGAACTATTCTAACAAATCAGATGTATGGTCTTTTGCATGCTTAGCTTGGGAATGCTGTACCCTGGGTGCTACACCGTATGCTAACATTACTAGCCAAGATCTTTTGCCTCGAATTAAAAACGGTCTACGTCCCGAACAACCAGCTTTTGTGTTCAGCGATTTATATCAGCTATTCCTCAACTGTTGGCAGCTAGAACCGAGCGAACGGCCCGATTTCGAAGATGTTGCCTTCAATGTGAGACAAATATTGACATCACCGCTGCATGCGTTGTCCTTTAAACGAGATGACAAAACAGTATTACCGTATTACTTGCCTCTACTCGAGATGCACAATTGAGACAATGAATCTAGTTAAATACGAATTATAGTACAAGTTTAGAAATACTTCTCCTTAATGTTTGTTTTATCGAGTTTAAATGTGTAACAACGCACCATTATGTATCCTTCAATCACATTCCAATTTATGTAAGAAAATTGTAACATACGACGAGTAACTATGAAGAGTTTTAGCCTGGGGAATACCAAATTCTCTGTCACATTGACCAAATCGAAAGTGCCTAATGTAATTGTTAGAAACAAACTATTTCAGTGTAATTTTTGCCCTTTTTTTTGTAACTATACACTAACTAGTTTTTAAGGAAACGAAAGCTGCTTATGAATAAAGTGAAACCTTTAAACCAACTGGCAGGGTTGGCATATCGTTACTCATGCTCTCGTTTTGGGCGTTCGAAGGTTGCAAAGTGTATATTGGAAGTATAACTATTTCAACGCTCTTGTTGACAAAGAAAAGGCCCGCAAATATTGCTCATCATTGGTACGGGAGTCAGGGAAAATTTTAATGTAGAACTGCGGTCAATATGTCGTGGAGCTTACAACAAGGTGGTGTAAGAAACTACACCAATGTCAAGGATCATACGAAAGATTGGCAGCGCAGGATTTCTACATACGCAGAAGTCATACGAACACGACATCGTGCTGAAGAAAGACTGATTCAGTATTCATCATTAGCGTGGATCTTCCTTTTTGGAACATAATCGTCCATTCGTCCGATGTGACGAAGTAGTGTAGTCAACGTATTTTGATTTTTTGAACTACATTCACGTTTGCAGTTATATCTGCTGTGCTTCCCTGGCAGAGCTGTGGAGTATAGGTTTCGTCTTTCGAGTAAGGAGTTTTGAATTTATTTGTCAGAAGTGGTGAGTCTTTGCCGAATCATCACTAGGGTGTCGTGGAGTTGAGGTAAACTCTTTAACCACTTCGAAGTTATTCTTTTCAACAGTGACGCTGTCTTTGTCTTTGGCGATACACAGATAGTTCTCTGTTTGGTCTTGTTTCGGTGATCTGCTTTGAAATTGCTCATTGAACTGCATATTATCCATCCACATCCACATTCACTTTTCTATACTGCATGTGGCTATGGCTCCTGGATTGACTATATGTGGGTTCTCTTCTCGATTCAACACTTGCCCTCCGGTGATTAACTTTCCCTCACTGTTTCGCAGAACCTACGACTGCCCAATGGTTCGGTTTACTAAAAACCACCAAGATATTATTGAGAGCTGGATTGGTGCACTTCTCTTCTATTCCTGTTTTTGGGTACATGTGGCCCGTAGGTGTGGATTTTCTAAAGGCGGTGATGGCTAGTAATCTACAGTATCTCTTCGCACCGAATGGACTTAAAGTGAGATCCTGTACCACAGATCGCAGTTAATTTTTACGGATGGGCCTAAAACTGAGGACGGAGTCGGAGCTGGAGTTTTCTCAGAGGACTTAGGCATCCACCTCTCCTTGAGCCTCCCACACTATTGCAGCGTTTTTCATAATCAATCAATCAAGCAGCTGATTGGTTGGCGGCTAATGCAGTATCAGATTCGGATATTGTCATCTATATCGACAGTCAAGCAGCCATCAAATCTCTCGCATCCAGCAATACGAGATGTAAAGGCTGCCGCGTATCTCTCACTGGTCACTGTGACATACCGCGTAATTGTGAAGCTGACGCATTGAGTAGAAGAGGCTACTCTGGTTTGGATAAAACAAGGAGCCAAGGTCGTATGCTAAATACCTTATGAACGCCGACGTGGCAAGGCTAGCCAACCATCGATGGCATCAGGTTGACCAATGCAACACCGCCAGAATGTTCTGGCCAAGTTTAAACGAAAACAGGACCATAGGACTCCTAAAACATACGAGATGAAGCCTCTCCAAGGTAATTAGCACCATAACCGGCCACTTTACTATATGTAGGCATGCAACGACTTCTGCAGAATTTGTAGGGACGAAGAGGAAGAGGAGACGTTCAGTCACCTCCTATGCACATGCACAGCACTTGCCAATATTAGAAAGGCTACACTAGGTCAACGATCTCAACGATCTGAGTACCACCTGCACGGCTAATATTAGCTCCTAGCTCCTTTATAAAAAGGAGCAGATGGTTCCAAGAGTAAGAGGGTGATCCACCCACCTTACAAAACGGCAGCACAATATATCTTCTCTGGTCTAAATGCATCCTTATCGAGGACCGGTCTTAACCAACCAACCATCTCCTTAAAGATGTCGCAATACTCAGATTGTTGGCGTTTGTAGAACTTGGGGTCTCACTCCTAAAATGATTCATTGGATATAAGTATACAATGGTAGTGAGGCCCATTATCACGTACGCGGCCATCGTATTGTGGCCAAAAGTACTTGAACGGACAACGGCAGCACAGCTTCAGACGCTACAAAGACTAGCCTGTCTCGGTATCTCAGGTGCCAAGCGTACCTGCCCTACGGCAGCTTTACACGCCTCTACAAATCTTCGTTAGGAAGACGGCTGCTAGAATACAAGTTTACCTGAAAATTCTTGACTTAATCCCACAAAGAGACATGTTCTGCACCGTCCCCGACTTTATGGTCAGGGAATACTGTTTTGGTAGGTTATTTGCGGTTAACATAGTAGACTGTCGAGACTGGTCTAATGGTGTTCCAACACTGGACCCTAGAGGTCTGATATGGTTCACAGACGGATCAAAGATGGACTCTGGAGTGGGTGCTGGTGTCTTTGGACCCAATACCAAAGTCTCAATACCTATGGGAATGTGTACCACGGTCTTCCAGGCTGAACTCCATGGCATTGAGATCTGCGCCAGATTAAACCTTAATAAGGGACTCAAGGGAGCTAAAATTTATATCCTCTCAGATAGTCAGGCAGCTCTCAGAGATCTGTCGTCCAACTAAGTGGACTCCATAGCAGTTAAATGCTGTTACGATGCACTATAATCTCTTGGTAGACATAATAGTGCGGTACTCGGATGGGTTCCAGGTCATCAGGGGATTGCAGGCCAATACGACGACGAAAGTGGCAGTGGATTGGACATACTCTCCGAAAGGGTGACAGGTCCATAGCTAACCACGCAATGCAATGGAACCCGCTTACTCAGGATGGCAGGATACGCGGCGGTCCTAGGAGTACGTGGCGTAGAACAGTTCAGCAGCAAGCTCGGCAACTGAGAAAGAGTTGAGGAGAACTGAGACACATTTCCAGCGAGTAGGCATTGTCGAGGCCCTAGGACCCACAATGGGATACAGGATTTAATGAAAATGAAGCATTTGTCTTACCTCACTCACAGCACTTTACAATAAGTTTACCTAGAACTACAGAAACGATAGGTGTTCCAGAAACTCCCCAAGTGTACCCAATCTACCTTGGATTTTGCGTTTTTAACTAAATTTTATTATTCAAACGCGTCACCCTAGAACTAAACGATTCGAATATCAGTTCTATGTCAAATGACTTAATTTATATATTTTTTTTTCTACATTTTTTGTTTTTAAATGAAACACAGAAAAATTAGCATCTTTTAATGAGGCAATATGTAATATGGTAAGTGCAGTGCATCATCCAGCCATAGCCAGTTTAATTTAAAAAAAAAACACCCTTTAGGTTAATTTTTCTACAAATATGCAGCAGCGAAGATATTGACTACAGTGACTACCATCCAAAGAATATCCCACTTGACAATATGGGCATTCTGCAAGCTGACAATCCTTCGTCCGATTATAGCCTGGTTATGAAGAACCTTTGCGACAATTGGCAATCGCCCATTTCGTACTTAAAGAACCGCGGCTACATGCCTTCCGAGAACGAGAACGATCTGAACGACGTTAATATAGGTAATGTCCAAGTTATGAAGAAGGAGATTGAGAAGGTGTCTGCACTTAAAGGTGATAATGAGAACTATTTCTTTTTCCCACAAGATGAGGAGTTAAATTTAAAAGATAGTTTCGTGGCAATGGCAGCTGAGGATGATGATGATGACTCAACGTCTACAACGGCGCAGCCGGAGGATGATGTGATACAAACAGACCCGCCTTCTTCGACGGAATATGGCGAAGACGAACCGGCGAATGATGCATCAGGACTTATAGACAAGGTTAAGGATAAGTTTCTTAGCATATTTGCCGTCCATAAGGATGGTAATAGTAAGAATAAGATAAGTAATCTGTTGGATTTCAACTACGATCTTGAGGATCCTGAAGTGGCGGAGAGTTCCAATGACTACGAAGGGTCAAAGAGAAGACTTTATGTAAGGAGTGCCACTGATAAGCCAACGAAGGTAGTTGACACTGGTGATCTGTTGAGTAACCTCAGCGATGCAGACATGCAGTACATCAAGACCTTTATCAACTGCTTTAAACAAACCAAATCGAGTTTTCCAATCCAAATTTCTTCTCAACCAAGTGACAACAATACAACGCCTTCCAACACAATAAGTCAGACCGATAAGTCAGACCTGAAGACCGGCGATGCAGGAAGTGCTAATGATACAAAACCGGCTGTAGCACCTCCAAGTGGTAAGAAAACCGATACAAAGCCAGCCGGCAGTGGCGATGCAAAATCAGCTGGAACGAAAGGAAATGATTCAAAGTTTGCTGGAACAAAGGCAGGTGATTCGAAGTCGAATGCCACAAAGCCAGGAGACTCGACGACAGAATGCATTGTGCCAGTATCTACATCTACGTGCTCATCCATCGAATGCACTTCAGAGAGCTCGCAATCAACCACTGCTAAGCCATCATCAGTAGCGAGCGGTAGCAGTAGTACCAGCGCCAGCTCCAAGACCGGCAGCAGCTTAAGTGCCAGTGGCAGTACAACGACGGAATGTATTCCGCCGGGTGGTGTGGGCACAACTGGATCAAAAACTGGCTCTACAAGCGGCGGTAAGACCGGCCCAGACGATTTCACTGTGGACTTGGACATTAATCAGAAGAATGGAACCGGAGAAGGTGAGTTTTAACAAATTGTTGAGAGGGGAGATGAGCCATTTTTGATTCGGTCTCAGGCTGTAGGTATTTTTTCACATCTTATCCTGAAGTGTAGGGTTCGGGCTACTTTCACGTTAGCTACTCTCCAGGAACAGTATAATTGCACAAGCTGGTAGCACACATTGTATTGTTAGACAAAGCTTTAGAAGAGAAAATGGCAGAACCAGGAAAGTCTTTCAAAGAAAGAGCCCAGCTTAAACCTTTAAAAACAGTTCCTGTACTATAAGAACCGAAAAGTTTGGAGGTAAATGCCTTCAACGGCTGCGTGCAATCTAAATCCAAAGAGGATTCCGCAAATTGTTACCTTTTCCTTCGCAGAGATTTGATTGGGCTAAGTACTGGACTGGACTGATGTACATATCAGAACAGATCTACGTTGGACCGAAACAGTCTTAATTTACATACTTTCTGTGCCTTGAACATTGCTTCTCCAGACTTTCCTACACCGGTTCTCCTCCACAAATTCACTTCGGTGCCACTACGATTAGTCGAGGCCACACCTTCTAGATACAGGAGGTTGTCCACATTCTCCACTTCATGCCCGGCTATGTTGAGTTGAGGGGGTTTTTAAGAAATGCTTAGGGCCTTTGTTTTGAACATCTAAATTTTCGGTCAACAATTGAAGATCCATTATCGGAGGTTGAAGCAGTAGTCGAGGTCTTAAAGAAAATATGTCACAGCCCATCGAACTCCTTGGTTACTTTCTGGCAATGCTGGACGAGGTGCATCGCTGATGAGCGATGTCTTAATAGGACTCGAGAACTCAGAATCTCCTTTGACTTCTCGGACATGGTTTGAACAGTTTGATGGCTCATTCAAGCAGAGCAGGTCGATGAGATGTGGCTTCAAGATAGCGTATCCTTGCACTTTCTAGCCTCATTCCATACGTAACTACTTAAAAGCTGCTGCTTGTATCTAAATTTAGCGAGTTTTAGCTCAGTGTATACTGGCTTGGGCGCCAATTAGTAAATTTCATGCTTTATGCGTACAAAATTTACAGACTATAGGCTTACAGGAATGTTACCGCAAAGTTGGCATACTTAGCCAGCTGCAGAGACTTGTTAGGACATCATTAGATCTTGAGAAAGCGAAATCGTGTAGCCTACCGTTAAGCTTCTTGGAATATCCTCTTCATAATACAAAAGTGCAGATAAGTTTAGAATAGTAGGCAGCAGCTCGTAAACCATTCTTTGATTAAATAATAATTCTTACAACGGCCGCATGCACAATGAACCTCATTCAAATGCAATTTTCTTGCAGACACCCACCCAATCCAAAAATGCACATTCGTTCCAATTGCCCTAATCACATGCCCACAATGTCAATCAGCCCCATTACCTCCATGTCCAAATCCTGATATATACGTAATAAAGTCAAAGTTCTTGGCTCATCTCCATCATATGGTCGATGAAGTGGGCAAACCTCCACACAAACCTATCGATTTAACAAAGATTCAGGATGTTATTGATAAAACTAAAAATTCAACAGTGATCATGGCCGATGCCAAGTCCACGGAATGTGCACCCTTGCGATTGAACGATATGTCCTTTGACTTGGAATGGAATAAAATTGACGATACTCCGGATAGGGACCGCGGCAAACTGAGTATACTCGACTATCCAACTGAGAATCAACAAAAAGGACAGAGTTTGGCTGAGAAATTCCTTCAAGGTACGATAAAACACCTTTGGTTTGCTAAAATTCAGAAAAAGATATTATCTCTTCTCGTTTAGATGTGGACTCGTATCCGGAGAATAATGAAGAATATCTCAAGACGCCCTATGGTGACAACTTTTTGGACTCACAACAGACTCTGCCGGATAATTTTGAGTTGCCTCTCAAGCTGAGCACAAAACGTGAGGCAGTTATACCAAGTTCGGCTAGTCACGGCCACAAGTTATCAAAACTACTTACGGATATAGCTTCATTGCCAGATTCTGATGGCGACGATGACTACTATTCGGACGATGAAGGCTCTGTGCAATCCTTACCAAGACGGCGCATAAAGGGACGACTGAGAAGCCGGCCAAGGAAAAAATCCAAAAACAAGCTTAAACAAGGAGCTCCTTTGGACAGTGATTCGCCGGCTGGTAATGGCGAAGCGGAGGCATTTTCAGAAGACTTGGATAGTTCCAACTTGGAAAGGAGAAACGAATTTAGTTCGTTCGATGAACTGAAGGACATTCAATTCCGTGTCAACGACGATGATGAAGAGGCTATTTCCACGTTCATTGCCAATCTGAATTCGCCCCCAGAAGTGTTCAGTTTTGATGTGGACAAGTATCTCAGGTCTGCTCAAGTCGACATGGAGCCAAGAGAGACCGACTTTGAAATTCAATCCCCCGAACCGCGGACCTTTTATGAGTTCATGCAACCACCGGCTGTCGAGAAGGAAAGACTGCCTATGATCGATGCGCCAGTGGAAGTAGTAGAGGAAGAACCATTGGTGGAGAAACGTGCCAGAAATCGAAAGGGTAAACGTGATCTGCTGAGGCAGTATATCAAAGGTGTTTCCAATGCACTGCACCACCATATGCCAGAGCTCAGTGTTGAGTATCGCAAGGCAAACGAAGAGAAGGCCCAGAGGAGCCCCAACTTGGATACAGATATAAACTTTCGAACAAATAACTTAATTGATGGCTTCTCTACGAACCTAGATGCTATGAACTTCATAAAGTCCAACGATCATGACGATTTTTTAGATAATTTTTATCTCCTAAACGATGGTAGTTCCCAGATGTTTGACTTGGGATCGTCAGATCCAGATACATCGCCGAATGATAAGTTCTCGCCACAGAGTTTGGAGATAGACTTGGAATTGGACAAAAAGTTTCGGGATTTGGGTATGGGATCGTATGCCGAGCGAACGCATCCGAATTCAGTGTCAGAGAATGACGTTAAAAGTGTTGACGATGGGGATGAAGCTAAGCGACGTAGCGAAAGGAGGCACGCTGACTCAAGGAATGGTTAATATTAGTGAATTTATACATATATTTATAAATATTTATGTAAGTTTATTTTAAGTTTTTATTTTATATTTTATTTAATAAACAGAAACATATTAAAGAGTTTATTTAAATTAAATTGCGTATTTTATCTAAGTATGAGCTGTCATCCGTGTCTGCTGTGTCAAAGTTCGCGCGAGAAATGTGTCGTTTAGAAGCATCGAGAGCTGTGGATGCTTCGACAATTCAAGAGAAGATCTGAAGTCCCTAAAATGCCAGAGGGATTGATCACTATCTGCTAAATGAGGTCATTCGTTTCGAGTAATATTTGTACGTACTTTGACAGGTCGTGTCATCCTGTTGAAACCACATGTCATTTACGTGCACACACGTCGAACAGGCCCTTTTTGAGAATCCATTTGTTTTGAATGCATTGTAGGGCTGGAATTCATTAATTCGCTAGCGTTTAGCCTGCTGCCTGTAATACTCGTCCCCTAAGTAAGGCTTTGATAAAGTGTTACCTTACCTGTGCCCTATACCGCCAGTCACTCAACTGTATTGTGACACCAGATGAGGAAAGCCTCCTGTTTTGTATTCGGCTGGTTCCAGACTTAATGAGTGAATTCATGTCTTCACGTCCTCGATGGTGTTGAAGCTGTCCTGCTTTCCATCTGGTCCAAGATAAACCTATTTCTATTGCATACATAGTCGGTAATATTTTTTCTGAAGCTGTCAGTCGGAAACGCGTTGTCTCCGTCATTGCCACTGCGGAGGGAACTTTCCTTCTGCAAGCAACTTTCGAGGATGCTTCGGATGTTCTCGTATGATCGAGAATCTTGGACGCTTATGTAGCCTTTGAGGTAGATGTGTCCATCATAATTTCAAGACAAAAAAGTGGCAGCTACATATGTCTATGCTTCCATGTGACTGACAATCTATCAACCATTTGACAGACGGAAACGTCGCGGGATTCAAGTTCTTGTTGAAGCACCCTTTACTTCTTACTGAACTTCGGTGACAGCTGTGCCTTCGTTGTCATATTTCTCCTGACAGTTCGACTGATACAAGTGACATTGTGAATCGAGTGAGGTTTGAGACTCTGCTGTTTTTGCTTTTGGCCCTGAGATTTTATTTTAAGAAAAATGGCATCAACGCCAGAGATTTCGTCTCGTATAACACCGCTGTTTAGCTGTCCGGAGAAGTATTCATTTTCTCAGCATCGACTGTGACTACCATTACTCAACATGCAGCAATAATTTTTTAAGATTTACGTTGTCGTTTCGTTTCCCCAAACAAGGTCATAATACAAATGAAGCTATTAACCAATTTTACAACAATCCTAGCCCGCCATAGCATACTGGTCACGGGGCCTCCTTCATGCGGCCCATCTAGGACAAAGTAAAAGTTTATTCTCAGTCTTTCGGTTACGGAAGTCATCACATTTATACGAAGCTTAACACATCAAAACGAGGAGTCCCTTGTAACTTTGTAATTAAATATAATATTTTGCTCTAGAAATTTCCTGCCCTACTGCGAGGTACTATGTCGACGATAGAATCAGGTCGAAACCATAGCCGGCCGCCCTATCGCTCTCCGCATAAACAAGACGCTGACATTTTCGTCACTACGTGCAAAGTGCGAGACATGCACAACGTGGTGTTCGCTATTGAAAGGCTAATTACCAGGAACTGACCATAAACATAAACACAGTTTCGCCAAAGTAAATTGTAAGTGAGTCCACAAAAGATGGAGTCCTGATAAAAATGAAGGAAAACTTTATGAATTTTAATGGCCCGCCTGGTGCGTGTTTAGAACACACATATGTAGTTCTCGTATTAGCGAGTGCAAACGGCTCACATCCTCCGCTAAACCGAGGCTATAAATTCCCTAAACTTGGATTGTATCCGTTCGGGATGGAGTCACGTGGGTTTTAGATTTATTAACAGGCAACATCAGTCGAGATTTTTAATCCTTTCTGAGCCTCTATGAATATTCCGAGACAACTTCAAGTCAAGTTCAAGGAGAACCCAGTGCAAGGTCAGGGATACTTTGCAAATGCGTAGATGCCACAATAGCTTTACATAAACTTTTCATTATTCAAATACGGAATATGTTAATTTGAAAACTAATTTTTCACTTTCTAGAAGCTTCCCCTGCTGGTGTTACATTTCGGGGTGGTATTTGCATTGCACTTCATTATAATTCAATGCGTGACTTGTGTAATAAAGCGCTGGGCAGTTGACTTTCTTGGCCCAGTAATCGCTTGTCGCACAAAGTGACACATTTTTACCACAGAAACTCCACATTAGTCCTGTTCTACTTTGCACTAATTAGACTTAAGATTGGACACTATCATTGCGAGTATAAATGAATTATTCATCGGGGGTCTGGAAATAATACATGGCATGCATGCACGGATATCCTGTAGGGCATGCTTCTCACACAAATTGCAAATTTAGAGGGTAAACAAATGCACTGCGACAGGTAAGAGCCTTTAAGGTCGTTTCGCTTACTAGCCATTGTATTCGGATCAACTATTGTTAACTCTAGTACTGTACCTTACTTTTGGGGAGAACTGTACCTGCTGAGAGACAGTTTAGTATACGTTTAGTCTGTCTGGATCCTGGAGAGGGAACCCAAATCGTCAACACGGGAAAACGTAACACAGGTTCAGGTTCTGAAAAAAATCATCCTCTGAGCCTTGCTTAGAGAGATTTTATTTCCCGCACAATGGAAGTGTGACTTGTAAGAAACAAGAGTCAAGGAGTCAAGGAGTTCAGCCCTGGGACCAAATTGAAAGAGTTCGTGCATTTTCGAACTATTTTGAATGAGTTTTAGGGTTGAGCTAGATCTAAGCGAAGCCTGACTGGCTATACAGACGTAGATACCCGGCGGTCATTAGAATAGCACAGGTCTTCTGTGTAGTGAAGTCTAGTTGTCTCGGTCTCCATGAAGACACCACCACCGGAGTTTTGTTCAGTTTTGGAGCCATCCCTGGAGATTCGACTACAGCCTAGTCCAGGCTCAGATTCTGGCCTAAGTCAGACCTAAGCGCAAGGAAAGTTGAAAATAAATTCGCACAGCTTCCGGAGTTCAGGTGTCATTATACCAGACGGCATATCCACGGCATGGAGCGTCGTAGGATAAGTGTCGCGCAATGTCATGTCAGCGTCCAAGCTGAGGTTCTAACAGGTGACAACAGCACAAGAATGTATCAAAATCTAGGTAGTAACAGTAGCTATTGAAATAAAATCCAAGCTGTGAAGTCCTGTCGTGAAGAGCTTATGGAACCTAGCACAGCAAAGCATAGAGTTGCGCTCTGCTGGGTCCCTGGAGAAGAAGTTCGGAATCTACATTGAAACAGGTTGACACCTCGGTGTTTATACCGCCTTGCGCACTGAAGCTAGAAGCAGGGCTTAAGGTCCGTAGATCCTCGTAAATAGCCCAACAGCAGATGGTCCTCCCTAGACATCAGGAATTTATGGCCCTGTTTCGGCAAGACTAGGATCGAGAGAATTACGCAAAAGGATAGCTAGAGGCAGAGATTAAGGTTCGTTTTTTATGGCAGATTCTTCCACTCGCCCACTCATAAACCTAACCTAACCTAATAGTTTTACCAAACTGAAGAACAAAATACACCAAACGTCTCAAGTAGGATAGACAGCAAAGAGAGTAGATACTTCCACCTAAGGACACTGAAAGCCGTTGTACTATCTGTGCAACTATGAGATCTTTATTTTGAAAGCAACATTCATTTAAGTTTTACGCTTCAATAGTGGGTCTTTGCATAACATGCAGTCCTCCCGTGGCTGGATACTTCACAGGGGGGATCTCATCAGCATCTGCTTTAATTGGCATCACTGTGTAATCATCCCGCGGTGTAGTCGTATAAGTTCCGCATCCGTTTGCGAAAATAGTCAACTGGGCCAGGCAAACAAATATCAAAATTATACGAAACTGCATCATGAAACTATTTTTAAGGCACTCAGGTATAAAGCAGTGTAGTTCGCACGTCTTACTTCCTATCGTTAGGTACTACTGATTTCTTTCCACAACCCCTGTGTGTTTTATACTAAAAAGCAACAGCTTCTGGAGGCAGGTAGCTTATCTTTTGTCGGTCGGGTTGTTTTTCAAAGATAATGGCAATGAAGATTGCAGGTATTGTCATCAGTGCTTGGTATTTCGATGATGCCATTCGGAATAATGAATTTCTGAATGGGGAATTTTGCACTGTTCCCGCGGTTCGTTTTAATTACAAGAGACGTTTGCGACATTGCTGAGCAAACAAATAAAATTTATGACCAAATTGATTGAAAGAATTCCGCGACAACCTGTTAAAAGTATATGGAGATGCCAAGGAACGGAAGCAATCCTTAAAATCATTTGTGAAAACTCCACAAATGGTGAGTAAGTCCTTTTTCTGTGAGAATGTGTATAGTCTGCAAAGTCCTTTGGAAATGGTTTATTCTTAAGAGTTCTCCCGATAAACTTTGAAAGAAACTTGATTGATTGACATTACAAATCAACAAATCTTTACTAAAAAAATGCCTGCTAGGTGTGCTAGATTACAACAAACAATCTTGTGGAATAGCTGAAACTAAAGGGTGACCAGACAGCAGTAATATTTTTCCAATTGTTATGTCAAAATATTCAGTTAGGTTTGCCATTCCATCATACTCCACGCTTCACGCTTGCCAAATGTGCGGAAATTAAGTCGTCAATCAGACAGAGATTGATGATTGATTGATTAAGTTCTGTATCCCCTAGGTCAGGACTAGTGCCTCGACAATGCCTACGCGCCATCGTGTGCGGTTTCTGGAAATGTATCTCAGTTCTCCCCAACCCTTTCCCAGTTGCCGTGCTTCCTTTTCAACTGTTCTGCGCCACGTACTCCTGCCATCCTGAGTAAGCGGGTTCCATTGCATCGCGTTGTTAGCTATGGACCTGTCACCCTTTCGGAGAGAATGTCCAATCCAGTTCCACTTTCGTCGTCGTATTGTTGTGCATATAGGTTCATGGCCCGTTCTCTGGCCAGAAAATCCTAAAGATATAAATTTAAACACAAATTTTGGTTTGCCTATTCGGCTGGCTACATCCAGTTCGGTTCCGCCATCGGTTGAGACAATACCCCCAAGGTATTGGAAACTCTCTACTCTCTCAACCGTTTGTCCAGCAATGCATACATGAGGCAGAGATTGATGCGATATATCTACTCGGCGCCGATTACCTGAATTGGAGATCGCCAGAGAGTCAACCCATCAAATTTTGCGTTTGTATTTGACCCTAAAATCGTAAAAACACTCAAAATTAAAGCAAATATTGAGAACTTCAGTGGTTAAGACAAAATATTTACAACAAACGGTGGAACTTTGCAAGATGAAGCATACTCTCATCTCGCCGTGTCTCCAGAAAATTCTGGAAAAAATATAATATCGCCAAACAAATCCTAACGTTCCTCATTGGTACTACTACCCCGAGGCTGTGGGGACACGAGTGCAAAAGAGATCGCCTTTTGTTTTCTATGCCCAAGTCTGTGTAGAAGTAGGAAAAAGGCCCTCGGCAAATACCATTTTCAAGACCTGGGCGACCTGTGAGGAAAGTCTAAGATTCATAACAATATCGGCCCCTTGAACTTGAAAAATTTCTGTGAATTAGGTGGTTAAAGGAGACTCTAAGTTGTGTGAATTTACTCCAAAATAGTTGAAACATGCATCCTAGAACAAACAGGATACATGTGCAAGTATCTGCGACCCATTCGCAAACATTTATAGTTCAAAATGTCAAGCAAATTTGTAAACACAATTCATTTTCATTTCCGACTAAAAACAAATGAATTACGCAGATATTTTGGTATATTTGCATACATGTTGATAAGTAAATTAGTTCGAAATAGATTAAATTATTTTGAATGCCTAAATCACTTGAATAAAAGAAGACGTGAGTGCCCCCATTGATATCAGTATCTCTTGTGCTGCCATAGCCGCCATTCAAGTAAAATGAAAATATTCGCAATTTTTACTCTAATTGCCATCATCTTGGCTGTGTTTGCTGTGCCGTCCGATGCTGTTCCTTCGCGATCAGCACCAGCACCAAAATATAAAAGTCCTCCTCCACCGCCAAGGAGGTCAAACATTGATGCCAGACATAGACCGTCCAACACAAGGACAGCATAAGAAATGTTTTTAAGAGAGATACAATAAAATTATACAAAAAATACATACAGTTTTAGTTTTACTTGGCCTTATAGGTAACTTGTGTTTAAATTGTGAATAAATCCGGAGAATTACCGTCATATTACAAACCATTTTCTTATTTTGAAAGATTGGTTATAAGAAAGATTCGGGCACACATTCTGATCAAACTCATCTCTCCCTGCGTGAATATTTTCATAAAATCATGGGAACTTACTTGGGAATCTAGAATTTCCAATAAATTGTGACTTGGACTACCATTCTGGTTGAAAAATTTTCTGTTTCCAGTCTGCATTTCGAGGTTGCAGCTAAGCTAGTTTGTGCTTAGAATGCACAGAATCAAAGTAGCTGGCTCGAAATGTGTGATTGGAGGATATAGCCAGATTCTGGGTATCTGGTTTTGTGGGCTATACATGGCCATTTTTTTCACACATTTTTTGGTTAAAAAATTTTCTGTTTCCAATCTCCATTTCGAGGCTGCAGCTAAGCTAGTTCGTGCTTTGAATGCACAGAAAGAGAACAGCTGCCTCGAAATGTGTGATTGGAGGATATAGCCAGATTGTGGGTATCTGGTTTTGTGGGCTATACATTGCCCTTTTTTTCACACATTTTTTGGTTGAAAAATTTTCTGTTTCCAATCTCCACTTCGAGCCTGCAGCTAAGCTAGTGTGTGCTTAGAATTCACAGAATCGAAGTAGCTGGCTCGAAATGTGTGATTGGAGGATATAGCCAGATTGTGGGTATCTGGTTTTGTGGGCTATACATGGCCCTTTTTTTCACACATTTTTTGGTTGAAAAATTTTCTGTTTCCAATCTCCACTTCGAGCCTGCAGCTAAGCTAGTGTGTGCTTAGAATTCACAGAATCGAAGTAGCTGGCTCGAAATGTGTGATTGGAGGATATAGCCAGATTGTGGGTATCTGGTTTTGTGGGCTATACATGGCCCTTTTTTTCACACATTTTTTGGTTGAAAAATTTTCTGTTTCCAATCTCCACTTCGAGCCTGCAGCTAAGCTAGTGTGTGCTTAGAATGCACAGAAACAGAACAGCTGGCTCGAAATGTGTGATTGGAGGATATAGCCGGATTGTGGGTATCTGGTTTTGTGGGCTATACATGGCCCTATTTTTCACACATTTTTTGGTTGAAAAATTTTCTGTTTCCAATCTCCATTTCGAGGCTGCAGCTAAGCTAGTTCGTGCTTTGAATGCACAGAAAGAGAACAGCTGCCTCGAAATGTGTGATTGGAGGATATAGCCAGATTGTGGGTATCTGGTTTTGTGGGCTATACATTGCCCTTTTTTTCACACATTTTTTGGTTGAAAAATTTTCTGTTTCCAATCTCCACTTCGAGCCTGCAGCTAAGCTAGTGTGTGCTTAGAATTCACAGAATCGAAGTAGCTGGCTCGAAATGTGTGATTGGAGGATATAGCCAGATTGTGGGTATCTGGTTTTGTGGGCTATACATGGCCCTTTTTTTCACACATTTTTTGGTTGAAAAATTTTCTGTTTCCAATCTCCATTTCGAGGCTGCAGCTAAGCTAGTTTGTGCTTAGAATGCACAGAAACAGAACAGCTGGCTCGAAATGTGTGATTGGAGGATATAGCCGGATTGTGGGTATCTGGTTTTGTGGGCTATACATGGCCCTTTTTTTCACACATTTTTTGGTTGAAAAATGTTCTGTTTCCAATCTCCATTTCGAGGCTGCAGCTAAGCTAGTTTGTGCTTAGAATGCACAGAAACAGAACAGCTGGCTCGAAATGTGTGATTGGAGGATATAGCCAGATTGTGGGTATCTGGTTTTGTGGGCTATACATGGCCCTTTTTTTCACACATTTTTTGGTTGAAAAATTTTCTGTTTCCAATCTCCACTTCGAGCCTGCAGCTAAGCTAGTGTGTGCTTAGAATTCACAGAATCGAAGTAGCTGGCTCGAAATGTGTGATTGGAGGATATAGCCAGATTGTGGGTATCTGGTTTTGTGGGCTATACATGGCCCTTTTTTTCACACATTTTTTGGTTGAAAAATTTTCTGTTTCCAATCTCCACTTCGAGCCTGCAGCTAAGCTAGTGTGTGCTTAGAATGCACAGAAACAGAACAGCTGGCTCGAAATGTGTGATTGGAGGATATAGCCGGATTGTGGGTATCTGGTTTTGTGGGCTATACATGGCCCTATTTTTCACACATTTTTTGGTTGAAAAATTTTCTGTTTCCAATCTCCATTTCGAGGCTGCAGCTAAGCTAGTTCGTGCTTTGAATGCACAGAAAGAGAACAGCTGCCTCGAAATGTGTGATTGGAGGATATAGCCAGATTGTGGGTATCTGGTTTTGTGGGCTATACATTGCCCTTTTTTTCACACATTTTTTGGTTGAAAAATTTTCTGTTTCCAATCTCCACTTCGAGCCTGCAGCTAAGCTAGTGTGTGCTTAGAATTCACAGAATCGAAGTAGCTGGCTCGAAATGTGTGATTGGAGGATATAGCCAGATTGTGGGTATCTGGTTTTGTGGGCTATACATGGCCCTTTTTTTCACACATTTTTTGGTTGAAAAATTTTCTGTTTCCAATCTCCATTTCGAGGCTGCAGCTAAGCTAGTTTGTGCTTAGAATGCACAGAAACAGAACAGCTGGCTCGAAATGTGTGATTGGAGGATATAGCCGGATTGTGGGTATCTGGTTTTGTGGGCTATACATGGCCCTTTTTTTCACACATTTTTTGGTTGAAAAATGTTCTGTTTCCAATCTCCATTTCGAGGCTGCAGCTAAGCTAGTTTGTGCTTAGAATGCACAGAAACAGAACAGCTGGCTCGAAATGTGTGATTGGAGGATATAGCCAGATTGTGGGTATCTGGTTTTGTGGGCTATACATGGCCCTTTTTTTTCACACATTTTTTGGTTGAAAAATTTTCTGTTTCCAATCTCCATTTCGAGGCTGCAGCTAAGCTAGTTTGTGCTTAGAATGCACAGAAACAGAACAGCTGGCTCGAAATGTGTGATTGGAGGATATAGCCGGATTGTGGGTATCTGGTTTTGTGGGCTATACATGGCCCTTTTTTTCACACATTTTTTGGTTGAAAAATTTTCTGTTTCCAATCTCTATTTCGAGGCTGCAGCTAAGCTAGTTTGTGCTTAGAATGCACAGAATCAAAGTAGCTGCCTCGAAATGTGTGATTGGAGGATATAGCCAGATTGTGGGTATCTGGTTTTGTGGGCTATACATGGCCCTATTTTTCACGCATTTTTTGGTTGAAAAATATTCTGTTTCCAATCTCTATTTCGAGGTTGCAGCTAAGCTAGTTTGTGCTTAGAATGCACAGAAACAGAAGAGCTGGCTCGAAATGTGTGATTGGAGGATATAGCCAGATTGTGGGTATCTGGTTTTGTGGGCTATACATGGCCCTATTTTTCACACATGTTTTGGTTGAAAAATTTTCTGTTTCCAATCTCTATTTCGAGGTTGCAGCTAAGCTAGTGTGTGCTTAGAATGCACAGAAACAGAAGAGCTGGCTCGAAATGTGTGATTGGAGGATATAGCCAGATTGTGGGTATCTGGTTTTGTGGGCTATACATGGCCCTATTTTTCACACATTTTTTGGTTGAAAAATTTTCTGTTTCCAATCTCTATTTCGAGCCTGCAGCTAAGCTAGTGTGTGCTTAGAATGCACAGAAACAGAAGAGCTGGCTCGAAATGTGTGCTTGGAGGATATAGCCAGATTGTGGGTATCTGGTTTTGTGGGCTATACATGGCCCTATTTTTCACACATTTTTTGGTTGAAAAATTTTCTGTTTCCAATCTCTATTTCGAGCCTGCAGCTAAGCTAGTGTGTGCTTAGAATGCACAGAAACAGAAGAGCTGGCTCGAAATGTGTGCTTGGAGGATATAGCCAGATTGTGGGTATCTGGTTTTGTGGGCTATACATGGCCCTTTTTTTCACACATTTTTTGGTTGAAAAATGTTCTGTTTCCAATCTCCATTTCGAGTCTGCAGCTAAGCAAGTTTGTGCTTAGAATTCACAGAATCAAAGTAGCTGCCTCGAAATGTATGATTGGAGGATATAGCCAGATTGTGGGTATCTGGTTTTGTGGGCTATACATGGCCCTTTTTTGCACACATTTTTTGGTTGAAAAATTTTCTGTTTCCAATCTCTATTTCGAGCCTGCAGCTAAGCTAGTGTGTGCTTAGAATGCACAGAAACAGAAGAGCTGGCTCGAAATGTGTGATTGGAGGATATAGCCAGATTGTGGGTATCTGGTTTTGTGGGCTATACATGGCCCTTTTTTTCACACATTTTTTGGTTGAAAAATATTCTGTTTCCAATCTCTATTTCGAGGTTGCAGCTAAGCTAGTTTGTGCTTAGAATGCACAGAATCAAAGTATCTGGCTCGAAATGTGTGATTGGAGGATATAGCCAGATTGTGGGTATCTGGTTTTGTGGGCTATACATGGCCCTTTTTTTCACACATTTTTTGGTTGAAAAATGTTCTGTTTCCAATCTCTATTTCGAGGCTGCAGCTAAGCTAGTTTGTGCTTAGAATTCACAGAATCAAAGTAGCTGCCTCGAAATGTATGATTGGAGGATATAGCCAGATTGTGGGTATCTGGTTTTGTGGGCTATACATGGCCCTTTTTTGCACACATTTTTTGGTTGAAAAATTTTCTGTTTCCAATCTCTATTTCGAGCCTGCAGCTAAGCTAGTGTGTGCTTAGAATGCACAGAAACAGAAGAGCTGGCTCGAAATGTGTGATTGGAGGATATAGCCAGATTGTGGGTATCTGGTTTTGTGGGCTATACATGGCCCTTTTTTTCACACATTTTTTGGTTGAAAAATATTCTGTTTCCAATCTCTATTTCGAGGTTGCAGCTAAGCTAGTTTGTGCTTAGAATGCACAGAATCAAAGTATCTGGCTCGAAATGTGTGATTGGAGGATATAGCCAGATTGTGGGTATCTGGTTTTGTGGGCTATACATGGCCCTTTTTTTCACACATTTTTTGGTTGAAAAATTTACTGTTTCCAATCTCCATTTCGAGGCTGCAGCTAAGCTAGTTTGTGCTTAGAATGCACAGAAACAGAACAGCTGGCTCGAAATGTGTGATTGGAGGATATAGCCAGATTGTGGGTATCTGGTTTTGTGGGCTATACATGGCCCTTTTTTGCACACATTTTTTGGTTGAAAAATTTTCTGTTTCCAATCTCCATTTCGAGGCTGCAGCTAAGCAAGTTTGTGCTTAGAATTCACAGAATCAAAGTAGCTGGCTCGAAATGTGTGATTGGAGGATATAGCCAGATTGTCGGTATCTGGTTTTGTGGGCTATACATGGCCCTTTTTGCACACATTTTTTGGTTGAAAAATTTTCTGTTTCCAATCTCTATTTCGAGCCTGCAGCTAAGCTAGTGTGTGCTTAGAATGCACAGAAACAGAAGAGCTGGCTCGAAATGTGTGATTGGAGGATATAGCCAGATTGTGGGTATCTGGTTTTGTGGGCTATACATGGCCCTTTTTTTCACACATTTTTTGGTTGAAAAATTTTCTGTTTCCAATCTCCATTTCGAGGCTGCAGCTAAGCTAGTTTGTGCTTAGAATGCACAGAAACAGAACAGCTGGCTCGAAATGTGTGATTGGAGGATATAGCCGGATTGTGGGTATCTGGTTTTGTGGGCTATACATGGCCCTTTTTTTCACACATTTTTTGGTTGAAAAATGTTCTGTTTCCAATCTCCATTTCGAGGCTGCAGCTAAGCTAGTTTGTGCTTAGAATGCACAGAAACAGAACAGCTGGCTCGAAATGTGTGATTGGAGGATATAGCCAGATTGTGGGTATCTGGTTTTGTGGGCTATACATGGCCCTTTTTTTTCACACATTTTTTGGTTGAAAAATTTTCTGTTTCCAATCTCCATTTCGAGGCTGCAGCTAAGCTAGTTTGTGCTTAGAATGCACAGAAACAGAACAGCTGGCTCGAAATGTGTGATTGGAGGATATAGCCGGATTGTGGGTATCTGGTTTTGTGGGCTATACATGGCCCTGTTTTCCACACATTTCTTGGTTGAAAAATTTTCTGTTTCCAATCTCCATTTCGAGACTGCAGCTAAGCTAGTTTGTGCTTAGAATACACAGAATCGAAGAAGCTGGCTCGAAATGTGTGATTGGTAGATATAGCCAGATTGCGGGTATTTGGTTTTGTGGGCTATACATGGCCCTTTTTACACACATTTTTTGGTTGAAAAATTTTCTGTTTCCAATCTCCATTTCGAGGCTGCAGCTAAGCTAGTTTATGCTTAGAATACACAGAATCGAAGAAGCTGGCTCGAAATGTGTGATTGGTGGATATAGCCAGATTGCGGGTATTTGGTTTTGTGGCCCTTTTTTCCACACATTTTTTGGTTGAAAAATTTTCTGTTTCCAATCTCCATTTCGAGGCTGCAGCTAAGCAAGTTTGTGCTTAGAATTCACAGAATCAAAGTAGCTGGCTCGAAATGTGTGATTGGAGGATATAGCCGGATTGTGGGTATCTGGTTTTGTGGGCTTATACATGGCCCTTTTTTCACACATTTCTTGGTTGAAAAATTTTCTGTTTCCAATCTCCATTTCGAGACTGCAGCTAAGCTAGTTTGTGCTTAGAATACACAGAATCGAAGAAGCTGGCTCGAAATGTGTGATTGGAGGATAAAGCCAGATTGTCGGTATCTGGTTTTGTGGGCTATACATGGCCCTTTGTGGGTATCTGGTTTTGTAAGCTATAATTGGCCCTTTTTTCACACATTTTTTGGTTGAAAAATTTTCTGTTTCCAATCTCCATTTCGAGGCTGCAGCTAAGCACGTTTGTGCTTAGAATTCACAGAATCAAAGAAGCTGGCTCGAAATGTGTGATTGGAGGATATAGCCAGATTGTGGGTATCTGGTTTTGTGGCCCTTTTTTCCACACATTTTTTGGTTGAAAAATTTTCTGTTTCCAATCTCTATTTCGAGCCTGCAGCTAAGCTAGTGTGTGCTTAGAATGCACAGAAACAGAAGAGCTGGCTCGAAATGTGTGATTGGAGGATATAGCCAGATTGCGGGTATTTGGTTTTGTGGCCCTTTTTTGCACACATTGTTTGGTTGAAAAATTTTCTGTTTCCAATCTCCATTTCGAGGCTGCAGCTAAACAAGTTTGTGCTTAGAGTGCACAGAATCAAAGTAGCAGCCTCGAAATGTGTGATTGGAGCATATAGCCAGATTGTGGGTATCTGGTTTTGAGGGCTATACATGGCCCTTTTTTCACACATTTTTTGGTTGAAAAATTTTCTGTTTCCAATCTCCATTTCGAGGCTGCAGCTAAACAAGTTTGTGCTTAGAGTGCACAGAATCAAAGTAGCAGCCTCGAAATGTGTGATTGGAGCATATAGCCAGATTGTGGGTATCTGGTTTTGAGGGCTATACATGGCCCTTTTTTCACACATTTTTTGGTTGAAAAATTTTCTGTTTCCAATCTCCATTTCGAGGCTGCAGCTAAGCTAGTTTGTGCTTAAAATGCACAGAATCAAAGTAGCAGCCTCGAAATGTGTGATTGGAGCATATAGCCAGATTGTGGGTATCTGGTTTTGTGGCCCTTTTTTCCACACATTTTTTGGTTGAAAAATTTTCTGTTTCCAATCTCTATTTCGAGCCTGCAGCTAAGCTAGTGTGTGCTTAGAATGCACAGAAACAGAAGAGCTGGCTCGAAATGTGTGATTGGAGGATATAGCCAGATTGTGGGTATCTGGTTTTGTGGGCTATACATGGCCCTATTTTTCACACATTTTTTGGTTGAAAAATTTTCTGTTTCCAATCTCTATTTCGAGCCTGCCGCTAAGCTAGTTTGTGCTTAGAATACACAGAATCGAAGAAGCTGGCTCGAAATGTGTGATTGGAGGATATAGCCAGATTGTGGGTATTTGGTTTTGTGGGCTATACATGGCCCTTTTTTGCACACATTTTTTGGTTGAAAAATTTTCTGTTTCCAATCTCTATTTCGAGCCTGCCGCTAAGCTAGTGTGTGCTTAGAATACACAGAATCGAAGAAGCTGGCTCGAAATGTGTGATTGGAGGATATAGCCAGATTGTGGGTATCTGGTTTTGTGGGCTATACATGGCCCTATTTTTCACACATTTTTTGGTTGAAAAATTTTCTGTTTCCAATCTCTATTTCGAGCCTGCAGCTAAGCTAGTTTGTGCTTAGAATGCACAGAATCAAAGTATCTGGCTCGAAATGTGTGATTGGAGGATATAGCCAGATTGTGGGTATTTGGTTTTGTGGGCTATACATGGCCCTTTTCTTCACACATTTTTTGGTTGAAAAATTTTCTGTTTCCAATCTCTATTTCGAGCCTGCAGCTAAGCTAGTGTGTGCTTAGAATACACAGAATCGAAGAAGCTGGCTCGAAATGTGTAATTGGTGGATATAGCCAGATTGTGGGTATTTGGTTTTGTGGGCTATACATGGCCCTTTTTTGCACACATTTTTTGGTTGAAAAATTTTCTGTTTCCAATCTCTATTTCGAGCCTGCCGCTAAGCTAGTGTGTGCTTAGAATACACAGAATCGAAGAAGCTGGCTCGAAATGTGTGATTGGAGGATATAGCCAGATTGTGGGTATTTGGTTTTGTGGGCTATACATGGCCCTTTTTTTCACACATTTTTTGGTTGAAAAATTTTTGTGTTTCCAATCTTCATTTCGAGGCTGCAGCTAAGCAAGTTTGTGCTTAGAATGCACGGAATCAAAGTAGCTGGCTCGAAATGTGTGATTGGAGGATATAGCCAGATTGTGGGTATCTGAAAAGTGAACTTGGGCCATGTATGCGTCGTTTCTACGAAAGTACATGCTTGAGAAGCTCACAGTCTACATTTAACAGATTAGATAATGATATATGAGTGCAGGCGGGTTTGGGATTCGACTGTAAACCTCATCTTTATGGCTTAAGTGGGAGCACAGCCTGATTCTTACTATCATTAGTACCTAAAGATCTTTATCCCTCGTTGGTTAATAATCCATGTACAGGAATAGCTGTGCCTTCAGCATGGCGTTCTAGGTGTTCTCTGTTATAGAGAACTTAATTTCCATTTCCATATCGATGACATCAAAATGAAAGTCAACTCCTCCATTGGCTTTATCAAGCGCTGTTTTGAGGATCTCTCTAATCCTCATGTTCACTTATCCATCGGATGTACACCGCCATAGTCAGACCTATTCTTACTTACAAATGCATGGTCTAGTTGCTTGCTGTCGCATAAGTCACAAACCTGACCACCTTCACAAGAGTTCAACGTATGGCGTGTATAGAGACTAATAGCGCAATCAGCATTACTCCCACTGCTGCCCATGAAACTATGCTCGGGTTCTGCCCACTACACATTTTTACAATAGAAATAGCAAAACGCGCCCTTCGCTTGCGACAAACCGGAATGTGGAGTGGCTACCACATCGGATATAGTGCCATCCCCAGGTGGTCTAAGGTGACCGCGTCCTCCGACTTTCTCACGCCTTATTCAGATTTCCAACTCATCCTCAACTTTAAGTTCCCCTCCAGACAAGTGTTGCGATCAAATCCCGCCTGCGTACCGTGAAAAATAGATCCAGATGCAGACTTAGAAATTTTCTCAGAGGAACAATAAGTGAGGGTATCCAGGAAATAAAAGTGTTATTACCGAAGCTTGCAGGAGCCTATCCACTCTGTAAAATAAGAAGCAAAGTCACTACTTTCCTTATAACCAACTTCAAACTGGTCAAGAGAAGTAAAGAGGACTTCAAATTACTAAAATCTAAGCACAACAACACGCTATGCGGGATTACCGGACATATGGGCTTCCAAGGAAACGAAAGGGCAGATGAGCTAGCTAGAACAGCCTCGGAATCAGAAGACATCCCAATGGAGCACTCCGTACAACTGCCCCTAACTTCCTCTCTTTCAAAATTTCATCGGATTTCCGTAACATGGTCAACATTAGGTGGAGTACCCTCGCATCGTGCCGTGTTTCGATGCTATTTTGGGTCCAACGAGAACTCCTTTCGCTCAAAGGACCACATCTGACCCTCCTTATCGGTGACAACCCGATGGCGGCCTACCTCGGAAGAATGGGAATCAACAGTTCAGATCTATGCAGAGAAAGACACAATGCACTTCCTCTGCGAATGACCAAGTCTCAACAAAACCAGGTACCAACATTTTCATAACGAAACGGGCTAGTTTAGGAGGGTCGATCCCACCAAGGATTAACCAGTTGAAACAAATTAGGCCTCAAGTTTGAATGTCCCTATCAAGAAATCCTTCGTATACGTACAACACGACCAACGCATTACATAATCCACTCGCCAGTAACGATAATAACGTAAAAAAATTCAAATATTTCCAAGTATTTCCACTTGGCATCACTCTCTGTGCATCGATTCGAATCATCTCACCCACAGGTGAGAACGAGAGTGAAAACGATGGTGGGTCGCCTCACTCACTCACTCACTTACTCACCACTCATCATTATTTTGGCGAACACCAAACGTCAGTGAATTCGCCTCGCAATCGTGTTGCTTTCCTTCGCTTCGCTGTAATCACAACAAAACAAAATTTCCCTTCTCTCTCTCCACAACTGTTTACACTTATTTGCCAGCGATAACTTGAAAATAACAAAACGCAAAATGTTTAATTCGGTAAGTCTACACATCAACCATCTAATGGAAGCTAAAACAAATTAAGACAACAAATTCCTTGCCAGGCCGTCAAAGTCAATCCACAACAGAAGACCATCCTCTTCGACACAATGTCGCAAAATAGACATTTACTGGAGCACCAGAGTGCAGACATATCGGGGCGTCGGTCAAAGAACGCTCTGTGGGAGAAACTAACAGCAGAGCTCAACAAGCACGGTCCCGGAAAGGACATCGCCCAATGGAAGAAGGTTCCTTCGTTTTTATTACTAAACGTTGATTGCATATTTGATTCTATAAAAAAAATAACATCTTGTAGTGCTGGAGAGACTTGCGGTTAGCCACACGAAAGAAATATCTTAAGGTCCAGCGAAGCAGGAAATCGCGGTATCATTTGGATGACTACGAGAAGTACATTATTAGGGCTTGCGGAATGGAATGCATTGAGGATGAGAACGGTGAATTGCAGACAGCCGTCGATGAGAAAGACCTTGAAAAGGAACTCGAAGCAGACGAGGACGTTGAAGATGTAGAAAATGTACGTACAACACCTCAACGGTTATTCATTTGAATAACGATTTCATATTCTAATGTGGATTTCAGAAGGAAATAAAACAAGAACAAGTCGATGACAAAGTCCCCAGTGGGTTTGAAATATTCAATGCAGCTCCAGACGAAGCCACAACTGAACAAGTTTGTATTTGAGTAACTTTTTGTAACCAATTAGTGGGGATTTTCTGCTTTATTCAGGAACTGTTGGGTAGCACCATCAAGATTGAGGAACCACAAGTAACGCCTGGAGATGTATTACCTGCAACAGAATCTATTTTCTCGTCAAGCAAATCACCCAGCAATGAGTCTAATTCCTCACATGCGACTCGATCAAGCAAATTGAATTCAACAGGTGCAAGCAGTGCACAAGAGGAGACTATAATCGAAATAAGGAAAATGCATCGGAATCTGTTGAGAGAATCAAAGAAACAAACGGCGCTACTGAAAGAACTCTTAAATAGACTAACTTAGGGGAAGAATGTTGGTGCATTTTTATTTTCTGCTTCAACACAGGAGAGTGGTCAGACACCCAATTGTTGCAAATTGTATTCCAACTCCCTGTCCCTAGTTAGACCTACTAGTCGCCTTACTTCTGACTGGTTGATTGCCTTCAATAGTAGACCCAATGAGGATGTCAATAGCAAACCGGTCCCATGTCTTCTCAAAAGCAACCTTTCACTTCTAGCACTAGTTTAACCAGAACTGGATCCTCTTGCTTTGGAGACATGGCTGTATGGCTTAAGCAGCGAAGAATATGATTTCCAGAGATAGTTGAACCAATTGTAGGAGATTCCATACTAGTCTCCAGATAGTACAAGAGTTTAAACGTGTAAGGCCAGTACGATTTGGACAGTTTCAAGTTTGCTATCCAAGTTTAAGGTGTTAGGATGTCACCATATCACTGCGGCCACAGAAGAGCTCTCTTATGGTACCAAAGTTCGTGATGGATTCAAGTAGATCTTTGAGTGAGTTAGCAGATATGTGTTCTGCTTCACGGTAGAGTTTACCTAAGTGACGATGACGTGGTCTGTTTAGACAGTGACAGTGTCAAAAAATATGAACATTCTGGAAGTGGTATCATGAGGTGTTTTTTGACTTGACAATGTCCAATAAGGAATCCGAGTGACTATACGAATCTGACTTCTAGTTGGATCCAAAAGTTGGTTGGTTCTTGTAAGGGAAATGGGTGGGATGAACATTTTAGCTTGTCTATTACCTATTCGTCCAGCAATGGTGAGATTGGGTTTCAGCCAGTTCGCAGTGCTGATGGGTAGTCCACAGAATGGTCTTGTGAAGGTCGTGTGATTCATTGGAGGAGGAGAGTCGACGACGAACTCTACGAGCCGTACAGCGACATCAACCTAGACCTCGTCTTAGGTGGAGCACACAAGTAAATAGGTACCTCAATCGACTTGTGGATCTAACTAGAGAGGCTTGTTGGTTGAGGCCCTGGTTCACTCCGAACTGTAGCGCCACCATTAAGTAAGTAAGTAAGTAAGTATGTCTGCAATCTCATTGGATATATGTATGGATATTCACTGTGTCCTGGCATCCCAGTGAAATGAAATCTATTTTCGCTAGCTAAGGCATGCGCTTGCTTGGAGGCAGTGCAATACAAGTTTTGATGTAATTCTATAGGCAGCCTCGCTACCAGAGATCTATTGCAAGGAAGGTGTAAATGAATGATTTTGTGAGTTCAGCTGGAACTTCCTCCTCTGTGCACCATACATGAAAGTCGCTGGAAATGTGGGTTTGCTCTGTTTTCAATTCCTACGGTCTGGGAATGTTATCTCGAAACGTAGAAGGTTAAGGATAACTTCTAGTGCTGCAGTAGTACATGCACAAGCAAGTCTTTGAAGTTTATTGAGCTTATCTTGTGTAGACCGGTGCTGGATAGGAGAAAATTGGTCTGGCCAACAGGAGATCCTGGCTTTGTTTATGCTTTTAGTGAGACAAGACTTCCAGGTGAGTTTTATAAATGCTGGTGTGCCACAAGGTTCCATTTTGTGTCCGACTCTCTTGTTTTCGTAAATTCCTACGTCTCAGTTCTTTGGCCATCTAACTGGAGTGTACAAATATATGTTAAGCTCAATGAACTCCGACCTTTGCAGTACAATAATCCCAATGGTGTTTTCTATCCCTCTAGCGTAACCTAGACTCTAAGGCCATAATCAGTAATGACAATCATCGTTGGAATGACCATATAATCAAAAATGCTGCGAACTAGCTAGGATTCCTACTTCCTCTGATCTGGCTGCGCAATATAAGACAAATATCTGCCTCGTGTCTGATCCGATGCACCTCAAACCCCTTTTCACCTGAGAATATAAAATGACGGTGTCAACAGCTGCACTTTTATAGCAATGCGCTTCAGGTTTCGAATGGTCATTAGAATACCCTCAGACCATCTCCGGAGGTACCATCAAGTACAGAGATTTCTTCCTAAACCATTCAACATGAATGTGGAATCCACAACCATTTAGAATCAACGTTCATCGGTATCTCCCATCTTCTCATTCTAATTTCCTACCACTTGGCCCTTGCGCTGTGTCTTGACAACATGTTCCCTTGAAAGCCATCGCAAGCCCTACGCAAATCCATCACTTAAGGTCCAAATAATCTTTAGGGAACCAGGACACCTACTTTGGCTGCCACACATTCTAACTACAAACCTAAACCTTAGAGTATACTCTCTCTGAAATCAGTTTCAGCAATTGAACGTCATAACGTGTAATGGATTTATTAGTGCCGAAGCTTGAGCTCTAACTGCGGTTAGACTTAATTAACCTTTGGGTGTTCTGTTTGAATATTTAACCAAACCAAAGCAAATAAATAAATCAATTACTCTTTAAGAATAAAATACTCACGTAGTACGCACCTTTCTGACCTCAATGTTCAGTAATGAGAAAACGCCAATTGATTTGTGGTTATCCTTTAGTACAGTGTAGTCTGTAGTCTGTAGAAATGTATAAAAGCAAAGCCTAGTCTCAGAGCTGTTATCAGTAAGAGTTTAGGTATCCTTGGCGAATAACCATTCAATCAAAATGAAAGTTTTAGCCATTTTCGCTATCATCGCTGCCATTTTGGCAATATTTGCTGCTCCATTGGAGGCAGTACCTTCTCCGCGAAGGAACTGCTTTAGAAGAACAACTACACCACCAAGTACACCAGAAGAAACACCAACTTTTGCCGCTATACCACCATGATAATAATGTTTGTACTTATTGACTTTCGGACTACAAAAAAATGATTAAAGACACCGATTCGACGAAATAATTGTTTTGTGTTTTGTTTTCCATGCAAGAACAAGTCTAGCTTAGTGTGCTCTCATCTTGAAAAGGTTGTCATGCTTATACCAAACAGAATCGTTAGAGTCTGCGATTGGCAAGCCAAGATCATCCAATCCAGGGACTGAGAATTATTGCTTTGCGATCTGACTCTTGAGAAATTTGGATTTGCGATCGATTTTGTCGTGGGATGTCGTCTTACACGAAGGAAGACAAATTTTCAGTTTCCAATCTCTATTTCGAGGCTGCAGTTAAGCTAGTTTGTGGTTTGGACGCACAGAGGCAAAATAGCTGGCTCGAGAAGTGTGATTGGAGGATTTAGCGAGATGGTGGGCCTGTAGATCTGTGGGCTATACACAGCCATTTTTTTCCAACATTTTTTGGTCGAAAAATTTTCTGTTTCCAATCTTTATTTCGAGGCTGCAGTTAAGCTAGTTTGTGGTTTGGACGCACAGAGGCAAAATAGCTGGCTCGAGAAGTGTGATTGGAGGATTTAGCGAGATGGTGGGCCTGTAGATCTGTGGGCTATACACAGCCATTTTTTTCCAACATTTTTTGGTCGAAAAATTTTCTGTTTCCAATCTTTATTTCGAGGCTGCAGTTAAGCTAGTTTGTGGTTTGGACGCACAGAGGCAAAATAGCTGGCTCGAGAAGTGTGATTGGAGGATTTAGCGAGATGGTGGGCCTGTAGATCTGTGGGCTATACACAGCACTTTTTTTCATACATTTTTTTGTCTAAAAATTTTCTGTTTCCAATCTGTATTTTGAGTCTGCCTCTATCGCTGAGGTTAAGTTCATCACATTCTGACTAAAAATAACCATCCAACATGACGCGACAGTGAACTCCAATGACCGTAATATGACGATAGTATTCGCCATATTGTCTCAGGTATAGAGCAATGTTAACCGACTTTTGTAGCCAGAGCTCGACAACATCGATCTATCCAACAGGACGGCACTACATGTCATACAAATGACGCAATGCTCGAAATTGGGAAGAAGGAAGTAGGCAACTGGGTCACCTCATGGCGAGTGTTCATCAATTGGCCGCAGCGATCATGCCACTTGACATCATTTTTTTCTCTGGGGCTACATCAAGTCCTTAGTCTACGCCAATCACTTTGGAAGAGCTGTAGGCCAACAGTCGAGACGCTATTGCCGGAATAACGCTGCACTCTCGAAGCACTGCTAGCGAATCAGTGGCGGCCATTTGAATGATGTGCTATTCCACACATAATGGCATGAATGTAGCTTCAAAGCCAGATCTAATTTTATATCTCACACCGTTGTTGTCTTATTTAAATTTCGTTGTTATCTGGTCACCCTATATCTTTTTGCTTGAAGACGCACTTCATTTAGCACTCCGCGTACTGATGTTCATCGAATTTCTGTTGTTCTAGTGTTTTTTCAAATCCTTGGCAGTGTCGAACCGATTCGTCAGAGATGAGCGCTCGAAAACCCAAAAAAATGAAAAACGACAGGTCTACGGGACCCAGGGTCTACCTTCTCACAACCAGTGCGTGGTGTATTCTTTATACACGAATGGAAGAGGCCTGCTGTTTAATGCTGTCACCGAAGCTCATTTTGTTATTTGAGAAGCTTTCTCATGACAGTTGTACTCTCGGATGTTTGTCAAATGCTCGTTTTGGCTGGGATTCGAACCTGTGACCCCTTGCTCCGTTGTCCAACGGCCCTAACCCGCTTGAAAAAACAAATCTTTCCAAATTGTAGTCTTTGTTGATCTTCTGGTTTAAGCTTGTATCTCTATACTGTCCGTCGAGCTTACGTAATTCCTTCAAAAGCCGTATCACAATGCCTTGGGGGGGATCTCACAACAACTGCGATTCGGATATTTCAAAAACATTGAGACTATGGTCAACAATACTGAGTAGTCATCTGATTTCAGCTTACAAATAAATATTGTAGTTCCCCTGAAAGAATGAAATACTCCTATGTTTCCACCTTCTTGATCTCATTGTTTACGAAACAAAGTGTTTTCCGGTTATCTGAGTGCTAAGACGTGCCTTTGTATTCCTGCGTCTGGGGGTTTTTTTTGTCTATCTTTAATGATTCTCAAAAATATTTAATCGTAAACCGCTCTGGTGATTCCCATTGCATTGGTAGACAGTATAAAAGCAGAAGCTAGTCTCAGAATTGTTATCAGTAAGCGGCTAGCTATCTCCAACGATTTAATCAAAATGAAATTCTTTGCAATTTTCGCTCTCATCGCTGTTATTTTGGCAGTATTTGCTGTTCCTTCGGAAGGATCACGCAGTGCACCGCCACCAAAGAGTCGTTATCCTCCTCCACCACCACCCAGGAGACCAGATATTGACGCAAGCCATAGGCCATCAAACACTAGGATTGCATAAATGGTTGTACTTTATGAATTTTGAAGAACAAGGAATGATTGAATAAAAAAACTGACTCGAAGCAATATTTGTTGGTGTTTTTGAGTTCAAATATAAATTCTAAGTTTTTGTTCAGGCGTTCGAAAGTAGGAGTACTTTGGGTGTGGTTCTTCAAGAAGTTGTCATCTATGGATCGAGTATCATAATTCTGAAAGCATTTTGTAATACCTTCGTCATGGTAGAGCTGCTTTTAAGTAAATGGTTCTCTCCTGCACCGTCAGCAGCGTCTGGGCTCCATCGTTTTCGGGGTACTCCAACGCATTTGATCTGCCCTTGAGTCGTCTTCAAAAAACTTGCCTGGAGTGTCCCGCAGATCTGCCTTTCTGGACAAGCGGATTCGACGGCATTCTTCACACCATAGGATCCTTCTCCACGTTCTCCTTCGTACATTAATATCTTAAGATTCGTGGGTCGTTCCCTGGCAAAGTTGTTCGCTGGATATAGGATTGGGCCTTAGATACTCATTTAGGAGGGCCTACGTCTTGTGGTATCCACTTTCCAAGTAGGTGCTGCACCCATAAATTAGTACTGAATCCACTTTAGGCCATGTTCACGGTCAAGCGAATTCGAGATGAATAATCACAGCCTGGTTCTGGTGTGTTGGATTGCTTTTCCAGTTTCTGAAAAGCATTCAGGAGCCAACTCGAATCTGTAGAACAAACTGAGTTCGGCGCCACCTTGTTTAGCTGAGATTCCAGTTCGTAGATAGAGAAATGCATCTACTTTCTCGACTTCATGTCCAGGAATGCTGAGTTAGAAATATACACTGCTCCTGTATTGGCTGTGTTTATTTCAAGCCCTACATTGTTTGGCTCTGATTCTGGAATTCAATGGGTGCACGGAGTACATCGTTGATGAGAACCAAAGACAACAACGGATGCAGTATGTACCAAATCAAGATCTTCCGACAGCTACTGTCGACTTACTACCGTCGGATGTAAGGTTGAGAATAACTATGAGTTCTTCTGTTGTGACTGTCCTACATAAGAGCATCTCGATTCAATCTATTAGCAGCCTTCTCGAAGTCGAGGAACAGTAGATGAAGAGAGATCTGAACTCGGCGCATGGCTCTGTTCTGGTCCGTAAGGCTGTTTATGTGATCTATGAAGTACGATCTTGCACCAAACCTCGTTCAACCTCGTGAGTTCAAGTTAAATGTAGCTATGGCCGGGGGAAATTATATTCCTCTAAAGTCTTCCATTTTTAGGAAGCTCGATGATAATCCCATTCCTGTTCCTCCGTTTGAGCCCGTGTAGCAGTTCTGCCGACGTATTGGGCGCCTGCTCTTGAAATACGTTGTTTCTTGTGTTGGACTACATTTGTTTCGTCATTTCTGTCTTACTAGGAGGACCGGTGCAACTTTGGATGTTTATTCCTTCGAATCCGGAAAAATGGAACCCAAGGCCTAGTATCTCAGTTTGTCAGACGGTCACGAAAGATCGGGCCGTAAACAACCTTTAGGTGTCGTTTGGGGATCGAATCTCAATCCCCTCTCTCTGTAGTCCAACGAACTAGCCGCGTGAGCTACGGGTCCTACTATTGATTAACCTTGTTCCATAGACATGGTTTTTACTGTGATGAACTTGCAAATCACCCAGTCTACTGAATACTCCTTCTAGGTCCTGTTGCCAAAGAATTTTAAAACTAAGATAGGTGTGGTCTGGACTGTGACAGGTAAACTGGGCTGTGGTCTTCAGATCCTCGACATATGTAGGTCTTCTTCGATGGAAAAGAGATTGCCCCTTTCTTTCGCTAAATCCTTTCGCTCCTTCTTTTCTTAAAGCAGTGCTATAGTGTGTCTGGGAACGACCATCTGCTGTTAGTCTTCCCTAGGACCGTAGTTCCTCCTTCAAGTTTCAGTTTGGAATGTGGGATATTCACCGATTTGTCGATTTGTTCTAGATTCCACACCTTGTCTTCTCATGTAACTCTGCGTAAGTTCGTCCTGTGTTCCAAGAACCTTAAGGACTTTTCCACAGCACTTCACAAACTTGTGCTTCGTCAATATTTGTAGATAACCAAAGCGAAGTGATGCACACTACCCCTCCAGCCAATTCGAACTAATTTGACTCCTACGACGAAGCTAGATGCGGAACGAAACCCATCGCATAACCCACTTTTCAGCAGCCCACCCACATGTATCCAATAGAACAGAGAAAAAAACAGTCAAAGTAACTGGGTTATCGCACAATTTCCAGTCTACTTCCTCAAGAATTGCCCTCCATGTCAAAATACAAACATTCCAGGCATTCCTTCAAGTTGGTATTTTGTAGACTTACTTGGTTGGGCCATCTTTCGAGCCCACCAAGGCATGCAGTACAATTCGTTACCCTCCCAGACATGGTTGCACATTGTCAAGCGATCGACATTCTTCCAAGAGCGGGTGGTGGTCGCGTGCTAGATGATAATCTGTGTTCCACCCCTAATACCGCCCATTGCGCCCCAGTCCCACCACCACCATCGCCACCGCCACCGGGGAAAAGGAGTAAAATTCTTCGATGGTTTCACCATGCCCCCATCTCCCTGAAACAATTGCTTGGAATAATTTTTACTATGGCTACAGCACTCAAACAAATATCAACTCCGTCTCGTAGTGCTCCATAGAGCACGGCGCGCGGTGCGAATTTCTCCAAAAAGGTTTCCACACGTTCTACGAAAATTTCATCGCTCAGTTGAAATTCGCGCGCCACTATGAAAAGTCGGAGAACTCTGGCGGAACTCTGAAGCGCGTAACCACCTACTCTTTCGGTTCTTATTGTGTTGTGCATGGCGTGGGTGGAAGATATTCAATTCACTGCCATGGAGATAAAAATATCAATTTTGTTGAAGTTCTTGTTTATTTTCCTAACCTTTCACTTGGCCGAGATTCTGACGGTAGTGGGTGCTCGAGATGCACCACCGATCCACATACCCGGTCAAGGCATGGTCATGGGCACCTATATGAAAATGTATCGAACTCAGAATATCAAAGCGTATCTGGGAATACAGTACGCGTTCGCGCCGCGATTCGCACCTCCGGTGGTGGATGGACTCGAGTGGAAGGGCCTGAAAAATGCCACAACGTTTCCACCAGATTGCTGGCAGAATCCGAAGCGCCCGATTAAGCGGCACAGTGAAATCTTCCAAAATCTCATTAGAGCATCACATCCCGTCGAGGAGACGAAACGATACGATGAGGAGTGTCTGTTTCTGAACATTTTCATACCCGACGGTGGGTATTTTTTTTTGTTTTCTTTTGTTCTGTTCTGCACACTATTTGCTTATGGTTTCCGGAAACGGAAAGTCGCGAAAGGAGCTCGTTTTTTTGTTTTTCGGAAACAAATTGCTTTGAGTGAGGTGGGCGAGGGTATTTGCCGTGCAATTAATTGAAGAGGTTTTCCTGGATTTTTACGTTTTAAGTTTGGAGTTGTTAAGAATTCGGAAGGCACGTTGAAAACGATTGCGAGTGGGAATTTCGTTGAAGAGTATTTGAAAACAGTTTTTCGAGAGGAATTCAAGGAATATTTTTGGTTTTTTTTTTCTGTATCACCAGGTATTTCGTTTCCAAGTGTTTTGCAGACAATAAATAGTTTTGTCAGTGGTGACAGGCTTTTTTGTTTTGGGGGAATAGGGAACTTTGTTTGAAACTATTTCGAGGGGAGAGCCTGCATTTGTTCTCGTGGAATTTATGCATTTGGGGATAGACTGTCTGACGTCAGGTAAATCTCATCCTCTGAGTAGAATACTTTGAGACTTTTTACTGAAATAAATGCCTAATTGCAGTGAATAGTGAGACGGGAATACGTTTGTATTGTTCCGAACTACTTACTCATTCCATCCCTAGGTATGTAGATACTTTTAACAGATCGAGTGTCAATTGGTGCGTACTTGGCAAAGAAATAGAAAACTTTAGTCTGGGCATACTATCAACAAACACCTTAGTAAAACGACACTGGATATGGTATGCCCATTTCAGAGAGTAAAACCCGACTAAACTTTTTTTAGTTTGTAGATTCAATCCGATCAGGAACTCAGTCCTACCAAAAACCAAGCTTGAACCTTTCCTAGAACAAGGAACATCTCTTTCATTTCCCTGAAAACCTGCGCATTTGTCAGCTCTCAGATAGCTTTTCAAAGCTATCAATATAACAGAGCTAGTATTGAGTGAAGCCTGGCTAATAGAGCAAGTTTAACAAGTTTAACCCATAAGTTTGAGTGTCCAATCAATTCATTATTTTTGGGTTTCATCTACCCGTGTAAGTGATCAATATAATCAACGATCTAACAGTCCTCATGAAACCATGCGAAGTATCTTTAGATTAGGAAGAGTCCTTCTTCTGTCTTACCGTCGACGAAAGTTTTTCCTTGGTCCCACATTTAGTGAAGCTCTTATGTACATACTTGAGCATCTTAGTTCAGTTCAGAGAGTGCTCAGTTTAGCTCAAATCTGTTTACTGAACTAGTTCGTTTTTTTAGTTCATTTAGTTCAATTTAGTTTAATGCTCAATCTTGTTGGCGACACACGCATAAAATTCCCTTCAGAGAGACCAACACACGGTGTGCTTATGGTGCTGTGTTAAGGGCTAAAGAAAAACAACCATTACCAGATCTGCGCAATGCCCATACACAACTCAAAAAGCTCTAAATTTTGTTCAGTTGTTCTTACTGAAGTATGCACATCTATGCATAGTGTACCTGGACTTGTTGAACTACTAAGCCCAATGAACTAATTGAACTCATTGACCTAAAAAAAATTAAATTGGAAACTATTTCACTTGTTAAAGCTCTTTTTCTGAACTAGTTCCGTTCGTGAAGTACACAAACGTCAAATGTCAGAACAGGAATGGTTGCGAGAATCGAAAATTTGGATCCTATTGGCAATGCAGACATAAACCAATGTTTTCCAATAACTTTATCGAATGATTCGCTGTTTGTGCAGGTTTATCCCTTCTCTCGATGATGGAGCTGAATTCAGGGTTTTTTCGGTCTGAATAAATAAATTGGCTTTAATTTTGCTCATTACCTGTCGCATATTTTCTTCCAGTTAGTTCATGAACCTAATGGCCTTGAAGGTCTTTTCGGATCCAAACGTTTGCTGACTGAAAAAAGATCTTTTAAACTAAACTCTTCCATCTCCTCCAACATAGCCTCTATCCCTCTACAGGGAAGCAATGAATTTGATTTCTCTTCAACGATTTGTTTACAGTGTCCCATGTTAGTGAAATCGAGATCTGAATTCTATTCCCATTGGGAGCTGCAGGACAATATTTTCATTGCGTCAGTACAAAGGCAGAGCATTACTATATGATAAGCCTCTTGCAAACATGAAGCCTATTTTTATACGTGGCTCACGTAAACATACTCTCAACGGAAGGTTGTCCTCTTGTTGTTTCAAATCTGAGACCTCGGACTCGAGACGATCTATGCTGAAGCATTTTAGAGAATTTTCTCGATGTATCCTCTTTTTCTGACAGCTCTTGGCCTTTTGAACTTTGTCTACACCTTCGCACGGTTCGTAGAGTTCGGGATAAACTGCAAATGGACAAGAATAGATCTGTTCGCGTACTTTCTGCACCAAAATTGGTAGATTTCAAGGAGTATGCGAACGCGAAATCTGCAAAATTTGCCCTCTTTTCAAAACGTCAAATGTATCAGGTATCTGACAGATGTGACTGATTTCATAAATCAGTGCATAGCATGGGGAAATTTTTTGCTCTCTCGTGAGCCAACTTCAACGAAAAACTACGAGAGTTTTGCAAACTCGAACAGGATTTTGTTCATTTTCGTAGATTTGCGTCGAAATTCGTTGTTTTGGGAGAGTACGCGAAGAGAACTTGTATCTTTAAAGACCCTGTTCACACAAAATTGACGGGCTGGGTTTTTTTTTGGCATTCGCCTGTTCAGGTTATTAGTTCTGTCTAAGCACTTCCACGGTTTTTTTTTTTTGACGTATTAGAGGTTGGTGCCAGATGAATTTGGTTAGGTTTTAGCAAAAAATTCTTTTTACAAGCCATTCACAGCAAGTAAATTGAGTTACTGTGGTATTTCTATTATTTACTTCCTGAATATCTCAAGTTTTAATATACGTTTTCACCCTTTTGTCAACTGACAGTAATTGACACTGACATTGACAAAAAATGCAGAAAATCCAGATTTGCCATAACATGTCATCTGTCCCTTCTCCTCTAGCTTGCAAACGTCAAATTAAAAATTCAGTCCGTCAATCCTGTGTGAGCAGATGAACTCAATTTTGAATAACGTGATACATTCCAACAAATGGACATTTTGTTTGACTGTTTATAAGTCGGCCCAACAAGCCCTTCCATAATATCATGTCCAGCCACAATAAATAAGAAATAAGATCTAGTTTACTAGCCAAATGAAGCTGACAATTTGTACTGTTCACACACCCTCCTCCTGCACTCATTACATCCTTATCGGATGTAATCGTCCGCTCGAATTAATTACTCTTGCCACATAACTTAACCTATTCCCAGCCTGGAATTAATAAATTATAACATGGACTGTGGAAAAGTAATAATTTTTTTGATTGTGTTCGTTGACACGAGCGCATAGTGCGACCGTTAACCTTTCGTGGCCTCTCGCTCTTCGTGTGACCAACTTGACATACTTATGCATGTGTATGTGTTTTTAAAGCAAAAACCCAGCCGTCATTGGTGACAATTGCAAAGTATGACCACACGACCAAGTCTGGATTTGGATAATTTTGAAGAATTAGTTGCGATACCAAAGGCGCATACTTCTGATCGATTGCATTCAGCGGTTAGAGCTTGTGGAACGCGGGAACTTTGTGCGTCAAGGTGTTCCCGATGAAATCATATGACGTGACTGAGACGGAAACCCCATGAATATTTACCCTCCCCCCCCGTTCGACATAAAACCCAACTAAAGTGCTTCCTTTTTTCTTCCTTCCTGCAACACAATTGAGGTTAGAACAGCACCGCTAATAACTTTGCTTGAACTTGTTTACAAATTGAAACGTCTCTAGCAACGTTAATCGATATCAGATATCTGGGATTGGGATTGGGATTGGGAATTCCAATAGCCGGAATTTGTAGCTCAGGAAAACTTCATCATTTGACATTCCATTGAGGGGAAAACACTCTAACTTGACAAACGTGTTCTCCGCAGGAGTGGGTGTTCGTTCGGTGGGTAGGTAGTCCGCCTAACTTGCGTTGCGTTTTGCACAGAAAAGTTGGTGAAACTTCAAAAGGGCAATTAAATAGCATGGGTTTATTACCAGAAGGTGGAAGCAATTAGGTTTTATACATTAACACGTTGAAAGGAAGAAGTTAAATGCATTTCGTACTGCGTTCCATTTGTTGTCCGATGTAATCGGGCTTTAGAGAACCATGTGAGAACCATGTGCGAAAGTGCATTCACATTCCCATTCACGGGGAAATGAGAGCCCGAGGAGGGTGTTTAATTCAATTACGTTGTGTAGACGGGGGGCGTTAACTTGAAGGGTTGATCGCGATGTTATCTGTAAGTAGTGGCTGCGGTAAATTGAAATATTCACTGAGATATCCCGCACATATGAACGCATGGTCGTAGGTTGGGGGTCTCCTTGACGGATTATAACATAAAAAGAGGCTTATTTGCAGAGTGCACTGAAAGCCACACATTTTATGATAACGTCGTCCACTCCTATCAGTGCCTTTGGGAATAGAATGGGGTTGAGATAGGGCCTTCGTTTTGGATAAATTTGCAAGTGTGACCACTGTATCTGTGTAAGCACTGTGGAACTGACACCCATAGGCAAAAAGTAGACTTGAGAATGCTTTTCGACTCAGAATAGCATATTTTATTCAACTCAAACTGGGTAAAGTAGCAGCCAGATACTTCGCATTTTACCTAAACTGTCGATGAAGTAGGCTCCTAAGAGCAACAATCTTCCACGAACGCAAGACATACATATACTTTATTGGATGGAATCACACTGTCTTTTGCCCAATACAAGACCAAGAAGTATATGAATCCCTTGTCCTGCTACCCAAAATCCTTCTTCGAATTAATTAAAATATAAAAAATAAACTTAGGACCTTGCTGAGCCTTGATATCGCAGAGATCTCTTCTATTTTTCCACAAAATAGTCTCCAAGACTTAGGTTTCTTCTTCTTTAGGTTGATTTTGGAAGCTTGAAAGTTCTCTTTGTACTTTGTATCTCCTGACTAAGCCAGAGAAGTCTGGGTTTGCCGATTGGCCAGCATAGCAGAGTACGTATACAGTCTATCTACTTGGATCAATCGGTTTTGCCAAAGATTTCAAAAGACTTTGGAGAGAGAAGAACTGCTCGCAAGAAACCTCAATCGTTACAAGCAATCCTTCTCCTCAGAGCAGCTCCACGAAGAAATCATTCATCTACTTTCTCCGTGATTAGATTTTGACGGCTTTATAGCTGGTTGTGCAATGTTTGAGTCTTCTGATCCCATTGTATGACACCAACCATGGCATCCAAATCGGTCCTTTAATTCTCAAATTATTTCTGTCAACGCAGGAGCAAAACCAATTATGCTCCGTCTAAATACGAGCACGGATCCATGAAGACCATAACTTTCCTTCCGCAGACTTTTACTATTCAACACCATGCGATGCACTACATCGTGAAGTCGGATGCAGTGAATGTAAAACATCAAGGTTTAATAATTTGCATTTCCTGGTAAAATTTACATCGCATCCACAGCTAAGGGATGGATTTCGACAACGATACGTACGACTGCACATTTAATTACCCAGTTGAAGACCTTTGACGTAAATGGGGACAAGTACTTATAAAAAGCACTGCTATATGGTTGGCGTATCGCGAGTAAGGTATAAAATGGTTATAAACGCACTGCTGTTCCTCAAATGGCATAATTATTGTGTAGTGTAATTAATGTATAATTACTGGTGGTGTAGGGTATGTAAAGAGGCCGAATCCCCCCCTTCTTACAGGCATTACTTAGTTAGCATTGGAAATCGAAAGTTGACTGCGTTTTTTGTCACGCTATTCACACAAATTTCATTAACACGCAGACGAAGTCATATATACTTTGTGTACATACAGATAGTATGTTGTAATGCTTCGGTACATACTTGGGAAAGAAACGAAATCTCGGGAAGTCTTGGCGAATCTCTACAAATCCTTGCAAATCTCTGAAATGTTGTAGCTCTTGCGCAAATACCAGCAATATTCTGAAACGAAGAGGTCAATCTAGCCTAAGAAATCCAGTATATGTCTCCTGTCCTGTCTAGTACAACAGCAGTGATGTTCCGCAAAACATATTAGAATGATCCCCAGAAATACCAGAGGCAGCACCTCTATGATCAACAGCAACCGCACAACGATCCCTATTACGAAAATAAAGTCATAAGTCAAATGTCAGAATCTTTCGGATCTAAAGTGTCCATGTACTCATTTTCCAAATATTACACTTTTCGACAGAAAGAACTTCACTCAAATTTAGACGGAATGTCAATCCTAGGAATGTCAAACTTAGCTAACGAGTTGTTTAAGTAATTATTGGTCTTCGAGAGTAGAGCCAGGTTGGAGGAATGTGCCATGCAATTGAAAAGTCAAATGGAGATTGGACATATCTTGAAATAACTACTTTCATGACATCTGACTTTATTTCTTGCGCTCAATGTAGACATAAACCCTGACACACATTTGACAGTGATTGTGGATTTAAGTTTTACTACAATGAAAAGAAAATAGATGGCGTGCACGCGTACACGAAGATTTCAACTGATTTGGAGCCTTTTCATGAAATAAACAATAAAAGATAGCCAAAGTAAATCAATTTAATTGCTGAAAAGCATTAAGTTTGTTGTTAAGAAACTAACCAATTTCATTTGGCGCCAACTACTAAACGTCAACAAAAACATCCGCGGAAGTGTTCAGAAAGTACCAAACTAGTCCAAATAATCCATAATCTTACGAGAGAGCCAATGAAGTTATCGACTTCAGAATGAATGTAACTCTCTCAATCAAACCAACAGGTAGTCTTGGCTTTGTTAACCACTTCCCATATACACCTTTTCGGTATACTACAACGCCACCTACTGATCTATTGTACCCTTGGGGAAGTATACTCCCTCGTTAGAGATAGATTCCTTTCAAAATTATCGTTCAGGGTCTTGTGCTCTTACTAGCCTTGTCGGAGACCGTACTAGGGCACTCTCTGATCCTATTTCGCTTTGGAATCTAAGGATGAGAGTTGCACAAAACTGTATATGTTTTGGAATTGCCATGGTTTCATTTGCAGAGTCATCCTTTAGGTACGTCTGGTGTCCTTAAGTCTGCAGTGTTCCGTGAGGAAGCCCATTAGAATAGGGAGGGTATTTTCCGCTTATATTTCTTTACAACTTTCTTAGTTTGGGTCATCCCTTGAGCGTTATTCAAGGCTCTAGTCCTGTTGTCTAGTTTCCTGAATTACTCTTCGTGGGTGTGTTCTCCTTAACAAAAGTATGGTTCATGGCATAAGAAGGTTTCTAGTGCTACTTTTGTTGCTAATCCATTACCCTCTATTCTCACATAAGTAGGCTTCCAAGAGGAGTCACCTTGTTCATCTCTCCAGTACTTTAGGAGTCAACTAACTTGATGGCGTACATAGTCCTAATCTCGAACACTCCTACTTCAGTTTCTTTCTGATCCATCCCACATCCACGCACCTTTTTTGTTGGCCACCTAATGAATCGTTGGAAATTCCCTGCGTCAACATTTTTGTTGCTGAGTTTCGCTCAAAATTTGCATTTTTTGATGATCACCACGCAGTAAACGTTCAGGAGGGCGGCACATGACAAGAATAAACCAAAAGTTGGTATGCGTTGGACTGTCAGATCGTAGCTTTGTTTGTTAATTGCACTAATTGTACGCCCAGAGAATCGGTCATAACACCAGGTATAAGTAATTAGCGGTGACCTTTATAAACTCAGCTACCTGTATGCGTTAATTTGCATACCAGAACGTAATTCGTACTACATTTTCGAAATCGCCCAAACTTAAGCAATTTTTGGAGCAGAGTATTTCAACTGCTTTACCGCCTGTCAAACGTCAAATTTACTGTGACTGTCAATCATGTTAAGCTGATTGAGTGCAATTTGAACGAAAAAAGAAACACGCAGTACCAACATTTTCGGTTGACAACTCAGGCTCTGCTCTGAGCTAACGAAAAAAAAAGCCTAAACTTCTGCCAAGCAACTACGACTGTAGTGACAAGCTAATCTGGAAAAACCACCCTCGGAAGATTATGGATTCCACTAATTCTTGGGAAAACAAACGAATTTATTGCTCTAGGTACGCGAAACACTTCAAGCAATGATGCCTGCCACCTGCAAGCAAATTTACCTGCAAATAATGCTCGCATTACCAAGAAACCTTGAAATTAGCAAACAATTACATATTCCACGTCGCATTTACAAAACTTTTGATTACACTTCATGTCACATGGATTCGAGTTCTCAAACTCTCCCGAAGGACACTGCCAATCAACCTCAGGTAGAGAGCAAAACTAAATTCAAATTTAACGTTTGCCAAGGCAATAAAAACCGCTACAACTGGAAGCTAATCCCAGACCGATATGGTGACCTTAGAATAGTTATAGTAAGCAGTAAAAAAAAAAAACACACGGTAATCCGTACTCCCAGCACCATAAACTGCAGTCCCAGCGATAGTCTTAAGAAAATCGATACCGGCTTCGTAAATCATAACAATTTCGAAATGAGGCACTGAAACAAAAAAACGAAGTTTAAGTGTAACCCCAAAAGGAAAAAGGCGCCTTTTAGCAATTCCTGGGAAGGCCCACAAGCAAAGAGTGTCGGGTTATTCCATTTTGGCGGTGAAAATTTGAGTTTGAATTTCAGCGGGGTGGTCCTCGCCCCAGGTAGGCTGGTAAATCAACAGAATGTGCTTCGACGGAAATAAATGGATGGCTAGAGTTTACCGTCCCAACTGATGTGGCACGCGACTCTGTATTCATTTCCATTTCTTGCATTTTCGACTACGGGCTGTGTGCCTACAAGTGTATGATTCCCCGAAAACGTGGTTCCTTTTTACTTCACCGGGTGGGGATTGTAATTAAATGCCACTGGTGAGTGGTGACTGGTGAGTGAGTGAGTGGAGTTGAAGCGACGCAGGAATATTGTTACATGTTGTATACACAGACATATCTTATGCAGTTTTTTTGGTTATTTTTCACTGTTATCGCCCTAAATTCAGAAAGAGCGTGTTTTCTTGGTCAGTGGAATACATCAAGAAAAGTTCTGTGAATTCGGTCAATGGAACTGGGACGGTTGGTGTACATGCAGAGTGTGTCGTGCGGCCGGGAGTGAAATTTCACGAAAAGGTTAATTGCCGGCGAATTCAAAAAATTGTTGTAAACGATTGTAAATATAAAGATTTGAGCACATACAGTCAGAGCTGTAACAAAGACTGAGTCATCCAGCAATCGGAAATGTAATTAGAGTAACCCTACCGACCGATACATGAAACTTATGATCTCTGTATCCCCTTGTGGGTCCTAGGGCCTCTACAATGCCTACGCACCATCGTGTGCGATTTCTGTGTGAAATGTGTCTCAGCTCTCGCCAACTCTTTCCCAGTTGCCGTGCTTCCTTCTCAACTGTTCTGCGCCACTTACTCTCCGGACCGCCGCGGATCCTGCCATCATGAGCAAGCGGGTTCTATTGCATCGCTTAGTTAGCTATGGTCCTGTGGCCCCTTGCAGTTCGGTTCCGCCATCGGTTGAGACAATATATAAAAGCCTTCACTGGAACCCTCATACTGATGCATCGTACAACTAGAAAGCTCGTTCTAGTGAATTTCTTCATCTTTCGAGGTAACTTTTCAAGAAGAACTTTTCGTGAAGAACCCTGACGACTTGGGGAGGGCAATGTATTCCATTGCATGTGGAATCATCTTTCAGAATGTGGGCAGGTCAACCGTGTGATTTCGCAGACCAAACGACAATACTGAATCGTGATCTAATCGAGTCGTGTCAAGTCGCATGAAGTCGCCCAATTGATGAACGCTTCCGTGAGATGTTCCAGTCGCCGATTTTCTCCATTGCAACTTCTAACGTTGCGTCCTACTCAGGTCCCAAAGTCAGATCTCACCGGATTACGTTATAGAAGCTGCGTTCTCGGTGTCCCCACTCTGCACATGGTATATATACTATGGAGTGCGGTTAAGTCTTTGCATCTTCCTCCTCGCATGGGTCACCACAACATTCGTCGAAGTATTTTTTTTCTCAAAGAAGCCATCCTTATCGTCCAGCATTTGGCATCAGCAATACTTTGGTCGTTCGTGTTAAAAGTTTGTCCTTTTCCTGAAGTTGTGTAGTCTTCATACCCTAACCAGGCAATAGGTCTAGTGAGCCGCCTAAACAGACCTATTAGTCTAACATCATTTGTTCTCAAAACTAATCTTACACACACAGAAAAGGTAAATCAATCAAAGGTGCTCTTCACTATCCTGTAAGGAAAACAAAAGGAACTTTTCGTTCCAAAGAAGTAGCTTTGTGTGCATTCCTAGACATTGAGGGCGCATTCGCTACGATTCAATGGAAAGGACTGTCAGTAGCAGAGGTATCGAGGATTCGAACAACCAGGGGATTATGAATGTTAGATTATTACTTCCCTCTCTGGAGGAATGGCAGTCTCAGTGATTGCAGTTAAGCATTGCACCTAATTCTCATATCAAGTCCCCCAATGAGTGCACCACTAGGGCCATGTGAGCGAGTAGATGCTTTTACAGCAGAACTTGGGATCTGCATTCAAAAATGATGGTAAGGCCCATTATGAAGTACGCGGCCATCGTATGGTGGCTAAAAAATTTTCAAAGGGACGACGGCGATTAAGCTTCAGACGTCTCGTTATTTCAGGTGCCATGCGTTGAGCTCACACCCCTACAAATCTTCATTAGGAAGACGCCTACTAGATGCCCTTTCCACAACTGACCACATTATGGTCAGGGAATACTGTTTCTGCAGGGTATTTGAGGTAAAATAATTGTGTTCCGGTACTGGACTCAAGGGACATGGTGTGGTTCACGGTCGAATCGAAATTGGACTCTGAAGTTGGTGCTGGTGTCTTGGGCCTAACACCAAAGTCTCGATGCCTATGGAAATGTGTCCTACTGTTTTCCAGGCGGAACTCTATGCTATTGAGATCTGTCCTAGGCTAAGCCCTAGTAAAGGTATCAAGGGTGCTAGGGTTTATGTCTTTTTAGATCGCCAACACGTAGACCGCTGCCATTGTCCAATTTAGTAGACTCCAACTCTTGCTAGACACAACAGAGTGGTACTCGGATGGCTCTGAAGTCATCAAGGAACTATAGGCAATAAATACGCCGATGAACTAGCTAGAGCAGATGCAGAATCTGCATTCATAGGATCTGAACCCTACTGGGTTGTCAACTGGTCTTAAACGGTTATTCAAGCCTCATTCCTACAAGTAAATTCTTAGCTTAGATGAAAATAGTAATAGGAAGCTGGTGAGCGCTCTAACAAGTCACAGTGGTTTGAAGTATTCTACCGGACAACCAACGTAGGTTCTGAACTGAAGATGCCGAGTCATCTGACCTCATTCTCTCTGAACAAACCTAGAACTCCTGTTAAAGTAGTTGAAAATCCAACAAGGGTTCAATGATTTTTATCTTAACTAAGCCTTTACCTTCTAAAAGGGTTTCACAGTACATCGCTTCCATGAGTTTAAGGATTGAAAATACATTTCTCGTTTCAAAGCACTCACTTGCTTGCATTACATATGTACATGCTCATCATTTGCCAGAAATAACTTCAACATAACCATTGCCTTCTGAGGGCGCATAAGCCATAACAATAATTGTTGCCTTTCTTGTCTTTCAGGTCTTCCACCCATGCAAGGATACGCTGTCATTGCTTGGCTCCATTCTGGTGATTTCTCCTATGGCAGTGCCACCGACCTTGATCCCTTTCAGCTGGTATTCAAGCAAAAAGTTATTGTAGTCACAATAGCTTATCGATTAAATATTTTCGGATTCCTTACAACGCAAGATGGGGAGGCGCCAGGAAACTTCGGTCTAATGGATCAGGCTGCAGCGCTGTTCTGGGTCCGCCAGAACATAAAGCTCTTCGGTGGAAATGACAATGAAATCACATTAATGGGTCATGCCGCGGGGTCAATCAGTGTGGGTCTGCACTTGACGTCTGGCGAATGGTCACAGGGGGTATTCCACAAGGCAATCATGATGTCTGGTAGTCCCTTGGCTGATTCTGCTATACGAATGCCTTCGGACTATACAATCGCCTTGGATACGATAGCGAATACCTTCGGCTGCTTTCGACGACCGACTTCAAAGTTAATGGAGTGCCTACGCCGGATTGATGCGAAAATTTTAGCAGAAAACCTGCCATTCATCGATTGGGGTCCGGTCATCGATGAAGGATTGAGCAATACTTCGCTGCCGTTCGTGCCGGACTTCCCGAAGACTCTGATCGAAAAGGGTACTGTGAGGAAGGTCCCCTTGCTGACCGGCTACACAGACATGGAGGAAGTTCTCGACCTGGTGGTGGGCGAAATGATGGACACATCCATCACCAATGAAGTCTACGAGACCATGTTGAACGACATCATTCTCTCCGACCTTAGTCAGTTCGACGACAACGACACCTGGTGTGGGAACGTTCAGATTGTCCTGGACGCGGTCAAGTATGTCTACAAGCCGTACCCGCCGATGAAAAATGGCGGAAAGTTGAGGAAACTTTTTGTAAACTTCCACACCGACAGAAAGTACATAGCTCCGACGATGCTCCTGGCAAATATGCTCAGCGACAACAATCAAACCTTCGTCTACCGATTCGACCTGAAGCCGAAAACAATGATGGCCAACAAGGACATCTCCGAGTGGGTGGGCGTGCCTCAAAACTTCGACCTCATCTTCGTGTGGGGCATCCCATATTGGACGAACAGCGAAATGATCAACCAGTGGGACAGTGTGGACAAGAGGATATCGGACATCGTAATGACATTGTTTGCGAATTTCGCCAAGAGCTCCAACCCCATAGCCACTGGCGTGTACATAAAGTGGGATTGGTTCACTCCCGATGAGCAGAAGATCCTGGTTATCGACCGAGCCTTCAACATGTCCGATGACATGAATTTCCAAGCAATCAAGTTTTGGAACGACTACTATCCGAAGGTCGTGTACCACGCAATCAACTGCTGCAATTCCACCGACACTGGCGTGAGCCTAATCCCAGCATCAGGACCCTTTTCGAGTGCACTTGGACTATCGCTGCTGTTGGTCCTGTTGAGCAATGCCCAGCGAACGTAGCTTGTGGACGCCATCCGAAGCATCTAGTCCTCGGCCATAGTGAATATTTTTGTTTAAGCATTTTAGTAAATACGTTTAACTGTATAAAAACAAAAGCAGGAATAAATAGTTTCAAAGGTTTCATACGGGAAGGAAGGTTCATCGGCAGAAGGCTAACAATTGACTTGTAAATATAGGTGGTTTGCTAAGCATGACCTTCTTCCTCCTCTACTTGGTATCGTAGCTGTAAGACTTGTGCATTGTAATATAGCTGACTTGTTCAATGAATAAATAAAATAAGATTCTTCCAATCGAGTGTTTCAAATGTAGTTTACATCAAAACTATGCATTTGGAGGCAATCACCGACTGAAATGGTTGAAGGAATCCCCGAATTCTTATCACAAAAGTCGTAACTGAGTGCAAGATTTCGTATAAAAGCAGAGCGTGCAGTCGCTGGTTGGACAAAATGTATTTTTTGAAGAAACTTCAGGGATTTGTCTGCGTTTTCCTGGTAATCTCAGTGTGCATTGGACTTCCACGGGGGCCTCGACGCGGTATGATTGGCGGTGGCGTCAATAGCGGTGTTAGGAGGAAGACTACAACGAAACCGCACTGGAGGGATGCGCCGATTACTTATTCGCCACTAAGAATGCAGATTCGTTACTAAATTGTAAGAGTTTTGTTGTATTTAGTAAATAAAAACCACTTTGAGAAGAGGTCCCTGCTACGCAAGACCTAAGGAACTATTTCAAACAAGCTTCTCTTTAAGATCAAACTGGCTTTGAGGTCGTGCTGGAAACTAGCCTAGATCCTTTGATAGCCTAGTTGGTAAGCATAGGCTGTACGATGCTACATGCTTTTTACAATCTCCTACCAGGAGAGGGGACCCTATAGCGTTCAATAAAAAAAAGAATTCCAAGGGAGTCCCACAGACATAGATAAGCACCCAGAGTCTGAGACAAGACAAACGTCAGACAATGCAAGGAATGTCTATCGCCATGGAGGTCAATGGTGCTCTGATCTCGAAGCAACATCCACTGAAGAATTTAAGTGGTAACCTAACTGATAGAGACTCAGCCGCAGGGTTATTCAGACAGCTGTTGGGTTCGTACTAGGCCGTGACTGCCCCATAACGACTTTTTTGGGAACTGTAGGGACGAAGATGAAATAGGATTCGTCACTTGCTATGCGATTGTCCACTACAAGCCATAGAAGGGCAAGACACTCTTGGAAGCTACTTCTTTGCGGAACTGGACGAACTTAGAAACAAAGAGCTCAGCAAACTCCTGAGATATATGTCCTCATCTGGGAGGTTTAGTTCAGACACTAAAGACTGAACTTAGGTTCTCAGAGGTCTTGTAATTGGACACAATGGAGACTCAGAGTCTAAGTGAGTCGTTGACAAGTCTTTCTTTTTGTCAACAAGGACACCCATTTACCGAACCTAATTTAGGTGATGGTGATGTGGAATCTAATGAGTCTCCGAAGCAACACATTTCCGAATCACACCAGACCTCCAAATAAAGCAGAAATAGCGACAGGAATGTCCCTCAAGAGAATCAAAGCGAACAGTTTCAAGCGGTGCCCACCCGTTTAACATCCCTGTTAAACTTGTTCGCCTAGAGAAGGCAATTGAGTAGTAGAGCCCTACCTCGAACAACTAAGGAGATTCCGTATAAGACGATGTTCAGATCCCAGTCTTGCTTTATGGCCCTGAAGCTTGGACCTACTGTAAAGAGAGTGAAGACATCCTCTTCGAGAGAAAATGTAAATTATTTGGTTCCGTTTGCGTTGACGGGTTTTGGAGGAGATTCAACAACGAACTATACGAGGGGTCCAACGCCATGGACGTGCTCAAAAAATTGCGCTTCACTCGTTTAGGATACAAAGCATTAGGAAAGCAGGCCCCTGTTTTTAAATGGCTACACCGACATTCATGCTGCGCCTAAGGTCTTGCTCAATCCTGTAACCCGTCCCAAAATAGTCCGAGCATTCTTTCAGTCTCAAACCGAAACTCTTTTGACTCTCGTCTGGGTTCCAAGTTACAGTGGAATATTCCGGGAAACGAGATCTCCGATGACTTTGCTAAGCTCGGCTCGGAGGATTATTTTTCTAGAACCGAACCTCCATTGGGCCTTCCTGCGACCTCAGGTCCTCCATTGACTATTGGGTTTCATTTGAACGCAGTAGTGTGTGGTACAGTTCTCCAAGATGGAGGCAGACTAAACGTATACTCCTGAACGTCTGAAGGAAATCAGTGGTATTTTTTGCTGTCGTCTTCCACTGGAGATTGTCTTTCTGTGACAGACATCGAAACATCTTAGTGTGCTAGGCTTCGGAGACACCACTGTGTGGGACAATTGTGGAGAGGGCGGTGATACTTCGGATCATTTCCTCTGTTATTGTCCTGCCTTTGCTCAGATCAGGTTTCAGGTGTTCGGTGCTGATACAGTAAGCTCCTCATCGCTGAAATGCATTCTCGGCTTCCAGTTAAAATTGAAAAAGTTCCAGTACATTGGGTAATACTGTGTCTTGCTTCTTTGTAGTAAAGTTGACCAAGTTGGCCTTACACGTGGAAAAAAGCCTTTCAGCGGTTAGATCTATGGTCATCTGTGCTATTCTGGATCCCGGGAAATATGGGCTTCCAAGGCTTCAGAATCAAGTAACATGCCGACGGATCACTCTGTCCTACCGCCCATTAGTTTCCTTTCCTCGAGGATCTCTACAGACTTCCGTAACATGGCCAACGCTAGGTGGAGCACACTATCGCCCTGCCGTGTTTCCAGGCTCCTTTGGGCCCAACACAACGAGAAAAGGACCAGAGAGCTTCTCTCTCTCAATAGATCCCAGTTTCTCATCGGCGTCCTCACAGGCCACAACCCAATGGCGGCCCACCCCAGTAAAATTGGTTTGATTTCAAGGGCCCAGACACAGTTGGAGGACGACACGACACACTTCCTCTGCGAATGCATAAGTCTAAGCAAAATCAGACACCAAATCGGAAAAACATTTTTCGACCAACTCTACGAACTAGCTAACATGCCTCCTAAAACCATCTTAAGACTCGTAACGCAAACGGGTTAGTTCAGAAGGTCCTGAAGTCCCGCCATGGACTACTGAGTTATAGTTTCATATTTTTCAGGTATCCCACACTGGGGAACACATTAGAACCGTTGCGATCCAAGTGAGACTGCTCCCTCCTCATGGTTTTGCAGTCATTCATCTTAATCTAACCTATGGCCATCTATCGGGTCCTACTTGATTCTTTAAACGGCTCTGCTAGTTGTCTTTAGACAAGTTGTTGTGAAATTTAAAAAATTCTCTTTACAATATAAAAAATTTCATTTTAAAAATCCATGCGACTTGGCACCACTCTACAATTAGTACGACTGCACAGCACTTTTGTCACAATTACCAACTCAACGAAACACGCGTGCAAAATATTTCGACCAATCGCCGTGAAACGCCGTCCATCTCCGTCGTTGGCTGTTCATTCCAAATCTGACAGTTGCCCTGTTGAGCAAAGAATTTTTATCGCCGCCGTCGCCGTCGCTTCTCCAACACAAAAGATAATTTCTTTTCCACATTTCCTCCGGAACAACAAACGACAACCTATTTAAGTTTGCGCGTTTCCCAAACCATCCACAGAGTGAAACAGTCAGTTGTGAGAAAAAAACACACACACAGTGCTTCCGGTATAAAAAGTTTATTTTTATAATTTTTTATTTTTTGTTTCCAACATTTGTGCTTCGATTCAACGTTACATAAGGAACCACGGACACGCGACACAGACCTCGGCTTGAATATTCCTTACTCTACAGCTCAACTGGTGGTGTTGCAACAATTCAAATTCAGATCACACGGGCCGGGCAGATCAAAATTAAATTCTCTATCAAATAAAAATAACTGAAGATGTGTTTTAACAAAAACTTGACAAACGAAAAAGACTTCTTGTGTGGCAACGCAGACAGTAAAAAATCTTTGGATTCAATTTTTTCTGAAAATCACGAATTTCTTTGATTAATTTCAACCGCACCTCCACGCACACAATACAAATCAATAATTTAAACAAAGAAATAATAGAAAAACAACCAACCAGTTAATAATTCCTACTCTTCGATAGCCAAAGAGATTTTTCTTTCGAAAATTTCACACAAAACTAACAAAATGCTTGCTAGTAGCAGTAATTTATAAGAAAACTATAATAACAGTAATACAAGGAATTCCATCATCGTATTTCGTATTTTCTCTTCGAAATTTCGCTTCTTTCGTCTTGCAATCGCATAGAGCATCCGAAACTTTGCAAGGATCTGTCTGATAGTCTGGGAAATAATTCAATTTAAAAGGAAAAACTGAACACATTCAAGCACAATGGCGGTAATCAATCAAAAGAATGTTAAATTCAATCTGTTCTCGCACGTGAAATACGAGCATCTGGTAGCGGGAGTCTCCGGCGGGGTTACGTCCACTTTGCTGCTGCATCCCTTGGATCTAATCAAAATTCGTTTTGCTGGTAAGTACCCTTTTTTTTGTATTTTCTATTGCTATGCCTGCACTGTTTGGCATTTTCTGTTGAATTTCCTTCATGGAGCGTCTGTAGACAACAAAGAAACGATAAAGCGAGGTCGCAGGTGCGGTGCCTGCCATTGTAAGATGCTTGCTCTCAACTCGAAGTGAGAGGAATTTATAGAAATCAATGGCGAGTGTCTGCCAATTGCTCCATTTGTGGTTGTTTGTTGGAAAAACTTGCTGTCGCCGAGATTTTTCTCATGAGGGAGTACGGTGGTGTATGGAATGAAACCATTTTGAACGAAAAATCCCAAAGAATGTACCCCAACGGCTGTCTAATCAAGTTTTCTGGTGGGTTTTAAAAGGAGATCGATACCGGAGAACTTTAACTCCAAGTAAGCTGCTCGAAGGGTTTTCAATTCGAAAGAAAACAGAGCCTTAGCTTCCAGTTTCTTCTGATTAAGCGTTCGGAAGAGAATTCTAACACCCGCCCCGCGATTTATTGTGAATCCCTGTCGTGGGTTTACCTGAAAAGTTGGTTTTTAGTTTTGTGATAGCTACACAGCCTCCCTAAACCGCACCGAAGTTGTTATAGATTTCTGGATGCCAAGCTCTCTTCGTTCAAAGAAGATTGCATCTAGGCGACCTGGCTAACGTCAACATAAACAGCCTCAAACGCTTCATATTTAGCTCTCCCGTCGTTCCAAGGGTAGATTTATTGTTTTCAAGAGAAATTTCTTAGCCAGGTTTTCCTAGTTCTGCATAGGTGTGGGCATTCGCATAGGAAGTGAGATCATCTGCTTCTAATTGCATTCGTCTACGGTGGACGGTGCTAAGTTGGGTCTGCTAAGCGCCAGGATCTGTTTAGAACACACGTACAGTCTTACTGACTCGCCTCTTGGGTTCATGGAAATTGGGAGCAAAGAAAGACTTGCTTCGGATCCAAGTGGTTGTAAAGAACAATCGACAGAGGGCATGTTATTCTCTGTTCGTTGAATACCGGTCTTCTAAGCTTCATTGTAAGAAGTTGAGTGACTTACTTCAAATCAGGAACTCCTTCCTACGAAGAAACGACCAGTCGCCATCGGTTTTAAACAAAATCAAGCGCCTACTTCACCCAGGAAAGATGTCCTATGCCATCATCAGATCCCAAACTGCAGGGGCAGACATTATGGCACCTCGAGTGGACTACGGCAGCCTTATGTCGCTCTCTATCGCTGAGCCAACTTGTTTTCATTCGCATTTGTTTAATGTTGAACTAGTTTGCCTCGGGATTGATGCAATTATTTCGTGATGAGTGTGGAAACACTGTACGACATGTACATATAAGGAAAGGCCACCCCACTCGCAATGCACTCCCAGGCTGTGCCATGAAGATTTGCAGAAACAAAAATCAATAAATGGTCTCGTTCTCTCCACACACATAGACAAAGGAGCAGCGCAGCTACACATTGAACTGAACTGCCGCATCATTCGCTCTGCGCGTGAATTGCTGTACAAAGGTCTGCAGAAACTAGTTGTTTGTGCAGAAACTTGTTTATGTTTTTTTTTTTTTTCGATTTCGTTTCTCTGTTTTCTTTGGATTTCTCTAGAGAGAGAGTAAAATAGACAAACAAAAGCAAAAATCTGATGCAACTTCAACGAGAGATTACCGCAAACATCTTTCCCAATGGACTTTGCCCAGATGATATGTTTATTTTGGAAAATAAAAAACCAACCGTTTGGTCAGTGGTCAGACGAAATGGAAAAACAAAAATCATATTCCTGCTGGCCCCGTTGAATTGCGTTGTATTGCTCCACTTTATACACAAACAGCTCAGCTCGTCGTGATGACGCCTTTGAGTCATTAAACTTATCCGGGTAGTCACCGACTGGTAATATGTACAAGTATTCGTTTCATTTGTCACGTGAGTGGGGTAAACAGCTGAGACTTCCATCACATCGGTGCGGCGCGGCGCGGCGTAGCGAACAAAAGAAATTTTTAATTTTCCACTGACGTCGGCTAAAGGTACTATAGACGACTGTTTACGTTTATAAGACGGTTTTATGATTTTGTTTATTCATATGGCGAGTGATATATGTATTATCGCTCGCGCAGTGACTGTAGAATTTTATATTTCTCCGAAAGATGTTCTACCAGTTGAGTTGGGTTCCTATTTTTAGAGGTTTTTTGCTTTATCGCGAACCGCTTCCTTTTCCCACTTAGTAACACATTTTCAACTCAAACGGGGGGGGCTCGTGTTTCCTCACGAACTGGAGATAGTGAAATCAAATGTTGTTTCTATCGCGAGTATGACGGGGGCTCTGCAATGCGGGTAGTGTGAAGGGGATTTGGTGTAAAATGTTCATTGATTGAATCAGTTGTCGCTTACAGTCCTCTATGCCGCAGGGGTATACACACCTCTCTTAGGCGGACACCATCCGTTGAAACTCAATCGATTGCATGCTTTTCACGTTCCCTTAGATGGACGAACAAAAATGCTGGCATTATCGTTGTACGCCTAAGGGAAATTTCACTATACTTCAGTTTGAAACTCGTGTCTATCCTCATAGGTTCAGGCACAATAACTGAATTGAAGTCCTGAGTCCTTAAGAAATGGATATTGCGTCTGCCTTCAACGAAGACTGTGTCTCAACTTCCTTCCCTGTTCCGAGACATTGTGAAAAATCAGCAGAAAGCACCCCAAACATCAGACCGAGGTATAGACCCTAAAAGCCAGTGAAATCTGAGTAGAAAAATACCAGGGCACTCATCACGTAACTTTTAAGACCACGGGAGCGATAGTGTTTGACAGTTTTTGTCGTTACTTGAACCAAAAATTGGTTTGCCAAGACGATATCGCGTGAAGCAAAACTATCTTAAAATGATATCGTCATACGTAACGAGGGCTCAGGCAAGCAATAATTATTCTCTGTGCCGTCACGCATTACACTCAATTCTTTGCGACCTGTTCAAGTGTTTATATTTTTCACTTTCACTGGAGATGATTCATTCAGGCATACGTTTCCATACGGAAGACCAGACTTGGTGACTATTCTGCTTGAGATTTCAGACACTGAAGTAAGCATGAACACGATATGGGTTCCTGTAGGAACGCCCTACTTACTTACTTAACCCGTGAAGAGTCTGATTCCCCGATTTACATCCGAGGCTAGTGTCTCTCTCACAACTATGGATTTTTTTACGTGATAGACACGTTACTCCGACGGGACAACCCCCAACTGGTGAGCCAGTTCCTTTTGTTGAAACCCCCTAGGACGAGAGGCCGGTTGAGAAACCGATGTCAGTAACCCGCCACCATTAAAGGCTCACCCGCCACCGTCTCTTTTCCAAAAACCTGACTAATTCTTGGAGATCATTACCGGTCTGGGCTCCGAAGATGTCGAAGTAGTCCGAGTTAATTGTGATTTCTGCTTCCGTTTGGAACTTTGACGACACCGTTCACTACATCGAGAGATGAGAGATCTGCTCGCGCTTATAAGTTCAGCAAATCGTGTCTGGATGGACATCAACCAGTACCCGACGGCTACCACTTGGAGGTAAAATAAGCACATTTGATGGATGTGTAGTAATTAGTACCTACCCTACAGCATCCAGCCATCAATGTCTATAAATTCAAAGAAAGTGAAACCATTATCTCTCAGTTGACTCTCTTCATACATTCGGCGAAGGGTCTACAAAAGGTGCCAGGATACGCATACATCCCAACAAACCTTGTAGAGTTCTCCGAATAAGATGTTCCAAAACAAAAATACATACACTCGCACGGGCTTACGAGTGATTTAAGTCGAAAAAAAAACTGGTATTACCCAACTTAAACCAATTAATTCGATTAAAACACAAATTTCGCCGAACATTGCCGTAAAATAAATCTGTTGCGCATATAGTAACTTACGTATCGACAATCAAACGAAAATCCTGATGATACCATCAGCAGTTCTAAACTAACAAGCCTTGGGAATGGGTGTGCGACACGATAAGGGCCACACGCCAATGGTTACATAAAAGAATGCAAGTTTCCATACCAGTCGTGTGACCCTCAGAATTAATCTTTCTCGCTTACAGAATACATTATCTCTAAACCAAACTGTAAAGCTTGAAGGCTGTCCTAGATTTGTTTTTATTTTTCAGTTTTCTGTTTTCAGTTTTTGTGTCATGTAAACAAGTTTTACAAGTCATGATCGATTCGATTGCATAGCCCATTTGCCTTGCTAAGCATCAGTTTTTGTTTGAACAAATCAAACAACATATTCTTTTCCTGCTCCATAACAAGGCAAACAAAGCTATTTGCTTGCTATAGCATGAAAAATATTTACCCGTCTAGGTATGGTGTTGATTCTGCGAATTAATCGTATAAAAACGAAATTCACTGCCAATGACGGTAATGGATATAGGTTCTCCGAAACCCAATGATTCAGCGTAAACAATTGAAATTGGATATTGTGTTTGGTGTGGAGGGTCAAAGCGTTAATTTCACACTCGACTTAGTCGTATCTGTCTCGCGCTGACCGGATGGCACGGCTTAGTGCTGCTTATTGGAAAAGTTAGGAAAAATATTTACCAATTGTATTAGATAAGCGCAGCAATTTAGCTAGCCCCGCAAGTATTATGAAATTATTTGTGATAGGAACTACTGTGTCACTCGCTAAACAGCTGAACACAGTTACATATTAAATTCCAGTTCTTTCCATGTTCCATGTACAGTGTCTGGCGCAATCGAGAATGCCAACCGATGGAAAGATACTTAGTTCAAAGTGCTGTTGGGGGTTTTTCCATTGCACAGCGCACACTTAATATTTTTTTGTTCTGCTTTTCATTTGCACGAATGAATTGTTTACAAAAAACACAGGGGCTTGGGTGTGAAGGAGGTTGTCTGGTTGACGGGCGGCGATAAGAAACTGTTTAAGGAAGCAATTTAGAGCGATGTCACACACTTGATGTAATGTGATTTTATAGTTCCGAGTGTGATGTAAGTTTGACTATAATGAGTTTCTCACGACGTCAGTAGATACCTTAATAGGCGGCCCTTAACTTCTCGGTCGTTAGTTAGTTTGTTTGACGTCAATGCTTGTAAAGGGATGCATTTCTGTTCATGACACTGAGCTTCTAATGACTATCTGTTGACGTTATACTCATAAATAGTACATCTTGGACGTCACTGCTTAGAAATGCATGGATTTCGGCTATGCCCGCCTTTGTTTACGCTCCTCCTTCAAGTGACGTAACACCTCTTGAAGCGCTGACAATGATTTTCTTTTGAATTAGGCTCCAACTACATGGGATCCGATGAGAGAAGCCGATGCTCTCTACTGCGGAGCTGGTTAATTGATCATTTCGGCCTGACAGACTACATTTCTTGGCAACAATCGCTGTAAAGTAATGCATCGCTACTTTAGGAAAACTGAATATTTGCGACCGGAACATCAAGCCCAACCTGCGAGGGAACTTATTAAAATTTTACGACCTTCTGCTCATGCACTGCTGAACAATAGCACTATGCCTGGGCTTGTTTCCACTTGCAATCTGCTGCACTAGTTTCATTTGACAGTTCGGTCATCGATTTCCTTTCATGAGGCTTGCCACGGGGTTGCTATCAACATCTGAAACAACAGAAGCTTTACTCTGAAGGTGCTACTTAGTTGTAAACGTGCAAGTGTACCCACAAATGGTACAACACTTCTCGACTTCTTTGATTCTGGGTTTTCGAAGGAAGAAATCTTTACGAATATTGTTCAGTCGGTTAGCGAGCTTAAGGTTGCTGAAACAATCATACATTTGGCCCATTTCCTTGTGGAAGCAATGTGGTCATGGTGTACCCAAGAACATCTCTTAGTTTCTATGACTTGTCCATTGCTGATGAGGTCCCCTTGTCGGTTGTATGCACGTTATGCTATCACTTATTAACAAACCAATGCAATGCCTGTCAACTGATTTCGAACGATGGATTGGATGGATGGATTTTTAAAATAAACTCCACTGTTTCATAAGTACTCATCACAGATACAGAACATGCCGGATGCCTTCGCCTTCCTGAAGTGTATCGATAAGTTGTTCAGATAAAAACCAGAATGCACTAGTAACTACTGGCATCGTCCAACGGTTGCCTAACCGAGTGTCATAAGCAAACGTTGTATTACTTACATACGTTTAAGCAAAACCAATCACTTCATAACTATATTTAGAACCAGGTGTCATCAATATTGAACCATCAAACCGGCTACACAAGAACTGCCCAAACAATATTTTGTCATCTGACCACCAAATCATAAAAACATTGCGCATTCTCTCTGTTTAACCCCAACAAGTCGCATAGTGCGCGAATAAAAATACATACAGTATGTACCTACACGGTTTTATCGGTCATCTGATTATCTGGTGTCCTTCTAAAAATAAATCTCAACCACGTCTTCGTAGGAAAATTTTCCATTCATTACCACACAGGCGAACTTTGTTGCTCGAATAAATTAAATCGAAGCTAAAAAGCAAAGACAACGACGAGCCCCCTTTTTCCGTTAAATGTCGCAGCAAATTATATTTCTTTCTCTCGTCGTATCTCTTAAGCTGACATTGAATTGTGAATTCGTCTATACAGAGTGAATCACTGATGAAATTCTGTAGAATTCTTACGTAATCTGTTGTGTGTAGTGCGCGAATTGGGAAAACTATGACGCAGTGTTTGTCGCACGACTTATCGGGTTTCTTCCAGTTGTTTATGGATCCAAAGACCAAAAGTCCATTCGAACTTCGAATTTAATTTCCTGGTAATGATAAATGTGTTTGTTTTTAGGAGATTAGTAGACTTGTATCCCACTCCCACACTCTCAACTAGAATTAATAGAAATTTTCTTGTTTTTTTGCAGTTAATGATGGCCGTACAGCAGCAATTCCACAATACAGAGGCTTGGGTAGTGCTTTTACCACTATTTTCCGCCAAGAAGGCTTCCGTGGTCTGTACAAAGGTGTTACGCCCAATATTTGGGGTTCGGGTAGCGCATGGGGATTCTATTTCATGTTGTAAGTTACATTGGTTACACAGCGTAAGGGATGCAAAGTAATGAGATAAATTTTGTTGTATTCCAGCTATAATAGCATCAAAACATACATCCAAGGTGGCAATACAACAACTCCGCTTGGACCCGGTTTACATATGTTAGCGGCAGCAGAGGCTGGAGTTCTAACACTGTTCTTGACAAATCCAATTTGGGTTGTGAAAACACGACTCTGTTTGCAGTATGATAATGTAGCCACAGCACCAAAGTCTGATCTATATCGTGGTATGGTCCATGCACTGGGACAGATCTACAAACAGGAGGGTATTCGTGGATTGTATAGGGTAAGGTTTAAGCAATGTTTGAAGTGGTTTTGCGTGCTAATACTGGATTTTTGTTTATTTAGGGCTTCTTTCCAAGTATGTTGGGTGTTTCCCATGGTGCTTTGCAGTTCATGACATATGAAGAGATGAAGAATTACTATAATGAGTATAGGAAGCTGCCAATTGACACTAAACTGGTAAGTAGCTACTGATGGATTGTAGTGCATTGTTTTAAGTGGTAAGGACCATTGTAGAGTGTGACAAGAGCAAGCGATTTTATCTGGTTCTCGATACTATAATCGCTTATTGGTTTCAATAGTTCGCTAGCAGTCTGATCGACTATGGCTACGATTTTCCGCGTTAACTCTTAAACCTATGAGGAACTGCAGGTTAAGTTTGGTGCTATGTGCTGTGGCACACCCGATAGTCCTAATAGCTACAATTTGCGCATCATCTTGTCTCGAAAAGAGGCTTGTTTTGCATTTGCAGCACCTCCTTGAGCTTATTTCAGCTAAAGAGGTATGCCTTTCCTGAGAGGAGGTTGTAAAGCACTAAACACGAATGGAAGTTGCATTGCCTGCATCTCTGTTTGATTAAAAAAATCTAAGAAAGAGGAGATATGTGGCGACAATGATGTGCCCCACTTCGCTCACGAGCGGCTTTCGCTGTTTTTTGCCGCATGGCTGTGAGCATTCAGCATCATCAACCAGCGGTTTCTCACAGTTGGAGGGCTTTCTCACCTAGTATCACGGTCGCGGTATTCGTGATAGCTTGCTGGTAGTGTTGCCACTGGTCTTGTGCGCTTGCTGTTGCAGCTGGATGATTTCTCGGGAAGTCTAGACACTCTCGATGGGCAAAAGCTTATGCCATTTGTTGCGATTGCACCCTTTCAACATTGAACTTCCTCACAGTGGTGGTTCTTGTCGCGAAATTACTATTTCTTCGCATTGGTACCTCGGCTCGTTCGAAGGAACATTCGAAGATCCAACACCGTGGAAGGCTATCTTCTATAGCTCGCACGCTTGAGAGTAGTTCGAGCAGATGAATTCCAATCTGACTCGCGATTGGATATCATGCGGTTTGCCATGTATTTTGCCGTTTGACGAAAAACTGCAAAACATTTTTCTTAAACTCCCAAACAAACGGACCACAAAGTGCCATGAGTTCAAGGGCATTCTCTGAGGCGTAGTGTCTGTAGACACATATGTGCTCTTAACATAAACAACAGTAACCTTATGAACTTTAAATAAGCTCCATGAACTATTAAACTGACTTAAGATGGCCTAATCTTGAAGGTGATGTGCTTATCTTGTGAGTATAAAGTGTACTAATCGTATTGCGACGGTATGAATCGCGTGAACCCGGTAGCAAATGCTGAGCAAGACGCAATTCATGATATGTATAGTAGCTCGACAGTTACTAAGATTAATTAAATCATAATTCATGAGAGTCTAGCCCGAACGCTGTTGATGAGTAAAGCTATAAACACCGCATCAAGGGCAATGTAGAACGATGAACTTTCAGTTTTCATTGCCATAACTGGTAACCTTATCGCTTGCGCAGTTCCTTGAGAAATGCAAACTAACATTCAAGGTAAGCGTACCGATCGGAATAGTTTTACAAGTTGCCATAGTACCTGAACTTGTACTAATCAGTTGCTGCAGTCAGCACATAAACGTTGGACGTGAAATAAAATTCCTTCATTGCATCATTTCCTATACCACGAGCCACGTTCGTCCCCGTGACTTGTTGCTGAAAGTCACATTCACAAATAAGGTCAGCAGGATAAAAGACAAAAAGTCTTGTGACCGATACACACAACGGCAACCAAATTCTCTGGCAAACAGCCATTTCCAAAAGCAAGATATAAATACAAAAATTCTGTAAAAGTAATAAAAACATATTTATCGTGCGATCCACTTGGTTCTTGACTCGCTAAATAATCTAAATTGATGCGCGCCCAACAACCAAATCATTCTGCGGTTGGCAACACAGTTCACCTATTTGCCTCTTATCTTGTTTAGAGCCAACACGGTGTTGCTAATCGGACAGTAAACGAAAAAATACAAAAAAATAACAAGAAATTATATAGACTGGGTGAATTTTCACACACAGCAATGAGTTAACAAGTTTTTTTCATTGAAAATATGTTATCAAACGATTATGGCCACTAAATATTGGCAAATATTTCTCTTCCTTTCTACGGCTTGCGGTTATTGAATGAAGGTATCGGTAAGGAGGGAAAGAAGAGTCTTTATCGGTGGGCTGTTTGTGCATTTAATTGGCAAAGTCGTAATGATAACGAGAACAATTGGGGAAATGAAACACGTGCCTGGAAATATCCAGACAGTGAGTCATTTGATGGCAAACTTTTGTTACCTACTGTAGTTGTTTGTCTGAAAGGTTTGTCAAGGTGACTTGGGCAGGGTGTGTCAGCCAGAAGTATGTCAAAACCGCAGAGAATTTAAAGAAATTTCCTCCATTGCAGGCCGTGGAATCAGTGCTACTATGCATTGAAACTAGAAAACGGAAGGTTGGACCAATCCAAACCTATGCGTCTGTTGGATAGTATCATTGAGTTGCAATGTTTGCCAAGAATTTCCGATGTCAGCCCTTGTTTTACCAAATCCTTAACACTGCTGTAAGACTTTCTTGTTGTAGCAGACTGAATGACTGCAAGGCTTGGCCATTTTGCCAATATATTTCAAGCGGTACTTGGAAATTTTCCTATTTTCGTGGGCTAAATACATTTAGGCGCTTCAAAAAGTTGTGGACAAAACGGATACCATATTGGTGTCATGCGTTGCAATCGGAATTCTCTGATTAGAGCTGACTATTTGATTGTGTGGTAGTGTGGCATATTATGAGGCAAATCCTCCTTAAGAAAGGCATTTCCCCGACAGACTTGGATCTCCTTCATGGGAGTTTTCATCGTCTTCGTTAGGAATTTGCCATCTCTAGTCGCAGTACCAACACGCCCTTGGAGACCCTGACTGATGTTTTGAACAAAAATTCCAACTAAAACGGATGGACATCCGTAAGAACTTTCAGTTCGCCATGAAAACATACATAGTTTCTAGTTTCTTGTCATTTTCAAATGGCATTCAGTGTAAATTAGCAAAGTTCGAGATCGCCATCTCGATACTATAATCGCAAAGGAAACACTCCTATCAAATTGGTTTTTTTGCACCCAGCAGATAGAAATGTTCGAAAGTTCAAAAGGAAACGACTTTATTATGGTACTCGTGTTTGTTTTGCTTGCTTTGAAGTTGTTATCTTCAAAGTAAAGTCACGAGTAAATAAGAAACAACAATGAAAGACCCCCCATGGCGTGTTCTTTATTCCGAATATCAGGTGATGTTGTGGTTTTGCCTACTTTCTTCTGCGTTGCTGCTAGGCGTATACATGTTTTTCACCAACCATATCTAATTATATCACCTACGTCACTGTGCAAAATAAGGGGTGTGTACCGACGCGTATATTGTGTACGCTACGCGCTATAAAACCCCCATTAGGAGGCAAACATACTTCGAATATGAAAAACAAAAACATGTTTATGGCCTGATTCCAACGGAGCAGGTTGTTATCACCACCGATGCACTGCGTCATCGATACGAAATAATATTATTTGCTTGGAGGCTCGTCAACTCTGCTGTGGTCTTTTGTTTGTCGCTTTGCAGATTAGAAATATTAAACATCCCATTGGCAACTGGCTAATTTTTATTTTTATTTCAGGCTACCTCTGAGTATTTAGCATTCGCTGCTGTATCGAAGCTTATAGCCGCCGCTGCTACATACCCATATCAAGTTATACGTGCACGTCTTCAAGATCATCATCATAACTACCGCGGAACATGGGATTGCGTCAAACAAACATGGAGGTACGAACGTATGCCAGGTTTTTATAAGGGTCTGGTCCCCTACTTAGTGCACGTCACACCCAACATCTGTTTGGTCATGCTTATCTGGGAGAAGCTGACCAACTAAACATCCCATCTCAAACTCAAACTTCACATTTTCCTATTTATAACATTTAACAAAGTAAACAAAGTAAAACTTATACAATACTTCAATAAGCGCAGCACAAAAATGACAAAATTTCTTAAAAACTTAATTAAAATAGATGTTAGTTTATATATTTCTTCTTAAACATAAAAAATATTTTTAAAACTAAGAAAATCAAGTTCGAAAGGCGATCAAACCGAAAGAAATTTCGAAAAGAAAACATGAAACAAGACCACACAATGATAAGAGAAAAATAAGTAAATTTCCTAAGAATTTTTTGTATTATTGTTATTATAACATTTTCTATTCCATCCACACTTTTCCTTTAAATTTTTTTTTTAATATTAATTCTTGAATACTAGCTCTTAAGTCTCTCCTCTATATATTCATCTCATCATGAGAACCCATTCTTCATTGTCCTCCTTGTTATCATTAAACAGAAGAAAACAAAAAACAAATCCATTAGACTTAGTTAAACATTTATTATTAATTTATTTACAAACTAGTTTTTTTTTTGTTTATAAAAGACGAAGCATAACTTTGAATTGTTGAAGGATTTCTGAGAAAAAATTAATAATTTTGTGTTTATATATCTTTTTTGTACAGAAAAACTTTTGTTAAATCAAAAAAAAAATACAACTAAATTCAGCTATGAAATAGAAAAGAAAAAGAAAAGAAAAGAAATGAAAAATACAATATTTATACAAACTACAAACACAACAAAATTAAATGAATTTTGTTTTTTATTTATTTTATGTATTGCTTGCATGTTTTTTTGTTTCTTTTTGTTTTTAAGACAAAAATTTTGTAAAACATTGTATCATCGACGGGAATGGGGGGATTGAAGAGCATTTGGCTTGAGACTAAAGTGTAAAATAAAAGCTCGGTAAACTTGATCTGTTGCAGGAAATGTATTCTAGGTTCGACCGTCTTTACTATTGTAATAGGTTTTGCCCTTGCAGAAGGTAAAGAGTAAGTGAATTCAGTGTACCAGGGTGAGCATGTGCATTGAAAGGGCGGTCAGCACAGATAAGTAAGAGTTAAACATCAGGTGCTTCCTTCTGCCTCGTCTCAAATAGATATCAATAGTAAGCACATTCGAGCCTTTGATACCTTCTTGATATATTAAAGTATTAAGACCCGTATTTTCTAAGTAAATTCTACGTCTCGTGCACCCTTGAAACGCTGTGCCACTAGACAGTGTGACCCAAAAGTATCAAACCGTAAAGTATTAAAGATTTAGGAGCAAGTAAGGAAGCCGGGAGACCTTGTCTGCCTCCCATGCTTGTTTAAATCTATTTTCTTTTATCTGGAAATGTATGTAGTCCTAAGAATGAAAGTGTCTCTGTAAGCATGTCCATGAGAGCCATTCTCGAAGATCTCATCATTAACAATAGGTTTAAGCTTAAACCGATCTCTATTGAACCGCTGTCTGGCTACAGCTTGTTAATTAAGTCAGAAGGATCTTATATTCTTCGAAACTCAGGCGTCTTGCTTGTGTCCAACCTTAACGAAGACTATTTTTCTATAAGTTAGGCCTATTATGATATCCATTCCGATCAAGTTGCAAATCGTAAGAAAATTCCGATTGTATAGCATATCTGTCGGAGAACTTTGAAGAAAAAACATAGCAACTGGCAGAAAGACCATGCTATGGGTCGTAGGTAGCCGTTGTTGTCTCCGATAAGAGTGTCGGGACCGATAACATGATGTGAAATTCTACGATTTCCTACAAATTGGAGGAAATTCCTGTCGGATACTGTGACACGAATTAGTGTACTCTTTCTTTAACAGGTATACCTATAGCCGATTACAGAACTTTTTGGATAGCTTATACCTCCGTTTCGAATCTCAGCGAAGATATTCTCGTTTTCACTCCGGTAGTGTCCGCAGGTTCTTGATTTTGTTCCTAATTAGTTCACTAACAGGTACATCAAGTCATCAATCGTTCTATCTGATACTCATACGAAGTAAACATTAAACTTCCTAAGCCATCACCAAGTCTTAAGTCTATTCGCTCCCTTCATGTTACATGATCCTTGCCTAATCTTAAAATACACAAAATAATATCCAAATCTCATGCCTAGAACACCAAAACATTAGTCTCAAGGCATGCGTCTAACGATCCACCTCATCAAACATTTAAACATCAAGCAACAAAGTGAAATTATTGAAATAAAAAATAAGAAAACAAATTATTATTAAAATAAACACAAAATTCCCAATGTATTCCATATTTATTCATTCCCCTGTAAACTATTAAGAATACCTTTCTGGCAAAAAGATTCTTCATTGTTTTTTCTCTCCAAACATACTGTAACCAAATTTATTAACTTTGTAACTCCGTTAAATATTTAAAATCAAAAAGAAAACTAATTAAACTATCAACTCTGAAGCAACTCCTAAATGGTTTTTTGAGTTTACTTTCAATTTTCATTTCGTCCGTTTGTTCTTAAACAATTTTCTTGAAGAATTTTTGAGTATATTTAGATGCTTCTCTGGGTTGTGATCTTGTAACAATGTCCAGGGTGCAATTTCAAATGATGCAGATTTAAAGAAACAAAGTAAATCCCAAACATAAAAATAAAAACAAAAAAAACGATGCAGAATCTCTTTGCTAAGAAGGTAAGCCGAATCTGATTAAATGGTCAAAGTTTGAAAATCTTTTACTTTCCTATTACAGATTTGAGGGATGGCGGGGATTTTATAAAGGCCTGCAAGCGAGTTTAACACGAGTTGTACCAGCAACAATGATCACGTTCCTAACATACGAGAAGGTATCGAGAAATCTTCTAGACAGAAGCAAGTTGAAAGAGTTGGAAAAAAATAAGGAGCAACAGAAGGCATAGGAGAGAATTCGCAATTGTACTTGGTGTACAAATTCAGTCTTTGCTTCTTAGTTTTTAAAAATAATATCGTATTTCGAGAGTTTGTTCCTTTTTCAAGAAACGTATTCGCCAAAGATTCGTGTACCGCACTAAGTTTGTTCTTTTGTACATAAAATGATTGAATGTAAAGTTTAACGATAGAAAGGCTAAGCATTATAGTTACATACGTACTACTAAATAGCATTCGTTGTTTTATTTTCTTTAAGTACTACACATAGCCAGTACAAATAATAGAATGTATTGTTAGTAATAGGTGATCGCAAATAAAACCGTTCCCCTACACAAATTTAAACAAATTTAAGCATACTCCAGTGGTAACTGTTGCTCGCACTCACTCGACTAAGAGTCTGTGCGTTCATGTATGAATTATTCTCCAGGAGTGGAAGCAACTAGGGTGATAGTTGATTGCTGACCATCGGCTTGGTTGCCACTTCAATTTACGGAGAGCTAACCAAGTGTGATTATCAACTTTCACCTTAGAGAAGTCCATTTCAAAATACTGTCGGTGGCACTATTAAGCAATCACACGTTTAGTTCATTGGTGGTTCTACAGTATATTTGAAAACATGTAATTCTAACCGCGCGCGAGCTCTTGTGAACGTTATTAACAAACGAGAGTAAGTATCCACAGTGAATAGAATCCTAGCATCATTTGACCGATCCACAACCAAAGAAATCCGCAAATGAAGTTGTAGAGACAATATTTGCTTTAGGTGCGAACGCCTGGAACCATTCGTCAACAATTTGATTGGACTTTATCAGTTCGGTTTTATAGGATGGAAGGGATGGAAAGGGATGACCAAATTTTCAATCTTGGATAGATTCTGTAGAGGATTTCTTTACAGAGACAAACTATAGATCAACATCTAGATGGAGCAGGACAAACTCACACGGCCGTCTGAGATATGTTTACATGGCAACACCAGTTTTACAGATTTTGAATGCGTTTCCTTTAATAGTACTGTCCATACGATGGAACTTAAATAACAGTTGACTCAAGAGGACCGTGGGGCTAGCAGAGGTCCGGAATGAATAGATCTTTAAATCAGAAAAGATGGTACAATCAAGAAGGAGTTCTTGCCTTTGTTGAGAGAAACTTGGAACTGGTTCATTGAGGATCGGTCCGTTTCGAGCTATAGCGTCACAGTATACATACATAAGTAAGTGCTTTAGGTGCAGAATCGAATTACTTGTATACAAAACTAACAATGCAAGCAAGGAATACAAGAGATTTGGTAGGTCTAGTACCGTGGAACATTCTAGCATTCTAAGATCCAATATTTGAAAGGAACTACGATTTTGGTAAGTCATAAGGTTTTTCTTTTTTTAAAGAGAATGAGTAGAAATAATACCTGAATACCAGCAGTCAGCTTAAATTGCTAAGAATTGCTGCCAGCGAAAAACGGATGCTTCCGCCCGTTCAAGCATGTGCTGTCAAGAAAAAGTCGAACACTATCCAATTCCTACGATTCACCAGCACAAATAGAGTCCCAAAGAAAGAAAATCTTAACAAACTATCAACATTTTTACAGTGCAAGCGAGTAAAACTGCGAAGTGATGTTAAATGAGCGAAGATATAAGGCTTGGTAAGTTTAATGAGTCTGAATCCCGCGGTACCGACAGCTATGAGTTTTCCAAAATCTTAATCTGTAGCAAAAGACGATTTTTACCTCCAACTTTGTCAAGGAAAAATATGTAATTTTAAGTGCCTCCTCAGGATAACACTGAATATGTGAGTATGAAACCTAAGTTCACCGGAGGTACGAAGGCCTTTGATGAATATAAGTTGCCTACCATCTACGCAAACTAGCCAGCAAAAACTACATAATGGAGCGTCAATCAACTATTAAGCTACAGATCAAGCCTCGATTCCTAAAGAACACTTCCTAAAGTTTCATGACATTCCTTTTTCTATTTAAATAAATAAATGAATACTTGGCGCTACAGGTCGAAGGAACCCAGGGCCTAGCTTCTCACAACCATTCGTGTTGTGCGTGTTATATTCTTTACACGAATGGAAGGGGCCTACTGTTTAATGCCGTCACCGAAGCTCGTTTTGTTATTTGAGAAGCTTTCTCATGACAATTGTACTCTCGGATGTTTGTCAGACGCTCGCGAGAGGTGGGACCGTGAAAAACTTTTTAGTGTTCCCCGACTGGGATTCGAATCTCAAACCCCTTGCTCCATAGTCCAAGGCACTAATCACTGAGCCACGACGCCCTATTTACAAAAATGAATAGTAAATCAAAACTAGACGGGCCACGGTGGGGTTTAAGACATGTAACCTGCAGTATACCCTAAGTTAAGGTGGTCTCTTCTATTACTGAAATCAACATCATCTGGCACCAATAGGGCGTTGAAATTGGCCCTTCAAATGCCTTCATTTTGACGAGCAATAGAAGCAAGAACGAAAATGAAGTTTTCTCCTCAAAAGAGGTTACATCTAAGAGCTGGAGCATGTAACCCTACATTCTTGCTCTTAGTGACCTAATCTAAAGCAATTTGTAGACCTCAATCTTTGAGATTGTAAAGGTCAGTTTATACGAATGTATTGATAGTTCAGTTTTTGGTTATAGATTGTTGGTTTAAGTCCCAAACTTAGCCACCAAATTCGATTTTCCATCATGACTACGTAAGCAACATCCCAGAATAGTTCAGACTCCATGCCTGTGCTTTTGAAACTAAATCACACCTGAGTTTCAAACCCCTTCACCAGAATATACTATATACCATTTCTTCAGAGTATAACTGACATGAAAACTTTCTTTTCCTTCGGATGCGGTATCAAACAGAAGGCTCCTTCCATAAATGTAAAGAATATAGCATGCGCCACGCTACCCTAAGCCCCATGGACTTAAGATGCCGAAAATTTGTATCTTCTCCTCTTAAAATTTCAAGAAAAAAAGAGTGCATACTCTTAGGTGTAAGTTAAAATCAACTAACTCCTCGCGATATGTCCTAAGATTATGGGGCTACTCATAACCTTGGACGTGGTAAAGGGCCGTTTAACTACCAAGTTGCTCATACTTCAGTCCCAGATCAACGCAATTTTTCACGTGAACCTATATATAGTAAGGAATGAAACGGACCTATAACTTTCAGGGATTCAGTTCTAATTGCTATAGCGCCTCCCTACATAACACAATCCAATACACCAACTTGTAGACTATAAGTCTACCTTCCACCAATTTTTGCAGACGTCGGAGTCCTATTCTTGTTCAGGTCTCCTCTTCTGAACTAACAACACATTAGGTAGCCCAGGCAACTTAGCCCAACCTTTTGCATCCACAGTGGCTAACTGAACTCATCTGAACTCACACCAGATGATTTGTGGTTATACGTTTCCAGTAAAGCAGTTTTCACTTTCATCTTTGCATAATCTATCGTCTAATGTTACAAACAGGAAGTACATAAGAACCTCCTCGAATCGGAAAGTCGGCATCGACTTACACTTTCCTTCACCAAATCAATGTTTTTTTGTTTCTCTTTGGTAACCTCAACCCCGGTAGATACTTTTGTTATTATTTTCCAAAGCTTTACTCGGTGTATCTTCTGGTAAACAATTCATGTGGTCAGAATAGTGCGGGCTGCAATTTAAATGAGCGGAACCACACCGTATGTCCGTATTGCGCGCAAAATTTTCCCGGCCACACTTTGGCATTTAAACTGGTTTGCAGCACCATGGTTCCATGGATTAGTAAATCGTTCACGTTGTACTTTCTGTGCAAGTGCTCCGCATGCAAATGGCTTTTGGTTACTCTATGTATCCCATATTGGGTTTCGAGAGTAAGTAATATATGCGTCCAGCATCTTAATTGCTTGGTGTGCCACATTTGTGACCGTCGTCGTTACTGCTGCTGTTGCTGTATTATTTCCTATTTTTTTTTGTTGCTTAGGAAATGTCGGCAGGTTGTAATGGAACCAACCGACACCAGGCTTTTACGAAATATAAAGCAATCCGTGCGAGTTTGTCGGTTGCGGTGGGTTGTTACTATTTTGAAAATAATTGCATCATTATTTGGATATTAATTGTGGGAATCGTGTGACATAGATTTTCCAATCACTCTCAGTTTTCTTGGCAACTGTAATGGTGCTGAACGTGATTAATTGCATTTCTATGGTCTCCATGGCGTATACGTAATATTTTCTTTGATATATTTTCCATTATTTCTGTATCAACTGTTTCTCTGTTGTTATTTCCGATTTCTACCCCTCTTTGTGATATGAGTGAGTAATACATATGTATTCCGTGACGCATTATCAATTGCCAAGCAATCGATAATAGGGCTCGAGTTCGAGACAGGGGAAGGAAGAAATATTTCAGTATAAGAACTCAGGAACGCCTTCAACAGGAAATGAATGAATTCGATGGACTCTTACATCTGAACTCAAACACTTCGACTACGCCGACGATGTATGCCTACTGTCTCTCAGAATACTGGACCTTCACTACAGCAAATGTGAAGAGGGAAGCAGACGTTGCAACGTTGGGCTCAAAAATAGTTCGGCAAAAACAAAAATGATCAGCCTAGGACCGAACTGATCATCTCGAACTATGGCATTGCTGGACAAACAGTTGAGAGAGTAGAGAGTTTCCAATACCTTGGGAGTATTGTCCAACCGATGGCTGAACCGAACCGAACCGAAACCGTATCTCAAATGAACAGCTTTATCAGAGAACGGGCCATGAACCTATAGGCACATTCACATGACGACGAAAGTGGAAGTGCATTGGTCATACAGGTCCATAGCTAACTAAGCGATGCAATGGAACCCGGCGATCCTAGGAGTACGTGGCGCAGAACACCTGAGAAGGAAGCACGGCAACTGAGAAAGAATTGAGGAGAGCTGAAGTACATTTCCAGAAATCGCAAACGCTGGCAAATATGCATTGTAAGGGCCCTAGGGCCTACAAGGGAATACAGGACATATGTAAGTAAAGTAAGTATCTTCACCAAAGAGAACTACAATATAAAACTGATGAGCAACCCACAGGGTTCCACAGGGTTCTGAAATCGGACCTCTACTTTAGAACATTGTGTACAACGTTATTTTGAGACTAAAAATCCTCAATGAGGTAAAAATCAAAGGATTCGCCGACGATATGCCGACTAAACACAAGGCACAAACAAACACAATTGAGTGGAAACAAGGCCATGGCATCTGTCAACTAATGGCTAGAACTGGGGAGTCAAGAATTATCTGCACATAGGAACGAGGCAGTGCTTATAAGCTGAATAATAGAGAGAGATAGGACCTCGGAGAGATTATAGACGAAAGACTGAAGATTTAACTTTGAAAGTCGAATGAAATATATTTTGAAGAAGGTGTCTTGGGTATTTTCAAGGCTTTAGAGAAGGTTGCCAAATACATATTGGGGGACTAAGAGATGATAATAATGTCTATAGACTGCCTGCATTTCAAGTTGAACATATGTACAGTGGACGTTGCTTATAACGACGGTGAAGGGACCGAGAAAATGAGGTCGTTATAACCGGTGGTCGTTATATACATCGAAATTAGGCCCGACACGGTAGAAACGCTTAAAATATGATGAAACCAACCAACTGAAAGGTAAGTGGTCGTTATAGCCAATTGGTCGCAATAAGCGAGGTCTTTATAAGCGACATCTAGTGTACTTATAGGGCAATTTCAAACAAGGCACCGTACATATGTACGTTACTGCAGGTCACATTGGCTATGACTTTCGATTTTGCTCCTGAGACTGAGGCTCTAAAGTGTGTCGCTTATTGGGAAAAGCATGAACGACAAAACGTGAATTTAGCAAATTTTACAATACTTACGTACATATGTAGGTAGTGCTCCAGCTTGATGTGAACCTGGGCCTCCATTAATAGCTTTTCCACTTAGCCCCGTCCTTAGCTAACTGCCTCCAGTTGCCCCAAAATTTAATTCATGTCGTTCCACAACCACTTGATCTAGCACTGTGTGAGTTCTGGCTATTACCTACTTATGTTCAAGAGATCGCTCCGGGGTCACCATTTCGATACGATTCAGGAGGAAACAACCGAATCCGGAAATCGACTTTAACGATTGTTTCGAGGATTGGGAAAACCGTTGGCATAAGTGTATTTCGACGAATAAATAAAGATTTTTTTGATCACAGTAGTACTCCAAGTTATCCCTTCTCCAATTTATCCCAAAAGTAGTTAGCCAGCTTTGTCCAGCAACGATTTCCTTTTAAAAAGAAGAAGTATGACTGTAATAATCACATTTCGTGATGTGATTCTGATTGTTGACTTATTTAATCGAAAATTAGTTGTCGAAACCCAACATTTTTGGATAATTTGCAAACGTTGTTAAAGCACAGCTAACTTCACTGTGAAAAGTCTCTTTTCGAGTGAATCAAGCCAAACTTTTTAGCTTAAGATCGAAAAAATGGAGCTATTCACCTTAGACCACCCATTATCCGATGTAGGGCTTCATAATTAACAAGGAGAGTTCAACTAACTTTATCTTTTCCTTAAGCTACAGAGGATGATTCTCTACTTAATGATTACACACTCCGTCCATATGTGTACATATGTATGTATATAAGTGCAACTTTCAACTTGATATGTAACTAAAAGCATGAAGAATACCAATAACTGTTACCATTGGAAGTGGGCCTTCCAAATCGTCTCTCAAAAGCTCCAAATGAAAGCGAAAACTTAAACTTTTCGCACACAAAATACAACTTCCCATGGAAATCTTAATCTAAGCTTTTGTAAAGCTTTGATTATGTCTCTCTTCCATTTCCATACAAAACAGAGAGCATTTACCCACAAGAGCTATGAGTCAATGAGCTTAATCGAGCGTACTTGATACGTACAATAACCAAATGACGACGACGACTACGACGACGACAATCCAATGAAAAGGAATCACCAGCCAGCAGCTAAGCCAAGACGTTTGTACGTTGTTGTACTTGTACCGTATATTATTTTGGCAGTATTCCCAGTGTTACTGGTGCAGCAGCATCGTAGTTATCGTCGTGAAACTGTGCGCCTTAGTGTTACTGTCCCACTAACAGACCCACAAAGCACTTGTCGCCGCGCTCTCTTGCTTATTATAAAAACTGATGAACCGTGGCTAACGAACTTCCCTCCTCGTCCGTCACTTGGCCATTAGCGAAATGCTTGGAGCCTTTTGTGCACCGTACTCTGTCTGACCTTTCAAGTGGAACTTAACGTCGAAAATAAAAGTTTTGATTTTAATTGCCTTCCCTCGGTGTGTTATACTTTTGTCAAATTTTTACAAAAAAAAAAAAACAAAAAGTCGTTCAATTACCTCGTTGACCGTGAAATCTGTATCGGCTGACGAATTTATTTATTTAGTTTCGTTCGTGCCTGATCGACATTAAATTTTGAACGCAAAGGCTAATTGAATGCACCGCCTACCGCCTACCGCACAACATATGCAAGTATCTACATAGTGTGTATCTTAAGTGAACCAGCATGCGGCATATCTGAGTATCTGAATCTATAGAGATAGTGTTACATGCAATCGTAGACTCAAGAAATTAATTAAGGAAATTTGTTTTCGGGTGACCAGGTGGCCTTGAAATCCGATAAAAGAAATTCCAAACAAGTGCTGATAAGGAACTTTGTGCGACCGTAAACCGAATTGTTTGGGGAAAACTGTTTTTGGTTTTTTTTTTGTTCTTTTTTGCCGACAGAAGGTCGACTCCTTTTCTATTTTATGGCCACGACTGTTATCCGAGTAGCCGTAGCGAATTCCTGTCGACAAAGCACCAGTGCAGACCAGTACAGTCCTAATACTCGTCATCATCAGTGCTGTCCGCATTCGGGGGCGAATCGAAAAACTACCGCTCCAGCTCCAGTAGTGGTGTCTCAGCAGGTTTCAAGTGCTTGTGTGTGCTGCTCGTCTTGTCGTGGATCTTTGAGGGAGGCGACATCCAAACCCAGCTGTGCATTGGACTCACAAGCAAATCGCTTGACAAGTAATCTGAAGAAGTGCCTGCATAAGCATTTCCATAATATACGCTCACCAGACACCGAGTCGGCGGACCTGCGAAAGGTGCGAATTCAGAAGACCGTCGAAGGAGTGTCGCCACCGAGAGGTTTTACAGAAATGACTGACATCAAGCGGAATGGATTCGCTCGGAATGGGGTGAGTTTTATTGTTTTTGTGTTTTTTTCTTTTGGTTTTTTAAATCAAAAAATTCTCCAAATGATGGCGACATACTGTTTTAAATGTTTCATGAGAGATGGAAAGTTTGGTGATTTTATGTTTTGTAATAAAACAAATGTTTGGCGCCACATTTTAGACATTGCTTTTGTTAATGGCGACCAAGTGTGTATGTAGGTCCTTAGGTTCCTGGGATTTTTTATTTATGTAAACCAAAGACTGAGTGAGTTTTTGTTTTATGGCGATAACCTAGTGTAACTTTGCTCATGATTCTTACGAAGTGGTTTCGTCGTGGTAGCACTCTTGCTCATCAAAACATGAGAATGACATTCTGGTACTTTGGAATCGGTAGTCCTTCTTCGGGAAGAGATTCTGAGACTATCTTCTTCTGTTGAAATTTAGTTCCAGATGTAGAGATACTCGTTGTGGTATAACATAGGTTTGGCAAGGGATTACTACAGCATTAAGTAACAAAACCTCTTTTTTTTTTAGAACCTACGCCTAAGTGTGTTCATATGGATATGTATTTCCTACTAAAAGTGAAGCAAGATTTCACCTGAAATTCGAAGTCTAATTCCCAGACAGACGCGGTAGTTTTTGCAGAAATAAATGGAAAATTCCGCTTTATTTTGCTGTTCCCCCTTCCAAATCGATAGATTATTGGCGCTCCGATTGAAGATAAGGTAAATAGAACAGTGAAGCAGAGTGAATCGTTATATTACTTTGTTTGTGCATAAACTCTTTTCTATATCCCTTTTAAAGAACACTTTGCTTCAAAAAATTACGTTTATTTCACACAGAGGTGAAATAATTTCCCTTTACCGAATTAAATTCCTTTGGCATTATTTTCCTCTACACTGTTCTGGTACCCGTTAATGGAGTACCCTTTACTTGTATGGACAGGCATATGTATGTAGTTACAGAGAGATTGTAGCAACTCGTGGGAAATAAGTGCACATTTACAGAGTGGGATCTTTTCTCACTGAAGTGAAACAATTTTTTAAGGACAATTGCTGCTACAGGAAATACCTCTTGAGACGGAGGAATACATTTAGACCATAGTTCCGTTCCAGTCCATTTCGGTGGGCCATTCACCTTTTTATCAGAAGTTCCTAGGTATATTTCATTTAATATTTCTAGGCAAACTAGAACTTTAAATGTCTGGCAAAGAATTCCTTTACTTTGAGAATATCCTCGACTTTTCACGAAATGTCGATTTAAGCCAGATTCCTGTGGCGTTATTCTTCCGGAACATGAGTACTGATTACTGAGTTCCAAATGATACAATAGTCTTCGGTCAAAGGTTGACTTAGGGTGCTTTGTACCAACCACCTCACATGAAATGTATCAACTGGAGAAGAGTTCTTGTGAATCAATATCGTCAGCAGATGGTAAAGTTTCAGGAAATCTGAATTGGGGTCAGTCAATGATTCTGTAGCCATAACAATAAGAAACGGGAATCGCGATGGGACAAAGGGCAGAGTAGCAGCAGAATGTTAATGTAAACGAACAGCAAAAAAGGTGGAATTAACCTCAATTTCGAAAAACTTTGCATTTTATTTGGTCAGTACCTGCACCTTATCAGGTGAATTGTTCACTGAATACTGTTCTCTGTTCTCTTTGTAAAAGAAAGGAAAAGTTACTTTACATTCCTGGAAAAACTTCCTCTGTCCTTAGCTAGTTGCTACCGTCGGCGGTCGATTTTATTACGAAATTCAGATTCAGCCTTAAATCATTGGTTTGGTTACATTTAAATTCTGCTGCAACGTTTATCTCTCACCGTGACGCTGTTATGTTCATTAATATCGCTGGTTCCAACCAAGATTTTTGTAAAACTTTTCGACCTCGTCTGGTTTGATCTCCTGGAGGAAGAGCCGATATCGACCCCATTTCTGCGAAGCGATATATGGCACAAACCATATCTTCCGCGGTACCGTTCTCTAGCTTTTGTTAAAGCGGACGGAATACCACGCGGCCAAGAGCTAGGTATTGCATTCAACGGCTATTGCGTATTTGTTCAGATCTTTTGAGATCTATCGAACAGCGTCCGATTAATCAGTGACCTTCTCCATTATTTCATGAAGAGCTATGGCTTCGGCTACATATTGTGATACTTTAAAAGTGCCAATGAAACTTAAGTGAAGTTCGGTTTCTACTAACCTAGGTCAATGTATCTTAAAGTGCTTTCAAAGTTTTAAACTGAATTACTTGATAAAATCTAAACATTTTATGCGTAGTTCTTCGACTCTTATAGAAATAATTTAAATTATTGATGGAAGGTTTGATAGGTTCACATACTATAAGCCTCTGGATGTCCAGTTTAGGAAGCCTACTTTCATTTAGATTAGACACACTTTCCCATATGCCTAGCCTAAGGCTCTTCACTCTTTTATTTATAAATCCTAAGTATAGAACAGGTCACCCTGAAATAAGTTCAAGTCAGTTACATTTTTCTATCTATTGTTACCAACTTCCTCCGAATTAGCTCATGACTCTACAGCAACCAGAACATGTGGGTTATCAGGAATTGGAAACGCAACTAAAGTAATTACACAAAAGCTATTAAGCAACATTCTGGCTAAAAACAAAACATGCAACCCACAATCGAAACATACCAGTCCATGCCGACTGAACGTCTACCCTGGTCAAGGGACTCATAAATTTACGCCTCCCTTGGATTACCCACCGAGGAGCACAGTTGGAGTAGGCAGAGAATAAGAAAAAGTCAATAAGTTATGTTTGCCAAAAACATCCTCTTACATAAGGGTCAAGATACGGCTGGTAAAAGCTCTGCCCAATGCGCCTTTAATAGAGCAGATACCATCATCAGTCCACTGCATCTCTATTATGCAGATACATATGTAGCTACCGACCAACGATAGGAGGACTAATTTAATTTATGTCTAAACACACAAATGAAAGTGAAAAGATTTTGATTTAACAGACAAGTTCATTAGCATTTCAATAGACCGTTGTTTCAAGCCAGAACTTATGTTTCACGGAAGTCAAAAGATTCCAGTTTTGTATGACACATCCGCGTGCACGGCAAGCGTTGCTAATCAATAACCACACAATTAAGTTGCACAACGATCGATATATTCGCTGACGTTAAGCAATAAAACTCTATCCAGTGGTTAACTTTAATTTAAGTTGAGAATTCTCCAACGTTTCCTTCCTTTGAAAACACTTACACATTGGGGAAATCGTTGAATGACGTACGTACATATGTACTACATATATTGTGGCACGCAAGCAGGATAACTACATATTTAATTTAACAACTGTCTGCGAAAAAGGATATTTTCATCCCTTTCATGGAAAACACGATAAAACTATACACAGCCGCCCATTGCTGCGACATGAATTCGTTTCGTAGTAGTGTGCTTCATTGTTATTTTCGAACAAAGCACAGTGGGGGCCCTGTTGTTGACCCCCAGAGTAGTGAAAATCCCTTTTCTTTTATTTATCGATATAAAGTAATGTAATCGACCTTGCTGGGGATCGAATAGCAAATAAAAATTGACACTAAAAGCATACAAACGTACATACGTACAAAGTTTTTTCTATTGAAGGTCGTTCATTGATTTTTTTGTGTATCTGCAGCGTTTGTCAGCATCTAATCGGCTGAGTAGGTACTTTAATTTTTGAACTGAAACTCAGTTGATTGCTATATGTCAGAGTATCTTTGTTGCTTCTCTGAACACATGTTTGTGTTTTGGGTTTTTTTCTATTTGGAAATCCAATGCAGTCGAGTCACGCTGGTAACTATTTGTGTTGATAAAATACACATTGAGTGACGAAGCATTTGGTTCTTATCGCTGAAAATGATTGAGTAATTGAATGCTTAGACTCAATCAAAGGCGATATTATGATCGATGACACTGGGAGTGCTGTCAATTCAAACAGACAGTAGTCGATTTACTTTAGCGGAAGCATCTAAGGAGACTTACAACTATTTTTCTTTTCCGGAAATAACAACAGTATATATGACAATGAATGTTTTGTGCCTAACTTGTAGTTCAGTCAGAATCAGTCCGTGTTTTGTGAGTCAGACTGACTGTCACTGTCAAGCGCAATGGACCATTCAACGTGGAATATAAAAGTCAAGCCATCTGTCAAATCATAAAGTAATATCAGGCTGCTGAGTTTGACAGTTTAGCGACCCACGGCCAAATGTAGAGCCCACATTGAGACTCTATCTTATAACCATTTACATTGGCAACTTACACCAAATTATAAACAGGCGTGACTCTCTGTCAAATGAGTTCTTCAACATCGTACGGACAATGTCATCACTATCTCGTATAATGTTTCCAATGAAGTCCTGATTATTGACTTGATTATTTCTGCTGTGTCAATGGTATTCAAGCATCTAACACAAAGTTGTAAGCTCATATCAAATATCCACAGTATTTGATAGAAACGTCATCAGAAAACTCCAACTCCTCAGCTGTAAGGTAAACAAACCAAGTAAACATTATCAACGCAAACAACAATAAAAATAAAGCAGTAATCAACAATATTCTGAGCTATAAACGGAACAAAAGAAGGGAAAAGTAATAAAATCTATCGAATTGATTCTTTGTAGGAAACATTTGTTGGATGACATCAACGTACCTACGTCAGTTTTGATGTTTTCATACAAATTACCGATGACACTAGGAAAATTCAAGTCTGGTATCACTGCTTTCGTACGAAGAACAACGGTGATAGGTATAACATTGATTCTGGCTTTATTTTGAAGCTAGATTCATGCCACTATGTATGGAGTAGCACATCATTCAAATGGCCGCTTCGGTATCGCTGGCAGTGCTTCAAGTGGTTGGTCCAGTTTTTGATGACTCGGTTCAATACATATGTGTGACGTTATTCCTGCAATAGACTAAGGATTTAACGTAGCCCCAGAGAAATTGGTCGAGTGGTGTCTAGTCACATGGCCGTGAGATCACCCAGTCGCCAAATTTCTCTTTCACAACTTCGAGCGTTGCGTTGCTTGTATGGCATCCTGTTGGTAGTTCGGATATATCGATGTTGTCTAGACCTGGTGATAGAAAGTCGATTGACATCGCTCTATACCTGACACCATTGACGGTTTTCCATTTCCATTTCTTGCGTCAGCAAAATTTTTTACGGATGTAGGCCCAAATCCAACCACAAATTAATTCGGGTTGACACTTTGGCGATGCGCAATTCAGCTGATTGGTGTCGAATCGACATATCTGGGTGTTCTTTGATACTGTCCGCTACATCAGCTATGTTTTTTTTTTTTCCACGATGCAAAGAATTGCCTCTACTCTGACAGCTGGATGTCATTGACACCAACTTTGACATATTTGATTTGATTTGATCATATCTTGAATTATTCGATGATCTGTCAGACTATCTGATGACAGTTCGTTGCACGGTTGGAATCGGTTACGATGTAGCAACAAATTTATGTAATCCTTTCTATACCTCACCATTGTCACGTCAAAAGGTAGCTTATCGTTCCGAAACCACCAGTTACTTAACGAAATTCACATTCAACTCGAATTGGAATTGAGCACCCCGCCAGCCGCCGCCGCCATCGATGACCGTACAAAGAGTTTATTTTAAACCCGCGACCACATATTTCAGCGCGCGCTAATCTAATCTCTGACTTTGTAAATAAAATCATGCGCAATTCGAAATCCATAAAATAAGAAATATTTAAAAAGAAAATTGCAACACAACTCCAACAACAAGACCTCATATCTGCGTCTCGTACTCAAGAAATGGGTGAAATTGTTTCATTAGCCAATACTCGTATAACATGCTCGTAAAAAATAAAATACAAACGCAAATACGTGCAACTATTTGCATAGTGATAATCTGTCGGATGCGTCCAAAGGTTGTCGAAATTTCTCTATTTGCTTGGAGCAGAGATTAGAAACGAATTACGACTCTTGAGCTAACAGGCAGCGATGTGAAGTTGCCTTCTACTGTGAAGGACTCGTTTGACATTGTGAAACAAAGAAAATTATGAACATCATGTGTGGTTGTCACATGGTTAGGAAACAGCCACCAAACGAGTTGAATAAGTAATGTTCCAGAAAATATCCTTTATCCTGCGCATCTGAGCACAATCGAGAAAGTTGTCACCCATTCGTTGTTATGTGAATGAGGGCGAATCCATGTCGCCCTGAAGTGATTGCTTGATTTAAGATTAAAGTGCACAGATCGAGAGTAATTTAATGTACTTGTTACGCAAATTCATTACTTCCTCGCAATTCCTTGAGGAGTCGGATTACTATCGATTTCACATAAACATGTCAATTTCGGTAATTGAATTTGGTGCTACCTCGCCAGAGCAATGTACGAGTATGTTTGGCAAGGATTAGAAGAAATTGGGAGACTGTTTCAGGTAAAACTAGGCCAAGGAAACAACCTTTAATCAAATATTCTTTTGGCTGAAGGTTGACTTTGATTTACCGATTGACAGCATCAAGAAAATGTTGACCTAATGCATGAGGGTATGACTTCTTCCGCAATTAAGTGATTTGTCTTGTCATCATTACCGTTAATTAACCCAATTTCTTGGTCACGTACATAGTGGTGAAAGAATCTATGAACAAGTCTAGCTTTTGACGTACAAATTGTGTACAATTTGACATAAAAACTTTAAAACAAATTACTCTCGCGGTAGAGGTAGGAGAAATGTCATTAAGCCTACTATAGAACGAAGCTAATCTTTTCATGCATGACGGGTGTGACTTTTGTAAATTCGCACGCATTCTGTTATGTCATGCTGCGTTAAGGCCTTTGAAGATAATTTTTTTAAAGAATTTTTTTCAGTAGACACGTTCACGAACTACCGAACGTACATATGGATGTGTTAGGTTCGTGTGTGTTTAGTAGGTCTTTGGCTGTTCGTGGTGTAACCTGGGATACGTTGGTTGCTGGAGAAATTTGCTCCTGACTGATGGAAGTGGATTTATTACTAAAGGCTAGGCATTCTCCATGCTTCAATGCTGCAAGACGCTTGCGAGATTGATGTCTCCATCAGTATTAGTTTACACTAAGCTATTCTGTGACACATTGCCTAAGGGCGACGGAGAGCAGATAAGTAACGAAATTACATTTCAGGAGACTTTTTCCGGGCTTGACCTAGGTACACCCCGCTCCCTCCGAAATGCACAATCTCGGGCAACTAGGTACACCAAAGTCTAAATCATCCGATTTACGTTTTTCGGTTAAGTTTTTTGTTCAGTTTCGCCCATTTTACCCCAAACGCTGAGGAAGAGGAGATAAGTGACGAAATTGCATTTCAAGAGACTTTTTCCGAGCCTGACCCAGGCACACCCCATTCCTTCCGAAATGAAAAATTTCAGGCAACTAGGTACACCAAAGTCAAAATTTTTTAATCTACCAATTCCACACTTATTTCGAGTTCGAAACTTTTCATGATTGAAACCTACACATACAGGTGCAGATAGTGAATAGTATCTATGCTAAAAGTTTGATTTAATCAGTTCTACACTAGGAAGTCAAGGATTATTATTATCATTATCAACTGATTAGAAAATTAAGGCCCAAGCCTATAACATGTTACTCAGGTATGTACGTGCTCATAATAAACTGAATACAATATGCCAGCTATTCTGGTTCACGTTATTGACAGATGACCACAGCCACCCCAAGTTTATATGATTAGCATGCGTGAAACACAACCAACTCGGCATTCCAGCATAAGCTCGTAATAAACTCTAATTGCAAGTAATTAACACACAACACACAAGTTGCAATAAAGCAGCGCCTTAATTATTTCGACGCGAAAAAAACGACTCGAAATTAAATATTATTGCTTTATGCGTCCCAAAAAGAGACCGATGACCATGCACATGTTACAGCCAAACAAACAAACAATCCCATCACGGCTTTCTATTGTCGGCCAGCCGTGTTACTTAATAATTGCAAGTACCTACCTGTACATATGTAGGTATGACTTGTCAAAAGCTTTTTGAATTTGAGTCATTGGCCAATTTTTAGCGACACACTCCCGCATGAATTTGTATCTAATCAATGTCTGATTAGATTAAGCCAAGGGAAGTGATTCTGAATCGATTGGTGACCTAGGTGGGTATTAGGTTTATGATTTGCTTTCAGCGATGGCACGGATGTGTCACTGTGACACCAAAATATGCCTGTCACAGGCTTTTTTCTTATAAAAATAAGCAACGCAATGAAAGGAAATTTACCCAATTGCATTGTAAATAAACCAAGTTGTATACAGTATACAGACTATATAGGTACAACACCTCATGAAACCACTCGAGGCGTATTTATTCAATGGATAACAATGGAAACAGATCAACAACTTGTTGATGTATATTCAGTCAGTATCACCAAGTGAGTCATATTCACTCGGATCTCGTGTGGATCGCAAAATGAGCCTCAAGTTCATGGACTATTTAAGAGTTACGTGAAGATGTAAATTTAAATATTTTCATTGCCCCTACCTACAAAGTTGATGTTGAAATGAATGATGAATGTTTTTTTTTTGCCTGTATACCGTAAACCATAAAGCTGCGGGGTTTTAACGAGTACTTGGTGCACTTAATATCATAATTTTCACATAGGGGCTACCTACAGTTGGCTGGTGGTATCTGTATCTATCAGAGCTATTGTTGTTTAGGACAAACGAATGTTTGAGAAATGAGAAATGAATCTAAAATTTTACTCTGGCAACGATGTTAGAAAAAGAATTGTCAAACCACCATCTGACAACGAACGTAGTAGCATTGTCAGCCCGTCATCAGATGCTTAAGACAGTGACAGACTCATTTGATTTCGTTAGATATGCGAAGTTTATGACGTGTATGTTGTCATTGACATATTTTGAAGCCGAATAACCTATCTGTTTATACCTTATCCCAAGGGAATATAAGACATCAGAGCATTAATAGCGTAGAGGACTTAGCCATGTTCGTCAGTCCAACGAAACTTTCAGAAATTACAGGATAAAACCTGAAAACCGTGTGAACTGACAAATTAACGTTGGAAGATATGTAGTTTGTCAGCTCATCGGCAGTGAATTGTAAGCACATTGGTAGCTTCTGACAACCGTCTGAACCAAGTCATAAAAATGTACGTTCCACTTAATGGTTTAAAGCGGCATGTAGGCCATATTTACTGTAAATTCCGAAGACGGTGGGATCAATCCAACTGTCAAATTCATCGTTTATTTTTTTTTTCATGTTGACAGCACGATCTCATCGGCTTAGTTTAGTAATTGTTGACAGATCAGTGCGCATGGTGTGGCCAACATAAAGCTTGCATTGACAACAATTTGACGTTGTTGGTTCGACCAAAAGATTGGTACCCCTGCCAGTAGCTAAAACATTGTTAGTGAGACCATGTTGAGTGAGACCATGTTTTAGAGTCGAGAGCTGTCTTAAGAATGCGTGAATTGGAAGGATGGATGGAATTGTTACTTAAAGTTTCAGGTATGAGAGGTTGTTTGGTAAGTTTAACGATATCGCGATGTCAAATTTCGAACCCAGGTATGACAGCAGAAAGCGTGAATTGGACGGATGGATGGAATTGTTACTTAAAGTTTCAGGTATGAGAGGTTGTTTGGTAAGTTTAACGATATCGCGATGTCAAATTTCGAACCCAGGTATGACAGCAGAAATAAATGGAGTACTTGGTCTCGAGTTCTGTCATTTTGTACGTGATTCTGTATGATGCTTGCTCGTAAGGCAATAATACTCCTTAGACGGCTAAATAAAACCAATTTACCCCTCAAGATAAGGGCATTCCTGTCTGTTCAGACATCTGACCCTACATATCTATGAATAGCCCAACATCCCATGGATTGCATCATTCATTTCCATCCAAGTACAACTCATAAAGAATACATTTACCTCGCCAGCATACTTTCAGTTTCAGGTTATCATACAAAGATAACCAATTCGTGATGTGAAACCATCTCTTCTTCCATCGCAACAGCTTGCACATTGATCTGAAGAACATCGCCTCCAGCTCCAATAAAGCAAAAAAAAAACCAAAAACCAAAAAACAAAACAAAAAAAATTGTAATAATCTCTGTCAACCGATAAGAAGTTGGCGTGTGCATTGTTTGTCCACGGTCTGACACGCTTTGACTTATTGTGCCCACGAAACCAAATTAAGATACTTCTTCGCAGCGGCACCACTCCGCCCGTACACACCGCCCCAAGATTGGCAAACAAACGCACAAATGTTTAAATTAGACTTAAGAGCGACAAAACTTGATAAGCGAACACTTCGCGCTCGCTCAGCCTCAAAATGCAAATTTACTCAGGGGGAACTCAGATTTTTGTTTTTTTTTATGAGGTGCAGGGCTTAAGTTCTTATTTACTCGCGAGTACAAGCCACTCGTAGAAATGCCAGTGTAACCGGTGTGTTGTATAGAAATTTATTACCACTGGGAACTGCGAACTGGGAACTGGGGGCTGTACTTGTTTGCTTGGATCACGTAATAAACGTGGGGTGTGAGTAAAACAATTTAATGTCATTGTCACGAAATATTGTGAATCTGAGGGATGAGGCTGTTCAATTTGGCTAAATTGTCAATTTGTTGGGAAAAGCACTTGTTTAGGCTCCCTAAACGGCAATGTTTTGTTTTTAATTTCCGGGGAATTACTTCTCCTGGTTGAAGCTGAAATAAATGTTCGCTGAATCGGGTTTATTAATTAATATTTGGGTGTTAAATGATTTTATACATTTATCAGTGAGGCGAACTGTTTTAATTAATTTTTGGAAGTAAGTCGTGCGTAGGGCTCAGTGGCCTAATGTAGGTAATTTTTTTATTTCTGATTGTGCTTCCTCTAACAGTGGTAACATGTGGAACAACCGAGTATGTATGTCTACATTTCTGGGGTGCTTCTAGGAGGCGTGGCAATGGCCAAAGTTACTATGGTAAGTCTCGCTTTGAAGAGACTTACTGGATGAACAATATCTTGATAAGTTGGAACAAGAAGCGTGTGGGCGCCTTGGCTCAAGTGATTAGTGCGTTGAACTACGGAGCAAGGGTTCCAGGTTCGAGTCCCAGCCAAAATACAGAAAAGTTTTTGCACGACCGCACCTCTCGCGAAAGCCTGACAAAGATCCGAGTGTATCACTGTCATGAGAAAGATTCTCAAATCTCAAATTGCCCTTCAGGCACGGCATTAAGCAGTAGGCCCCTTCCATTCATATAAAGAATGTAACAAGCGCAACACGAATGAAATCGGAGATTTTTTTTGGAATAAATAATTGGGGTGATAGGCTGTATGGTAGCCTCAAGAAGCAGCGCGACCTGATAGAGATCGCTATCTTCTTACAGGAGCTGAGTGAATTTGCCAGCTAGCTGAAATCAAGTTCCTTAATGAAGGCCAAGACTGTTTGAGCAGAGGTGGAAGTGTTTGAACCTAGTCAGAGCATTGGTGGGACATTTGCATAAATTGTGTTCGGCGGAGGTTGGAGAGAGCAATGACCAGATAGGAAGTCCGTCAAAATCTTGTATTGGGTCATTGCAACTCTGTCTTTATCTGGCTGACAGGCAGGCTTGAGAAGGTTTCAGGGCCTATATGTGGAGCTTGGGCACCGGATTTGGCAAGTTCGTCAGCGGCTTCATTGTCAGGAATACATATATGTATGTCCAGGGACCCATATTAGACTTTTATTATTACGTACAGCTAGCTGTATGAGAGTTTGACGACAGTTCCAGATCATCTTGGACTCAAAGTCAAGAGAGATGAGAGCTTTTACAGCTGCTTGGCTGTCTAAAAAAATATTTAAATCTGTACTATGGAGGTTTATTCTAATAGACTCTCTGGCACAGAGCTCGATAAGGAAGACCTTTTCTTGGAGGAAGAGGTAAAATGACTTTCATGACTTTCAAATGACTTTCCGACTTCCACTCCATTCAACACCGTCAGACCAATTAGCATGAGAAATCAGTTGAGGGATATCCAAATTATCCCAATAACTGCGATTCGGAATGACAATCTAAAAGGAGCGACATAGATTGATCCTTTTCGGCATGAAGTCCGGGAGGCATACTGCTTTATATGTCCAGTTGAATTGGTGATATCGAAGTTGTATAATAGGTAAACCTTATATGCAGAAGTGGAAGGTCTAGAAGGACTTCCAGCACAGCAGCAGGAACCTACACAGACCAGTCTTTGCACCTTTTGTAAGGCCGAGAGGGAGTTGGCTTGAATGGCCTTTCGCATCACACGAGCGATGCATAGGATATTCTTAAGGCGATGATGCTAAGGTAATCCTAATCCTAATTTTTTCCCGAAAAGTCTTGAACAGGGCCAGAAGGCTTTAGTCGTCTTTTCAGTGGTTTAGTGGTTCCAGATGAGGTTTCCAATGAAGATTGGGGTGTAGAGCTATGTACCTCCAGATATTTCGTTTCTTTTGATAAATCGAGTTGTACACCATTTAGAGTTGGTGTCGGAAGGTTGAAATTTCTCCTCTTGGTGAATGGAACGACGACTGTTTTAGTTGGATTAACTTTTAGCCCTTCTGATTGGCACCAGTCATTAGCTTTGTTTGGGGCATTTTGCATTAGAGTTAGCTTGCTCCTTACTATTATGACTAGGCCATGTGCATAGCCTTAAACTAGAAATTTGGAATTGTTTAGGTCATAGAGAATTGTCCAAGCTTGGCAGAACCGAATCTGGTACTGAGCATCCATCTGGCTGTTTGTAAGTCAATGCCTTTGGCCTCAGCAGCAAATGGAAGATACGCGATGGAGTGTTGACATACGTTCAAAATTTGATGGTACAAGTCAAGTCAAGTCTTCTACAGTGCTACCAGCAGGTACTCGAAGTAAGCTGCTTTTCTCTAATGTATCTGTCCATCCCAACAAAGCCCATTTCTGTTTCTCCACCCAACATCTACTATTACACGTCTGGATTCCCGGATGTATCTGCCCCCTCATGCAATTATTTCTTGTATCCTTAATTGTCATCAATGCCATTATGATGGTAAAACTAATTTGAAAAGCATAAGCCATATGCAAAGGCAGAAGCAAAAAAATGACATTTTCCTAGTCCGCCAGACACATCCTTTGTACAGTAGGTGTGCAATTAAAAAGTGTGCTACAAATAAAAAGCTGTCTGAGTGCAAGCCAAACACAAGACCCAACCTCTCAGCCCACACAAAGTTGCATCAAGTTACAACAAGCCATTGACTCCTTATTTTCCTGTTCATGAGCATGAAATTCAAGGATTTCTGATTAAATTGAAGGATTCACCGATTTTTTGAAAATGAATGCAAACCGACAGAGTAAGGAACGCATTTTAATACCAAAAAAAAAAGGACCAGTTCGTTTCACGATGCTGCAAATCATGCAAATCTCATTTCCTTAAATAAATTAAAATCGCATGCATTGCTCATCCTGAACTACAAAGTTCCGGAAATAGTTGCCCAATTGGGCAGTACATCCTTTCACCTAACCACTTTCTGCACAGCCTCCCCCATCACTTGATTTTGCAATTTACATAGTCCATCGCTTCGTTTCGGCCTGCACGCAAGGATATAAAAAAAAAGAATGAACTCCAATGGAAATCAAGTGGACTACACACCATGAAACATTTACATTATGATGGCCCAGTTCTGGGCCGGTTAGCCTTAGCCATTTTTTTTTTTTTTTGTCCTCTTTTTGGTTTTATGTAATGACAAGGAGAAGGAACGCTTCAATTGCACGTACATGTATCCTTATTGTGCCGAACTAGGTGGTTCTCCGAAGCGAAGGGGTCACAGAGATAGTAATCTGCGGAAGGGATGTGTGTAAGCACTTTTAGTTTCACCCGAAGGAAGGGGCCATGAGGCTGCTTAGAAAATTGCGCAAATAAGTATCCTGGCCCGGGGGTTTTAATGAAATACGAACTTTTTCTATTTATTGCGCTATTATGGAAATGAGAGCGGTCCTGTTCCGTTTATTCTGCAATGTGATTGAAGACGAGGAGGGTGGTTAGATTGTTTTTTCATTTCGGAAGTTAATTAACGAATCCCTACCACCGATTCGGGAGTAAATGGGTTTTAATAAGACGCGAACTCATGTTTGATATCCTTTTTATGAATTTCGTAGGAATGTAGACGTTTTATTCGCAATCACACCGATTCTACTAGCTTCTGACTGGAGCTACGAGATTGTAACCTCACACGCATCTCAACGGATCCATTGTATTCTCTGGTGTAGGAAACCGGAAAATAATAACCAAGACAGTCAGGAGCAGTCCTCCTGAACTCACGCGTTTTCGTGATGAATTTTAGTGTGCTTGCTAGTTCGTATTCGGATTGCGTATCTGATTCCGTTGAGGCTTGAGCATTAGTAGAGGAAATTTGTTGAGTCTTCTTCTACTTTTGTTCCTTTAAAGGGGCTGACTCTTATGCTTCTAAAATGGGCTGCCATTGACTCGTGACCTTAGAGAATGCTTGTGAGGAGAGTCAGGTGTGGTCTATGAAGCGATAGAAGCCGAAAGTTTCCTGGAGACGCGGCATGAGATGAGGGTACTTCACTTTACGGTGGCCATGTTGTAGAAATCTGTAGTTATTTTGGACATGAGAGAGAAATCTAGCCGTAGATCATAAGTTTCTGCAGCTTACCTAGCCAGCTCATCGGCCATTACATTCCCCTGGAAGTCCAATTGTTTCGAAATTCAGAAGAATGTGAGGCATACCACCTCGAGTTGAGGGATTTGAGTTCTTATGGCTTTGATGGTGGCTTGGGTGTCTATGCAGCTATTTATATATTTATTGCTATTCAGAGTGGTGGCTGTTTCAGCTTGAAATACGCTCGCTTCGTTCGAAAATTTCATAGACTTTGATCGTTCCTCTAAGGATATTCCGAAGCCAATACCCTCGTTCATTTCGTGAAGATGGATATGGAGGCGGGGCACTGTTTGTCCATCTTTATGGAAAAGTGGAAAATTCGGAATCAATTGATTGATGGCAATGATGTGATGTGTTTTCTTGTGACTTGAAATGCCCAGGTTCAAGAACAGCAAGCACAGCCTCCAAACCGTGTGAGAGGAATGAATAAAACCAACATTTTTCGATCCAGATCCCTAAAAAGGGAATCTTCTTGGCAGTATAGTGGACCGAATCGAAGTCTAAGTGCCTAACCAAAACTATCGGTCAATCAAACTTGCATCAGAACCAAATGATACGAAACCTGTATTGAAGAGTGATCATAATTTAGTTTCCAAGAGGAGGGACTTGTTGGGGGCTGTCCTGCTTTCCCTTTGCTCAGAAAGAGTTCAGAGAACTAGGACTCATGAAAAAGCTTACGCATGGGTGAGAGAACATCAGGAGCAGCGGACTTGTTGGAAACTTCAAGTATCCTTTGACCCACGGGTACTGAACTGGACACGTTTTTCAGATTTGTCAAAACCAATACAAATATTTGACGGGTCCATTGGACCCAGGGCCTATCTTATATTCAGAACACGAATGGAAGGGGACTATCATGTTCGAAGGGAAATTTGCGATTTGAAAAGCTTTTTAATGACAGTTATACTCTCGGATGTTTGTCAAACATTCACGAGAGGTGGGGGGTTTTGTCTGGGAATCGATTCACGATCCTCTCGCTACGTAGGCCAACGCACTAACTACGGCGCAGACAGTATTCGATGTTTAAGTACAACAAAAGTCTGACAGCTGGAATGTCAAACGAGCGTTGAAAGCGAATGATCAAATATTGCCGCTTTACAGGACTGAAAACTTGCCTCTAACACTTTTACTTGATATTCTTTAGGAGTAACAAGTAGAATGGTGTTTCTGATCACCGAAATTGAGCTTATTTCCGGCCTCTGAGAGGCGATTTTGTATTCCCAGTTCTTAGTTCAATGTAAAGGGTGACCAGATAGCTATTTCAATTGTTATGTTTCACCAGTTGTCAAAGTACTGCCATCCAATGACATCCAGCTGTCAAAATATTCAGTAAGGTTTGCCATTCCACCATTACGCTTGGTAAATGTATGGAATGGCTCAGTACGCAACGTGAATTTTGTCTTGAGGTCGGCTGTCATCTTGGCTTTTGGCTTTAGTGTGCAGACAATTCGTCGCACCATGGAAAAGAGCGTGAGTACACTCAGCCCTTAAGCCACCATCGTTGTTGCGAAATGAAGGAAACATAGCCATCGCAGCGGTCAGTATCGAAGATGACCCAGAAATGTCGACTGGGCGCCGTCAGCTGAATTGCGCATCGCTAGAAAGGTTTGTGAGTTCGCTAATTGGGGAAAAGTTGGCTAGACATTCGGCTTATGGCCAAAAAATCATCTATGCTGTCAGATCCTTTTGGATCCGAAGTCTTCTCCATTACTTGGAGGATTTGTCAAAAGATCCAACTTTTTGAGTCAGTGACGATTAGTTTGCTTGTGGTAGAGACGGCATCGCTCAGCATAAACCTGAAGGACTACAGAATACTATTGTCCAAGACTTTCCTAGTCACAGAGGGATATGTTCCTTCATCCATCTACACCTCAAAGGCTATAATTATCGGCTTAAACCTAAATTTCACATCACAGTATAGTTTCGACATGGTTTACCTTACAAACCACTTTGAAACAGCTCAACCACACAGCCCCTATTCTTTCCCAACAACCAATGCGATCGAGTTCGCATCTCACTAGGAAACATGACAAAATAAATCTATCATTCGATAGCGACTATGATTTCCCCATCATTATCAGATAAAAACCCTTTAGACCACATCAACCACCAGTCTACTCTGATATAAGCGGTATCAGATGACCCGTTCGCATTTCTCTCATCTCAATGATACCAAGAAGCCGTACAAATCCATTCAGCCATTCTTCACACATCAATAGCAGCAGAGATGCATCCCAACCCAATGGGGAGGGGGACTAGTCTCAGCTCAAATCCATCTAATTTGACAAACTTCTACGAGAGTAGCCACCAACTGGCTGTAATAGATTCCATGTAGCACCTTGGAGTGCTGACATTTGATACGAATCGTGTGTTTGCATTCATCATCAATCCGCACTTAGATACAAAACCGAAAGAGATAAAGAGAACAGTAGCACTGTGGTGGTAGTGGGTGTCATAGTCATTGCATTGTCCATTCTCTCTTCTCCAAACTGGATCCACTTGTCGCGGCAACTATTCACCAAGTTGCAACCCAACTACCCGTCTCATTGGGGAGGGCTTTAGATTTTATAAAACCCAAAGCAGTGGCGGCTAGAGTTTCATTTAACCAACGCAAGGTGCCTCGTTCTGTTCTGCATCTTTACCCGTGGCGGACGCAGTGCGCAGCAGTGAATTTATGGCTAAAAGAAAAAATTTTGCTCCAGTTTGTGGTTTTAAATTAAATTAACGAAAGGCGACTAGACTAGCTGTGGCTTCAATCGCGAGTGCAAGTGTAATGAGTTCTCTCACGACAAGCAAGGATTAAATAGATATTTTCTCGAAATGTTTATCTGCAAATAAAGCCCCAAGATAGAGGTGTAGATACACTGATAAGTGGCAGTAAATTCACGTCCCCTACTTGTATCCGCACACACGAGATAAAAGTATCTTTTTACCTAAATTTTGAAAGTGAAATTCTAGTCCGTGAATAATTGTTGTTTTCATTGGATGTGTACCGTGATTCGTGTGTGAGTTTCTTCCTTTTTTTTTATTTAAAAGGAAACTCGACTTAAAACGCCTTAAAGTGGAACGAACTTCACTTCGCGGAAAGCATAGACCTTTCGTTCGAATCCCGAAATTCCTTTGCGTTTGTGTTCAAATTTATCCAACCGCGCCGTCGAATGAAAGTGCCTCCTCGATCCCTGCGAAACCACGTTCCGGTGGAAATATAATGCAAAACGTTGGTTTACCAAAATCATTGGACACAAATTTGAACACAGCTGGCAGTGAGGTTGAATTGAGACAATCCGAACAGCCACTGCTACTACGAAAGGCATTATCAGACAATTTTGGCAAACCACTGCAAAACGACGACGACGCCGACGAGGAAGAATTGAGCAAAGTTCCAGAGCTCACCGTAGAAGAAACCCCAAAGATCAAAACTCGCTCGAGGTTCAGTTCAGCCTTTCGATCATTTAGAGGATCGAAATCTTCCAAGAAGAAGGTGATTCCACTCACTGATTCCGTGCTATCAAGCGGTGGCGAAGACCTAGACCCACCTCCTACGGAGCCCACTGACTCGAAGAAGAAAAAAACAAAGCTATCGAAGAAGTTCTCCCTAACTGGGATCAAAAGGAATAAAGTGAATCCAAGGAAGCAAGAGATTTCACCAGTAAATCTTCTCCTGGTGACTAGCTCCACACAAACCACTCAAAGCCTCGATAGAAGACCACTCTTTGCGGCAGACAATGACTCGAGGAGGAAAATTACAGTGACACCATCAGTGACACCGCCCCCACAATCACCAGAATCATCGCCGACAAAGTTCGATAAAGTTCGCAAAATACAAATCACCATACAGGGGAAGAAAATCGAACATACCAGCAACAACAACGGCCAACAAGGGCGAAAGAACCTACCCACTACAACAACAGAGATTACCGGTAGTGTTCCACCAGCAACGTCAACTATTGACGACGGGGATTACCTAACCGCTGCAGAGGAAGTACGCCAACAGAAACCAACCCCTTTCAAGAAAAGCTCAAAGAAAAAACTGAAATCAAAGACGAAACCCAACAGTCCACCGTCTCCGAACGACACCCCCTCCACGAATAAGTCAATTACCTCAACCATTTCAACGACCACAACCACGGAAGAGAAACTCGTAGTAACTCAAAGTATTTGCGATACCCCACCACGTGAGAGGGCTCCCGCGAAACCAAGTCGAGCTGTGGGACCAGCTGCAGCATCCACTACTACTATTACTACCAATCCAGCACCACCGTCCACCACTGGCGCCATACGTAAATCGCTTTCACATCAAATTCCGAAATTAAGACGTCAACGACTACACGTCGTTGACTCCACTGAGGCCGAATCGAATTTCATGATACGCGAGGGCACAATCGAACGAGGTCGTCGTTTTCCCAGACCATCATCGATAGACAGTCACGAGCTGTCACCATTAATTATCGCCCAATCTCAGTCACTGCCAACACCGTTGGGCACTCCAGAGCCGCTATTGCCTCCCCGACCGACAACCGCTGAGGCCGAGGTGAAATCCCTACCGCCGTACATCGAAGAAACCAAGGAACCACAAGAAACTGTCAACCAACCACGTGAACCGACATCGCTGCCAACCACTCTCACATCGACAATCGTATCGACGATAGAAATAGAAAAATCCTCCCCAACCGCATTCACAACCACTACTAACACCACCGACCAGCCAGCTGCCTCCAGTAACACCTTCCAGTTCACCGGGAATAATATACAAAATCCCAACCTCAGTGGATCAATCAACGATCAGACGCCGGAGGATAAAGACGACCAGGACAATTCAACAGACGATCCTCCAACTGTTAGCGAGCAACAGTCATCGATTCGTTTCGCTGTCGGTACACCCGTCCGTCCGCAAAGGACATCCGTGCTTTTAACTCAAGTGACACTCGATAGCAAGGATTTCAGTTCGATTGGCTCGAATAAAAGTTCCGGTTCCGATCAGAGCCCGGTTAGTGAAAGTTCGATTCATCGGCGAAAGATAAGGTACATCGATCAGCCAACCATATACACCGACGAGGAGCGTGATATTCTAGAGGGTAAACGGGAGGCGCTGAGCTATCTATCCGGCATTAGTGAGTACTCGTTTGATTCAGAATTTTCGGGCGACACGCCGATGCCAGCCTTTGGTGACTTGACCATGGACCAAGAGGATCCGGTGAGTGTGAACGAAGTGGTGTACACTTTAGGAACCTGTTCTGTTCTGTTCTGTAAGAGTTCTCGAAAGGAACAATGTTAGGTTTAAGGTTGAGAGGCTATCCTGGGATACATTTGGACCAGGAGAAATGTGGGTCTTCCTCTTTTTCTAAGTGACAAACGTCGTCGACCGAAATTCCAAGCCTCAGGGGAGGTCTTCCTAACGCGCAATCACCCTTCCAACCTAGGTATCTACGCGTGGGCTTCTGATGAGTAGAGTAGCCACTCTGACCAGCATGATTACATGCATCAAGGTTTCATGCTATGTGTACCCCGTTCAGCAGTGGCAAGCTCCTGTTTAGTGGAGCTCTTCAAGAGTTCGTCTATTTCATTATTTTCTGGAAAGTCCACGTGACCATAGTGACCATCGATATCTCGTTCAGGAACAGTCCTAGACTTACTTTCGTTTTGTGATTCGAGTGCTTCTATAGCTCTCTATCGGTACCGATCTCATCCACAAATCATTGGCTTCACGAATAGCCATTAACCTCGGCTTGGAGTTGATAGTCTAAAAGACCAATTAACACCAAGCGAGCCAGTCCAACTCCTGCATCCTCGTCTGACACCTGGCTTTAGTTGCGGTTCCGCTGAAAGTAGTTACATTTTTGTTCAGATATACGACCTACGAGTACCAGGAAAGGGAAGAACTTGCAGTCGTAATCCCACGTAATACTTGGGGAACTTGTCTCCACTATTCCACCAGAACCGAGTTCAATATTTTGTAATTATGAACAAGTAGCCGTAGATATGCCGATTTTCTGTAGGAAGTGTCCGAAGTGGGACCAATGTCTGTATTGCTAATCAATAAAGTCAACCTTTGGAAATTGCACCTAATGCGCGCACAAAATCCATAACGTCGTCTTGTGATGGAACATTCTTTTGTTCGCTGTACAAAGTCCTAAACACGCTGCAAAAGGTTAGGTACCTACTTAACTGCACGATGACACAAATCCGCCATCGAAGCCCCACAAGTTGTGCATCACCACCACCAGCGGTGTGGCGAGGGTTTGTTTTCTACTTCCCCCATTTTGAACATCTTAAGCTGGTTTGTTGCGAACGTGTAGAAGGGAAATCTGAGATCTAAGTATGCTGCAAGGAAAGCAAAACAAAAGGTAGACTAGAAAAGCCACTGCCACTCCATGGGATGACAGTAGACAGTAATGCCGCCTTGAGACACAAATGAATCGAATTACCGATCGGATTGTCTATGTTTTAAAGTTAATTTGTATCTTTTCTTTCCTCTTCTTTAGCCAATTATGACATCCTCAACAGAGAAACGTGAGCATCTCTATAAAATTCTAGTCATCGGTGAGCTGGGCACAGGCAAGACGTCCTTCATCAAACGCTATGTCCATCAGTTCTTTAGTCAAAACTATCGAGCGACAATTGGTGTGGATTTCGCCTTGAAAGTCCTGCACTGGGATTCAAATACCATTGTTCGGCTGCAGCTGTGGGACATTGCCGGACAGGAGCGATTTGGGAACATGACCAGGGTGTATTATAAGGAAGCTGTTGGTGCCTTCATTGTGTTTGATGTAACGCGTAGTGGAACGTTCGATTGTGTGAGCAAATGGAAAGAGGATCTGGATTCGAAAGTTCAATTGCCCGATGGTAGTCCGATTCCATGCATTTTGTTAGCCAATAAGGTAAGTTAATGGAAGGTTCTTCTTTAGAGGTACGTTTGGCTGATCTTTATTTGTGTTTTGTTCTAGTGTGACCAAGAGAAACAAGGGATCGTTACGACTCCAGAAAAAATGGACGAATATGTTAGGGAGAATGGTTTCGCTGGTTGGTATGAAACATCTGCAAAGGAAAACATTAATATTGATGAAGCTGCCAGAGCGTTAGTAAATAAGGTGAGTGTTTTCTTTTCAAAGCTTTGAATGCTATAAGCCTTAATGATAATAGATGACTTAAAACGAAGTAGGCTTCAAATTCTTAAGATTCGTCAGTCATAGTGGCAGAATCTGATTTGTTAGACTCGTTAAACGTTGAGGACTCTTGATGTCTCTTTAGTTGGTGATGCGATGGATTAGGGCACATCGAGCCCACTTGGAGGCTCAAAGGTCCATTCTGCTTCTTTTGAAAGTTGAGAGAAAACCTAAAAATAAACCGAAGCCTGTTGTGTTACTACTTGGTGCTCTTACTGAAGTAAAGGAGATCCGATATCGGAAAACTCATCTGTCAGTTATGCGTGCTAGAAAAAAACTGAGTCCACTTGGGTGCGTAGGCATCGTTCTTGCAAACAAGGTAATGGCAAAGGAGATATTGGATTTACTCCTGCTTTCCTAATCTCCGCAGTGTCTGTTTAAATCATTGGAGGATCGATCTAGTACTTTGTTTAATTCCGGACCTAACCTAGTAAAAGTCGACGATAGAGGGAGTACGGATTCACTGCAGGCACACGCTATGTTACAACCTTTCCTAACCGCCTTTGATTTTATTTTATTGGGTTTGATCGATATTAAGACTGCTTGACTGACTTGACAACGAAGATGGTTACATATATCATAACAGATGAGAAGCTCTCTACTGGATCCTATTGCTAGTCTCTCCCAAGACCTTTGTCATTACTATTTCACTCCCATTGCTGTCTGTTTAGACTGATCCTTAGCTCAATGCCTTCAGTTATGCACTCCAAGTCGATTGAAGACTACTTTTTACTTGTGCGCGACACCCATGGCGAGGTCTTCCTCTACTGTTGGATTCAAAGACTATACAAGCCGGAGCATTTGTATTTACTGGCTCTACATGTCGCAGCCATCTTAAACGACTGATGTGCAATTTTTTGACTAGGTCGATGTCAGTGTACAACTCGTATAGTTCTTCCTTGAATCTCCTCCTTCGAAATCCGTCAACGAAAATGGGACCAAATAATTTACGAAGGGTTTTTCTCTCGAAGCAGTCGAGGATGTCTTCCTCTGCTTTATGTAGAGACAAAGCTTAAACGCTTAGTTGTTCGAGGTATGTAGGGGTCTACTTTTCAATTGTCTTTTCAACTCAAAGAAACAGCGATTAGTAAGAGTTATTCTTCGTCTTATTTCTGCTGAGGTGTTGTTTTCGGAGGTTATAGCAGAGCCAAGGTAGACAAGACCACTTACCAACTCGAAGTTATAGCTGTTGATTGTGACATTTTTTCCAATTCGTCGATGTTGTGCGTCCCTTCTTGTTAACAGCATATGTTTGGTTTTGCCCTTAATTATCACTTAAACCCATTGTTGCGACTTCTGTTTCAGTATGAAAGAACCCATCAGTGACAGCCCGCTGTGCTCTGCTAATGATGTCAATATCGTTGGCATACGCTAGTAGTGGCACAGACATTTGAAAGATTGTATTGATTTGTGAGTTTCGCACAATCCTACCAGGTACCATGTTGAAAAATCACATGACAGCACGTTACCTTGGCTAAGTTCTTCTTTGACATCCAAGGTCTCGGTGAGTTCGTTACCAACCTTGATGGAGCGAGCTTTATCCTGTGAAACTTTCGGAATTATATTTCCAACCCATTGTCTTCTTTTCGATTCTCATATATTATGTCGAGCCAGTAGCTAGCAGCATCTGCACTTTGTAGAGTTCGACAAATGTTCAGATGAAGAGAGAGTAGGTCGGATAAGATGCTTGAAAGACGCAACCGTCTTGTTTTATGTAAATGGTTTGCATAAGCTACAATCTTATCAATCAAGCTTATCTCTTATCAGAGGTTTTTGAAACTGACTTTATTTGATAGATAATTATATGACATTAATGTTTGAGCATAACTTCGGCCATAGGGGCATCTGGAGGTCCAATTTGCACACACTCTTCGCCGTAAATCAGGTTGTATTTCAGCAATATCTCGTCGAATGCTGGCTTTCAAGTGCTCAATTGCTTCTGGTTTATCGGCGTAGACATGTAACTTTACATATTCCCAGCGAAAATCTAATGAAGTCAAATTGCACGATCGAGGTGACTATATGTCAAGTCCGTCCAATTCCGGCTAAAAATAGTCTCCCATGATACGATAGCGAACTTCACTGATCCTAACTTTTGGCACTTTTTGTGGATTACGCCATGTCACTGCAGCCGTAGCGGTCATGGATATTAAAAACCTTTTTCTGTGTTTAAAGTTCTCTGCCTTAAAAAAATATCCTTAAGTGTACTCGAAACGTGCCACACCTTTTTTTCTGTGAGTGCTTTCTCGATTACGTCAGTAATTCTGTGCACCTAGTCAATTGTCAAACGCTTACTTCTGAACCCAAATTGATGGCCAGGGATTATTGTCTTCTATAACTTGTTGTATACCCCTTAGTAATATCCTCTCAATGATTTTGGATATGACTGGAAGAAGCGAAATTGTCTGTACGATTTTACCTGATTTGGCGGTTTTCCTGGTTTTAAAACCATCATGACTTCCGCAACTTTCCATTGGCTCTGCACGTGTTTTAATCTGAGCGCAGGATTTATAATATGGAGGAGTTTAATTAATGCTTTTCTAGGTAAACCTTTGAGAACTTCCCCGGTAATCAAATCATAACCAGGAGCTTTCTTAAGCCATCGGACTTTTCCTGGCCATCATTCACCATTTCGTTCGAAATTATTATTGCCACTCGATGAGTAACTCTCTTTTCTTAGCAAAACTCTGCTTACATTTTCAACCTATCTTATGATTAGTACCAACAAAATGATAAGTTGCAACAGAAATAGAAGCAAATTATGCATCTGTTCTCCATGTGGTGCAACTCTAATCTGAAAAGTTGGGCACTAATCACTTCAACAGACATTTATCGAAAATTGGGATAAGTTGCTAAGTGAAAAGTTGTAACAGGGCCCAAATCTACCATACAAACATCAACTGATAAAGCCACTTCTTTCAATTTTAGATTCTCCTGAACGACAAACTAATCAGCGCTGCCGACATCGCCGACAGTGAGAAATTCAATTTGGCGAACTCGAACGGTGGCCAAACCACGACGCAGGCCATCAAAAGTAAATGTTCCTGCTGACGCCCCAGTTCTCATCTACAAAACGTGTCATCATCCAATGAACGACTTATATATTTGTTATCTTAAGTGTTAAAATTTTAGTTATGTACGTGTATGTTTTTAAACAAAAAAAAAGAAGTGTATTTGAATAAAATTAAGAATAATCGTTACAACAAAATAAAAACAAAAATAAAAATATGTACATCATTGTTAGCCAATAATAGGAATACATAAACCTGAAGACGTTGACTTTTATTTAACAATTTTTGTGTTATTTTCTGTTTTGTTTATTTTTTTTAGGATACTTTCAATTAATTTATTATAAAATAATTATATTTGGCTTCTCTAAACGTAAAACAAAAATATTAAAACGTGTATGCCTTGCAATTTATAAGGGAATATTCCATAACTGATATACTAATCAAATGTCCATTCGAGTTCTTGCCATTTTTTTTGTACTACTAACAAAAATACACAAAAACTATATAAAAACAAAAAAAAAAAAACGCTTTATTTAAGGAATTATGAGAAAAAAAAAATTATTCTAAATAAATTTGTTACTTTAAAATGCATTTACAAGCAGATAAGAGAAAACAAAACACATTGTAGGTATATATGAGAAATAAATTGAAATAAAAAGAATAATATTTATACAATATCGATATACACACACTTTCAATTGAATTATATAAGTAAAGAGGAGGTTAACGATTAAAGAGTAACATTTTATTACCACTTGCACCTGCGATTGTTTTCCTTTTGACCATCTATCCGATCGAAAAGGGTAAGTTAAGAGAATACTTACCTACACCGCGTGAAAAACAAAAACGCCGCACTAGGAAAATTCTTCTGTTTCCAATCTCCATTTCGAGCCTGCAGCTAAGCTACTTTGTGCTTTGAATGCACAGAATCAAAGTAGCTGGCTCGAAATGTGGGATTGGAGGATATAGCCAGATGGTGGGTATCTGGTTTTGTGGGCTATACATGGCCCTTTTTTTCATACAATTTTTGGTTGAAAAATTTTCTTTTTCCAATCTCCATCTCGAGGTTGCAGCTAAGCTAGTTTGTGCTTTGAATGCACAGAAAGAGAACAGCTGGCTCGAAATGTGTGACTGGAGGATATAGCCACATGGTGGGTATCTGGGTTTGTGGGCTATACATGGCCCTTTTTTTCATACAATTTTTGGTTGAAAAATTTTCTGTTTCCAATCTCCATCTCGAGCCTGCAGCTAAGCTAGTTTGTGCTTTGAATGCAGAGAATCAAAGTAACTGACTCGAAATGTGGGTTTGGAGGATATAGCCAGATGGTGGGTATCTGGTTTTGTGGGCTATACATGGCCCTTTTTTTCACACAATTTTTGGTTGAAAAATTTTCTGTTTCCAATCTCCATCTCGAGCCTGCAGCTAAGCTAGTTTTTGCTTTAAATGCAGAGAATCAAAGTAGCTGACTCGAAATGTGGGTTTGGAGGATATAGCCACATGGTGGGTATATGGTTTTGTGGACTATACATGGCCCTTTTTTTCACACAATTTTTGGTTGAAAAATTTTCTGTTTCCAATCTCCATCTCGAGCCTGCAGCTAAGCTAATTTGTGCTTTGAATGCACAGAAACAGAACAGCTGGCTCGAAATGTGTGATTGGAGGATATAGCCACATGGTGGGTATATGGTTTTGTGGACTATACATGGCCCTTTTTTTCACACAATTTTTGGTTGAAAAATTTTCTGTTTCCAATCTCCATCTCGAGCCTGCAGCTAAGCTAATTTGTGCTTTGAATGCACAGAAACAGAACAGCTGGCTCGAAATGTGTGATTGGAGGATATAGCCACATGGTGGGTATATGGTTTTGTGGACTATACATGGCCCGTTTTTTCACACAATTTTTGGTTGAAAAATTTTCTGTTTCCAATCTCCATTTCGAGCCTGCAGCTAAGTTAGTTTGTGCTTTGAATGCAGAGAATCAAAGTAGCTGACTCGAAATGTGGGATTGGAGGATATAGCCACATGGTGGGTATATGGTTTTGTGGACTATACATGGCCCTTTTTTCACACAATTTTTGGTTGAAAAATTTTCTGTTTCCAATCTCCATCTCGAGCCTGCGGCTAAGCTAGCTTGTGCTTTGAATGCACAGAAAGAGAACAGCTGGCTCGAAATGTGTGATTGGAGGATATAGCCAGATGGTGGGTATCTGGTTTTGTGGGCTATACATGGCCCTTTTTTTCACACAATTTTTGGATGAAAAATTTTCTGTTTCCAATCTCCATCTCGAGCCTGCAGCTAAGCTAATTTGTGCTTTGAATGCACAGAAACAGAACAGCTGGCTCGAAATGTGTGATTGGAGGATATAGCCACATGGTGGGTATATGGTTTTGTGGACTATACATGGCCCTTTTTTTCACACAATTTTTGGTTGAAAAATTTTCTGTTTCCAATCTCCATCTCGAGGTTGCAGCTAAGCTAATTTGTGCTTTGAATGCACAGAAACAGAACAGCTGGCTCGAAATGTGTGATTGGAGGATATAGCCACATGGTGGGTATATGGTTTTGTGGACTATACATGGCCCGTTTTTTCACACAATTTTTGGTTGAAAAGTTTTCTGTTTCCAATCTCCATTTCGAGCCTGCAGCTAAGCTAGTTCGTGCTTTGAATGCACAGAATCAAAGTAGCTGGCTCGAAATGTGGGATTAGAATATATAGCGAGATAGTGGGTATCTGCTTTTGTGGGCTATACATGGCCCTTTTTTTCACACAATTTTTGGATGAAAAATTTTCTGTTTCCAATCTCCATTTCGAGCCTGCAGCTAAGCTAGTTCGTGCTTTGAATGCACAGAAACAGAACAGCTGGCTCGAAATGTGTGATTGGAGGATATAGCCAGATGGTGGGTATCTGGTTTTGTGGGCTATACATGGCCCTTTTTTTCACACAATTTTTGGTTGAAAAGTTTTCTATTTCCAATCTCCATTTCGAGCCTGCAGCTAAGCTAGTTTGTGCTTCGAATGCACAGAATCAAAGTAGCTGGCTCGAAATGTGGGATTAGAATATATAGCGAGATAGTGGGTATCTGCTTTTGTGGGCTATACATGGCCCTTTTTTTCACACAATTTTTGGATGAAAAATTTTCTGTTTCCAATCTCCATTTCGAGCCTGCAGCTAAGCTAGTTCGTGCTTTGAATGCACAGAAACAGAACAGCTGGCTCGAAATGTGTGATTGGAGGATATAGCCAGATGGTGGGTATATGGTTTTGTGGGCTATACATGGCCCTTTTTTTCACACAATTTTTGGTTGAAAAATTTTCTGTTTCCAATCTCCATTTCGAGCCTGCAGCTAAGCTAGTTTGTGCTTTGAATGCACAGAAAGAGAACAGCTGGCTCGAAATGTGGGATTGGAGGATATAGCCACATGGTGGGTATATGGTTTTGTGGGCTATACATGGCCCTTTTTTTCATACAATTTTTGGTTGAAAAATTTTCTGTTTTCAATCTCCATTTCGAGCCTGCAGCTAAGAAAGTTTGTGCTTTGAATGCACAGAAAGAGAACAGCTGGCTCGAAATGTGTGATTGGAGGATATAGCCACATGGTGGGTATCTGGATTTGTGGGCTATACATGGCCCTTTTTTTCATACAATTTTTGGTTGAAAAATTTTCTGTTTCCAATCTCCATTTCGAGCCTGCAACTAAGCTAGTTTTTGCTTTAAATGCAGAGAATCGAAGTAGCTGGCTCGAAATGTGTGATTGGAGGATATAGCCAGATGGTGGGTATCTGGGTTTGTGGGCTATACATGGCCCTTTTTTCATACAATTTTTGGTTGAAAAATTTTCTGTTTTCAATCTCCATTTCGAGCCTGCAGCTAAGCTAGTTTGTGCTTTGAATGCACAGAAAGAGAACAGCTGGCTCGAAATGTGTGATTGGAGGATATAGCCACATGGTGGGTATCTGGATTTGTGGGCTATACATGGCCCTTTTTTTCATACAATTTTTGGTTGAAAAATTTTCTGTTTTCAATCTCCATTTCGAGCCTGCAGCTAAGAAAGTTTGTGCTTTGAATGCACAGAAAGAGAACAGCTGGCTCGAAATGTGTGATTGGAGGATATAGCCACATGGTGGGTATCTGGATTTGTGGGCTATACATGGCCCTTTTTTTCATACAATTTTTGGTTGAAAAATTTTCTGTTTCCAATCTCCATTTCGAGCCTGCAACTAAGCAAGTTTTTGCTTTAAATGCAGAGAATCGAAGTAGCTGGCTCGAAATGTGTGATTGGAGGATATAGCCAGATGGTGGGTATCTGGTTATTTGGGCCCTTTTTTTCATACAATTTTTGGTTGAAAAATTTTCTGTTTCCAATCTCCATTTCGAGCCTGCAGCTAAGTTAGTTTGTGTTTTGAACGCAGAGAATCAAAGTAGCTGGCTCGAAATGTGTGATTGGAGGATATAGCCAGATGGTGGGTATATGGTTTTGTGGGCTATACATGGCCCTTTTTTTCACACAATTTTTGGTTGAAAAATTTTCTGTTTCCAATCTCCATTTCGAGCCTGCAGCTAAGCTAGTTTGTGCTTTGAATGCACAGAAAGAGAACAGCTGGCTCGAAATGTGGGATTGGAGGATATAGCCACATGGTGGGTATATGGTTTTGTGGGCTATACATGGCCCTTTTTTTCATACAATTTTTGGTTGAAAAATTTTCTGTTTTCAATCTCCATTTCGAGCCTGCAGCTAAGAAAGTTTGTGCTTTGAATGCACAGAAAGAGAACAGCTGGCTCGAAATGTGTGATTGGAGGATATAGCCACATGGTGGGTATCTGGTTTTGTGGGCTATACATGGCCCTTTTTTTCATACAATTTTTGGTTGAAAAATTTTCTGTTTCCAATCTCCATTTCGAGCCTGCAGCTAAGCTAGTTTTTGCTTTAAATGCAGAGAATCAAAGTAGCTGGCTCGAAATGTGGGATTGGAGGATATAGCCAGATGGTGGGTATCTGGTTTTGTGGGCTATACATGGCCCTTTTTTTCACACAATTTTTGGTTAAAAATTTTCTGTTTCCAATCACCATCTCGAGCCTGCAACTAAGCTAGTTTGTGCTTTGAATGCACAGAAAGAGAACAGCTGGCTCGAAATGTGGGATTGAAGGATATAGCCACATGGTGGGTATCTGGTTTTGTGGGCTATACATGGCCCTTTTTTTCACACAATTTTTGGTTGAAAAATTTTCTGTTTCCAATCTCCATCTCGAGACTGCAGCTAAGCTAATTTGTGCTTTGAATGCACAGAAAGAGAACAGCTGGCTCGAAATGTGTGATTGGAGGATATAGCCAGATGGTGGGTATCTGGTTTTGTGGGCTATACATGGCCCTTTTTTTCACACAATTTTTGGTTGAAAAATTTTCTGTTTCCAATCTCCATCTCGAGCCTGCAGCTAAGCTAGTTTTTGCTTTAAATGCAGAGAATCAAAGTAGCTGGCTCGAAATGTGGGATTGGAGGATATAGCCAGATGGTGGGTATCTGGTTTTGTGGGCTATACATGACCCTTTTTCTCACACAATTTTTGGTTAAAAATTTTCTATTTCCAATCTCCATTTCGAGCCTGCAGCTAAGTTAGTTTGTGCTTTGAATACAGAGAATCAACGTAGCTGGCTCGAAATGTGGGATTGGAGGATATAGCCAGATGGTGGGTATCTGGTTTTGTGGGCTATACATGGCCCTTTTTTTCACACAATTTTTGGTTGAAAAATTTTCTGTTTCCAATCACCATCTCGAGCCTGCAACTAAGCTAGTTTGTGCTTTGAATACAGAGAATCAAAGTAGCTGGCTCGAAATGTGTGATTGGAGGATATAGCCAGATGGTGGGTATCTGGTTTTGTGGGCTATACATGGCCCTTTTTTCACACAATTTTTGGTTGAAAAATTTTCTTTTTCCAATCTCCACCTCGAGGTTGCAGCTAAGCTAGTTTGTGCTTTGAATGCACAGAAAGAGAACAGCTGGCTCGAAATGTGTGATTGGAGGATATAGCCACATGGTGGGTATCTGGGTTCGTGGGCTATACATGGCCCTTTTATTCATACAATTTTTGGTTGAAAAATTTTCTGTTTTCAATCTCCATTTCGAGCCTGCAGCTAAGCTAGTTTGTGCTTTGAATGCACAGAAAGAGAACAGCTGGCTCGAAATGTGTGATTGGAGGATATAGCCACATGGTGGGTATCTGGTTTTGTGGGCTATACATGGCCCTTTTTTTCATACAATTTTTGGTTGAAAAATTTTCTGTTTCCAATCTCCATCTCGAGCCTGCAGCTAAGCTAATTTGTGCTTTGAATGCACAGAAAGAGAACAGCTGGCTCGAAATGTCGGATTGGAGGATATAGCCACATGGTGGGTATCCGGTTTTGTGGGCTATACATGGCCCTTTTTTTCACACAATTTTTGGTTGAAAAATTTTCTGTTTCCAATCACCATCTCGAGCCTGCAACTAAGCTAGTTTGTGCTTTGAATGCACAGAAAGAGAACAGCTGGCTCGAAATGTGGGATTGGAGGATATAGCCACATGGTGGGTATCCGGTTTTGTGGGCTATACATGGCCCTTTTTTTCACACAATTTTTGGTTGAAAAATTTTCTGTTTCCACTCACCATCTCGAGCCTGCAACTAAGCTAGTTTGTGCTTTGAATGCACAGAAAGAGAACAGCTGGCTCGAAATGTGTGACTGGAGGATATAGCCACATGGTGGGTATCCGGTTTTGTGGGCTATACATGGCCCTTTTTTTCACACAATTTTTGGTTGAAAAATTTTCTGTTTCCAATCTCCATCTCGAGCCTGCAGCTAAGCTAGTTTTTGCTTTAAATGCAGAGAATCAAAGTAGCTGGCTCGAAATGTGGGATTTGAGGATATAGCCAGATGGTGGGTATCCGGTTATGTGGGCTATACATGGCCCTTTTTTTCACACAATTTTTGGTTGAAAAATTTTCTGTTTCCAATCACCATCTCGAGCCTGCAACTAAGCTAGTTTGTGCTTTGAATGCACAGAAAGAGAACAGCTGGCTCGAAATGTGTGACTGGAGGATATAGCCACATGGTGGGTATCCGGTTTTGTGGGCTATACATGGCCCTTTTTTTCACACAATTTTTGGTTGAAAAATTTTCTGTTTCCAATCACCATCTCGAGCCTGCAACTAAGCTAGTTTGTGCTTTGAATGCACAGAAAGAGAACAGCTGGCTCGAAATGTGTGACTGGAGGATATAGCCACATGGTGGGTATCCGGTTTTGTGGGCTATACATGGCCCTTTTTTTCACACAATTTTTGGTTGAAAAATTTTCTGTTTCCAATCTCCATCTCGAGCCTGCAGCTAAGCTAGTTTTTGCTTTAAATGCAGAGAATCAAAGTAGCTGGCTCGAAATGTGGGATTTGAGGATATAGCCAGATGGTGGGTATCCGGTTTTGTGGGCTATACATGGCCCTTTTTTTCACACAATTTTTGGTTGAAAAATTTTCTGTTTCCAATCACCATCTCGAGCCTGCAACTAAGCTAGTTTGTGCTTTGAATGCACAGAAAGAGAACAGCTGGCTCGAAATGTGTGACTGGAGGATATAGCCACATGGTGGGTATCCGGTTTTGTGGGCTATACATGGCCCTTTTTTCATACGATTTTTGTTTGAAAAATATTCTGTTTCCAATCTCCATCTCGAGCCTGCAGCTAAGCTAATTTGTGCTTTGAATGCACAGAAAGAGAACAGCTGGCTCGAAATGTGGGATTGGAGGATATAGCCACATGGTGGGTATCCGGTTTTGTGGGCTATACATGGCCCTTTTTTTCACACAATTTTTGGTTGAAAAATTTTCTGTTTCCAATCTCCATCTCGACCCTGCAGCTAAGCTAGTTTTTGCTTTAAATGCAGAGAATCAAAGTAGCTGGCTCGAAATGTGGGATTGGAGGATATAGCCACATGGTGGGTATCCGGTTTTGTGGGCTATACATGGCCCTTTTTTTCACACAATTTTTGGTTGAAAAATTTTCTGTTTCCAATCTCCATTTCGAGCCTGCAGCTAAGCTAGTTTTTGCTTTAAATGCAGCGAATCAAAGTAGCTGGCTCGAAATGTGGGATTGGAGGATATAGCTAGATGGTGGGAATCTGGTTTTGTGGGCTATACATGGCTTTTTTTTTCACACAATTTTTGGTTGAAAAATTTTCTGTTTCCAATCTCCATCTCGAGCCTGCAGCTAAGCTAATTTGTGCTTTGAATGCACAGAAAGAGAACAGCTGGCTCGAAATGTGGGATTGGAGGATATAGCCACATAGTGGGTATCCGGTTTTGTGGGCTATACATGGCCCTTTTTTTCACACAATTTTTGGTTGAAAAATTTTCTGTTTCCAATCACCATCTCGAGCCTGCAACTAAGCTAGTTCGTGCTTTGAATGCACAGAAAGAGAACAGCTGGCTCGAAATGTGGGATTGGAGAATATAGCCACATGGTGGGTATCTGGTTTTGTGGGCTATACATGGCCCTTTTTTTCACACAATTTTTTGTTGAAAAATTTTCTGTTTCCAATCACCATCTCGAGCCTGCAACTAAGCTAGTTTGTGCTTTGAATGCACAGAAAGAGAACAGCTGGCTCGAAATGTGTGACTGGAGGATATAGCCACATGGTGGGTATCCGGTTTTGTGGGCTATACATGGCCCTTTTTTTCACACAATTTTTGGTTGAAAAATTTTCTGTTTCCAATCTCCATCTCGAGCCTGCAGCTAAGCTAGTTTTTGCTTTAAATGCAGAGAATCAAAGTAGCTGGCTCGAAATGTGGGATTTGAGGATATAGCCAGATGGTGGGTATCCGGTTTTGTGGGCTATACATGGCCCTTTTTTTCACACAATTTTTGGTTGAAAAATTTTCTGTTTCCAATCTCCATCTCGAGCCTGCAGCTAAGCTAATTTGTGCTTTGAATGCACAGAAAGAGAACAGCTGGCTCGAAATGTGGGATTGGAGGATATAGCCACATGGTGGGTATCCGGTTTTGTGGGCTATACATGGCCCTTTTTTTCACACAATTTTTGGTTGAAAAATTTTCTGTTTCCAATCACCATCTCGAGCCTGCAACTAAGCTAGTTTGTGCTTTGAATACAGAGAATCAAAGTAGCTGGCTCGAAATGTGTGATTGGAGGATATAGCCAGATGGTGGGTATCTGGTTTTGTGGGCTATACATGGCCCTTTTTCACACAATTTTTGGTTGAAAAATTTTCTTTTTCCAATCTCCACCTCGAGGTTGCAGCTAAGCTAGTTTGTGCTTTGAATGCACAGAAAGAGAACAGCTGGCTCGAAATGTGTGATTGGAGGATATAGCCACATGGTGGGTATCTGGGTTCGTGGGCTATACATGGCCCTTTTTTTCATACAATTTTTGGTTGAAAAATTTTCTGTTTTCAATCTCCATTTCGAGCCTGCAGCTAAGCTAGTTTGTGCTTTGAATGCACAGAAAGAGAACAGCTGGCTCGAAATGTGGGATTGGAGGATATAGCCACATAGTGGGTATCCGGTTTTGTGGGCTATACATGGCCCTTTTTTTCACACAATTTTTGGTTGAAAAATTTTCTGTTTCCAATCACCATCTCGAGCCTGCAACTAAGCTAGTTTGTGCTTTGAATGCACAGAAAGAGAACAGCTGGCTCGAAATGTGGGATTGGAGGATATAGCCACATAGTGGGTATCCGGTTTTGTGGGCTATACATGGCCCTTTTTTTCACACAATTTTTGGTTGAAAAATTTTCTGTTTCCAATCACCATCTCGAGCCTGCAACTAAGCTAGTTTGTGCTTTGAATGCACAGAAAGAGAACAGCTGGCTCGAAATGTGGGATTGGAGGATATAGCCACATGGTGGGTATCCGGTTTTGTGGGCTATACATGGCCCTTTTTTTCACACAATTTTTGGTTGAAAAATTTTCTGTTTCCAATCACCATCTCGAGCCTGCAACTAAGCTAGTTTGTGCTTTGAATACAGAGAATCAAAGTAGCTGGCTCGAAATGTGTGATTGGAGGATATAGCCACATGGTGGGTATCTGGGTTCGTGGGCTATACATGGCCCTTTTTTTCATACAATTTTTGGTTGAAAAATTTTCTGTTTTCAATCTCCATTTCGAGCCTGCAGCTAAGCTAGTTTGTGCTTTGAATGCACAGAAAGAGAACAGCTGGCTCGAAATGTGGGATTGGAGGATATAGCCACATAGTGGGTATCCGGTTTTGTGGGCTATACATGGCCCTTTTTTTCACACAATTTTTGGTTGAAAAATTTTCTGTTTCCAATCTCCATCTCGAGCCTGCAGCTAAGCTAGTTTTTGCTTTAAATGCAGAGAATCAAAGTAGCTGGCTCGAAATGTGGGATTGGAGGATATAGCCAGATGGTGGGTATCTGGTTTTGTGGGCTATGATGGCCCTTTTTTTCACACACTTTTTGGTTGAAAAATTTTCTGTTTCCAATCTCCATTTCGAGCCTGCAGCTAAGCTAGTTTTTGCTTTAAATGCAGAGAATCAAAGTAGCTGGCTCGAAATGTTGGATTGGAGGATATAGCCACATGGTGGGTATCCGGTTTTGTGGGCTATACATGGCCCTTTTTTTCACACAATTTTTGGTTGAAAAATTTTCTGTTTCCAATCACCATCTCGAGCCTGCAACTAAGCTAGTTTGTGCTTTGAATGCACAGAAAGAGAACAGCTGGCTCGAAATGTGTGACTGGAGGATATAGCCACATGGTGGGTATCCGGTTTTGTGGGCTATACATGGCCCTTTTTTTCACACAATTTTTGGTTGAAAAATTTTCTGTTTCCAATCACCATCTCGAGCCTGCAACTAAGCTAGTTCGTGCTTTGAATGCACAGAAAGAGAACAGCTGGCTCGAAATGTGGGATTGGAGAATATAGCCACATGGTGGGTATCTGGTTTTGTGGGCTATACATGGCCCTTTTTTTCACACAATTTTTTGTTGAAAAATTTTCTGTTTCCAATCTCCATCTCGAGACTGCAGCTAAGCTAATTTGTGCTTTGAATGCACAGAAAGAGAACAGCTGGCTCGAAATGTGGGATTGGAGGATATAGCCACATGGTGGGTATCCGGTTTTGTGGGCTCTACATGGCCCTTTTTTTCACACAATTTTTGGTTGAAAAATTTTCTGTTTCCAATCACCATCTCGAGCCTGTAACTAAGCTAGTTTGTGCTTTGAATGCACAGAAAGAGAACAGCTGGCTCGAAATGTGTGACTGGAGGATATAGCCACATGGTCTGTATCCGGTTTTGTGGGCTCTACATGGCCCTTTTTTTCACACAATTTTTGGTTGAAAAATTTTCTGTTTCCAATCACCATCTCGAGCCTGTAACTAAGCTAGTTTGTGCTTTGAATGCACAGAAAGAGAACAGCCGGCTCGAAATGTGTGACTGGAGGATATAGCCACATGGTGGGTATCCGGTTTTGTGGGCTCTACATGGCCCTTTTTTTCACACAATTTTTGGTTGAAAAATTTTCTGTTTCCAATCACCATCTCGAGAATGCAACTAAGCTAGTTTGTGCTTTGAATACAGAGAATCAAAGTAGCTGGCTCGAAATGTGTGATTGGAGGATATAGCCAGATGGTGGGTATCTGGTTTTGTGGGCTATACATGGCCCTTTTTTCACACAATTTTTGGTTGAAAAATTTTCTTTTTCCAATCTCCACCTCGAGGTTGCAGCTAAGCTAGTTTGTGCTTTGAATGCACAGAAAGAGAACAGCTGGCTCGAAATGTGTGATTGGAGGATATAGCCACATGGTGGGTATCTGGGTTCGTGGGCTATACATGGCCCTTTTTTTCATACAATTTTTGGTTGAAAAATTTTCTGTTTTCAATCTCCATTTCGAGCCTGCAGCTAAGCTAGTTTGTGCTTTGAATGCACAGAAAGAGAACAGCTGGCTCGAAATGTGTGATTGGAGGATATAGCCACATGGTGGGTATCTGGTTTTGTGGGCTATACATGGCCCTTTTTTTCATACAATTTTTGGTTGAAAAATTTTCTGTTTCCAATCACCATCTCGAGCCTGTAACTAAGCTAGTTTGTGCTTTGAATGCACAGAAAGAGAACAGCCGGCTCGAAATGTGTGACTGGAGGATATAGCCACATGGTGGGTATCCGGTTTTGTGGGCTCTACATGGCCCTTTTTTTCACACAATTTTTGGTTGAAAAATTTTCTGTTTCCAATCACCATCTCGAGCCTGCAACTAAGCTAGTTTGTGCTTTGAATACAGAGAATCAAAGTAGCTGGCTCGAAATGTGTGATTGGAGGATAAAGCCAGATGGTGGGTATCCGGTTTTGTGGGCTATACATGGCTTTTTTTTTCACACAATTTTTGGTTGAAAAATTTTCTGTTTCCAATCTCCATCTCGAGCCTGCAGCTAAGCTAATTTGTGCTTTGAATGCACAGAAAGAGAACAGCTGGCTCGAAATGTGGGATTGGAGGATATAGCCACATAGTGGGTATCCGGTTTTGTGGGCTATACATGGCCCTTTTTTTCACACAATTTTTGGTTGAAAAATTTTCTGTTTCCAATCACCATCTCGAGCCTGCAACTAAGCTAGTTTGTGCTTTGAATGCACAGAAAGAGAACAGCTGGCTCGAAATGTGTGACTGGAGGATATAGCCAGATGGTGGGTATCCGGTTTTGTGGGCTATACATGGCCCTTTTTTTCACACAATTTTTGGTTGAAAAATTTTCTGTTTCCAATCACCATCTCGAGCCTGCAACTAAGCTAGTTTGTGCTTTGAATGCACAGAAAGAGAACAGCTGGCTCGAAATGTGTGACTGGAGGATATAGCCACATGGTGGGTATCCGGTTTTGTGGGCTATACATGGCCCTTTTTCACACAATTTTTGGTTGAAAAATTTTCTGTTTCCAATCACCATCTCGAGCCTGCAACTAAGCTAGTTCGTGCTTTGAATGCACAGAAAGAGAACAGCTGGCTCGAAATGTGGGATTGGAGAATATAGCCACATGGTGGGTATCTGGTTTTGTGGGCTATACATGGCCCTTTTTTTCACACAATTTTTTGTTGAAAAATTTTCTGTTTCCAATCACCATCTCGAGCCTGCAACTAAGCTAGTTTGTGCTTTGAATGCACAGAAAGAGAACAGCTGGCTCGAAATGTGTGACTGGAGGATATAGCCACATGGTGGGTATCCGGTTTTGTGGGCTATACATGGCCCTTTTTTTCACACAATTTTTGGTTGAAAAATTTTCTGTTTCCAATCACCATCTCGAGCCTGCAACTAAGCTAGTTTGTGCTTTGAATGCACAGAAAGAGAACAGCTGGCTCGAAATGTGTGACTGGAGGATATACCCACATGGTGGGTATCCGGTTTTGTGGGCTATACATGGCCCTTTTTTTCACACAATTTTTGGTTGAAAAATTTTCTGTTTCCAATCACCATCTCGAACCTGCAACTAAGCTAGTTTGTGCTTTGAATGCACAGAAAGAGAACAGCTGGCTCGAAATGTGTGACTGGAGGATATAGCCACATGGTGGGTATCCGGTTTTGTGGGCTCTACATGGCCCTTTTTTTCACACAATTTTTGGTTGAAAAATTTTCTGTTTCCAATCACCATCTCGAGCCTGCAACTAAGCTAGTTTGTGCTTTGAATACAGAGAATCAAAGTAGCTGGCTCGAAATGTGGGATTGGAGGATATAGCCAGATGGTGGGTATCTGGTTTTGTGGGCTATACATGGCCCTTTTTTTCACACAATTTTTGGTTGAAAAATTTTCTGTTTCCAATCACCATCTCGAGCCTGCAACTAAGCTAGTTTGTGCTTTGAATGCACAGAAAGAGAACAGCTGGCTCGAAATGTGTGACTGGAGGATATAGCCACATGGTGGGTATCTGGTTTTGTGGGCTATACATGGCCCTTTTTTTCACACAATTTTTGGTTGAAAAATTTTCTGTTTCCAATCACCATCTCGAGCCTGCAACTAAGCTAGTTTGTGCTTTGAATACAGAGAATCAAAGTAGCTGGCTCGAAATGTGGGATTGGAGGATATAGCCAGATGGTGGGTATCTGGTTTTGTAAGCTATACATGGCCCTTTTTTTCACACAATTTTTGGTTGAAAAATTTTCTGTTTCCAATCTCCATCTCGAGCCTGCAGCTAAGCTAATTTGTGCTTTGAATGCACAGAAAGAGAACAGCTGGCTCGAAATGTGTGACTGGAGGATATAGCCACATGGTGGGTATCTGGTTTTGTGGGCTATACATGGCCCTTTTTTTCACACAATTTTTGGTTGAAAAATTTTCTGTTTCCAATCACCATCTCGAGCCTGCAACTAAGCTAGTTTGTGCTTTGAATGCACAGAAAGAGAACAGCTGGCTCGAAATGTGTGACTGGAGGATATAGCCACATGGTGGGTATCTGGTTTTGTGGGCTATACATGGCCCTTTTTTTCACACAATTTTTGGTTGAAAAATTTTCTGTTTCCAATCACCATCTCGAGCCTGCAACTAAGCTAGTTTGTGCTTTGAATTCACAGAAAGAGAACAGCTGGCTCGAAATGTGGGATTGGAGGATATAGCCACATGGTGGGTATCTGATTTTGTGGGCTATACATGGCCCTTTTTTTCACACAATTTTTGGTTGAAAAATTTTCTATTTCCAATCTCCATTTCGAGCCTGCAACTAAGCTAGTTTGTGCTTTGAAAGCAGGCTCGAAATGTGGGATTGGAGGATATAGCCAGATGGTGGGTATCTGGTTTTGTGGGCTATACATGGCCCTTTTTTTCACACAATTTTTGGTTTAAAAATTTTCTATTTCCAGTCACCATCTCGAGCCTGCAACTACGCTAGTTTGTGCTTTGAATGCACAAAAAGAGAACAGCTGGCTCGAAATGTGTGATTGGAGGATATAGCCACATGGTGGGTATCTGGTTATGTGGGCTATACATGGCCCTTTTTTTCACACAATTTTTGGTTGAAAAATTTTCTATTTCCAATCTCCATTTCGAGCCTGCTGCTAAGTTAGTTTGTGCTTTGAATGCAGAGAATCAAAGTAGCTGGCTCGAAATGTGTGATTGGAGGATATAGCCAGATGGTGGGTATCTGGTTTTGTGGGCTATACATGGCCCTTTTTTCATACGATTTTTGTTTGAAAAATATTCTGTTTCCAATCTCCATTTCGGGCCTGCAGCTAAGCTAGTTTGTGCTTTGAATGCTGAGAATCAAAGTAGCTGGCTCGAAATGTGGGATTGGAGGATATAGCCAGATGGTGGGTATCTGGTTTTGTGGGCTATACATGGCCCTTTTTTTCACACAATTTTTGGTTGAAAAATTTTCTGTTTCCAATCACCATCTCGAGCCTGCAACTAAGCTAGTTTGTGCTTTGAATTCACAGAAAGAGAACAGCTGGCTCGAAATGTGGGATTGGAGGATATAGCCACATGGTGGGTATCTGATTTTGTGGGCTATACATGGCCCTTTTTTTCACACAATTTTTGGTTGAAAAATTTTCTATTTCCAATCTCCATTTCGAGCCTGCAACTAAGCTAGTTTGTGCTTTGAAAGCAGGCTCGAAATGTGGGATTGGAGGATATAGCCAGATGGTGGGTATCTGGTTTTGTGGGCTATACATGGCCCTTTTTTTCACACAATTTTTGGTTTAAAAATTTTCTATTTCCAGTCACCATCTCGAGCCTGCAACTACGCTAGTTTGTGCTTTGAATGCACAAAAAGAGAACAGCTGGCTCGAAATGTGTGATTGGAGGATATAGCCACATGGTGGGTATCTGGTTATGTGGGCTATACATGGCCCTTTTTTTCACACAATTTTTGGTTGAAAAATTTTCTATTTCCAATCTCCATTTCGAGCCTGCTGCTAAGTTAGTTTGTGCTTTGAATGCAGAGAATCAAAGTAGCTGGCTCGAAATGTGTGATTGGAGGATATAGCCAGATGGTGGGTATCTGGTTTTGTGGGCTATACATGGCCCTTTTTTTCACACAATTTTTGGTTGAAAAATTTTCTGTTTCCAATCTCCATCTCGATCCTGCTGCTAAGCTAGTTTGTGCTTTGAATGCAGAGAATCAAAGTAGCTGGCTCGAAATGTGTGATTGGAGGATATAGCCAGATTGTGGGTATCTGGTTTTGTGGGCTATACATGGTCCTTTTTTTCACACAGTTTTTGGTTGAAAAATTTTCTGTTTCCAATCTCCATTTCGAGCCTGCAGCTAAGCTAGTTTGTGCTTTGAATGCACAGAAAGAGAACAGCTGGCTCGAAATGTGTGATTGGAGGATATAGCCAGGTGGTGGGTATCTGGTTTTGTGGGCTATACATGGCCCTTTTTTTCATACAATTTTTGGTTGAAAAATTTTCTGTTTCCAATCTCCATCTCGATCCTGCTGCTAAGCTAGTTTGTGCTTTGAATGCAGAGAATCAAAGTAGCTGGCTCGAAATGTGTGATTGGAGGATATAGCCAGATGGTGGGTATCTGGTTTTGTGGGCTATACATGGCCCTTTCTTTCATACAAATTTTGGTTGAAAAATTTTCTGTTTCCAATCTCCATTTCGAGCCTGCAACTAAGCTAGTTTGTGCTTTGAATGCACAGAAAGAGAACAGCTGGCTCGAAATGTGGGATTGGAGGATATAGCCACATGGTGGGTATCCGGTTTTGTGGGCTATACATGGCCCTTTTTTTCACACAATTTTTGGTTGAAAAATTTTCTGTTTCCAATCACCATCTCGAGCCTGCAACTAAGCTAGTTTGTGCTTTGAATGCACAGAAAGAGAACAGCTGGCTCGAAATGTGGGATTGGAGGACATAGCCACATGGCGGGTATCTGGTTTTGTGGGCTATACATGGCCCTTTTTTTCACACAATTTTTGGTTGAAAAATTTTCTGTTTCCAATCTCCATTTCGAGCCTGCAGCTAAGCTAGTTTGTGCTTTGAATGCAGAAAATCAAAGTAGCTGACTCGAAATGTGTGATTGGAGGATATAGCCACATGGTGGGTATATGGTTTTGTGGACTATACATGGCCCTTTTTTTCACACAATTTTTGGTTGAAAAATTTTCTGTTTCCAATCACCATCTTGAGCCTGCAACTAAGCTAGTTTGTGCTTTGAATGCACAGAAAGAGAACAGCTGGCTCGAAATGTGGGATTGGAGGATATAGCCACATGGTGGGTATCCGGTTTTGTGGGCTATACATGGTCCTTTTTTTCACACAATTTTGGTTGAAAAATTTTCTGTTTCCAATCTCCATCTCGAGCCTGCAGCTAAGCTAGTTTGTGCTTTGAATGCACAGAAAGAGAACCGCTGGCTTGAAATGTGTGATTGGAGGATATAGCCAGATGGTGGGTATCTGGTTATGTGGGCCCTTTTTTTCATACAATTTTTGGTTGAAAAATTTTCTGTTTCCAATCTCCATTTCGAGCCTGCAACTAAGCTAGTTTGTGCTTTGAATGCACAGAAAGAGAACAGCTGGCTCGAAATGTGTGACTGGAGGATATAGCCACATGGTGGGTATCCGGTTTTGTGGGCTATACATGGCCCTTTTTCACACAATTTTTGGTTGAAAAATTTTCTGTTTCCAATCACCATCTCGAGCCTGCAACTAAGCTAGTTTGTGCTTTGAATGCACAGAAAGAGAACAGCTGGCTCGAAATGTGGGATTGGAGGACATAGCCACATGGCGGGTATCTGGTTTTGTGGGCTATACATGGCCCTTTTTTTCACACAATTTTTGGTTGAAAAATTTTCTGTTTCCAATCTCCATTTCGAGCCTGCAGCTAAGCTAGTTTGTGCTTTGAATGCAGAAAATCAAAGTAGCTGACTCGAAATGTGTGATTGGAGGATATAGCCACATGGTGGGTATATGGTTTTGTGGACTATACATTGCCCTTTTTTTCACACAATTTTTGGTTGAAAAGTTTTCTGTTTCCAATCTCCATTTCGAGCCTGCAGCTAAGTTAGTTTGTGTTTTGAACGCAGAGAATCAAAGTAGCTGGCTCGAAATGTGTGATTGGAGGACATAGCCAGATGGTGGGTATCTGGTTATGTGGGCCCTTTTTTTCATACAATTTTTGGTTGAAAAATTTTCTGTTTCCAATCTCCATTTCGAGCCTGCAGCTAAGTTAGTTTGTGTTTTGAACGCAGAGAATCAAAGTAGCTGGCTCGAAATGTGTGATTGGAGGATATAGCCAGATAGTGGGTATCTGGTTTTGTGGGCTATACATGGCCCTTTTTTCCACACAATTTTTGGTTGAAAAATTTTCTGTTTCCAATCTCCATTTCGAGCTTGCAGCTAAGCTAGTTTGTGTTTTGAACGCAGAGAATCAAAGTAGCTGGCTTGAAATGTGTGATTGGAGGATATAGCCAGATAGTGGGTATCTGGTTTTGTGGGCCCTTTTTTTCATACAATTTTTGGTTGAAAAATTTTCTGTTTCCAATCTCCATTTCGAGCTTGCAGCTAAGCTAGTTTGTGTTTTGAACGCAGAGAATCAAAGTAGCTGGCTTGAAATGTGTGATTGGAGGATATAGCCAGATGGTGGGTATCTGGTTATGTGGGCCCTTTTTTTCATACAATTTTTGGTTGAAAAATTTTCTGTTTCCAATCTCCATTTCGAGCCTGCAGCTAAGTTAGTTTGTGTTTTGAACGCAGAGAATCAAAGTAGCTGGCTCGAAATGTGTGATTGGAGGATATAGCCAGATAGTGGGTATCTGGTTTTGTGGGCTATACATGGCCCTTTTTTCCACACAATTTTTGGTTGAAAAATTTTCTGTTTCCAATCTCCATTTCGAGCTTGCAGCTAAGCTAGTTTGTGTTTTGAACGCAGAGAATCAAAGTAGCTGGCTTGAAATGTGTGATTGGAGGATATAGCCAGATGGTGGGTATCTGGTTATGTGGGCCCTTTTTTTCATACAATTTTTGGTTGAAAAATTTTCTGTTTCCAATCTCCATTTCGAGCCTGCAGCTAAGTTAGTTTGTGTTTTGAACGCAGAGAATCAAAGTAGCTGGCTCGAAATGTGTGATTGGAGGATATAGCCAGATAGTGGGTATCTGGTTATGTGGGCCCTTTTTTTCATACAATTTTTGGTTGAAAAATTTTCTGTTTCCAATCTCCATTTCGAGCCTGCAGCTAAGTTAGTTTGTGTTTTGAACGCAGAGAATCAAAGTAGCTGGCTCGAAATGTGTGATTGGAGGATATAGCCAGATAGTGGGTATCTGGTTTTGTGGGCTATACATGGCCCTTTTTTCCACACAATTTTCGGTTGAAAAATTTTCTGTTTCCAATCTCCATTTCGAGCTTGCAGCTAAGCTAGTTTGTGTTTTGAACGCAGAGAATCAAAGTAGCTGGCTTGAAATGTGTGATTGGAGGATATAGCCAGATGGTGGGTATCTGGTTATGTGGGCCCTTTTTTTCATACAATTTTTGGTTGAAAAATTTTCTGTTTCCAATCTCCATTTCGAGCCTGCAGCTAAGTTAGTTTGTGTTTTGAACGCAGAGAATCAAAGTAGCTGGCTCGAAATGTGTGATTGGAGGATATAGCCAGATAGTGGGTATCTGGTTTTGTGGGCCCTTTTTTCATACAATTTTTGGTTGAAAAATTTTCTGTTTCCAATCTCCATTTCGAGCTTGCAGCTAAGCTAGTTTGTGTTTTGAACGCAGAGAATCAAAGTAGCTGGCTTGAAATGTGTGATTGGAGGATATGGCCAGATGGTGGGTATCTGGTTATGTGGGCCCTTTTTTTCATACAATTTTTGGTTGAAAAATTTTCTGTTTCCAATCTCCATTTCGAGCCTGCAGCTAAGTTAGTTTGTGTTTTGAACGCAGAGAATCAAAGTAGCTGGCTCGAAATGTGTGATTGGAGGATATAGCCAGATAGTGGGTATCTGGTTTTGTGGGCTATACATGGCCCTTTTTTCCACACAATTTTTGGTTGAAAAATTTTCTGTTTCCAATCTCCATTTCGAGCTTGCAGCTAAGCTAGTTTGTGTTTTGAACGCAGAGAATCAAAGTAGCTGGCTTGAAATGTGTGATTGGAGGATATAGCCAGATGGTGGGTATCTGGTTTTGTGGGCTATACATGGCCCTTTTTTCCACACAATTTTTGGTTGAAAAATTTTCTGTTTCCAATCTCCATTTCGAGCTTGCAGCTAAGCTAGTTTGTGTTTTGAACGCAGAGAATCAAAGTAGCTGGCTCGAAATGTGTGATTGGAGGATATAGCCAGATAGTGGGTATCTGGTTTTGTGGGCTATACATGGCCCTTTTTTCCACACAATTTTTGGTTGAAAAATTTTCTGTTTCCAATCTCCATTTCGAGCTTGCAGCTAAGCTAGTTTGTGTTTTGAACGCAGAGAATCAAAGTAGCTGGCTCGAAATGTGTGATTGGAGGATATAGCCAGATAGTGGGTATCTGGTTTTGTGAGCTATACATGGCCCTTTTTTTCACACAATTTTTGGTTGAAAAATTTTCTGTTTCCAATCACCATCTCGAGCCTGCAACTAAGCTAGTTTGTGCTTTGAATGCACAGAAAGAGAACAGCTGGCTCGAAATGTGGGATTGGAGGATATAGCCACATGGTGGGTATCCGGTTTTGTGGGCTATACATGGCCCTTTTTTTCACACAATTTTTGGTTGAAAAATTTTCTGTTTCCAATCTCCATTTCGAGCCTGCAGCTAAGTTAGTTTGTGCTTTGAATGCAGAGAATCAAAGTAGCTGACTCGAAATGTGGGAGTGGAGGATATAGCCACATGGTGGGTATCTGGTTTTGTGGGCTATACATGGCCCTTTTTTTCACACAATTTTTGGTTGAAAAATTTTCTGTTTCCAATCACCATCTCGAGCCTGCAACTAAGCTAGTTTGTGCTTTGAATGCACAGAAAGAGAACAGCTGGCTCGAAATGTGTGACTGGAGGATATAGCCACATGGTGGGTATCTGGTTTTGTGGACTATACATGGCCCTTTTTTTCACACAATTTTTGGTTGAAAACTTTTATTTTTCCAATCTCCATTTCGAGCCTGCAGCTAAGCTAGTTTGTGCTTTGAATGCACAGAAAGAGAACAGCTGGCTCGAAATGTGTGATTGGAGGATATAGCCAGAGGGTGGGAACGGCCACTCCCGCCATGAATGTACGAGTTACAATAACTTTTTTGTGTTATATTCTTTCCAATATCCCACACCGGAGAACACAATTGATTCGTTGAGATCCGAGTGAGACTGCAACTCTCTCATGGTTTTCCTTTTAATGAGCTGTGCTAAGTCGGTGTTAGACGAATGGACCCTTAGACTACCGCAACCCGTCCACCTTGAAAGTTTTTTAAGAGCAGACTCCATCAGAATTGTAGTTTCCTGATATCGCCATCGTCACAGGCTGTAACACTGAACAACCCTTTGATCAATGACCGAGTCATAAAAAGTCTCTAGTTCTCTGCTCTCAATCAGTTAATCCTTTGCATTTAAGGGCCTAGAAACCGGTTTGGTTCCATTGATTTTCGTGATTTCGTGGGGTGATATGGATCTCTTGGGGACCTAATCGCTTTTTGGCTTCAGAGTCGATTCGATACTATCCTGAATCGAGATGACCCCCCCGTCTTCCATTAATTGAAGGAGAGCACTCAATAGGCTGAAGTTTCTTTGAAATAAAAGCCTACCCTTGGTGAAGTGCCCTGGTGAACACTTACAAGAATATTAATTCGAGACAGGTTGACTAAACTTGTCTTATGAGAAGAATTCCATCTTCTAGGATAATCGTCAGTCTTGTCTTTGTAATGCGCCCACACCATGACTTTGGTTGACTACTCTGTGGCACAGAACATTCCCTTGATCTTGCAGCACGAACAGCTTCCTACAAGCAATACCAACCATTACCACTAATCGCAAAAGTTGATGACAGATATTTTCTCCAATGTTTATCAGGCGTTCGCTGAAGGTAACACTTTGGCGTTACTCTGTCACCGAACTTTTAGCCACCAATATTCGACGCGTTTCCCAGTACACTTATGATACCAAAGTTTTACCAAACGTATCATACAATTTGAAAAGTAGTATCTGTAATCCTCTTCCATTTAAATGGAAGACCCACATTAGCATCGGCAATACAGTGCTCGTTAGAAATTCCCTTTCACAAGACTCGTTTCTGTACATTTCGAGACTCAAATACGTCACTCTCACTGACCAAAAGCAACTGTCAACAGAAATTCCCTTTTCCATTCGTCGTTTTCAAAAAGCGGGAAGAAAAGTGGACTTTTTCTCCTACGCGACAAAAATCCTTGCAAAATCATCAGAAAACCCAGAGTTTCACCACAAAACGCTAAACCAAACGCTACTCCCATCAATTGTGCATTTATTTAAAACAAAAAGAATCCAATTCGCAACCAACAAAACGCGTAAATTCCCTCGCAAATAAACAGCGAACGTGTGGCTGTCGCACAGACAGGTCTTGTAACTTTTTTATTTTTTTTCTTATTGCTGGCTCTCGCTTGCATTGCGTCGTCGTCTGGAAAAGTTCGCAGGCTAAATTAGAATATAAATACGGTAAAAACCATCTAACAAAGAACTGCAGTGCATGCATACAATGTTGCACAACTAAATGCAACAAATGAACTTCTCCAATTAGTTTCGCTTTTTTTTTCTGTTCTTCCCTTTTTTTTCGTTTTTTATTGTTTCTTTGTTTGCGGAATTTCGTGGTATAACATTAGAAAAGCGTGTTTTCTAAGGCAAAAGAAGAAAAAAGCAAACCTCTTGTCGGTTGACCCTCATATTTTTGCGGCGCGCAACAAACAAAAGCAAATTGCGAAGCAGAAAATAAAATGGCTAACACCAGCAGCAGCAGCAGCAGCAATGGCAGTCCCTATGACAAAATCATTGAAATGATCCAGCGATTGGACCTCCAAGACGATGGCATTGTAATGAATCACAAAATCAAGTCAATCGAGCTTGATTTCTGCAGCATTGTACGCGACGAGAGCATGCTGAAGTGAGTATACTTATATTAAACGTTTTTTTTTTGGGGAACAGCTTTAGAAATTTCATACTTATTTGTGCAAAACAGGCCTAGACGACGCACGGTGTGTGAATTCAATATGCAGTGTGGCCACTGCGACGCGTTCGCACACAAGTTGTTTTATTTTTGTTTTGGAAACTGTCACAGTTTTTTGTGAAATGGCTATTTCTGTCTGCTTCAAGCCGAGTGGTGTACATAATTAATGAATTTCTTTTTGTCGGTGCCTTGCAGAAGGCAGGTATAACTCAATAAGTTTGTGATTCATTTGTTTTGAGAATGTTTTTGTATACTGTAACCTCCTGCAGGCGGAAGTCAATGATTGCATCCTTGAAAATAAAACTAGTCTTGCGTTGAGTTTGCTGGAACAGGGTCGTGTTCAAAAAAACCAATAAAAACAAAAGTAATTCAAACTTTTCATTTCTTATATATATGTACATATGTACATATGTACGTGCAACAGAGAAATCAATCAATGGCGGTGTGCTTCAACAGTGCAAATGTCGCGTATCCACCTGCTCCAAGTCGTTTTTCCCATCAGTGAGACATGAAATTCATATTCTCTTCGCTCAGTAGCGCACAAATGCAATGGAATTGCTAATCAGCGTCCACCAATCAGTAACTCATCAAGCGAAGGCATTCACGACAGCATAAGTGTACACCGGAACGAAAATGCGTTGAAAAACAAATGAATTGCTGTTGTTACCAGACGCGACTTCAAAGTACATGCCTTGAGGTGGCGTTTCAGGTGAAAATCGAGAAAATTTTATCGATTTCAATGGCTAGCTCCAAAAATTGCGTCTGTGTCAACAAATCTTCAAATGGAGGTCAAGTAGGGGGACTCAAAGAAACCATTTGAAGTCGGAATTACTTAATGTATTGAGTAAGCAATCTCGAGGAGAAGAATTCCTCTCCTCTCCTATACAAATCACAAGTTAAAATGGGAAATGGAGGACTCTATTCTGGTTTGGATTGGCCATATTTGTATCTTAGGTTCTACTAGTACTGTCTAGAGAGACGAGTAGTAAAGAGAAAAACTGCGAATCAGTCGTTTGAGATGGCAAGGACATGAAGAGCGAATGCACACCAATGTTCTGGTCCGTAGAGTCTTCGAATCAAGTTCGGAGGAACAACGGACGCCTTAGGTGGCGCACACAAGTAGAAGGGAACTTAAAGTGCGCAACTGGAGGCAGTTAGCTAACTGGGCTAACTGGAGAGGCTGTTGGTTGAGGCCCAGGTTCACACCGAACTGTAGCGCCAACTAAGTAAGTAAGACACCAGACAGGCACCGAAATTAGCTTCTGCTCGTCCAGTCTCCTTTGAACTACCGCCTTACAGCTTAACTTTGCTTCGCCTACTTTGCTTCAGCAGTAACGAACGATGTTTCTTTGTGCAGAACAGACAATTGAGAACCTAAATGCACGAAGTAAGACTGGTAATTCCTACCGCACTGGTCTATCAAAAATGGATTAGTGGACTCTTGGTCGATTTGGGAGAAACTTTATTCGGAGTTAGAAGGAGTTTATTGAGAAACAAGCTGGCTGGAGATCCAGGTTAACTTAAGCCCTTGTGCGTTGGACCATAGTAAGGGGCAGCACAATGGACCTTTTCTGGTTTAAGTGCATCCTTATCGACGACCGCTCTTAACCAAGGAGGTGACTGCAAAGATGATGAGAAGGGAGAAGTTTCACTCGAAAAGGGTTGGTGTCTGATTCAGCTAAGATTTGGGCTTTCGCAGAGGAATTGTATCGTGTCTTCTTCCACATCAGTGTGACCGCAGCCGCAGTCTCCGCATATGTGAGCCGTTGAAACCCATTCTACTGAGTTGATCCGCCATTGGGTTGTGGCCTGAAAGGACGCCGCTTAAGGGTTAGCTGTGTTGTATTGAGAGACCGAAGCTCTATTGTCCTTTTTTTTGTTGTATTGGGCCCAAAGTAGCCCTGAAATACGGTGCGCTGCACCAAGCATTAGCCATGTTGCGGAAGTCCGTAGAGATCCTGGAGAAACTAAAGTAAACCAAAATAAACACTGTCAATGCCAACGCAAATGTTAGGTGGCTAGAGCCTATCACAATGTGTGCCTGCTCTCACAGAGGATCATGGACATGAATCCAATGCTCTGTGTAGATATCTGCACACAAATCCATTCAAAAAGAAACAACTTTGCTGTGAAACTTGTCTGGATCTGGAGTCCATTAAACAAGCTGACAAAAAAATGCGGAAACACAAGTAAACAGGACACAAACGAGTGAAAGACGAACCAAGTACCATAGAGCGTGCTCTCGACTTTGTTAGAAAACCATTTTGATGCTACGGTCTAGAAAAGTTCTAGCAATAAACTTCAGTTTGTTTTGGTAGTAATTTACAGTAATGAAATGAAACTGCATTTATCCATGCTAAACACCGATGCAGGTTAATTACAAACAGCAATTTCCATTAAAAGTTGTTGCTTGAGATGACTATGAGTCACCGGAGAGATTACCTCATTCTATGTCGCTACTAAAGGTTTTTACCACGCTTTTGTTGCTTATATACGCCGAGAACTAACTCTACTCTGCGGTAGTAATTGGAATTCATGACATGACACATAATTTGACGATCGGTTTGGTATTTCGGATTTCCAATTCCGTTGTTTTTCGTTTCGTTTAAGTTTTCCAGGTCACCTGTTTATGTATTAAGTCCCATGGGTGGGTTTTGCGGAATATGTTCCACTCCTCTGAAGCTCAAATGTCCTTTTCTTGTGGTTGTAAGAGATTATGGCTTACAGAGCCTTTGTGCGATCCTCCAAGTTCTTTAAACTGTTCGAGTAATACGATTGCTCGAACTCTGTAAAATGGGCCTCTGTTGTTGCGATAACCTCTTCATTTGGCTCAAGTTGTTTACCTACAAGCCAAACAGAAAATATTCGCAATTCCTTTTGACGACTAAGTTGTGAATCAGGGTATTGTCGTGGTGAATCAGAACCTTTTTCTAACGAACGACATCGTTTTTTCATCAATTCCTCGTTGAATTTGTTTAATAAATCTGCATGGTACGAGTCATAACTCTGCATGGTACGACTCAATGTGTATTAGTCGCTGCGAATCCTAAACGACAATGGTTATGACCTTTACGGCCGATGGAACTGTCTGCCTTCTTGGGTGGCATTGATTAGCAGTAGTTGTTTCAACTCTTTTCATTAAGTCATTTCGCCCAGATTATACGCATCTACATTATGTTTATTCACAGTCAAGACGCGGTAAAGGTCATCTGATCCACAGTCGTCAATGTCGTGAACAATTGACAGCACTCACGGCAAACCATTCTGTTCCTTTGGGTTCAAGGACACAGTGGCATTCAACGGAACGAGTTAGCGAACGAAATACCAAGCAAAGGGTCCGAACAGGATCGTGAGACTAGTTAGCAGAAAGCTCTGCTAACAAAATATGATATCGCCAAAACCAAGCAAATCCTGGAATCTTTACTGGCCCCACCTTCACGGCGGCCCACCGTATTCGAATGAGAGTAGAAACTGATGACCTCTGCCGAGTCTGTGGCGACACGGATGCACTAATATCTACTTTTAACTTCCTCTACGAATGCCCAAGCCTATGCAAGCAGCCCTCGGTGAATACCGATTCGGAGACCCGGGCGACCGACCAGTCAGCAAAGCCACCATCAACCATCCTGAAATTCATAGCAATTTCGCAGTGGTTCAGGGAGGTCATGACCACAAAACTTGCATTTGTTTTTCAGGTAAACCCAAAACAGGTGCTCACAATGAATCCACCAGTGATCCGAGTGATCCGATGTGTTGACTGCACATGTAGTCACCTACCTATGACGCTCGGAGACCTTTGTGTTCATATCACCGTATCAGAACTTTTGTAATCGTTATCAATTTCGCGATGAAAACTATGTCGCATCTACATATGTTCCTTGAACCGAGTTGTGGATACCAGTTTTTCGCCCCATTTTCTCTCTCATGATTGCCCTCAATGCTCCAGACTTGCATATACTCTTGGAAAACAGTGAGACAACCGCCATAAAAAGAGTATCATGTCTGACACTTATCTCGTTCAAATTGATTTCAAGAAATCAAGATCGATTGCCATCGATCCAGCTGCCATAAGAAGCAACCCAACCAACCCTGCCAATGTCAATCCTCACAGTCAGTCTCGAATAAGTGCAGACTCACTCTGCTTGTAAGGAAATAATAGTGATTAGGTCACCTTTTTAAAAAATAAAAAATGGTACATCTCGCGCACCCTGTTGTCAGCAGAACCGAGTGCATACGAGGCAGTTCGCGCGCGTAAACAAAACGCCAAGAAACTGGGGGTGAGCGCCTTCTTGCCTTCTACATGCAATTTCATTTTAATAAAAAAATAAATTCCACTGTTCTTCCTCTCCACTTGGTAGAGAATATTTCATTTTGATCGTACTTTCGCGCAGTGCACACAGCTTATCGGGGGTTCTATGTAAACAATAACATTTTGCACGTCTGCTTTGCACACTCGACCATGCGAATTGAAATATTAAAGAAATGTACGACGTGGTGGAGGGGGCATTCATAAACGAGTTGAGACCGACGGCATAATTAATTCGTATGCCAGCTGAATGATAGAATCACATTTAATTAACTTCAGTTCGTTTTTTTGGATAAATGTGACAAGCTGTTAAGTTAACGGGGAGCCGATTAAATTTTATGACGCTCCTAATGAATCGGGGGGACACTATTTAGCTCTCCGCGTTAAGGAGTGTTCAACTGGGTTTCGTAATAAAAGAAATAACTACCAAATCTAGTGCGAAATTCTCCAGAGGAATTGCTGGCCAGCTCGGTTTATCCCTGAGGTGTAATTATGTAGTTGAACTGGTTTTGCAGCTAAAGCGTTCCCTGGGGCTAAGAACCTCGGGGTTTTAACAAAATAAACTCTGAGTTATGAGGGAGCTGCAGATAAAAATACAACTAAGGGACGCATACTCGCTTGACATTGAATTGGACCTTAAGAGTTCTACTGGCGTCGAGGGCTTGCTTTTCTCCGTTTTCGGAATCCTCTATCGGATGAAGCGAAACTGTAGTGAAACGCTGTTCTTCAATCTTTACTTGATTAGCTGGCATGTTCCTTGGTGCTTGCACTTGCACTCTAAAAGCAAACATCTTGACCGTGAGTGGCCAAGGCTTACATCATAGAGATACGACCACAGGCCACAATCTGAAAATCTGCAAACAAATTGAAATAAGCGAAAACGAATGTGTTGGTCTTCAATGCGAAGGCAACACAATCAGCCACATTGTGGAGGGAAAATGCGTTTACTATGCCGCAAACCCAAATGGCCTTGCATCTCTACCGATCTTCTCGGTTTCAGTATCCCCCAAGCAGCGACTATGATAAAAATGTCGACTCGGCGCAGATTAGCTAAATTGGCTTGTTTTGCGGTTAGATTTGCGCCAACATTCGTATGAAAGGAACCAAAGGACCACACACAACGCCGTGAGTTCGCTAATTGGGCACTGGATTTTGGCCAAGAAATCATCTTCTCGTAAGAGATCCATTTTTGGCTCAGCGGCTATGTCAACAAGAAGAATTGGCGTTATCGAAGCGAATACAATCCACAAGTATTCGACCAAGCATCAATGCGTCCACAAAGATTGACCATTTTGCGCGGTTTATGGCATGGCGGCATCATCGGACCTTATTCCTTACGAAATGAGGAGGGAGCGTTCGTTACCGTCAATGGTCTCAGATATAGAGCTAGGTTTACCGCCTTTCTGTGACTAGAGCTCCCAGCTTTGGCTCCAACAACCCGGCATTACATGCCATAAAAGCGACGCCACGCTCAAAGTTGTGAAGGACTGGGTCATCTCACGGTGAGCGTTCATCAATTGGCCGCCGCGATCATGCGACTTGACAGCACTCGATTTCTAGTGTCAAGTCAAGTCCTTAGTCTACGCAAACAAGCCAACCACTTTGGAAGAGGCCGAGGGCAACAGTCGAGACGCTATTGCCGGAATAACACCGCACTAATTGGACCAAGTCATCAAAAATTTAACAGACCGCTTGAAGCACCGCCACCGAATCTGAGGCGGACATTTGAAAGATGTGTTATTCCACACATAGTGGCATGAACGGAGCTTCTTATTTGGTCACCCTGAAGAAAGTGCAAGTACGATTGGACCTTGAGTATTGGTCTCATATCATAAAGCTCGATCCCAAAACCTCTTTCATTCTACTCGCCAAATTCAAGACCCTGTTCTCCAACAACGAACTCTTGCAGTTCGAAGAGCCTACGATAACACAAGAGCGAGCAGGAGGCAACAATTTTTGAACCAACTATCGCAATCTGTACAGACATCCAAGACCATTAGTCTGCTTTGCAAACTGTTTTTACAGCTGGTACTGAAAGAATTATCTACGGGAGACATAGGGCATGACTTTACTCTCCTGGTACAACGCCGTTCAACTTTCCGCAAGCCACATAGGTTCATTGGAGCACAATAAAACGAACAGAAACTCAAAAGCCGCACCTGAAATACAATTCGTTTCCACTTAACATAGCACAAACTACAACAAGCAGTATGGACACTTGTATGTGAGCCATTTTTACGAGTAATGTGTTCCTTAATTAAAAATAGAATAAAATCAAACTGCAAACAGCAAACAAACACCTGACCACTTGCCCATCAGACACATTATAATTAAGACGTGTAGGGGGGGATGGGAGAGGGGGAAAAACACAACAAAAAACGTTATTACATCGTAAAATTATTTACTAAAATGTCTTTGCACTTCTCTTTCCAGTGAATCCATGGAGTACATTAACGACAAAGCCCTGTACGATGGTGATACTTCATTGAAATTCGCTCTGCTCTTTTCGTCGCGTAATTTCGATTCGCTTGCCATGAATGATACCAAAGTTCGCACCAAAATGTTGAAAATACTGGAAGTGAACTTTAGGAATGCGGACCTCTACAGAGTGGAGGACAAGAACAGACTGTACAACTCCATAACACTTCTGGGAGAATACTATCATCGTATCCGTTTGGCCGACAATTCGCCCATCAGAATTCTGGGTCAATCGCTGCTTGGACTCTTGATCAGAGAAATCGAGGGGAACGACATTATTGATGTTAAGCTAGCTAAGCTCGTTCTGTCTCAAGTAAGTTATGACAATAGCAACAGTAACTATAATTTTGAATTTGAATTCCTTTATAGGTAACCCTCAATGGGGATATGATGCGGCTCAAGCACAACGATGATCTCACTCAATTACTATTTCATGTGCGCCGCAATTTAATAGAGCAGAGCGCCCTACTGCCATCTACAAAAGCTTTGCTCATAATGACACTTGATCTTTACTACAGTAACTTCTCCAATCTGGGTCATATGCTCGAGGAAATGTACACAAAGTATCTAGTCGAAGAGAGTGAGGCTGATCCGAACAATTTTGTGAATGGAAATGGCGCCGAAGATGATGAATATGAAGATGGTCAACCGAAGAAATGGTCCGAACAAGTGAGTGAGGATAGTTTCTATGAGAACGACACGCAAATTTACTTTGAGAATTTGAATGTAAGTGGCGAGGGTGGCTCTAATCAGTGCCAGGAACCACAGACATCGCCACCACAGCGTTCGCCTCCACAGAAACATAAGCAACACCAATCAAAACAGAATCATTATGCCAATAATGCCCGTCTAAATGAGAGGCAACAACCACCAACGCATGAAGAAGAGCCAACTGAAGAGAAACCACTGCCACGGTGGCGCACCCCACGCTTCAATCGACCAGATGATGAGCATTCGGCCAACAACAATGGTCGCAGCCATCGCCGCTTCAGTGGTAGCTTCGATGAAGACCGCAACAGTGTACGCAGCGATAATGGCAGTATAAGACTTTACAGCATCAACGATAGACTGCGACATTCTCAAACAAAATCCAACAACAGTGATGGTGGTTGGGACCGTAACAATGGCGGTAGCTACCAGAATTTCAATGGTAATTCCCGCGGTCGTGGTAACAACAGTGGCAACAATGGCGGTAATCGTAATTTTAATTACCGCAACAACTACGATCGTCCACCACGCTTCCAAAAGGCTGACAAAATGCGCAACTCTATGGAGCGTGACCAATGGCGCAACCAGACCGGTGGCTACCCAGACGACGACAACAGCAGTAATGTCGGCGACGCCAGCAGCAGGAGTTCCTCAAGAGCACGAACCCTCCCCCGTCCGCCAAAGGGCAAATTCGACTCATACAACGGAGGCGGCAATCGCAATCAAAGTCCAAACTCATACCGCCAAAATAACCGGCCACAAAATTCACGCAACTTCAGTCGCAGCAACCGCTACAGTAGTCAAACCAGCCTGGCAAGTGAGTCCTCCAACACCTGGGATCGTCGTCATCACCGTCGTAACTTCTCCAATCGACAATCACGACAGACACCACAACACAATGAATGGGAGGACACGCACAGCGTCCATGGCCAGCCAGAAGAAGATAACTGGGACAACAAGGACAACAACAGTGAGTTGGTGAGGAATGCTAGAAATACTACAAAGTACATGAATTATTTGTCTCAAAAGTGAAAAGCGCTATGTTAGTGCAGTGTATATTCACAGTGCATGTGTGTGAGAGTAGTTTTATTATTTCAAAGTTAGATTGGTTACATTTAATGTAGTGAGTAACGACAAGTAGGACTTTGTCACAAAAGAAAACAACGCTTCCATAAATAATTTTTTTTCTTACAGATTTAAAGCCAAAAGGGTACATCATTGTTGAGATGCAAAACTTGCAAAACTTGAAATAAACAGCTATCAGTTATAAAATGTATATAATACGAGAGGGGATAGTATGATTTTCGATTGAAAGCACACATTTTGGGTATAAATTGATCAGATCCGGGCATAGGAAAGGTTTTTTGTTAGTCTGCCAATAGATTTAGTTTGGTACATGTCAACTCTTTCTGCTCTTTCGTTGAATGTTAGGATATTAGGACACCCGAACTCTTCCTTTTCAGTTTCAGAATCTTGTTAAGAAGACTCCTCCTCCTTTCATTAAGATCCAACAACCACCCGCCCGCGATGTGTGCTCCCTTGAAAATCGTAACAAACATTTGAAGTCACAAATTCAAACAAAAAAAAAATATATAAAGAAACCAAAATACCTGATTAAAAAAGATTGAAATAAAATTATAAACACAAGTAGAAATAGTTACATCCCTCAAAAGAAACCAAAACAAAACAAAACACACAACACCTACACCTACTAAACAACCAAACGCATTTGAATAAACTAATTGAACAACAGAAAGTAGACACAGTAGACAACAAGCTAAACAAACTAATAATAATCAACAACAACCACGCATCTCATTTCAGTCATAAAATATTAACAAAAAAACACATCAAATGAACAAAACAATACGGACGCCATAATACAATTATTCTTGTTTGTTTCATTTCATTGATAAATAGAGCTTTTAATCACTTTACCATAGGAACACATTTAAATCACAAAGGTTTACAATGTGACCCATAAAAAAAAAAAAAAACAAAACAAAGATATACATATAATTTTATATTACATTATACAGTAAAGAAAAAACATAAACAGATTGTGTATAAAGGAGAAAGTTTGATTATATTTAACAGAATACATATAAATATGTATTGGCATTAATTTAAAAACAACAAAAAAACAATTATTTACATTATATATAAAGAAAACAACAAAAAAATGGGGTAAATGTATCATTTTTGTCAAATTTTATTTTACAAATGTATATGTTAGAGTCTTGAGAGTTAAAAATTTTACAGAATATGTTAATTATACATTTTGTTTAGTTGTAAGTGTAACGTGTTTAGAACATATTATCTTCTTTTTTTTTTTAGAATTTTAACGACATTATGTATAATAAATAAAAATGATTGTAAAAAGTGACTTGGAGAGGTTTTCTTTTTCTTATTATTACTTACTTATGGCGTTTTCTGGTTGGTTGGTCCCGACCCGTGAAGAGTCCCTGCCTGAGACACAGTAGCCTTCCAGTTGTCCAGACCAAGCGTTCTGGCATCTGGTCTTTAAAACGGAGGTTCGGTTTTCCTTGTTGTCCTCTTTGCAGGAGCATTATTGTCCATTCGCTCGATGTGGCCGAGCCAGTGTAGTCGACGTATTTTGGCTTTTTGGACTACATCCGCATCTTGGGACAGCTCATAGAGTTGGCGGTTATATCTTCTCCTACATTCACCCTACTCGCATACGATGAAGAATTTTGCTTTCGAAAGTGGCTAAAATCTGCTCTGCTTTCCTGCTTATCGTCCGGCTCTCGGCTCCATACAGCTGAACTGGCAGGATCATTGCTTAGTAGAGCATACGTTTCGTCCTTCGTTTTGAACACATTTGCTTAGCCGAACCGAAGTAGCAGCGGTTTCCTAGGGATAAGTCTTCGTCGAATCTCCACTAGGGTGTCGTTCGTGGAGTTGATATTTACTCCGAGCTAGGTAAACTCCCTAACTACCTCAAAGTTATTGTTGCCAACAGTGACGTTTTGTCCTAGGCAGTGGACCGGTACTTGGTTTTGTCCTCATTTACTTCAAGGCCAACTCGTTTCGCCTCTTCTTCAATTGTCGTGAAAGCTTCTATAACGGCACGCTGGGAGCGACCGATGTCGTCTGCATATCCCAGCAGCTGGACAGATTTATTGAAGATAGTGCCTTCCGTGTTGACACCTGCCCTGCGCACTATCTGTTCCAGCACTAGATTGAAGAAGTCACACGACAACGCACCTCCTTGCCGAAATCCGGTGCAAGTTTAGAATAGTTCAGAGGAGCTGTTCCCAAATTGCACATTGCACAGCGGGTTTTCCAGCGTCACGCGGCACAGCTGGATCAATTTTGCCGAGATCCCGAATTCGGCCATCGCCTTGTAGAGCTCAAGACGATGAATGCTGTCGTATGCGGCTTTAAAGTCGATGAAAAGGTGGTGGGTCTCGACTTGAAATTCGTTGGCCTTTTCCAAGATTTGCCTTAGCGTGAATATTTGGCTGGAAGCCACACTGGTACGTGCCGAGTAGTGTAGGTAGTAGGATAGGATCTTATACGCGACATTTAGCAGGGATATGCCTCGGTAGTTCTTGCAAGACATAGGATTGCCTTTCTTGAAGATGGGGCATATAGAGCTGATAGTCCAGCCATCGGGCATGGCTTCATCCACCCATACTTGGTTGATGATTTTGGTTGCGGCAACGGATGTGTAATCTTCTAAAGATACCAGTAACCCGGGCTACTGGCATGCACGATTCGCAAACCTGATACGCTTACGTACTAACCCACACCCTACACACTTCAACCACTCTCCACGCGGAACTGCCGTTAAGTATTACTTCGCAGCGGGGCTGGTTAGCACTTTATGCTCTTTTGACCCTGCTCTGATGGGCCTTCCGTTTGGTGACTCTCACTAAGGCTTTCCAGCCGCCGAAGTTCCTTTATGATCACCGCTGCTGTTTGTTTCACAGTATTCCATACTGCGTTCGATGTCAACGTATGGTTTACTATGTTCTCCGGAGTTGGTATTTCTCCAATTATTTCCTGAAAACCTCTGCGTTCCAAGCTAAAATGTGGGCACTCCGCATCCTCTCTGGGCTCTCCACAGTTTTAGCAATTTGGAGATTCATCAGGCCCAAAACTGTTCAAATAAGCTCTGAAGCAGCCGTGTCCGGTTAAGAACTGGGTGAGATAAAAATCCACTTCTCCGTGGTGCCGGTCCATCCATTTATCTTCCCTTCGTTGACTAATTCCATCTTTCCTGCCATGTTCTCATGCTTCGCTGTCTTTCATGGCCCGTTCTCTGATAAAGAAAATCCTAAAGACATATCGTAGGCACCTATTGACGAACGTTTTGGAGCTTCCTCGTGATAGTGGCGATCACCCTCCAGGTACCACATCTTATGAGTATTCTATAGTTTCAGTTTGTTATGTCCATGTCGAGCGGAACTTCTAAACCAATGAGAAATGTCGTCCTGAAGGTTTGATGTCTGATTCTGCATTCGGCTAATGGGTGGTAAGACAGAGTGGTCCGTCGGGATGTTACTTGATTCTGAGGCCGTTCTCGTCAGTTGGCATAGCCCAAGCACGGTTTCAAGGGCAGCAGTGAAGTAGTCCCTATGTACACCAGTCATTGTATTCTTGTGAGGATGTTGAAGTTTGTGACTTTTGCGGTGGCAGGCCACCATACGGAAACATGCTTGTGTTGAGTGTGTGTTTAAGGTGTTCTTTGATTCGTTCGTCCAGAATGCTGCTAGAAAATTAGGCCTCTGCGTGCTGTTTGTATTAACAGCAGTCCAACTCCAGAGTCCACGGGGGTTTTCGGATGGTCTTCCGGAGTAGAGTAGTGTAATACAGTGCTACGCGTTGGGGATTGATACTCGCCCAATATGTCCAGCATGAACAACTCATGTTGCAATTGAAGGAATCTGGCCTTCTAAGGTCCTTCACTCTGGGAGTCAAGGAGCGTCTTCACGTTCCAAAAACAATCTTAGTCCGGATACGACAGCCAAAGGTCGTCATCGTGTTCTCAGTCCTTAAAACGGAGATTAGGTCTGCCGAATCCTCTCCTCTTTGCTGGAGCATTTTTATCCATTCGCTCGATGTGGCCGAGCCATAGTAGTCGACATTTTTTGGCTTTGTGGAATAGCTCGCGGTTGTATCTTCTCTTCCATTCGTCCACGACGAAACAATTTTCTCTCGAAAATGCTCAAAATATGCTTTTATTTTCTACTTGTCATACAGCACTCGGTTCCATATAGTAGAACTGACAGGAGAGAATTCATTTTGTCTTCCGAACTAGGACTTTTGAACCAATTGTGTATGAGATGTCAAATTCCATGCTAAGTGAGTTCCAACTTTCGCCTCCAATCGTGAATTCAGGCCCTATTCCCACAATGCCCACAATATACTGGTTTTCTAGAAAAGAGGGTTTATAACCATGGCATGATCCGGTAGTTGGGGAAACGAAATTTTCGGTATTTATAGAAAAATGCAAGTAAAAATGGCAAAGGAACCCATCTGATCTTTCATTTTAATGCGAAATTGTTGAAATTACTTTTAAAAATGTCAATTTTAAAAAAAAAAATTGAATGCACGAACTTTAAGTTCGTGTTGTCATTGCTCCTGTTCAATGTTAAACATCAAAACAGTTGTTCTTGGTCATTGACGAGGCCATTTTTCGATCCCCTTGCCTATCCTTCGGTCTACAACCTGTTCTGTTCGGACTTTCTTCTGCAGAGACTTTAATCAAACTCGTCACGGCAGCTACCAGAACCACTTCTTCCGGGTTGGCTAGCCTTTTCATAGTTCAAATAGAGCACCTAAGACATTTTCCATTAAAACTATATAGAAAACGCTATTCTTCTGCAATAATCTGTAGGAAGGCCCACCTTTTGTTTGCAGGAACACAACTTCGAACTTACTCACTGTATCGCATCGCAACCCATTCGTTTTATAGTTGAAAGAATCTATTACAAAAACCCTACACCACCTTACCGATGGAAGCATTAAAAAAAACATTCTAGCACTTTTCGCCGCCAAAGAAAAAAAAAACACTGAAAAGTACTCCTGCAAACAGCGCAATGCAGTAAAAACTCAGCCAATTTCGGTTCTTGTCAATTCTGAAGAAAAGATTTTTGCAATTTTCCCACTCGAAATAGTTAAGCTGATCGACCATTCACCATTGGAATCATAAACAAATCGCCAAGGCTGAATAATGTCGGTCGCCGATAGTGGAAAAGTTTCTGATAGCAGCTCTGGTAGCGGCGGCAATGATTGGATCTGCGGTGATGTTGAGTAAGAAAAATTGTAAAAAATCACTCCAGTGAAATATAGAAATATAATCCAATAATACAAAAACACTAATTTCTCCCTCATCTATCCAAATGTTCATTCATTTGTTTCCATTTGCATTTGGCATCTCTCCCCCTTGACTTTTGCGCTACTGAAAATCGCAAAATAATGTGAAAACAAACAAAACAAAACACATGAACTCTTTGAAAATGCAAATAAAGTTGCAAAAATGTGAATTTCGGACGACGAACACATTGCCACAAGTGCCAGCGGGAACGCCCTGAAGCCGTTACCAGTAGCGGTAGCGGCCCTGGTGGTGGCGGTAGTGGTGGTTTGGTGAAAAAGAAGCTGGGCACTGAAATCGGGAAGGCGGCAGCAGAAAAGTCACGCGGTCTATTCAGCGCCGAGGATTGGCAGTGCAGCAAGTGTGCGAATGTGAACTGGGCCCGCAGGCAGACCTGTAATATGTGTAACGCGCCAAAGTTCTGCGATGTCGAAGAACGGACCGGTGAGTCGTAAAATGTCGGAATCAAGTTTTTGTGTACTTTTGGCGTATGCTCCTAAGATCGAAGGTAAATGAGTTATGTATCTAATTGCAGGCTATGGCGGTGGCTACAATGACCGTGGCGTGGTCGAATATAAAGAACGTGCCGAATCCGACAGTGAATACGATGAATTCGGACGAAGGAAGAAGCGCAAACACGAGGAACGCAAGAAATCATCCGAAAAGAAGCCATTGAAAGAAAAGGATAAAAACGGAGAGGCTGACAACGACGAAGAGGACGACGACGAGGAAGATGACGGCGATGGTGATTTGTCAAAGTATGATCTGTGGGGATCGGATAACGAAGACACCAAACAAAGCAGTAACAATAAGAAGTCCAAATCGCGCTCGAGATCTCGTTCGCACAGACGATCGTCGAGCAGCAGCTCATCGTCTTCACAGTCATCCTCCTCGTCCTCGCCATCGTCGCCCACTTCGCCTTCTTCGTCGAGTAGCTCGTCGACGTCGTCACCAAAATCTAAATCAAAGTCACGTTCCCGTGATCGTTCAAAGACACGATCTCACACGTCTTCCCGGAAATCTCGTCACAGCTCGAAATCTCGTTCCCGATCCACATCTTCCAGACATCGTCGCAATCGTTCCAAAGACCGACACCGACGACCCTCTCGATCCCATTCGCGGAACTACTCGAATTCATCTCAATCGAAATACAAACGCAGCGAATCAAGTCGTTCGCCACACTCGACGACCTCGTCCTCGCGCCCCAAGAAGCGATCTCGTTCGAGGAGCTCCTCGACCAACAAGCGAAGGCGTTAGCCACTAGGCCGCGTAAGTGGCACTTTTCTATATCTTAACAAGAGAACGGATTTGAATTGTAATCATTTTCACCCTCAATTACGTGCACGGTAGACGAATTGTTTTGACTTTTTTTTTATAATTTATTATTGTTACTTAATATCCTACGTATGTTTGTATGTTTAAACGAAAAAAAAGTAATTTTTAGAACCCATGGTATGTACTTCCTTTTTAGAAGTAAATAAAGAAAAAAATGTACAAAAAATTGATGAGATTTGTGGATTCCAGTGGAGAGAGCTGGCATAGGTTATTGTTTCTCGAGCAGTGCAGTAGTGGTGGCAGATGTGCTTTGGTTCCTGGCTCGATACAAACCGTGGTTCATTCATCGCGCAAGGGCTGCATATGTCAGATTCAATTATTCCAATGTGAAGCCAGGCAGCTGGGTCTAGTTTTGAATCTTAGCAGTGCAACTGGTTCCTTCCTTGGTGTGTTAAGATGTACATATGTTCCTTAGACCATCCCTGCAATTGGCGATTGTGCGTTGCTGCCACCTCTATGTATGAGTTGTGTTTCTAGTCGTTGCAGTCTACTTGTCAGGGGTCATTTCTGGTGTTCTGGCGATGATGCTGGCTCCTTTCTTGGCTTGTGTGTCTGCTGTTTCGTTTCCCAGAACGTCGACATGGACTGGTATCTACTGTAGTTTCATGTAGTGCCCTCTTTATTGTAGAAAGTGGTATGTTCGTCGAATGTTCCTTGTAGATTGTGTGTCTTTTTGGTTGTTGTAGTTGTTTAGTGATTGGAGAGTGGATTTTGAGTCCGAAAGGCAAGTGCGAGTTTTCCTTCAGATAACTCTAGTTGGTTGATAATGCGGAAATCCTTCAGTGTATGTTCGAAGCCAGATGCACAAATGAAGGGTCACGGGAATCCCTTTCAAATCCTTACTGTCTTAATACATTTGCGTTGCTTTAAGCAGTGAGTCTCCCTAGATTTTCTAGTAGATCTGAGACCGAAATGTATTGTGGGAGATTGCAAAATCACCTAGATTTAGTGTCATATACGCAACACTCAATGCTTGACAGCTGACCTTAATTGGTGTCCTCACAGGCCACAACTTAATGACGGCCCACCTTAGGAATCAGCAGCACAGACCTGTGAAGAGGCTGCGGCGACACATAGGTAGAGGAAAACACAACGCACTTCCTCCGCGAATGTCGAAATCTCACACCAGAACCAGATACCAAACCATTGAGAAAGTATCGTTCGACAAACTCAACGAACTGGCTAGTAAGCCACCTAAAACAGAATACAGAAAATATGGCTAGAATTGGGCCACGAGAAGGTAGCTTCAGGATGTGCATAGGTGGTTCGGTGGCGTATGGGTAACCCATTTAATCAAACATTTTTCAGTCGAAGAAATATCCCATACTCTCACCGACTCGTCAGCCTATCTCGTGCGTGCTTAGGATGCACAGAAGCAGAAAATGCAGCTAGAATTCCGTTACGAGAATGTAAAACGTTCTTCCAACATGATTTCTCGACTATACGCCAAGTAGGCCTGTGAAAAGGAGAGTTCTATACATTTATTACTCATCTAGGCATTGGATTCCTTACCCGTAAAGAGTATCTTGGTGAGGCAGTGTCATTCGATCACGGGTTCACGGTTGGCATGCTGCTAACAGATCGTTCAACGAAGTTTCTTAATGTTCCCGGTGCCTTGTCTGTTAGGTAGATAGATACGTGAGGCTAGATCATCCTTTGTAGCTTAATTTGTATCCCCCTACTGTGTGATTATCCAGCTAAACGTGTTTGGTTTCATTTAGACGAATTGGACGCAACGAATGTGGCCTAAGTGAGCATTCTCCTTCGGCTCATCAACTATCTGGCTGATCTGCCTTACGAAACACTTTGTAGTTCTTTTACAAGGTCTCGCCAGTTTTTTGGTCTGATATTCTCGAAAATACTTCGCAATATCGTGCACTTCTTTGGGTAAGCTTTTCGCTGATGCAAACACCACTGCGCAACGAACGAATCCGTATTTCTTTCCGAATGAAATGAATGAAACAGGCAACGTAGGTAATACAAATTTATATTTTCAGTTGGAACCAAAGAAAACATAAGAGAACATAGCCACTAGCTAGGATAATTAATTAAAAACCAGAAACTCCACCCTCCTACCACACACGATCGATCAAGCTGTTGTCCTGTGGCTTCTGCATCATGGTTACCATCTGCTGTTGATATCTGACCTGGCCTGATCGTCGTGGCTGTGCTAAATACTCGAACATGCTCTGCAAATGTTGTGATAACATTTTACTCAAATCGCTTGGCATGGGATCAGTCCAGAAGAAATCGTGATTCAGCGCTGTGTCCGCATCGATCCGTTTCTTCGGATCCAGTGTGAGCAGTTTGTCCAACAAGTCACAGCCGTGCAAATCTTTCACATATGGACGCAGTCTATCCTTCACCTTTCGCTTGTGACCTTTGGGCAGGTCTACTGTTTTATACAATTCCAAATCTTCGACTCCTGGCCAAACGTCGGGTGTGAACGAACCACACAACTGCGAGATGTAGATCAGTTGCTGCTGTTCGGTGTTTCCCTGCATTATGGGCGAGCGAGTCCACATTTCGGCCATAATACAGCCTGCGCCCCACATATCGACGGGTGGGCCATAGTTCCGATCTCCGAGTAAGAGTTCTGGCGGGCGATACCAAAGCGTTACCACCCGGTTTGTGTAGCGATTTTTCTGGTCGTTCTTCGGTATGCTAAATGCGCGTGCCAGACCGAAGTCTGCTAGTTTTAGGATTCCATGCTTTGTTATAAGAACGTTGGCGGCTTTCATGTCACGATGGAGGATCTGCATAAAGAGAAAGTCTTGTAAAACACCTCGCTTCCGGGAATTCCTATTCTAGACTCACCTTGTTGCTGTGAATGTAGTACAATCCGTTCAGTAATTGCTGCATAACTTTCTTTATCTCGCCCAAACTAAACTTCACATTGATATTGGACAACAGACCAGCCAAGTCGTGTTCACAAAAATCAAACACCAAGTAGAACGTCGATCTGTATCCATTGTTCGCCGTGGCCTTGGTGCGACAGATTTCTATCAGATTCACCACATTCTCGTGCTTCAGCAGCTGCAATATGCGAATCTCACGCAAGGCTGTAATGGGAAACTATTCGAAAAAGGGGAAAACATTAGCTTGAGCTTGGAAAAACGTTGCATTTACGTACACCTTCCTTCTCATTGTCCATGAGTACCTTCTTCATTGCGACGAACTTTTTATTGCTTTTCTTTTCGCGGGCCTTGAACACTTCCCTACGAAGAAACATTGATTTTCTTGAAATGATTCATATTTGGATTAAGGATGTGTGCTTACCCAAAGGTTCCCTGTCCAATTTTAGCCACTTTTTCGTATTTACCCGACTCATCACAGTACAGGAAGTCGTAGTCTTCGATGTACTTTTGTTTTTCGGCCAGCGTCAGCTTGGACGATTGCGGATGGTCATCACGGCCACGTAAAGACATTTTGTTTGGTTTAGTGTTTACCTTGATGGGGTATTTGTTAAGTTTTTATTAACATTTAGTTGAAAAAACTTTGAAAATATTTTAGAAAAACAAAAGCACGTCGTAGGTGTAAAAAATGGCGATGTTGACGCATTTTTGTTTTGGATTTCCACCGGTAATGCCAAGCTTACTTTTTTTTCTCTTTCAACAGGATTGTTAAAAGAACTTGTTTCATTCGTTTTGTACTTACTTTGGCTCTTTATCGGTTGAAATATATATTCAGGGGAAGTTTTTACTTTAATTTTATATTTTGAAATGGAGAACAATGTATGGCTTCTTATCTCGTGCAAAGTTAGGGATAAAATGTTTCCTCTCTATTTATGCATTTTATTTGAATACAATTTTGTAATCCTCGGAGGTAGAAGGTTACAAGTTAGACAAAGGAAAGACCCGTTCATACAAATCACGGCAGGTCGATACAATGAAATATTTGAACCGAGTTTAGGGTAATGACTTGCAATTAAGCAACTAATGAAGTGCAATCATTGCGCCTTCTTAGTAATTGAGTTGAGCTATAGACACAATAAGTGTTTTATGTAAAAAAAAATTATAAAAAAAAACTAAATCAACAAAACTTTAAATGCTGCTTTATTTCCAATTTCATTAAAAACCATTTGATTAATAAAATTTCTTCAAAAACAGATTGTAATCACTCAAAACACAGATTTCTGCTCCTGAAATAGCAGAATCGCATTGACTCTTGCACTTGTGAACACCACCGCCAGTTGTGACAGATGACATAACCTCGGAACTTATTTGAAGATTTGTAGGTTTTTCACATTTTTCCTCGACAAACTCCGAAATAAAATGAATTTTATAAATTGCTTGAAAGTGGCCAACAGTGTAAATCGACAGGCACTGCGGGAATATGCCTTTAAGTCAGATTTAAAGATCAAATGGGTGCGACCTGAGAAAATACCCTGCATACGGCCGGAGAAAAGTGGCGACCTTTCCAAATTGCCTCCTGTGAACCCAAAGGAATTGGTACCAGAGTTTCGTGACTCAAAGGAACTGAAAGAGTAGGTTCTGCAAGCAATGATTTGTTCTGAGTTTAATTGAATATAACTCCTTACAGTGCGGATGAAACAGTCAAATCCATCTTCCAACTTGAAAACAATCGAAGCATACATACCTCGAATCTGTACCGAGAGATGCTGGTGAAGGAAGTCCAACGACATCCACTAGATTACGGCTCAATGGAGGCAAAGTGTTGGTTAACCTACTAGTTACTTCCCGAAGGATTTATTGACACAAAATTTCCCTTTTTAGTGGCCGAGATGACTGCAACAATCCGTCGCTTCCAGGATCATATGGAAAAGTTTCCTCGTGATACGAGAATAAAGGTGGAATTGAAGGAAATGATTGATAAACGGAAGAAATTCTTGAAATATCTTAGACGCTGGGACTACAAACGTTTCGAATGGTTATTGGAGAAGTTGGACATTGTGTATAAGCCACCGCCAAACGAGTTCCACTGGATCACCCGTAAGGATTCGCTTCGTAAGCTGACCGACATTCATTGTGAGGACATTAAGCAACAAAGATTGGAAGCGTATCGTAGTAGTCTTGAGAAGGAGCAGATCTCGTTTTTGGAGGAGAAAGTTAAGAACCTCGAATTCATTCGTAAGGAACAGCAGGAATGTCAAGTACCGGTCACTGTGAGTCAGGAGGAGATCAATGCTGTGAAGAAGCAGTTGGAACAGTTGAAGGCCCGTGAACTGCTTAAAGAGGAGAATAACAGTTAATGTTTCTATTTTAACGATGTAATATAGAATTCGTTGATCTAGTTGTGTTCTTTCTATTTACGACTCTGATGATATCCTTGTCGTCCACGTTTAATCAAAGTATTCGACTGAGCGAATGGCTTCATTAGGAACGGAAAATACCTACTTTCTGAGGAGAAACAAGCCTGTAACATTGTGATAGCTCTTCGAGATTCTAGGAGATAGCTGCTACAGTTACAGTTGTTACAGTTGAGCATAAAGGTGGTGTGCCTTGGTCTCCCGTACATTCTGCAGCGCAAGCATCGAATATCTTGAGAATGTTAAAACGAGACGTATTGGCTTGGATATTTGGGCGTAACACGTTAATCCAAAGTTGACGATGACACGAAGAAGATTCATCTTGCCCTTGGGTGCGAATATTCGGGTATTCTTCTTGAATAACGGTCACAGAGTTCACTATCCCTTTCCGCGTAGTTTTTTTCTGTAGATCTGCGTTTATAGTGTCGGATCTCTAACTATTTCTACTTGGGACTCGACATGTTTGATGGCAGACATGGGTAACATATGATGAATTCAGTCTTCCAACTTCTGGTATAGTGAATGGTTTCACGTTCATCGGATCTTGTGTTCAGATGGCATACACATAGTATCGAAGTTTTTTTTAGATACAGTAACTACGGATCCGTCTAGTTTAGCTCCATTTGCAAAAGAAGTAGATAAACCTTCCTCACGTTATGGAATCCCAGACCGCTATTACAGAAAACCGTATTTTTTGCCTCCACAATCACTTCATAATCGAGTTCGTTTGTTGGCAGTTCCATCCTATTCTGAGAATATTTGATACCAGGAAGTGTTCTTGGCCCACTCAGTCCGAAACACAAGCAGGATTTCACGGAGCCCATAGCAAGATATACTGGTACCGCATCAGGCGACAAGAGAACGAGTTCCTGTTTATCACTTGTGCACCCTGTGTACGTAAAAAGCGCGGAATGACATCATACAGAGCTAAATGTCAAAAATCCAACAACAAATTGCTTGCTCCAGTCATATGTCATCAATTGTCATTAAATTTGCTTCAAAAAAAAAAAAAAAAGAAAGAAAGGAGAATTTTTGCTTCGCTTGTTGCTTGTTGTTTTCAGCTTTTTATTTCGTTTTCCTGTTCGCGCAGAAATTTTTCGCAAATTCATTGTCTCAAGCTAAACACATTCCAATTGTTGATGTTTTTTTAAATTTTAATTTTCGTCACAAAATCCAGAGTCACTCCAGTGGAATGCAAATTCACAACGAAAGCAATCGTTTTTATCGTCAGAATTTCGAAACGGCCAGGCGTTCCAACAGCAGCTGAAATGTCCCTACGTGCAATTAAGAAACGTGACAGTGCCAAACCGTATAGGAAGTATCTACCAGCCAGCCGACCCAGAAAATTCTCCCCCGAAACACAGCCTCAGTTGAGAAAACTCTCCAGATCCTATCCAGACATATCGAAACCCGACTCAACGCCTCTGTTCGCGTCTAGAGTAACATCCAGATCCGACAGTGATGTCCAAAAGTTGGCCGCAACATTGAAAGCGAACTCAAACCTGATTGGTGCTAAATCCGAGGTTTGTTTGAAAACCATTTCAGTTCACAGCACCGTGCACAGTATTGCAGCACCAAGAAGCAAGAATATGCCATTGCAGGGTGCTCATAGCGATCGTGATCTTTCTCGATCGGTGTATACGGACAGCGGAGCCACGACTACATCGGGTGGACGTGGCGAAATGCTGAACGAAACAAGGCGACGCATGAGTGAGTGCAGTATCTCGAATCGTTCCAATCGCAGTGTTCCTTCATCGGAGTTCGGAGAAAGAACTGGTTTCAGCGACACAAATGCTGTGCGTATTCCCATAATCGGCTATGAAGTGATGGAAGAACGAGCCAGATTCACTGTCTACAAGCTACGCGTTGAGAATCCTTTTACTAACGACTGCTGGCTGGTGCTGCGTCGATACACTGACTTTGTGCGCCTCAATAATAAGTTGAAGCAGGCTTTTCCTACAATAGCACTCTATTTGCCGCGAAAGAAGATCTTTGGTGATAATTTCAATTCGGTGTTTCTGGATAATCGAGTGCAGGGCTTGCAGATGTTCGTGAACTCCATCATGTCGAAGGAGGAATTGCGGAAGTTCAAGTTGGTGCGGGAGTTCTTCTGTCTAGATGAACCACCAACTTATTCGGAGAGTATGGAAGAGTGCAGGGTAAGTTTTGTAAATCGTTTATGATGACTTGGGAGGAGTGTTGAGCTTTTTTTTTCTTTAATTTTAGGCAATCTTTGAGGCGCAGGAGGAAACCATAGCACACCTGAAGATGCAAATAAATAGCAAGAATGATTTAATTCTTAACCTCCAGCAGAAATTGCGGGCTGAGTTGGCCGAGAAAGACCAGCTGAGGGAGGCCTTTAAGTGAGTCATGTTTTGTTTTTTGTTTCGACGGCTATCAGCTCGTTAATCCTCTTTATCTGGCGATAATAGCTTTACAAAAGAACATACATTCTATACGTGTTGTGCGTCGGAAACCATGGTAGTACTGTTCATATCGCTTCGTATGGCTCTGTAATACTTTCTTTTGCTAAAGCTTGTCCTTGTGGATATGCGGTGCATTTGTGGAAAGGTTCTTCCTACTTCTTGTCCCTTTTCCGATTGATTGTCATAGCAGCTCGTTCAGTTGCTTCGTATTTGCTACCGAAGAATGGATGTATTTTCACATTCAGATCGTCTTCCCGTCTTGGCAGAGGTCTTGTCTGTCATCGTACTTCCTGTACAGAATCAACATGGATTTTATTACAACTTTCCTTCGCCGGGTTTGCAGGAAAAAAGTGTTTTTCCTTTTCCCTGAATTCTGAAATTTTTAACGCCAACCTTGCGTTTCTTAAGCTCTGTTTTTCTCCCGATATCTGCTCTCAAGCCTCCGCATCTATGCAGATGTGTACGATCTACTCCTCTCCTTTTTTAGCAAACTCATCATCGAACCAAACTAATGGTGAAAACTTCGGCAATTGATTGCTTAACTATATAACTGCTGGCAGTCTCGTGCGATCGCCATGCGTTAGCTATATGTCCAACCCTTCACAGCATATTCTTGGTGTTGCCATTAGTCTGTGTCCGTTCTAAGATATAATGCCCTGAAGTCCTCCAACTAAGAGCAAGTTTGATGCTGAAGACATGATGGACATGTAGGTCCTATTCCTTATTTTAAAGGAGGGTGTGGACCTTTGGCGTAAATCTACATTCAGTATCCATGGTCCTAGAAACTCTGGATAGCAAAGAATGAGTTTCAATTAACTTTGGGGCTTCGAAGCAGCAGTTTTTGGATGCAAGACACCCAAAACAAATAAGATCTTCACTCTCAAGTCAAGCCGCAACAGTTGTCATTGCCCTTTACCGGGGTTAAGCAAACTTTACTTTACCATTCTCCTGGCATCCTGATCTCCCTCTCTGTCTCTCCGCCTGTTCCTTCGTTTACTATTTTACTATTTTAATGAGAGCAGGACATAGTTGTTGGTCCTTGCGTATTCTAGTGTCTCTCAGAGTGACCCTCCAGCCGTCTGTATACCTCACATTTTTATAATAATTTCGTTTATTTGCTACATTTCACAGGAAAGTCTCAATTGGATGTCCCAAATGTACACCGAATGGTTCTTCAACAACCAAACTCAAACTGCCAACGGTAACACAACAATAACGTGACAAAGTCACAAACATTTAAACAGACGCTACTTGCATCAATCAAATGCTAATTTATACCGTGTGCATGTTTATTTTATGTTATTTATAGTTATATCAAAAGAAAGGTGTTTATTTAAAAGAAAGGGAATCCTCCAAGGAGTTCCCTGACTTGGTACAACCCGAAGTAAAGAGCAATATTCAAATTATCAACTAAATGTGTTACCTAACGATGATAAGTAATAGTTTTATTGTTAAACCGAAAAAGACAAAGACTTTGTTGCAAACAAACAATGTGAAAACACAATCAAAAATCCGAAAAAAATGTCTTTTAATCTTCTCAAATGAATTACAGACGTTTGAACAATTATATTCTTTTATATATGTACGTGTAGTTAAGTTAGTTAACAAGGAACGTAGACTATGTATTCTTCATTTTCTGTTTGTGTTTTGCAATACTATATTTACTCGCTCGTATGTTTAGTAGTTTTAAATGGATTCACTCTCAATAAATATTAATATCTTTAAAACAAACAAATATATATCAGTAAACCGTAAGTAGATAGACGTAAATGTATCGTTAACTTTAATAACAATATTAAAAGTATTTTTATACAAGTTTCAAATGCGATATTATTCTTTTGGATACCTTGTTGTCAGCCGAAGGGATCTGTAGGATCCAGTAGTCGTAGATTAGAATGATTGTGTTCTACATTAGGCTGCGGTTCCAGTGCGTACTTTTGAATGATTTTAGCGAACTTTGCGAACTTGCGCGAGTGATATTCGCTTACATTCGCTGGCACCGGAACCGTATACTTAGTCCTGGCGTTATGGGTCATTCAAGAACGATGGCAAAATTGTGATGATCAGGCTGATGGTCACTTAGAGAGGCGAAAGGGATGATTGTGATCGTCAACAATGAACTATCACCTTGGAGAACTCCACTTCTGGGCTCTGAGCCAAAGTTATGCAAGAGTAAGTTACGCAGCAGTTAGAAGGTCGTGCTACTGAATTGACAATTCAAGGTAAAATTATACTCAAGTTACCTGAAAGGACTAGTGAAGCTGGATTGTTGGACCTATTCAAGCATTAAAGAGTCAAGTGAAGCGCACACATGCCAGGCGAGGCATTCTCTTTTTGATACAATTGGTAGTGAGACATGCGTCTCAGATTTCTAGGAAGAGATCCTCAGAAGGAGGACGGACAGAGACAGGAGGTGGACTCGGGGATGCCCTGTTTGGGCTTCTTCAGAGCTCAATAATAATAATTCAAGACTGAGACAGTATCTGGGAAAAAAATGAGCCTTTACTCGGTCAATGGTAGTCCTCGCGTTCCTGAGTTCTTATCAAGCAGCGGCCTTCCAGCGTCGAATCTTCCCTACAACAATAAAAGTTATTAGTTAAGGGACAACCCATTGACTGTTGAAGACACCGATAAAGGTTTTAAGGACGAATTTTGGTTCTCCACGTGAAACAGACATAAGCTCCATCCAAGATATACGATTGAACCGGTAGCGAAAAGGAGGATGAATATCACCGTACATAGGTATCACCAAAAGAAGCAGTCTCTTGTAGGAGACGCATTATTTATTAGAGACAGACTTACCACAGACAGCTTTTACGAGCTCACAACTTTCTTACTTAAGTGGTGCTACAGTTCGGGGTGAAGCTGGGTCTTAACCAACAAGCCTCTCCATTTAGCTCGGTCCTTAGATAACTGCCACCCGTTCAAGTCGGCTGAGGACCCCTTCTACGTGTATGTTCCTCCTAAGGCGAGGTCTTTCTACTGATTTGTCACTCAGGGTTTGATTTGAAGAACATTGGTGTCTATTCGTTCTACACGTCCTAGCCATCTCAAACGACTATTGCGGAGTGTTTTATATATATGTATAGTTCGTCGTTAAATGTTCTCCTCCAAAGCTTGTTAACGCAAACCGGACTGAAAATTTTACGAAAAATCTTTCTCTCGAAGCGACTGAGGATATCTTCATCCGCTTTAGTTAGAGAATAAGCTTCAGCGCCGTAAAGCAGGACTCAGGTTATTAAGGTCTTATAGAGAGATCCCTTTGTTCTTCGGGATAGGATCCTACTACTCAATTGTAAGTCAGAGAAACAGCGATTGGGAAGACTTATTCTTCGTTTTGATTCGAGGTGTTGTTTTCAGAATTGGTAGCAGAACCGAGGTACCTAAAGCCCCTAACTACCTATTGGGAAACAGTTTTTACGAGCTCAAAACCTCAACACATGTGAGTGGTGCTAGCTATGATGTTACAATTACTGCGATTGTGATTGTAATACAAAGCCAGGAAAGGAGTCATTGTTTGATAGTGCAGTCGAAAAGAGTAGTTTGGAAGGCCCTGCCTTGGTTAGGCAATCTTATCGTAGCTAGCACGCAGTTCTCACATCTTAATATTCACAAGGGGCCACGGAGATCGGGGAGGATAAGAAGGAATGGGCACCGGAAAAGAACGGGACATGAGCAGCGCAATAGTATTCACACGACGGGACACGGACACCGCAGTAAACTTTCCATCAATCAGTTTTTAACCACCGCCGACGAGTCAGCAGAAGTTTCCACGTAGGTCACATGGCTAACAGAGCCGATGGACGAAACTCGATCCGGTTAAGATAGTAATATTCACACTGAAACTCAGGCTTGGCTCAGTTGGCTGCTGTTGTTTAACTACGTGTACAACCAAATGATAGGAAAGGATACGAAGTCAGGCTTCAAACTCACTACCAATGAAACGTTGCGCAAGTTGTATGATCCTCATATATTTATTTATTTTCTCTTAGCATGGTGTTTCATAAAACTTATGGAATACATTTATTAAAACCTTATGGAACATGTTCCTAATAATTTTAGTTTTTAGGTGAAAGAACAACTAAGTCATATCGGATTAAAGCAAGAATGGAAGAATAAAACAGTTCTAGAATTAAATATACAAAACCTATTAGTTTTTTTATTTTGCTTTGTTAAATAACTTAAGATAGAAACAAATGTTTAAGTCTCCACGAATGAGTTTGTATTTTGTTTTTTTTTTAGAGACTTGTCATGGCTGGTGGACGGGCGTAGGCTTTCGGTATGAAACCGTATTTGCGGGTTTTTGGTGCGTAAGCCCATAGCCAACCGTCGACAGTTTGATTGTTCAGGTCCGCATAGATCCAATCGCCGCGTCGAACTGAAAGATCATCGGGCGCTTGTGCCTGGGAAAGAATAGAAAAAAAGTCTAAAACTACCATAAACGTACAGAGGTGGGCGACTCACCTTATAGTCGTACAACATAACCAGCTCGGTTCCATGGTACCGCAAATCGTCTGCTCCGACGCCGAGTTGTTGTTGAGGGCCACCTCCTGTTTGCAGTGTTCCGCAGTTGTTGTTCATCTGCTGTGGCATTTGGCCACCACCTCCACCGACATTTCCATTGCTCGGAGGACCGATGCCTCCACTCTGCAGGGGATTATTGTTGTTATTCATTATTCCGTTGCCGTTACCACACAAATCGGGACTCAGGGGCTTTGCTGGATTCTGTCCGCCGATCGGCTTCGTCTGGAGCACACTATCGGCCGGGTACACGAATCCGGATGGAATAAATCCCTCCTGTCCGTCGCTTCGCACAATCCAGTACCAATCGGGATCTTCCCGATTCAACACAGTCACAAACTCCCCTCGTTCCACCGAAACATCATTTTCATCGCGGGCTATGAATGTGTACAACACAATATACCGACCACTGGGATCTTTGGCAAACGGCAGGAAATCTGGTTCCGAACTCAGACTCGCTTGTGAATTCTTAAGCGGAGACTGCATGCCATTGCTCATGCCACCACTGCCGCCGCCACCTCCGCCCACCTGTGGCACTGAATCGTCCAACAGCTCGAGCTTACTAGCGTCACTGTGGATTCCATCGGTCAAATCATTCGGAAGACTCTGATCTCTTGGCAATTTCTTTTTTATGGCTAAGTCGGCTAGCTGGGTATTGTAAGGCGCACAATAGGAATGCGGTATGAATCCCTCCTGGCGGGTATCCTGCCCTATTACATACACCCAGTCGTTCTCTCTGTAAAGTATATTCACTATCTGTCCACGTTTCACCTCCAGTTCGTCGTCCACACACGGTGTGAAGTCGTGCAGTACGACCATTTTTGAGTCCGGACTCAGTCCGTGTTCCTTCTCGATGCCCACCCTAACTAGCGTTTCAATGCTCGCCGAACCCGTGATCCGTCCCATTCCATGGTTAAGCCCCAATCCCGAGCCAGGGCGTGAGAGCTCCTTGTCCACATCGCTATTCGAAGCTGAAAATAAATAAAGCGAACACCACTGAGTAAATATGAAGTGGCAACAGGTGATGCACTTGATTGCACTAGATAATGGCTGTCAAGGGAGGAGGGGGGGAATGTGTGGAAACAAAAACAAGTTTTCCATTGAACTCTTTCGTTTTATTACCCTTGCGGGAATGTCTGCACGAAAGTTTCACAATTTCAACTCGGACAAGACGTCTTGTGGGCAGATGACTCTCCAAAGGGTTTCCGAGGGTCCGATGGAATGCGCACAGGTACTTACATTTTTTCTTTTTTCCTCGTCGTATTCTGACGGGACACAGGAATGCCATTTTGGCGTGAGAACTTCTTCGATCCGCTAACACTTAACCGCGGCTGATGTTCCTAGAATTGTGACATTTTCCGGGTGGTTTTATCACTGAGGGGGTCGTATGGGCAGGGATTGTTTTAGTGGTTCGTAGAAAACTATGACGGAATTTCTTTGATGACAACAGCACTGGAATTTTGTTGTCTTCCTCGGATATGGTTTGTAGTTCTTCTGCAAAGGTATTTGTGGTTTCATTCAACAGTAGCGACATCTGGCCGATGGCATGTGCGATGGTTTTTGTAATTTTGTTGATTGGTGAAGACCAGTCCTTTGTGGACTTTGACAGGTGTTTCGACGTTAGTAGACCATTCGCATCCAGTGACAGGGTTGGCTATGATTTTTAAAATATTTTCGAATCGAAAGTTCATGATAGCGTCATTTTTCAAAATTGGATAAGGCTGCAGTCTTGTGGTGAAGGCCTCTGCGGGAGCAATAGGTTAAACTAATGGTTCGGACAGGGTTTTATCGTCTCTCAAAGAGATGGGAGCCCATTTGGATATTCTGGTGAACTGCAAGAACTGCAACGATCGTGAAATATCCTGAAAAAAACGTCAAGAAAATATTCGGAATAAGGATGATACTGTGAAAGATAAATAAAGGATGACCAGATAGCAATTGATGATAGTAAGGGACTTCATCTACCTCGGCTCTGCTGCCAATTCTGAAAACAACACCTCAAGAGAAGTAAAACGAAGATAAACTCTTGCCAATCGCTACTTGTTTGATCTACAATTGAGTAGTGAGGTTTATTTTGAAGAACTAAGAACTTGATCACCTGAGTCCTCCAATTAAAACGACGCACTATACGAGCTGTGCAGCAACAACGACTCAATTAAAAAACTCCGGTCCGGCCTGCAGAGTCTTCAAATTAAACTCGGAGGGACAAAGCCTTAGCTTGCACGCTTAAGTAGAAGGGAACTTGAACCGACTTGGAGTGCGCAACTGGAGTTAACACGAATTTCGAATTGCATCAGTACACTCTTTTGGACCATAAACCACCAACCAGAGAAAGATTGGTGCGAAATGAAGAAATATAGTCGCCGTGGCGGACAGTATCGAAAAGACCCAGAAATGTCGATTCGGCGCTGATCAACTGAATTGGGCATCGCCAGAGGGTCAACTAGGCTTATTTTGCGGTTGGATTTGGGCCTACATCCGTCTAAGACCCTGCTGATGCTGATGAATTGAAGCCGGACAAGCATAGAGAACGCCGTGAGTTCGCTAATTGGGTACTGGAAATTTTGGCCGGAGATCCGGATTTTGGCCAAAAAATCATCCTCTCGGACTAGGCCCATTTTCGGCTTAGTGGCTATAGCAACAACCAGAAATGCCTATCTTAGATTGAACAGAATTCACAAGTGTTCGACTAAGCATCAATGCGTCCACAAAGATTGACCGTTTGATGCTGTTTATGGGGTGGAGGCATCATCAAATCTTATTTCTTTCAAAATAAGGAAGGAAACACCGTTAGCGTCAATGATCTGAGGTACAGAACGATGTTAGCTAACTTTCTGTGGCCAGAGCTCGATAACATCGGTATATCCGAGCTGTACTTTCAACAAGACGGCGTTAGATGCCATACAAGCGACGCAACGCTCGAAGTTGTAAAGGACTGGCCGCCGCGACCATGCGACTTGACAGCACTCGACTATTTTCTCTGATGCTACGTCAAGTCCTTAATCTACGCTAATAAGACGACAATGAAGACAATGGTCCGAATCCACCAACATTTTACCGACCGCTTCGAGCCAAGACGGCCATTTAAATGATGTGTTCTTCCGCACATAATGGGATGAAGATAGCTTCAAAATTAAGCTCATACAGTTGATGTTTTATCTAAATTTTTGTCGTTCTCATCTGGTCAAAGCAACTTGACCATTCGTGGACCATTACCTAAGCATGTCAATCTCTTTGACAGCAGTTTTACTGTCTAAATCAAATTCCCTTCCCATCTGCATAGACTTGTCATCACTCTCAGCACTGAAAACAACATCCACGGACTCCGACTGACTGCTGAATTACATTCCACTTTTCCCAACTGACAACGACAACAAACCAAACTGAAACAGAAAACCCCCATCAAAGCCCTGTCTCTTTCCAGCCAGTGGTTCTCTACCCACGTTTTCGCCTATCAGTCGCTACACAACCACACCGTTCAGCATAAAAACAACAAAAAGAAACGAAAAAAAAAAACAACAAGAGTCCACTCAAATCACGAACACATGTGTATCTACACTACATTTCCATCTGCAAATCTACAGAAAATCCCGATTGCAATTCAGTGGATTGTGAATTTCCAAACCAGCGATAGGTGCATTTCGTGTGCAAATTTTTTGCGATAATTTTTCGCATAGAAAAATTCTCAATTTTTTTCAAATCAATCGAATCCAAGTCCAAGTGAGGAACGCGCAGCGATTAGTGCGAGTTTCATTGTGTCAACAATGAACGTCATGTAAGTTTCCAAGTAAATTGAAAATTCGATTCTCTGTTGTTCGCTGCCATAGGAGGCCCAAAAACAAGGCCAGAAAGAATGCTCGTTTTCCTTATTGGAATTGTCACTTTCTTTTCAGTGTCCCTCGCCCGGTAATGCTTTGCTTTATTGCACTTAATCGGTGATTTATCGCCTCGTCACTGGCGATAATCGGGTATAAACATGAACACACCCACCTCCGCGAGAATACGCCACTAATTCTAATCGAAAGAAAAAAAAAAAATTGATTATTTCATGATAGCTAGTCGTCGTTTCGTGCATCGATGCGCAAAATTAAATGTGTCTTCTAATTTCACCACAAATGCCGAAGATTGTCCAATTTGTGTGCCCAATTGGAGTCGTCCACCGCACTCGGCTAGATATTCAAATTTGAATGGATTTTGGGAATTTTCCACTACCGACAGGCAGGCAGAATTATTCATGCTTTTCGTGCATTTTTTTGTTTTTTTTTTGTTTAATGGTTGTCATGAAATCTGGTGCGCAAAGTTTCTATTCTATGGCCACCCGGGGTTAATGTTACATAAGGTCAGGGTGGTGTGGGGTCCACTTAGTGTATATTTTTGGTGGTACTGACCACCGTGGTGGGTGAATTGAAATGAGAGTGATTCTTGTTGGGCCTCCCCCCCCCTCATAACATTTGCATTTCTAATTTGATTTTTGGCCAAATTCACTAATTTTTCATTTCTTTTTGTCTATTTTCAGGTAAGAATCGTCTCATAGTACTATGTATGCATGTATGTTGAGGATACGTTTGTAAGTTTTACTCATATAAGCTGCTCACTTGGGCAAACTAAGTCGAACTATAGTTTAAGTTTCATTGGATAACATATCTGGGAGAAAAAAGATGAAAAAAAACAAACAAAAATGTAGACAAGTTCTGGTTAAGAGACCTACATGGACAGTGCTTAAAATGCCAGAGAAACCGTATTGTATTAGGGTCAAGTAGATCTTAGAATCACTTGGGAATTTGAACCTCCGCTTTGTCTAAAAATATAGATTCCAATCGAGTCCTTCCTGAGCAGAATGTGCATAGGTAACATGACACCCGTAAACGTTTAAATCGGTATTATGACTGGCGAACGATCAGTTTAACGCTAAACATGAAACCCGATTAGTCAGTAAGTGGTAATCGTAGAAGTGTTTCGAGTTGGTACGTTGCACTTAGAGAGTTGCATGTTGTATTTTCTATACTCAGTCCTTGAAATAGGAAAATCGAACTCTCCTGTTAGCAGTTCGACGAACAAACCACTGAGTCACGACGCTTTTCGTTTGGAGACGATACTACATGCGTATGTGAGTCTACAGTGGACTATTGTTTTGTACCTAAAGTTTAGATTTAAAGATTTTACGGGCCGGACGACTGGTGCACGTTCGTTCTATATGTTCTGAGAATTATGTCAGTATCATCGCCGAACACTAGTAGTTCAAGTGTATGTATATGATGTCCTCCCTAGACACTTGTGTCATCACAAGAAGTTTATGGAATTGTTTCGGTAGAAGTAGAACCGACAGAAACATACAAAAGGGTCTTTCTACGCTGAGAGGAGTATTCGCTGGGCATAACAGACATACATGGGTGTGTCTGAGATGGTTAACACTGGCCAGGTCTTATCCTCCTAAGTTGTAAATTTCTTGGGAGACACTTCTTCCGTGATCTAGAAAAATTATCCAGCAGACCAATCACTCTTCAACTTTTTCGAAATTAGTGGATGGTCGTGAGACTGCTCTCGCCTATGGGTATCACAATGGGTCTGTACTGACCCAACTGGCGTTGGGGATTTTTCCACTCGCCTACCCACGAACTTAACCTGACCTATGTATGATGTTAAAGAAATCGCATGACAGAGAGTCATCTTGTCTAAATCCTTGTTGGACATCAAAGATCTCGGTGAAGTTATTACCGACATTGATGAAACAGGGAACGTTCTCCATCATCATAATGCGGAAACGAACGATAGCTCATCGCTATAAATGCTGTCATATGCGGCCGATGAAATGGTCCTTGGTGCATTCTGCAGAGATGTGCAAATTTGATAGAAATGTGAACTTTCTTGGGCTGAAATCGCACTAATAGGGGCCAATCATGTTGTCTGACTTTCACACAATATAGGAGATATGAACTTTTACGCATGGAGGAGACCGAAACCTCTTCCATCTTTTGAATCGGGAAAGGTCGCTGAGATTCCATTTATCAGGCATACACTCATTTGACCAAATTTTACCAAAGAGAAGCAGCCTTGTTGCTCATCATTTAGGTTGAATGGTCCTAGAATGAAGTAAAGCTAAACAAATGCCATCTGTTTTGTACAGAATTCTTGGGTTCGAAGAATCTTCTTGCCTTAAAATTCTTAGTCCAATTGGAACCCTTGATTTCATGAGTCTCATTCTCCGTTGTTTTTCTGTCTATAGTACCTAAACCGATTCAAACGATGCATATGCTGTATGCCAACCGATAATGTGCTGCATAGCATAGCAGATCACAATAAATGCTAATTTGCTTCGAACGATGTATGTAAATACAGCTATGGAGAATTTATCGCGGTGATAAGTGGTGAGAGTGCAAGGTATAGTCTATCATTTCTAAGCAAATCGGTAGATAAATCGGTTATATTTGAACGTTTGGAATTTGTACAACAGTTGAGCCCTCAATGTACTGATTTTTCCTGCTTCACTGGTACCTCTCATCACTGTATTGATGCATTAAATGTTTGGTTCACCATATCGCCATATAGCCATACCGCTGGCATAATTCCAGATTCAGTATCAAGGCAGTTATGACTTGCGATCACAGATATGTACAAAACACGAGTCAATAATAATTGTTTACGATTACAATAAGTGTGTGCATTAAGAACGATTTATCTGCTGATCTAATCGCCCGGTATTTTTCGAGTACAAATCAAATTTATCTCATTTGCATGAGCTGTACAATCGGCTGATAAAGTGAGGAGTAAGTCGTGAATAAAAAAATTGATATTATACCCTGATTATGCGACGGATATTCTTTGCCCTATATTCCAGAAGCCAGGGCCGAGAATAGTCGGGCTGCAATTGGAATATAGGAGAGGAGGAGAGTACCTCCAAAGCATCACAGCCTCAGCCGACTATCTCTAAACATTATGCGCAACACTATGTGGAATCCATTCCAGCAATAGGGAGGAAAGTTAAGCTAGTAAGAATATGTCATGTATGTTCGAAGGTTAAAAGACGTAAGAAAACTATATCTTGCTGTCCATTCTGCCCAGAAAAACCTCCGTTGTGTATTGAACAATGCGGCCAACCCATAATTGCTTTAGTTTTTGTGGATTAAAAATCATTTTCTCTGCCAGGCTACAATATGGAATTCAGCTACTAATGTCAAGGCAAATGGTTTTTCTTTGAAAGACAATGAATACTCGACCGGAAGGGCTAGGAAGTAAACTTTTTCGACCAAGTTTTGTTGAACTGCTCCCAGGCTAATGTTGTTCATTTGATTAAACATTTCTTAGAAACTAATTTTGAGCAGTAATTATGGTTTTGGTATTTCCATCTCCTGGAAGAGAAGAGAATCAAATCTGGTAACTGTTGTGGTTCTTTTGGTTTCACGGACGCTCCTTCCCTTAGTGAATGGTCATTTGACCAGATGCCGTATGCCGGCATATATACTTCTGCCGCATGTCCAGTGACTGAATATACTGTCGCGGCAGAATACATACATTGTGATGCATTTTGGTTCAAACACGTTACGTGAATTAGTTGCTGCGGTCTATCTCCCATCAGCAAGTAGCAGCTTATGCAGCGAGAGGCTGAAGGTGGCATAGAATACGAATAATAATTCCCGGTGAATGCCGAAAAACTTGTACGCAATCATCTTAATCTATCGTCAGACTATTATAAGTACTAAGATTGTAACTTAATCGGTTTTCGTCGAATACTGGTTCTCTACCTGGCATCCGGTTGGATGGAAAAAAGTGACCCGATAGCTGGGCAACAGATACTAACCGGGTATCTGTTCCATCTCTAATTGAAATTACAGAGAGACAAAGTCTTTGACATCAAAGAGGTCACATTTTGGATATTTCTGAAGATTTTTTCGTACTTCCCGTCTCGTTTGGTTGCTCTTAGTCGAAATATTAGCTGTTTTTCGATGCGTTTTCTAACTTTCTTGAAATTTTCATCATTCTCTGAGGAAAGAATTCACCCCTCCTCCTAGGAATCTGTGATTTTACAATTTTGTTGTGCATAGAGTATGGAAGCAGACATATTCCGTCAACATTTGCTTGAGTTTGCCATCAAAATGTATATTTATTAGCTGTGCTAGTAGATCTTTACCACCAGTGAGTTTCTACCGCACTATCAGTTTGTTTTTAGCATAATTACTCTATAATTTATAACTTTTATGCCGCCAAAGCCCTGTGGCTTATGGAATGATGAGCTGTAGCTTTAGCGTGATTCTGTTTAAGACATGAGTAAATATTTTTGACGGTACTACCTTGCGGCAATTATAAACATAACAAATAAAGGCCTGATAACAGTATTTGTTAGCCACTTTAGACGTGTCTTTCATGCTTGTACAAGTAGAACAGAAATCGAAAATCAAAACTACGAACAAATCACCAAACAACTACGAAAACCAAAAGTTTTTTAAAGAACCTCGTCGTCGTCGTTGTCGGCGCAATAACTTGTTCTAGTTTGTGATTTATTTTCATCGAATGCACACAGCCACCACTCTACCGGCGAAAGAGTAGATCATGTAGACGTTGCCATCAAGAAAACCTTGGTATTTTGCTGAGGCCAGACTACGGGTTACTGCACTAGCAAAGCCTATGAGAGACACACTTCATGTTGGGCCAAATAAATGTCGATTCGATAAAAATAATTGCTAAGCTCTTATTATTTGGAAAAAATAAGTTTCCCTGCTAAGTGACTCAGTGGCGCATTTGTTCTACTTTTCTATTATTTTTGAATCTTATCGCCTCCGTCAATAAATTACCTTCGAGTATGTTTTCAATAACAATAAAACAATTGTATCTAGCAAGGTCTCGATGTAACCTTGGGTTCGGTACTCGATATGCTTTGTCGAAAGCAGAGGGTGGTTCTGGAGGAGGCTTTAGGAGGAAGAATAGAATACGCAGTTCGTTCATGAAGTGGCATACCTTCTGTTTTTCTTGTGCGTCGTATGTGTTTACTAAAATTATATAGAAACTGGTTTAAATATTTTGCGGTTCTGCTGATAGGCACGTAGTTATATGTATAAGGAGGCCTGGCAATTCGGTTGAGTGGTTGAGTACATTTCTTTTTGATATATTGGGAATGTTTGATCGTATTTCGATTATATTCAATCAGTTTCTGTCATTTTAATGGGTACTCTAGCACTCTCGTGGTGTTTCGAATGATCTAATTCGGTTGCACTTAGTTCGAGTTATTCTTTTGCTGTGAGTGAGGTTGGAAATGCTTAAAGCGCGAAGATTTCAGTTCGTGCTTCTATGCAAGGTAGCAGCTTGGATTAAAGTTCTGTTTGTTTAATGCATTCATCACGTTTACCTTGGAGCCGATACCATCTAAGCTTTTTGTTCAAAATATGAAGGAAAGTGGTTTCTAGAGGACATGTTCATAAATGTGTGGCCACTTGTTATTGCCTTTTACTGCTTTGTAGTCACAAAACTGATATTTGCTTTCGAAATGTTGTGAAAATCTACTCATTGTTGTCTAGCTTTTGAATTTAACTTTGAAATCTATGATTACAGAGGACAAAGTCAAGGAAAATGACATCGGGTGGTCCTCGGCCAGCAGGAATTTGCACACAGAAATGATGAAATCGGGTGCAAGGAGTACTCTTAATAAGTCGAATTGTGAAACTAATGAGATCTCGCGTCTACTTACTCAGATTCTATTTCTGGGATTACAAAGTAATTTAACATGATGGAGCTACGTTCTTTAGCTTTCAGAATCGCCGTGATTTCTGATTCCCCCAACAAGTTGTAATTATTTTCAAGAATACCTTGTCCTACTCGTTTGTTATTCGAATCATGCTGAGGACGTCAGATGAAGTCGATATCAATGGATGCGCTGAAGACAATGGTTGACTCAGAAATCGGATGATAGTGCATTCTTTTTGTTGACAAAATCTGTTATGTGCTTGGAACAGTTTCGAGGACCTACTTCCAAACAGTGTATCATTGTGTGTTACTCAGTTCTATCGCTGGTCATCCAAACACGACAAAATCACGTAAGCTTCTTGAACGGCAGATGATTTGCGATCAACATGTTAAGATTCTTACTTCAGTTATCCATTCTAAGGCGGGTGCAGGGAAGACGTATTTAAGACAATATTTACACAGGCCCGAGCATTTTATGCCAATGATTTTGAGACGTTCTCTAAAAAAATAAATACTTGGCGCAACAGGTCCATGGGACCCGGGCCTAGCTTCTCACAACCATTCGTGTTGTGTGTGTAATCATTTTTACACGAATGGAAGGGGCTTAATGTGATACTCTCGGATGTTTGTCAGAAGCTTATATTCCAGTTAATGGACATATTTCGTTGTCCCAGACTCAGTTAATGAAGTTTTTTTAAACATTCTTCGAAATCGTGCTATTAGAGATGATGGCTTTCAGCTTGACAGCTGGACCAATCTTGACCCTTGAAAAAAAATCAGTTTTGGACATTTTTACCACAAATAATCAGACAGTAAGGTCTCTTCTTCAGAGGTAAAACATCAGTCTTTCTGTTCTTCCAAATTACTACTTGTGAATCAAAGGATTATCCTCCACACAGCTGCAACTGACATTGTTTCTGCATAAACCCGCAGAACACGTAGGGTTTGTTCGAGTACTTTCTGTACCAAAATTCGTAGATTATGAAATTTCAAGGAGTTGGGGCTAAAATTCTCTTAAAGAAAGGAAAAATCACAAAAAAGTAAACGAACGCCCACGCAAACAACAAAAAAATGTGTACAGCCATCTGACAGATTTGACAGATTTGACAGATTTTATAAATCAGTGCAAGAAAATTTCTTGCACTTTTGGGAGAGTTCGCGAACAGACCTTTTGAGTTGAGATTATGGCATCGCTGCGAACCAGATTTGAATTGTGGAACCCAGAATTTTACCGGCCTGCAAGAGTATTGATTTCGGTTGGAAATTTACTCTCTTTTGTTAAGCATTTCATCATTGCATTGTTACTCTGATTTATCCGGTGATGCAATGGACAGTCACTTTTTAATTTGACAGATTGCAGACGTTTCATCTGACAACTGACAATGACATTCTGTTCGGAGCGCCGCAAATGTTGCTCGAATATACTGTAACTACAGCATATTGCGGGCTCCTTTGGGTTCGAGGCTTAAGGCCTCATCTCAGCACAGAAACAAGAACGATCTAAGAAAGGAAAATGTCAGTCAATGGAAATGTACAGATATAAGTACGTCAGTTCTCAGAATTCTTTCATAGAACGTTCTCCTTTGTTTTTACAATTATGGACGAATGAACATAAGGAAAGCCATGCAAGATCCATCAGCTGTCTAGATATGTACATAGTAGAGGCTGTACTCTTTAGACTTCTGTAGTTCACGAACGAACTAGTTCAAAAAAGAGCTCTGACAAGTGAGCTAAGTGAACCTGTGCCCAAAGTCATTCAGTAGTTGATTAAGGTATACTCGTGCTGTGGGTACATGTAGTTCAGTAAGAAAACTGAATTCAGCTCTTTTTGCGTTGATAAGCGCGAATGATAAGCAACACGAGCTCACCGTTGACCTAATTTCCTGAGCAGTGAACTAAATTGAACTAAATCAACTAAACAAACGAACTGTGTATGTAGTTAAGGAAACAGATTTGAAGTAAAATGAACGCTCCCTGAACTGAACTAGGCACAGGCCTTATACTTTCATCCAAAGCTGGGTTTATTTTTAGAAAAATCTTCGAATTTCCATTAAAAAAAGGAATCGTTTGGTATCGTTTGGCTATGTATAAGGACAAAGCCAATCACTAATGTTCATTCCAAGAGGATTTTGGTTTCATTCTATAATTTTTCCCAGTTCTGCATGTTTGGTTCTGAAACTGACGGTTTCAGTCAAAACGTATTACGTGCCGAGTAACAACGGATGATCATATGACGACTCAGTGTCCTACCCACGACCTTTGCACAAAAATCTACGCAATCACCCCTCTTGTCAATTCTCACGTCAAACACGTGTAAACGACAGTATGATTGATTGCACATCAATTCAATTCAAATCTAAAACTTCACAATCTTATCGCGCTAGACAAAGCGATTTCTAAAAATATTTCCTTTTTTTTTCAAAACAAAATTGCACCATCTTCCCAAAGACTGGCTTATCTCCACTTAAGTGTCAGTTGAATTCCATTACCGCTAATCAGCAATCTACACCTCTATACGTGACCCAGTCTACAAATATCGTTTCTAATGAGTAATTAGCCTTTTGATTATCCCCTTCAAAGCTGCTCACTCTATACCGCTAATTCAATCGAAAAAGAAACCTCATACAATTATTGTTATGTCTGATATTTTGATTCGATTACATCAGACTTTCACTGGACGGGGTACGGGTATAGATAAAGACTACATCATCATCGGCAATAACCTTCGGAATGGCTGAATATAGCAATTCAACTTCTGCTGCTATGGTGGAAGTCGTCCTTATCGTCGAAAAAACAGCCGATATCGTTAGCCGCTAAATCGACTTATCTCTGCAGATAATCAAGTTTTGATTTTCGACTTAAGTCCAACAGAAAACGAATAACATTTTTGTTTACAATGACCAAAATTTTGTAGCCGACTTGGTGGGTTATGCCTTTGTATCTCCGTCGACTCTGTGTCGTGTTGCTATGGTCGCGCGACGATCTTTTGTTGCGCTAGCCAGCCCACCTTGGCTTTTGTAATTTAGAGGCATGTCTACGCGTACTAACTAGTTATGCAAATGCGCTGTGGACGTGCGAATTTCGCTTCCAAAGCTCCGAAGTAGGCTAGCGCGTTGTAAATAATGAAAACTGATACTCTACGACGGATGGAGTGGATGTCCAGGGGTTAGTAACCGACCTGAAAGCGGTTGTGCACACTACACTGCTATACGCACACAAACGTTATAGGAATCTTGTACGGATTTGTAATTATACCGAGGTGGCATGACTACTAATTAGCGGTGTGTGTATGGTTTGAAATAATCACAACTCGGTGACAAGTTGGAATTAGACGAGTTATCTTTGAAATTTGCGTGCTTCCATGGTGGTTTTCATTAAGATGCATTCGTTCCGGACGTGGGCGGTCCGGCTTGTCGGAAGTGCATTGATTATTGCTTAGCTTATGGCTGTACTCGTTTGAGTTTAAGGAGATTTTATTCAAATTTGAGGTTAGGCTGGTGCTTTGTTTGGGGCTTAAAGCATAAGGCGCTTGTAAGCTGATTGTTTACTCAAGATGAGTCTTCTCGATACGTATGTATACTACATTAACATATTCCAAGGAATTTACCGTCTCTGTTGAGGCGACTAGACAGGAACATTCAGAATCGGTTCTGACCAGAGACTGAGTCTGTGATGAACTGTAGGCGAATTTTTACGGATTACTGGTGTATGTCGTGACTGGTTTAAGCGATGATCTGCGTTGTGTTGATGGGTATAAGCTATATTGCGAGGAAGTGTCGAAGTACCTGCATCTCGCCACAGTGTCAGACTGATATTCCTATATTACTTCGAAAATATAAGAAACCTCTGAATTCTGGCAACTTATAGTCTTGTTTGCTTCCCAGATCACACTGAAGTGAGTGGAAACAAGATTTCCAATTAGATTTTCCAAGCTGTGCGGCATGATTCTTCAAAGTCCAAGCAGTCATGAACCTTTGCTAGTATTTAGCTTTTCATTATGGTCCATGATACGAGGCGGTTATGATATTTTCGTCTTTCGTGGAAAGCTGCTCAGCTCGAGGTCCAATGATAAAGAGTTTCCAGTACTCTCCCACACATGTCTGTCGGAACGTTGACAATTTCGCACTAAGCGCCTCTAACATTGTTGGCTTGTTGGGATAATCTACCGACCATTTCTTGAAATTACACGATTACCAAACTTTGCTTTCAATAGATCAATCGTTTGACCAGTTCTGTGACATGTGGCACCATCTTGTTGGATCTTGTGTCCATCCAATGCTGACCAAAAAAAATCTTCGAACATGGCACGATGGAGAACTCCATTGACCGTAACAATGGGACCAATTTCACGGTCACTTGTTGTGGATCCAATGGAGTCTCTTGAAGCAGATGTGTGTTTGTTTCTGTCCAATAACGCATAAGATGATTTTTCTATGAAGTTCAGGATTTCCTTCAAACTTTTGCAGAACCCGATCGAAGAAGTTTTGGTGCTTGACCAAGAGACCTCAGCTCTTGAGTTAATTTGACATTGGCAGGGTGTAGACCCAGATCTTTATTCAAAATTCGCTACAATGTGGACTGAGAGGTTCTCAGTTCTTGTGTACTTCGACCGATGTCTCAACGACATGTTCCCCAACAATTGGGGACTTATGTCCCATCAACGCTAAAATTGTGAACTTACCACCCCCGATGGGATGAGACATAATATTCAGCACCCTGCTGCTAATATTCCTTGATTAGCAGATCTTTGTTCTTAGTGTACTATACATGTTATATAGCGGTGGACCCACTGCTGACTCACACAGTATGAGGTGCCCATCTCTCGGTAAAAGTTTCCCATCAATGCAAACAGCAACTGCAAATCAACTCATAAAAAGTTTTTCTAAGTTTATTGACAATTATCTCTCAAAGTTTGACTACTTGCCAACGGATGACAAGTAAATGTTGTACTTTACAACCACCATTGCGGTACAGTATTATCCAAGATGTCAGTACTTTTTGACACTCACGTCAGTGGTATCGTTGCTTATTTTTCTTGGACAGAATAATTCCATTAATTTGAAAACTATTGGATGGTAGAAATCACATTACATCATCAAACAAATGAAATCAAAAAGGCGAAGCCATCGACAGCTGTTAAGTAAATGACAGCTGGAATGGAGGCTCGTTTGGAAATGAATTTCTAGGGCAGACACACAATTTTTGTAAAATAAAAGTAGTAACCATGCATTGGACAGTTTGGTTTGAGCAGTATACTCTTAAACTCTAAATTTTTTGAAACCAAGATCACAGATCACAGTTCGATTCGCGGCAGCAATGAGTGCATTAAGAGTAAGTCAGATGGAGCTGGAGACACAATGTTACGGTTCATTCCATGATCTTGGGGAAATATCTAGGAAAGGTTCATGGTTACTTACTTACTTACTTAACAGGCTCCCGACCCGAGAAGAGTCCCTGCCTAAGACACGGTAGCCTTCCAATCCCTTCGATCCCGAGCACGCTGCTTTCAGTTGTCCAGACCAAGCTCGGTTTTCCTTGTCGTCACGAAACTGGGGGCTGTGATTCGAAGGTCCTCTTTGCAGGAGCATTATTGTCCGAGCGATGTGGCCGAGCCAGTGCAGTCGACGTATTTTGGCTGTTTTGGACTACATCCACATCTTGGAACAGCTCATAGAGTTGGCGGTTATATCTTCTCCTCCATTCGCCCTACTCGCATACGACGAAGAATTTTTCTTTCGAAAGTGGCTAGAATCTGCTCTGCTTTCCTGGCAGGATCATTGCTTTGTAGAGCATGCATATCGTCTTTCGTTTTGACCCCATTTGCTTAGCCAAACCGAAGTAGCAGCGGTTTCCTAGGGTTAGTCTTCGTCAAATCTCCACTAGGGTGTCGTTCGTGGAGTTGATATTTACTCCGGGGTAGGTAAACTCCTTAACTATCTCAAAGTTACTGTTGCCAACAGTGACGTTTTGTCCTAGACGGTGGACCGATGCTTCTTTGTTTGTTGACAACAGGTACTAGGTTTTGAAGAAGTCACACGACAGCGCATCGCCTTGCTGAGATGAACTGTTCCCAAATTGCACATTGCACCGCGTGTTTTCCAGCGTCACGTGGCACAGCTGGATTAGTTTTCTCACTCCGTACTTAGACTTCAATACCTTTCAAAACCATTCACAAGCTCGTTCCCGAACAGAGAAGAATGGAAAGACAGTCAGCCTGCCAATGCACTCATCTCTATCTTCGCAGATGGATCAAAGATGGATGTAGGGGTAGGGTCAGGCATATTTTCTGAACCGCTGGGTATATTCAGATCAGTCTGCCTTCCAAACCATAGCAATGTTTTCCAAACGGAGGTCCTAGCTGTGGCAATAACTGCCCTTGAGACTGCGTTGAAGGCAATACCACAGAAAGGTATCACCTTTTTCATCGACACCCGAGGGGCAATAGCTCAAGGTTGCCCTCTGCTGGGTCCCAGGAAATGAGAAGGCAGACGAACTGGCAAGAAGTGGTTCAGGCACCTCGGTGTTCATCCCGCCTTGGGAACTGACGCAAGAGGAGGAATCAAGGCCAGTAGAGAGGCCAATAACAGGCTTGGTGATTCACATGAAACAGATTTGAAAGGCTAGGGTTTACCAATGGGGAAGGGATATCTTTCCCCTATGGGTCCCCTTTGGGTATCACAATGGGTCTATACTGACCTGCGTGGGGCGATGTGATATTTTTCTACTCGCCTACCAACGATCCTAACCTAACCGTATCACGAATATAGGGACAAACGTGACATAAACCATCGAAGTATCACTCCTTTCGTGAAAGTTAACCAAACTGCACATTGAATTGCAAAGAACATGGTAAGAGGTACTCAGAGAGTATTCCCTTTCACAAGGCACCATGAGTTCTCCTTGAAATTGGACTAATCTGCACTACATGGCACTATCTTCTGTTAGACGAAAGGTGATTCACTATAGCGTGCATACTCCCATTTCGTTTCTTCGCCTTCGTAATGGAGAAGAACTTCCAAATCAATAAGCGTTCATACACATCAGAGTAAGGTAATCAAATTCACTGACCTAAATATTATTGAATCGAAACTCACAAGATATGTACGAGTACGAGTGCATCAGGGAAGGAAGGGAATACATCAAGAAAAAGAGTTGACTATGAGTTATAAAAAAAACTAAACAACATTACCCAACGCGCTCTGTTGATGTCATTTTCTGGAAAACAATAAACCGGGAGGCAAATACGAGAACACGGGGCTAACCAAACCGAATGATTACGACAAAATCTCCAGTGGGTAAGTAATTGAAATGCGAAGCACGATAAAGCTTTCAACCCAGTTCCGAGGAAGTTCACAGTCTTTCGGTACACTTGCCCTTTCGTGTAGACACCGAGGGATGGGATCACATCGTCTATTCTTGTTCATGTCGCCGGGTCGGAGCAAGGTTATGATGAAAAATGTAATAATCGTAAAAAAGCGTAAAAGGAGAACACTGTTGAATAGTAAAGTTCATCATGTCCACAACCGGGAGGTGTTTTTAAAAGCATTAGCACCACCCCTACCCTTGGTGGTGTATTCTAAGAAACCACGACGAAATAGTTAGATTAGTTTAATCTTGACCTTCACTTCAGGGGAATTCGTCTTAATTTATGTCCTTAGTCACGTACACACCCTTTTGTCCATGGATGTCATCTGAAGTGAAGGAGAAAAAATATCTACACGTCGTACTGCGTTCTAAAAGAATTCCTAAAATAAATGGATTATTGCGCGTTAATTTGATTCCTTCCGTCCCTTCCGAGGACGGTACAGCCTCATACGTGATATATGTACAACATGTGTCCTTGTTTACCGTTTTGGGAATCGTTTTTGCAAGTCATTCACAAAAAAAAGAAAAAAAAAAAGAGAAAAAGTTTACAGCACATGGACTCGTATTCCTTTGGCCCAGGATACCACGCCATACCGTGCCACCCACCTCTCACAGACCACTCTCCGTTCCATCAGAAGTTTTAGTGAATGGCGCGTTTCGCATCTGCACATGCGCCAGGATATCGATTTTACAACGAGTATTTGTTGGTTTAGACTCTTCGGGCTTGTTGGGGTAGTAAAAGGGGGGTGTGTGCTACTTCGACTGTTGGGTTTTCTAGCTTTGTCACAAAATCAACAGATTTTTTTTTTTATTCTTAATTCGATTCAAGCGATACGGAAAGGATAACGAGTACAGAAAGACAGAAGAAGAAAAAAAAAAAACCTTGACACGAAAAGAGGGCAATCATTTTTGGTCATGTGAGCCAGAGCCTGGATGTCCTTCAATATGTACTCGTACTGTGTGTGTGTGTGTGTTTTTTTTTTGTCAAGAGAGCTTTTCCCATTCTTTAGTCTCAAGACTTGGGGCAGATAATTAGGAAGGTTTAAAGGGTTATGGCAAGGGGTGAAGGATATTTCGAGCGATGCATTCGATAAGGATGTTGAGTTGAAAGATAGACCTTGCTGGTTTCTTGGCAGTTCAATGATAGAGTTCAGAGATGCTCAGGAGGACCTTGGGGATCAGAAATTGATTGCTTTTTCGAGGCTTGTGGTTTAAGCTTCACACAGTCTTTATATTCCTATCAGGACTGGGTGGGCTTCAGCAAACTGGTCCCAAACTACTTATTATTTGCTCTACGTGTGTGTACTTCGTTACCAGTTTTATGGTTGAATAGTTCAGTCAAGTAAGAACTTTTTAAAAGAGGACAACATAGATTCCTCCGAGGTAAGTCCACAACAACCAGTTTAACTGAATTCGTGGCGAGTACTTTGTGTGGACTGAGACGTAGAAATGAGGTCGATGTGATCGCCACTGATTTAAGCAAAGCCCTCGACAAAATCTCTCACAAAAGTGTCCTTACCAAAGGCTCTTGGCTTTCTCTCGAGGTTTATTACGTGGATTGAATCCTATTTAGAATCTCGAGCTTACAATGTTCTGTTTGGGTCAATGATTTGCGTCTCAATAAAAGCCTCCTCTGGAGTACCGCAGGGCAGCCATCTTGGTCCCTTATTATTTATTTAAACAATTAATGATGTTCACCGTAACAGAGTTATTTGTTTATGAAGATATTCAGGCACATATCGTCCTCCTCTGTCTGTCTTCTATTACAGGAAGACTTGGATAGATTCTCTACTTGATGCCTAAAGAATTTCCTTGAACTCAATGTCACTAAATCCGTTTACATAACTTTTGTTAGGTCTCTCCTTGAATATCCAAAAATTCCATTATTTTCCTATCCTATCTCACGAGCAACCTGAACCTTAAGATGCTGCAAGTATAGATCTGCTGATTGATCGAAAAAGAAGAAAGCATCGGTACTGTCACTTTAACGTCGAGGCCAAAGGCCAGGTGTCAACCTGTTAGTGGATGGTGGAATATGATCTCGATCCCACTGCACCAATGTGATCAGATAGATTGTAAAAGATGCGTTTAGTGTTTGATTGGTCGGAGAAATGACTACGAACATCGATCTCCAAAGTCTAGTTGCCTTGGTGATGAAGGATTTGACGGTCCCTGCTTGTCTGTTGTCATAGCAACAAATTTAAGGGCTGTGTCCTCTACTATTCTGTATCGAGAAAGGAGCACTGCGTGTATTTATGAATAGCAGGGAAAACTTGTAGGTCAAGAATTTGATTTGATAGATATTTCAAGCTTGCTCAAGCGGATATAATCGATCACTCAACCGTAGGGAAGAGCATTATGAATCTCGACTGACATACATTGGATGTTCAAGCTAAAAAAAGAAGGAAATGCTCGAATTCTTAATTCGACCTCCGAATTGAATATCCAGCCCACATCGGAACTTCATCTGTCAAAAGTAGTCAATTCGCGTGCTTGCTTCGGTAGATGAGTTTCTGAACACATCCATACACGTCAATGTGCGATCACTGAAAGCCAATGAAACCGACAGCTGGCGATGGAATAGCTATGCGCTTCCTGTATGTGAGAACGTTTGCCATACCAGTGGATAGGCTTGAATCACAAGATCATATAAAAAAGATAGCAATGTCAAACCTCGAAAGCAGATCAAAGACAAACGTGTACAACAGGGGGGTGTACGTCATTGTCATTCATTTGACAAGTTATTCAGATACACCCTGTGAAAAGTATGAACTGGGTACTGCTGGAGAACTAAAGAAATTGTGCTTTAAATCAGAGTACTGAAAGCTGTTGAGCTGAATTGTCTATTCTGCCTGACAGCGGGATTTTCCTCCATCCTATTGAAAATAAAGATCGTCTGTGTCTATTTCTTCCATTTGAGGCCACAAGAAACCTTCAACCATTTGTCTATAGCGCTCTCCATTGACAGTAACAGCTCTTTCATTTGCATTTTCGAAATGGAAAATGGACCAAGGATTCCACCAGTCCAAGATCGATACATTTTTCTGAAACTATTCGAGGATTCTCCTCTGCGAAGTGAATTCCATTAAAGTAACGAAAAAGGTAGCGTTCAGAACTTCTTCACCACTGACATCTAGCATCAGCAGATCTGCTTTACATTCCACATTTGGTGGGAACATAAATGAACATTTTTTCTTATTCCATAACGCACCTGTCTAACCTACCCCAACAGCATTGTTGATATTACATCACCCTGCATTAATTGCACACCTTGCAACCACAACTAGATGTGAACATTGTGCAAATCGGGTCACTTTTCTTTAAGCAAACTTACAAAGAATACAAAAAAATATCGCCTCTCACCGCAACAACACTCAACCAATTGGCGGCAGTTTAATCGTCCAATTGCCTTAAGCACCTGACAACAAACTCTACTTATTTGGAAACTGAGTCATGCTAGCTTGCTAGTTTCTTTATTATTTATTTATATGGTCTTGAGCATGTTTCTCTTGGCAAATACACATACTTCACGTAAGCTGACACCAATTGTTATTAGCTTTCGTGCTAAGCATATACGAGCTCGTAAAATTCAAAAGAATCTCCAGTTTTTCCATTCAATTAATTTATTAACCTTTAAATGCAACGATTTTGTTCTCCACAGACACTGGCTGTGTTCAGTAGGTATCTACTGACGGATCTGACTGATTCATTTCGTTGAAAATATGCCTTAAATTAGAAATAACATAGCAAACAGAATTTTATTAATTTAAGTACTTCCTTGTACAAAACAAACACATCCATATGTATGTACATATCCTTATAATGCATTAAGCTAATATTATTTATTAATTTTTTTTTTTTTGGGAACAACTTTGGACACGAGCCAAGATTCCATGTTTATAAACTATTTCCAACCCGATACTCTGAAGCCCACCAAGATTAAATAATTTACTCGGCTACGGGTGGAAAACAACAACATCAATCTTTGGCTGGCGTTGATTTGTTTTTGAGGTTTCTAAAAATACATTTTTTTCAATTTTTATTTTGCGCAGTAAAATTGCGATCAGTTCTGTTTTTTTTTTTCTGATTTGTTCGCACCGGCTGACGAAGAGCGTTGGAACGCTTATCGTACCTATAATTACCGCAGCGCGTAGGACGTCATTAGTAATTGACTTTATGCCGATCTGCTGACCTATTGCAAATAGAGTGCGAGGAACATCAATTTAGACATTTTTTTTGTATTCCCCTTATCGGAGGTTATCCCTGCAGGGGAATAGAGCCGGAATCGGGTGATTAGAAGTTGAACGATTTGTTGACAAACAAGTTTATTAGACGGTTGTAAATTTTCCTTAATTTTTATTTGTTTTTATTATCTGACAGATGGAATTGGTCTTTTTTTTTAGTTCTGCACGTAGCCTGCGTTTATCTGGTGTAAATTATATTTGTCAGGTTTTGTTGACAGTTTTCTGGAAGCAATAAACGTATAAATATTAAAGTCTTTGGCACTGTTCAAGTGAGTCTTTCCGCTGAAGTATGAATGGGCGGGCTATTGCGTTGCGGTTAGTGAAGGCCGGTTTGAACCGGAAGACATGACTCAAGGCTGGGGGAAACGTGACCGCGCGCATTTAGAAGGACGATAGTGATTATCGAGCAGTAAAACTTATTTTACGAACTGCTTTCGAAGGGGAAATGATAGTCTTCGTCTGATTTTTGAGAGAGGGCCCGACTAGCACAAGACCGAATTTCCTGAGCAGTGAACTGTACTGAACTAAATGAACTGGTTAACCAAACAGATTTGCCCTGAACTGAACTAAAATCCACAAGCCTACTTGAAGGGTGATGGGTGTTTTTCTTGACAGAGCATAGATGACAGCCACTGAATGTCAGTGATGTCAAAAAAGTCCCATGACAGCGTTTTTTTTTTGTCTAAGACTCAAATTTATGGAAAAAAATCAGAGTCAATTGTAAGCTTTTCTGATTTAGAATCGAGTCGATAAATTATACAGTCAAGCTGCCGATGACGTGTTTCAGTCATTCACACTGCCTTCGCAAAGTACATTCAGTGAAAATATGAGGGAAACTGAGTCATTCAAACGGTTGGTACATGTGTCATTTGTTGTAATACTGAGTTGACATTAGTTAACCTCAAGTGCTATCGGTGATATTTACTTTGCATTGCGAATGAGTGGAAAATATTGGAGAAAACCTACGGTGACTCTGTAACATCGAGACTAACAGCATTTGAGTGGTATAAAGCGTTCAAAGAAGGCCGTGAAGTAGTTAAAAACTGGCCTTATTCGAGACAGTCTCCAACAATAGTTTGACAGAACTGTCATAAGAACTATTCATCTTTCATGAATCAGTTCGCAGCACGACTTGTTTGCAAAAGAGACGAATTTGCATATCGCAAATCCATTCTTGAAAGCGATTTTTTAACCAAACTCTACCGGGTTCTCCAGATCTGGGACCCTGTGCTTTTTGCTTGTTTCCGAAACTCAAATTACCACCTCGTGGGACTCGTTTTGGGAGAGGAAAGAAAATTCCTTGGAAGAACTGAAGGCGATCTAGGAATACGTCTATACAAATTGTATGGAGGACTGGACTGTTCGTTGGCAATGGTTCAAATGGATCCTAATTTCAGGGAAACAAAAAAAATTTTGATGATTCATTGATTTGTGGCGAGTTTTTGACTCAGTCCCGCTCAATTGTGTCAAAAATTGCCCACCTGACAGTGGGTTTTCACTGCATCGGCTTGTCTAAATGACAACAACTTTACCATATAATTCATACCACAAGATTTGATTCATTATTTTGACTGTTTTTCATTCTTTTTACTGACTTACTTATTGACAAACATAGATGGCGCTACAGTTCGCAGTAGCACCCATGTTCGCAATTATATGTTGAACTTCAACACCGCTTAGTAGAGTTAATGCTCAGAGGCATGTGCTTTCCAGGCTTCCTGCTCGAATAAGTGTTTTTCATTGTGGTGCTTGGGGTATTCAGATTCGAAGTATTTGAAATTTAAGTAATAATTTGACGACCCACCGCCTCCGTGTTCCCTTGGGAGTATTAAAATGTGAAAATTTTGTCCTTGCTAAAGTTTGGCTTTGGTGGAAATCTAAGTCCATTTCCAGACATGGTGGCATGACGTTCGTACGTGGGTAACTTTAAGATTTCATGCCTCAAGTTAGTTAAGAATGAGAAATTTATATTCGAATAGGCATTTTCCAGCAGTAAGTTAAAAAGATGTTTTAGTTGTCATCCTTTGCATCCGTTCACATGACTATATTCACAGAAGTGCCTTCACGACAGTTAGGGGCATCCGCTTATTGTTCCGAAACTACCAAGACCAGGTGCTGATCTGAAAGCCGTTTTCATTTTAATAGTTTATTTGGTTCGTTTACCATATCCACGCACCCTCGCATATAAGGGAATAAAGGAAATCCTTTTCGTTTGTATAGGAACCTGGGTTTTCAACAGTCTACTCATTTTTGAAAAATCCCGATTGACCTTAACTTGTTGAACTAGCTCACATAAGTCTGCCGGTAGCTAGCAATTTCTAGAAATTTAGACCCATCTTACAGCCAATCAGGAAGATGCTTTACCTTGTTTGTTTAAAATGTTTGAGAATCACCCAGTCTCTACAATGAATAAAAAGAAAGTTTTCGAAATATCACTTATCAGAAGTGAAACCAATTCGAACAGACGGGCCGAGATCTCGGTCTTAAGTTTGAAAATACTTTGTGGTTCGGTGGCTTTAAATACACATTAGGTTCCATAAATAGAAGCCTTTTGACGTCAGCTCTTGTTAGTTGATTTCCCCTGGAAATTGTCACCGAAACAAATCAATATTGTTTTTGTTGATTTGTCAAAGAGCACAAGACCTCGGTTGCCATAGTGTGTTATCCATTAAATGTCATTCGGGTGTCATTCAAAGTACACGACAGGGTTGTATGTACATAAGTCGACATTTATGCTTAAGTGGGTGTGGAATTCCGCATTTTTGAGGTCATTGTGACAACTTTTAGCGGATAATGGAAGAAATCGCATTAAAAATGTTTTTCTTTTTTTTAAAAACGCCCCCAAAATGTAGGCGTAGCTATATGTACATAATGTATGCGTGGATTATAGAGAATTTTAGCACCTATCAATGTTGTCTTAATTTTTTCCAATTTCTGGTCAAAATATGAAAATATTAGAAAGTTTTGAAAAGTGGGCGTGGCTGTAACAGAATTTGGTACCACCAAATCACTCTGCCTGTTCCAAAAACTGCACCAAGCAGTGGATCATCGAGGATTAACTAATTAATACTTGGCGCAACAGGTCGATGGGATCCAGGGCCTAGTTTCTCACAATCATTCCTGTTGTACATGTTATATTCTTTACACGAATGGAAGGGGCCTACTTGTTTGTCATACGCTCACGAGAGGTGGGGCCGTGAAAATCTTTTAGGTGTTCCGACTTAGATTCGTACCTGATCCCCTTGCTCATAGTCCATCGCACTAACTCCAAAAAATCTGGCAATTTTGCTTGATCACGATGCCGTTCAGAATTTAAGTTCAAAATCAAACAATATCAGCAGTTCCCTGATCTATAGCAGACAAAATTTTACAATCAATCTTGCATAAGCTCGGTACAATACCTTGGAGTTCCATGACTAATGATGTCCATGAGACCGGGACAGATGCAAGTTCATTACCCCACACCACACCACATTGCAATATGTAATCACTCTCCGCGAATACTCGTACAATACTACTTCCTGTTTGGAAACAATAAGGAAAATAAATTTTATGCTTAAAAACCAGCAGATGAGCTGTAAAGTATAATCCATTTACCAAACGAACAATCATTCACTTGGCTGAACAATTTATTAAACGAGGCTGACCTTCAATTTATTTTTATCTCAGTGGAGATGACGTACTCCTTACTCGTCGTACGACTGTGTACATAATTTAAATGTCGAATAATTTTTGATTTGATGAAATCAAATGTTACACATCTGCCCCAGGCAGAGCATGTGTGTTCCATGTGGCTGAGTGCACTCCGAAAACGATTCTCTCCATTAACGTGCCACTGCTCACTTGGAAGGATTGTGTCGGCCGGTCTAAGGCGAGACGAGTAACAACATTGTCTTTGCGCCTTCAATGTTGCCAATGTTGTGCAACGTCTACCCTTATTTAAAGTTTTACGCAATCTTACTGTGTAAGCATGTACCGCCTTTGATTTGTGTGCACCCAAGTTTGAGTCCATTTGCACTGTCACTCAATGGTTAGCAGAATGCAAGACTGCTACACGACTTGGCGCTTGAATTCAGGGAGAAGCGAAACTTTTCCACTCAGTGGCAAACCAAAAGTCGTTGCGCTTTGGGGTAACCAACCCTCAATTGATGTATTTATGTAATACACAGGGTATTACATCAATAAAACAGATATATTCATAGTTCATCAGACCAAATCAAGCGAGTTGACATGAAATCGTATCGCATGCAGTTCCTTTTAAATTGTTTCGATTATTATTATTGCTCGGGTAATTGTGGCGTTTTTTTTTTCTTTTTATTTATTTAATAGAAACATTCTCTACCACTGGGTAGTAAAAAATAAAGTGCACAACTGGGTCCTTGGTGCTTGCACCTGCATGTAATAAGTTTACAATTTTACTGGCACTGAACGGCTTTTCATATTTTGCGGTCTAATAACCTGGACTGGTGCAGTCTTGATGGCATTATAATAGGATCATAAAACTGATACTAAGTATCTGGAAGATTTGACAACAAAACGCCTTAAAAAAATAGGCGTGTCCACACATGGTGTTCAGGTGAATTATAGAAAACTTTCAGGGCTTTACATTTGAAAAGTTAGTTTTTATTATAACGAGGTTTGGTAATTCCGAAACTCAGTCTCAATTCGAGGTGAAATCAGAATTGTCACTCTAACCTCAAAATGAAGGGTACCTAGTTCACTTGAAGAGGATTTTAGTAAAAATGGATCTTCTCGAAAACGGGTCCAACAATTGTCATAAGACTTTATGGTTGGGGTTTGTTTTTTAGAGGTGTGATGGGCTTAAGATAGGCTCGTCGCGATCCATTGTTCTATCACCTAGCAGATGTTGGATTGTTTGAGCTGAGGAGGAGGTGATATCTAGGTAAAGCGAGGTAAAGCCTTTATGGACATGTTCGAGGCTAGTCCGAGCAATGGCGGAACATTCACATGGAATATGTTCGGCGCTTTCAGTGTCCGCGAGGCCTGTCCGATTGGCTAATGCCAATTTTCTTGAAATGATAGTTTACAGAGCAATGACTAGGTAGGAAGTTCGTCAGGACCTTAACGTTATATTTGGTCATTGCTAGGATCACTTTCGTTCGTTTTTCTTGAGAAATAAATTAATTTCTTGACATGTCTCAAGCCAGTTAGGGACTTCCGATAAGAGAGATTTTCGTTTTGTTTTATTATCTGGCTTACAGACTTGAGAAGGATTCAGGGTCGATATATGGGCACCGGATATAGCAAGTTCGTCAGAGCCTCATTGCCAGGGATACCTATGTATATGCCCAGGGACACGTATTATGTGCATCTAGCTGTAGGAGGGTTTGCAGACAATGCCAGACCAGCTTGGACTCAAAGATAGGCTTGGATTGGCTGACCGATAGAATATGTGTTTGTGTTTTTATTTACTATAAATTGAAAAAATTGGTTAACCCATTGACGCCTAATAAAAAAGTTTGAAAATGTTAATTTCTTGAGGTGCCATGGCTATATTATTGGATTGTTAGGAAATTTGAAATTCTAACCGTCGACTATGCTAGGTGACACTATAGTTCGAGGTGAACCTATGCTCCCATTAACAAGCTTTTCCAGTTACCCCTGTATTTAGCTAACTATCTATGCGCTCTTTAAGTCGGTTGAAGCGAGGTATTCCTCCTCAGGTTTGACGCTACATGTCCTTTTGATGTTTTATGTCGCTGTACAGCTTGTATAGTTCGTCGTTGAATCTCCTCCTCTGTCAACGCAAATGGGACCGCAAATTTTCAGAGGAATCTTTCTATCGAAGTGACTCGGGATATTGTCATCCACTTTAGACAAAGTCCACCCTTAAGCGCAGGACTGGGAAGATCAAGGTGTTATATGGAGTCTACTACCCAATTGACTTCTCAGTCCAAAGAAACAACGACTGACAAGAATTATTCTTCGTTTAAATCAGCAGAATTGAGGTAGACAAAGTCCCTTGCTACCTCGAAGTTAGAATTCGTCGACGTTGTGCTTCCCTTTTTGTTCACAGCTTATACAAAACTTGGTTTTGCCCTCATTTATCACTAAACCCGTGTGGACAGACTTTTGAATGAATACATCTCCGTGTGACGTTCTGCATAATCTTTTCAAGTGCAACGTTGAAAAAAATCGTCTCATTGTCCAAGACACCAAAGGTCTCGGTGAGTATGTTACCGACTTTGATGGAGCACGAGCAGTCTTGGCAGGTTTGCCAAAGTTAGACATGGCTCGTCTTTGTAGATGCTGTCATATGCTGCCATGACATCGATGAAGGGGTGGTGGAGATGGACTTCTTGACCTTTTTCCAAGACCTGTCGAAATGTGAAAATCTGATCGATTGTGAATTTTCCTGGCGGCGATGAGAGTGTTGACGAAGGGCTTCAGGCGTTCAGATAAGATCTTATAGGCGATGTAGAGGAGACTGATACCTCTGTAATTGGCGCAATTAAGTGGACCTCCTTTCTTGTAAATGATGCTGACATTCCCAGCACATTAGTTGCGGCATTTCTTATGGCATGTTGGCAGCGTTGCCACTGGTCTTCGACACTTAGTGTCATCGGCAAAGGATTCATCATTCTATATGTACTTCAGCCTATCGAACTCGTTCATTGATTCACGTCTATGTTCTTCAGTCTTAGGACTAGGAGAGCAACCTGTGTTAAGTTATGTGTAACAAAGTGTGATTTGATGCTTCCAAAACCCAATAGGTTCCCGCTCATATAGGTTCGTTAGCCTTTATCTTAAAGGTAAGGGATGTTCAGCTATTCAGTCGACGATCTAAGTTTGTAGAGATTAATGTTAAGAAATTCTAAGATGCTACCTATTCTCTCGAATTTCTTACTCTAACGACCAGCTGTGGTCTTGGTGTTACTTGGATTACATTTAGCTCTTACTCTACTCTGTAAAGAATCTCTTCAATCTTTTATCAAATTCCTGTACTTTCAAAGCTGTCAAAGCAGCAAATGTTTATTCGAAAAGATTTGGCGCAACAGGTCGCAGCAGGACCCAGAGCCTAGCTTCTCACGACCATTCGTGTTGTGCGTGTTATATTCTTTACACGAATGGAAGGGTCCTACTGTTTAATGCCGAATCCTAAGGGTAATTAGAAGCTTTCTCATGACAAGTTGTACTCGCGGAGGTTTGTCTGGCGATCGCTTACATGTTTTAGCTGGGCTTCGAACCGCGAACCCCCTGCTCCATAGTCCACGTACTTACCACTGAGCCACGGCAATCACCACTAAGGACCACTAACGTTTACAAACTCTTGAAAAACGTCCTGTTTTAAGTTGTTAAGCAAGGCATATTTAGCCAGGACTTGGTAAGGATATCAGTCTAAGTTTTGTGTTTTTAGGGTTATAGTGGATTGCATTGAATTATTGGTCCCCAAAAGTTGGACGTCTCTTGAATGTGTTATGACAATTGTACTCGTAACGAAGCCAATAATAAATTAATAGCCAGTATGAGCCAAACGTTCAGGAATTCATTTTTATTGCCAGCAAATGCACTCGTATGTTGTGTATCTTGTACATTTTTATTTTGGTTCGCATTTTATTGACTCTGTTTAACAGTTCATATAATTTGCACATTAGTCTGGATGACGCAGAGAGAAAGCTATTACCCGTTTCACAGACTCATGGACATGAATCATCCTGGGAGCTGTGCAATCCCCTACAAATGCATTTCAAACTACGCAACTAAACATCCATCTGCGGCTCAACAAAGCATGAATAATATCTGCATAAACTAAATCTAAATTAGGTGGGAGATTGCCTCTCATCCGAGGTTCTCGCTTCACGTGCCGGATTAATAAGATAAAATATGAAAATCGAAAGCAGAAAAACCAAAAGATACAAGCAACTGATAAAATATTGATGTACACACATAGAGCGGCTGCTGGGATGTCGAAAATCAAATGCGCAGTTATTATGTTCGTCCACAGGTGGATACATAGAGAACAATCCAGAATGTACATACCTTTTTCATGTCCTTCCTTACAACCGTAGGCGGTGGGATACACTCTACACTGTTGTTGTACACAAAAGAAGAAAAAAAGCCGATTTAAGTGCTGATATAATCAAATAGCCAAATAAACAACACACCCTTACATCCTGTAATGATAAAGTACAAAAATACTCATTGTCTCTTCTTCGCCCCCAAGCCCCAAGGACGTTTATCTTAATTCATTGCGTCGCAAAAATTACCAACTGCCATGGCTGAGGGAACAGATACTCCCCCCGAAACGAGACGAGTATTGAATTTTCTCTCTCTTCGGCAGTTTTCACTTTTAGTATACACTTCTCTTCCACTACGATGGATAGAGAGACTCTTCCTTGCAAAGAGAGGAGCACTCCGGAGCACTCCTCTCACAGACGCGGCGTTTTCATAAATTTTCGAAAACTGTTGTCCTTACTGCCATTCCAGTTACGTTCGGAGTTTCCTTGAAAGTGCACAAGTTTTCAATTAGTTGCTCCACTTAAACTAATTTTTTGTGTACATTTGTTCAAAATCCTCCGAAGAGAGTGTAAAAGTTGTGAAATTTTCGGGAACTCCACGTGGAATTTGTTAATTGAACCGGAATTTCCTGTTGAAAGTGAGTTTATTTGCATGTCTATTGGTTAAATGCTTTTAATTGATTAGCCATGGGCTTGTGTTGACGCTGTAGCAGGGAATAGGGGTTTTGGATTTGCATTGATTGAAAGTGATACTTTCGGGGGTAATGGAAAGTTTTACAATTCGTTTGAATATAGGCAGAACCGCTTCCGTCATTGGCTGTGGGTTGATATAGTACGTGCTTTCGTCCATCGGTATGTCGTCGTCGTCACGTAGGCAATAAGCGTAGGCGTTCGTAGTAATACGCATTCCTGTCCCTTCATTACGATTCATGCTGTGATTAAAAATTTAATTATAAACGTGGAATTCTGTAAGAAGGGTCATTTCCTTTCGAGGCATCTGTTGTGGTTCACGTAGTGGCTCTGGGCAGAAAGGTTACGCCAGTCAAACAATCAGTCAAAAATTCAAGGTAGATATATTTTTCCCACCAAATTTTACTTCTTCCTGCAACCCTTAATCTCTCAAAAAGTCGGTTGAAACCTTAAGTCTTGGGGAGGCAAACCAAACCAAATGCACCCCCAAAATCGGTCTATAAATACCGTCGAATGGATAGCATACTTTCTGTTTCGGAATTGAGGTGTAAAAGCTTGTATTAACATTTTTTACGATTTTGAGCTTTTTGTGATACGACGGACGGGTACGTACACAATTTCACTTTTACGTCAGATGCTTACAAAATTGGAAATTGAGAAAAATCGTAACTAAACATATAGAATAGCTATAATCCGTCTGGAACGGAGCATATGATACCCTATCCACTAAAGAGGGCGTGGCCGTACTGAATTTTTCGAACGCTTGTGCCTGTTTCATGCAAAATTGGTTTTTCTATACGAGAAAACGCCCTCAAAAAGTGGGCGTGCGTGGAATAATGTATAATTATATATATTTTGTCTTGAAAACATTTTTCGATTTCATACAAAATAGTGAAATTATGATCGGATTTAAAAAAACTTTACACTTGTACTCCTTCTTCTTCCCAAAAGCCCGGAGATTTTATCCTCGGAGCTCAAAATTTAAGGCGCGAAAACAGACGGACGAACGAATTTGTTTCCATTATTGAATCGTTCTCTAGAAAGTGGGCGTGGCACTGTGGTATTGGCTTTTACACCTAAGCTTCCGACTTAAATACTATTAGGAAGCTTTCACTGAAATTAGGAGTTTTAAGAATATACCATCTAAAGTGGGCGTGACCATGCATAATTAAACATTTTTTGGAAGTGAAGTAAACAGTGATATTTTTTAAGAATCGTTGTGTATTGCTGACATTTGATACATTAATTGCTGCTACATGCAATCACATATGTTATACAGGGTCATCCAATTTGCGGTTCAGATTTGACATCCCTGTATCCGTCACATACGTCAAACCGAACTGTCATCTAAGGCTGTTTTGTTTTGCTTAAGGTTTTTAATTTTGCAATATGGATTCTTTAACAATCACTAAATTGTAAAACAAATTTTGAAGAGACTGGCTTTGTTGAATATGTGTTAAAGGCTATTCATGCACAAAAAATATTCATCTTAAGAGAAAAAATGGCGGTCGTTAGTAAAAGTGTTGAAGAAGATCCAAATCTACTTGTCCTATGCCACATTATGACATATTTTGCATTTGGATTTGCACCTACTCCGTCATTAAGTTCAGAATGCGTAGAAAATATGCTGATTGGCTGCATTTGGATGACAAATTTTCACACGACAATTTCTTGAGCGATGAGGTTAATTTTTTCCTCGGTGGAAACGTCAATAAACAAAATTGTCGCTTATGGGGAATTGAAAATCCACATGCAATTCGGTCTGGTGCTGTCATCGGTTCATACTTCTTTGAAAATGAGGAAGGTGTCACTTTTACCAGCAGTTCTCACCGCTATAGCCAAATACTAACCAATTTTTTTTGGCCTGTAGTCGAAGATATGGATGTAGATGACATGTGGTTTCAACAAGATGACGCCACATCTCACAGAACGCATCCGGTATGACTTTATTGCAAGAGAAATTTCCTGGTGTTTTGGTGATGTAAACTGGCCACCAAGATTGTGTGATTTGCCATCAGTAAATCGCGTTTATGGAGTTGGCCATCTTCCATCATCATATCAAATCAAGTTTGATTGGCATTTCTAGTTCAAAATACGTCAGGAATGTCAGAGAAGGTTTGAACTTTTTACGATAAAAAATTATTAGACACGATTAGACAAACATGCCCTTCAGTAGCTAAATTGTTTAAAAAACTGTGTGACATGTGGCATCATCTTGTTGGAACGACATATCACTGATGTCAGCTTTATTCAGTTCTGGCCAAAAATAGTCGATCATTTAGTCGACGAAAAAATACGGTTCAATCACAACTCCGGAAATTGAAAAAGCCGCCATTAAGCCAAAAGTGAGTTTCATTGTTGAGAATGAGTTTTCGTCAAAATTCAGGATTTCCTTAAAATTTTTGCAGAAACCCATCGGAAAAGTTTTGCCGCTCAAATGATCAAGGGGCTTCAGTTCTAAAGTTAACTTGATCACTGCAGTGTGTAGGTCCAGATCTTTACTGAAAATTCGTACGAAATGTACACTGAGAGACGTGGAGTCAATTGATTTTGGCCAGCACTTACGGCTGTGATATTTTTGGTACTTTACTGATCGGTGCGTGTTCTCACTGGGATGGGAATCCGAAAATATCCACTATACCATGCACAGCCTGTCTGGTGGGCTCTAGTCGCAACGAGGTCCATTAGACCACGTCCAATAAATACTCTAAACGTTGTGTTGCACCTTTTGCCACTCAACCTCCATATTATGTTCTTATCATCAGTCACTACAGCATCTAGTATCAGTTACTTTCGGATCTGGTAGCCAATCCTAACGACCTTAGAACTCCCAAAGTGAAGTTCAGAAATGACGTCGCTACCAGATTTCCAACTACGGTGGAGTGAGAGATAGGTAGTGTGACAAACGGCTTCGAAACAACAATTTACACCGACGACAGTTCTACAATGAACTGTGGAGTAGGGGACAAGAATTTTCTCTTCCTAACTCATGTAGCGCGTCTTTTAGGTGGAGATTCTTGCTGTATGGGAAGCCATCCGTATACCTTATCGAATTGCCACACCTGGCAGGAACATAGTCATACTTATAGAAAGCCAGGCGGTTTTCAAGGCTATTGTCTCGGTCAATACATCATCAAAACTTGTAGAACAGTGTAAAACTGAAGTTTCCTCCTTGGGTCGTCGGCTTAGAATTAGCCTCCTTAGGGTTCTAAGTCATAGGAACATCGAGGGAAGTGAGTCATTGGATGAATTAGCAAGCCGTGATCTGAATTGGCTCCTTTGCTGAGACGGCTAACGCCCCTATGGGTATCCTTAAGGATAGAATCTTTTCGCAAGCTAATAGTAGATGGCAGGGGATGCGTAACTGTGTCATATCTAAACAGGTTTAGGCCGAATTTTGCATAACCAGAACATGTACAAGAACTACTGATGTCCGCAAACCCTTTTTTGACGAACTTTCAGAGCTCAAGGCGCTGACAATTGACATCATCAGACAGGTCACATAGTCGTGGCTTAGTACCATTTTTCAGCATGGTTAGCTGATAACTACCACCTGCCTATACCTTTGCCTACTGCCTTTCTTGAACGTCTTTCTACCAAGTTTACATTTAGGCCAGAATTTGTAGAATTCCATCGACCGGAATACTGATCATTCAGAACTAATTCCCCACCAATTAGAAGAAATATAATAGAGTGCCCAGCCTCTTTGTTAACATTGTATACGCCACCAACAATCAGATACAATTTCAATATGTAAACAAGTCACGTCCATATGTACATAGGTACATATCTGAAATTCCTCAACACTCTGCCATACGTGACCTGGGGTAATAAAACTCGCATTGCCTACGTCAAGCTGTAAGTTTCAGCGCTGCAAACATATACTGCATACCGAAATAGAACGTCCAGAAATACCTTTAGAACTACAACTCGTACTCGTACAAAAATTCTACCCACGATGACCTAAATTACCAAGAATATGCCGCCGAAGTAATAGTTTCAAACACAGTCCCCTACAGTGGGAGGCACTCGCGAGTGATATTCTCCAAGTGACTAAGAAAACATATCCAAGCACACTTAACAGAAATTAATTAAAATTCATAGAATCACAAGAAATCTCAACTCGATAACACTTAATGAATTTCCATTGTACATGTTACTGGCTTTCATTTCATTATACCGATTGCCGAGAATCATGTAAATTTATATCAATTGACTCCAATTTATGGCCTGCAATACAATACAATGCCCATCGTCCCTTACGGCAATGTGGCCAGAGTCGGTAAACTATTACTCCTCGACTCGTACACCCATGGATGCTCTTCATTCTGTATTCATTACATTCAAATTGCAAACGAGACAGAACAATCACTGCGGACGATGATGAATTTTCTAGTCGAACGCACAGCAAAAGAATCTGCATAATAACGCAGGAATGGTCTCACTGGTTGTGTCGTCATACACTCAAAGAAAGTAAGGGTTGCGCACACTTAATGGATTGTTAAACCAAGGCGTTCTGGGCCGTGATTATCTGGGAATATCTGACCTATAAAGGGTTTCAAATTACTATTTGAATAATTTATAATGGTTTCGTCGTTGTGTATCTCATAAGATACATACAACCTTTCACTAATTATGTATTCATCATAAGCTAATTAGATTGTCTACCTCTGTCGATGGAGGCGAACGCCCAAAAATAGATTCGATTTTCCAAAACCAAACGTGGAGCCTCTTGTCTTGGTTGTTTCTGTATATTTAAATGGACTTCAGGTGGGTGGGTGCTTCGTTTCATCTGAAATCAATCCCAATCCCTGCTGACGTAAGAAGATTGGGAATTTGCTTTGCATACTTTCTTGGAATGGAAATGCTAAACAGAAAGCAAGGAAGTCAGTTTCAAACAAACAAAAAAAAAATCGATTGATGGTCAATGTCGCTATAAAGAAGGTTCACTAGGAACTCGGAAATACATATAAGTAGTGACATGAATGTCATTCTACGAGTCTAATGCTGTATAGATACTCGTACACATTAAATTTGTACTTCACTCTGGCGGTATTGTTTGCTACTCTTACCGGCGAAACGAAGCCAACGAACTGTCAAGGTTGCATAAATGTCTGATTACACTATATGGTGGGGATTTAGACCCTGAACGCGAATCTAACAGCTAACTGGTGTGAACACCTTCGCTCTTTGCTTTGTGTAGATAGTTTCTGTTTAGTTTTGTAAAAGAATTCAGTAGTAACAATCTGACGGCGCAATTGAATTTAATTGAAATTTCAATGGGATTCGTAGGCGTATACGTAACATTTTTTTATTTTTTTTTTGTTCTATTGTGGAGCTGAGTATATTTTTACTAATTTAACCTACAAGAAGGGGGATCATTTGGTGGATGGTATTTGGAAGAGATTCTGGTGAGGAATTTATGGATTAAAGTGTGTATGAAGTCCATAAACATAACTCTTCGATCCCGTGCACGCTACTTCCTTATATCTTGATCCTTAAAGCAGAGGTTCGGTCTAACTTGTCGTCTCGAATCTGAGGGTTGTGATTCGAGGACCCTCTTTGCTGGTGCATTACTGTCTACTTGCTCGATGTGGCCGTCCCAGTTTAGTCGACGTGTTTTGGATTTTTGGACAACATCCACATCTTGATACAGTTCGGGGTTATATTTCCTCCTCCATTCGGCCTTCTCGTATACGGGACCGAAAATTCGACTCAAAAAATCTGCTCTGCTTTCCTGCTTATCGTCCAGCACTTAGCTCCATATAGTGGAACTGGCTGGATCAGCATGGCTTGTAGAGCATGGATTTTGTGTTTCGATTCCGACCCATTTGTTCCTCCAAACTGAAATACCACCTATTTCGATGTTACTGTTGCTAACATTGACGTTTTGTCCTAGGAGGTGGACCGATGCTTCTTTGTTTGTTGACGACAGGTTAACGAAAGGCCAAATCGTTTTGCCTGTTGTTCAATTGCCATAAAAGCTACTATAACAGCAGCTGGACAGATTTGTTGAAGATAGTGGCTTCCCTGTTTACACCTGCCCTCTGAACTATCTGTTCCAGTAAAAGATTGAAGAAATCACACGACAGCACATTGCACCGCCGAAATCTGTTGCATGCTTGCAATAGTTCAGAGGAACTATTCCCAAATTGGACATTGCATTGCGTGTTGTAGAGTTTAAGACGATTAATGGGTCTCAGAATGAATCTCGACTTGAAATTCGTTGGTCATTTCCCGGACTTGCGTTAGTGTGAACATTTGGTCGATCGTCGATCTGCCGGACCGGAAGCCGCACTGTTACGTGCTGATTAGTGTGTTGCAGAAAGCTTTGAGATGTTCACACAATACGTTGGATAGGATCTTAGTTATATGCGACATTAAGAAGGGATACGACGTGGGATCGCCTTTCTTCAAGATGGGCCTGGTAGTCCAGTCATCGGGAATGGCTTCATCTACCCATATTTGGTTGATTATTTGGTGCATGCACCCCACCAAAACATCAACACGATGTTTGAGAACGAAGTTAAAACCGCTTTTCATCGATTTTAAGGTCGCATCTGACCGCATTTATAGAGACTATCCATACTGAGTAGCTGAGTAGTTTTGAGATCACTGCCAAACTCATCCGTTTGTTTGATTTGTCGGTAAAGACCATGATGCATCATCATGGCAACTCCAATTCTACCTTGAACTCTCAATTTGTGAATGGAATTGAAGATTCTTTCTGGGAATATGAGGAGAGTGTCTATCTATAGCTTCGGAATGGATGTTGGTACGGAAGCTCGTGTCCACTGAGCCTCGAAAACCAAATTATTTTTTTAGATAACTTGAATGTCTTTCGAAACGACGTTGATTTCCGGGTTTTGAGTTTTTTTTACATGATTTTGAAACTAACTTTCTGACAGTGATTCCACGCTGTACAGTTTCGCATCAATTTCGGACCTCGCTAGATGGATTTTAACAACACCGACTTGGTACTTCGTACTTTGGTCGTAGGTCGTAGGTCGTAGGTCGTAGGTCGTAGGTCGTAGTCCTTCTCGAGGCTATTTCTTAGCCCAACTACGTACTTCCTACATCTAATATTTCCATCCCCAACCCCATTATCTTAATTTAAAATTACTTAGCTCAACACAACACCTAAATCCGATTAACATTTACAGCTTAAGATGTAATTAGGATGATTACAGGATTCTCTCTTTTTTTCTTGAATTTATGTGTGCGGTAGATACTTACAAATGCTGCTCGTACATACTCGCAATTCGACTCATGGAATTCGTTCCATTAAAATAATTGTTTTCCTCTCATCGTAATGGGGATTACCCTTATAAGTGTTTTTGGTTTTTTATTTTTTATTTTGAGTGTTCCCGTTTCATTGTATTACAATCTTGGTTGGCTGGTGCGTTAGACATTTGAATGATGGAGGCGTATGGTATTTTCGATATAATTTTCAAAACAAAAGAGGGCTTAGGAGTATCTGTGAGTAGGTGGATCAAATGAAAAGTTCTGGCCAAGGTTTTAACAGCAATATTTCAAGGACTGATTTGAATGAGTAGATACTGACATTCAAATGAGTACCCGTTTCCATTGACCGGAACAGATATGTATGTTTTGGTAAATGCTTAAGAAGCTGATAAAGAAGAATCTTTACGGTATTCATGGAAATGCATATCAAAATTGAGAACTTTAACTTGTTTTCTGGTATTCCGAGGTCGAATCATAGCAATCACTGGCACCTGAAACCATACCACAAAATTGGTTGTGTTCGGATTTCATTGCATACATTTTGGTGCAAGTGTATCCAGAGTAGTACGCGTTGCTACGTCTCCAGCACGGCATGGGGCAGTTCACATTGTCATTCGAAAAGGCTAATAGACGAGAAGGCTGACAGAGATGCGTTGGACCACTGTAGTGGTCGGACGGCTATGCCGAAATACATCAGACGAATGGTGTTATATGCTTCTTGTCTTCGGGTAACCCGTCCAAAAATCCATCGACGCCATTGTGTCTCTGGCTTATCTCTCCTTCGTAAGACACAAGATATGGAATCCTGATTTTCGTCGATAGTCAGGAGAGAGAGAGAGGAGAACATGAGAATGTTCTTTGATTCAATCCAGAACTACTTCACCTTTATTTTGAATAGTTTTCTAACTTAGATTCTTTCCTTTTTCACCTACTTCTTGGGATTGGATATGGTTTACTCGTTCTATAGGAAAGCGTGGTGTAATCTGAGCGTTGTTTGCAGGGCAAATGCTTATTCGGTTATATGTTACTTCGTAGAGCTATCGATTTAGAAAGTGAAAATGATGTCAGCAAGGTTCAGAATTCATGAATTTGTGATTCCTTAGACGCTTTGGACGCTTAATGCTCTGGTGATACCTTTTCCTATCCAATCTAGGTCTCTCATGCTCTTGACTTACACTGAGAAACTTTTATAGATGTAAAACGTTTCTCATAGTTCTTTAGTCTTGGTCTATGCTTGGCTGAATGGGGCTACTACTAGTTTTCTTAACAAAATGTCCTTAAAACGCTTCGTATAGGAACCCCAGTCTGTCGGTAGTACTATACCGAAGGGGAGGATATGTTGGCTATATTAGTTCCGACTGATATAGTGTGAAGGCTGTCAGTAGATGCTAATCAAATACCTTTACGTTTGTATTCCTCGAAAGAAGACTGGATTCTTCAGGTTTCGAAGATACATATAAGCCTTCGAGATTCCTATTCAAAATGTTCAAATAGTCTGTAAACGTTGATGTTCTTCGTCCATCCCCCAGAATTCGGAATACGCCAGACTTTGTTATAGCCTACTGCCTGGCAGGTAATGACATACCAGTAGCGGAGCGACGAAATCGCGTGGTCGTCTGAGCCCTCAAAACCCGAATTGTCGGTTGGTGCCTGGGAGGACAGAAATCTGTGCTTAAATTACGTATGCGTGGACCTAAGAAGAAACAGTTTTCATGGAGGGAATGTCACCCTGTTTAGCACCGATTCATCCAGTAATGGCTTAGAAGTCCCTTACACATTCAACTTTCCCCATTTCATCGCAACTTAAAGGCCATAACATGGGCTACTGGCTCCGCTTTCAGTCGGTAAATAAGAGAGTGTTCAAATTGGATCAATTACGGCTGACTTCCTGTGTATAATTCATCCACTAAGTCGCAATAGCCGAAGCATATTTATTATAGTTTGCCCAAATCCGATTCATATTTTTAATTAATCGTTTTGTTTTCTTTCTTTTTAGATTCGACATCAATCAAGTCAAAGCCAATTCAACAAGCATCGTTGTATTATAAATAATTGATCAGCAGAAAGCAAATTAAAAATAGCAAACAGTTGTGTGTTCGAAAAATATTCAATGCACGTCTGTGGCTACCACAAATAAATATTTGTTTCGCGAAGAAAAAAAAATTACAAAAATAATAAATAAGAACACGCTCTCATCCACATCATATCCAAGAGAAGAAAAGAGCAGGGAGAGAGAAAAACAAAAAAAAAAAAAACAACTAAAAGCTTCTTTCGCTTACGACGCGATTTAGTAACATAATCTCGCATAAGCTTAGCTACGAGTACGAGTGAGAAACTAAAGGCCACATAGTGAGCTGTGTGCAAACAGCCATCACCGAACACACCCCTTATTTACAACCAATTGCAATTTTTCTGACTCACATGCCCATACGATTATGAAATATTGACTCTAGATACTAATGTCTGCTGCTGTTGACTTTGAATCGAAATCGAGTTAATATAGACAAACTGAAGCTTTCTTCTCCGCTGAGTTGAGAGAGAGAGAGAGTGAGCACTGTGCCACTGTGCAAAAAAGCTATTCAGCAGTTTGTAACACTAACAACCAACATACATATTATAGCGAACTTTTTGTTGTAAACAACAGTCTCGTGCGCCGGCACCAGCATAAGTATCTACTGCCTGTGTGTCTGTATGCCAGAGCGCATATCGTAAAATCATTAAACGAATCGAAATTTTAACTTTTGCTCTCGTTTGGCTCGTTTTCAGAATGGAAATGCGCCTTATCTGAGTCGGTGTGTTGGTTCCCCCTAGTGTCTGTGTTAAGTAGTTGGCCAAAAGCAAAAGAAAATTAAAAAGTATCGGCACTAACCCCCCTCTACAACCAAAAACAAAGTGTCGTCATCAGTCTCATATTCAGCCAATACCAGTGTGTGTGAGCAGTGTGTACACCTTGGCCAAAACCACATCAATAAAACGTTCTAAAGTGTAGAAGCCAACAAGCCAAGCTTAAAAACTCAAAAATAAAATTCACATGCTAAACTATCGTTTGGTATCAACACATTTCCTAAAGCAGCCGTAAATCAATTAATCAACACGATACGAACGCCAGATTGTGAATGTGTGTAAAGTTATATTAGTTGTTAAACAAAATAAATAAAATTTAAAAAATATATATATTTATCGAAAAGCATACGTATAATCGAATAATCCCCAAGCGAGCCAGTTACGTACGACTATAGTACTACTACCTTCATGCAACATCACAAGTTTCAGCCCACAAGCGTCCACAAATAGTATAGTAAACCACCACCATACCGTTAAATAAAGCCTAGAACGAAAGAAATAAGACAACAAAAAAAAAACCCAACTGGAGAGGAGCAAAGGAGTAGCCCTTCCTCAACATCAACACTAAGAGTGTGGTGAATTCAATTTCCATTCCGATTCTAAAAATTCTGTCACAACGTATTCGTTAAGAGTTTTTCGATTGTTCGGCGTAGATTATCAAAATTTAAGCAGCGAAAATGTGCAGAGATCGCGATATGAATTTGCCATAGATCAACGCAATCGACAGTATAAGGTTAAGAAAAAAATTAAACTTAAATAAAAACGAGATTGGTGGACAACGACGACCACGACGACGACGACGACGAAGAAGAAGACGACGAAGCGAGAGTGTGTGTGGAAGACGACAACGACGATAAAGACGAAGAGCAGCTAATTAAGCACAACGCGAACGGTGGTCATATACGAGTTTTTGTGGAGGAGAAAGAGAAAACGAAAGAAAGGCCGACTTAAAGGTATCTTAACCATCTAACCTTAGTACCGAAAATATTTTCTATTTAAAAAAACCAACAAAAAAAAAAAAACCAACAAAACGTCATCATATCCTCCTAACTGGCCAGAGCAGCATCTCGTTTTACTTTTTGGTGCCAATAGCCGAGCAAAAACCAAAAATAAAGAAAAAAAAATCTTGAAAAGGATTAACCAGACGGGTACACAGAGTACATAGAGTACACAGAGAGGAAGCAAGGGCCTAACTAGAAAACGAACGAACTCACAGAGAGGTGGTGTGGACAGGAACGAAAATAGAAAGAGGGTCGGCGGGCTAAGGCAAAAGTTGTTTAAAACAAAATAAACTTGTTTTCTGTTTTGGTTTTGATTTTGATTTTGTTTTGATTTTGATTTTTTTTTCTAAACGGGTTAACTGAAAACAACCCGGCGAAGGGGGAAACTTTATAAACTTTTTAACGTAACGTGTGTGAGAAAAAAATTCATCAAAATTGAAGTCTTCGCAAGGAATCTTTGGAAGTCCGTTAAGGCTTGCGTTGTAAGTATTTTTAAACCTACCATTTGTAGTCTCTTAGTATATTTGATACTTTTAAACCTATCTTGGTTATTCCAACTTATATTTGATATTTTCTCCTTATGACCTGTCCTTAGACTTACAAATTGTAGACCTGATAGATACGATAGACCTGAACACGTATAAAACGCCCTAAACATGCTTAGAGCGCGCTCTGAATGCTCTGATTTATTTAAGAAACCCGATTGAGTAGTCATATATGTACGCAACTGGTAAATAAATCGAAAAGCCCACAAGCGCCATTTCAAATGATTTCCCATTTTTTCACCCATTTTTCGGTGCAAAAACTTTCAGCTAAGATAGCAGCTAACAGAGTGGTCTACTTGAATTGTACCAGCAGTTACCAGATTTCGAATATCTGTACCCGATTCGGTGGCGTATGTGTAACCTATTTTTCTGCACATTTTTTGGTTCAAAAATTTTCAAGTTTTCCTGGCCACAACGAGGCAACAGCTAAGCTCGTTTGTGCCAAGGATTCACAGAAATAGAGTGGTCTACTTGAATAGTGTCATCAGTAACCAGATTTCGGATATCAGTATCTGGTTCGGTGGCGTATGTGTAACCTATTTTTCTGCACATTTTTTGGTTCAAAAATTTTCAAGTTTTCCTGGCCACAACGAGGCAACAGCTAAGCTCGTTTGTGCCAAGGATTCACAGAAATAGAGTGGTCTACTTGAATGGTGTCACCAGTAACCAGATTTCGGATATCAGTATCTGGTTCGGTGGCGTATGTGTAACCTATTTTTCTGCACATTTTTTGGTTCAAAAATTTTCAAGTTTTCCTGACCTCAACGAGCCAGCAGCTAAGCTCGTCTGCGGGCAGGATTTGCAGAATCAGAATGTGTGACTTGGTTCTACTGTCAAACGTCAAAGTCACTATACTCGGGTTTTGCTCAGGATGCTATGTCAATGAGCTGATAGATTGCACTCTGAAGGGACAAAGAAACACTCACTCAGTGATCTGGTTGCTTTGAACTAAAAAAGAAACACAGACATTTTTTTTTGACATCTCAAGCTCTGCTCTGAACTAAAAAAAAAAACGTCTTGTGTATCCCTTCACCATTGATACCATTTTGTAAAACAAGGTGCACTATAGGATTCTTTGCAACCAAAATCTAATGTCCAAAGTTTGTTTGGAAATAATTTGATGACTTTCTGTCATTCAAGTAAATGTCAGACTGTCGCCCTTGATATTTTAAAGGCATTTGACAGAGTTCTACAAGCTCTTTTGTCGAAAATGCATGTTATTTGACATCAATAGCTGCCTTTCAGAACTCTCCATTCAAATTGTTTTGGATAGTTTGACGTCTATTGTCCATGGTATAGTTGGTGACGTTCCCCAAGGCTCCGTTTTGTTTACTACTTTTAGTCCAATACATTCCATTCCTCAACTTGTCATTTTTCTTCCCAGAAACACGGGAATCTCCTTCTGTCGAACTGAAGTGGCAACATGTGTATGTTAAGCTCATTAAATTCCGATCGCGACAGCGTGCAAAACGTCTTTGATATCTCGAACGATACTGCGACAATCTTACGTTCACCAAAATGATGGACAGAGTGAACCTACTTTGCGGCGAGAAACACTACCAAATGCTTTGAATTGCTACGTTCCGAATGGCAGTTCGTAAAGCTATGTAAGTTCAGATGATTGTCAGATCTACAAATATCGTCTGACAAATGTGTGAACTACCAGTTTTTGCCTGACAAATTTGTGGTAAGTTTGTAAACAATTGTCAGACAATTCCCAAAGACCCTATCTGACAGTAAATTGTCAGAAATTGCGGCTGAATCGTAACAACCAAATTAATCTGTCACTGTCAGCACACCTGCAAATCTGATAATATTTGTAGATCTGACAAGCGCCTGGACACAGCTTAATCCATTGAGAAATAGATTCTTCGTCGATGCCAATTGAACAGGTTGTTGTTTCGATAGTGCTCTTTCATAAAACCAGTGTTAGTGGCACTAAGAATGTAATATTCTGCTCTGGTTGTTGAATTGCCGGAAACCGACAAATTTTCTAAAAAAAAAATCGTATTATCGAAAAAGTTTTCGTGACAGAACTCTTGAGAAACGTCAAGTGACGTCCGATGGTTGGTCAAAGTCAAACGTTTTGATGGCTTGTCAAACTTGTCAGTTTTTTTGACAGTTTCTATTATTATCAGTTTTTCTGAAAGCAGGGTGGCGACGAAGAATTTTTAGATTTAGTAAAGCGTAGGCTTGGATACATGAACAGAAAAAGTACGCAAGTCATTCTGTTAAATATGACAGACATGAGTTCCATAAAAAAGGCAAAGTTTTAGCGGGTGTTTAACCGAAATCACTTGTATTCCCCTCACCTACTATGCGTACAATGAAAAAAAAAAAAAAAATCTAATGTAATTCGAAATACGTACACACATACTCGACTTATTTCGTTTCTTTCTTTCTTCTTTTACGGATATATGTATGTACTTAGGTACATTTCTTTTCAATTATTCATGAGCCATGTGCTTCTACTTTATTTCTGCCAGCAGAGTAACCTTGAGAAAGTAAGGATAAAGGTATTTAATCCCTGAGGGAATTATGTACTCACTTTCTTTTCCATCTATGCTTTTAGCTGGTTCGCCCCTTGCGATGAGTTTTCGATTTTTCAAAATAGAATAATGGAATGGTTTACCTTGTTACTGTGACACCCTATCGGGGGCATAGGGAGAGTATCTACTTATAATACTTTACCTGACAAATATTTGGGGAAGTGAAGTTGTTTTTTAGAATAAAATTAAAATGACTTCATTAGGTGTATGTATCAAATTATTTTCTAGTTAAGCTTCCTTGACATTATTGTGTAGTTTTTCTGTTATCTAGAAAACGGAGTGATTCATGGCAAGCGTGCGTAATGGACTGTACAAGCTGTTCACTTGTAAATTCTTTTAAACAACTGACATTCTAGACACAAATGTCGTGTCTTGTTACAAATAGAGAATATTAATGCATGCATTCCTCGCAGATAACAATAAATTTAGATTGTGTCGTCAGAAAGGCACAACGGTGTCATAAATGCTTGGTGTCGATCAGAGTGGATGGCGCAGAAGTGTGTAGGAAGAGCTCCAAAGCTAATAAAATATATGTATTTGCATAATTATTGCTCTGATGGAGCCTTTTTGTTAAATCTCCTCATTAAATGAGATTAATTGGATTTACCAAGAGTTCGACTGAAGCAATACGTAAATGGAATGGAATCCGATCTGTTGTACTTAAAGCTATGAAGAGGCGCGCCCAGTCAAATTTCTGCTTTCTTTCAGTGAGAGGCAAACTTTTTGAACAGGTTAGGGATTGGGCTAGATTCACCTCACTGGTGAGGTTGTTGGACCCGCACTTTTGATATAACACTTGAAAGTAGAGTACTGTTTCATTGATGATCTCGGGTGCTGCGCCATGTGAGTAACCGGATACATCTGCATTCCTTTAGTTTGCAGATTGAGACGTTAATTTGAAGCACTTTTATCTAGTTCTTGCTTTTCATACAGAAATGTTAAAAAAAAAAGTTGTTTTCTGGAACTCAAACCTTTTACCGACTAGTTTCCTTAAACTCTATTTAAACCAGATAACCTAGGAAGGCACGGTCTATAAATGTGATCCCTCATTTAATTCAAACTCAATTCTCCAAACAGAAGCTTATGCAATAAGACTTGATGTATCAGACCAATTCATCGTATTTTCAGGCAGTTCATCAATCCAAATTGACTCCAACAACTTATTTGTTGTAACTTTGTCTGTCTTTCCTAAATTTTTAAGGCAACACAAGTTTTCATATCAACTTATAAGAACTACTAACCAGGATTGACCCTTTTTTCGGTAGACAGTCTTCCAAACCATCCTTGAGGGGAATATTTAAAACTTATACTTCACGGGTGATCCAAGATTACAAAAGAATAGAAATTTTTGGCGCAACAGGTCTATGGGATCCAGGGCCTAGCTTCTCACAACCATTCGCAATGATCTTTACACGAATAGCAGGGTTCTACTGTTTAATGTCGTATCCGAAGGGCAATTTGTTATTTGAGAAGCTTTTTCAGGACAGTTGTACTCTCTGATGTTTGTCAGACGATCGAGAAAGTTTATTTATTATTCTACTCTATTCTGAGTGCTTACATACTATCCGATCTCGATTCCGTGAGGAGTTTCTTTGATCCCGAGCACTCTGCTTTCAATTATCTAGACCACGTACTCTGTCATCCACGATAGCTTGATCCTTAAACTGAAGGTTCGGTCAGTCTTTCTTGTCGTCTCGAACCTGAAGGCTGTGATCTAACTTCGATCGATGTAGCCGAGGCAGGGTAGTCGACGTGTTTTGGCTTTCTGGACTTCATCCACATCTTGATACATCCAAGACGGGATAGAATATTGGACGAACATTGTTCTCTGGCAAGTGTTCAATATCTGCTCTGTATTTCTACTTATCGTTCAGCACTCGGAAGCCACACTGGTGCCGATTAGTGTATAAGAGAACGGCTTTAAATGTCCGTACACCCGCATTGGGTGTGTAAGCAGGGTTCAGCCTCAATAGAAGCCATAGGATCAGCTTTTTTGAAGATGGGGCAAATGGTCATTGAAGATGGTTTCATCCACCCATACCTGGTTGGTGATTTGGTGTGTGCGTCCTGTAGCTGCCTGTAGCTGCCAGCTACCGCTACCGTTGTGATACCATCAAGATCATATGATTCTCCATACCTACTGATGAAACCAATTAGAGCTTCTTACGCAGCTAAGTAGATTCTTAATGTCGATGTCGTAAGATCACCATAACCGCTGAAGAAAAGGGCGCCTAACTGAAGTCTTCTTTTGAGCAGGCCAGGTGCAGAGAATGTGATGAATAGATTCCTCTTTCTCTTCATCTCTGCAACAGTCTTGATGCCGGGCTTAAAGTCATTTGCCAGTTGCTTGACTGTCATAAAAAAACATTTGGATTTGGATCCTATGGGGACACTCTTTGATCTCCTTGAACTTGGAGACTACAAGCACTTTCTTTTGGGGTTGGATCTTCTTCTACCTCACTTTTTAGCATTTAAAAAAGTGTCCATTTGGCATTTGTGACCTGTTTCCGTCCTACGGATTCCTCACATAAAACTTATCTTTTTGTTGGTGGCTGGAAAGCTTTGCCATTCTCTGCCACTCCTCCTAGTAAGGCTGCTTCATGCAGTCTATTTGTAAGGATTTGGAAAATTTGTTCCTGTCTTTATACTCCGCGGATACATAAATGCATAAAAATATCGCATATTCCTTGTCTGATCCTTATTTCATGACCGCTTCTACATAGACTTCAAAACATCACCATTCTGTAAAAATTATTAAACAAAGAATGTAATTTAAAAAACAACCACAACCAGCGACCGAAAGCATAAACATTTCTGACAAATTGAGTGGCATAAGGCTATTTATAAAAAAAAAAGAACTGCCCACGCAGGGCCTTCGGAATTGATTTAGTCACGTCCAGTGCAAAGAATAATCGCACAACAGCTGTGTTTATTTTGATTTCTTATCAAAACACCAATTAATTCCGCAACTACCGCATTAAAAAAGTGATTATCTCTATTTTATATAAAATCCATGGCTATTATGTGAATCATTTACTCGATCCCTTTGCGGTGATTTAAGCGACAAGAGCTCTACAGATACTCATGAAAGCAGTATAGCTGCAGAAATAAAGTCAACAAATCTGCACAATGTTATTGTAGAATTCTGTAATTGTTGTTCTTTTTTGTGTTGTTTTGTGCATAGTATACACAGTACATAGATAAGACGTGTCTATTTCTGAACACAGCTTATCAGCTTTGTAAAAATTGCTTGGGTTTGGTTGAATAGTTTTGGTTTACGCCGCTGAAGGGTTGAGCTACCGGATGTTGTTATTTTTATTATTACGAATCTATTTTTGTTAGACTCTACTTTATCTGCAAAAAGGTTTAGTCCTTGACTTTGGGTATTGAATTTTGTCTGTCAACTCTATATCCTTTCTAGTATAACCATTGGTATTCCTGCTTATTAAGTCTAATTATCATATCCCTTTCGAAGCCATAGAAATGGTTAATTGCCATACAAGTGAATGTCCTTGAACCTCCTACACATGTGCAGAGTTGAAAGTATGAGAACAACGCATCTATTTGTCTCCTTGAGACTTTTATTCCCACAAACAAGCTATTGGTTGGCAGAAGAGGTTACTAAATTATTGATGCGTTGTTCCAAATATTAATAAAGTCCACATGTTACAGGGTAATGGTCTAGTAATTGCGGCCACGAGTTGTTGGACTAGTTTATCATATCAAACAGAATGACAGAAAAATTATGAAAATGAGAGACATTAGGTATAATTGTTGTTTCTGTTGATATCTGATTTTGAATCGGAATGTGGCATTGATACAAGTGTCAAACTTGAGATATGCTATCTTTTGAATGAGAACGCCATACGCTTTGGAGTATCTACCTTTAAATCTTAGGACTTGCAGGAGAGCGCCTAGATTAGATTGGTTTTCTGATATCGATTGAACTCCTTCAAATAAGAAATTGAGACATTTCTGTTTTAAAACTCTGTTTAGACCCTGAATCGAGAGGGACTCCGTTCTGGAGCTTAATTTTTTCACGCTCTGCTCTTTTAGTTTGTATATTTTTTCGCAAGAATTAGTGCATGGCTCTGCTGAGGAAGCTTTCAAGGTTCGAACCTGTGAAAGTGCCAAATCTGTGTCTTTTAAAGCACCATTTCTCGTGAACGTCTGACAAACATTCAGGAGTATAATGTAACCATACATAATGTGAACGTCTGACAAACATTCAAGAAAATCTTTTATAAATTGATCTTCGGATGTGGCATTAAACTTTAGGCTATGACAAGCTAATTCTTGTGCAGGTACTAGATATATGGGTCAGCTGCGTCTACTATTTACTAAATATACAGTGAAGTGAACCTTATGGGTCTGCATGACTTTGGAACTGGTGGAGCTGTTAGTTTTTGGGATAATCACTATTTTCCTGAGCACTTCTAAATTCTTCAGAATTTAGCACTCTCAGAGCGTGCTCTGAACCCCCTGATTTATTTCGAAAATACGATTAAGCACGTAGCTCTCATATGACTGACAAATTAATGGAAGATTCATGGATTTGGTCTTCTAAAACACTGAAGGGTTTCTACACAGATTGAATGCTTACTTATTTAGGCGGTGCTACAGTCCCGTGTGGACCTGGACTTCAACCAACAAGCCTTCCTAGTTCATGCGGTTTTAAAGCGATTATTAAGGTGAGGTCTTCCTCTACTGCATTGTACCTCCGGGTTGGAATGGAAGACTCTTAAGTGTGTCCACTTTCTCCTCATGTCCTAGCCATGATGCGTACATAGAGTTCGCAAATCTCCTCCTCCAATGACCTTCAACGAAAAAAGGTCGAAAATTATTTGACGAATTTTGCGTTCGAAACACCCAAGGATACCTCCATCCGCCTTGGTTGACTCCCATGCTTCTGCGCCGTAGAGAAGAGCTGCGATGATGAGTGTCTTATACAGAGTCTCCTTGGTATTTCTTAAGAAGGCCTTCTTACTCAATAGGCCAAGAGAAACAGCGATTAGCAAGAGTGATTCTTCGATTGATCTCTGAAGTTATGTTGTTGTTAGAGCCAATAAACGGAGCCGAAGTAGACGAAGTCCCTATCTACCTCAAAGTTGTAGCCGTAAGATTCGTCATCACTCACCAGTGACAGCCCGTTGTGTCCTGCCGATAATATCAATGTCATCACCGTGTGGAAGTAATTGGACAGACTTTTTGAAAATTGTACCTCGTACCTTGTGAGTTTGGATCATTTTTCTGAAGCGTGATGTTGAAAAAGTCACATGACAGCTCATCATCTTGCCTGAATCGTTTTTTGACAAGAAAGGTCTTGGCGTTCTCCCTCGTCATCCTGTTTAATCTGACGAGTGTGGCAGATGTGCCAAAACTAGACATGGCTCTGTATAGCTAGTCTTTATAAAGCTGCCTTTTGTGACTTTAAAATCTAAAAGATGGTGAGTGTCGATCTGGACTTTTTTGGTTTTTTCCAGGATCTGCCAAGAATCCATACATCAGCTGATGAGTTTGTTCGGAGATCGTTTTAGAACACCACACCTGCTTCACTCTGCCATCAAGCATGCATCGTCAACAATGTATTTGAGTTCAGTTATAGTTCGTATTTCACTGAAACAATACTGACGACAGAGTGCAACCTTGTGGTACTTCTCTATTTCGGATCGCGTTAGTTTTTCTTTAAAAAAACATGACATTCGGGCCCATTGTATGCAGATTTGAAATTAGTTTTATGTGAAACGACTTGGAGCCAAGGTGGATAATATCTACCGATAACACCAGAAGTAAACAAAAAATAGTTCTAATAACACATCAGCTTATTTGAAGGCTAGTCAACGATCTGCTTTCTGTTGATTCTTCTAATAATCTAAAGTTAATAACCTGATGAATCATTTAGTCTGGCAAAGTCGTACCTGGACGTGCTTGTGTTGTTGAGTTTCCTTCAAACTGAAGCTGATCATCGATCCAAGGTCTAGTAGTGAGTCACCTCTTGCTCAGCATCGATAGTAGCACGTTTTCGAACGAAACTTGTGTCAAATCATCGTGAAGGACTTGCCTGTTGGTTGACAAATATGTCTAATGCCCTGATGAGAACGGCGAGGTTTACTTTGTATTTTGGAAAAATAGTTTTGTATGGAAAAACTGATGAAAGATAGCTTAAATTTGAGGCAGGTCTTATGGTGCTACATAAGTAAAACGAACAGAAGGATGGACTGTCATCCAGGTGCTTTCTGATGGGATATACTCTGCACTGCCATTCAGGTCTTGGATCAGAAAGATAAAATCTTTGATTAGCGTTGTACTAAAAGCAACGTACCGCTGTCGGTTAGTTTTCGAAAACGATTGCCTGGACTTATAGCAACCAGTTTATAGTAAAGACGGTTTTCAAAATGCTTTCATTAAAATAAGATGAAAAGAAATTTGACATTTTGACTCAGAATTTGGGCAACAATCGTGCGTTCAGCTGTTGCGACACATTTTGTAAAACGACAGGTTGAGAACCATTTCTGTCACTTTATTCAGTCTTGGTATACAATGAAGTGTGAACTGAGGTAAGTGGGTACAAAACTGTGTCGAATCTCTTCCTTCTCCTTGAAAAGTCCTCAAAATACCTTCTATATTCCACCTCTTCTCGTTTGCCATCCACACCCCACACAATTACCAAAAGTAATTCATTTTCAAGACAATAAAAGCCTCAATCTCTGACAGCCATCATGTGTACATACTCGCACATATACTTAATGAGATATTCACCGAAAATTGTTTGTCATGCATTTTTCTAGGTCACAGGACAAAGTTATCCACACGTGTAGCTCGGTGGGGCATAGTCGAAATTTGTCGGTGTCTCTCACCCTTCTCTACCCCCACTCGAAACTCAATACCTCCGCTGTATCTAGACCACAGTGTGTGTTCACTGACGAAATGAATAACCCACTCAATTCGATGTGCGTTTTCAATTTCATTACGATTTTTCGATAAATAGATACATGTTCCCGCATATCAATCAATCTGTAGTTACACTCACGTGGGCTACTGTTTATTCCAGCTCTTCGGGATAAACACAAGAAATTAATCAGTAAAATTGATAGAACTCGAAATTTCGTTTTGAAAAGGTCAGGAACGTAAGTCCCGCTGGGAGGTGTATCTATTTTATGTTTCCTTTTGGAAAATTTTACCTTTCGAGCGAATTTCTTTCTGTTTTCGTGTGTACGTGACATCGAGCACGTCAGTTCTATTATTATCGTTGCTGCTTGGCCAGCGAAGTGAATTTTTATTTTGCGATACATTGTTGGATAATCTGTGTCGTACTATGTACATACTATATACTTTGCTATGTATCCGATAAAACGCATCCGTACTATTTAAATTCGATTATATGCCGGGGGGGGGGGTCGTTGAATAATTGTATCTTTATTACTAAATCAGAATTTTATTTCAGATTTATAGCGTTTTTCGTTCGAATAAAACTATTCAGACGTTTATTGCACTCGTAGGTGGCCTTGGGTTGTAGCCTTCTTTTCGACTTTAGTGCTGAAACAGAGTTTTTCATGTGCGGGTGGAAAATTTGTTATCAGCTTAATGAACAGAATGCTGATTCGCAATTTGTGGACACAAACACAAGGTTTATGCAAAAAAAAAAAACCAAAAATAGTTCGGATGAACATAGTTTTGAATCAGTTATGAGTAATCAAACGAACTTGATTGGTGTTAATTGTGGGCAAACAATTACGGCCAAAGAGTTATGTGACTCGATATGGTTATGAACGCAAAGCATTTACTTTCGTCATTAATTTTTGATTAATAACACGTTTATCGGATTTGAATGGACAGGTCATGAGGTTTTTGCTTCGGCAATCACTTGCGTGAAGTCATTGATTTGCGTCATTTGGAGAGATTAGGTGGTTTTTTTAGGAGAAAAACTGAACGGCGATAATGTTGTTCTCTATCATGATTGAATGCTAAAAGTCTGCTTCCTGCAAATCCTATGAAATATAGTTTAGAACACGTTTTGATACTAAATTTAACTTTCCTTGTTTGATTCATTTTCTTTCGCTAAATAAACTAGTTTTTGTTTGCCTCAGATCAAAACCTCCAGAAACATTCAAGCAGTCCCTGTGCAGCCTTGAATCTCTGGAAGATTTGTGATAAACTGAACTGTAGTAGTGGATGTTTCTGGTTTTAGTTGTAGGAGACTCAATGGCTTTTCCTTCATTGGAAATACTGATAATCCTGTTTGGGAAACAGTCATGCTTCTCCCTAGAATAGTTTTATGTGTTCGATACTAGTCATGGCTAAAACGTAAGATTCCTTATTTGCAACCTTGCGGACTATAAATTATTGTTCTTCTAGAAAGCCTTCGATAGCTTTCACTGACACCTTGGTGAAGAGAGGTTTTCTTGGAAAACTTGACGTCCGTCATCGTTGGGCTTCGAAGCCAAAGACTCAGTCTTCCTTCTGTACTCAGGACCTTGTATTCAAAGGGTTTTTTGGATGAACAATGGTTTCCTATTCAAAGCTATGAAGTTGTTCAAGACTGTATCGTTGGCCTTCTCTATCTGTTGGGACAAAAGGCACGTGAAACCATCTTCGAATGGTGAATAATGATTGAATGATGGAGAAGTGAACGAATAATGAATGAATCAAGTAATATTGAATGAATAAATGAATGAATGATTGAATGAATGAATGACTGAATGAACGATTGAATGAATGATTGATCGAATGAATGAATAAATGAATGAATGATTAATCGAATGAATGAATGAATGAATGAATGAATGGATGTTGAATAAGTAAACGTTCGTACTATAATAATCCCTTCTTAGTGACTCATGTTTAAAGATAGATATAAACCAAGGAGCTGCAAAATTTACGGTCCCGTTAATGAAAATTCTTTATAATTATTTATACTGAGTGTAATGATAATATTAAGCAATACACTTGTTGATCCGTTAGAATACAGTTCAAGTACATTTTACCGGCTCAATTCAATTTGTTTCCACTTAACACATTCAATTATCACTCTGCATAAACATCTGGCCGGTTGTGATTGCTTTCCATTTAGAGAACAGCAGCACGTACAGAGGCAGAGCCTGAGTCTGAAAATAGCAACACATACTATACATTGTCCTTTTTTTTGGTTTAAAAATAGAAACCACAATTTCAAAAATAAACACACTTTGAATGAGGTGTCAGTGCTTGGGTACACTTAATTCAAATGTCCATCCTGTAGATGGCATCTGAAGTTGATTTCATTTATCAATTACACTACACATCCGCATAACCTAAATCTAAGATCCCACTATTTGGTTATAAGGTTAGCCGTGTCTTTCCAATTTCCATGTACACTTGTGTCTTCTTGGAAATTTCCATCGTTTCATGTTCTCTCCCATCCTTTGTGGAACTTGTGACATTGAGCTGTGAGATGTGGGGAAAAGTAGCCTCGTTATTCGAAGAGCACACACACATTCCATGTTCTTCCTATATGCAAATATTTTCCAAACAATCAAATCAATATTCAGTACACAACACGACGCACGATGGGTGTGCGAATTCTTGTTTTTAATGGTCTTGCCTAGAGATTCGCTTACTCCGTGCAATGTTTTCTGACGGATTTGTGGGATGGTTAGTCTTCGAATGGAAAGACTACTCAACTTGAAAGTAACTGGGGCATTTCAGTGATTGTGGAATTTTTCTGAATTCGAGTAAAAAGGTGTTAAAACAATTATTTTTCCTGGTGAATGTTTGCAGAAATTGGTTATTGGCATCGTAAAAGTTGGTGCTGAACTGTTGGGGGTAAATGGGGAGTTTATGTAGCCTGAGCAAGCATAGTTCTGGAGGAGCTATATTCCAAGAGGAGCTATTTTTTTTGCAAAAGGAACAAGAATGTCAGTGGAATTCGCCTCTCAATTACCTTATAATTGCCAATTTATGTCATAATAGTTCCCTTTTTTCAAAATAGTTCGATAAAAGTCTTCAAAACGCGATTGTTGAAATGAAAAGCTTTGTCAAGATTGCATGTGAACTTGGCTGCTTCTCTGATTTCGGAAAGAATGTCATCCGAAGTTGAAGCCTAATGCGCAACACAACATACTAGCGTTTCGGCTTCGATTTTGTTGCTTTAACTTTGACTTAACGTTTGACATTCGTAGAGAGCAATGTAATGCTATGTAACGTGATTTCAAGTTACGATGAGTTCAACTTTTGCTTGTTTCTGACAGCTAACAACCGCGGATCAACGAATGTCATTTCAAAGCGCATTCAAAGTACCTATTGATGGAATCCAACGAGACTTAAGACTCAACCATATTAGGCGAATCGTTACGAACGTTACGAAGGAATTTGTGTTCTACAAACAAGCTACCTGCATAGATGCTATATTTTGCTCTGATTTGTCAAGTTTTCGTTGACTTTTGCTTACTTTCAAATCGAGTGAATCCATTGACTCTGTTTACACAGAACTGGTTTTTTTGACGTTTACCTTTAGAAATGTCAATCGCTGTAGCTTGCCAAAGAAATTAGAAATACGACAGTAAATCAATTTACCTACTGTTTCAACTTTAATGCTTTCAACTTTCTTTTTGTTCAAATCTAAACAATTTCATTTCACTTTCGCGGAAGTGTTCAGATCGAACTGACAATCTGAACACGCGAATGTCAACAAAAATCCAGTCCGTTAATCCTGTGTGAACATTGTCATTCGCACTTTCGTACGAAAATCTGACGTTTGAGCTTAAAACCCTTGTAAGTGCGTTGGGAATTAATAGAGTTTTCATTTGAAAGAATAGATTTCATCTACATTCTCCTGGACTGACAGAAAACAAAGAAAAAAACGAGAAAAACGAATAGACTTTGACAAGCCTCTTCGTTCACATACGGGTAGTATGGCCAACTTGAGTAATTGACGGTACTGGACGGAACTTAACGTAGAACTTTGACATTAGCTTCTGTTTGCTTTCAACTGTTGTGGTTGCACCTTAAAGTCGAATTTTCGTCATTTTTTGATGTTTTTTTTTACAAAATTATCGAAAGATTAATCGACGCGATAATTTTGATTGATGATGTGGGAATTAATTTTTTTATGAGTATACTCGTCGCCCGTCGCGTTTTGTGTGAAGTCACCAAATATAACCTTAAAACTCTGAAGAACCCAAAAGAATTGTATAGCTGCCATCGGCCTTGTTTACAAAGTAGAATAGGCTGTGTGATCTGTTAAACTATTAAAAACTTATAGTAAAAACCATAAACTACTAGAACTGGGACAAAAAGAAGGTCTTCTCCTCTTTAATGGTCTTTAGCTATCAGGAAGATCTCTAGCAGTTAGGTAGTGACTAAACCTTTAGTCAGAGCAGTACTGAGACTGTCGATATTGTCAAATTTAAAAGTTTGTTTGTTGAAAACAGTGTTGATCATTATAATGTTGATAAGCTTGGTGTAATTTTTATCCGATTTGGCTGAAAACTTTGCCCCAACCGAGTGGATGTCGGGCCGTTGTGCTGGAGTAGGGTTGCCCGCATTAGCATTCTATTTAAATTCAATTGACAGACGATCCTGTAGCTATCTCTAGGCTATGATCAGTGCAGTGTGTGCTATTATTACCTTTAGATTGGTGGAGCAAGAGGTTCGAGGTTCAAATCCCAGTCGGGAACACCTAAAAAGTTCTTCACGGCCCCAAATCTCGCAAGCGTCTGGCAAACATCCGAGAGTACAGATGTCCTTCGGACATGCCATTAAACAGTAGGCCCCTTCCATTCGTGTAAAGAATATAACGCGGACAACACGAATGGTTGTGAGAAGCTGAGTCCCATCGACCTGTTGCGTCAAGTATTTTTTTTTTAGATAGGGTTGGTTGGTTTAGACTGGCCCTCGATGAGGATGCACTTAGACCAGAGAAGGTCTATTGTGCTGCCGTTTAGTAAGGTGGGTGGGTCACCCTCTTACTCCTGGAACCATCCGCTCCTTTTTATGAAAGAGCCAATCTAGCCGTGCAGGCGGTGTTCAGATCATTGAGATCGTTGAAGAGGTATTTACTTACTGTGGGCTTTCTGCAAGTGCAGGGCATATGCATAGGAGGTGACAAATGGTCTCCTCTTCTTCCTCATCTCTACAACTTCTGCAAAAGTCATTGTAGGGGATGCCCAGTCTTTGAGCATGTCTTCCTAAAGCACAGTGGCCGGTTAGTGTATTAACTATCATATAGAGGGCTCCTCTCGTGTGTTTTAGGAGACCTGTGGTCCTTTTTTCGTTTAAGATTGGCCATCGCAGTCTGGCAGTGTTGCAATAGGCAAGCTGTTGGCCACCCTTACTGCGTCGGCGTTGATCAGGTATTTAGCATACGACATAGGCGCCTCGATGTCGGTGACGTATATGCTATTTAGACCAGAGGAACCTCTTCTAGCCAATGCGTCAGTTTTATTAAATTAGTTTGTTCAGATCTTGTTTTAAAGTTTGTGATTGAGTTGCGAGCAGACTTTTTGCCGACCAGTCTAATCACTGTCTACTCTTCATCGCTAAATGTTTGGTAAAATCTTCCGATATTGTTTCTACCGAAAGACTGTAACCTACATAGTTTCCTTTAAGGCGAATCATTCCTATTCTAAGGAATACATCTTGTCGGGTCCCCTGCTAGTTTTAAAGGACTTTGGAAAGAACGAACGTACATTGGGTGCGAAATTGGAGACAGTTTGCCAGAAAGGCTTGTTGGTTCAGGCACATACTAACTCTGGCTTAGAGTTTCCAACATAAACCTTGCTTGGCCATTCTTAGACCGATTTCATAGGAGTTAACTAGAAGGTTAGATGTAGATTCAAGATACGGTACTCCAAGGATTTCTTTAGTCATTCCTGTGCATAGCTTTCTTTGATTGCATAACGAATGCAAACAAGTCTTAGCAGGGCAACCGAATCGTCTTGTCTAGACACTCGTGGAGACAGGATAACTTACATTTGTCCTTTAAAAAAACCACATCCATCCACCTACAAACCTGTGGAATATGCCTGATCCTGTACAAATAGGTATAAATATAGCTAAGTTCTCCTTTGGACAGGCATTCGTTAGTTGGCCTTCTGCGTGGTTGCGTGGGTAAAGTAAAACTATTTTACTGTCGAACAAGTATCCAGTTTAGTTAATTACAAAGAAGTGTTTTGTATTTTCGAAGTTATGAATAATTTTCAACAGCAATGGGATCAGAGTCCTTAGCCGTCGTAGTATCCTTTGTAGTCCCAACCGTGCTATAAAGTAGTGAAAGTTTTTCCTGTGTTTTTTCATAAGAATTATCTGAAGGATACAAGTTTCCTCAACTGTCGTGCTATAAACGTCGCGTGTTAGTTTCTTATATTCATCATGGAACCCAGAAATCCAGCACTAGGTTAACCCACCGCAAATTTTATTTACAAAACAACGTCTAAGCAAACTTATGTAAACGTTTTTTTTTTTTTTATTAACTCTCCTGGTTCGTGCTCTGCGCGAGAGGACCAGTTGAATGCTTTGGGGTGATTCTCACGAATAAACCTTGGCTATGGCAACCATCATTTCGCGGTACCTGGTCTCCTCCTGCCTGTATAAGGGTAGGTGGCTCGGTGGTTTTCAAAATCAACAAAGGGGGGGGAAATCCATTAAAAGAATCCCAACAAATGCTTTAGGAGGAGTGTCTTCCCCAAACTCGCGGTACCGCACAAATCAATACCGCCACCCCCGGGGACATGTGTCATATCTGATGTTATCACTGGGAAAGTAAAGTAAAGCCTTTATAAAAAGCTAAAGCTCTAACCCAGCACCGTCAAACGCGCCCGATTTATCAATGTCATTGGGTTACTTCAGCCGGTTTTTCGTCAGTTCGTGTTGTTATTTCGTTTCTATACCGCTAGTGCTGCTGCCTGGCCTAGTGCTGTATGTAATGTTTTTGTTTCGTCTTCAGCTTTTGTTTAGTTTTGGTATTTGGTATTTTTTTTCTCTTCTCCTTTTGTTTGCATCGAAAAAAACATTTCAATTATACCGGTCTGTGATTCATCAATATTATTGAAGCACACGAAGTAAGAAACGAAAGAAAAAAAAAAAGAAATGTATCTACCGGGCACCAGTTGTAAACAGGCACTCGGTCCCGCCACGAATGCGGGCGGGATTATGTAGACTATAACAAAAAAAAAAGATCCAAGAAAAACGTTTTGTTTTTATTTTTTTTTTTAAAAAAAAAGAGAAAAGATTTAAAGCCTTTTTTAAACGAACGAAAAAAAGTGTATTTTTGTTTTTTTATTTTATGTGTGTCAACAACAAGTGAATCTTGTTTTTGTGAATATTTACATAAATTAATTACCAAAGACGGGCGGATTACTATATGGCCAGTGAAAGATTTGAAAATCCTTGTTTTTTTCTGTACATATTTGAACGCGTGGTTGTTTTAAGCGCAAGTTTACATAATATTACTCATACGCCGCAGTGAACTTTTTTTTGTTTTTGAATTCTAAGTGCAAAAGATACAGATACTGGGCGCGTGTGTGCGGTATCCACTTGAGATCTTTTCTTGGTCCGTCACGTGTGGTTATATCTTTTGGTTTTGATTTTGACCTTTTGGTTTGTTTTTCTGTTACAGAGATACGAATATAATTAGCGCATTTGTCCTTGGCACACATGTTGGCATTGTGATTGGGTGGACATTGTCTACTTTTGATAACTTTTATTGTGTACACATTAATTGTTTTTTTTTTGTTAAACATTTATGTGATTTTTATGGGCTTTTTCGTTTCTCCTGTAAAGCCAATCGATTGTAATTTGAACTCATTGGTTTTTTAGTGTTCGAAGACAGAAGGTGTTTTAGTGGAAATTTCGGAACGTTGCTGTGTGTGGAATAAAATTGTTTTGAACAAAATGTAAGTACAGTGAAAGGGGTTTTTATTTCGGTCATGGGTTACGTGTTTATAGAGTAAACTTCGTGGAGTGCCGCCTCAAGTTTACAATCGCGTGCTAGGAAGTTCGAATTCTTTAGCATTCTAGTTAGACTATAGATCTTGACCTGGTTTACTACGCAATTGAGTCGGCTTGTCATCGTTGCTTGACAGGATGTGTAACGAGCAATTATATCCTTCCAAGAATAGGTACAACGTTCTTTTTATGGAATCAGTTCTTGAGAACGTACGGGCTATGAGAGTTCGTGTCTGACACAGTATTTAACCGACATTTTGGTCGGTACTTTGCCGGATATATTGATGGTCGTGTAACCTAACAAAAGTCAGACGATTGCCTGCAAATATTGTCAGGGTTTGCACCACGTCTGACGATATAGTTTTGCTTCATTGAATCATTTTTCTTCATGAAAAGCCCAAAGCTGTCAAACTCTATCGATGGAACAAACTCCAGACGGTAGGGTTCGTTCGACGATGATTTACGTGATGAAAGTCACGATCTGCAAACGGGCTGGCAATTGCTGCAAATGAGCTGACAATGTCAAATTAATTTACAGCGTGAAATTGTCAATTCACACGATTGGTGGATTTTGTCCGAATTTTTGCTATAAAATTGTCGGACTTGTAGATCCATTGTCAGACCCTTAACATTTCACAGAACTTTTTTCATTCGTCCTGTGTTGAATCAAAGATCTAAGAGTGAAACGCCAATCTTGACCGCAAACGTGATGTTTCCATCAGCGGAGATGAAGACGAATTGCCACACAAATGTCACCGTACTGTGTGGACAAAGGATTGAACAGTCCGCTGTCAGATAAATCAAATTCTCCTTAGCTCACTCCATTCCTTTTTGCTGCACAAATTTAAACGTGAAATGGAAATGGTCGTAGTACAAAGCAAGGAAAATATGTGTATACATGTCACGGTTCCAAAATATATTACAAGAAACAAGAGAAACATATTTCTCTTAATTAATTGTCAGATGTCATAAGCTTCAAATGTCCACTGTGCCTGCAAGTGTCAGCAGCTAATGACACAAAAGAGTTTTCAGACGATTGACAGATGGTGATCTGGTACAAAATTTACAGACGAAAATTGGTAGTTCACACGATTGTTAGGTATTTGAGAGAAATTGCAGATCTGAATATAGCTTTACCTTAGAAATTTCGAGTTTGAAAACCCGCAAGACAGAGGTCTACCTCTAGTCATAGGTTTTTCAATCTACTATGCTAAGCTCCTTCTATCTTTTTGTAGCTCTAAATGGTGGTAATAGTGGAGTGATTCTGCACCAAACTGTCACTCTCTGGCTGAGCCGAATGTCAGTTTTTAGTTGCCTAAAACCATCTTTTTGACGAATCCGTTGAAGTCGAAATAAGGCTGTCTTCTTGATAATCTTGGTTGTTGCTTCAAACTTCGAACTTATTCGCAATCGGGCATTGTCCCTTGCAGTTGTCACCGGGCCTGACAGAGAATTATTTGTCCATCTGTTGGGTTGACGCTGTATTAAGATAAATGGCACGTCTGTGTAAAAACTTCTGTTAAATATGCAAAATTTATGGCCGACTCATGATTGGAATATTTTTAGTAATCGTGGCAAATGCAGATATTGAAAAGTTCACGGAGTGGAACTCATTCTTGCAATATGTGCAAAAAATTCCAACGATAAAGATTTTTGAAAGTCTCTAGTTTCGACTGAAAACGGTTGCAGTTTTGGTTAGTTTTGAAGACACGCTTGACTCCCTAAATTCCACACCAAATCTCAGATTCTGAATGGACATTCATTGCGGAACCGTCTGTAGAGAAGATGTTCTCCCTTTGCTTTTAAATAAGTTGTGGGATCTTTTATTCATTCTCGTTCTGAGGTTTGATACTGAATATCTAAAAAATGGTTTTTACCAGCTTCCAACAGAACTTTGAATTCATTCCCAGGGATATTCAATTCGATTGTGGAATGTTGTCGCATTGAGGAAGCTGATGAACTGTGACAGTTCTGTGTTTCCATTAAGCATCGACAAGCAATTTGCTTCGAAAGACACATCCACAGACTATTTTAAAATTACAATTTCTCTGACACTTTACTTCATTTTCAGTGTATTTTTGGCCCTGTTTCACCATCAACTTTTCACTTTGCAACTTTTCACTTTGCACTTTGCAACATTGCACTTTATCTTCGCAAATTTGACTTAAAAAGTTGAAACTTCTTGCCAAATTTGTCCCACCAAGCATAAATTTGCAAAGGGGCAAGTATGCTTCTGCAAAGTGCTAAGATTTAGTGCTAAGCGTTGCACTTTGCATTTAAAATTCTGCGAAGCTTGTCAGCAAAATGCAAAGAGAAACTTCCATTCGCAGTTGAGCTGAAAAATTCGTCAAATAATTGAAATGCGTCGTTTGAATGTGGTTTTTCGTCTGACGTCATCCTAGGGGGTTTCCTTCCTTTCTTCCTTTTTTTTGTACAATGCAATCCATTTGGAAGGTGGGCAATGTTACAGTAAGCATTGGCTACATCGTAACCGGCTTATCGACGCAATTTTAAGTCAGAGTTCATCGATGAGAGGCGGATTTTGTGATTGTAACCATATTATGTCACTTTTAATTATTTTTGTTGCTGCACCCTCAGTCGTATCCTTTCATGCAAGTAAACGAACCAGCCTGCAGTACTGGACATAAGCTGCTTTCGACTCAAATGCCATTTCACTTTTGCGACTTAGTTACACGCTACTACTACCTAAGCGTCTGCTGGGTGTCCACCACTTTCACCCTTGAATGTCAGCCGCCTTTTGGTCATAAACAATAGTTTTAGCAACATTTTTACAAAGACTCCCCAAGGAACCACGTACATATATCCAATGCGTCCTCTGTTCCGCTTCTGTTGTGCAAACAATGTTCATCTTCCATTCAGCTTTGCAAAATAAAGAAGAATTTATTTTTCCAAACCTTACGCAACGCGGCACGATAGCCAATAAAACCTGGTAATCCGCTTAAGCGTTAATGCAACACGGCTTTTGTAGAATGGCGGGGCTGGGGGGTCTCAAAACAAAGAGTGAAAAATAAAAAAATGTGTGCACACCAGTCCGGAGAAAATCGAATCAGTAACACATACTGGTTGTATCTCGAATCGTAAGGCATTTTTAGACAAAGCTGTGCATGACTCTTGAAGGTGTTCTCGTAGAACTATTTGTTTGGCGTTTGATTACTCATAGAGGAGTTCAAACCAAAACGAACTGGCTAGAACCAAATGTGTGCCAGCCAGAACACACCCCACTTTTTGTTTTGTTTTGCATCTTATCAGGCATCTAGAACTTTTCGTCAGAGCTTGGAAGGTGGTAGTTGTAGACATTAGGGTGCTTGAACGTATCTTTTTTTGTTAGCAGTGGGAAGACTGATAAGCAATATCTACATTGTTTCGTAGGTATAATACTTGTGGGTAGTGGGTGTAGTAAATTAATCAGACTTTTAATCGCGGTCGTGAGAAGGAAGGCTACATTGTTTGATTAAACGTGATAGGAATGGGATTAGAATTTTGTTCCACATACGACAGAGTTTATTACTGCGAGCTCTAGATTTGATATGTGGAGCCCACTTTTGTTCTTCTGGTCACTTAAAGGGTTGGTTTACACATGCATATCAAGGCCGTCTAGGTAACCTGTTTTGTTCTCCAAAACGAAGTAAACACTGTCACAGGCTTAAGTACAAAGTTCCTAAAGCCAAATTAAATTATCGCTCGAAACCCTAAGCTCAATTTCTTTTCAAAAAAGTGTCAAATGTAAACAAGAATGTGGATACTTTTTGACGTAAATACGCTAAGTGGTTGTTTACGAAAATTCCTCAGTTGCTTGCACTTTACAAACCTTTTACTGTACCTGTTTACGTTCTTCAAGGTTGTGTGCTAATCAATTTTACAAGGGATGGAGAAATTGACAGCAAAAGTGGGCGGGCCAAGTTTTTTTTGGACTTGATTGACTGACTTTCGGTCGAGTGAAAGGTGCCAACTATCTGATTAAAATGTTAAACTTCAAACTTTTCCTCTTCATAGAGGACTGCTTACTACTGACGTTTCGTAGGCTAGGTAAGGATAAACTCTCATCTTGCAACATTCTTGACAAGGCACTGTCCGATTGGGGCTGTTCTATATCACCTTTTATCCCGAAAATTGACCTTCCATTCAGTACATGAACCTTTTCGAGTAAAGACATAAACCTGATGCAATTGGAATCCACTTACCGATTCTTCGCCACCTAGTGGAAGATTAATCAACAAATATGGTCATCATCTGCTCAGAACACTGTCGTACGTCCATATGGCTGCTGTAGCTTATGATCAGGAATCAATAAGATTTCAAGATTCTCAGTGAGTATTGTAAATGGCTTCCTAGAAGGAGGATAGTATTGTCTCCGAGGACATACCACCGACACATCAATGGGCGGAATGTTCATTGCCGTAAAAAGACATTTTTAGTCCGTCAAAGGAAAGAGTCTAAATCGTGTGGATGATGTGGCATTCTGCGATGTTGATATATACTTTCCATCCATCACTGTCAGAGAAGGCAATCATGAACTTGACTTGTTAAACTTTGCTCTTGAATCCATACGCCCCCCCATACGTACAGAATGCTTTTTTCAAAAGTATGTCAGAAAATACCATCACGAGCGATAACTCACATACTAATTGGAGTGCAAAAATCGGTTCAAAGATTGCCACTGGAATGTGTTCTAACCACGAGACACTGGAGCACGATGCTCATCCTAACTATCCTCACATGCACATTAATTGGCAATGAAAAACTGATTTCAATGAATGGCGGCCCGGCAATGGTGTATTCGAGAGTATGTGGCGCTTTTCTTTTTCTGCTTCAATTACGCTGTCACGTACACTGAGTTCAAAATATTTGTATCTTTAACTCACAGCAAGTCACATCAATTGCCATAAATTCACTCCACGTGATCGCATCAAGCCTAGTGTCTTATATTTTTGCCAGTCATATCTGGACTGTGGGACAAACTCAATTGTTATTTCTTCGCATTCGTAATGCTCTTTGAAACAAATTTAATTTGTTTCCCTTTGATGTATATAGATATTGAAGAAACTATTGTCTGGTTGAATACTTGCAGATACTCATGTTTTGTTTTGTTACACTCTGACGGAGGCGTTGATGATGTATTGTTTAAATGACGTCATAGGAGAAATCGTAAACATTTACTACATAGAGTCAAATAAAAGATATTTTAATTTTGTATTTACACTCTGCAATATATCAAGTTGGGAAACATCGCGTGCCTGTGCGTAAAACAATAAAAAAAATAAAAAAAAAACATTTCTTGGCTGCTTTGCGTGATCTAAACAACGAAGCGAAACAATGTATGAGTTGAGTACACACCCTGATAATGATTTGATTGTTTAGCTGGAAGGGTGAAACACATAGTAGCAATCTTTAAATTTAATTGTCTAGTTTGTTTTGTAAGAATAAATTAGTGCCCTTAGTGCAGGACATGGTCTGAAGTATCTGCTGCAGGTAATATTTTGACAAGCGTTGTTAGCGAGTCTGAAAATAGAACGAAGTTTCGATCAAAGCCATGAACAACAACTTTGTAAGTTGTCGTCAGATAAGTTAGTAGAGATACGCAGGAAAGCCCTATTTTTTGTCAGATGGAACTGGTTCATTGTACATACTATCATGGCTCATAGTCCAGTATTATCCATTTTACTGGAATTTCTTTGACTTTCGGAGAGATCCACACACGCAGTTCAGCAATGAGGAGCTTAAACCTACCACAACAGCACCGAAGATCTGCCATCTGGTTTAAACAAAAGCAGCGCAAAAACAGCGCATCGCCCTCTCCACAAAGCATGTAGACAGAGGTGTCTCTTAAGCCTAGGATACTTGGATGGTAAACGAAAGGAAAGTGTCCCGTAGGAACTTCAAAAGTCGTTTCTGCTAAGAGTCAGGAAAAATGCCAATGGTTTCTTACAGACATTTGTAAGCATACGTTTGATCTGTCATACAAAATTGTGTTCGTCATTGGTGACCCTGACCAAGGACACGAGGTTCTGGTGCTAAGAAATCATCCTTTCGCAGTCTCATCTGAGATTTCATTTCCCGCAATTCCAGTGTCACCTGGGACCGAGACGAGAGTCAAATAGTTCAGCCTTGCGACTGAAATCAAGGCGTTCTTGCATTCTCGAACTTTTTTGGAACGGGTTGCAGGGTTAGCAAGGCCTTAAGTGCAGCCTGATTGTCGGTAGCCATTAGATCTCCACTTGATATAGAGGCATGCTTGTCTAACTAGACCCTTGGCCAGATTTGTAGCCATCCGAGAAGATTCGACTATAGCCTAATGCAGGCTCAGAGTCTGGCTGAAGCTAGTGTTGAACGGAGGGAAAGTCAAAAGCCATCTTGTTTAAGACGGTAGTTTACTTTGATAGTACAGTCCATGATAAATGTATCCAGGGGAGGTCATATGCGTTTCCAAATGGCCGTTAATGCATGGCATGAGTCCATCGACAACTGTGAACGGTTGCAACTGTCACTTTGTGTAGCTGTCCTATGTTGGTTTTGCAGTTTGCTGGCTGGAAATGACGCTGAAATGACGTTTATGAATATCTGACTCAAAGTAATCTGCGTTATCAAACCTTTTTTGACGTTTCCGAAAATACCGTACACTGACAGCTCTTATACGCTCAAAAAAATTACAGAAATTCTGTGTTATATTTTTACGGTAGCCAATCATTTGATTTACGACTGAGCAACGTTGGAAAATATTGTAAAGTTTCTCCCAAAATGTGGATCCCGCGTGAATTTTGAAAAAGAAATTTGAGGAGAAAGTTCGTGAGACTAATTCATAACTAAAAATAATCTCGGGTTCGTTCTGTGCGCTCAAGGGTGAATATTGCAGCTGTTGCCAAAAGTGTGCGCCTAAACCCGAGAATCTCAACGCGACAAAGATCTCAGCAACTGAACATCAGTCTGAACACTAGTCTTACAAAATCCAAGATCGTTGCTATGAGATCAATTCAGAGACGATTTGGGCACTCACAAAATATGGACCGAAACCATTGAAAATGTATTGAAAAATTGGGTTGACAGGTTGGCCTACTGCAAAGCCAGTTCAGGCAGTCATTTGAATGAAATAATATTTTATAAGCAGCAATCGTTCAAAACTATAGAACAGTGGTTCTTAAAGGTTTTTGAAAAGAAACCAACAGATGGCCTACCCTTTATAAGATTCGATTTTCGAAAATGATTTGGTTGAAGTCGGTGCCAATAAGCTGCCACAGCAGCACACTTGAACCAATAGAGGGTCCGTTGTGATACAACGTGAATTGAAGGCCCTCTCTATCTACTCTTTTACCATTTGGAACTATTTATGTCTATATTCGTCAGATCACTTAAATCATTAAGAAGGAATTCTCCTAGGCAAAGTTTACTGATGCGGGAAAGAGCTGGGCAGGAGCAAGAAAGCGAATGTCTTCCTTCACTTTATCCATTCAGCTTCTGCAAAAGTCCGGACTAGCCTCGGGTTCGGTTGCTCAGTTTGAAAGAACTGACAGAATGTATTTTCAACCATACGACTCTAATACTTTGACTGTCATATGTTTGTCAATGAATCTTTTTTGCTAAGACGTGCTGTAGGAATGTGTCCCGCGGTAGTCTGGGGCTGGCCTACGTAGATCTTAAAAAACTTGACACTTGACTAACATTTGTCAAACTTCTCTTATGACTCGCCAGGTCTTGAGACAATCATATGCAAACGAGTTTAACATTCAAACATTTGTCAAACTCGCTATCTCTGGAAACAGTCATACGCAAACGAGTTTAACATTTCGCAATCAAAATCGACGTCATGTTTGAACTCATTTCAAGTCTTCAACACGATAAAGTGTAATCAAAGCGAATAGGTACACATATTGGTATAACCCTTCCCCGATGTAAGCAAATAATCTGATTCAGTTGTTGCAGTCTTATCGTTTATCGCAGAGTTTTGACAGTACATACCTGTTAATATTTGAAGAGTGTTTAGTTTGACACTGCATATGTGTCAACATTTGAAGAGCGTTTAGTTTGACACTACACTACGAAATGGCACCAGCAGATGACACACACTTTATGAAGTCTTTTAAGGATGTGACATCCGCTGTCTATTTCCTCTGTTTTAATAAGATCTTCATTCAATCTATTTTCTGCACGAAATTTTTTTAAGACAATCATTAAAAACTGTTCGTCCAAAGAGTAAACAGACATATAAATCGATACCCGGCGCGATATCATTGTTTGCGCTCGTTAGGACTGTGAAAAATGCTCACCAAAACATTTTAATTAATTTTTTCTGTACACAAAAACATCATCATTATTTATACATACATACGAGTGTGTAATTCCTCTTTCGAATAAAAGAGGAAAACAAATTCTCCTAAATATGCTAATGTGGTCTAAATATAATAATTTGACTTCTGATGTTCGGATTGTACCTGTTTACGAAATAAAAGAACAAAAAGCAATAAACGGTTTTATGATTTATCAATTAATACCCTCCTTAGAAGTGAAGCGAATTTTCTGGTTTTGATCTAAAACTCGTGATTTTCTGCAGCATGATGTAGCCGTCATTTACATACTTAGTATGTCTATTGTGGGGTGATCAGACAGATCGGATCATGTGAGTTTTGGTTAAGTTCCAGAAAGTTAATGCGTATATACTTATTTATCAGACATACGAATACCTCTTTTATTGCATTTACTTATATATTTTATGACAGCACCAAGGCATGACTTTTTTACTTCTTGTCGGACGACTTAAGAGCGTGCTGTCATTTTCGATTTATGCATATCGAATGAGGTGACATTCAACTTGTATGAATTGTTCCAAAAATGCTGATGAGGAGAAGATATGTATACACGTGCGGTGAATTAAAGCAACAGGAACTCCCTTATAAAGAATTAAGGACGAAAAATACCAGAGTGGTCTTGACCTTTGTGAGATTCTTAGGTTAGAATTTATGAGAAGCTGGCAAGTTGGGTAGCCGAGGTTGTCGAAGAAATAGGTGACATTCGAACAGCTTCTTCATTTGAGAAAATGCCATTCGCCTAGGTGACCTAGCAAGGGTCCTGGAGTATTATTTTTCCTTTAAAGTTGAGCGTTCAATTCATTTTCATTTTGAATTACTTTCATCTCGTTAAGGGACAATTAACATTCGAAGTTCTTAGCTCAGACGTGGCTGCCAACGAAAATATCATTCAGTCATATGACAGTGACTGAGCCTTTAAAACAGCCCGCCTTAATGGTTTCTTAAAAAAAATGCTCTCTTATGTTGGTACATCTGTCATCTATTTGTCATCTTTCGATTAGTTTGTTGACCTCAAGTGTTACCGGCGTTTTACTATTGAAATATTGAAAAATTTGGCAGAGTTTGTTTGAAATTTTGTGTTGTGAACGGACTTTCTTGATGAAAATCTTAGAGACCTAGTTAAAAACATCCGAGACGGCCCGAGATGGCCTGCGACGGCAGTTACTGAACAAAACATCGACTTAGTGTGGAAAATGGTGCCCGATCTTCACTATAGTTCAAGAGATCTTTCACAAGAACTATCCATCTCTTATGAATCAGTTCGCCACATTGTAGGCGATGTTTTATGCATGAGACACGTCGCAGAAGAGCTGAATCCACCATCTCACTAAAAGTCCTTGTGAGCGAAAAGTTTTAGCCAAAAACGCTACCAATATGATCGAACTGTGTTTTTTCCTGTTTCCGGAAGTCAAACTTCCACATCGTGGGACTCGTTTCGAGTCGATTGAAGAGATACCAGAAAATTTCCTGACAGAACTGAAGGCGACCCCAGATTATGTCTATAAAAAATGTATGGATGCCTGGATTGTTCATTGGAATACATACATCCCTTCCAATGGAGCCTATTTCGAAGGAAATAAAGCAAATTTTGGTGATTAATTGATTTGTGTTGAGTTTTTTTGACTCAGTTCCGCTTATATTTTGACTGAATGTATGACATCCTATGTTTCTTTCTATATACCTACATATGTATGTACTTTCTAGGTTATTCATGAATAGCGAAATCGAACGAACCATGGCCGACCATCCCTAAATTCTGAGCTAGAAGAATGGAATTTCACATCTTTCGAGAAAGATTGCCCCACCCCCTTTGATAACTTCACTATTTTACATGAAATTGAAAATTTTTATTATCACAAAATATTTAGATATTCCAATTCTCTAGAATTTGTCTCTACATCATGTATGGCCACGCCCACTTTTTTAGCGCCTTTCATCAAAAAACCGATTTTGCATGAAACTTCTACAAACGTTCGAAAATATCGCTACAATTCAACAGAAAAATAGAAAAGCAGCACGGCCACGCCCACTAATAGGCGAATCATTATGCAAATACTTACATAACAAATTGTTTTGTAAATGTTGACGAAGTTGCTATCCATTTAACAGATGTGTTCAAGGTGAAGCTTTAGGTTGCATGGAGGTTGCAGCATGAATGACCAAAATTCCTAGCTTCAAGAGCTTCTCATATCTGACTGCCCATTCATCCGCTCTTCATAAACATAGGGTGGATGATTCAAAAGGTCAAAAGGTAGTAAGTGTGTCCGGTATGCTAGCCCTTCCACATCCTGGTTCGTCATAAACGAAGGACAGGATAGTCTGAGCATGGTTTCAAGGGCAGCAGCGGGAGAAGTCCTGATTGCACAAAAGTCGCTTTCTATTGATCCAAAAAGTTGTGCAAATTTTCGCCAAACAAATTCCAAAGTGGAACAATTTGAAGGTCATAGATACGCACATTCTAGCATTTTAACGCCACTCTTTCCATTTTTTGCAACCGTATCTAGTTCGATATGTCTGGGGAGTAGATACTTTAAGCTCAACCTTCTGAGCTGTAAAAAACGTATTAAAGCGACTTATTTCCATGATTTATGACCTTCACTCCTTAATAGATATCCCCTAAGCATTTTAAACACTGCCGTGCGCAGTACGAAAAATTCCACAGATAAAGGAAACCCGGCCAAAAGAGCCCACAGAACTCGATAATTATCCACAAATTGACACACTAATTCCATCCTACTTAGTTTGGCATTTTTGTTTACGATCCAAGAGCCCACAAAACACATTTGTAGGAGCAAATGTCTACAGATCACAGTCAATATTGACAGACAGAATAGCTAAGCTAACAAAAGTTCCTAATGAATGGGTTTTTGCCTCTTTTTTTTTGCGCAATGATTAATGATCTATCAGTAACTAGTTACCACCGGGCACCTGGGCACGAAGATCAGCAGAGTGCTGACGCAATTGCGATCGTTTGCATTCTGCCAATGAGTAAGCGTGCCATACGCTTCGAGGGGTCATAGTCCAAAGAAAGTGTGATTCTTTGCCTTTCGAATGAATGCAAAGTAAACCTACGAACGGGGTTTTTTCTGGATTCTGGATCTTCGAGCTGGCCTGAGGTCTTAAAATAAAATTAAATGTCAATCAAGGCTTAACGATGAGCACACTCAATCTTTCCAATTCTGTCTAATGTCCCATGCAAGCCGTCCAAAGCGAATATTAATTACTCATGATTCTCATTAAATTATGGATCGAGGCCTCCTATAACCGATGGGGATTTTTGTTTATCTGGTTATGACTCGTTTTGGTTATTTCACAAGACACACCGCCGCGCCGTTTGCTCGTTGCAGCGGGTGGAATGATGTTGCAGAAAAAATGTTGTATTTATAAATCTTGTTGCACACCAATGGTTTTTGGCACGCAATAATGTGAATCAACTCAAACGATAGCCATATAGATCTTCTTTTAAACATGTGCCGCACCTACGCAGTTCGAGCTTAAATTTCACCAGATACAATCAATCTATTATAATACGGGACACGAGCGTTGGTTTTGCCAATTTTGGAAAATAAAAGAGATCAATTCTGTTGATATTTTCTAACTGATGACGTTAACGATTTGTGTCAATAAACGTAGTGTATTCCTTTAGATAGTTTTCTATTGTATCTATCTGTCGTAGGATGACGAGCTGAATTTCGTGATGCCTGCGAAATGTTATGTAAGAATTGGGTGAGTTACTGAGCTGGATGAGATTAAAAGTGGGCACTGAGTACTTTGTGTGGATTATTTTGTTTTGGCTGATAAAACAGGCGCCAGTATGATATCATGGATTTTGGGTTTGTACGAGTAGTCCAGAAGCAATACAGATTGTGGACATGATTTACAATGTTTGCAGTCACCGTTGGGTTACTCATAGACGAGTAGTTTCATGGCGATTCATTTATTTGGGAATTCTGTCAAGTGTAATGGAAAGTTTTCTAGATGGAATGATGACTGAGGTCAAGATCTACGATCGTGCGAGGATGTGATCAGTCCCTAAATGTTAAACATATTTACAGGCACGTTCATGAGCATTTGGTTGTTGTATTACGTAGTGATCGGCAAGAGTTTACAATGCCTTAAGCTAAGCTTATAACGTCACCAAATTGAGTAGAGTTAAGCCGCACCGAACGATCTGTTTCACATTTTGTCCTGCATAACAAGAATAGAGCATTGTTTAGTCGAGTAAAGCCCTTCTGTGCTTAGACTCTTTTTCAGGGATATAGCCTCGATCCTCTAACACAAGTTCAAAATTCAATTCAATTTTCTAGACAGAACGGAAGTGAATGTTATTGCTTTTCAAATCACTCTAGGTTTCCAGTTCAAACTACTGGGTAAGAAAGGGATCTCCAAAGTATTCAGTCCTATCCCCAGAAGCAAAAGTGCAAAAGAAGTCAATTTTTCTTTACTGTGTGCCCTGCCATAGTGATGTAGAGTGAAAAGAACTATCAGAGACATTAGTTCGTAAGACTTGTGGCATCAGAACGGCGAACAGTCACTAATGTCTTATTTAAGTTGCCTAACTTAGTTACACTTGCTAGTCCTAGAAACAAGGCCTATCCCAAAAAAGTAGGAATTCACAGTGGCATTGGTCTGCCAACCGCACAGGCTTGTGCATTTTAGTTCAGTTCAGAGAGCGCTCAGTTAATTTCAAATCTGTTTGCTGAACTAGTTCGTTCTGTTAGTTCATTTAGAGCAGTTTAGTTCATTGCTCAGGAAATTCGATTTTGTGTGATTCGGTCACAAATTTCCCTTCACGTCCGCCACAACAATGGGTTAAACAACAGCAACTCTTATTAGATCTGCGCGATACTCATAGACAAAGCAAAAATCTTTCAATTCAGTTCAGTTCTTCTTACTGAACTACGTACCTGACCTTGTGGAACTATTGAAATGAATAAACTATTGAACTTCTTAAATGACAACATGATCATTGGGAACTAGTTCGTTTAGTTCACTTGTTAGAGTTCTTTTTTGAATCGTGAACTACACAAGCCCAGTATGTATCCTGATATTGATCTGTTTAAGGCAGAGATTGGATTCCTTCCTCTCTGACAGATTTAAAGTAATTTAAATTGGTGATTACCCTCCATCCAAAAATTCTGCCGGATCCTTAGATTCAGCTATGTCTCATGTTGAAAAAATGCAGGGTAAGCGGTATCTTTAGGTTTAACCCCAACGATATCAGAAAGCAGTGAACACCTTGATTGAAGTGGTAAGTGCTTTGGACTACAGAGAGGGAAGTTACGGGTTGAAATTATATTTCTCGCGAACGTCTGACGAACATTAGAGAGTATAGCTGTCGTGGAAAAAGCTTCTTGAATAACAAACTACTCTTCGAACATGGTTTTATAAAGTAGGTCCGTTCCATTTGAGTAAATCCCTGTTTCGACAAATATTTGTTTGTTTTCTTGACACCAGCCAGCTTGTGAGCTTCTTCTCAAGTCATTGCCAATAAAAATATATTGGTCGCGGCTTTGTTTAAAGGAAGGTACATCTGTGTCTCTTGGCGATCCGCATCATGTCTACAGTCGCCAAAATGTATGTGGTTTTGCCCAAAAGTCCAAGACAGACTTATAAAACTCGTGTGACTTGTGTGACTGTAATTACAATCAGCAAACTTTTAGCTAAATTAATCTTGGACTCTTAACTCTCTGAGACTCTTTCATAGTGCCAGCTCTGATATCAATTATTTTACTACAATTATCAACCCGTCTCATCGCGTTATAGTTCTGTTAAACTTGACCTTATTTCACTCGTTTGAATCTCATAACCGATACGACTGTAGTTCAGATTTGATTAAGGCCTATCTACTAGTCTTCTGTCTATGATCGGCTGTGTTGAGTAGTATTTCGGCCCTTGCTCTCATTTTGTTCGACAACTTTAGAGGTCAAACATAAAATAATAATCTGCTATAGGAAAACTACCGCATGTACGTCATAATATAATGTATTTGCCCGAGCATCAATCGATTTTAGATGACACCTCCGGCAGTTGCAAAGAAAAATGACAATCGTTAAATTGAATGACGCAACAACGAACAACTGTTGAACATTGAACTTGCATGTGAATACCTCTAACAAGTCTGATAAAAATCAATATTTTTCCTTTAGGATTGATTAAAATTATCAACATGTCTTTCGAAAGTACACCTCACGCCATGCTATCACTGAAATTCTCGAAAACATTCTTCCGGTATCAGACCAGACGGTCACATTCATTGTGAGTGGGTAACACTTTTGATTCAACTACAAGGAGGAGTATACCTACTGTCATACACAGAAAAGTGCATAGTATTAGGAAAACCATAATTCTATTGCATGATCAGTAATGACTCGACATTTTGCCCATTTCCCGGCCGTCAGTGCCGGCAAACAGTCTTTCAATTGAATCGGAACGCGCCAATTAGAGAAGAATGAGAAATTTATTATGTTTGTCATCGTTGCTGTAACGTCATAATTTACGCTTGATCAACGATCGTGCCCGATCTCATTATACTCGCTTCTTGTCGTGTACTTTGCAAACCCAATAGAACCGGAAAGTTCTCTGTTCTCAGAGCGAGTTCAAATGTTATAAACTTTACTCTCTCACCCCTTAACTGTGTGGGTGATCGAATCAGACATGACTTTTTCTGTCCTTTTTTTTTTCTTTTTACAAACTCTCCGCGATCATGCTTACTCTTTGCACTCGATCAGGAGATAAGAATTGTTGCCTCTCATCGTCTCTCTGTCGGTGATCGCACTCTCACGGCGCTCAGGAATAACACAACTCACTGTCTTGTGATCTTTGCGTGTTTTTTTGCACAAAGCCCAGGTGTTAGTTTCAGTGTTTACTCTGTTCTTACGGCTTGACAAACACTTGACTTGTTAACACTTTTTAAATGAGAATAATTAGCCTAAGACTGTATCCTCTCTCTGGCTCTCTCTTGCTCTCTAACTCTCCACGAGTGGTGTGTGATTTTTTGTTTTGCAAAGTAATTTATTAATAAAATTTATTTTTCGCTCACTCTCTCCACACTTGCCGGCAGCGCGCACCGATCCACCGTCGAGAGATACATTTTGTATATATATTTTCCACCCCTTATGGGAAATGAGCTCAATAGCTAAACGTGTTTTGACGGAGCAACCACCTTGAATCTTATTATTATTATTATTATTTTTTTTTTGTATACGTATTCGCTACAAGACAAATAAAAATAAAAAATGTTTTAACCCCTGTTGCGTTAAAAAAGAAAAATAAAATTCAAAATCCTTTGAGAAAATACAAAACTTTGAAAAAGTGGCCTGTTTAATATTTCGGAAAATTAAAACTGCATGTATGGCGTTTTATGGTGAATTAATGGTAAATTTTTTACATTTTCCGTAAAGAAAAAAACCAAGTGAAACAGTTTAATTTATTTAAATAATTGCACTGGTTGGGTGTTGCTTACTAAGTTGCACAATAGGATAATTGCTCTTTAATTGTCGCTTAATCCAGTTTATTCTAGTTGTGCTAATTTATTCGATAGTGGTGTTCGAAAAAAAGAAAAAATTAAAGGAGATAACATTAAATCACCACCTATTGTGTTTGATTTAAAAAAAAATTTTTATAAATGCAAGAACAAAAGAATGCTGCTGGTTGGTTGTTGTTAATTATTTTTTCCGCTCTGGCAGTAAATTTTATTAACAATCGAGTGTGCGCTTGACATTGACTTTGCTTTGTGATTCTTTTAAATTTATTCGCGCGACTATAAGGACTGTAAAATGGCTCCAAGGATTTTGACGTATTTTTTGGTATGATTTTCCTGAGATTTTTTGTTTTTTGAATTACCTCACACAACCCATGATTTATTGGAAACTGATGAGATAGACAAATACCTGGGGGAAGTTTCAGTTGCTAATTAAATCGGATTTGAATATCTGTGTCTATCGGCAAGTGGGGATAAAAATCAATAATTTGGTTGATTTGATAAAAAAAGCGATTAAAATTGTATTATCAGCATACCCCCACGCAATTTTGACGTAATTCTGGGCAGCCGTCGGTACTGGTAAAGTGTTTTTTTTTTTTTAAAAAGAAAACTTTTTCAGTATCTATCAGGTGTTGCGCATATGACGAGTGGATTCTTTTTGGGTGAATCATATGCGATTGGAGGAAAAAATGCGAATGTACTTCGAAAAGAGCATTATCATCAGGAATAATTATTTATGAATTCTGAGAAATTCTGTCCCTAATGCGCCAGAGACAGAAACGAACAGTTTTTGAGAAAAAATTCTTATTATCTCTAAATTTAGACGAATTGGCCACTTGTTCACCAAATCGGCTTAAAATTGCTTTCGTCCGCTAAAACATTTCACATGTAGTAGCTCAGGGTTTAAGGCTTCTACATATCATCTAAAGGTCAGTCCTCAGCTGCTATGAACTCTGATGATTTTTATTCCAAGCGGTGGTTCTGGTAAGTGCGTTGGACTACGGAGCAAGGCGTTCGAGATTCGAATCGCACTTAAGCACCTGACAAGTTTTTTCACGGTCCCACCTCTCACAAACGTCTGACAATTGTTGCGCTGTTGCAATTTTTGCACTGCTCTCTGATCACTCATTTAGACGTTGAATATGATACTTCACTTCTACTGGAGACAAGCTCTTATAAAGGATCCTTCCTCTAACAATTTAACAGAGCAAGCGCACAAGGGCAGCATGACTTATTCACGTGATTTATTATGTTTTTTCTTGTTTTTTGAAATAGTTGCATTGCAGTACTGATTAAGGTGCTGGATATATCCTACTTTATATGTCCTTCATCCAAAGTCCATGGAAAATGAATGACGTTATCACAACTTTTATGTTAGTCACAACATTTCCGTGGGTTTTCACATTCGATGCAAACTTTCCAAGATCACCCAAGATTCTCTCACTATTTGCAAAAGAAAAAAAAATACATATGCTTCGACAAACCATTAACAAATTTACGTTCAGGGATATGTACATATGTATTGTATTTATAATTTACTCATATTTATCAGTTCGTTTCTTTGAACCAACGTTCACTTTTCCGTGAACCTAGTTTCTTTATCTCTCCTCAACATTAGATAGCGATAATTTGGCTCCAAAGGGTAGGCAATGATATCTGTTTTCGTCTGATTTCGTAGTATGTTTTAGGTGCTAAATCAAATGTTGATAGAATATCAATTTGCTAGGCCGAGGTACTCCTCATCTATAGCGCTAGGCTTTGAAATGCAAGTGACGAAGGATAGTGGGTACAACACTACTCTAAAGAACATGGATATAGCTTCTCATTTAAGTCCGGGTAAAGGGCCTCTTAAGTACTGACGCGATATTTACCGTGTATCACCCCGTAAGACCAAATGATTAACTCAACCCAATCAACCAGATCACTTTACCACTTTACACACCATCACTTGGTTAAGACATATTTTTTGAACTTGTTTCGTTTTGTTTCTTTTTAGTGCGGCATGCGCCATCCCACCACTGGCCTGAGCGAAGACGACCTAAGTCGTCTTACTAACGGTTCATCGAGTTCATCATCATCATCATCATCTGCATCAACCCCTTCACATGATCAGCCACATAATGGCAATAAAACAACAACAACAACAAAATTCTGTTCACCAACAACATCCGGTGCTGTTGCTTCTATTACAGGAGCAACAGCCGAATCAACTCTATCGAAAGCTGCTTCGCCATTAACTGTTAAAAATACCGACGGTACCACATCAACACCATCGATAGAAACATCGAGTGAACATGCTAATAACATCAAAAATAATACATCCTCAGTCATCTTCAACTCATCATATCTACCGGAATTTATAGATCCACTAGAATGGCAAAAATCCCGAAAGCGTAAGGAAAGGCTAGATAGCACTTCATCTCTAACGCAAGACCGTAAGTTGGTTCGTTCGAATAGCGAAGAAATATTACCACCTCCACCGTCATCCGGAGGTACTGGTGAAGATATAAACAATTTGAAAAAGGTCGATGGTGTCGATTTTGCAGTACTCGATGCTATAAGACGTGTCTCGTCGGAGGACTTTAAAAGGTCCCCGAAGGAGGACGATAACGCCGATGAACTGGATAATTCAGTGAAAGCCACCGATGAAAATGATTCTTTGTTGGCCAATCGGCAACATTCGGAAATATATTTCTCACCGGGTGCCAAGGATATAGCACGTAGGGCACGTTTGGAGTGTAGCCCGGCGCGTTCTCATCGTTTGTCACCAAATCGAGAGGCACGCACCAAATACAGTGATGACAGTGAATTAGAACACGAACGTAGGCGATCTAGTGAACGTTTTTGCAAATCGCGGGCACCTCCCGGTCGTAAATCAGGCGTCATGAAGAAATCTGGCAAATTTCTGCCAACGAAGATGCGAGGTGATGAGAACACCTATAAGTACGATTTGTCCGCAATGAAATACGAAAGACGTGGCTTCGTTAGTAAGATCAAAGTAGAAGAACGTCTTCAGCGCAAGGAGGAGGCAGCCGATGGACAGCGTAATGATTACAACGACAATAATCTAATCGATTTCCACATCATTCGCACCGACTATTCCAATTCACCGCAGAATACAACAACCAACAACACCAATACCATCACCACAACAACAACAACGACACCATCAACATCTCAACAGCAACAACAACAGCCACCGCAGTCCGAATCAATCATTTCAACAGCAAAAACAGCTGAAGCACTGCCATGGGACTGGTCCATACCAGAGGATCAAACACCTGTACTGAGTCGTCGTTTTGCGGCTGTCCGTCATCCCGATTCTATTGATGTCGCTGCCAAGCTGTCAAAAATCATGCCTTATCCACAACCGTTTCACAAACCACCAAATTCTATTATGGCTGACGATGCCATGGAACCAATTCATCCCTATCGGGCATTCACCAATATGGAAAATCTTAAAACACGCGAAGTAATGCAACAAGTATTTCCGGCTATAATGTCATTCCAAACGCCCGAAGAGCGCTTGAAACAAGTTAACAAAAGATTGGTGTCCCTCAAGAAGAAGGCTACACAATTGGAGGAGGCTTTTGAGAAGAAAAACGGCTATAGACCATCACAGGCCGAAAAGCTGAACGATAAGCATATTAAGAATATTTTAGGTGAGATCAGTAAATTGAAGAAGGAAAAGCATGAACTGAAATCAGATCCAATGGCCGCATTAGGACTGAAAGTTAGTGGCGGCATGGATGCCGAGAAGAAGCTGGAAAAGATGCAATTGACGCTGAATGAAATTGAACAGGTAAGAGTTGTTATTTCTTTCTCGTAATAAGAATCAGTTGTAGTTGCTTAATCGGGTAGACGGAGCTAGAACCATACTTAGATTTCAATGCCCCTTTCGGTTAATAGCTGATTTTGGCGAGCACTTAGGTGTCTTTGGACCTATTGGACCTGTTATTTTAGTAGGACAACATAACATAATACTATTCGTTTGGGTTAAACCCACGCCTGTTGTTCAATTCTGCGACGGCTTGATTGATCTGTTTAAAATCGAACATTTGTTAGAAAACATCTGCGTATACTATGTGGCAACATTCTCACTGTCTAAACCGTAGCTCTAGTCAATAACAAAAGAATTTGTTTTCTTCTCAAACTATCTGGATATACATACGTACTACAAACACGGAACAGCAAGTCATCTAAGAGGAAATTTATATTTTCCTCTCCTAAATACTTTTATCACGTGTTCCCACCACACGAACCACGCAAATTGTTGCTCCCACTTAAAGAAAATATTTTTAAAATCCCTCTTACGTTGATGATTGTACAGAGTAATAAATTATGTATGTTGTCTGAACTAAAAATAAATTTTTTTAAATTATTATTCACATCTACTGCCCCTAGAAGCATCATAAAGAGACCAATTCTGTGTGACTAATAAGTAAATTGTAGACAAATGAAGGTCAAAATTCGCACTTCGACGTCTGCAAAAACGTGTAAACAACATAACAAAACCCAAACAGAATTTGTTTACGATATTTCTTGGTTTAAATTGGCAAAATAATTATGTTGTAAGACTCTTCTTGTTGTGGTGCATCAAAGCGGCGGCGGCACTGGGATAATGGGGTAATTATTCAGTGAAATTCTTGCACGTAGCTTGGCGCATAAGAATAGAGCTATTCGATGTTCGTTTTTGGCTATCTAAAAAGTTTAATTTTCGAATCATTAGAGCAAGAAGCGAATGAGGAAAAATCACTTACGGAAGTCATCGATTGGTGTACTTTCCACCTGGTAGTGACAGATTTTTGGCTACTTTCGCAGAGCGTAGATGATGAGATGAATTTGTATCTGGTTTATTTCGGTTATATTTAGAAAATTCAATTTTAGGGTTCATTTATAGAATGTCCGATGCATTCGTTGAAGTGCAAATTCTTGTTAAATAATAGATTTTTTCCCAGCAAATGCAAAGTCTATTTTTGAGAGAGCTCTGCGTGGCTAAGCCCCTGCGGAATGGTCTGGAAAACTTTCCTACTTATTGGCAATAAAGAAAAGATAGCGACACAATACCCATTATTATTATTTAAAGCAGATTATGTGTACATAGTTCCGAAAATAGCAACTAATTCCGCTAAAATTGCGATCATAAACGAGAAGAAGTTAATTTTCGTTATAATTAGAGCAGAAGTTGTTTTAATATTCAATTAGCGTGGGTTTTAAAGATCATGATCGATGGTGAGGTGGTTGTGTGGTCTGATATGGACATTTATGCCTCCGAGGTGTGATACGTATTTAACGAGTGTTTGCTAATAAGTCAGTAACTGTGACAATGCAGACAGTTTTTCACAGGCGTATCCCGAGCATGAGACATGTTACCCAGATTAGAGACTATTTCGGTGAATTTCATCATGTAGAGGGTTTATTGAAGCAATTATGATTGGAGATCGTGAGAAATTTTGTGTGATCAGTTGAAAACGCTTTTTTATAGCATTGTTCGTTGTTTAAAGGGATTTAGGCTTGCGTGAAGCGACAATATTTGTGTTATCTTTTAGTACTAACAATCACTTGGCTACGCAGTTGGTTGTTACCCTATAGGTACCCTAATCCGTAAACTAATAGCAATACTTACCTCGCAAAAATGGGCAATATCCAAAGGATTACTTACTATTTCAGGTCGTTCTTCTAGTTAAGTTTACAGCCCTACTTAGAGAAGGGTTTAGTGATTGAACCTTTTCACTTTAAAAATGAAGAACACCACTTACGGTGTACTTTCCACCCAATCCCACTCAATAAACTGTCGTTTTGTCTGAAAATCACCTAAAACTCCCACAGCAACACACCCAAACTAAGCCATACCGTCACTTCATGTAGGATTCTATTGTGCAAATTCCAAGGCATTCACGTTTAAATGGGTAAATAAATAGAATACAAACACTCATTACAAGTCAACTTGAACAAATTACGTTGGACAATGGTCGATGATCACATGAAAATTATTAGAGATTCCCTTCAATCAATATTTTGAAATTTGAATTAAGTAATACTCAAGTTAGGTCAGAACGTGTCGTGTTCACACTCTCGCTGAAGAGCTCTATTGATAGTTGGTTGGGAGTACTCGAAGTCGTAGCGTGTGTAGTATGGGCTTTTGCGTTTCGAGCCCGCCATTCTCACAATGGTCATTGTGGACATTGTGTGCTCGGTTGTTGTCTGATAATCTACTGCACTTTGATAAAGGACTGTGACGTTAGTTAGTCAACATTTTCAAGACACATTTTTGAGATATTCTTTAAGCTTTACGTAATATCGGTTCGCAAATCACTCGATTTTGTTTCGTTTTCCGATAGTTGTTTCATTTACGCTCGAATTTAGTTATATTTTTTACAATTTATGACTATTTCCCAACTGAATTAGGTCATAGCTAGCGCATTCATGAATTTATTTCGACCTCAAGCCCTTAGTGCATAACTTACCATGAATTTCATTTATATTTTCAGAATTTAGCCGACAAACGTGAAGATGGCAATCGTTCCGACACCCTCGACGAATTAACCGCCGACCAACTTGTACAAGAGAAAACCGCTGTCCAGCATGGACTACTTTTCTTCGAATCCCTCTACGGACGTCCATCAACCAAGGACGAACGTGATGCAGCACGTCCACTCTATGATCGTTATCGTATTCTCAAACGTATGGTATCACGTAGTGTAACCATATCGGGTAGCATACCCGGAGCACCAGAACTTCCAACCATACTCGAACACGAAGCGATGGTCTTTGAATCAACCCCCCAACAACACTCCTCCAATAGTACAGATAGTACCACCAGCCCCAGTGAATCATCACTACTCGCCATTGCCGATAGTAACAGTTCAGCCGCATCAACTGATTCAACACCAGAGAGTAAACCTCCCGAAGAGGAAGACGACGTGGACCAACAACAACCGCCACAAAGGAAACGGCAACAAAATCAGGAATCCCTACTGGGTGAGAATATTCATACACTCTCCATAGATAAATTATGGGAGCATTTGGATAAAGCTCGCGAAGAGAAAAAGCTTCTAAAGCGTACAATTCGTGAATATGAAACCGTATTCGAGGAGCAAAATGGTCGCAAAATGTTGAAAAACGACAGAAAGTCCATCGAAGACACCTATGCCCAGTACAAAGAGAAAAAAGCAAAAGCTCGTCTCTTGCAGGCACTCATCAAAAAGCATATCTCACGTTGAGATGTCGCCACATTAAGTGCTTCTTTTTATTTTGGTTTAGTCAAGACAAAATGTCTAATGGCTTGCGAGTTCAAAGTTTGAAAATCCATGGAAGTGCCTTGGTTACTTCCAATCGGATTTTGTTTATAATTAATTTTATTATTATTTTTGGTACCTGTGCACTAACACGAAGTAGTGGCAAGCAGTGGCAGGCACGAAAGAAAAGTTTCAACTTTTCTTTTTACCCATTTGTGAAGGATCGCGGGGGTAACCTTGAATATTTGTATAAGGAACACGCCCCCTCGATATTGGAATAATGTCACTCGGACAGAGCATATTTCGAGAATGGATTATATTATAGTTTTGTTGTGAAAATCAGTTCATCAGTATTCTTTTAGTTTTCCTATGTTTTTGTGTCTATAATTTTGAGATTAGTTTTTGCGCAAAACAAACAAAAAAACGAGATGAAAATATAATCAAATGGTTTCAGGTTCAGATAAACTCTAACTACTCCAGATCTATGCAACTGAACCTAACAGTTTACCTGTCTTAAGACTTTGTTTTATTTTTTTTTTTCGTAAATAGTCTCGTTTTCCAACGACAGTAACTTCTCATCTCAACGTTAAGTCTCTCTCTCTCTCTCTTTGTTTTTGTCTTCATTTTCATTTTCACTATTATTCATCTCAAAATTTTATCTTACACATAAAATATTTACAAAAGAAAATATAAAAAAAATATATATATACATATACATATGTGAAAATATATTGATCTGTGATAGTTTTTATTTTATTTCTAATTTCTGTTTAATTCTTGATTTGTTTATCTCTTAATCTATTTTTATTTAAAATTAATTGGCAAAACTTTTATAAATAAATTAACTTCTAAAGGAAAGTTTAAGTTTTTTTTCCTCATTTTCTTTATTTTGTTATAAACTTTGTTATTTGAAAGTATAAAGGAAACATTTAACATGTTTAACATGTGTAATTTATAATAAAGTTAACCGAATTGAATAAATGAACATTGACACTACCGTTATGAAAAACTATTTGAAAAACAGTTTTAATTCACTGTTGAACGAGGATGATGTACAGAGTGGGTTGTGGACTCTAGAGGAGTGTTGTTTCCCACATAGTTTTGATAAACATTGCTCAATTGATTGGACGATAACTGTTGGTATTATCCGGATCGTAAAGCGGTCTTCATCTATTCGAAGGAAGTCATGTTTTGTTAAACACTTACATACATTTGAATAATTATCAGAAGCTAAAGCAAGCAGACAAATTGAAAAACACCTATTTTTGCTGATGCAGAAGTTCGTCTTAAACATGTGGAGAGATAGAAAGAATTTTCCATGAACTGCGACAACATCATGGAACAAGAAAGAATCGTTAAAAGGCTACAACGGTGCGTCTTCAACTTTCTTTGGTTTTGTCTCCTTGTTATATTTACGAAGTATGCATGCAACTACTTACATGAACCTTGAGTTAGTTTATTTTACTCCAGATGATCAGAAAGTCAGTATTTCGAAACATAAGTCACATACAGCAGGGAAATGCATAGAATTACCGAAATGTTGATTAAAATAGCAAGCTATAGGCCTAAAATTGATAAATTGAAGAACATACCCTCCGGATGAAGTCAAAATTCACGGGGCATACTCTTGTTTATATTGTATTGCTCTGCAGCCGTTTTGTAGTCGTTGGACGGTCATAATTCCTCCTCACATTCACCTGAAAAGAGATAGAAATTGACTATCTATGTATGATTCGCTTCGATTATTGTTGATGGTTGTCGACGGAATGCCTTCAACGTCAAGGATTGCTCCACATAAAATTCTTTTCATAAACAGTAGTTCCTACTGAAATGACTCATTTTGACAAAAAAAATAAATAGGTTTTCACTGGAAAATCTCCTCAACTTCTCCTGCACATGACGAACAATTTAATGGAATTCGGCAACAATGTTGGCATATCCTTCATCGGTTTTCTGGAAAATAGAAGGAAAGGCTCTGTTTTATGCTTAAAAACTATTCGGTTTCTATCATCATTAGTGCATCTTTCGATAAATCAGGTTGGCACTCAAAACCTGTGATCGGATATACATAACGTTTTTTTTTGGTAAAACCCTACAACTAGGGTGTGTTTCAACGATCCTCGAATACGATACAGATGGTAGCAAACAATACACTTCCTTTTTATGTTTTCAGTGGATACACGGTTCGTTTGAACACCCCTTTAAGCATGTCACTAACTCAACGTAACTTACAATAGTTTCTAGCTTCAATACATGGCAGATAATCATTGTTTCAGTGCGATTTTTAGAACTCACTTGGCTAAGTGTGATTCGTTATTTCTTTGACAAGACACTTTGGTAAGACACTTCCCATTTGTCCAGGATTTGCCATCTGTTCTTCTGCTCAATTATTGTAATTCTGCATCATGCTTCTACTTACATGTATACTTGGAAAATATTGCTCATATCACTGTTTTAAAAATCATCATCAAACTCTGAGTACCTGGAGGAATAGAGTTTTAACCAAAACTAAGAAAACAAACCGCACTCTTTTGAGGGACCCGCCTAAACTATCCTCCACCACTCTGTACAACTAGGATATAATTTCAATTTCTATGATTTGAAACAAAGAAACAAAAAATCGAACTATCGCTATGAAATACATTTTGTGTGAAGAAAATTTTTATTTTTCAATGTAGTTCCAATCTTGAGAACAAAAATAAATTATGTTTGTAGACTTAGGGACAGAATTTCTAAAAAATAAGATAAGCATTCTAAAACATGAAAGCATTGTACGGTAAACATGAACAAATTCACTTCTTGACTGAATATACTTTTTAACAATAAAACAAAACACAATTCTTTTTCAATTGGACGAACTAAAATAGTTTTATTTTCTATAGTTTCTGTTTGCTATACAACAAGTGCTAATGTCTTCCGATGAAAACGCATTTTTAGAGTGTTTATTACTTATAATGAAACATTAAATATTTGATACAGTTTTTCTTATGTTTTTATTTATTACGAAAAGAATAATAGGTTCCTTACAAACAAAACAAAAAAAAAAGCTACATTTATTTATTTTAAACTTAAATATTAAATATGCAATAATTTAATAGATAAGCATTAATTAACATTCTATGTGCTCCATCGTCATTGATGTAAAACTATGAATTTTCGTATTCAAATAGAGAAAAAAAAAAAAAAACCAAAACATACAAACAAATTAAATAACAATTTACAAAAAGAAAAAAGAAAAAAAAAACATAAATAACAAATTAACAAGTAAATGTGAACTATTAAATGTGTATTTAAAAAGAAAAAAATATTACTCTGACTGATTTGTCTCTCTAATTAAAGAATAAATTATTAATTAAATCCTAACTATACCCTATGTCATAGTTAAAAACAAAAACAAAAATATTTTATACTTAAAGTTAAAATAAAACATATTTGCTTCGATAAATATTTACAAAGATTTACCCAAAGCGGGTCTCTAAATCGCGTATACACATGACAATTGTCTGTTTCTTATTTTTTATTTTGTTTTTTGGTTTCGTTTGGAACCAAACCACATTCATATATAAAAATAAATTATTCATTACTCGAAACAATGTTTATAATGTTATTAAATATATTTAGTTACACAATATGTTATACTTAATGAAGCAAAGAAACAAAGATAAAAGAAAAGCGTTTTGTTAGATTATCCTTAAATTAATTTATTATGAAGAATAAATGTAAACAAAAATAAAAAAGAAAATGAGAACAAATTACACTTATAAATGAAATATTAAATATAGTAGACAGTCTATACAAATATCTATATATACATAAAAGATAAATAAGAAACAAAAACATTATACAAGTACTGTATGTATATTTATGTAAGAGGGATATGTATTATATTCTGGAAAGACGATAAATAATACAAATAAATTGAATTAATATATATAACAGCAAGGCTACTACTGTCATGGTGTTTTTATTTATTTTTACAGATCCTTAACCTCATAACAAAGTGGTTTCAAGTACTTGGAGCAAAACCACTTAAGAGAAATGAATGTAATCCACAACTAACTGCTGTGGACTTTGGATGGGGCTTAGGGGATCCTAAGCTGACAGAAGCAAATTTACCTGTTTCGTTAAGTTTTCGAAATACTATGTGTGGCACTGGATTTTTAGTGTACTGTCGCTGAATGTATGAGGAAATACCTGATTCTCCTCGATTGCCATTCCAAGACAGCATTTGAAATCATACCAGAACTGCATCATGCATTCATTGCACACTTCGTTAGCCGGATCGATACTAACTGCTGAGACGAATCGCTCTAGAATCCACTAGCACGAACTTAATGAATTGAAACTAATTTACAATTTTGAGGTGTATTGCGCATTTGCCAATGCACATTGGCAACAAACAATTGGTTAGGAGTTCAGTTTTGAGAATGAGAGAGTTTGGTACATAGTCGACGTAGCAAAGTTAGCGACCTCCTGCCAATTCAACAAAATTTTAATTTTCAACGTTACTCAATGTTTCTCTTCAGCACCATAAAATCTAGGGCAATACGCTGCTAAGAGTTTGAAGCTTTTTGAAGCGATTCGATTCCTTAATCTTCTCTGCCTTTTTACTAAGAATTTAGGGGTCAAGACAAAGTCAGAATTTTAATAGTCGCGAATTTTCCAACGAATCAACATAGTCTAAATTGCATCCAAATGCAAATTAGGGACCACTGTCTCTCGATCCATCCCATAAGCAATGTGGGGAACACAGTGAAAGATGGCCAAAGACTCTCGATCCCACTCATAAGGGGGACTACAGTGAAAGATGGCCAAAGTCTCTCGATTCAACCCATAGGCAATGTGGGGGACCACAGTGAAAGATGGCCAAAGCCGATTCATGCAAAATCTTCTCATATCTCCTCTTCCTTAGATAACTGAAATTCAACAAACAAACCTCAATTAAAATCGGACGATTTAGACTCAGTTGGCAGCTATTAGGTATTTGAAAATCAATACGGAGTACCACGGTCAAGGATGGATGGACACCAATGTTTCGGCACGCAGAGTCTTCGAATCAAACCCGGAGGGACAACGCAGCACAGACCGATCTGGCGCACACAAGTTGAAGGAGACCTTGACCAGCTTTGAGTGCGGAAATGGAAGTAAATAGCTAAGACCCGGCTACCTGGAGAGGCTTGCTGGCTGAGGCTCAGGTTCTCCATAAACTGTAGCGCCACCTAAGTAAGTAAGAAGCTGTGATTTAAGAATCCTCTCTGCATTCTTACTGTATGTTTGTCTCGATATACCTTATATAGTAGATCTTTTGAAGTCATTCGTGAAAATTCATCCAAAGCTTATTCCTTGTTCAGTCCCGAGAAATTGTGCAATATCAGTGCATCAGATTGCTAAGAATCTGATTCAAGTCGTTCAGGGAAATAAAGCTTTTCCGATACTGCTAGGAGTTTTTGTTTTAGTTTGCTCATAGTTAGCAATGATTCCTGGAGAAGCTTCGGAGTCGCTTACTTTCTCCTTCCCTTGGTCATACAAGAAAGGCCACTCCAGCAGACAAGGTCTTCGAAGATCTAATCAATATTTGGACCATCATCAGAATAAATGGTTTTGATATTGTGTTGCCAAAAACTCCCTTACACTGGGCGAGAACTGACAGCCAGATTTGACTCAAACTATAGTGAAAATTTTGGGCATTTTCGAGAGATAAATTTTTCATTGAATTTTTGGTCACTGTGTGCGAGGAGGGCGACTGAAGGAGGAGATATAACCCCGAACTCTATGAATTGTACCAAGATGTGGATGTAGTCAAAAAGCCAAAACATGTCGGCTACCTTGGCTTGGTCACATCGAGCTCTATCGACTATAATGTTACAGCAATGAGGATTTTCGAATCACAACCTTCAGGTTCGAGACGAGAAGGAAGACCGAACCTCCGTTTTAAGGATCAAGCTATCGCAGATGCCAGAGCGCTTGGTCGAAGATAGTGGATAGTGGATGGTTGCCTTGTTTCCTCGTCAAAATCTTAAATCTAAAGCATCCACCAAATGATTCCCCTTCATGTGGCTGAGTCCGAATTCGCGTCGAGTGACGCTATGGATTTTCGCGTGATTTCAAGCTGAAAGGCTGGCGTGTCTCAGGCAGAGACTTCATGGGTCGGGAGCCCGCTAAGTAAGTTATACTCTCTGATGTTTGTCAGATTAGGAAAACTCCACTGTTAGTCACCAGTTTACTTAATTTACTGGAATTTCTTCGCCTTTCGGAGAATGCACCGACATGATGATGAAGATCTTATATTATCAGCACGCATGACTTCACCGTATGCCACCTCACACAAGCCTCGCTGACAGTGGTGTCCCTTGAGCCCTGCATACTAAGATTCTTGGCATATATAAAGGGTTTTGTGAGAATGCCAATAATTTGGACAGTCTGACTGAGGAAGCAAATGGTGTAAATATGCAACTTAAGGAAATGAGTCAGAAGCTAACAGTCAGATAAAACAGGATGTAGCTGAACGTTCAAGCTATTATATAGACTATATCAAGACTCTACCTGATGTAAGGCTAAGTGGCTGTACCGATGCAATCCAGTGAATCGAAGTAAGGCTCTTGGTGCTGGTTTTAATGAATAGTATCAGTTCAAGTCTTTAACAGAACACACTCTCGTTAAAGGCGCACTTTCTCTCCTCATTCGCAATAAAATAAAATGCAATATCATGTCTTCCCCAACATACATCATAAAATCCCATTAATCTGGTAAATTTGTGTACACACAGCATTGCAATTGCATTGACTCAGCCGAACACATTTTTCCTTTTAACCGTATGCCAGGGATATTCATAAAAAAATGGCAATATACTCGTATGCTCTCTCCTGACAATGATTAATCGTCGCGAATCCTGTTAAATTTTTGCATGCGAAAATGAAAATCATGCATCAAATTTGCACACATCCTCGTCCGTTGGGTGGGTGGAAATATTCTCATTTCCCTGCCGGAAATAGTCGATACCGCGTTTCATTTTAACATCCTGTTGCAGCAGCATAAAACCGCCATCCATTTCAGATAACCGAATTTCCTTTGCCTCTTCAAACTTCAAACTCCTTGCCCTCGAGCGGAAAATCCAATTTTCCTTCATCCGTAAATATCACTTATCGTCGCCATGCCCATTCCGGTGCCAGCTCCGCTCCTCTCATCTGCATACGAGCGATGCAATTCACACTCAGATCTAGTTGCTCGTTGGATGGTGTCATTCCCAATGCAGAAGCAATTGTTCAACTAAAAATTCCATTAGCATCGCCATTTCTTCTGGAATTCGGAGCAGACACTTGTCGTTATGCATCCACAAGTGGTGCTGTACTCTCGTACAAATCCAATCATTAAGGTGACATTCAATTTTCGGGATATGGAGTGCCTCTTCGGCTTTTAGTGCTGCATCCCCACAGGACACACGGACAGCGGATGGGTATTTATTGTGCCTGCGTGCCATTGTTTGGCAATTCGGGCGATGTTTTCCAGCTCAGTTTGTGTGTGGATCCGTGGATGTCGCTGAAATTGGCATTAATTCTAAAAATGTGACCATTGACACTGAGTAGGCACTGATGGGTTAGCATTAGCCTGTGTGCCATTAAGACTGCATTAGAGCAAGCAGCGTACTGAGTTGAAAGTTGTTTAATGATAGAATTCCTGATGAATCCCCACTTATGCCAAACACTGCTCTTGGGAAACGTCCGAAGGATTTCTTGGAATTCACAGTCGTGGTCCTTATCCAATTCAGCACACAACTTGGAAACAATTTATTCCCAACTGTTCCCCAGCTTGTCAGAACAATTTCCACTTGAAATTCTCAAATTAATATCTCATTGGCTCTGCTATTTCACTGAAATCACATTGCTTTTCCGACTCTCCTCCCACTCCCCCATCGCCCCCAGGGATAAATTCATGTGTCGACCGAAGAATGTATGATCAGGACGAAAAGAAAAAAATATGAAATTCAAAGCCAACAATGTCAGGCATCCATTTGTGGAATGAGATGAGGACATTTGAAGCATCCCGGTAATCCTCAATGGGCACATTGATTGGCTTTCCATTCAGTGGTACGAAATCCAGTCACTTTATGACAATCCAACCAGCCAACAACCGAAGGACATCATCGACACCATTGACACCTGCGAGTGTGGATGTATGGGGATAATCCAGCTGGACAGCTTTGTCCTTATGTTCGCTTGTAATTGAAATTTCATGTTTTCCCCAAATAACCGATGGGTATGCGTATTGACATGTGGCTACATACTCGTATCGCTTTATTCGAAAATATTTTCGACACTCTGTGTTCGTTTTTTAATGCATTTTCATGTTTACGTGATGGTTTTTTGTGGAATTAAATTGCTTTAACGAGGTGCTGACATGTTTTTGAATTTCGACAAATATCTCAGAATAGACAGAAGCGCCCTAAAGTCGCTGTAGTTGTAGAAAACTGAGAAGGAAAGGTCTGCAAAAATGAAAGAGTTTTGGAGAATTGGTAGCTTCTTCAGGGTCCAATAGAACAACAAAAAATGTTGCGTATACGCCTGTCAGTCCAACCTACCCAATGTAATTTTGAAATTTCGAGACGACAGGGAAGACCGAATCTCCGTTTAGGCTGTGTTCACCCCATCCCGTCGCTAGGTTGTGAACACAGCCTTAAAGATCAACCAATCGCAGATGTCAGATCGGGACAACTGAAAGTGGAAAGTGGAGTGGAAGACTGGTGTGTCTCGGGCAGAGGCTCTTCGCGGGTCGGGAGCCCGCTAAGTAAGTTACACTCTCCGATGTTTGTCAGATTAGGAGAACTCCACTGGGGATTAACAGGTCTACTGTGGAGCCAGAGAGCAATCATCGATTTTCTGGGAATGCACCGAATATGATCACATTAGATACTAGGTTAGGTGGCTGTCCACAGTTTACGGTAGAATAACCTTGAAGAAGATCTATTCTGCTACCACACGAGCCGATCCCTTCCATTACTCCTAGAATCGTTTTGATTTATCGATGAATTTCCAACTTTTACTGATATCCGAATCTGGTTTCTTGATGATGACAATGTAAGGCTTCTACAAAAAAGGTGACATGGAGATTCGTCCTCTTCTTCATCCATACGACAGAGATCGGGCTGCAATTCCAAGCGTCAAGGTGTGCCTACGTATGTACCTACCTAACCCAGTGACTCAGTCAGTAGTCCGACTGGAGTACCTATGCGGGTGCTGCTAAAAGCAAACTTGTTGTCCTGGGTCTGTTCAATGCGGGCACATCTCTCTGTCCTGATTACCCGAATCAAGGTTAAGCCATCTTGGATTAGTAGCTGTTATAATGGGTAGACACAGCCCGCCTTAGGCATCCTGGAGTTATTTTTTGTGTCACTTCTGGTTAGTTCGCTTCCTTGGACGTCCGAGTAGCCAGGAATCCCGGCCAGAGCGGGATAACAATTGATTCAGAACGGGTCTCAGTTTTTGCCAATTTAGATCTTACTATGGTTTGATACTTACCCGCTTCAAGAATAGCTATAGTCTCCTCTTGGAATATACTGCAAAAGTTTGATGGTCTAAAAAAGCTTATAGCCAGTTCCTACGCCCTCGCCTGTCTTAGACCTACTGAAGATTACACTTTATCAGATAGCCAAGCAGCTCTAAGTTTGCCATTCAACTTGGAGCTAGTTGAGGGTTCATAGGCATCCCGAAGCCTAGGAGCTAGGTGATAGATACTATTAGAGATTTAAGGCAAGCTTAGGCGGGTTATGTTTGCGTGGCGGATGTTTTGGTACGTTGGAACGTTTGAATGCTAGAATCAGGTTAACTCTGTGCACGAGGGCACTTCGTTCTACTTGTGTTTTTTTTGTGGTTATTTGTTTGGTGGCCTGTCTGATGGGAGGTTGGATTGGCCATGCTACAGGATTCACACAACGTTATGGTTCTGATGGCAATAATTTGTGGGAAGTGAGTGATTTATGAGTTTAAGCTGCTGTCAGTACACCCTAAGCACATTCGAGCTAGGACTTGTATAGATCATGCTTGCCAAGTTGTTCCCAGAATTCAAACGATATTTGATGTTCAGGTTGTTAGTTATTCTGGCTGTTATGGGAGGTCATTGTTTCAGATAGGTAGGCTTGATTAGTGCTTTCAATACCTTAAGCTTGGTTCTTGTTTTCCAAGGTGGTAAGTCTTAAAGTTTGTAAATAGAGAACTCTTTACTTTTAGGGTCTCTAGCTTAGCTTTAAGGATCCACTGAGGTTTGGTCTGCGGGTCTAATGACTGTTGAGGCAGAATCCACGTTTCATTTATCGGCTTGGCTGGGTTGGGATCTAACTTCTGAAAGAGATGTTTTGAAGTATTGTATACTTTAACAGACCACAGGATGCTTTAGAAACTATAGTGATGTATCCATGTGTCTAGGGCTATTTGGAAGGCAATATTTCTTTGGGATGGATTTGGAAGACACATTTGACTATTAGAGAGCGAAAGGATAACCCTGTTGAAGCTATTCTGAAGCATTCATATGCAATGGGCTTGTGAAAAGGTGGGAGGAATAGTTTCAAGGTTTCAAGCTGAAATGAAAGCTTCCGTTTGGGTGGTTTTTGACTTATCTAAAGTATGTGGGATACCTTCGACAAATTCAACATATCTAGCTGGAAAAGCGTTTGCTTGATATCAAGTCTTTGTTGAGTATGGCAGTGGATGGTGAGATTTTCGATTGAACATGATGTGAGTTCATTTCGACTGGGTATCCTATATTGTAAACTCCTTCATTAGATGGAGAGGTAGTAGACAAAACTACTCAACGACTTTAAGGGGATAGCACAAGAGATCCCTCTATGAGCTCGTAGTTCGTTCATCTTGAGGATATATCAAGCATTTATTTTTGTTCAAAAGAAAATCCAACTCAATTTCATGAATAAATTTTAGGCAGCTACAAGCTTCATCGACATACCTATTAGTCGATAGGACTCGGGGCTTAAGTACAATTTAATTAACGATTCTCTCATCGGCTCATCTTCTAATCCAATTTTTTGATGGGACTATCGCGCATTCCTGTATACCTACACTTGGCTTCAAGGATATGCGAAGCATGTATTTCTTATCGGCTACTCCGAGTAGAGTCTTATTCTTCGATGCCAAAGAATAGATGAAAAGGACTTATGTATGTCAAAACTCCTCCTGTATGATATTTCCAAGTGCGACCAGCAGCATGTCATTCTCGATTTAAAATCCCTTTTCGATTGGAAACACCAACCATTTATTGATTGCTAAAGCAAAGCTCTATAGTGTCAGCTCTGAAGGAAACTAATTAAATTCTTTCGTTCCTCCTGTGATTTCATCTTTCTCTCCTCCCAGCCTTGCACACTTAATATTCCAACTCCAAGTTTCTCCTGTAAAATCTCATTTACAGAACCCACGCACTGAGTTATGCCGGCATAAACAAGGGGTTAATTAAAATTGTCATCGTATGTATCCTTGCTTGGCATCACAATTGTTCGAATCCTTGTATTGTTATCTCTATACTTCTACGAATGCCTGTGTATGTGTTTGCTGGTTCGAGAACTTTTATTTTTTGTGCTGTTTGTTGCATCTTGCATGTTTCTGCGTCCACACCATTGTTTGGCTGTTAGTTCTTTTCAATGTACGAGGAATAGTTCCAATCATACAACCATGTGCACATCATTGGAAGGAAAGAATGTGCAAGTTGTGAAACAATGGAGGAACAAAAATTCTCTGGAGCAGTAGTAGCAGCAGGAGTTTGTAGAAAAGGACGCAGCAATATGCCGTACACATTAATCCTTTTCACAGCTGGTTAGATACGACGTTCTTTCTCTGCTGGTACAACATGAGAATTCCTCAAGTTTGGTCCTTAAGTGCACAGTGGGGTGAAAGAGTTTTCAATTGTTTGAGGTGAACACTCTGGAACACTATCTATAGCATTGCGTTCACAATGGGGACGCAATTTGGTTTAGACTGATGAAACCGTAGAGTTTTCTTGGTTTCCTCTAGACTACTTCTATCCAATAATGGATTGAACGGGAAGGAAGTGAAGGGGCACAGGCAAAAGTTAGACATTATCTCCAAGCGGCTGCACTAAAGTTAAGAAGGCTCTATGTACATACAAGACGATAACCTTGTCCCCATGCCTATATTCAAAAGGAAAATATGTCCATACCTTTCTTGCATCCTCAATTTCCTTTAGCTTTCCCCTTACAACTGATGTTAACTGCAGCCATCCAACCTGTCCTCAAGTTCATAAGAAAACGCTGTCCATGAATTCTTCGTTTTGTGAAAATCTACTGACCTATTCAAGAAGGTCACCTTTTGGTAGCTTCAAGCTTTGTTTTTATATAAGACATACAAGAGACAGTTTCTTCGGTTGAAAAGGAATACACTTCCGAGCTAAACTTCTGTGGCCTTATTGAACTGGCTAATAAGAAAATCAGCCATCCCCAGGCATCATAGTAAGTTTTAAGATGGCTATCTTGCTTTCTATTCTATTAAGTTAGAATCAAGTGATCGCCTATTGAAGGAGTCCGCGAAAACTAATGATCCCAAAACTGTGGGTGAAAAACTGAGATGCGGAAAAGGTGCCCTAATCCTTGGCTTATAAACTTCAGATGAGGCGGTGTCGAGACAGTGATAATGGAATTGATTTCGGATCACATCGACATGCTCGAAATTCCTTTAAGGTCTGACATCCAGCATACATTGGGTAATATCAAGCTACCAATTCATCTTCGATAGAGTGGCAATGTCCACCCATAAGGTCTTTTCTGATCTAAACTAGCCGAAGGATGACTTGAAAAGAGTTGCTTATTTGTCGTCTGTCTTGAATCTTGTTCCGAGTTAGTCCGAATAAATGTTGTTCAACTTGTTAATGAGGGAAACATATCAAATGAAAGTGAATCTGTCTGGAAGTACGCCCAATCGGAGTCTGAGTGCTTCTTTGATTTCGATATCATTTAAAAAAAAAAACCTGCTTGGTGTCAAGGACTGAAAAGATTGATAATCATGTCTGACGACTTCCAGGAAATTTCAGTAAATCCCAAAACCCGGATTGCCATAATATATCACCTCTCCGCTTCCTCCTTCGAATGTAAACGTAAAAGAAATCCATTTCGACAATCCTCTGCAAACAGACTCCTGCGAATATGAAAGAAATGTCATCACAGAATTCGAATATCATCGTCTCACTTGTTTATTTTCGAAATCAGCTGTTATACGTCAAAATCATCCAAACAAACATTTGTAATTATTAAAAGAGAAATAAACACTTTTATGAACCAAGAATGGATAGATTGTTGATAGTCAGAAGCGACTGCTAAAAATCCATCAGAAGGTTTCAAGGGATGCGTTTAATACATTTGATTTTGATTTAATGGCGTTTATGGTTCAGAATGGTCTATTACTCCATATCGTTGTCCATAACGTGGTGGTCGTTTCTTTTAATAAGAGACGTAGTCAGACTCCCAAGGCTGTAAAGTGAACTGTAGGTGTTCTGAACCATCAATTTGGTGCATGCTAGGTGCTACACCATTCTCCGGGTTGGAAAAATCTTTGAAGTTTTGGTATTCGACATTTAACAAACAAAAACTTATATTGCTTTCCATGATTTCTCGAGAAATTCTTACATTTTTTGTGCCTTTTAAATGTCAGTAGGCATTAATGTCATATTTTCGGATTCTGTGACACAATTTCGAAATTCGTAGCAGTGTTCCAACTGACGGATTGTGTGACAGCACTTCTGTGACAACTTCTTTCTAACTTCTACCAGTTTTTGTAGCCCGGTCAAACGCATACGACTTTCCAACGCCACTGTATGAGTTGAACATAAATAAAAGAATATCAGATGATTAATATAGAGAAAGGGGGAGAATTGCAAATGTCAAAGTGCAGTTACACAGTGCTACCAACCACCTCGATGGATTACCTCAATAAAGACACACAACACTACACAACACAAACACCGTCATCATAACCAATTCTACTCAACCATTATTGATTGGGATTCGTTTTGTTTTTTGTGTATTCCATCTGGAAGCTGCTACCCAGAATTGGATGAAGGTACCAACCCAGCAATGCGCCAACACTTATGGAGACGTAACCTTAGTAAAAGGATTCATTTTCAGAGTTTTGGAGGGATTTGGCCATTGTCTTGTTTGTGGTACCACTATCTGTGACCATTTAATATGCTAAGACCCTGGTTGGCTGTACGCCAAGAGCCCTCTCGTAGTTGCATCATGTGGGCTGGCTTAGAGCGATAATACAATATTCTCTGGATTACTAATAATTTATGCATTTTAATTTAGTTTAAGAAGCAAAGTATGTGTAATGGTTAAGGGGAGCTTTAGATGGGCCTTGTCTGACAAATGGGTCGATTATGTAGGTACTTTGCATAGATTTTGGCCTCAAAATTTGAATTCTGATTCTGCAGTTTCGACTGAGGTGAGGTGATGATTTAATGAACAATGAAGAGATGGTAGGTTATACTGTGAGTGGTAATTCAAAGTACTTTAGGTATACATGGAATAATTGAATCACCAGAGATGCTGTGACTTGAACTTGGTTATGTGTTACTTTTGTCTGTTCTCATGGAGAATGCTGTAATCTTGATGAATGAACATGAAGTGTACCTGTAAGGGAATGCGAATCCCATGGAACTGAGGTCAATTACGATGTAAAATTCAGAAACTATAGTCTGGCTGTTGTGTAACGAAGTTAAATTGGCCAGAAAGCCGTACTGAAACATTTCCCTTTTGCCTACGTTTCGATGTGGTACAAAAGAGTTATTATTGAAACTTGACATCTTGACTTTTCAAGTATCGAGTATCTACAGATTCTGTGTCGTAACATGTTCACATTGACATTCAGGCATTTGTACCTGAGTTCCTTGTTTAAGGTAATCGAGGGTATCATGTGAAAATGATATCATTTTCAATACTCTGTTTTGGTGAATGTATTTGATTGGGAGCTTACCCTTCGTTGACATATGTTCCAGCAAAATACTAAGAATTAAACCCAAATCTTGGACAATTTGAAGTGCGTAACTGGAGTTAGTTAAGGACCGGACTGACTAGAGAGGCTTGTTAAAGGAGGCTGAGAATCACTCCAAACTGTAGCGCCATCTAAGAATATAAGTTATGCCAAATCCACAAATGGTTTTCGCTCATTACTGACACCACTCATGTAGTGCATTCTTCAACCTAGCAATACCGGAGCTTCAAACCATTATTCCACGAAATCTATCCTATCTTCTATCTTCATGTCTGATGTTAGCCATAAAGCAGACTCTGCCCTAAAGCTGCGTTCGAAATGCTATCCCAAGTCTGCAGAAGCAATATTATCAGCTTAAGGACTAAGCTGCAACTGCAGAACTAAGAATCAGTACTGCTTTTTGGGTGCAGTGCTAAGAAGGTGGACATCACTAAAATGAAAAAGTTCCAAACCTTCGAAAATACATGGATGCGTAAGAATTATCTCAATCTTGGCCTTATGGTATCTCAAACGACCAATTTTTTCGGAGAACAAATCAAGAACCTACGGACAAAACTATAAGGAGGAGAAAGTGGCAGTGGATTGGACACAGTCTATGGCTCGAAGACAGTTCCATTGCGAAGTAAATCATGCATTGGAATCCACACACGTAGGGAGGCAGAACAACCGGACGCCCAAGGCAACAGAACAGTTGAACAGTCGAGGAGGAATCGAGCTCTCTGGGCATAAGTTGGAGCAGATCAAACGGGGTGGAGAAGTCCGTACAAGATTGCGCGCAGGTATTGAGTGGTAATGGGACTTAGCTTGTGCCTTCCTGTCGTGTCTTCCTCCATCTCAGTGTCGCCGCAGTTTCTGTATAGGTCTGAGCCGTTAAATCCTTTTCTACTGAGGTGGGCTGCCATTAGGTTGTGGCCTGTGAGAACTTCGATAAGAAGGGCAAGGTGTGGTCTATTGAGAGATGGATGCCCTTTGGTCCTTTTTTCGTTATGTTAGGTCCAAAGCATCCTCGAAACATGGCAGGAGGATAGTGCCGTCCACCTAGCGTTGGCCATGTTACGGAAGTACATACGTTGAGATTCTGGAGTAAAGGAGTGGTCCGTCGGGATGTCGCTTGATTCTGAGGCAGTACTCGCTAGCTCATCGGCCCTTTCGTTTCCTTGGAACCCCCATATGTCCCGGGAACCAGCACAGTGTAATGCTATTCCCAGCCAGAGCTCAGGGTTTTAAGCTCCTCTTTACATTTTGGTTTTGAATCGGTTGTAATGGAAGTGGTGGCTTCGTTGGCTGTCTGGCTGTCCAGAGTGGATAAGCTCCTGCAAGGCTCGGTGATACCTTATATTTCCGCCTGGCGGGTAGTAATAGTCGTATCAAAGGCCAAGAATCCTAGCCTTAGCAATTAGCTTCAAATTTTTCTTCTTTGAAATATTACAAGAATTAGAAACATGCTTTTGTCCATAATTTAGGTTATATGGAGGTCCAAGCCAAGGACCAATGAAACCAGAAAACTCCTTTAAGCGGAAAGGGCTTCTTAACTCACATAATTCCCAAGATACAATCGTGTTTGTACCGAGAATTGAACTGGCCTATCCTCAAATTAATTGAATTCGCTTCCTAGTAAGACTCCCTGCATTGAGTACTTTAGGTGCAGCATCAGCTTACCTCGAAAACCCATTATATTCTAACGCCCGCATGTTGTTGTAACACAAAGCAGTGTTTTACCAGAAACATCTCCCTTTCACTGACAAGCACTTTGGCGAAACATCATTCCCACGAACAGCGCCATGAATGCCTTCATTAAAACCTTCTTTCACGTATGATTAGCCTTTGTGCTGGTCAATCAAGCTGTCACGTTGCTTCGTGAAATAAACACCAAATTATGATTCCATTTCACCATCCGATTGAAGCGACAGCATCCTGTTTGAAATGCACACAGACAGTGTGCTCCATTCAAATGTTGAAAGCCATTCTAAATCCAGTTGTTCTACGTGTGGCGTTGCTGAAAACTTTTCACCACATCCAACAAGAGTCCTCAGCATTTATCCAAATAATATTTTCCTTTGAGTGCTCAGCATACAGACGAACAAATCCCAAATTTCGGTTCATAGAAAATAATCTCTGGAAAGGTTTTTCAAAAATAAACACACATCCACTGGGCACGAACAAAAGAGAATATCCTCACAGAAGCAATAAACGACTTGTTTCTAATCCTTAATTGCAAAACGTTAAAAAGAATCACTCTTGTGCTATCTTCATACCGGATTCAACAGACTGTGAATCAATTGGGAAACGCTTGGAAAAAAGGAATCCGGTCGCAAAAGAAATTCCATTGGATTCTGGTGGATGGTGTGTCCCTCTCCGCACTTTTGCACACTTTTGTTCTTTTAATTCTCGGCGGGAACGAATCCTCTATGATATCATATTTATTAAAAAAGCCTACATGGCTGGAGAGCAGGAGAAAGTGCCATCATATTGAATTTTTCATTGAAAAGCAAATCCTTGTTCAATATTGTTAGGGGGACACGAAAGTCCCCTTCACTTTGGGTTTCGATTGGAATGAATTGAATGACGTGGATACGATATTGTTGTTGAGTCTCCCACTAGGTATTTTTGGTATTTTTGATTAAATTTTTTGGAGCAAGAGTTGTGACTTCCTGCTACTCCTACACATACGGGGGTCCTGGCGATGTATATATCTACGAAGTCAATCGTTGGGATTTCTTAGCGCTTTATCCCTGGAGGATGACTAAAGACGTGCTATATGACCTTTCAAAGTTACTATAGGAGAGGTACTGACCTCCTACTGACCAGATCTAGTATAAGTCCTGGCGGAAGTAAAACAGCACCGGACGTAGAAGTCTTAAACCTTTCAGCACAACGCAATACAAGAAAGAGAGAGAGAGAGAGCTCTTTAAAGGCCGAAAAAACTATTTACCCTCCCAGTACCAGGTAAACTTAATGGATTCGGCAATCCACAGAGAAAAGTCTTCAGGCAAACATCCCCGGATCCTATAGCATCGCTGTGACCAAAAAAGAAGCAAAGTAGAAGACATGCAGCTACACAGTCAATAATTTGCATATGATCCTACTACATCCGGACTTATGCGTCATCGACTTCAGCTCCAACATGCACTTAGCAGCCTAGGTGAAGCTTTGGCCTGTACCAGGACTAATTGAAGCTCAGATCGAGGGCTAAACAGCACACATTTGACCAAAAATGGAACAAAAGCTATGAATCTAGCAGGTGTCTACGGCTACAAGTTGTATCTCACAGCCTTCCCTGCTTTTTACAACCAAAGGTTCATTTAATCGAAATTTAACCTTTACTGCAGCTATTGGGATACTATCTACCGGTCAGACAGCAAGGTCACCCTTCACTGGATACTAGGACACGTAGCTGACGGAAGCATTCTTTGGGCTAGAACCGCACAATATACGAGAAGAAATAGAGAAATGAGAACAATGCATAGGAGAGCAAGCGGAACAGTCCTAGCACGAACATCCTGTAACCCATTTATCCCCATTTGTGTTGAGGGACCTATAGGGAGCCCCTTGTTGGAACTGACGGAACGAAAGAGTAGTACACTTGACCGATAAATCTGTACTGTGCTCTTGTCATTCTTCAGAGGCATTTGTTCTGCATAAGTGGAATGGATCCTGTAGATCCTCCCGTGGGCATAGATGTCAAGGGCTTTAAATTTGCGGCTTCTACCACTTTTTGGAATCTAGGTTCTCAAAACCATTTATGTAATATTCTTCACACACGTGGAAGGGACCAACTGCTCAACCTCATTTCTGAAGCCAATTCTCATTTGATTTCATGGTAGTTATACTCTATAGGAAGGGTCGTGGCTCCAGTGGTTAATGCATTAAACTACGGAGCAACATGTTCCACTAAAGTTTCTTTCACGGCCCCTCCTCCTGCGAACGTCTGACAAACATTCGAGAGTACAACTGAAGATTCTCAACTAAAACACTGTCCTTCTGATGCGGCATTAAACAGTAGGCGCCTTCCATTCGAGTAAAGAATATTCAGAACGAGAACAAGGCCTGTAAGGAAAGCAAATCAATTGTGACTTCTTGGGGACGTAGAGCCAGCAGATCAAACATATTGTTATGAACTACCAGACTTTGCGAAGAGATGCAAATTTCCTCCGATTTGTATTTCAATAGAAAAGTAATTTCCACCATTCACATCCCAGGATATTAGACATACACATGTACCAGGCTATAGATCAACACCCATCCCAATCCCCATGTATGTCCTTATCTGGTAAAGGACCCTTTGACACAGCAAGCAGAATTTTAAATCCATTATACCGTCATTCCTCCTTCCTACAACAAACATATTCTTCTTCATCTTGAGCCACACACATGTGTACTCCTTGAAGGTAATTTATTTCCATTTTGTAACTGCAATTGCTGGCTTCCAGGTAAGGCCTCTTAGGTGCGATGCACGTGCACGACACGACACAACAAAATCAACTTCCTTTCTTTCACACTCTCTGGCTGTGTGTGTGTTTGATAAATTTCCATTTTGCGCTCCACTCAAACGAAGCTAAGTAAAAAGGCTCCCCCCTATCTCATATTTTCTACACAGCGTCAGCCTCAGCCTCAGTTTCAGTCTCAGCAGACAGACAACTCAAAGGACACCGCCCCAGCCAGCACCTGGCCCACATTTGGTATGTGCAAACTGCTGAAACACACCATGAGCTCCTGGTGCTGCCATAATAAAGTGATTTATCGCATATTCATGAGCAACAAACATAAACAATAATTATGTGACACACCAAGGAGATCAACTCGGAGAGAGAAAGCGGCACACCGAACCGAAAGAGTTGGGTGTGCTTCATGATGATTTACCTCGGATAAAGTTCACAGGACATTTTCATGCTCTTCATTCAAACAAAATAATACCCTGCTCTCATGGATATAATATATGTATGTACATGTATCCCATGTCTAAGCTTCGCATCACGGCTCAAGGACGAACTACATGCCATCGCCCGACAAACGAGAGGACGAGCTGAAACTTAATTATTTACGTAGAGAAATGGGAGAAACAAAACCCAGAGAAAAAAAAATGAAGAAAATTTGTGAAAAAAGTATATATCACCTGCTCAGGACATTTATGGGAGCAGCGGTGTACTAAATAATGTATTTTGCCAAGAAAATGATACACCTGGTGGGTAGCTCTGTGCGGTCGTACTAAAGATAATTTATTCAGTTCAGTGTGAGCCAAACCGTGTGCACTTACAATTTGAAATATTCACGCACAGTTACACAATCCAGACTTGGCCGCAATGCTTGTATATTCTGTGATGTCATCACTTAAGCTGGCAAGGATATCTGAAATGGTTTCTATTATTGATGTGAGTTCTTCAAACAGGACCTCGACAACAACAGATGAGTTATGGTTGTGATGATGGTGCTGCTGGTGCACTTGGAATCAAGTAATCTTTGCATCCTCGGTGACCAGTTGAGCCTTGATGAGGACACTTTGGAAGAGCCATACCTATCCAACCTATGAAAATGAACTCCTAAAAGCAGGGATGTCTTCAGGACAACTTGGCTAGTCAAAGTAGTAGCACAGTCCAAACCATCCAATTTGCGTTTATTGGTTAAGTTTTGTTTTCAACTTCAGCCAAACGCTGAGGGAGAGGAGATAAGTGACGAAATTGCATTTCAGGAGACTTTTTCCGTGCTTGACCTAGGCACACCCCATCCCTTCCGAAATGCAAAATCTCAGGCAACTGAGTACACCAAAGTCTAAGTCATGCGATTTTCGTTTTTCGGTTAACTTTTTTGTTCAATTTCATCCGTTTGATCCAAAACGCTGAGGGAGAGGAGATAAGGACGAAATTGCATTTCAGGAGTCTTTTTCCGTGCTTGACCGTGGTACACCTCATTCTTTCCGAAACGCAAAATCTCAGGCAACTGAGTGCACCAAAGTCTAGATCACCCTCTAAACGTTTTTTGGTTAAGTTTTTTGGTTAAGTTTTTTGTTCAATTTCATCCATTTGACCCAAAACGCTGAGGGAGAGGAGATAAGGACGAAATTGCATTTTAAGAGACTTTTTCCGTGCTTGACCTAGGCACACCCTATCCCTTCCGAAATGCGAAATCTCAGGCAACTGAGTACACCAAAGTCTAAATCATGCGATTTTCGTTTTTCGGTCAAGTTTTTTTGTTCAATTTCATCCATTTGACCCAAAACGCTGAGGGAGAGGAGATAAGGACGAAATTGCATTTTAAGAGACTTTTTCCGTGCTTGTCCTAGGCACACCCCATTCCTTCCGAAATGCAAAATCTCAGGCAACTGAGTACACCAAAGTCTAAATCATCCTCTAAACGTTTTTTGGTTAAGTTTTTTGTTCAATTTCATCCATTTGACCCAAAACGTTGAGGGAGAGGAGATAAGTGACGAAATTGCATTTCAGGAGTCTTTTCCGTGCTTGACCTAGGCACACCCTATCCCTTCCGAAATGCGAAATCTCAGGCAACTGAGTACACCAAAGTCTAAATCATGCGATTTTCGTTTTTTTGTTCAATTTCATCCATTTGACCCCAAACCCTGAGGGAGAGGAGATAAGGACGAAATTGCATTTTAAGAGACTTTTTCCGTGCTTGTCCTAGGCACACCCCATTCCTTCCGAAATGCAAAATCTCAGGCAACTGAGTACACCCAAGTCTAGATCATCCTCTAAACGTTTTTTGGTTAAGTTTTTTGTTCAATTTCATCCATTTGACCCAAAACGTTGAGGGAGAGGAGATAAGTGACGAAATTGCATTTCAGGAGACTTTTTCCGTGCTTGACCGAGGTACACCTCATTCTCGAAACGCAAAATCTCAGGCACCAAAGTCTAAATCATCCTATTTACGTTTTTTGGTTGACTTTTTTGTTCAATTTCATCCATTTGACCCAAAACGCTGAGAAAGAGGAGATTTGAGGCGATATTGAGTGTGCAATGGATCCAGAGGTTTTCTCTATGCTTGACCGAGGTTTTCCCTAAATGTTGAATCCCGGGCCACTAATTGAAGAAATGTTGAGAGTAAAAAGATCTTGCTTGCAACTACCGCTTCCTCCATGACCGACTCCAGAATACAACAACGTCCACAGTAAAGGACTTCATCTAGATCTATTGAACCTCCAAAAGTTTCTCGATGGACAAAAGTCTGTGACAGGCCCGAATTGTCACTGAAAACGCGTTCTTATTTAGGAAGCCTCCACCCACCCACTTACTTCCTTCCAAGCCGACCATCACACAGAGTGCATTGCCCAGAACTCCGACTGTCTGTGGTTGGCAAATTGAACAAACTTTTACCTCCTTTCCATCAACACTGACATATTCGAAATGAAATTCTTGTATGGTTCCAAATCGATAACTACAATTATGCAGATTGCAGAATGATATCATCGGGTTGGTGGTTGTTGATTGCTGGTCGATGGCCACTGAGTGTGGGACCTTCACTCTGTGGTCCGATTGAATGGTCTACTCCATTGGATGTCTGGGGTTTCAGCCCCACTTGGGTGGAACGTATTTGTTTAATGCATTTTTTCACTCATCACTGGAAACCATTTTCATTACTAGGTTTCGAGGTAATGAAAAACGTTTCCATTTGGATTGTCCAATCTACGAGTATGTATCCAGTTACCGGTGGGCTGGTGTCCCACTGAACAGAGGTTGACCAGCGTTGGAGCGGGCAGAGTTAATGAATATTTTCATATTTCCTGCGAATTAATTATTTTTTTTATATATTTTCGTGTGCACATGCTGCTCATATTGCATTTCACACATAATTCGGTGTGGAATTGATTCGAATTTAATTCGATTAAATGTGTTCGAAATATTTCAATCATACTTGCCATCTTTTCAAAGCAATTAGGCTTAGGTAGTGTGGATCCGTGATTAATTAAATTTTTCAACCATTGCGCGTGTAGTGTGTTTAAAGTCCCAAATTTTAAAGTTTTTAACCAAATTAATAGGTATTCGCATTCCCCAACAATTAGGGACTGTAATTACGACGAAACTAATGAATAAAAGGATTAAGCCAAACTTTTGCAAACACAAAATGCCGCATAGTTTGAAAAGAAAGGCCCGCTGTAGGGAAGTTTTCCCATTAATCTTCTGTACACATCGTGGGGAACGAATTGAATTACGAACACCCATTCGCCCTAACCTCTAATGCATAACCCTGTAAACAAAGGACTTTTATTGTTGAATAATGTACGCTTGTGCTACTCGTGTGTACACATAATTTTAGTCTCCTGGATATGGGAACTTAAGCTACAGTAATCGATGGAAAATTTAACACTTCGAGGCGTCGAGGATGTATGGATTAAGAACGAGAAAATGTCAAGTACTCGTGCAAGTAGGTACTCGACTTAAGGGTGACATCTTACGCGTGTCACTCAAAATGAAATGAATACCTAAAACAGAGTCGATAGAGTTTGACGTAACCCGACTATGATCTTCTTTTGAAATGCAAAATTACAAAACGGGTAAACAGATTTTTACACAAATGGAGAGCGATTTGACACTTTTAAAAAAATCTTGCAAAACTTACCTAAGTAAGGAGGTAGGTGTACCTCTGTCACGGAGAAATCTAAAGGAGCCAAGGAGACTCTATATTAGACCATGATCATCTCAGTCCTGCTTTGTGGCGTTTAAGCAGGGACTCATCGTAAAACTTTTGGTTCCGTTTGCGTTCACGTGCTGTGGAGGAGGAAATTCAACGGCGGCGAGATATACGAGCTGTACAGCGACATCAACCTAGTCAGAAGAATGAGCCTCAGTCGTGTGAGACCAATGCTTCAGCCAATAGAGTCTTCGAATCAAAACCGAAGGGACAACGCTGTAGAGGAAGACCTTGCATTAGGTGGCGCGCACAAGTAGAAGGGGACCTCAACCGACTTGGAGTGCGAAACTGGAGGCAGTTAACAATGGACCGGGTTACTGGAGAGACTTGTTGGTTGAGGCCCAGGTTCATCTCGAACTGTAGCGCCACCTAAGTAAGTAAGTAACTTGGGCCCATATGGCTGACATTTAAAGAAGTACCACATGATTCGTCTCCGTCACACAAATTTAACTATTAAGACACACCAGGCTTCAAGGATATGCTGGAAACCTCTTCGAAGTTAAGTTAAGGATTTCCTCATAACTCTTGATTGATCGATTGGATTTTTAAGGCCCTCAACATTTTCCTGGCCGGCTGACCATAGTCTGTGTTTCCAGTTATGAATCAGCAATGGTGAAGTAGTCCAGTGGTTTGGATATCATCGATAAAGATCGCTCGGTCATCACGCGAAACGTAGGGAAAACATCCTAAGGACAGCTTTAAACAGCGATCTCACACAACGACACTCCTCCAGAGTTACAGGAAGTCAAGAACACTGTTGGTGAACTAGGGTTTGAAACCAGAATAAGTAAAAATGAACTTAGCATGGTGGCGTATGAGTAATATTTTTTCCAAAAATTTTCAAAGTTTTCCACTTCTTGCACAGAAAATTGTGTTTCTAGGATGGTTAGATGCCAAGGCAGCCGTTTGAAGGAACTAATGTATCATAATTAATTGAAAGGCTTACTCTTTTCAATAAAGCAACAGTCGTTGGAAAATATTGAACATTGTGTCCGCATAGTCTTTTCAAAAAGAAACCAACAGTTGCCACACCCTTTCCTTCCTGGTTTGGTGTCATATTTTGTGGAAATCTTGAAAAATATAAAATACTAAACGCATTAATCCTTTTGTGCGGTAGGTTGTGTCTACAGCATTGTGACGACATGACATAATAGATACATTGGACTAGGGAAAGTAGGTCATAGGTAACGACTTATGTAAGGTCCTGTTTAGACCCCTCTTTCATTAGTCAGTTCGTGTTCTTAAATACTAGTGGAATCAAACGCGATAGAAGTCCCAATGCATGGATGCTAACATTTAAATCTTTCCCATCAGAATTTGAAGTCGGAGTGAGTATATACTTGCCTGGGTTCATAAGCAACAACTTGGAACTTACTGTGTTCTTCATCTTTAGAACTTCAGTTGCGACCAACCAGTTTCCATAATAGAGGAGATAGGAACCCTCCTTGTGATGAGTCTAATTATTCTAAGCTGATATGTAGCTTGACTGTCAGTGAAGATACTAATAGCTGTGACAGTATAACCAAAACAAAGATTTATTGATCCACGAATTTATAGGGCTCCCTCTTCGATGGATATTTTGCGCAATAAGCACATTTGCTGCCATTCCTTGAACATACGTTTGTTTGGTGGATGCAGAGTCAGAGTCTCGTTGAGGCACCAGGTGGTTTTAAAGCAGGACACATGGCCTTTTTTTTCATTCAAATTTTGGTTTTAAAAAGTTTCTGTTTCCAATCTCCATTTCGAGGCAGCGACTAAGTTATTTTGTGCTTTGAATGCACAGAAACAGAACAGCTGGCTCGAAATGTCTGATTGGAGGATTTAGCGAGATGGTGGGTATCTAGTTCTGTGGGCTATACATGGCCCTTTTTTCCAGTAAAATTTTGGTTGAAAAATTTTTTGTTTCCAATCTCCATTTCGAGGCTGCAGCTATGACAGTTTGTGCTTTGAATGCACAGAAACAGAACAGCTGGCTCGAAATGTCTGATTGGAGGATTTAGCGAGATGGTGGGTATCTAGTTCTGTGGGCTATACATGGCCCTTTTTTCCAGTAAAATTTTGGTTGAAAAATTTTTTGTTTCCAATCTCCATTTCGAGGCTGCAGCTATGACAGTTTGTGCTTTGAATGCACAGAAACAGAACAGCTGGCTCGAAATGTCTGATTGGAGGATTTAGTGAGGTGGTGGGTATCTAGTTCTGTGGGCTATACATGGCCCTTTTTTTCAGTCAAATTTTGGTTGAAAAATTTTCTGTTTCCAATCTCCATTTCGAGGCAGCAGCTAAGCTATTTCGTGCTTTGAATGCACAAAAACAAAACAGCTGGCTCGAAATATCTGATTGGAGGATTTAGTGAGATGGTCGGTATCTAGTTCTGTGGGCTATACATGGCCCTTTTTTTCAGTCAAATTTTGGTTGAAAAATTTTTTGTTTCCAATCTCCATTTCGAGGCTGCAGCTATGACAGTTTGTGCTTTGAATGCACAGAAACAGAACAGCTGGCTCGAAATGTCTGATTGGAGGATTTAGTGAGGTGGTGGGTATCTAGTTCTGTGGGCTATACATGGCCCTTTTTTTCAGTCAAATTTTGGTTGAAAAATTTTCTGTTTCCAATCTCCATTTCGAGGCAGCAGCTAAGCTATTTCGTGCTTTGAATGCACAGAAACAGAACAGTTGGCTCTATATGTCTGATTGGAGGATTTAGCGAGATGGTGGGTATCTAGTTCTGTGGGCTATACATGGCCCTTTTTTCAGTCAAATTTTGGTTGAAAAATTGTTTGTTTCCAATCTCCATTTCGAGGCAGCAGCTAAGCTATTTCGTGCTTTGAATGCACAGAAACAGAACAGTTGGCTCTATATGTCTGATTGGAGGATTTAGCGAGATGGTGGGTATCTAGTTCTGTGGGCTATACATGGCCCTTTTTTCAGTCAAATTTTGGTTGAAAAATTTTCTGTTTCCAATCTCCATTTCGAGGCAGCAGCTAAGCTATTTCGTGCTTTGAATGCACAAAAACAAAACAGCTGGCTCGAAATATCTGATTGGAGGATTTAGTGAGATGGTCGGTATCTAGTTCTGTGGGCTATACATGGCCCTTTTTTTCAGTCAAATTTTGGTTGAAAAATTTTTTGTTTCCAATCTCCATTTCGAGGCAGCAGCTAAGCTATTTCGTGCTTTGAATGCACAGAAACAGAACAGTTGGCTCTATATGTCTGATTAGAGGATTTAGCGAGATGGTGGGTATCTAGTTCTGTGGGCTATACATGGCCCTTTTTTCAGTCAAATTTTGGTTGAAAAATTGTTTGTTTCCAATCTCCATTTCGAGGCAGCAGCTAAGCTATTTCGTGCTTTGAATGCACAAAAACAAAACAGCTGGCTCGAAATGTCTGATTAGAGGACTTAGCGAGATGGTGGGTATCTAGTTCTGTGGGCTATACATGGCCCTTTTTTTCAGTCAAATTTTGGTTGAAAAATTTTCTGTTTCCAATCTCCATTTCGAGGCAGCAGCTAAGCTATTTCGTGCTTTGAATGCACAGAAACAGAACAGTTGGCTCTATATGTCTGATTGGAGGATTTAGCGAGATGGTGGGTATCTAGTTCTGTGGGCTATACATGGCCCTTTTTTTCAGTCAAATTTTGGTTGAAAAATTTTCTGTTTCCAATCTCCATTTCGAGGCAGCAGCTAAGCTATTTCGTGCTTTGAATGCACAAAAACAAAACAGCTGGCTCGAAATATCTGATTGGAGGATTTAGTGAGATGGTCGGTATCTAGTTCTGTGGGCTATACATGGCCCTTTTTTTCAGTCAAATTTTGGTTGAAAAATTTTTTGTTTCCAATCTCCATTTCGAGGCAGCAGCTAAGCTATTTCGTGCTTTGAATGCACAGAAACAGAACAGTTGGCTCTGTATGTCTGATTGGAGGATTTAGCGAGATGGTGGGTATCTAGTTCTGTGGGCTATACATGGCCCTTTTTTTCAGTCAAATTTTGGTTGAAAAATTTTCTGTTTCCAATCTCCATTTCGAGGCAGCAGCTAAGCTATTTCGTGCTTTGAATGCACAAAAACAAAACAGCTGGCTCGAAATATCTGATTGGAGGATTTAGTGAGATGGTCGGTATCTAGTTCTGTGGGCTATACATGGCCCTTTTTTTCAGTCAAATTTTGGTTGAAAAATTTTCTGTTTCCAATCTCCATTTCGAGGCAGCAGCTAAGCTATTTCGTGCTTTGAATGCACAAAAACAAAACAGCTGGCTCGAAATATCTGATTGGAGGATTTAAAGAGATGGTGGGTATCTAGTTCTGTGGGCTATACATGGCCCTTTTTTTCAGTCAAATTTTGGTTGAAAAATTTTTTGTTTCCAATCTCCATTTCGAGGCAGCAGCTAAGCTATTTCGTGCTTTGAATGCACAAAAACAAAACAGCTGGCTCGAAATATCTGATTGGAGGATTTAAAGAGATGGTGGGTATCTAGTTCTGTGGGCTATACATGGCCCTTTTTTTCAGTCAAATTTTGGTTGAAAAATTTTTTGTTTCCAATCTCCATTTCGAGGCAGCAGCTAAGCTATTTCGTGCTTTGAATGCACAGAAACAGAACAGTTGGCTCTATATGTCTGATTGGAGGATTTAGCGAGATGGTGGGTATCTAGTTCTGTGGGCTATACATGGCCCTTTTTTCTGTCAAATTTTGGTTGAAAAATTTTCTGTTTCCAATCTCCATTTCGAGGCAGCAGCTAAGCTATTTCGTGCTTTGAATGCACAGAAACAGAACAGTTGGCTCTATATGTCTGATTGGAGGATTTAGCGAGATGGTGGGTATCTAGTTCTGTGGTTCTATACATGGCCCTTTTTTTCAGTCAAATTTTGGTTGAAAAATTTTTTGTTTCCAATCTCCATTTCGAGGCAGCAGCTAAGCTATTTCGTGCTTTGAATGCACAGAAACAGAACAGATGGCTCTATATGTCTGATTGGAGGATTTAGCGAGATGGTGGGTATCTAGTTCTGTGGGCTATACATGGCCCTTTTTTCAGTCAAATTTTGGTTGAAAAATTTTCTGTTTCCAATCTCCATTTCGAAGCAGCAGCTAAGCTATTTCGTGCTTTGAATGCACAGAAACAGAACAGATGGCTCTATATGTCTGATTGGAGGATTTAGCGAGATGGTGGGTATCTAGTTCTGTGGGCTATACATGGCCCTTTTTTCAGTCAAATTTTGGTTGAAAAATTTTCTGTTTCCAATCTCCATTTCGAAGCAGCAGCTAAGCTATTTCGTGCTTTGAATGCACAGAAACAGAACAGATGGCTCTATATGTCTGATTGGAGGATTTAGCGAGATGGTGGGTATCTAGTTCTGTGGGCTATACATGGCCCTTTTTTCAGTCAAATTTTGGTTGAAAAATTTTCTGTTTCCAATCTCCATTTCGAGGCAGCAGCTAAGCTATTTCGTGCTTTGAATGCACAAAAACAAAACAGCTGGCTCGAAATATCTGATTGGAGAATTTAGTGAGATGGTGGGTATCTAGTTCTGTGGTCTATACATGGCCCTTTTTTTCAGTCAAATTTTGGTTGAAAAATTTTTTGTTTTTAATCTCCATTTCGAGGCAGCAGCTAAGCTATTTCGTGCTTTGAATGCACAGAAACAGAACAGTTGGCTCTATATGTCTGATTGGAGGATTTAGCGAGATGGTGGGTATCTAGTTCTGTGGGCTATACATGGCCCTTTTTTCAGTCAAATTTTGGTTGAAAAATTTTCTGTTTCCAATCTCCATTTCGAAGCAGCAGCTAAGCTATTTCGTGCTTTGAATGCACAGAAACAGAACAGATGGCTCTATATGTCTGATTGGAGGATTTAGCGAGATGGTGGGTATCTAGTTCTGTGGGCTATACATGGCCCTTTTTTCAGTCAAATTTTGGTTGAAAAATTTTCTGTTTCCAATCTCCATTTCGAAGCAGCAGCTAAGCTATTTCGTGCTTTGAATGCACAGAAACAGAACAGATGGCTCTATATGTCTGATTGGAGGATTTAGCGAGATGGTGGGTATCTAGTTCTGTGGGCTATACATGGCCCTTTTTTCAGTCAAATTTTGGTTGAAAAATTTTCTGTTTCCAATCTCCATTTCGAAGCAGCAGCTAAGCTATTTCGTGCTTTGAATGCACAGAAACAGAACAGATGGCTCTATATGTCTGATTGGAGGATTTAGCGAGATGGTGGGTATCTAGTTCTGTGGGCTATACATGGCCCTTTTTTCAGTCAAATTTTGGTTGAAAAATTTTCTGTTTCCAATCTCCATTTCGAGGCAGCAGCTAAGCTATTTCGTGCTTTGAATGCACAAAAACAAAACAGCTGGCTCGAAATATCTGATTGGAGAATTTAGTGAGATGGTGGGTATCTAGTTCTGTGGTCTATACATGGCCCTTTTTTTCAGTCAAATTTTGGTTGAAAAATTTTTTGTTTTTAATCTCCATTTCGAGGCAGCAGCTAAGCTATTTCGTGCTTTGAATGCACAGAAACAGAACAGTTGGCTCTATATGTCTGATTGGAGGATTTAGCGAGATGGTGGGTATCTAGTTCTGTGGGCTATACATGGCCCTTTTGTCAGTCAAATTTTGGTTGAAAAATTTTCTGTTTCCAATCTCCATTTCGAGGCAGCAGCTAAGCTATTTCGTGCTTTGAATGCACAAAAACAAAACAGCTGGCTCGAAATATCTGATTGGAGGATTTAGTGAGGTGGTGGGTATCTAGTTCTGTTTGCTATACATGGCACTTTTTTTCATAGAATTTTTGGTTGAAAAATTTTTTGTTTCCAATCTCCATTTCGAGGCAGCAGCTAAGCTATTTCGTGCTTTGAATGCACAGAAACAGAACAGTTGGCTCGATATGTCTGATTGGAGGATTTAGCGAGATGGTGGGTATCTAGTTCTGTGGGCTATACATGGCCCTTTTTTTCAGTCAAATTTTGGTTGAAAAATTTTTTGTTTCCAATCTCCATTTCGAGGCAGCAGCTAAGCTATTTCGTGCTTTGAATGCACAGAAACAGAACAGTTGGCTCGATATGTCTGATTGGAGGATTTAGCGAGATGGTGGGTATCTAGTTCTGTGGGCTATACATGGCCCTTTTTTTCAGTCAAATTTTGGTTGAAAAATTTTTTGTTTCCAATCTTCATTTCGAGGCAGCTGCTAAGCTATTTCGTGCTTTGAATGCACAGAAACAGAACAGATGGCTCTATATGTCTGATTGGAGGATTTAGCGAGATGGTGGGTATCTAGTTCTGTGGGCTATACATGGCCCTTTTTTCAGTCAAATTTTGGTTGAAAAATTTTCTGTTTCCAATCTCCATTTCGAGGCAGCAGCTAAGCTATTTCGTGCTTTGAATGCACAGAAACAGAACAGATGGCTCTATATGTCTGATTGGAGGATTTAGCGAGATGGTGGGTATCTAGTTCTGTGGGCTATACATGGCCCTTTTTTCAGTCAAATTTTGGTTGAAAAATTTTCTGTTTCCAATCTCCATTTCGAGGCAGCAGCTAAGCTATTTCGTGCTTTGAATGCACAAAAACAAAACAGCTGGCTCGAAATATCTCATTGGAGGATTTAGTGAGATGGTCGGTATCTAGTTCTGTGGGCTATACATGGCCCTTTTTTTCAGTCAAATTTTGGTTGAAAAATTTTTTGTTTCCAATCTCCATTTCGAGGCAGCTGCTAAGCTATTTCGTGCTTTGAATGCACAGAAACAGAACAGATGGCTCTATATGTCTGATTGGAGGATTTAGCGAGATGGTGGGTATCTAGTTCTGTGGGCTATACATGGCCCTTTTTTTCAGTCAAATTTTGGTTGAAAAATTTTTTGTTTCCAATCTCCATTTCGAGGCAGCTGCTAAGCTATTTCGTGCTTTGAATGCACAGAAACAGAACAGATGGCTCTATATGTCTGATTGGAGGATTTAGCGAGATGGTGGGTATCTAGTTCTGTGGGCTATACATGGCCCTTTTTTCTGTCAAATTTTGGTTGAAAAATTTTCTGTTTCCAATCTCCATTTCGAGGCAGCAGCTAAGCTATTTCGTGCTTTGAATGCACAGAAACAGAACAGATGGCTCTATATGTCTGATTGGAGGATTTAGCGAGATGGTGGGTATCTAGTTCTGTGGGCTATACATGGCCCTTTTTTCAGTCAAATTTTGGTTGAAAAATTTTCTGTTTCCAATCTCCATTTCGAGGCAGCAGCTAAGCTATTTCGTGCTTTGAATGCACAAAAACAAAACAGCTGGCTCGAAATATCTGATTGGAGGATTTAGTGAGATGGTGGGTATCTAGTTCTGTGGGCTATACATGGCGTTTTTTCTGTCAAATTTTGGTTGAAAATTTTTTGTTTAAAATCTCCATTTCGAGGCAGCAGCTAAGCTATTTCGTGCTTTGAATGCACAGAAAGAGAACAGCTGGCTCGAAGTGTCTGATTGGAGGATTTAGTGAGATGGTGGGTATCTAGTTCTGTGAGCTATACATGGCCCTTTTTTCAGTCAAATTTTGGTTGAAAAATTGTTTGTTTCCAATCTCCATTTCGAGGCAGCAGCTAAGCTATTTCGTGCTTTGAATGCACAGAAACAGAACAGCTGGCTCGAAGTATCTGATTGAGGATTTAGTGAGATGGTGGGTATCTAGTTCTGTGGGCTATACATGGCCCTTTTTTTCAGTCAAATTTTGGTTGAAAAATTTTTTGTTTAAAATCTCCATTTCGAGGCAGCAGCTAAGCTATTTCGTGCTTTGAATGCACAGAAAGAGAACAGCTGGCTCGAAGTGTCTGATTGGAGGATTTAGTGAGATGGTGGGTATCTAGTTCTGTGAGCTATACATGGCCCTTTTTTCAGTCAAATTTTGGTTGAAAAATTGTTTGTTTCCAATCTCCATTTCGAGGCAGCAGCTAAGCTATTTCGTGCTTTGAATGCACAGAAACAGAACAGCTGGCTCGAAGTATCTGATTGAGGATTTAGTGAGATGGTGGGTATCTAGTTCTGTGGGCTATACATGGCCCTTTTTTTCAGTCAAATTTTGGTTGAAAAATTTTTTGTTTCCAATCTCCATTTCGAGGCAGCAGCTAAGCTATTTCGTGCTTTGAATGCACAGAAACAAAACAGCTGGCTCGAAATGTCTGATTGGAGGATTTAGCGAGATAGTGGGTATCTAGTTCTGTGGGCTATACATGGCCCTTTTTTTCAGCCAAATTTTGGTTGAAAAATTTTTTGTTTCCAATCTCCATTGCGAGGCATCAGCTAAGCTATTTCGTGCTTTGAATGCACAGAAGCAGAACAGCTGGCTCGAAATGTCTGATTAGAGGACTTAGCGAGATGGTGGGTATCTAGTTCTGTGGGCTATACATGGCCCTTTTTTTCAGTCAAATTTTGGTTGAAAAATTTTTTGTTTCCAATCTCCATTTCGAGGCAGCAGCTAAGCTATTTCGTGCTTTGAATGCACAGAAACAGAACAGCTGGCTCGAAATGTCTGATTAGAGGACTTAGCGAGATGGTGGGTATCTAGTTCTGTGGGCTATACATGGCCCTTTTTTTCAGGCAAATTTTGGTTGAAAAATTTGTTGTTTCCAATCTCCATTTCGAGGCAGCAGCTAAGCTATTTCGTGCTTTGAATGCACAGCAACAGAACAGCTGGCTCGAAATGTCTGATTAGAGGACTTAGCGAGATGGTGGGTATCTAGTTCTGTGGGCTATAGATGGCCCTTTTTTTCAGGCAAATTTTGGTTGAAAAATTTGTTGTTTCCAATCTCCATTTCGAGGCAGCAGCTAAGCTATTTCGTGCTTTGAATGCACAGAAACAGAACAGCTGGCTCGAAATGTCTGATTAGAGGACTTAGCGAGATGGTGGGTATCTAGTCCTGTGGGCTATACATGGCCCTTTTTTTCAGTCAAATTTTGGTTGAAAAATTTTTTGTTTCCAATCTCCATTTCGAGGCAGCAGCTAAGCTATTTCGTGCTTTGAATGCACAGCAACAGAACAGCTGGCTCGAAATGTCTGATTGGAGGATTTAGCGAGATGGTGGGTATCTAGTTTTGTGGGCTCTACATGGCCCTTTTTTTCAGTCAAATTTTGGTTGAAAAATTTTTTGTTTCCAATCTCCATTTCGAGGCAGCAGCTAAGCTATTTCGTGCTTTGAATGCACAGAAACAAAACAGCTGGCTCGAAATGTCTGATTGGAGGATTTAGCGAGATGGTGGGTATCTAGTTTTGTGGGCTCTACATGGCCCTTTTTTCAGCCAAATTTTGGTTGAAAAATTTTTTGTTTTTAATCTCCATTTCGAGGCAGCAGCTAAGCTAGTTTGTGCTCTGAATGCACAGAAACAGAACAGCTGGCTCGAAATGTCTGATTGGAGGATTTAGTGAGATGGTGGGTATCTAGTTCTGTGGGCTATACATGGCCCTTTTTTTCAGTCAAATTTTGGTTGAAAAATTTTTTGTTTCCAATCTCCATTTCGAGGCAGCAGCTAAGCTATTTCGTGCTTTGAATGCACAGCAACAGAACAGCTGGCTCGAAATGTCTGATTAGAGGACTTAGCGAGATGGTGGGTATCTAGTTCTGTGGGCTATACATGCCCCTTTTTTTCAGTCAAATTTTGGTTGAAAATTTTTTTGTTTTTAATCTCCATTTCGAGGCAGCAGCTAAGCTATTTCGTGCTTTGAATGCACAGAAACAAAACAGCTGGCTCGAAATGTCTGATTGGAGGATTTAGCGAGATGGTGGGTATCTAGTTTTGTGGGCTCTACATGGCCCTTTTTTTCAGTCAAATTTTGGTTGAAAAATTTTTTGTTTCCAATCTCCATTTCGAGGCAGCAGCTAAGCTATTTCGTGCTTTGAATGCACAGCAACAGAACAGCTGGCTCGAAATGTCTGATTAGAGGACTTAGCGAGATGGTGGGTATCTAGTTCTGTGGGCTATACATGGCCCTTTTTTTCAGTCAAATTTTGGTTGAAAAATTTTTTGTTTCCAATCTCCATTTCGAGGCAGCAGCTAAGCTATTTCGTGCTTTGAATGCACAGCAACAGAACAGCTGGCTCGAAATGTCTGATTAGAGGACTTAGCGAGATGGTGGGTATCTAGTTCTGTGGGCTATACATGGCCCTTTTTTTCAGTCAAATTTTGGTTGAAAAATTTTTTGTTTTTAATCTCCATTTCGAGGCAGCAGCTAAGCTATTTCGTGCTTTGAATGCACAGAAACAAAACAGCTGGCTCGAAATGTCTGATTGGAGGATTTAGTGAGATGGTGGGTATCTAGTTCTGTGGGCTATACATGGCCCTTTTTTTCAGTCAAATTTTGGTTGAAAAATTTTTTGTTTCCAATCTCCATTTCGAGGCAGCAGCTAAGCTATTTCGTGCTTTGAATGCACAGCAACAGAACAGCTGGCTCGAAATGTCTGATTAGAGGACTTAGCGAGATGGTGGGTATCTAGTTCTGTGGGCTATACATGGCCCTTTTTTTCAGTCAAATTTTGGTTGAAAAATTTTTTGTTTCCAATCTCCATTTCGAGGCAGCAGCTAAGCTAGTTTGTGCTCTGAATGCACAGAAACAGAACAGCTGGCTCGAAATGTCTGATTGGAGGATTTAGTGAGATGGTGGGTATCTAGTTCTGTGGGCTATACATGGCCCTTTTTTTCAGTCAAATTTTGGTTGAAAAATTTTTTGTTTCCAATCTCCATTTCGAGGCAGCAGCTAAGCTATTTCGTGCTTTGAATGCACAGCAACAGAACAGCTGGCTCGAAATGTCTGATTAGAGGACTTAGCGAGATAGTGGGTATCTAGTTCTGTGGGCTATACATGGCCCTTTTTTTCAGTCAAATTTTGGTTGAAAAATTTTTTGTTTTTAATCTCCATTTCGAGGCAGCAGCTAAGCTAGTTTGTGCTCTGAATGCACAGAAACAGAACAGCTGGCTCGAAATGTCTGATTGGAGGATTTAGTGAGATGGTGGGTATCTAGTTCTGTGGGCTCTACATGGCCCTTTTTTTCAGTCAAATTTTGGTTGAAAAATTTTTTGTTTTTAATCTCCATTTCGAGGCAGCAGCTAAGCTAGTTTGTGCTCTGAATGCACAGAAACAGAACAGCTGGCTCGAAATGTCTGATTAGAGGACTTAGCGAGATGGTGGGTATCTAGTTCTGTGGGCTATACATGGCCCTTTTTTTCAGTCAAATTTTGGTTGAAAAATTTTTTGTTTTTAATCTCCATTTCGAGGCAGCAGCTAAGCTATTTCGTGCTTTGAATGCACAGAAACAAAACAGCTGGCTCGAAATGTCTGATTAGAGGACTTAGCGAGATGGTGGGTATCTAGTTTTGTGGGCTATACATGGCCCTTTTTTTCAGTCAAATTTTGGTTGAAAAATTTTTTGTTTCCAATCTCCATTTCGAGGCAGCAGCTAAGCTAGTTTGTGCTCTGAATGCACAGAAACAGAACAGCTGGCTCGAAATGTCTGATTGGAGGATTTAGTGAGATGGTGGGTATCTAGTTCTGTGGGCTCTACATGGCCCTTTTTTTCAGTCAAATTTTGGCTGAAAAATTTTTTGTTTTTAATCTCCATTTCGAGGCAGCAGCTAAGCTAGTTTGTGCTCTGAATGCACAGAAACAGAACAGCTGGCTCGAAATGTCTGATTAGAGGACTTAGCGAGATGGTGGGTATCTAGTTCTGTGGGCTATACATGGCCCTTTTTTTCAGTCAAATTTTGGTTGAAAAATTTTTTGTTTCCAATCTCCATTTCGAGGCAGCAGCTAAGCTAGTTTGTGCTCTGAATGCACAGAAACAGAACAGCTGGCTCGAAATGTCTGATTGGAGGATTTAGTGAGATGGTCGGTATCTAGTTCTGTGGGCTATACATGGCCCTTTTTTTCATTCAAATTTTGGTTGAAAAATTTTTTGTTTCCAATCTCCATTTCGAGGCAGCAGCTAAGCTATTTCGTGCTTTGAATGCACAAAAACAAAACAGCTGGCTCGAAATATCTCATTGGAGGATTTAGTGAGATGGTCGGTATCTAGTTCTGTGGGCTATACATGGCCCTTTTTTTCATTCAAATTTTGGTTGAAAAATTTTTTGTTTCCAATCTCCATTTCGAGGCAGCAGCTAAGCTATTTCGTGCTTTGAATGCACAGAAACAGAACAGTTGGCTCGATATGTCTGATTGGAGGATTTAGCGAGATGGTGGGTATCTAGTTCTGTGGGCTATACATGGCCCTTTTTTTCAGTCAAATTTTGGTTGAAAAATTTTTTGTTTCCAATCTCCATTTCGAGGCAGCAGCTAAGCTATTTCGTGCTTTGAATGCACAGCAACAGAACAGTTGGCTCGAAATGTCTGATTAGAGGACTTAGCGAGATGGTGGGTATCTAGTTCTGTGGGCTATACATGGCCCTTTTTTTCAGTCAAATTTTGGTTGAAAAATTTTTTGTTTCCAATCTCCATTTCGAGGCAGCAGCTAAGCTAGTTTGTGCTCTGAATGCACAGAAACAGAACAGCTGGCTCGAAATGTCTGATTAGAGGACTTAGCGAGATGGTGGGTATCTAGTTCTGTGGGCTATACATGGCCCTTTTTTTCAGTCAAATTTTGGTTGAAAAATTTTTTGTTTCCAATCTCCATTTCGAGGCAGCAGCTAAGCTAGTTTGTGCTCTGAATGCACAGAAACAGAACAGCTGGCTCGAAACGTCTGATTGGAGGATTTAGTGAGATGGTGGGTATCTAGTTCTGTGGGCTCTACATGGCCCTTTTTTTCAGTCAAATTTTGGTTGAAAAATTTTTTGTTTTTAATCTCCGTTTCGAGGCAGCAGCTAAGCTAGTTTGTGCTCTGAATGCACAGAAACAGAACAGCTGGCTCGAAATGTCTGATTGGAGGATTTAGTGAGATGGTGGGTATCTAGTTCTGTGGGCTATACATGGCCCTTTTTTTCAGTCAAATTTTGGTTGAAAAATTTTTTGTTTCCAATCTCCATTTCGAGGCAGCAGCTAAGCTATTTCGTGCTTTGAATGCACAGAAACAGAACAGCTGGCTCGAAATGTCTGATTGGAGGATTTAGTGAGATGGTGGGTATCTAGTTCTGTGGGCTCTACATGGCCCTTTTTTTCAGTCAAATTTTGGTTGAAAAATTTTTTGTTTTTAATCTCCATTTCGAGGCAGCAGCTAAGCTAGTTTGTGCTCTGAATGCACAGAAACAGAACAGCTGGCTCGAAATGTCTGATTAGAGGACTTAGCGAGATGGTGGGTAACTAGTTCTGTGGGCTATACATGGCCCTTTTTTTCAGTCAAATTTTGGTTGAAAAATTTTTTGTTTCCAATCTCCATTTCGAGGCAGCAGCTAAGCTATTTCGTGCTTTGAATGCACAGCAACAGAACAGCTGGCTCGAAATGTCTGATTAGAGGACTTAGCGAGATGGTGGGTATCTAGTTCTGTGGGCTATACATGGCCCTTTTTTTCAGTCAAATTTTGGTTGAAAAATTTTTTGTTTCCAATCTCCATTTCGAGGCAGCAGCTAAGCTATTTCGTGCTTCGAATGCACAGCAACAGAACAGCTGGCTCGAAATGTCTGATTAGAGGACTTAGCGAGATGGTGGGTATCTAGTTCTGTGGGCTATACATGGCCCTTTTTTTCAGTCAAATTTTGGTTGAAAAATTTTTTGTTTTTAATCTCCATTTCGAGGCAGCAGCTAAGCTAGTTTGTGCTCTGAATGCACAGAAACAGAACAGCTGGCTCGAAATGTCTGATTAGAGGACTTAGCGAGATGGTGGGTATCTAGTTCTGTGGGCTATACATGGCCCTTTTTTTCAGTCAAATTTTGGTTGAAAAATTTTTTGTTTCCAATCTCCATTTCGAGGCAGCAGCTAAGCTAGTTTGTGCTCTGAATGCACAGAAACAGAACAGCTGGCTCGAAATGTCTGATTGGAGGATTTAGTGAGATGGTGGGTATCTAGTTCTGTGGGCTATACATGGCCCTTTTTTTCAGTCAAATTTTGGTTGAAAAATTTTTTGTTTTTAATCTCCATTTCGAGGCAGCAGCTAAGCTATTTCGTGCTTCGAATGCACAGCAACAACACAGCTGGCTCGAAATGTCTGATTAGAGGACTTAGCGAGATGGTGGGTATCTAGTTCTGTGGGCTATACATGGCCCTTTTTTTCAGTCAAATTTTGGTTGAAAAATTTTTTGTTTCCAATCTCCATTTCGAGGCAGCAGCTAAGCTATTTCGTGCTTTGAATGCACAGAAACAGAACAGCTGGCTCGAAATGTCTGATTGGAGGATTTAGTGAGATGGTGGGTATCTAGTTCTGTGGGCTATACATGGCCCTTTTTTTCAGTCAAATTTTGGTTGAAAAATTTTTGTTTCCAATCTCCATTTCGAGGCAGCAGCTAAGCTATTTCGTGCTTTGAATGCACAGAAACAGAACAGCTGGCTCGAAATGTCTGATTGGAGGATTTAGTGAGATGGTGGGTATCTAGTTCTGTGGGCTATACATGGCCCTTTTTTTCAGTCAAATTTTGGTTGAAAAATTTTTGTTTCCAATCTCCATTTCGAGGCAGCAGCTAAGCTATTTCGTGCTTTGAATGCACAGAAACAAAACAGCTGGCTCGAAATGTCTGATTAGAGGACTTAGCGAGATGGTGGGTATCTAGTTCTGTGGGCTATACATGGCCCTTTTTTTCAGTCAAATTTTGGTTGAAAAATTTTTTGTTTCCAATCTCCATTTCGAGGCAGCAGCTAAGCTATTTCGTGCTTCGAATGCACAGCAACAGAACAGCTGGCTCGAAATGTCTGATTAGAGGACTTAGCGAGATGGTGGGTATCTAGTTCTGTGGGCTATACATGGCCCTTTTTTTCAGTCAAATTTTGGTTGAAAAATTTTTTGTTTTTAATCTCCATTTCGAGGCAGCAGCTAAGCTAGTTTGTGCTCTGAATGCACAGAAACAGAACAGCTGGCTCGAAATGTCTGATTAGAGGACTTAGCGAGATGGTGGGTATCTAGTTCTGTGGGCTATACATGGCCCTTTTTTTCAGTCAAATTTTGGTTGAAAAATTTTTTGTTTCCAATCTCCATTTCGAGGCAGCAGCTAAGATAGTTTGTGCTTTGAATGCACAGAAACAGAACAGCTGGCTCGAAATGTCTGACTGGAGGATTTAGCGAGATGGTGGGTATCTAGTTCTGTGGGCTATACATGGCCCTTTTTTTCATACAATTTTTGGTTGAAAAATTTTCTGTTTCCAATGTCCATTTCGAGGCAGCAGCTAAGCTAGTTTGTGCTCTGAATGCACAGAAACAGGACAGCTGGCTCGAAATGTCTGATTGGAGGATTTAGTGAGATGGTGGGTATCTAGTTCTGTGGGCTATACATGGCCCTTTTTTTCAGTCAAATTTTGGTTGAAAAATTTTTTGTTTCCAATCTCCATTTCGAGGCAGCAGCTAAGCTATTTCGTGCTTTGAATGCACAGCAACAGAACAGTTGGCTCGAAATGTCTGATTAGAGGACTTAGCGAGATGGTGGGTATCTAGTTCTGTGGGCTATACATGGCCCTTTTTTTCAGTCAAATTTTGGTTGAAAAATTTTTTGTTTTTAATCTCCATTTCGAGGCAGCAGCTAAGCTAGTTTGTGCTCTGAATGCACAGAAACAGAACAGCTGGCTCGAAATGTCTGATTAGAGGACTTAGCGAGATGGTGGGTATCTAGTTCTGTGGGCTATACATGGCCCTTTTTTTCAGTCAAATTTTGGTTGAAAAATTTTTTGTTTCCAATCTCCATTTCGAGGCAGCAGCTAAGCTAGTTTGTGCTCTGAATGCACAGAAACAGAACAGCTGGCTCGAAATGTCTGATTGGAGGATTTAGTGAGATGGTGGGTATCTAGTTCTGTGGGCTATACATGGCCCTTTTTTTCAGTCAAATTTTGGTTGAAAAATTTTTTGTTTCCAATCTCCATTTCGAGGCAGCAGCTAAGCTATTTCGTGCTTTGAATGCACAGCAACAGAACAGTTGGCTCGAAATGTCTGATTAGAGGACTTAGCGAGATGGTGGGTATCTAGTTCTGTGGGCTATACATGGCCCTTTTTTTCAGTCAAATTTTGGTTGAAAATTTTTTTGTTTCCAATCTCCATTTCGAGGCAGCAGCTAAGCTAGTTTGTGCTCTGAATGCACAGAAACAGACCAGCTGGCTCGAAATGTCTGATTGGAGGATTTAGTGAGATGGTGGGTATCTAGTTCTGTGGGCTCTACATGGCCCTTTTTTTCAGTCAAATTTTGGTTGAAAAATTTTTTGTTTTTAATCTCCGTTTCGAGGCAGCAGCTAAGCTAGTTTGTGCTCTGAATGCACAGAAACAGAACAGCTGGCTCGAAATGTCTGATTGGAGGATTTAGTGAGATGGTGGGTATCTAGTTCTGTGGGCTATACATGGCCCTTTTTTTCAGTCAAATTTTGGTTGAAAAATTTTTTGTTTCCAATCTCCATTTCGAGGCAGCAGCTAAGCTATTTCGTGCTTTGAATGCACAGCAACAGAACAGTTGGCTCGAAATGTCTGATTAGAGGACTTAGCGAGATGGTGGGTATCTAGTTCTGTGGGCTATACATGGCCCTTTTTTTCAGTCAAATTTTGGTTGAAAAATTTTTTGTTTCCAATCTCCATTTCGAGGCAGCAGCTAAGCTATTTCGTGCTTTGAATGCACAGCAACAGAACAGCTGGCTCGAAATGTCTGATTGGAGGATTTAGTGAGATGGTGGGTATCTAGTTCTGTGGGCTCTACATGGCCCTTTTTTTCAGTCAAATTTTGGTTGAAAAATTTTTTGTTTTTAATCTCTATTTCGAGGCAGCAGCTAAGCTAGTTTGTGCTCTGAATGCACAGAAACAGAACAGCTGGCTCGAAATGTCTGATTAGAGGACTTAGCGAGATGGTGGGTATCTAGTTCTGTGGGCTATACATGGCCCTTTTTTTCAGTCAAATTTTGGTTGAAAAATTTTTTGTTTCCAATCTCCATTTCGAGGCAGCAGCTAAGCTATTTCGTGCTTTGAATGCACAGCAACAGAACAGCTGGCTCGAAATGTCTGATTAGAGGACTTAGCGAGATGGTGGGTATCTAGTTCTGTGGGCTATACATGGCCCTTTTTTTCAGTCAAATTTTGGTTGAAAAATTTTTTGTTTCCAATCTCCATTTCGAGGCAGCAGCTAAGCTAGTTTGTGCTCTGAATGCACAGAAACAGAACAGCTGGCTCGAAATGTCTGATTGGAGGATTTAGTGAGATGGTGGGTATCTAGTTCTGTGGGCTATACATGGCCCTTTTTTTCAGTCAAATTTTGGTTGAAAAATTTTTTGTTTCCAATCTCCATTTCGAGGCAGCAGCTAAGCTATTTCGTGCTTCGAATGCACAGCAACAGAACAGCTGGCTCGAAATGTCTGATTAGAGGACTTAGCGAGATGGTGGGTATCTAGTTCTGTGGGCTATACATGGCCCTTTTTTTCAGTCAAATTTTGGTTGAAAAATTTTTTGTTTCCAATCTCCATTTCGAGGCAGCAGCTAAGCTATTTCGTGCTTTGAATGCACAGAAACAGAACAGCTGGCTCGAAATGTCTGAATGGAGGATTTAGTGAGATGGTGGGTATCTAGTTCTGTGGGCTCTACATGGCCCTTTTTTTCAGTCAAATTTTGGTTGAAAAATTTTTTGTTTCCAATCTCCATTTCGAGGCAGCAGCTAAGCTAGTTTGTGCTCTGAATGCACAGAAACAGAACAGCTGGCTCGAAATGTCTGATTGGAGGATTTAGTGAGATGGTGGGTATCTAGTTCTGTGGGCTATACATGGCCCTTTTTTTCAGTCAAATTTTGGTTGAAAAATTTTTTGTTTCCAATCTCCATTTCGAGGCAGCAGCTAAGCTAGTTTGTGCTCTGAATGCACAGAAACAGAACAGCTGGCTCGAAATGTCTGATTGGAGGATTTAGTGAGATGGTGGGTATCTAGTTCTGTGGGCTATACATGGCCCTTTTTTTCAGTCAAATTTTGGTTGAAAAATTTTTTGTTTCCAATCTCCATTTCGACGCAGCAGCTAAGCTATTTCGTGCTTTGAATGCACAGAAACAGAACAGCTGGCTCGAAATGTCTGATTAGAGGACTTAGTGAGATGGTGGGTATCTAGTTCTGTGGGCTATACATGGCCCTTTTTTTCAGTCAAATTTTGGTTGAAAAATTTTTTGTTTCCAATCTCCATTTCGAGGCAGCAGCTAAGCTATTTCGTGCTTCGAATGCACAGCAACAGAACAGCTGGCTCGAAATGTCTGATTAGAGGACTTAGCGAGATGGTGGGTATCTAGTTTTGTGGGCTCTACATAGCCCTTTTTTTCAGCCAAATTTTGGTTGAAAAATTTTTTGTTTTTAATCTCCATTTCGAGGCAGCAGCTAAGCTAGTTTGTGCTCTGAATGCACAGAAACAGAACAGCTGGCTCGAAATGTCTGATTGGAGGATTTAGTGAGATGGTGGGTATCTAGTTCTGTGGGCTATACATGGCCCTTTTTTTCAGTCAAATTTTGGTTGAAAAATTTTTTGTTTCCAATCTCCATTTCGAGGCAGCAGCTAAGCTATTTCGTGCTTTGAATGCACAGCAACAGAACAGCTGGCTCGAAATGTCTGATTAGAGGACTTAGCGAGATGGTGGGTATCTAGTTCTGTGGGCTATACATGGCCCTTTTTTTCAGTCAAATTTTGGTTGAAAAATTTTTTGTTTCCAATCTCCATTTCGAGGCAGCAGCTAAGCTAGTTTGTGCTCTGAATGCACAGAAACAGAACAGCTGGCTCGAAATGTCTGATTGGAGGATTTAGTGAGATGGTGGGTATCTAGTTCTGTGGGCTATACATGGCCCTTTTTTTCAGTCAAATTTTGGTTGAAAAATTTTTTGTTTCCAATCTCCATTTCGAGGCAGCAGCTAAGCTATTTCGTGCTTTGAATGCACAGCAACAGAACAGCTGGCTCGAAATGTCTGATTAGAGGACTTAGCGAGATGGTGGGTATCTAGTTCTGTGGGCTATACATGGCCCTTTTTTTCAGTCAAATTTTGGTTGAAAAATTTTTTGTTTCCAATCTCCATTTCGAGGCAGCAGCTAAGCTAGTTTGTGCTCTGAATGCACAGAAACAGAACAGCTGGCTCGAAATGTCTGATTGGAGGATTTAGTGAGATGGTGGGTATCTAGTTCTGTGGGCTATACATGGCCCTTTTTTTCAGTCAAATTTTGGTTGAAAAATTTTTTGTTTCCAATCTCCATTTCGAGGCAGCAGCTAAGCTATTTCGTGCTTCGAATGCACAGCAACAGAACAGCTGGCTCGAAATGTCTGATTAGAGGACTTAGCGAGATGGTGGGTATCTAGTTCTGTGGGCTATACATGGCCCTTTTTTTCAGTCAAATTTTGGTTGAAAAATTTTTTGTTTTTAATCTCCATTTCGAGGCAGCAGCTAAGCTAGTTTGTGCTCTGAATGCACAGAAACAGAACAGCTGGCTCGAAATGTCTGATTAGAGGACTTAGCGAGATGGTGGGTATCTAGTTCTGTGGGCTATACATGGCCCTTTTTTTCAGTCAAATTTTGGTTGAAAAATTTTTTGTTTCCAATCTCCATTTCGAGGCAGCAGCTAAGCTATTTCGTGCTTTGAATGCACAGAAACAGAACAGCTGGCTCGAAGTATCTGATTGAGGATTTAGTGAGATGGTGGGTATCTAGTTCTGTGGGCTATACATGGCCCTTTTTTTCAGTCAAATTTTGGTTGAAAAATTTTTTGTTTCCAATCTCCATTTCGAGGCAGCAGCTAAGATAGTTTGTGCTTTGAATGCACAGAAACAGAACAGCTGGCTCGAAATGTCTGACTGGAGGATTTAGCGAGATGGTGGGTATCTAGTTCTGTGGGCTATACATGGCCCTTTTTTTCAGTCAAATTTTGGTTGAAAAATTTTTTGTTTCCAATCTCCATTTCGAGGCAGCAGCTAAGCTATTTCGTGCTTTGAATGCACAGCAACAGAACAGCTGGCTCGAAATGTCTGATTAGAGGACTTAGCGAGATGGTGGGTATCTAGTTCTGTGGGCTATACATGGCCCTTTTTTTCAGTCAAATTTTGGTTGAAAAATTTTTTGTTTCCAATCTCCATTTCGAGGCAGCAGCTAAGCTAGTTTGTGCTCTGAATGCACAGAAACAGAACAGCTGGCTCGAAATGTCTGATTGGAGGATTTAGTGAGATGGTGGGTATCTAGTTCTGTGGGCTATACATGGCCCTTTTTTTCAGTCAAATTTTGGTTGAAAAATTTTTTGTTTCCAATCTCCATTTCGAGGCAGCAGCTAAGCTATTTCGTGCTTTGAATGCACAGCAACAGAACAGCTGGCTCGAAATGTCTGATTGGAGGATTTAGTGAGATGGTGGGTATCTAGTTCTGTGGGCTCTATATGGCCCTTTTTTTCAGTCAAATTTTGGTTGAAAAATTTTTTGTTTCCAATCTCCATTTCGAGGCAGCAGCTAAGCTATTTCGTGCTTTGAATGCACAGAAACAGAACAGCTGGCTCGAAATGTCTGATTGGAGGATTTAGTGAGATGGTGAGTATCTAGTTCTGTGGGCTCTACATGGCCCTTTTTTTCAGTCAAATTTTGGTTGAAAAATTTTTTGTTTTTAATCTCCATTTCGAGGCAGCAGCTAAGCTAGTTTGTGCTCTGAATGCACAGAAACAGAACAGCTGGCTCGAAATGTCTGATTAGAGGACTTAGCGAGATGGTGGGTATCTAGTTCTGTGGGCTATACATGGCCCTTTTTTTCAGTCAAATTTTGGTTGAAAAATTTTTTGTTTCCAATCTCCATTTCGAGGCAGCAGCTAAGCTATTTCGTGCTTCGAATGCACAGCAACAGAACAGCTGGCTCGAAATGTCTGATTAGAGGACTTAGCGAGATGGTGGGTATCTAGTTCTGTGGGCTATACATGGCCCTTTTTTTCAGTCAAATTTTGGTTGAAAAATTTTTTGTTTCCAATCTCCATTTCGAGGCAGCAGCTAAGCTATTTCGTGCTTTGAATGCACAGAAACAGAACAGCTGGCTCGAAATGTCTGATTGGAGGATTTAGTGAGATGGTGGGTATCTAGTTCTGTGGGCTCTACATGGCCCTTTTTTTCAGTCAAATTTTGGTTGAAAAATTTTTTGTTTCCAATCTCCATTTCGAGGCAGCAGCTAAGCTAGTTTGTGCTCTGAATGCACAGAAACAGAACAGCTGGCTCGAAATGTCTGATTGGAGGATTTAGTGAGATGGTGGGTATCTAGTTCTGTGGGCTATACATGGCCCTTTTTTTCAGTCAAATTTTGGTTGAAAAATTTTTTGTTTCCAATCTCCATTTCGAGGCAGCAGCTAAGCTATTTCGTGCTTTGAATGCACAGAAACAGAACAGCTGGCTCGAAATGTCTGATTGGAGGATTTAGTGAGATGGTGGGTATCTAGTTCTGTGGGCTATACATGGCCCTTTTTTTCAGTAAAATTTTGGTTGAAAAATTTTTTGTTTCCAATCTCCATTTCGAGGCAGCAGCTAAGCTATTTCGTGCTTTGAATGCACAGCAACAGAACAGCTGGCTCGAAATGTCTGATTAGAGGACTTAGCGAGATGGTGGGTATCTAGTTCTGTGGGCTATACATGGCCCTTTTTTTCAGTCAAATTTTGGTTGAAAAATTTTTTGTTTCCAATCTCCATTTCGAGGCAGCAGCTAAGCTAGTTTGTGCTCTGAATGCACAGAAACAGAACAGCTGGCTCGAAATGTCTGATTGGAGGATTTAGTGAGATGGTGGGTATCTAGTTCTGTGGGCTATACATGGCCCTTTTTTTCAGTAAAATTTTGGTTGAAAAATTTTTTGTTTCCAATCTCCATTTCGAGGCAGCAGCTAAGCTATTTCGCGCTTTGAATGCACAGCAACAGAACAGCTGGCTCGAAATGTCTGATTAGAGGACTTAGCGAGATGGTGGGTATCTAGTTCTGTGGGCTATACATGGCCCTTTTTTTCAGTCAAATTTTGGTTGAAAAATTTTTTGTTTCCAATCTCCATTTCGAGGCAGCAGCTAAGCTAGTTTGTGCTCTGAATGCACAGAAACAGAACAGCTGGCTCGAAATGTCTGATTGGAGGATTTAGTGAGATGGTGGGTATCTAGTTCTGTGGGCTATACATGGCCCTTTTTTTCAGTCAAATTTTGGTTGAAAAATTTTTTGTTTCCAATCTCCATTTCGAGGCAGCAGCTAAGCTATTTCGTGCTTTGAATGCACAGAAACAGAACAGCTGGCTCGAAGTATCTGATTGAGGATTTAGTGAGATGGTGGGTATCTAGTTCTGTGGGCTATACATGGCCCTTTTTTTCAGTCAAATTTTGGTTGAAAAATTTTTTGTTTCCAATCTCCATTTCGAGGCAGCAGCTAAGATAGTTTGTGCTTTGAATGCACAGAAACAGAACAGCTGGCTCGAAATGTCTGACTGGAGGATTTAGCGAGATGGTGGGTATCTAGTTCTGTGGGCTATACATGGCCCTTTTTTTCAGTCAAATTTTGGTTGAAAAATTTTTTGTTTCCAATCTCCATTTCGAGGCAGCAGCTAAGTTATTTTGTGCTTTGAATGCAGAGAAACAGAACAGCTGGCTCGAAATGTCTGATTGGGGGATTTAGTGAGATGGTGGGTATCTAGTTCTGTGGGCTATACATGGCCCTTTTTTTCAGTCAAATTTTGGTTGAAAAATTTTTGTTTCCAATCTCCATTTCGAGGCAGCAGCTAAGCTATTTCGTGCTTTGAATGCACAGAAACAAAACAGCTGGCTCGAAATGTCTGATTAGAGGACTTAGCGAGATGGTGGGTATCTAGTTCTGTGGGCTATACATGGCCCTTTTTTTCAGTCAAATTTTGGTTGAAAAATTTTTTGTTTCCAATCTCCATTTCGAGGCAGCAGCTAAGCTATTTCGTGCTTTGAATGCACAGCAACAGAACAGCTGGCTCGAAATGTCTGATTAGAGGATTTAGTGAGATGGTGGGTATCTAGTTCTGTGGGCTATACATGGCCCTTTTTTTCAGTCAAATTTTGGTTGAAAAATTTTTTGTTTCCAATCTCCATTTCGAGGCAGCAGCTAAGCTATTTCGTGCTTTGAATGCACAGCAACAGAACAGCTGGCTCGAAATGTCTGATTGGAGGATTTAGTGAGATGGTGGGTATCTAGTTCTGTGGGCTCTACATGGCCCTTTTTTTCAGTCAAATTTTGGTTGAAAAATTTTTTGTTTTTAATCTCCATTTCGAGGCAGCAGCTAAGCTAGTTTGTGCTCTGAATGCACAGAAACAGAACAGCTGGCTCGAAATGTCTGATTGGATCATTTAGTGAGATGGTGGGTATCTAGTTCTGTGGGCTCTACATGGCCCTTTTTTTCAGTCAAATTTTGGTTGAAAAATTTTTTGTTTCCAATCTCCATTTCGAGGCAGCAGCTAAGCTATTTCGTGCTTTGAATGCACAGAAACAGAACAGCTGGCTCGAAATGTCTGATTGGAGGATTTAGTGAGATGGTGGGTATCTAGTTCTGTGGGCTCTACATGGCCCTTTTTTTCAGTCAAATTTTGGTTGAAAAATTTTTTGTTTTTAATCTCCATTTCGAGGCAGCAGCTAAGCTAGTTTGTGCTCTGAATGCACAGAAACAGAACAGCTGGCTCGAAATGTCTGATTAGAGGACTTAGCGAGATGGTGGGTATCTAGTTCTGTGGGCCTTTTTTTCAGTCAAATTTTGGTTGAAAAATTTTTTGTTTCCAATCTCCATTTCGAGGCAGCAGCTAAGCTATTTCGTGCTTTGAATGCACAGCAACAGAACAGCTGGCTCGAAATGTCTGATTAGAGGACTTAGCGAGATGGTGGGTATCTAGTTCTGTGGGCTATACATGGCCCTTTTTTTCAGTCAAATTTTGGTTGAAAAATTTTTTGTTTCCAATCTCCATTTCGAGGCAGCAGCTAAGCTATTTCGTGCTTTGAATGCACAGCAACAGAACAGCTGGCTCGAAATGTCTGATTAGAGGACTTAGCGAGATGGTGGGTATCTAGTTCTGTGGGCTATACATGGCCCTTTTTTTCAGTCAAATTTTGGTTGAAAAATTTTTTGTTTCCAATCTCCATTTCGAGGCAGCAGCTAAGCTATTTCGTGCTTTGAATGCACAGAAACAGAACAGCTGGCTCGAAATGTCTGATTGGAGGATTTAGTGAGATGGTGGGTATCTAGTTCTGTGGGCTCTACATGGCCCTTTTTTTCAGTCAAATTTTGGTTGAAAAATTTTTTGTTTCCAATCTCCATTTCGAGGCAGCAGCTAAGCTATTTCGTGCTTTGAATGCACAGCAACAGAACAGCTGGCTCGAAATGTCTGATTGGAGGATTTAGTGAGATGGTGGGTATCTAGTTCTGTGGGCTCTACATGGCCCTTTTTTTCAGTAAAATTTTGGTTGAAAAATTTTTTGTTGTTAATCTCCATTTCGAGGCAGCAGCTAAGCTAGTTTGTGCTCTGAATGCACAGAAACAGAACAGCTGGCTCGAAATGTCTGATTGGAGGATTTAGTGAGATGGTGGGTATCTAGTTCTGTGGGCTCTACATGGCCCTTTTTTTCAGTCAAATTTTGGTTGAAAAATTTTTTGTTTCCAATCTCCATTTCGAGGCAGCAGCTAAGCTATTTCGTGCTTTGAATGCACAGAAACAGAACAGCTGGCTCGAAATGTCTGATTGGAGGATTTAGTGAGATGGTGGGTATCTAGTTCTGTGGGCTCTACATGGCCCTTTTTTTCAGTCAAATTTTGGTTGAAAAATTTTTTGTTTTTAATCTCCATTTCGAGGCAGCAGCTAAGCTAGTTTGTGCTCTGAATGCACAGAAACAGAACAGCTGGCTCGAAATGTCTGATTAGAGGACTTAGCGAGATGGTGGGTATCTAGTTCTGTGGGCCTTTTTTTCAGTCAAATTTTGGTTGAAAAATTTTTTGTTTCCAATCTCCATTTCGAGGCAGCAGCTAAGCTATTTCGTGCTTTGAATGCACAGCAACAGAACAGCTGGCTCGAAATGTCTGATTAGAGGACTTCGCGAGATGGTGGGTATCTAGTTCTGTGGGCTATACATGGCCCTTTTTTTCAGTCAAATTTTGGTTGAAAAATTTTTTGTTTCCAATCTCCATTTCGAGGCAGCAGCTAAGCTATTTCGTGCTTTGAATGCACAGCAACAGAACAGCTGGCTCGAAATGTCTGATTAGAGGACTTAGCGAGATGGTGGGTATCTAGTTCTGTGGGCCTTTTTTTCAGTCAAATTTTGGTTGAAAAATTTTTTGTTTCCAATCTCCATTTCGAGGCAGCAGCTAAGCTATTTCGTGCTTCGAATGCACAGCAACAGAACAGCTGGCTCGAAATGTCTGATTAGAGGACTTAGCGAGATGGTGGGTATCTAGTTCTGTGGGCTATACATGGCCCTTTTTTTCAGTCAAATTTTGGTTGAAAAATTTTTTGTTTCCAATCTCCATTTCGAGGCAGCAGCTAAGCTATTTCGTGCTTTGAATGCACAGAAACAGAACAGCTGGCTCGAAATGTCTGATTGGAGGATTTAGTGAGATGGTGGGTATCTAGTTCTGTGGGCTCTACATGGCCCTTTTTTTCAGTCAAATTTTGGTTGAAAAATTTTTTGTTTTTAATCTCCATTTCGAGGCAGCAGCTAAGCTAGTTTGTGCTCTGAATACACAGAAACAGAACAGCTGGCTCGAAATGTCTGATTAGAGGACTTAGCGAGATGGTGGGTATCTAGTTCTGTGGCCCTTTTTTTCAGTCAAATTTTGGTTGAAAAATTTTTTGTTTCCAATCTCCATTTCGAGGCAGCAGCTAAGCTATTTCGTGCTTTAAATGCACAGAAACAAAACAGCTGGCTCGAAATGTCTGATTGGAGGATTTAGCGAGATGGTGGGTATCTAGTTCTGTGGGCTATACATGGCCCTTTTTTTCAGTCAAATTTTGGTTGAAAAATTTTTTGTTTCCAATCTCCATTTCGAGGCAGCAGCTAAGCTATTTCGTGCTTTGAATGCACAGAAACAGAACAGCTGGCTCGAAATGTCTGATTGGAGGATTTAGTGAGATGGTGGGTATCTAGTTCTGTGGGCTCTACATGGCCCTTTTTTTCAGTCAAATTTTGGTTGAAAAATTTTTTGTTTGCAATCTCCAGTTCGAGGCAGCAGCTAAGCTATTTCGTGCTTTGAATGCACAGAAACAGAACAGCTGGCTCGATATGTCTGATTGGAGGATTTAGTGAGATGGTGGGTATCTAGTTCTGTGGGCTCTACATGGCCCTTTTTTTCAGTCAAATTTTGGTTGAAAAATTTTTTGTTTCCAATCTCCATTTCGAGGCAGCAGCTAAGCTAGTTTGTGCTCTGAATGCACAGAAACAGAACAGCTGGCTCGAAATGTCTGATTGGAGGATTTAGTGAGATGGTGGGTATCTAGTTCTGTGGGCTATACATGGCCCTTTTTTTCAGTCAAATTTTGGTTGAAAAATTTTTTGTTTCCAATCTCCATTTCGAGGCAGCAGCTAAGCTAGTTTGTGCTCTGAATGCACAGAAACAGAACAGCTGGCTCGAAATGTCTGATTGGAGGATTTAGTGAGATGGTGGGTATCTAGTTCTGTGGGCTATACATGGCCCTTTTTTTCAGTCAAATTTTGGTTGAAAAATTTTTTGTTTCCAATCTCCATTTCGAGGCAGCAGCTAAGCTATTTCGTGCTTTGAATGCACAGAAACAGAACAGCTGGCTCGAAATGTCTGATTGGAGGATTTAGTGAGATGGTGGGTATCTAGTTCTGTGGGCTATACATGGCCCTTTTTTTCAGTCAAATTTTGGTTGAAAAATTTTTTGTTTCCAATCTCCATTTCGAGGCAGCAGCTAAGCTAGTTTGTGCTCTGAATGCACAGAAACAGAACAGCTGGCTCGAAATGTCTGATTAGAGGACTTAGCGAGATGGTGGGTATCTAGTTCTGTGGGCTATACATGGCCCTTTTTTTCAGTCAAATTTTGGTTGAAAAATTTTTTGTTTTTAATCTCCATTTCGAGGCAGCAGCTAAGCTATTTCGTGCTTTGAATGCACAGAAACAAAACAGCTGGCTCGAAATGTCTGATTGGAGGATTTAGCGAGATGGTGGGTATCTAGTTTTGTGGGCTCTACATGGCCCTTTTTTTCAGCCAAATTTTGGTTGAAAAATTTTTTGTTTTTAATCTCCATTTCGAGGCAGCAGCTAAGCTAGTTTGTGCTCTGAATGCACAGAAACAAAACAGCTGGCTCGAAATGTCTGATTGGAGGATTTAGCGAGATGGTGGGTATCTAGTTTTGTGGGCTCTACATGGCCCTTTTTTTCAGCCAAATTTTGGTTGAAAAATTTTTTGTTTTTAATCTCCATTTCGAGGCAGCAGCTAAGCTAGTTTGTGCTCTGAATGCACAGAAACAAAACAGCTGGCTCGAAATGTCTGATTGGAGGATTTAGCGAGATGGTGGGTATCTAGTTCTGTGGGCTATACATGGCCCTTTTTTTCAGTCAAATTTTGGTTGAAAAATTTTTTGTTTCCAATCTCCATTTCGAGGCAGCAGCTAAGCTATTTCGTGCTTTGAATGCACAGAAACAAAACAGCTGGCTCGAAATGTCTGATTGGAGGATTTAGCGAGATGGTGGGTATCTAGTTTTGTGGGCTCTACATGGCCCTTTTTTTCAGCCAAATTTTGGTTGAAAAATTTTTTGTTTTTAATCTCCATTTCGAGGCAGCAGCTAAGCTAGTTTGTGCTCTGAATGCACAGAAACAAAACAGCTGGCTCGAAATGTCTGATTGGAGGATTTAGCGAGATGGTGGGTATCTAGTTCTGTGGGCTATACATGGCCCTTTTTTTCAGTCAAATTTTGGTTGAAAAATTTTTTGTTTCCAATCTCCATTTCGAGGCAGCAGCTAAGCTATTTCGTGCTTTGAATGCACAGAAACAGAACAGCTGGCTCGAAATGTCTGATTGGAGGATTTAGTGAGATGGTGGGTATCTAGTTCTGTGGGCTATACATGGCCCTTTTTTTCAGTCAAATTTTGGTTGAAAAATTTTTTGTTTCCAATCTCCATTTCGAGGCAGCAGCTAAGCTATTTCGTGCTTTGAATTCACAGAAACAGAACAGTTGGCTCGATATGTCTGATTCTAGGATTTAGCGAGATGGTGGGTATCTAGTTCTGTGGGCTATTCATGGCCCTTTTTTTCAGCCGAATTTTGGTTGAAAAATTTTCTGTTTCCAATCTCCATTTCGAGGCAGCAGCTAAGGTAGTTTGTGCTTTGAATGCACAGAAACAGAACAGTTGGCTCGATATGTCTGATTCTAGGATTTAGCGAGATGGTGGGTATCTAGTTCTGTGGGCTATTCATGGCCCTTTTTTTCAGCCGAATTTTGGTTGAAAAATTTTCTGTTTCCAATCTCCATTTCGAGGCAGCAGCTAAGATAGTTTGTGCTTTGAATGCACAGAAGCAGAACAGCTGGCTATTTTTAAGTGCTCTTCTCCGTTTGATCCCAGCGCTGGTGCCATCAACCAGATTGTTGACAAAGCGGTTGTAGTATTCACAAATGTATACCAGAGAGGCTACATTGAGGAGACATATTCCTCTACAGTTGCCGTAGTTTAAACTGTTTGTCTTCAGGATCGAGCAAAAAAAGTTCAGGTTTTGTTCATTGCACATACTTTCGTTCGACCATATATTTGAAATAAGTTGGTGCATGCTCCTTAAGTCCTTACCAAGTCATCGCCGCTGCCTTGAATAGCTGGGTAGTGTGCGCGGCACAGTTCTAGTAACGTTATTGGATTCAGGTCAAGTAGATATGGAAATGTTCGTAACCATCCTGATCAAATGGTTCATTCTACCCGCCACAGGAATTTTGTTCACCGTCGACATTGTACAATCTCCTCAACAAGGATTTGGATTTTAAATATTTCTAGGTTTCCTTCTCCATTCCTCCAGAATTCAGTGTGAGGCCTGTAGCCTTGACATGTTTTTTTCACTTTCTGGTAAAACTCCCGAACTTTATTACTGCAATTGTATCTCTCTATTGACTTAAACGGCCACTTCGCATGGTCCTTCTCTCTCCTTCTGTGCAGCGCTTCCTTGAATGTCTCTTGTTTTTCTACATTTACCTGCCGATAGAACCTGGGACTTCGTGATTCGGTGGGACAAGTTTTGGCGATCTCTTGCCATTGAAGACACAACACTTCGTCACAGTATATCCTTGTCTTTGCGACATCCCCACCTTGGCTGGAAGTTAGTAGTCTTTGTCTCAATTGTTACGCCCTAACCGCATCAGTTACGACAGGATTAAAACGAATTTAAACGAATCTAAACCAATAGACGTTCCAATAGCACTCAAATTGGATAAGGCTCATCCTCCCCCAAACACGGCTCAGTCTTAGAATATCGGTGATTTTATCCCCACTAAACCGTTTGATAGCCTCATTATTACCCTTCATAAAACCGTCACGTTTCGCGTCAACAATTTAATTTCCATCAGCGATTCAATACAGTAAATTATCCGTCGGAAATTTATTATCCGTTTTATCGTTCCCCAAGAACAACTTGACTCAAGAGCAGCTCGAATTTCCCTACAGCCTCCATAAATCAAATATTATGACCAAATAAAGCGTACCGAAGGTATCCACTTTGAGTGTTTATTACCATTTTCTTCGTGGAATAAATTTTCCAAATCAAATGGCATTAAATGGTCCATAATTATCGGACGATTTTATCATCGCATTCAGGACTGCGAAGCCCCATCTTCGCATGCCAAATCAAATGTAGGTTAGCAGAAGTAGAAGGAATAAAAAACGAAAAGAAATATGGAAACCACACCTGCTCGTGTTCACCTTGTGTTCACCCACACCCCAGGACCTTTACCACAAATCTACATTAAGGACGAAGGAAAAAAAGTAGACTGTATGGCACGGTACTCTGTTGAGAATTTATCTTAAAAGCTTTTCAATTGATTACCATCATAGTCATCATCATCGACATGCTCATCGAAAATTGCGACGTATTATTAGATAGGGAAGCCAACAGGGAAAATGACGACGACGAGGACGATGACGACGATGACAAGATTCCTGAGGAATTGTCACGAGCATACCCTTCCTTCTTTCCTTCCATCCATCCATCCATACATTCAGCCATTCACCGACCGACATGGTTTTTTTTTTGGTATCACTTGCTGTGCTCAACATTTGGCCTAGATACTCCTGTATCTACGTATCTTAGGTGATGATATACGAAAAGAAGGAGAAAAAAAAAATGCAAAATAAGTCGGCAAGGATTGCTGTTAAGAGATAAGGGCAAATCGCATTTGAAAGTTTTGACAGGCAGAGCGGCGCGCTACCCTTGAGGCTAATGGTTTCTATGCTGTATGTACACCTTTGAGCCATTTTGAACGAAAGCGAAATTGATTGAGGTAGTGCGAGGAGGGAGGGCCTACTCCGCCGCGCCGGTGTTTCGCTTAAATTTGGTATGAAAATAGCAATTTCAGAGTTGGATGTCACCGTTAAGTGTGATTGCAGATGATTTTGTAGTACGCATACGGAGCTGGTTAGTGCCATGATTTAATTTGCATCTGGTGGTGCTTGTGGTGATGGTGGGATTTTGGAGAATTTGATTCACTTATTCCTGGGTCTTGGTAAGACAACATCATCTTAAACCGTGTCCTCGCTGAAACCTATGTCACCACCTTAAGGAAACCCCAGCGATTGTGGAATTTACTTAGAGTGTAGTCCGGACTTTCCAGAATAATGCTCGAGTCGAAGCAATACCTACCCAAGCCTTGTTCTTCACAGGCAATAGGTCATTCCCTGCAACCTTGGGGACATAAACCCTTAAATGAATTTGAAGTTCAAAGTGAAGTTCGGCAGGTTTGTATCCCTACACTACTATTGTTTTCACTGGTGAATCGCGATGTGCCAAATGGTGAATGGGCGACGAGAAATGGAAGCATTTGATGGACTCTTACTACGGAAACTAAACACCTCGACCTCAGTGACATTGTGTGCTTACTCTCTCACAGGACCTAAAACAAAAACGAAAAAAAACATGGAAAGACAAAGATAAACAGCCTGGGAACGAGCTCATCAGGCTATAGATACATATAGTTTCCAATACCTTGGGGTTTTTGGCCGAACTGATGGTGGAACCGAAGTGGCAAAGCAAATCATTTTAAAGTGAGCGCCGTGGCTCAAGTGGCTCGTGCGTGGCACTACGGAGAAAGGGATTTCAGGTTCAATCCCTAGACAACACTTAGAATTCCTTTCACGGTCCCAGCTCTCGCGAATGTCTGAATGACATCGGAGAGTATGTGTAACTGTCACGAAATAGTTTCTCAAAAATTTCGAATATGGCATAAACCAGGAACAAGAAAATAACGCGCACAACTTCATGGTTGGGAGAAGCTGAGGACCATGGACCTATCACACCAAATATTTGTTTTTGTAAAGCCTTCGTTCTCTACCTCAGACATTGAAGGTTACAAACTGGAGCCAAATTTCGTTCAATAAACTTCCATAAGACGTTATGGGTTCAAAATATCACTCATACGCCACAGTGTGGATTTATTTTTTAAAGAAGTTGCTTTTCATCGCACATCCCCATGAACTGGCTGCGAAATAAGTTCAACTGCCATGAGAAAGCTTCTCAAAGAACAGATTACCCTTCGAATACGGCATTAAACAGTAGGGCCCTTGTATTCCTGTAAAGAATGTTAAACGTTGTGAGAAGCTACGCCCTAAGCCCCATCCACCTGACATTAACTTAAGCACCAAGATACCACTGTTTGGTTCATACTTTGAAGCTGTTTTATGAATGTAGTACGTACTTGCAGAGCAACCGTTAGTATCACGAAAAAGCTGGGAATGTTTCTCAGGACTAGCCTACGTAGCATCTCAAGGATTTTCTGGCCAAACCGTTGCTCGAACGAACAACTCTATCAGAGAACAAGGCATGAACAAATAGGCACAACAATACAACGAAAAAAAGGTGATAAATCTAGATAAAATGACAGGATATGGGATGGTACTAAAAGCACATGACGTAGAACAGTCAAGTTAAAAAAGTTAGAAGCTCCAGGGATTCTTGGTTGAGGAGGATTGAAACAAACCTTCCCGCCTCTTCAGGTTCGTCGGCTTTAGTGATCCTTCAGTTTGCGGTTGGAAGATCTGAATTTTTAACTAAGATCAGGTTGAGGATGTCCGCTTTGTTGCATGGTGTTGGACGATCCTGTATATCACCCCAATGATCGACCAACAGATAGGCATGGGCCCACAAGCTGTTGAGCTTTGGAACTGCCTCTTTAAGGAACGCAATGAAGCTAATGGTGCTGCCCTTTAATAAGTTAAGCACAATTAAAAAACCAGCCAGCGTCGTAAAAAGTTGGTGCCGTGAAAGCTGGGTTTTTGAGACCGTGTGTAAAAAAGTCTGACGCCTGTCTTGCCTTGAGTAGCCTCCAATTCTCCCCCTTATTGTACCTTCTTCGTTGACACTTCGCCATCTCATTATGGGCCCTGAGTACCGTCTCGATATTATTGGCCTTCTTTGGAGCTTTGGGGGTATCATCCTGTTATCTCGGACATTTGGTCGTTCAATCCGTATTGAATACTCCCGATTCCTGCCTGATTCAGATTAGCAGCTTGGGTTATTTTTAAACCGCCTACTTTTGGAAGGTCCTCTAGACTCGAGGTGGCATTTGCCTATCTTAACGGGCCATGCGTACTTATGGGGTGACCTCTTGTTATCAATGGGCTCACTCCTACTCGAGAGAGTGTTTTGTCCTCCTGACTGAGATTGACTCGTTCCTTCAGCGAAAATGCTGTCCGCCCAGCGTAACGTGTGCTAGTCTCTTTGCTCCCACGTTTCTAATGGTTTTTCGAGGATACATGTAAGCATGTGCTTTGCCAAGCGAATGTTCCTGTTCCGTTTGGCACAGAGGCAATACTTCTTCTGGATGACATGCCCGGAACTTTCCATTACGGCTTTTGCTTGGGATTCCGTGTTCGAAAGTGAGAAGTCGATAAATCTGAAATCAGCATCCTAAGGTTTCGCTGTGTTGTCGTTGTCTGTCGTGTCTCTGCATGCGTGTTTGTCGGTCGGTTTGTTGCCATTGTCCATGTCGGTTGTAGGATTCAAAGCCTCGGAATTTGTGTTTGCTTACTCCACCCTTTGGCATAGGTTGCTTATGCTTTAGATACAAACACTCTTCCACGGATAGCTTAGAGCGGGGGCGGTCGTACTCCAATCGTTCTCAGGAATCCTTAGATCGTTCCACCGGGACCAGGTACTCAGTCGAAGAAGATGGAAAACGTAAACGAAGGTAAACGTAATAATCGGATCAGACTCCCACTCTAACAACTATTTTCTTAAAGCAGGAAAGTGTTAGCTATGTCGCCGAAGAGCGGACGTACGAGTGTAACGATTTATGGGTAAATATTCGATGTACAAGACTATTGGACACAGCCTAGAGATCAATCAAAGCGACCTGTCTTCCCGTACCATAAGCCCTCACCAATTGCCTGTGCTTGCGACTGAAACAACTCTAAGGACCTGGTTGCCTTTTATAAGGAGCGATCGCATTGGAAACCTTACGATTCATAGATATTAGAACACTAATACCTCGAACCTCTTCATGCAGGTAAGTTAGTAAAAAAAAATTATAAAAATGCCCTTAAATCCTCCCTAGTGTTGGTAGGAAGGTAATATTGCAGCTCAGCAACTTGGTAAGTAGCAGCAAAACTAGCTAAGTCGTCACAGGTAAGCGGGCTGAAATCTAAGAGTTTTTCTTAAATTGGTAGCGACTATGTGTATCCAATATATGGAAGGGAATGAATGAAATGCGTAAATGGGATGCCCCATGTTTCAAGTTGAATCTCCACAAATTTACTTTGTAACAGTCGGACACTCATATTAGAAGAAGGTGACTGTGTGGTTTCAAGAAGGCGAGGCCACATGTCCATGATAACAGACCATGTTATCTCCAGAAGTGGATCACTAATCCCATTTCTTTCTACCTCTTTCTTTGGAGTTTTTTTCAAATTCTTGGCTAATTCCAATGAGTCTAAGGATTTAGATGGCCTCAGGATCAATATCGAACGACAAATTGATGGCACACCAACCTCATTGATGCAAAAAACGTATGGAAAATTGGCCACAGCGCATTTGGTTGTTATGACGTGCTTGTGGAGTATATTTGAATCATGTCATCGACGGTGCTTTAGCCAGAAATACAATGTTTTTATTCTAAAAATCAAATAGGACGCTATTAGTGTAATTCTAAAGTCTAAAACGAGTCAACTACATTGCCTCCGGCACCTCCTGCGAATTGACTACACTGTCCCACCCAAGAGAAGGTCTTGATCCAATCATGCCCTAAAGCAGTGCTGTTTATCCTTCAGAATCCCACTCCCTCATTAGTGCAAATTACAAAAAGGATTTCCTTCTGAAAAAATTATCTAACAAAACAGACAAAAAAAAAAACCAAAGGAAATCCTTGGAAATCCCTTTAAAATTTTTAACTTTCACCCATTTGCTAGCTAAACGAAGGAGAAATAAAAAACTCCATTTTGGCATTTAAAAGTTCTACCGATTAATGAAAAATTTACCTCATTAGGTGTTGCTTAATAATTAAGACTTCGCTCTTCATTAGATTACGAAAAAAAAAGAAAGAAAAGAAAAGAACCTTGAAAATTTCCCATGGACTCGGTGAGTTTTTATCCCTTCAATCATTCCCCCTCGTTGTGTCTTTTAAATTGAGTTACGCTAATGAACTTGTGCCATCTACCCTTAGAATGAAATTTTCTTTAAATACTGCATCCGTTGTAGAGGACCTATGTACCTCAAATGGCCATGATACCGTGTTGGCTGTCTGGCAAGAGTATAACAGAATAAATATCCCTAAAAACCCAATTACACGCTTAAGGAATTAAAAATTCAATTAGTTTGATTGTTGGAGGAGACAAATTGTTTCTGGCAAGGATACTGACTACTTTTTGTTTAGTATCTGTCACCCAACGCAACACCATTCTTGACGACTACTCGTGAATACATATACTTTTCGAGAGAATCTTTGATGAAATTATACTCAAAGTGCTTTGCTTTGATTTTCGATTTCCTTCGTTGGTGCAAAATGTGATGACTACAGTGGGTGTGAAAAGTTTTGCGAGATGAAACACTGAGAGTCCTGACACGGAGCCTTCTGACCAGATAAGAACGATGGGAAAAAATATTTAAAAAAAACAACAAGGGTTTGAGATATACAACTGATTTTGACTTTATTTTGAAGCTGCATTCAGACCATTATGCGTGGAATACCACATCGTTCAAATGGCTTCGCTGACAGTGTTTCAAGCAGACGTTCCAAGTTTTGATGGCTCAGTCCAATATGTGCGACGTTATTCCGGCAATAGCGTGTCAAATGTTGGTCTCGAGCTTGTTTTGTTAGCGTAGACTAAGGCCTTGACTTAGCCCCAGAGAAAATAATCGAGTGGTGTCAAGTCCCTCCATCGGGACGACCATCTCTTCTCCTTCAATACTTCGAACGTTGTGTCGGTTGTATGCCATGTAGCGCCATCATGTTGGAACTACAACTCACATATATCGATGTTGTAGAGTTTTGGTTACAAAAAAATCAGTGAACATCGTTCTATACCTGAGACCATTAACGGTGACCATCCTCCATCCTCATTTCGAAAGAATAAAGGTCCGAAGGGGGTGTCGTGCCAGAAACCACACCAAGCCGTCAATCTTTGTGGATCCATTGCTGCTTGGTCGAACATTTGTGGATTGTGTTTTGGTCTTCCTTGGAAAAGATGATTTTTTGATCAAAATCCAGAACTCCGGCCAACATTTCCGGCGCCCAATTAGCAAACTCACGGCATTGTTCAATTCTTGCCTCAGAACAATCTTGTATGGATGTAGGCCCAAATCCAACTCCAAAATAAACCGGGTTGACTCTCTGAGTCAGCTGATCGGCGCCGAATCAACATCTCCAGGTTCTTTTCGACACTTGCCACTATGGCGGCTAGGTTTCCTTCATTTCGCACCAATCTCCATCTGCTTGGTACCTTAAGGTCCAGAAGAGTGTACTGACGCTCAAACTTTTCCACGGAGTGACGAATTGCCTGGACACTGAAGCCATGATGAAGCCATGATGTATGTGCAACAACTGATCCGAAATTTTGATAATTTTTTAATAATTTTCATTCGTTTGGCAATCGTAAGGCAGTACATGATGGAATGGCAAACATTATTGAATATTTTGACAGCTGGATGTCATTGATATCTTTGACAGCTGTCGCACCATAACAATTGGAAAAGGTATCATTGCTATCTGGTCACCCCGTTTTAACATCTATCGTAGACAATTCCCTTAAAGATGAAGTACCTCAGGGTTCTATTCTCCCACCAACTCTGCTATTCCGTCTGAGACGTGAATTCGTTTTCGTTCGATACTTCCTGCATCCACTGTCCGAATACATTGTATTTATTTTCTTTATTGAGATATTCTAGGTTATTCGTCTCGTTCTCCTGGTAATCCCCGATTGATTGATTCTTTGTTTTTCTCTCATTCTCCTTCAACCCTTGTATTGGCAATCATCCCCAAGGCGCAGGATGAAGGAAATAAGTATAAAAAAAAATGGATGAAATGGATTTTTTTATTAAATTTATTTGTATTCCAATTCCCGGCAAACACATCGTGAAGGACGAACAAAATAAAAAGAAAAGAAAGGAAAGGAAAAGGTAAGAAGATAATAATAAAAATCAAACCGCCAATGTCAGAAATTTATTTCCTTTTGGGTAATTTCCTTCGACTTTCTTCCTTTTTCTTTCCTTTCCTTTTTTTGTGCGAGATGACTAAACAATAACAAAGGATAAGAAGTTCACACGCTGATGCGTGTACGTATACCAGTGTCTGTCTTTAAGGATATCTGTGTCAGGTAAAAATTATGATTTCATAGCAGACACCCTGAAGGACGTACGTCCTTACGTAGCCATGTCCACAAATAAAGGCGGTGGGCGGGTGGCAAAGGTGATAAAACTAATAAACATGAATTTATGATAATAAAATATTTTCCGATAGGAGCCTGTTTCGGCAGAATATGCTCGTGTGGTGATCATTTCTGGGAAATGATGGGTTTGCCTGGAATAATGGGAATTAGTTCCGGAGGAGTGCGTGCTTAATGATTTAAATGTAACACATGGATGTTGTTCGGTGCTGCAGGGCGGCAATGCTTTTCTGGTTGGGTTAAGACATTATGTCTGGGTGTAAGGAGTCTGCAGAGGAGTTATCTTGTAAGAGGGCTCGTTCGTTCGCCTACTAATGGTTGTATCATGGTAGAAGCGATAAGGAATACAGAAGGTATGGGCTTAGCCATGGTGCAGTGAGTTTTGGACAGCATTTTAAATTTTAGGCAATGGCTAAGCAATAGTCAAAGAATGTCTTTCACGGGCTCATCGCTCGCGAGCGTCTGACAAACATCCGAGAGTACAACTGTCATGAAAAAGTTTCTCAAAAAGCGAATTGTCCTTCGGATACGGCATTCATGTAAAGAATATAGCACGCACCAGAAAAATGGGTGTAAGGAGCTAGGATCTGGATCCTATAAACCTATCGCACCAAATGTTAAGTTTTGGATATACAGACATAGCTATGGTTTTGAAATAGAATCGTGCTAAGAAGGCTATTGAAGGCAAGGTCAAAACCAGCCTGGACCCATTTTTAATGTGACAGGTGTATGATCCAATGCTACTGTAAGTCCCGAGAAGGACTAGATCGAGAAAAAGTCAAGATCCAGTCAGAGTATCAACTTACTGGATCATCTGTATGTACACCACACACAATTCAATTCAGTTGTCGGTTATTGCCCAAATGAAACCGGATGCGTTCCAACGCTTTCACTAGAAAACAAATTTAGCTAATGGGCCTGATATGGACTTTCTAGCTTTTGGAATAAAAACTAGTCAATCGTATCTCCAACTCAAATCTTCCTACAGCTGGTTGTAGATCCAATGAAATCAGTTCAATATGGCTCCCAGGATATATAAATAGGTATCCCTGGCCGCTGATAAACTTCAGCTTTTCAAGTCTACTTGCCAGCCATGTAAAGAGCTAAACCGGTGGGAACTATCTGGTTAGATTTTTAAAAAAACAAAAAAGTAACAAAAGAGATTCTAGCAAGATCATGACGGACTTCCATTGCTCTTTCAACTATCATCTCAAGAAAATTGGTTTTAGCAAATCGGACACGTACTGACTATGCCACGAGGATAGTGAAACCGCCGTATATATACATTTTATGTGAAAGTCTCGCCATTACTCGGATTAGGCTTCTCCTCAGCTTGAACAATCTTTAGATTCATTAATGAACTTCATTCCAGCTTCATAGTAGTCAAATCCTCTTAGCATCTGTAAAGGGATAGCACAAAAGATGTCTATGAGGTCGCGGTGCTTCTTAAGGATACCCAAAGCCAAGGCTACAAAGCCCATCACTCCAACTATTCTTAAAAAATCTGCAACTTAAGATTCATGAAAACTCTACTGGCCTTGAGATCGCTAAGTCTTGAGTTTCCTGCTCCATAATTGGATATACGACGTCAAGGGCAATACTAGGTATTTCTACACGAAGTATATAACCTTTTCAATTACTGAGGGATAGTGAAATTTAAAACTTTTGTTTTAGCCAAACTGAGGTTGAAGTTCCGGATATTGATGCTCAAGAAACGCTATAAAGCCAGAACCCTCTTGATGGATAGTATTCTCTGAAATCAGAAGGAACCTGGAGTAGGGTTCTTTGCACTTCAAATGATATTCAGTAACAAATGGAGTCACTGCTGTTGTGACCTGGTATTATACGTTGTAACACCCATTTTATAATATGGATCTACGGGACACTGGAAACAATTTGAAACACCATTGCAGCTGATAGGAGATAGGTCATTCACGAGCTTGAAGGATCTACTCAAAACCATAGTCAGCTGCAAAATAAGGACAATTGCAAGTTGTTCCTTCACGCTTTTGGGAGACTTGATGTTCGTAATTAGTGACCTATTCTTTAGAGGCTCTCAGGGTACCTTGAATAAACCCAACAGTGATCTGACCTAATCTAAATTCTTCATCTGTGAGTTTGTTTCCCAGGACTGCTCGATTGACTTAACCGAATCATTGAACGTTGTCTCAAGTTTCGTTGGAAAGCTAGATCCTTTTGTCTGGAAATGCAGAAGGATCAACAGAAACAGAACATAGATCATGTTTTCTTTTTCCAAATTTTGTAGTCCTCCGTGCTGCAGTATCCGTTCATGAAGCTAATGATATTATGGTTGGGCAGATGGTGAGTTGTTTTCTTGAACCTTTGCGACAGGTCTTGAGTAAAGCCTTACTATTTATGAGCTATTGTCTAACTATACTTCCTTCAGAGCTGGAACTTAGAAAATCCATTAAGGAACATCACTGATTATGTGGTACCTGTGGTACTTCGAACATCGCATCTTCGAACAGTACAAATCGCCATTAGGTGACCTGGAACTGCATCCATTAAAATCTCCATTGTTGCGCAAGCTGTGTGCGCAGTTGGACCTTCCTTTTGACAGCCCATGTCCTCCAGTTGCAGTTCATCAATTTATAGCAATAAAAACTCATTGATCATGATTCTGCATCGCTCACCTGTCACCCATTCATTACACCAAAATCACTGGCAAATAATTCCGTAAGAAAATAGTCAGATAGAGAGTGTCCAGATCTTGAGTTTTATAGCGTTCCATGGCTTGTCAACGTGTATTCTGCATCTGCGTATGTCACAAATATCAAAACAAAACTGACAGTTGCCGCCATTTGCAAAAGTTGTAGGCCATCTTGTGTATATCAACACCAAATCGAGATGTTTGTACACAAACAACATAAATGCATATAATTCCCAGTAGTGATGTCAGTGCAAAGGCGTCCACTATCCTTCTGACTCGATACTCCCTCATTAAGCCTTTTCACATGCAGAAGCGACAGCTACAGTAAGCTCCCCTCGCTTCAACATTCGCATTTCGAATTACAGCCACAGGATAACATTTATTTTTAATATATCATCAATTTGTGACAATTTGACTTCGGAAAGTATCCATCAACATCAAGCACACTCACGCGCATTACACAATTGTCACCATCAATCAGCGAACAATGCCGGCAGAACAAAAGTGAAATTGATTATATTACCAGTAAATCCCTTGGGACGAGGACACTCTCCCCAATAACGCACGGAAGGCAAGGATGAACACGAACCGGCTCCTTCAACACAGCCAGCTCAACCCGCCTCGGGCGACACCAAAGAGTGTGAATTGCATCAAGCTTGTCTGCCAAAGGGCGAACGCAAAAAAAAGGAAAAGAAAAAATCTCATTTCACTCCCATCGTCCTTGCCGTCGTCCTTTTTCTCCGATCGAAGTCACATAATTTCCTTTGTGCACACAGAGGCAAGTGAGCAACCGGAAACTGTAAGCCACTGGTTAGTCTACCATTTTTCTATTCACCTACTCCCGATGCCGGGCATAATCAAGATGGCTTTGTGAAAAGTATCCCAGCTCCGAGTTAATTGATGCTGATGAATAAAAAGGCGTGTGCGCGCGTCAAATCAAATCAAATTAATTCGCTCCATTAATTTCCACTTGCATCCGTCCGTGCAACCGTTGTGCATGTGCACCTAACATCCCTGGTGTGCTAGACGTGTAACGATACCATCGTCTTGCATCCGGAAAATTAATTCATCGAGTGTTTCCAGGACTTTGTTGGGTTGTTAGAGCAAAAAGGGCTGAGCTAAGTTATCCAGGGGGGGCTACCGAAGTTCAGTGTTCGGGTTTCCGTCGAGCACCATCGAGGGTAGCTCTTCATTTGGGTGCCGGCTCAGCTGCTGATAGCAGATATTAAAATATCGTCCCGATAAATCGATGAATATTAAATTATGCATGGCATCGAGGGCTGTGCACACGCAAGCAGAAAACTCCAAACACGTCCTCCGTTGAGTGGTGCAAAGCGAAAAGGAGCAAATTGATTGGTGCACTTGAAGTAATTAGTTGTTAAGAGGACGAAGAAGGTTAGGCTGCGCAGCAAGAGGGTATTTTTGTTTTTTTAATTTCTTTCCACAAAATAAGTGAATTGGAGTACTTTGGGTAATATTCGTCAACCTCACCGTACACTTCAGAGAAATTAAGTAAAAAGCTGCTGAAGGAGACGCAAACCATGAACATGGTGTGGGAGGTGATGGTAGACTAAGGGGGTTTCAAGGTCTAATAGCAGCTGACAGGTTATAGAGCACTCAAAACTGGCGCTGAGAAGGGTATCCCTATGGAAGGGCGCACCACTTGATGAAAGATTTCATGGCAAATGAGACAAGGCTCTATCCGGAACAACAATGGAAACAAAGTCCTTCATCATGCCCGGTACACTCTTCATGAATTACACAACCGTATTCCTCTTGGCATCCTTTATAATTTGAGATGGCAACGTTACCGTTCCTAAATTCTTCAAAACGAACAAAGATTTCGCCTTGGATTACATGTACAAGGCGACAGGATCGGGATAAGTCAAGGAGCTCCTTGGTTGAGGGACAGATTCATCTCGAAGTGAATATTCTGGTTAGGCGAGTTCTTGCGAGTTCATTATGGATGCCGGCATCTATTCTGACTCTGCTTCGTTTATCATATTCTTACTGCCTTTACCTTGATATTTATGCGTTGAAAGACCACTGAGTATCATACGATTAGTGATCACGTTTTCCCATAATCGTTCTAAGATCAAAGTTGAAGGACCCCACATAACAGAGCATAGTCTGGTATAAAACTTTTGACGACAAAGTCTCATTGCGCTCCTTTCTCAATGGAGGACGGGGCGGTCTTTATTGTTCTATATGCACAGAACTCTAGCGCCCTTATTCATTCATTACTTTGAGGACTACTTTCATAGGTTTAACTGGATATTTGGCTCACGAGTCCTCACGGCTATAGGAGTCCCAGAAGTTTTACAGCACAATGGACTAACAAAGTACTTACTTCAAAATAAGAAAGGCTGCTCCGGCCAAGGCTACTACTAGTTCACAAGAATGTATAAACTATCATATACGACTCCTCCAAGCCTCAAGGGTATTGAAATGTAGTTTGCAATTCAAGCCAGATACTTGGGAGTTATTTTCGACAAAGAACTCAGTTGGAAACTTAGTGTTGAAGACCGTGCTGGGAAGACCTCGATTGCCCTTATTCACGTAGGAAGACTATGGGTCCAAACTGGATCTCACTATCTTTACGGTGACGGCACTGGACAAGAAAGCAACGTTGCAATACTTGAGACGGTCCAGAGGCTATCCCGCGTCTGTATACCGGCCGACGAAAATTAGAACCACTCTTACAGCTGCACTGGAAACTATTGATATTTTCAGGAGGCTGGTGATACCTAAGCCAGGATTACGGCTTAGTAATTCCTTGCAATTCACTCGTGGAAATATGTCCCACGCAGGCCATAACCCTGTTCCTAGTAATTTGGACTACATTGTCCCCTATCTGGACTTTAACGTCAAGTATAAAACTAGGATTCCTAGCAGAAGTGAAATTTTAAATGAATCTGCGATAGAAATATACACGGAAGGATCAAAGACAACGTCTGGGACAGGCGGGGGAGTTTACTCCAGTGCACCAGATTTATGCATCACCACAGAACTATTGGACCACTGTTGTGTGTTTCAAGTAGAAGTGACAGCAGTTCGTGAACCAACAACCTGGCTTTCGATTAGCTCGATAGAATGGAGCGATATTCTTTTCTAGATAGACAGTCAAGCTGCGATAAAAGTCTTAGACTGTTGACACGCTTACGGGGCACTATATGGTGGTCAGACATGCCAGAAGGCTTGGTGCTTCCTTGAAACATTTCTGCAAGAAGCTGTAGAGACGAAGAAGAAAAGGCGATTGTTTTCTCACAGATTTTAATGATGTATACAGACTAGACTTAAGCTTAGACTTGGTTTAATGCTTAAATGGTCTAGGTACGGGACAGCTCCCCAATCCTAACAAACCGAACCCACTTTCGATGAGCGAAAAGAAAAGCATTGAACGCAAAAACTATAGAAGTTGGTAATCATGCTCTAGATGCAAGGCATAGCAGAGTTATGGTTTCTATTTCCCGATGTGCTACTCTTGTCATTTAAACAGTTCGACTTCCCTTTCATTCCCTAGCTTACAACTCTTACATACTTTATGACTCAACTGTGAAAAAGACCAACCAACGACTAGTGATCCCAGTCTGCCTGGGTTGTCAAAAGAAAGGAGCTCCTAAATGGAGTTGTCTTTAATTGGACAGAACTGGGCAAGTACAAGATTCTGCAGTGGTCTGCAAAAGTTATAAAAGCCCTTTTGGCATGTTGGTCTATCAGGCAGAATGTGCTTCAATATTACCAACTCTGCACTAGTTCTGTCTAAAATGTAGCACGTAGGGAGACTTTCCCATCTAGCCTTCCCAGCGTCTAGCCGTAGGACAAGTTTGCATGTAGCTGCGGGCATAGTGCACCCAGACCTTGCCTCAAATTGTCACTTATACGCCATGGCACGAGGTTTATTCTTGCTGGTTTGAGCTTTGGCTGAGACGTTTCAGCTCAGCCAAGACAGGCATTCAGATTCTCTGCATAGATCCTGCCTTGACTGTAAGAGGAAAAAATAAAAAGGAAAAATATTGAAAATAAAAAAAAAAATGTTACGTATACGCCACCAAACGCCGCGTTTTTCTTTTTTTTTTTTAATTTTTGCTGAGACGATTCAACTCAGCGATGACAAGTATTCACAGGGTCTGTCAGTTCAGCAGGATTTTGATGATCAGGCAGGTTCGTTAGCCTTCTTGAATATCTCTGTGGCATCTAGCATAAGTAAACATTGAACTGCTCAGACATGTCCAAGAGAGACAACCGGCCTTTGAAGCAAAAGTGCTCAATTCCACGAATTTGATTCCCTGAGAGATATTGCATTACTTTTTGGTCAGGACACGGCTTCCTTGATCGCCAAGATTTCCCCATCAATCTACATTGTGGGCACTAATTGGCTTTGGAATCTTCCCGTTTTTTAATGACGAAATCTCGCAAAAGTATCCCAGCAGACTTTTGCAAGATAAGCCCATGTATTCGGTTCTTGGTTCCTTCGGCTCTAATACTATTCCGTAGTACCTATCTGCCATTTTATGAGCCTTCTTTCGATTGAACATATCACAGTTTTGTTTTTGAGAAAGCTTCCAAAGACTGTTTGGTTCTTAATAAGTATTGAAGTCTTTAAGAACTATTTTGTCATCATATCTTGGCAGGATTCATCGGGTTCATAGGTACATGCATTCATTGAAATGCTTCTAGGCTTAATCGCTTTAGGAGTGAGTACTTATTACCATTGAATTGCAGAACCTGGATTCGAATGAAAGCCTAGATAGGTAGAACGGGGAGTCCGCCTGTGCAGACAACAGTCGAATTACTAGTGGAACCATTGTGAGCCCCTGTCGTGGGTTTACTTGAAAACACAGACAGAAGTTGGCTTGTAGCTTTGCACACGGCCTCTCGGAGACACTCTGAGGTTGTTTTGGTGGCTTTCCTGAGAGATCGTTCAGGTCTTCGACGTGGTATTCATCGAGTTCCATTTTCCTAGCTCTGCATAGGCTTGGACTGAGAGTTAAAGTCTAGTACCTTAACATCCATTTTACTAAATTACACTATTTTATCAATAGACTCACAGACCACAACCCAGTGGTTGTCCATCTTAGAAAAATGTGAATCAGAACTACAAAGAGGAAGACACAGCACACTTTCTCTATGAATGTCCTGTGCGTGCCATCTAAGTCGCGTCAAGAAAACGGGCTGTTTCAGGGGGGCTGCTTCCGCCATGGACGAATCGGTTGACCTAATTCCAACTAAACACATTGGATCCGTTTAGATCCCAGTGAAACCGCACTTTTTTGGCTGCAGTCACTCCTCCAACCTACCTACCTACCTCCACCTCAGCTAAAAATCGTGACAATAGTTGAGAGATTACGTATCAGGACCTTACCTTGTACGACGAGATGTGCAAGACTCCCAAATTTATCCTGCGACGTGTATTTCACGTGAATACTCCTCAAATAAAAAAATTAGATGCAAAATATCCTTTTTCGCTTATGGCAGCTGGAAGGATGTGCGGAACTTTAAACTTAAAGCATTTAAGCCCTCCGAGGTAGAATGGTAATGCTAGTCTACATGCGGACTACTGAGAAGCCTGATCCAATAGTTAAACATGTAAATGGCTGGCTGTCCAGATTGTTAGCTTACACATCTAGCTCCACTTGCAGTCCTTTTTGCAAGTGAATCACCCATTCATCAGTACCCTCTCAAGGCTCTCAACGAACGGTTTACATGTAAATTGCATTTGATGGAAGAGATTCCATTACCATCCACACTCGAGGGTGAATTTTACTTTTCAATTCATTTCCTCCCTTTACCCTGCCGTGTACTGGCATTAAGGTCCACTATTCGGTCTCCCTTTCGCTCAATATCCTTTGGATCCAATGCAGTTCGCAATTTCCGATTCACGTTCCTTCTTCAAATGTCCTGAATAACTTAATCATTCTGATATGTGTGTGTGTGTGTCTACAGAACCCGCCAGTGTAAATAGAAAAAAAGCCAGTCTTCTCCTCTGACTTTCTGTTTGACTTCCGCCAAAAGGATGCGCTCTAGAATAACAATTAGATTAGAGTAATGGCATTATGCCTTGGGGATACTTGAAATTCCCTCTTTTTCTCACGCAACGATTGAGGTTTTTTTGTTTTTTGTTTTTTTTCCATCATTTTCCCACAGGCTTCACAGGGCGGTACGCAACGCGACCAAGCGGAAGACTTAAGGACATTTGTGGAATATAAATGCTAGCTCCTGGTGTGTCGTCGACGCTGCCGCTGCCGCCGCCGCCGTCCTGATGTTTAATTTGGCATATATCCCCCTGTTGTTGGGCGAACCACAAAGATACCAACCAACCAACGAAAGAACTTCAAGACAAAATGGTTTTTTGGGTAAAGATACAAAATAAACGGTACATTTCAGATGATTAATGATTCCGACGTGAACCGCATTTGTTTGTGGTTTGTTAAAAAACCAAAGAGATGACGGGAGATTAAGGAGATTTTTTCCTTTCCCTCTGCCCTGCCTTGCCTTGTGTGGCAGGACTTTTTACGTCGGCCAGGTGGAAAGTTTTCTTATTTTGTTGGTAAAGGGATTTTCAAAGCGAAAAAATATTTCGGCTTTGGAGGGAGAACTGATGGCATTATGAGATATCCTTGGACATAAATCATCCTTGCTTGCTCCTCTGAAGTTAATTCAACCCTGAATACTGTGTAAGGGTTGCTTTTAAAAATTTTATTAATCAAGAAAACATGTGTAGTTAAGTCCTGGGCGGGATGGATACATAAACATTTATTTGTTCACCCTTGAGTGCTTTATGATGACAGTGCGGTTTTTAAAAGCCTTTTAGGCCTGCTGCTGGAATATGATATCAAAAAAAATATTTGGGGTTAGGTCCAATGAGCAAGCAAGTCCTGTCTGGAATAAGGAAACCATGTTGTGCTATATATACAAATTATGAGTAAAAATACGAAGTACTTATGGAAATGTTGTTTGGACGAACCCTTGGGCCGATTTGGAAAGGATAAACGTGTGCGGGTGTGACACTAAAGGTGACCACAACTTGGGGGACTAAGAACTCTATCTCTGCAAGGACATTGTCTTTTGTAATTATGTTCAGTTTGAGATTTATATTGAGTTCCTCAAACTTGTAAGTGCGGTCTAGCCTTTTAAAAATCAGTCCTTTGACTGTGGTTTCACCTACATATAGTATCATTCGAGAGGAATAAATTGACCTGAGCACGGAGGCAATATTAAGGCCTGAAGAGAGGCTCTTTTCAACTTGGTCCTAACTGGGAAGGTACGACATTAGGTTGTCACAATAAAGGCTTGAAACAATCGAAGCTTGATCCTCGGATCAAAAGTTGTGAAAAGATACTAACAGCTTGACGAATTTATAGAGCATTTCATAGAAATCAGTGAATTTGTGAAGAAAGAAGCTGGAGAGGCTTTGGAATCTGGATATAGAGTGGCCAAAACCAGAAGAAAAAGTAGTTCCTCGGAGGAAATATTTACCCAGGATAGACCTAGACTTTTGAAATGAATTATTATCGTCGTTGGAGACTGTATTCTCTCTAAGCCTGCTTAAATACTCCATATCCATCAGCTTTATAACCTTTTTCCCAAGGGATTTGTAGAAAGACATTGGGTCGATGGAACCCAGGGTCTAGCTTCTTACAACCATTTGTGTTGTGCCGTGTTCGAAGGGAAGTTTGCTGTTTGAGAAACTTTCTAATGACAGTTGTACTCTCGGATGTTTGTTAGACGCTTGTGATAGGTGGGGCAGTGAAAGAAATTTAGGTGTTCTCCAGGGATTGAACCTAGAATCCCTTGCACCGTAGTCAAAAGTATTAACCACTTGAGTCACGGGGTCCACAATTTGGGTATATTTGGGTATAGAAAGGGAAATCCACAGAAGGTGGCTTCCCAGTGGTAATCCAATCTTAAGAAATTGAGTAATAGGAGCTTCAAGTTTGGACAAGGTTGCACCTTATTACCGCCACCTTTTCGAATAGAAGACTTAGATGACACATACGTTTTTTTTTTAACTTTTTTGAAGGGGATGAGGTCTCTCCTTGTTACTTTAGACAAAAGAAAACTTGAAACTACATATTTATTCGGCATTAGTGCCTTAGAGCCCAGATGGCTCAGAACTTGGTATTTTAGCTCCGATATGATGCATAGAGTTTTTTTCTCAGATCCCATCCCATATGCCTGATACTGCGACCTGAAAAGATCTATTGTATCTTATGATAAATAATTATTCTAAAAGTCCTTCCTATTGAAGGAAAGTACGTCCTTAGTCTACGTTACCTTGTGGAAAATGCGCAACCTCTACCAATGCAGAGCCGGGGATTCTCAGAGAATGTGCTCAGATGATTCGTCATCTTCCGAGCAGAACCTACATTCTATGTCTGGGCCCTGATTGAGTTTGTTGAGGTGATACTTCAGGGTATCCTTGGCTTAGCTAAGAATTTTGTTGTAGAAACAAGGCTTTATTAATCTTTTGGACTGTCTTAACCCCCGGACAGTGGGTTAGAAGAAGTTTGTGTTCAGATTTATTAACCAGCGTTGTGACGGCAGACCAGTTGACAACACAGTAAGGTTGAGGTCCTATGAACACAGATCTTGCACCAGCCCTAGCTAGTTCATCTGCAGATTCTTTGCCTACAATCCCTTGAATACCTGGAACCCATCCGAGTACCGCACTGTTGTGCCTGGAAAGAGATTGTAATGCATCGTAACAGCATTTAACTGATATGGAGTTCACAGCTCTCTAAGAGCTGCCTGACTATCTGAAATGCTATAGATCTTAGCTCCCTTGATACTCTTACTAAGGTTAACCCAGCGCAGATGTCAATGGCATGGAGTTCAGTTTGGAAAACCGTGGGACACATTCCCATAGGACACTCACACTACAGTTCATTTTTGATCCGTCAGTGAACTAGATCATATCCCTATGTTCCAGTGCCGGTACACCATTAGACCAGTCTGCACGGTCTAATATTTTAACCTCAAGCAACCCACCGGAACAGTATTCCCTGACCATAATGCAGGGGATAGTGCCGCACATGTCTCTTTGTGGGATTGAGTCAAGAATTTTCAGGTATCCCACGTGGTCAGCAGTCGTCTGCCTAATGAAGAATTGTAGAGGCTTGCACGATAGCTCCTAAAGCTGCCGTAGGGCAGGTATGCATGGCATCTGAAATACCGAGATAGCCTATTCTTTGTAGCTTCTAAAGCATGCACAGTGTTTGGTAGTTTGGTAACGTAATACGAGTAGACTCTTGCTATGAATTTTGAGGAAGCTTTCTTGGTAACACTGTACACTACCCTCAGCACTAAAACTAGTACTCAAATCCTTTAAGGCCCTGGGGAATATTTGGAAATGGCTATGAATGCTCTGCCAAGTCTGGTTACTAAGTCACAAATTATTACCAAAAAGTATTCGAAAGTCACAGCTTCGACTGCGGCTTTAACATTTGGTCTATACTCCTTCCTTGAAACCCATACGAAGGGAAGCCAGAAAGGTTGAATCAGGAATGGAAAGAAAGAGGATCTTTTAAGCAACAGGTCAAGCTTTCGGGTTACATAGTTCCCTCGACGGCGATTACTCGAAATGGAAAGGAGAAGAGTGAAGAGTGAACCGTCTTACACATAGAAAATACCTTTATTGACGACTTTTCTGGAGCTAGAAGAAGCCATCAAGCAATCTACAGGCCTGAATAGATCATCGCCATCGACTCTGCAATATCTGCTCAGATTGCTAAGTTATTAACAAACGTTGCACGGATCCGGGAAAAACTGCAGCTCTACAAACGGGAACTGCTGCATTTCCAGCATTGTGCAGATTGGAATGGTCTTAGTTCATTTCGTCGAAGATACTGACAACCAGGCCAAAGTGAATAGGACTAAGTATCTGCTCGTTAAATCCGATTCAACGGACCTAACTTGATCAGGGGATATAAATGAGAATCTTAAATCTCGTTACTGGTTTCTAGGACTCATTTTAAAAAAACGCGCCCTGCTCCTTACATGATTTTCTTTGGATCCCAAATTACAGAACTCAATCCGATTCCAACAAGATTGGTAGGAGACATGACCCCACATAATGAGTGTCTCTACAAGAACTGTGTAATCCAAAGTAGAAAGCCTCAACACAGAGTGCCCATGATGTACGAAAATAGAAAGACAGATACCCTAAGCCAGGTACTTCTCATAAATCAAGCACTCGACAAGTAGGAAGTAGTACGCTATAGTTCAGTAGGTCTTCCAAAAGCCCTTAATTAAGCAACGATTCCTGCTAAGTCCCCACCTGAATTGCACTCGTCCACAAATCCAATTGCCAAGGAAAACTTAAAATTGCTCTAAATAAAAGTTTATAGCCCCTGTCCCTACCTAAGTATATTACCAGGACGCCAACTAACCTCATTCGCTCCACAAAACCCAGTAACAGGATAAAAAGGACCAAACACCAACCTGCAAATCCTCAATTCTCTTACATTGTCATGTAGCACCAGCACACAACAAACACTGCCAGTGGGGATTAATTTCACCGGGATAAGATAGCACATAGCACAGAAAATGGAATACGAGAAAGGACACTCCAGTTCCAAAGGACAATTGAGTAAAAAAAATTCTACAAAAAAAATACCAAATTAAACTCTATTCCATCCTGCACGTCACAAGTAAAACAAAAAAAAAAAAGCAGAAAGAAACAGGCAATCCAGGACCGCCAGCATCACCATGCCAAACAAGCCAACTAAAGAAGGAAAAATTTCAAGGATGCTCTGGGATTTGCTCGCTGGCTTTGCGTCCAAAATAAATAACTCTACATAATTGCATGCAAAATACACTTAAGGACCAAAAAACCAAGTCGGCAGAGAAAAAAAATTTGTTTATTTGTCCGCACAAATTTGATTTTCATTCAATTGAAAGGAGATCGCCTCCTTGGGTGCCTCGTGTGCCTCGTGTGGCTCGTCCTTTGCACACTGGAGCCCAGTGGATTCGCGAGCGCAACGCCAAGGATGCAAACCTCGTAATCGTGACTTCATTTCGTATTCAATTCGAAGAATGCCTTTTGCAAATATGATTTTTTATTTCATTTTCTTCCTTAACCCGCCACAGCTTACGGCTGGCTTGGCTGGGCATTTACGGTATTTTGTATCTATTTCACGGATTATCCTCGAAGGAGGAGGATACACCGTGTACAGCGTGTGCCTTTGAATGCTGTTTTCACTCGTTCTCTCTCCCTCCCTCAGTGAATAAGTGCTTCAGCTTCCTTTGAGGATGTCAATGCATGTTCGAAGGATACCGCTGGCGGTTTGGATCGAGGCTGGAAAAAAACATAAACATCTCCGCTCAGTGTCTGCTTTAACCTCATTCCTCTTCATCACCACGCCGCCGTACCGTACCGTAATGTATGAACTTATTCATTCAAAACATATCCTTGACATACTTCCGCGCTACTGGCTTTCACAACCAGCCATCTGTAAGCCTGTAAAAAAAGGTAACACATACAAATAACTGCATTATAATGCACATCACATACAACTGAGTTTGAAAACAAAACAAAACAAAAAGTGTGAAACCCACACCAACTGCATCCTTACGTGAGGGACGTGGAAACGAACAAAAACATTGCATTCTCGCCTCCCTGCTGTCATCGTGTACACTACACCGTCCTCTTATCGCCATGACACTTATGAAAGCAATCAGTCATGCGGGATGTAACGACTCTCAACTTGGCCCACTGGTTTATGCATTTCACTCGCGGTAACGGACGTACTGACTGACGGTGATGTTGGTTAAAATACGGCTATAACGACGAAGAGATTTCTGCCACTGCCTGGCGTATTCTTAGCAATTAAAATGGAAAAAAATGAGAAAAGAAAAGAAAGAAACACTAACCGCGCTCCAGGACATAATTAAATCCATCAAGAGAACGAGGAAAGAGGAACGAGGAACGAGGAAACATGGAAAACACCTTCAAGAATAAGGTCGGTGTGTTGAGATGAGAGTGTGCCCACTTGTGCCCAACCTCACTAACCTAACCGCATCTGCTTTTGAGAAGCTCTCCTGTTAACACACTGTGCCACCATGTGACTTTGTTTGACTTAGGGGGCTTATATCCTCCTTCCGAGACTGTGCCGCTGTCACCAGGACCAGCAGCAAAAGGAAACCAAAAAGAACATTATACGTTGCACAGGAGCGTACACGTTTTATGTGTGTACGTGCTTGAAAGTTCTGCCATACAAGTGTGTGTGGCCATCAGTTTTCTTTTCCTTTACTGTTACCTCGGCGTTGCATTGTGCTGTCTTTGTGAAATGACAGTAAGTGGTTGACGTTTCTATCGATAATGGCGGGAGATTAGAGTGGCCAGGCACTTTGTTTAATTGAGAGCATTGATGGCGTTAAGGATTTATATTGATTTTGGGAAAGAGTCTGTGACGAGATAAGAACGACAGGACAACAAATTTGAATAAAATTCTGGTTTTATTTTCAAGCTGGAGTCATGGCATTATGTGTGGAATGGCACATCATTCCAATGACCGTCTCGGCCTCGCTGGCAGTGCTTAAAGCTGCCAGTCTAATTTTTTGATGACTCGGTTAAACAATAGCGTCTCGCTCTCGAGCTCGTTCAAAGTGGTTGGCTTGTGAGCATAGTCTAAGGACTTGTCTTGACGACCATTCGCCGTGAGATGCCCCAGTCGCCACATTTCTCCTTCACAACTTTCAGCGTTGCGTCTCTTGTATGGCATTTAGCTCATGTTGGAACGACAGCTCGGATATATCGATGTTGTCGCATTCTGGCCACAGAAACTCGTTTAACATATCATATCATATCATATCAGTGAAGAAGGATGTACAAACCAAGAGTTTTCATTCTTCTGGCAGATACAGCAGGACAGCCACATAGCAGCTGTCGGACAGATTCAATTTCCTCCTCGTTCTTGCAACTTCTGTAATAGTCATTGCAGGTCCCCCGCATGAATTCCAATGGCACAGTGGTCAGTAATAATGTCAGAGGGGAGTCATGTACTTTGATGACTGAGTTAGAGAAATCGATCTTTGTTCAAGGCCGGCCATAGCACCCTGGCCGGTACACATGTGTAACAACGGGTCCATCGTCAATTCGCTTGACCAGTGGCTTCATCTTCTAATTTCTACTTTAAGGATCGTATTGAGATTGAGAAGGGGTGAGCCCGTGATTTTGGCTTAAAAGACACAACAATCGTCATTTAGATCCCAACATCCTTGGCAATTTTTTATATTACAACTGTCGGTGTAGAAGCCCAGTACCTTTTCCATTGTCGGTTCTATGATCCTTTGAATATGCTTTGTCCGCCAAGGGTGTAGCAAATCACATTTTAAATTCAAGCCGACATGTGGGCAGTTACAGTCGATACGTTGGTAGTCTCCCATATGTAAGAATAGGTCTAACAATTGCCGTTTACACCCAGTAAACCATGGCTGGTTTGAAGCCCCACGAATTACTGAACGCCTTCTCACAAAAAGCTACGCTTGCTTTCCCTATTTCTTCATCGGTGTTGTCCTGAGGAATTTGGAGTGCGGATTCAAGAATAAGTCGAGATATTGTGCTGACTTGGGGCTTGAGGGATTGATTCCCTTTCCTTTTGCTACCAGATCCGTCATCTACTGGTTATAATGAGAGACTAAGCCTTACTTATTACTGGAAGGAACTTTTCTGAGGGCAGGATGACAACATCATTAGGATAAGGCTACCACCTTGATTTTCCTCAATTTTATCAAGGTCTTGTCCAGCACGCGAAGCCTTCTAAAATCATTTCTGAAAAGCTTTATATCCCATTGCAATCCGGTTTTAGAGTGCAGTGTATAGTGTTGTCCTGAGTGTCCAGGATTGCATCGGCACTTTACTTGACGTTCCTATGCATACTTCTGTTAAACGTTCCAATGTTTTCAGCCGAAAGGACTCACTGTTGACAAAGGACAACTCATGATTAAGTCAGCAGCAACTCGATGTTGACTACGCGATATCCTGTATACTATTATCCCCTTGAAATCCTTTCGACAATACCACGCAAATATTTTTAACAACCCTTTGTTTCGCAGAGCAAACTAGTCTGATTTATGCAACTACAAGTCCTTTATAAACTTTAAAGTAGAGACCACAACTAACAGACCGACATACACCGTGAAAGCACGATTTAAAGGAATCAAATTCCTTCTCGAAATCCACCTTTACGTACGTGATCCTGCAAACTGAAACGCTGGAAAAGTTGCCAGCAATCATAACATCTTAACGATTCGCTCAACACCGTTGGGAATTATCTCCTTCACGTGGGTTACTTAAAAGAGAGATGCCTTCGGCGTTTAGAGCAAAAAAGGATTTCCAACGAATTCATTTCTGCGAAAATATGTTGATGAGTTTTTCTTGTGTTCGCTCCAAGGAGACAATGAAAATCCCTTTCACTATGCGTACACTGAACTCTTTTTTTTTTTTATTATTACATTGTTGTACGGCGGTTTGGGGCCGGCCAGGAGCATGGGATGTCCCTGTGTGCACTGGGATTTCAGTTAATACCTGGCGAATACGTGATTTGTCCTTTTTTTTTTTGCTGTTTGCACCGAAAGTCACAACACACAAAAGCAAGGTTTAGCTCCATCGTAATCACATTCCTTGTTTGTCCCTTTTTTTCATTCCATTAATTCCTTCCTTCTATTGACCATCTAAAGTAACTGCCTCAGGATATTTTAATATAGTGCAGTAGGAGTATATATTTTCTTTAGATTGCTTTCTTTATTTTTTTTTATTTTTTTTTTGAAAGAAAAAAGGACTGCGAATGGAATCCGAAATGACCACTGGGCTAGACCAGGGGAGATGTTCGTCCTCTCTAAGGTTCTTATCCTTTCTGACCGATCATTCAGTGGGTGAATGGTGTTGGTATGAGCTCCTTTTTCTAAAAAAAAAAAAAAAGAAATTCCGCCAAAGGGTTATGAAGTGTTCAACTGGAGCACGAGAAGAGAAAACAGTTCTTTCCTTTCATTTTGTTTTGTGCAAACAAATTAGGCAATGAACTGGGATTTTATTTTCTGCTTCCCTTCCATGGAAGGAAGTCAGCAGATTTTTTTTTCTGTCTTGTTCGTAGGGTTTGCCTCAGTGGAGGAGGCCCATAAAGGAGAGTTATTGTTCGGGAGTTTACGATTTCATAAATGGATGGTTGGTGATCCAAATGTTAAAGGTTATGGTCTTAACTTATATTTTCTGGAAGTTGGGCTTACATCTTCGTGTAACAATTTACTTATTTCGTTCGTAAAAAATTATCGTTTTCGACACGTGCACACGAAATGAGGACGTTTCTTCACAAGTTTTGGAATACATTGTCTTCTGGAATGAGTCTTCGGAAGGAGCACTCTTCTTAGAGCTATCGATGAATCAGTTTCGAAAAGGACAACGCTCTCTTCAGCCAACAGCAGTTTAAGGCAAAGAACAGAGCAATGCTTGAAGTCAGGTGAATAGGAATAGAAATGCTTGTGCTGTACCATCGTGATCCTTGATGTCAAAATCGGTTTTAACTTGGATAGTTGGAAGATTAACATGAGAGCGACATGAAGTATATGTGAGTACTTTCTACACTACCTACTTTGAACAATAGGAAGTTCCTCAAGGGTCCATTCTAGACCCAGCCTAGATGTACGATGAACTACTAGGAAACTGTAGGTCAGGAGGTGAGAGTGAACATAGAGCTCAAAGTATGTTGTGCACACAGAACAGCATCGGATAATTTAATCAGCGTGATAGCCAGACGAATGCCTATCGGGCTGGATACCAAAATATCGGGATAAAGAGGGATTGGCTATTTGCAAACTGCCCAGAGAGAGGGTGATTGTACAACTTACCAAACAAACGATGGACATACAAACTGAATCCGAGAGTTAAAGAGTGGAGAAGCAAAACCAAGGAGAGGTAGCCAAGGTAGCAGTCACCGCTGTATTTCTTAACGCTTGTGTCAGGGACTAACGCTGGTGCCAAGGACTAACATGTGTTTGTCTAGCAAAGGGTCCTCAAAAGAAAGAGCGCTTGATGGTCGAATTACGGCGCTCATGAGATGAAATGTGAAAAGCAGTATCCAGCTTTTAATCCAACAAACCAGCCAGAGCTGATAGTTTGCTGGTCGAAGACTTGGAAATTACTTGGAAGACAGCGTACTAGGATTTGGTCAGACTAATGTGCACACAAATCCCAACTCGTACCTACATCAGACGACTAACAAACGTCAAAAGAAATTCGTCATCTGTCAAACATAAAGTGACAGAACTAGAATGCATTTAAAGGGTGACCAGGTATCAATGATACTTTTTTCAATGGTTATGTTTCAGCAGCTGTCAAAAGGTACCAATGATGTCCAGCTGTCCAAATGTTTAATAAGATTTGCCATTCTATCGTCTATCGCTCCACGGTTGCAGAACGTGCATCTTGAAGTGGAACGTTAACATGGCCTGGAAAAGTTTGAGCGTCAGTGCACTCCTTTGGACATTAAGCGGATCAGTTGAATTGGAGTCAACCCGGCTTATTTTGGATGTTACTGACACAAGAATTGTTACACTCTAGTATTCACCCAAACATTCTGTTAATACAATCATCGTCTCGAGTTTTGACGAAATTTATAATTCTGGCTTTCAGAGTGACTACCATCATTTTTGGTTTCATGAACAGCAGTACTTCTCCTTCCATCTTTCTCTTGAATAGTCAAAGGTCACCAAAAATGCTTCATTCAATGTCAAAGATGTATACGAAGGATCGCCTAACAGAGCCTTAAGACTGCCTTTTCTTGTTATTTACCAAACCAACATCAAAACAAAAAATTCAAATTCAAATAAAAGCATTGTACATCCAAGCAAACATCCTTGTTTTGTTGAAGATGTTAGAGAAACTAAGGATTTATTTGCTTCCTTTTCATGCAAGGATAACGTTTTCATTTTTAGTTTTCGTACGTATTCCTGCAAGGCAGGCCTTTGTTAGTCCTTTCCCATTCAACCAACATCCGCTTTGTCTATCATTGCTTAGATTTGAATGCAACAACTCACCTTGAACTATTTTCTGGAAGCCCTGCCGATGAAACCTTTTAACTCATTTAGGGCTTCTCCCACCTATCAGTTGTACTTCAAAAAGCACTCTACTCCAGGGAATGTCAATTAAGAACGAAACTAATGAAAGGATTTCGAGCAAGGACTCCTCGAGCAAATTTCAGTCAATTATCAATCCGAATCCCACTCATTATCCAAAGCAAACATCGACAGCACCACCACCGGCAGCATCTCCTCAACAATCCCAAGGACCGTACGAGTATATAGTGTGTATTGCCAATTGGGATGCTTATCCCGTCTGTTAGATTCGGTTAAGATGGCTCTGTTCGGATGAAGTGCCGCTGCTCCGACACATCGGCATTATGTGTTGAGAGCTGAGTAAATATCGCATGAAATTGAATACATGCGTGATGATGATTTTAATTAATTTCTTGAAATTTTATTGAATCAACAAAAGATAAAAGGATTCCATCGGGATTGAGAGAACGATGACGGTAAAATGAGGTTATGTACGTATTTTCAATTTTGCGATGTAATACGACGGCGGGGCGTGAGAATGGATTGAATAATGTTTGAGGTTTTAATCATCAATAAAAGGAAATGTTTTTGAAATACTTTATTGTGGGTTTTATGGTTCGGCGGAGGACGAACATTGAAGAGGTTGATTTAATGAAATAAACAGGAGTTTCCATGGTTGAGGGATGGATACCTTTCCTATCTGGAATTGTGTAAAGCAATTGGTAATCGATATATCGATTCATGTAAATAGTGGGGAAAGCTATTATTTGTATATTGTTTCACATAAGTAAGAGGCGACATTCCACACGGTTTTTCAAGAGAACTTTATCAGAGAAAATGGTTTGGGTAGATAGCGTTTGAAAAGATTAGTCCTTTGCGCTAGGTACAGCAAGATGGTACAAAGTCGATGAATGTGGATTGAACCTCCACAGGACTCAAATGTTGGCTGAACTAACTTAAACTAAGGCAGAGGGGCAACCTACAACTCCAGTGGTTTTAAGTGGACACAATGCACTGAAACACTTAGAATGAAAATCTCTACCATACCAGCAGGAAGCGAGTCCCAGTGTTTGCCATTTTACTGAAATATCTCTGAAGATCTGTCCCTTGATTTGAGTAAAAGCTGGACAATCACAAGGGAAATGGTTGAGGTACCGTCGGCCTCTCTATAAGCATCGGAGGTAGTGGTGTCTCGTGACAATGCCACAAAGTGATGTTCAATTCATTCTGCTGCGAGCTGCCGACGAATGCCATACAAAAAAACGTGCTCGTATCATACTTAGAGGCAGGCCCTGACCGAGAACTCGGAAAACGATGAAAAATTGAAAGAAATGAATTGAAAAAGAAAAGAATTGAAAAGTAGAGCATCTAACCAAGTCTTTCTGTAATGTAAGACAGTCAGCGGAGGATGATATGCGTCAAAATGAATAATAAAGTACCAAGATGACTGCCTTGAGGTACTCCTTTTAATTTTGGTGGAAATCATTGACCAGAACAGAAGACTCGAGATTTTAAATGAGATTCAATCCACGTAATAAACATCGGCTGAAAGCCAAGAGGCTTTACTTTATCAAAGCTTGTGATCACATCGACTTCACTTCCACCTTCTAGTGAACACAAATATGTGGATGATGTGCCCATATTTTCTGTCGAGTGATGTCTGAAGACTGTCTCAAGCGATCTCAATGATCTGAATACCGCCTGCACGGCTAACATTGGCTATTTCATAAAAAGGAAGGGATGGTTCCAGGAGTAAGAGGGTGACCTACCCACCTTACTTAACCTTAGCACAATGGAGCTTTTCTGGTCTAAGTGCATCCTATCTAGGGCCGGTCTAAACCAACCAACCAACTTACACTGTCTCTACATTTGGTCAACCTCTAGTCACCAATGGCTTTGCTTTCCTTACAGTGCTTAAGAAATTCACTGTCCAGGCAAACATGTAGGACTGATTTTGGCAAAAAAAAAATCTCTTTGGGTAAAGTATGTCAAAATGCCAAAAGCAGGCGTTTAAGTTTAAGACTGTCCTCTGTATTAAGTTTCAAAAAACATTCTCGTTTTGATCGCTTCCTAGATCTACTATCGCTTGATACTTCTGTATGTCATAGACTATACTATCAATGCAATCTACCGTCTTAAAAGGGCGAGTTTTGGTATAGGGTACATCTGAGTTTTATTGATCTTGCACGAGAGTTAACTGGACATTAATCCTTGGGTCGGATACTCGTTGTTCTGGACTAGTTTCGAATACAAAATCAATCAAGTGGCCGCCTCTGTTGACCAAAGCAAAATGTGCCTTTCATGATGCATTTTTCGTCGCTTTTTTAGCCACTCGGGCGGTGTAGCTTGCTGGTATATACTTTGCTTTTCAAATATTTCCACAGAAAGAAGTCCGAAGGGGTCAACTCTGGAGATCTGGGTGGCCAATGTGTTGGTCAATGTCGTCACAATATTTTAGACGATATGCAGGTTGAGTTAACACAACTGAATGACACAACTGTTTCAGAAGCTATTCACATTATGCTGAATTGACGTTTCAAAATCATGTCTACTCAAGTCAATCGGTTGCTAAATGTCAAAGTTATTCAATGTTTACATATCGACATAAGAGATGGCGCACCCTGTCCATTTGAAGTGGTGGTCTTTATGACTTAGTTCTCGATGTGATTCTTGAAAGACAGCGCTATCAGCCCATACAAACACCTTTTAAAGGCTTGAAAGCAGTGTAGTAACTTTACATGCTCCCTCTTTTGTCTGATCCTCAACATGGTTAAGTGGTTATCTTGGAGTCTAGTTCGGGTACAGAGAATATTGGACAAACCTGATTGAAATGGCGAGGCTGCGATCGAAATTTAGTTTCAGCCCGTAAATGGAAATGATTTTCTGAGTCTGGTCTGGTCTGCGAAACTCGGCTCCGCTTTACTAAGCCTTTGGATGAAAAACCGAAGAAAAGATGGCTTAGTCCTTGTGAAACTCAGTTCACAAATCGAAGCCCTTTCAACTTTGTTTGTGTGATTTAGAAAAGACTCAGAAGGCTCCTATGTCTTGGATCACAGTTTCTCTTAGAAAATGGATATGTCATTCCACAAGACAAGTATCTCCAAGAAAAAGTGTGACTAAATCAATACTCAATACCTCCTCAGTGGTTCACTATCCACCATCTCTGGAACTCCTTACAATCCCAAACAAATCATTTGTCCTTGGCTAAGCTAAAAGCAATAAAATAAACTACCTACCAAGGAAGAAGCAAACATCAGACGCCAGAGGCAAAGTACTCTCTTAATTCGATCACACAGCACTGATCCGTCGTTTTAATTTTCCACTTTCATCGCATTTCCCCTTCCATTTGGCTTGTCCATTTCAATTGACAATCTCAAGTATACCTCCATTATGGCCATTAAAGATATTGCTCTACTGCCCAACTTCCGATACTCCGGCACAACTCGCAAGGAGCCAGGCCAGCCAAGCTAACCAACCAGGAAGGAAGCCTTTCTTTTCCCACTTTAATTGCCATTTCCAACTTCATGGTTCCCCGATTCCGAGATTGCGTTTCCATTTCATGTCTTTCTCCTCTCCATTGTCATTGTTCAGTGTCGATAATTGAATTGGTATTCACCTACACCGAACGAAACACCGTCTGGAGGTAGCACAAGCTCCAGCTTCTAGCAACAAACAAAGCGATTATATCCCCTCGGGAACTTATGGGACTTGCCCTTAGCCATCATCATCTTGGCTGGGCTTTTATGTAAATTCCTTCGCACTCCACATAAATGATTTCATCTTCGTTTCAAGAGTTCCCCTCTTCTACTTCTGTTCTTTGATTATTATCATCGTTTCGCCGTTCCACCGATGGGGAAAGGGGGAACAAAAAAGAACTAAAAACCAAAGCAACATTGCGAGATTTAATTAAAATTGAAATCAAAATTTCAAATAGGTCGTCTCCGCTGTCGCCTCCGCGAATATCATCAAGACATCGCGAAAGGATGCAGTCAAGTGGAGAGCAGATTATTTGGAAATGGCCAAAATTGAAATCCAGAACCGGAATTAATCTGACGAAGGACAGTACCTACGACTGCGATTACCATACCTAAATACGGTTGATGTTATTTATTTCATGGTGATTACGGGGATCATCGTTGGGATAAGAACGCCCCCTCCACTGTGAGTGTACTTGAGAGAGGTCCTCGAACCGAGGAATGCCTAGTTCCCTCTGCATTTCCATAAAATAATAAAAAAAAAAAACAGAAAACCCTAATTAATTTGTTCACTCAATTTCGATGTCAATTAAATGGGACTCGGTGGCGTATACGTAATATTTTTTTTGTTTTTTAGAAATCAAATGATAAATAGTAATAGCCTGTCAGGCAGGTATGTACATTATGATTGTCGGATTGGGAAGATCATTAATTTCAATTTGGAAATGAAATGAAATTTTATTATCTCCCAGAGACGATGTGACATGGATGGGAAGGAGGAGGACGAGGAGGAGGAGGATTAAAATGAATGAGTCATGTTCCAGCGTTTTGTGTTTCATTTGTGAAAAGAGATATTGAATCCTGTTGACAGGACCTAAATTCATGAGGGATTCATTTGGTCTTTTTTTTTTTCTTCAATGAATTCTATTGCTAGGACTTGGTCTGGTTCAGGATATCGGGTTGCAAGTGAAAGACACGGCTGACTGGGTGTATCTGTTTAAAAACTTCAGAAGGTGGGTAAACGACTGGTGTAAGGAATGTATGTATTTCGGTGACCGATTCAGACAAGTAGGTGACCTTTCGGCTTTTGGTTTCGTAGATTGAAAGAAAGTGGATCGGCTTAGACTTTTGCACCAGCGAACTCACACACTGACACTCCAAGGCTACAGTGACCTCCAGAAGGTCACTTTTAGCTTCCGAATCTTAAGCAAATATGAATGATCTTTGCTTATACAACCATAATGTCAAAACCGACGGGTAATGAACCACCAAAAGAACTGGCAGATCTTCATGCTAACTACATAACTTGGGAGAGGTACTAGGACGCCTGATTGAAAATGTTGCCATATCTCAACACTATGCGGCGTCAAAAGAGTGACAATTTTTTTTGACAAATGTGTTGTCACTACTCAGTGTGAATTCCATATGCATTCAGAGTCTAAACACGTCGAACGATCGATGCTCGGAGGCCTCTGATTTATTCAAGAAACACGATTGAGCACATAAAAGGGCTTCTAAAACACGGGCATAATGTTCAGACACAAATAAAGACTTCTACAATTACTGTGCTCATAGAGCGCGCTCTGGGCGAATAAAGAAACTACCAGCGCTCTGAACTGACAAAGAATAATGCCTCATGACTTCCAAGAGACTTGGATGCATAAACCATAAAAGACAGAAGCTCTATATACATAACTCCGACATAGACTATTTGCCTAAAACCCTTTTAAGTACAAGATGGCCCAAAATGCATCCTTTTACCGGAAATATGTTATAACATTTGCAAATGGCGGCAACTGTCAGTTTTGTTTTGACATTTGTGAAGTAAACAGATGCAGAATACGTGTCTACAAGCCGTGGAACGCTATTCTCTTCAAGATAGCTGAATACTCTATCTGACTACGGAATAATTTGTCAGTGATTTTGGCCTAAATTTCGGCGCAAATTTCCCGGCCGTCCTACTTCAATTGGTCAGTTACTAAGACTGGAAAAAGGCATGACAGAAGAGGTGGCGAAGGTCTCGTGGCGCTCGTTCCAAAGAGAATATCGACACTATGGTTGGGTGGACGCCTTAAGGAACATGCTTACTGTGACTGGTGAGAGAAACCGTAATTAATGAAAACCATTGCTTTAAGCTGATGACCATGACATTTTGAAAGATGAGTTTCCGAAATGTCTAATGACTCGTTTTCGCTATTTGCGGCAATTGAAATGATCACCCGATTTGGCTTCCAGACTAATTTTTCGAGCTTTTTGAAGGCACGAGTCCATGTGAACAAGCCACAGACTGTTGAGCCTCTCCGAGAAGTCCTCGGCAAAACTATTGAAAATGCTGTAAAGAGAGCCCAAATGGTCATGGTAACACGAGTTCAAAACTCACTCCAACACAAAAATTTCACACTAGCGGTCTTCCTGAATATACATAGAAGGAACCTTCAAGAATGTCAAAACTGAATCGAAAAGACTAGCATTAGACTAACAAATCATAGACCCAGTAATCTCAGAATGCATGCTCAAGACGAGGCACATCAACTCAGAACTGGGTGGCTGCCGATTATATGCACTGGACCCCAGTGGCACCCTCCAAGGTGAGGTTTTATCCCCTCTACCATGGATACTGGTCATGAACAGAATCTTAAAAAAATAAAATGAAGTAGGTTCAACGTTGTCTCATACGCAGATGATGTTGCCATGATTGCGACAGGAAAGTCTGTACTCACCATCAAGGAACTACTCCAATCCGCTCTCTTTACATAGAAGAACACGATCCCACAAATCGGGTTGAAATCTCTGATAAGGCGACATATCTAGGCCCGTAAGCAGACTTGGAAAGAGAACTTCCATAGCCTACACATGCAACAAAATCTTTGGTAAGAAATGTGCATCATCCACTGTATGTACACTGCCATCGTCAGACGCATTCTATTCTATGGGTACCTAGTCTGATGGCCCGCAGCTGACAAGATCACGTACCTCGACTAGGATGTATAGCAACTACCAGCGCCATAAGAACCACACAAACCGCGGCCCTTGAAACCATATTTCCACTAAGCCCGCTAGACCTTCATCTAAAGGAAGCATACTTGGGCTAGGACTTAAGACTAACCGTCAAAGCAATCTTCCCCCTAAGAGAGGATTGGACTAACGCCAAACCTATTAATGCGAATTATACCTCGATTTTCACGGACGTGTTAAAAACGGACGAAGAAAGACGCTGTCTGAGACTTCCGAATCACGGCAGTGTGCTCCAAGCAGACGTACTAGCAACAGCAGAAGAGGCACAAGAACTATTCACGAAACTACGCTCCAGCAAGACGATCGACATCTATGTGAACAGTCAAGCCGCCATGAATGCCATCTCATCTACACTCATCGAAACAAAACTGGTTAAGGAAACCCGTAAAGAACTTCCAGCACTCACGGCAAACTATCATTTCGCACTCCTTTGAGTCCGAGGACACAGTGGCCTCCAAGAGAATGAACTGGCGGACTAATTATCAAGAAAGGGGTCTGAATAGAATGGAACGCACTCCCATCCAGTCGTGTCTCTGGACAGAGTTCGATATCACCAAAACCAAACATATCCTGGGGCTTAACAGACTCAACTTAGGTCTCTTTACGGGATGATCCCCGGCTTATGGCGGTCCACTGTAGTTGAATGCGAATAGAATGAAGTAGAGTCTACTTTTTACTCCCTTTGCGAATATTCAAGCCGTTGAGAAACTAGCAAAGCGGCCCTCTGTGAACACCAATTCGAAGACCTGACCGACCTCTCAGCAAAGGCACCATCAACCATCCTGAAATTTATGACAACTTTGGGGTAGTTGAGGGAGGTCATGTAGCTACCCAAAGCTTATAAGAAACCTTGGATTTGTTTTCCAAGTATACCCACGACAGGGGCTCACAAGGGTCCACTAGTGATCCGAGTGTTGGGATGCTGTCTACCTCCCTACCACGTTAACACTTCTGGAAAAAGTACATCGAAAGAAATGAATCACCCTTTACCCAGCATCCTTTTGAATGCAATACCAGAGACAAAGACAGAATTCAAAGCTCTCTTACATTCCAGCCCATGACGCCCGTAGTCCTTCCTGCTCCATTGCCAGATCTTGACTAGCGTTAACAAGCCCCGCATGAGTATCTGACAAGTTCAAGTATTCCACAACGCAATAGACCTTCTTGACATAAAACTCATATCTTTAACATTAAGCCTACGTACGCATATATTTACAAAGATAAATCTCGCATCCTCATAAGAATCCTTTTAAATCTCTTCCATGTCAAGCCTGTCAGATGTCCCGGTCCCTTCCTCAAACATTAATAAAAATCAAAAACCCGAAAAAGACAACACATTTCCCAGGAATTAATTATCTAAAATCTTCAAAAATATTATCCTTCAAGCAATAGAATGTTTTACTTTTTTTTTTACATAAAAAGAACAAGGATTCCCTGCCTTAGACATGCACAGGATTGTACACAAGACGGGTCCGTGTGGCACTTTTTAATTACCCTCCACTACGCTGTGCCTCCACTAGGCTGGCTGGCAGGAAGTTCCATTCCAAGGGTAGATCCTGTCGTTAAGTAAATCACATATTAATGGCTATGTAAACGGGGTGCTCATATTGCTGTATAATTTAATTAAATTCAAGACGTTGAATTAATTTCATTATTATAACGTAGGGGGGGAGGTAGTCCTCCCTTCTTTTTTTTTGTTAACAAAGAATGTCGTCGCACCTACTATAGAAGTGAGTAGGCTTACCTTTAGGGAATCCACTTAGCGAGGTCCACCCCTTTTGTGGGGAATTTCATAAATTTTCTTAATTAAATGGAACTGCTCGTGAATCAGAAGTGATTAGCAGGAGTACCGCCATTTTAATTTGAAAAAAAAATTAATTTCACGCTAAATGTCGTGCGAGCAAGAGTCCTGGCAAGGGATTGAATCCGAACCATAGGACCGATAAATTGATGAAGAGGAGTCCTTTTGCTTTTTCAAAATATCCCAGGGTAGAGGTGCCAAATTGATTTCAAATACATTTCATTGGAATTAAGGAATTTAAATCGATTAACTAGATTTTGTTGGAAGCAAATATTGAGATCCAGATAATGGGTTCCATATGTTCTCAAAACTATGGAGAGCCTTATTGATGTTCATATTAGAGGCCGACTAGATCTGTCTATCCCTTTACAATCAAGCCAATTTGCATATAGAAAAGGTAAATCAACCGAAGGCGCTCTTCACTATCTTGTCAAGAAGATAGAAGGAACCTTACGTTCCAAGGAAATAGCCCTATGTGCATTCTTGGATATTGAGGGTGCTTTCGATAACACTGGATACGATTCAGTAGCAGAGGTATCCAAGATTCGACCAACCAATGGATTAGCGAGGGTCTTTCCATTAACCCTAGCAAAACTCACAAAAGATTAGTCAATCTGGGACCTATCACCATAAAAGGCACCACATTAGGTTACTCCAGAGAAATTCAAATATCTCGGAGTCTTCCTTGACAAAAGACTAAACTGGAATTCTCATATCAAGTCCGCCATAGAACACGCCACCGGGGCCATGTGGGCCAGTAGAACTTGGGGTCTCAATCCTAAAATGATTCATTGGATATATACAATGTTAGTGAGGCCCATCGTATGGTGGCCAAAAGTACTTGAACGGGCAACGGCAGCAAAGCTTCAGAAGCTACAAAGAATAGCCTGTCTCGGTATCTCAGGTGCCATGCGTTCCTACCCTACGGCAGCTTTAGTAGCCATCGTTGGGCTCACGCCTCTACAAATCTTTATTAGGAAGACGGCTGCTAGATGTGCTATCAAGTTGCAACTACTCGGGTACTCGGATGGGTTCCAGGTCATCAGGAGATTGCAGGCAACGAATCTGCAGATGAACCAGCCAGGGCTGACTCAGGATCTGCGTTCATTGGACCTGAACCTTACTGTGACGTCAACTGGGCTAATGCCACAGCGCTGAGCATAAACTTCGTCTAACCCACTGGGAAAATGTCCCGGGGCTTAGAGTAAAATTACATCCTAAGATACAATAGATCTTTTAGTTCGCAGTATCAGCCATATAGGCTAGGGTCCAGGGGGAAAACAAAATGAAAAAATGGGTTCCTTACCAGGAGGATGGTATTAGTTTGTCTGTCCATACAGCTTTTTTCATGGGTAGATGCGAATCTTCAGAGGACCCTATTATTATTTGCGGCCTTTGGATCTATCTTACAGCTTGGAGACGCAGACTGGGATCAGTACAAAGCCAGTCAGAGAAAGTTAACAAATAATAAGCGTCGCTCATGGCAGCATTTCTACGATTGCATTACAGGAACCACGGAATCTGCGTTGACTTCGCGTTCACTTAAAGATTCCGACGGTAGTTGGAGTGGATTAGTTTCGAATTCACTTCCCAGGAAGCATAAGCTAATAACCTGTCGATAGCTTAGGAGGAAACATGAGCACGGAATATGAATTACCAGCAGATTTGATCTCAGAGATCATTCTCTCCATACATGCTACAAAGCACGATGCGCAAGATTATTCCGATACTCAAGGAACTTTTCACCAGCAGTGTCATCCGAAGACATATTCCACGAAGAAGGAGGTCAAGGCTGTATTTATACCCAAAGTTGGGAAAGCGTGTCACACCACCGCTAAAAACTTCTGACATCTATTGCTGTGATTGCTACAGAGAACACAAACAGCACTTTTTCGGATGTGGATTGGCAATTCGCTGCTTTCGGAAGGTGAGCGAATGCATCAAGGCTAGATTTACCAACTTGAAGGTTGCAGCTATGTTTTTTTATTTTTTTTTCTGTTTCTAGAAAGCACCAGGGAAAAGTCAAGGTTATAAGCTAAGGCCCTAGAAAACACCTAAAATTTCTTTCACGGTCCCACCTCTCGCGAACGTCTGACAAACATCTGAGAGTACAACTGGCATGAGAAAGTTTCTCGAATAACAAATTGCATTTCGGATACGGCTTTAAGTAGGCCCCAAACATTCGTGTAATGGTTTTGTGGACCTAGGAACCTGGGTTCCATAGACCTGCCGCGCAAAATATTTACTTTGATAGTCCTGCCGTTCGAATCCTTTCCTGAGGGAAAAACTGTTTTAACGCTTAGCATGAAGTCGTAGGATTCTTTTATATAAATTGTGTCGCCCTCTTTCCAAGGGTTCTATTGTTTGAGACGTGGAACCCTCTTTGCAGTGTAAGGACTGAAATCAGTGTAGTTTTGATGGCACTGATAGTGTCCAAACATACTAATCTCTGTATTCTGGTAAGGTGCGTGGTCTTATCTGCTGCAGACCACCAGACAAGGCACCGATAAGATAGAATGGCTCTTACAATATTGAGCTGAGATGGGGGCTATCTCTTACCAAAGATGTTGCTTAGAAGGCTATAATAGCCTTCCTTATCCTTTCCGACACATTTTCTTTCGGCTTACAATCGATTGTACAGATTTGGAGTTGCATTTCATTGAGTGTCAAGGGCTCCACCTCTATTTTCAAGGACTTAAAGTTCAGTGCACATCTTTCCACCCATTTGTGTAGCGTATTGAGAGCGTCACCTATCACCTTCATGACAACAATCGATACTCTTAACACCTTAAGTACACAAGCCCCACTTAAACCCCTCAAGTCACAACCACGACAAGTAAAACACCACTTCGATACGACACGCCTAAGTAAATGGCAAGACAAATTCCCATCAACCCATCAATCAAGTTTAAATATTAAATTATTAAACTTTAACGAGACCAGAATTTAACCATACATATCGACGATTAACCGCTGGCATTTACACTTCACCAACCGACACATCCTTTACCCTAACCGCCCCCGGGGTACAGATTCTCCACAGCTGGCCGCAAATAGAGACGTTAGCCCATTACCCCGGGGGAGGCTGTACCGACTACAAACGAACCTGCCACGGCACACAAACAAAGCAAGGATGCCCAGCACGAAAATATTGATAAATAACCATCATCGATGCGTCAGGATACCAATCTGCGAACAAAGCCCGGCACAAGGAATAAAATATTTCAGTCATTTTTATCTGCTACCCGAATTTGATTGTGTGCGCGCACCCAAAACGAATGGCGTTCGTAATTAGATGATGGATATAGATACTTTTTGATGGACCTATCTGGATGAAATTTATTACGGTTCAGATGGAAATTAAGTTCCTTTCGGGACATGCCAGCCGAACGGAGATAATGAAAAGTAATAAGCAAATCAATGGTAATTAAGAAATGTGAAACGAGATACTAACAGCAAATATGAAAATTTTCATTAACTTTGCCAAGTCCGTCATGTGGAAGACTGGTCAACTGCAGACCAATCGGTCCACCCAGAGGCAACCGAAAATGCCACAATGTCATGGTACATTGCACAATCCAATTGCGAGAGCTCCACTCTGCCAACGTTACAGTGGAAATGAATTCCGATGAGCATCAGGGACAGCAAATGTACATATGAAACAGATACATTGGCCTGTCTGTGTTAAGGACAGAGCTCATCACCAAAACCGCAAACATCCAAGGGAGCGTACTATTCAATCAAACCGCAACGTTAGGATTTTTCATTTAGTATCCATTAACTGAGGGCAGCAGTACTTCATGGATTGAATAGTTGGAGTCCCTATAGTTGGCCGCAGTCCTTTTGAGTGGTAGGACGTATCTATGTAATATTTTAAGTACATTTTAGGTCCATGCCCTGGTCGATGGAAACACATCGCCTGAAACAGATACAAATCTATGGAGAAGGGGATTACTAAGCCTAGATAGAGAAGCACCGCTTGACAGTTGAAGTAAGCTTAAGTCCAGGAAGGACCTAAGGGGTTCTGGGGGTACTATAAGGTTGGAGATAACTTGGTCTCTACTCTAACTCTAAGCCGGGACTTTCGAGTACATTTCTAAGACATTCATTGGCAGGCTTTGTCATAAGTAAATGAAAATCTTCAAGGTCGTGCCATAGCCCAAATGTGCTTCAACGGCCATGAAGTCTAATAGCATATTGACTTCATAAGAAAGTACTGAATGGTTGGAGATGAAAGGGGGATTTGAAATTAAATCCAAACATGTAAAACGTCCAAACAGCAAACCAAGACATTACACTTCTATGGGTTCCAGGACACAGCGGGATTAAGTGAAATTATTGGGTAAAAGATTTAGCAAAACCGCGGTTTCGGACAGGACCTGACAATGATCGTTCTACAACCGCTAGCTCCTGCTAAATGCAATAAAGGGAAAGCCTTCGCAATACTTATGAGGGATGGATAGCACTCTCATATTATAGTGTCTGCAAACAACTCTAGACAATGCACGGGAAATTGAACACAACTTCCTGGCGGCCCACATAAAAGAGTGCGATCACTAGGCACTGATGATTTCTGCCAAGACTTTGGTGACACGTGTGTGGAAGAGAGTAGATTTCACTCGGCGAATGCCCCTTCGAAGATCTAGGCGAGCTGCCACGATCCTGAAATTTATAAAAATAACAGGGTGGTTCAGGGAAGGTGCTTAGGTTTCCCAACTTTTCAAATCAATTTTTGTCCTGGTTTTAGATTATCCGTGATAGCGGGTTCACAATAGATCCTTTGGAAATTCGAGTGTTGGCTACATGTTCAACTACGAATTATTACAATTTTGGCTAGCATTTGACTACAATTTTCACCATCTTGAATGACATCTAATGACTACCAGTCGAGGTTCTCAAAACAGCTGGAACTGATGCCTTATTAGAGGAGTGTATATGCAAGAAATGAGTTAACTAAGATAGACGCCTTCCATTCGAAACATCGCCATTATAGCCTGAGTCCTGGATCATAGCTATCGAACTATCTTAAAAGGTGGTGCTTATTTCTTGCCAGGTTGCGAAGGTAACCATAAACCACCAGCTCTGGATAAGCTAATTAAAAGACCTGAAGTTCAAGTTAATATCAGTGGTCCAACTTGAACGATTTTGTTCCCAGCATTTGATTACTCTAGTCGTAGCTATAAGCCAAGACCCCCTACTTAAATAGCTAACGTCTCAGCTGTTACCCAGCTTGTACAGTGTGGTGATAGTGAGAAGATACTTAGAAATTGGTCAGAGGAACATTAGTTGCACTTTAAGGGGAAATTACCTTCTCGATTTTATACTCTAGAGACGAATCGAGTTCTATTCAAGAAAGAGCTACAAAAATCTGTCAAAATTTCTTCAAAACACAGAACCAAATAAAAAAAACAAACTTTTTACACTTCGGCAAATCCTGGAGAGCTATGACAGCACCTATCTACATACAGACGAGTTAAATTATGTGAAGTCATGTCAAGGTTTGGTATTCCTAACAAACTCATTCGATTGTGCGGAATGACGATGGAAAACGCTCTCTGCTCCATCAAGGTTGGTAACGAAAGAAGATTTACCAAAGGTGACACGCTGTTATGTGAAATTTTCAACATAATACTTGAAAGGTGACATTTCTGTCATCAACAGAAGTAAAACGAAGAATAACTCTTGCAGTTCAGTTGTTTATTTGGCTGATAAGGCAATGAAGCCCTATCCAAACTTTGATTATCAAATCCATGGACGCTGTCGAAAGATACAATCCACGTTCGAAAGATGTTGTGTACACGGGCTTTGGAGGAGGAGATTCGTTGCAATTTTCCGATCGATATTGTTCCTGAGCTCCTCCTACGTTGCGAGTTTGTTGACATTTAGCAAGGACTAAACGTTATTCCATAAAAAGAAATCCGGGCGTTATAACCGATGAGTAAGGTGTAAGGTGTCTCTTCGACAAGACCATTTCTTGAGATTACTCGATTACCCGAATTCACCAACAATAGATCAATAATTTGACCAGCTGTGTTACATGTGGAACCATCTCGTTCGAACCACATGTCACCATTCATTCGACTGTCAAAGCCACTAATCCAAAAACTCTTTGGTGAAATTCAGGATTTTCCTTAAACTTTTGCAGAACCCAACTGGAGAAGTTTTGGAGCTCTAAGGGATCAAAAGGGTTTTGTTCTTGATTTAATAAGTCTGTAGGCCAAGATCAGTAGAACCAAGAATAACTCTTGCCAATCGCTGTTTCCTTGGGCTAAGACGGCAATTGAGTAGCAAAGCCCTATCCCGAAGAACTAAGGAGACTCTCCATAAGACCCTGATCATCCCAGTCCTACTTTATGGCGCTGAAGCATGGACTCTGTCTAAAACGGAAGAAGGGATCCTCAGTCGCTTCGAGAGAAAGATTCTTCTTTTGGAGGAGGAGATTCAACGACGAACAGCGACATCGCCCTGGTCAGAAAAATGCGCATCAGAAGTTTAAGATGGCTAGGACATGTAGAGCGAATGGACACCAATGCTCAGGCCCGTAGAGCCTACAAATCAAACCCGGAGGGACAACGCAGTAGAGGAAGACCTCGTCTTAGGTGGCGTGCATAAGTAGAAGGGGACCTCAACTAACTTAGAGTGCGCAACTGAAGGCACTGGGCTAACTGGAGAGGCTTGCCCGTTGAGGCACAGGTTCACCCCGAACTGTAGCGCCACCTAAGTAAGTAAGTAAGTAGTCCAAGATCATTATGCGAAATTTGCTACAATGTCGACTGAGAGATTGCCAAGTGGGCCACTATAAGTGTGTTGAAGTTCTTCCCAAAAGACTCCAACGCTTAGGCGCTCGAACTTTTTGTTTATTGCTTTAAAACTCTGCAGTGTGTTCTCCGCGTTAATACCCCTCCTTGCAGTTTCCTCATACCTATTGTGTCTTCCTAGTCCTGTGATGGCATCCTAGTTCCTGTGGAGGTTAAGTGGAAAGTTGGTACCTGAAATCACACTTCTACTTCGCCTCATTTTGGGGCTGACTTAGAGACAACAGTGGGATAGAGTGGGAAAATCCAAACTTTTCACTCCTTTGTCAGCCCGAATCCTGTTCCTTTAACAAATGGCATGTTCGACGAGCCTGATAAGTACCATCCCATTCCGAAAATGGCATATGACTTCCGAACATAAACTGCACTGGCATTTTATTTTCCTTTTCCAAGTCAAAAGGGTTCACAGTTTGAACGGCTTTTCAGGATGTTGTCATCCTATTCGTTAACACTTGTAGCAGACAGAGAGAGTCCGGCTATGTATGTATGTCACACACGCATTTCTTGGCTATACCGAGTTCTAGAATGTAAAATACCAAAAACCTGGAAACTACAAACTTATACCAATTTTACCAGACGAGGAGCAGGACAGGGGACAACAAAATAAGACCTCCAGACATCAGAAGCCATCTGTTCGCAAAGAAAATGAATTCTTTGGAAAACTTTTCCAATTTTACTGAGTGCATCGAATTGAGAATCAATCGATTCCTTCCCCCAGAACGCCATACTCCCGTAGCCGGTGCCCTACTACTGCTCTGAAGAGTGCACACCAGGCAAGTTACTTCCTAAAAATAGCCATAGTAGGTCGTACACACACACACACACCAAAAAGGGGCAACAAAAGCAGCTGAATTGCCTGTTCAAAGCACCTAATACATTCGAAGGTACTACACACAATCATTATCCTTGCAGCCATCACCATCAGCAGTAGCTGGAGCAAGTTTCATGCGAAAAAGTTTATTTTTGTTGAGAGGCAGGAACAGGCTACAAGCGCCCCGACTACCTGAAGTGTCTTCTGTGTTAACACGATGAAATGTGAGATATTTAATACAAGATACACAGATACATACGTGTGCAGTGCGCAGTCAGTGGAATATCTAATAAGGACACACTGTCCCCTGGATAACAGATTGTAACTAATGCGACAAGCAGGCACGGTCCAACTACGATAACCAGTACATGATCCACTTTACCCTTAATGCCGATTTGATGTACACCAACTGGAGTAAAAATTATGATGGATGCTGGGTCATAGCACAGCGACGGTTCGCAAGGACAAGCATTTTGCATTATGAGGAATTTTTATCTACTTGGCCAAAAGTGATGATACTCATCAAGGTAGCAGATTGCTGGTAATGGCTGATACTTCTTTTTTTTTTTTGCCATCTCCTTCAGACGTATGGTGACAACGTGACTGAAATGCTCTTCCTTGGATGTCACAGGATATTTATTTCTAATTAAGGATTTGATGAAGTTAAGCTCTCGCTTGTAGACGGAACATTTTGACAGATGGAGTAGTGTCAAGAAGGTGCTCCAAGGACTTGTGCCTTAAGTGTGTAAGAAATTAAATAAATCCCTCGATTCTGTGGCACGTACAGGGGCTTGTTCTACTCCTCTGAGGTACTTGTGCGAGTAGATTGAAATATATTTATGATGGCAGACCAAATAAAGTGTCAGAGAGGCCCAGAGTACCAGGAATGAAATGATTGAGAAATCAACAAAAAAAAAAAAAAAACGACATGACTTGATGGATTCATTGAACTCTGATCCTATTTTGAAGGCGCTGTTGTTAGCTGCCTTTAAGATATCGATTGGTGTTGTCCCGAAGGAATTCGGGTAGGAGGTTGAGGAAAATTACATGATTGTCATGTGTTTAATGATTTACAATCGACAGTGACAAATGGAGGGCTGTTGGTGATTGATCCGGAAAGGCGTGCATTTTCGATTGATGACATTAATTGTGGCTTTTTCAGTTAAGTAACTCGGGTGACGAACATGTGTTTATTGAATGAAAAGGAACTCAAAATCCTTGAGAAGGAAAACGTAAGAATGAAGAGCTGCGCTAGAGGTAGGTAAAGGATTTTTTAGTTAAACGTCGTTGACGTTGTCAGCATCAAAACGTCAGTCAAGGCCTACAATTTTGTCAAAGTGAAGTTCACGAACGAGCAGCGTTTGAATATCATCAGAAATTTTACAGAAAATCTGAGTTGTAGGTCGCAGCTTCAAGACCCTTAACTCAAATTTTCGGTCGTAATAATCGTCACACCAGAGAGGCTGTGGGTGAATCAATGGTTAAGTTCGAGTCAACGTATTCATTGTTCCTGTACCAGTGAGACAACGCACCTGTCCAATACACCCTGTAGATTTGTAGACCTCACTGTTATTCCTGGATGCTTTGGTGTGTTTCCATCTAAAACGAATCCCAGTTCTATGTGAATTAGAGGGATCAAAATGAGGTATTCTATGTTTCCTAGTAAAAGGAACTCAGAACTGATTCAGACTAATGGGCTTTTATCGCAAGAACAAGATAGGTACATAGAAAGGATTGATGACACAGCAATAGTAACGCCATCTGCATGGCCAACCATTTCATAGACATCTTGCTAGCTTCAAAAGTTTTGAAGAGGACAGAATTGATAGAGCCCAGTGATGCCACTATTCCAAGCCTTTATCCTCGGTCTAACGAACTTCCTAACAGCAAGTGAAGCTATATTTCTACAGAGTTTGGGAACTAGTAAGCCCAGAAGAGTCACGCAAAGAATAGAAAATTAAATAAAGAGAACAGTGGACAAAGCCAAGCCCTGAGGTATACCATCACTTGTGAGTTTGCCAAAAAGAGCGATAGAGCTTGTAACTGCCCCTATAACTCTGTTTGAAATGATTTTTTGGATAATCCACAAACAGATGTATTTTACGGGTATACTGTCAGCCATTTGGTCTGAAATTTGTGGTCTGAATGACGATACAGTGGTTCACTTATTAACTAAGGATCATCGGACAACAAAAATAGTCCAAATCTTGAGTCTTGGTGTGAAAGAAATGTAGGTCCTTGAACGATATTTCTCGTAGAGACAGTCCAACCTAATGAATTCCTGGAGAGCATTTGATCAGCATGGCATAAGACGTCAACGTTCTCCTGGATCAACCTTCATTCATTTAAAGAGGCTTCTGATTCCAAAAGATTTATATGGTCAAATTCTGCGATAAGTGCAGCGAACTTCCTTGGCTATACAGGGTGGGAAAAAGGAGCTCTGGTATCTAGTCAAACGTAAACAGGTTACAAGAAGAAACTCACAATATCGAAAGAGAAATCCCTTATTTTTTCCGGATGCTAGTCAGCCATTTGCCATAGTAAACTCCAAACTTAAAATCTTGTGTTCAGGTCGATGGCTCTGTGCAGCTCATGTAGCTCTTGCTTGAATCTAGTCCTTCAAGGCCCGTCAACACAAAGTCAACATAAAATCTACTGAATAATTTTTCTCTTGAAATAGTGGAGAATATCTAGATCCACTCTCGATGGCATCCACACTTCAGCTTGGTGTTAGAAAGAATCTCCTTAGTTGTTCAAGATCGGATACATAAGCCCACAGAAACAGCGATTGGGAGCGGAAAGTCATCTCCGAGATTGGAATATACACGGACGGTTCCAAAAACAGTGAAAGTTCTTATATACTCTAGAGACATAGTACTTCAAGTGGTTCTGAGACTTCCGGACATAGGCAGGGTTTTCCAAGCAGAGGTCTTAGCTGTCCTCAAAGCTGCGAAATTACTGGAGATAGATTCAATATGCGTTATGCCCTTTAAGTGTTAGAGTTCAGCATCATGGAATCTGAAATAGGCAGGATCAAACTATCCCGGATATCTGAACACTACGACATGGAGGAGTTCGGCTCGAAAAAAGGTAAAAAAAAGTCAACACCTTCTCTCTAAGAAAGATAACCAGAAACTTATTACTGAATACCCGACCGATCACTGCCAGCTTAACTATCTTTTCAAAAAGATAGCCAAATGCCCCTCAAACGTATGCCGATTCTAGTTGAACTGAACTGCAAAGTCCATTTTATGTGAACACCCTTCGTGTCCTTGCTCACTGTAGACTAAAAAACTAATCATTTCGTCTGTTGTCTTCAAGCATTTGGGTCAAACCTTCACACGTTTTTACAAATGAATTTCCTCCGCTGTCTCATCAACTCTGGACATGTTCGCCTCACTCCTTCCAAAATTATACCAATAATCAGGCAGTAGTCTGTCGTCAACCTTTTCAAAATGCCATTTTCATTGTAGAAACACTACTGCAGACAGTGTCACCTTTCATTCCATTAGAGCTTGACATACACTGGGCTGGGCACTACTGACTTAACCTTAAGATCCCATTTGGATCTATGTATCATTGCGAACCCCACGTGGTATATCAGGTAAACACCAATTCCAGCCACGTTTCTATGAAGCCCATCTGACTAAAGTTCAACCAATGCAGTGACGCAATAGGGATGAAGATGAAGGACATCCCATTGTCAACGACATTTTATCGTGTCGTAAAATTCAAATGAACCCCTAAGTGGAGGGCAATCATATCCCAGCAAATAATAGAAAGTCAAAAACTGACCTTCAATTCCCCACCTTCTGGAGTGGGCGAGTGAAATGTATTTAAGATCAACTACAACAAAAGGACGATTATTTCCATAGCCACCCACCGGCTCACAGGTGCGACTAGTGAGCTTATTAAAGCACCCTCGAGACCTGGAACAACCAAATTGCTCCCTTTTGTGTGGTTACCCCACACGGAGACAATCACTTTCATTCCAACTGACAAGTTAATGGCAACAAGTCGATAGACAGATACATGCAAGACAAACTTGTCTACGACTGACTGAATCCTGCGTCTTTGTATCCGTCGCTCTGGCAAATGATTCTAATTTCTAAAAATATTCCTCTTTTCTTTCATTTCACCCGTGGAATCCAAAAGACTTGCCATAATCCAACGCACAACGTTGTACGTCTTGATAACGTAAACAGTGTCGTCGTCCACGAATGGGGGGCTGGAAGGACGAAACCATCAATGAAAAATTTTATTTAAGACCATTGATTCAACTAAACCTGTGCTCAAGGTGTTTCCAGGTAGCTACGTGTGTTTTTGAAATAAAAATCTGGAAATTGTTTGTCGAATTTTCTTGTTTTTGTTTTCAAAGAAAACGGAAAAGATACGACTGCGAGTGCGAGTGCGAGTATCTGTAAGAAAGAAATTAACGAGCGAATAAATTGACTATACAGGCGGCGGAGGGCAGATGCGATGGCACCCTTAGCAAGGCATCCTGGCTGTCTTTATTTCGTGTTTTACATCCGCGGTTAATTATGTAAAGTTTCTCGGCCCTAGGGGATCTCCCACCAAAGAAAAAACTTTTCATTTTCGTTTCGTTTTAAGCAGTGCCTTTGCTTTGTTGTTTGGTTTTAATACATTTTGCGGAGAATTATTATAGACCGGCGAGAATGGAAGTCCTTGAAGCTTATGCCGTACACGTGCTATGCAAGGTATTTTTCTTACAATCCACAAAGAGATGTAAGGAAGCTGGTGGATGCTGCTTAAATAATTGCTGTTGAATGTACAGATGCCCACGTGTGGATTAGGGATAAGTTCGCTTGTTTTTATGTTTATTGCGAGGGATAAACTCTGTACCATGGCGGAGGGGAATGACGAATTTGTCCTGCCGAAGATAGGGTGGTTCCAGTAAGCTTAAGTTTATATCAGTCTCTTGAAAGGAGTGTGACCTTACGAGGTGCTGTAGGAAGAAACGAAATATGTATTCCTGTTCAGTGGGAGTAGATACACATATCATGGATCGAAGGGACTTTACCATCTAGGAACCATAAACCATAAAAGGGCAACAAACTTAAACCTAAATCATCTCTTCCACAAATATCTCATTGGTTTGGTTCTTAGAGCTAACTTTCTTGCCTAACTCTAACCTTGTCCATTCACTGAGTAGATGTGTGAAGTTCTCTGAGACACGAAGGTCACTTTACTATCTCCACATGTCCGTGCTTGATAATCCTAATCCCATGGTGTGCCTCCTCAGAAGGCAATGGTAACCTCTTTAGTTTCATCACCTCCCCAGATTCCCTCCGGCTTAACATAAGTCACAATCCCTTGGTAACTCTAAGTCCATCAAATGTTACATCATATTGACGATCTTCTCCTGCCATGCAAATCGGTGATCTTACCTCTCCGTTGGTCAAGTGCTAGAAGATGTAGAAGCACTTCGAGTTTAGCTGTAGACGTAGTGCACAGGACATATAATGGGAATGGAGGCTGATTGAGCCTTTGCCATCATATCCCGTGTATTCCTCTGTACACTGGCTTCCTTTCATAAACGGGTCCCTCTGTATTACTGCTGGTTTCAGGCCGGAATTTTTCCCACAGTAGCTTGTTATAAGCTTTGCTTTCCTGTATGTTAAGTTGGCAATCTCTCTTCTTGGCCAGTAAAATGCCAAGATATCTTGACAGCATTCTTGATTCCATTTTGAAGTGCGGTACCTTGTTTTTCTACCTATTTTATCCGGTTTGAGGTGAAATCCCCATTCTCTAGACCATTTTCCAAGACTGGTAAAAGCTGATTCCATTTTGAGTTTTGCATAGCGAAACACAGAAGCGAAACTTGCCCCTAATGTGTAGAAGCATCTCTAGTGTCTTGGGAAGTCTTTCGCTTGGGTGTGACTTGATTTACCTGTTTTATGTGTGAAGATGACCCTCACTTTCCTCCACGCTGCTGGTGTATAACCTATCCCTTAACATTGTTTGATGATTTCCATAAGTCTATGCTTGATAATCTAAACAGAACAAGATATGAGTGGATTTCATGTCTTACACTTAGGTTTTGGAAGTTCAACGTATAGCTTACTTCTTGTCTCACTAGCTCATCTCTAAGCCATTTTCTAATAGATCATCGGCCTTTTATTTTGTGTCATCACAGGTCCGGCAAAACCAAAATTCCGATGCCTATTTTTGACGTCTTGGTGAAGTTGAACATGATGCCGGAACTTATGAACACTCATTGCCGTGCAGCTCCCCCTCTTAATGTACATTTTATTTGGTCCATGAGACCTTATCTTACCTAAAGGTTGGATTAATAGAATAGTTGTGTTCTCTGTTTCTTCAGAGACTTGTCGTAACTCAGTGGTGAGTTGGACTACTAAGTAGAATTCTCAAGAAATCTCAGAGCATCCGACAAACATCCGAGAGTATAAGCATCTCAAAACAAAAATTCCCATTCGGAGTCAGTATTTAACAGTAGGGTTCCTCCATATTTACGGACAGCGTTATGAGAAGCTATGTCTTGCCTCTCATGAACCAAAAATAAAATACAAATTTCTGGCCCAAGAAGTCCAATGGACCCAGGGCACAGCTTCTTACAACAACTGGTGTTGGGCGTGCTTGAGCAATTTGGGATTGGAGAAGCTTTCTCATGGGAATCGATCCACTTTCGCTCCGTAGTTCGACGCACTAATCATTTAAGTTACGATGCTGATTTCAGTCGGCCAAATACATACCTTTTTGTCTATTTTTCCGAAATTTTGAGTTATCCCTAGTTTTTGGAGTTCAAATATTGGAACATTTAGCTCCTTGGAATGAAAATAGGACCAGTGATGTTCTTTGTGCATTTATGCTGGTCAACTGTCCTAGTGTCGATTGAACTGCACTGTCAATAGTCTTAACGTGAGTTATAGCGTTGAGTGAGCCTAATACTTCTCCCAACAAATGTGTCACTCTTTCTGGTCAAAGGAAGTCGCATTTTTAAAGACCTATCCTTTGCTTAGACATGGTGAACTGGTGAGCTGGTGAAAGCTTCGTTGAACCTGAAAGGAATCCTAATATCTACTTGTCATTGGGTCTATTTTTCCATTCTGTGTAAGATTCACTTAAGTCCTTAGACTGTTTGCCAAGCTGAAGCACTGCCAAACGTGTTCCACAGCCGTGGTGATATTCAACCACAAGAAATTCAATTCAATTCTCGATGAGCAAATAGAGCCCACTTTGTGGTTACAGATACCTACAATCCAATCCATATGAGCAAAATCCATTAGGAAAACAGTCTACAGATCCTGACCACTGAGAATTGAACTGTTAATTGCTTTCGAGAATTGTCGACGAAAACACTTATCCCAACGTAGAATTCGGTTTCCGGTGCCTCGCTCACGGCACCGATACAATTTGCCATCCATTCAACAAGTATCTACAGTGCCTTGCAGTGTCAAGACGTAATAAATTAAATTCACCCCAAAACTTAATTTAATTAACAAAAGTAAATTCCCTGCATAGATACGGAAAAGGGCTGTATAATGAGAAATACGATCCACCGAGGGTGAAGTGTGCTGGAAGTTCTACTTTCCGTTTTCAATCTATCACCCTCCCGGCCGCCTTCGGCACAACAACAAAGGCAGGTTCCCTTATTTTATCATATCTCTATTTTGTGTAACCCTCGGGGGCACTGTAGTCTTCCAACACCACCGCCATGACCACCGGTAGCACCCAAAGCGACATACATACCGCGCTCCATACATCACATGTGTTAAAAAGGAAAATTCCCATGACCTAATCATTCTTCGTTTCCTCTCTTGGAGAAGTTACGAGGACAAACTTTCCACCACCCGGCGACGACTACGGCAACAGGACGATGGGAAAAGGGGGCCGATAAACAGGATAACAAAAATGTCTGACCCGACGTGGAACATTTTTCATCCCATGGTAGCTATGTATACGGAAAGACACGATTTTAAATAGGTATACATGATAAGCATTAACCCAAACAAAGTACCGGGTACAATACAACACTCAACAGATAGATATCCCTGACCCGGGGGGCTTCCACGCGGGAGCGAGAGAGCGGAGCATTTCTTTTCCATAAAAAATTGTATCTGCGTTATGTGTACCTGCAGCTGTAACACATAATGAACCGCAAATGTGTATAATTTTCATATACGATACGTACGAAGGACAAAAAAAAAATAAAAATAAAATACCAATCGCTGGGGATACTACCACAGATACTATGTACTGCCTTCTCGCGCTGCCTTGTCGTCCCTAATGATGACGACATTTATGTAAATAAAGACGAACGCCGTAGCTCGTCCTCGTCATCTGTTATCCATGCCAAGGAACCCATACACACACACACACTCGCAGAAAGGCAAGCTATAACGAACGGAAGATACAAATACCAAATAACAAACGAAAAGCATTAGACGGCCGTAAGCCCCGGAATATCGAAATTACGCCGGGCCATAGAGATTTCATCCCAAAATCGTGTCTATATCTGAAAGTTTTTCATTTTGTTGCCTCGCAGAAGAAGAATCTGTATCGGAGTACAGTATTTCACTTCGAAATGGATTAAGGGATTATGTTTATGCTTTACTCATTTATTCACCTTTTACCTTTCTTCTCGGATGAGAGGGGGGAGGCCTGTGTCGATGTAGCTATCGTTCGTACACCGAACACCAGGCGAAAATGCAGAGCATACAGGTGGTGGCAGGGAATGCTGGAGAACGCGGAACGACTGATAGTAGATACAGTTTCTCTCTCTCTCTCGAAATCAGTGTTTTATCCGAGAGAACCGAGAGAAAGAAAAACAGAGAGAAGAGTAAAATGCGAGAGAATTTTTTTTTTGTTTTGGGTCACCGGAGTGCTGGAATAGTGTGACCATCTGGTATTTGTAACAACCTGCCTGTTGTACCAACTACCAGTCTCGATTGGTGCAATTGCCCTCGTAGTCAATTGTGGTAGCGAGGACATGTGTGCCCAGTATTGCTTCTGCTTTCCATCATCAACAGACATTTGGCGCAAATTTTTAGAACGAAGGACTATGTCTGAGAATCGTACACGAACAACCACCACTAGGACAACCACTACATAGGACATGTAACCCTCCTTCAAAAGCTCACAAAACGAAAGTAGACGAGGTCTTCATTTCGAACGACGAAATTATCAATCTTCTAGGCGAGTGAATTCCAAAGGAGGAGAATGGAACTCCGTGAGCTATTAAAAATCTACAAAAAGTGCATATTTCTAAGCACTCAGTAGCACTGATAGGTATAATAGTTACGGAGGTTGATTGAGACTTCAGAAGAGTGATCCAGTAACAATGTCACTGAAAATTGTGAAATCTGTGACGGAATGTGAGTAATGGTGGTACTATTACACCAAAGCAGGGGACCTCTCTGCGTTTTGCCTTGAAACTTCCATGAAATGGGATCCAGGTCATCGAATATTTAACCATGAAGGATTTAAGGGACATTACTTTCTGAGAAGTTATCTAAAAAGGCATAGATTCCAGAAAATACTTTCATAACCATTGATTTCTAGTTGGTCACACTCCAGCCCCTATCCCTGTTGAGAGGCATCTTAACAAATTTCCCTTGCAACGTGCCCTATGTGTATCTGTGGCCAATCTTTATACGAATCGCCATAATTGTCAGGTAGCAACGATCGGAGCATAGGATACATAGACCACGCCTACAAACTCAATGCCTAAAGCCATAGTAGTGGCCCTGTCGAACGTGTGCGTCTAATATTTCCACCGGATGACCTTGATGATAGATTTTGGTCTAGAAACACAGAATGCTTGACTGAGTTCATTGAACAAATTGTCATGAAAACCATGGTAAAACGTTGATGGTAGTCCTTCACTATAAGAAAAGTAATCGGTTAATCCGTGCATATCTTGCAGACATCTAGTTGTTTTCAAATACTGACTGAACGTAGACACATTTGTTCATATTCAACGATACAACCACAGTCGAGAAACTTACATTTTTCGCTTGACAAAAACGAACTTAATTTGTAAAAAAAAAACCACCTGGTCACCCCAAATCTGAGTATAAGTGCTCACAGGTGGGTGGCAGGGCATGTGGTGTCAACAAATGTTCTATATCTAATGCCAAACACTATATACCTAAACGTTTTCTACACTACGCGAAACAATGAGAACACCAAGAGTGTTTCTCGGGTAAGACTTGCGCATTGTGTTATGGGTCATTGTATCTTCTGGCGGGCATTCGTATTCTGGCAACATTCTGTTTCATCTTCTCACTCGTGTCCGGTGTATCTATGTACATAAGTGTGTATACATTTAAAGTTGAGAACAAAAGCACATTCTCCTATCGTATCTATGGAAATTAGTTTCGAGTTCGCCGGTTGTACATGAGTACTTAGTGTGTCAGAATAAATAAACGGAATAGATTTCCGGCCTGCAATACAAGTTATTTGGTTTGTTTTGCCTGGAATGAGATTTTATCGGCGGAGGCTGTATTGTGTTACTTCCTAAAGAAAGAGAGATGTTCAATTTGTAAATGAAGCCATACTGGATGGCCAGTGTTCTACTGTGTTGGTGTATCTACGTAAATAGATGGAAAGGCCTTGTAGTTCTGTTTACGTCTCATTTGGTGTGACGGCAGATACAATTGGTGATGTTTACCTTTTTTTTTGTTTTTTCTATGAAACAGTAGATTATGTTCGTTTGACGTCATATAGGCTTATAAGCTAGGATTTCAAGGTTGTGTCGAAGGGGGGACTTCTTTTGAAATCCAGTTGCGATGCGAGATTGAGGTTATATTCCTTCTTTTTTTCTCATGAAATTTAATGCACTTTTAGGTTTAATAAGGACATTAAGTCCTCTCATCTGCAGACATACTATATATGATGATCTTCGCGTTCTTAGATGTCGGGCTTCGATCTACATATAGTGGCTAGTCAGTAGACCACAGAAAATTTCAGGTCCAATAAAGTGAGTTTGAACCTTCTAACTTCCGATCTGTGACCAAACCAAAAGGATAGGTAGGACAAGATTTTGTTGAAAGAAGTTAGTGTCTCTTAGAGGTCCCAGTCTTTTAAAACAGATCAACTGCCTGAAACTCTATTGATATGGAGTTTTGTAGATTTTGGGTCTGATGGGCTCTCTAGGGTAGGATTCTATTGCCAACTACCGCTTAAGAATTACTAAATTGTTGGCCGCATTGAAGTTCATGCTGAATAGATCAGTGTCATCTCTATTCCATACTTAGGAATCATTTTCGAATCCCTTTTTCTCGTGGTCGTCTGGGTAGCAAGAAGATTTTAAAAGGTTGATGCCTTACCTTTCTTTTTGTTAGATCACTTAAGTAGCTCAGTAGTTAGTGCGTCGAACCTTTGAATTTTTACTAGAAACAGATTCTGATCTACCTGCATGTGCATAATTACATAGGTTTGCTGGAGAGCGGAATAGTTAGTAAAAGTAAGACACAGCTAAGTTTAAATGGTTTGGATAGCATCCGAAACGTAGATTTTAGTTTCCGATAATGTTTTACACAGCCAGTTCGGTACTACCGTCGAGAGATTGGAGCAAATTTAGTCAAACTTTGAAGAGAAAAGAGCCAGTCTTTTACTTCTCAGTTACTTGTGTAAAAAGGGTTCAAAGAAGTTGACAAAAATACTGTCGATATCTACAGACTAATTCCTATCGAGAGCTCTTAAGACTCTGGTGAACTGTGAACAATTTCAGTGAGGTTCAGATGGAAAACCAAGTACCTAACGAAATCGGAGACAAGAAAGGTAGACTTGTGCATTTTGCTTCAGTTCAAACAGTGCTTAGTTTACTAAGAATATGTTTGCTGAACTGGTTCGTTGTTTCAGTTCAGTTTAGTATTCTGGTCAGGAAATTTGATCTTAAGCGTTTCGGGCTGATTATACCAGAGCTTCCCCATTTTCTGATATCAATGAACTAATATAAACTCACATTGGGAACTAGTTAACTTGCTAGAGTTCTTTTTTGAACTAGTTCTTTCATTAACTGTAGAACCATAAAGAACAAGCGAGATGTGGACTGAGTTACTCTGAATGCTAAGTAGGCATTCGTAAACGTAAGGAACTATATTATGATGATTCGCGAAGAACTAAAAGACATATATTGGGTGTATGCCAGAAAATATTTCACAAGTCCTAGGACCTAACTACATTTTAGGTCAAGGAAAGGTAAGTAAGAGCCCAATTTGTAGAGTTCAAGGCAGGAGAAATCTATTTGGAGCCAATTACTTGGAAGAAAAATGAAAAAGCTATCCATATCCATATTTAACTTGCAAAACCCGATAGTAAATCTCACATAGGATAGATGGAAAACCCAGTTTAAACGAATACGAATCTAGAGACGAATGAAGCACAGCTATCTCAGTAAATCAACAAACCATAGTCGGACTTAGCTAAGGACTCAACTAAATTTAGGTTTTCTCTGAAATTTTCTGTTGGTCACTCTAGATCTTAGAGTTATGAAACCGTATGACTTTAAAATCCTTCAAGTCAAAGTTCTGTACAATTTTTTCTTCTCTGTCTTGTAAGAAATATAATCACTTAGTCCAGCAAGTCTATGGAACCTTAGGATCAAGGATCTTACGTCTACTGATTGATCTGGTTTCCGAAAGCCAATTCGTAATTTGAAAAGCCTTTTCATGTTATGAATTACATTCTCGGATGTTTGTCAGACGCTTGCGAGATGTGACACCATAAAAAAAAGTCTTAGGTGCTGCACCTACTTGTTGCATTGACCATTTAGTTGATACCCAGTAAATAATAAAATAGAGATAGCAGTGAACAAACTTACCCAGTCTTGCTCCGAGAAGAGTTGCATTTATTCGCCCAAGTTACGCTCAACATTGCATGAGATAAAATGTCAAATACTGTCAAATATGAAATGAAAACTGTCAAATACTCTGAAATACTGTCAAAACTGTCAAATACTGCCAAAAACTATCCGTAAACATGTCCCCTCTATGTCTATTGCAGTTCGGTGGATATGAGTTTTTCATTAGACACTAGCCACCATAGTGCACCCAATAAGGTAGTTCCGAACCATTTTTCTCTGAAAATACTTTTCAATTGCATAATTTAAATGCAAATGCCTTCAAATGGGGTACTACATCATCTCTATCACCAATCCCTCCCAGATCAAGCAATATTCTGCTTCCCGCCAAAAAAGAAAACAAAACCAAAATCTACCCAAAATCCCGGTTCGATTTTGTCTAAACATCAACTCCACCCATCCCCATGCCTTCCCCAGAAAAATGTTTACCTACCAGCATGTGAGCAAAAGTACGTGCGTTCCACATTCCCAGTTCATTCCAGGTCAACAAGATGTTTCAGCAACATTTGTCGACTCTCCTCTCACGAGCACGTCGGCGGGCTGTATGCAACGGTATAGAACTGCTCCCCTAAATATTTGGCTCGCGGAAAACTCCTCGACTGAGGCGGCTGGTGCTGTTGCCACTTTTAGTCTCTTGGCAAGCTTTAAATCGAAAAGTTCAGTCTTCTCTAAACGGTCGGTGAAAATTTGTTGATTCCTTGTGATTTTACTTTAATTTGTGTTTTTTCTGTTGGGGGCTATACACAGGTGTGTTGGGGCCTGGGTGCGCTTACCTTCTTGTTTTGTATGTATACACACATATATCCATTTTTTTGCGAAGGTACATACATACATATTCCAAGTGGACTTCTGATGATGAAGAGGATATAGGGTATCCTGCGGTGTGCTGTTTTCCTTTTTTTTTGTTTTAAGTAATTCAGTGCATATCCTTCAGGGGCTACATTTGGTGTGTGTCCTGTAGAAAAGTGTACACAACTACACAAATAAATTAAAATACATTTGGCTTGTTGTGTGAGGAAGGACTATGCATTTTGCCGTCGAAGTGCAACGTGTGTCTTGAGAGAGAAAGAAAACTCTACACCGTATCGTTAAGTTCAAATCTGCATTGCGGCTCGTATCCTTTTAATGAAAATTAAAATAAGGTATAAAAAATATATATTTTCCTGTTCGTCTGGCAATAATCCAAAGCCCTAAGAGAAAAGTGGTCCTTGTACGAAAGGCAAAGTTTTCAAAATCTTTTACGTTTTTCCTTATTTTTATTTTTTTTTTTATTTCTTTCTTCGTGAATAATTAACGTGTTTTAGGTTCCGCCTGGTTTATACTCTCGTTGTGTCCTTTAATGTAATATAAAGTTTTGAATTTAAATTTTGTATTTCCCACCCATTCCTCAGAGAATACCGACAAAATAAAAGTGAAATCAAGAGTGGATAAGGAATAAAGTTGATAAAGTGCAATAAAATAAAAAAAAAGTGTCTTACGACGCAAATAAGAATGCAAATCAACAAAGTTTACCAGTGACACAAAGGAAGAAAAAGCAAACTAATTGTTCTTAGCACTTTTGTGTACTTACTACATCCTGTGGATAACCGTTTTTCGCTCTTGGCCCAAAACAAAACAAAATAAAAAAAAAAGCTGAGGAGAAACGAAACAAAACAACAAGGAATTTCCATTTCGGTAAGCATCCATCCAAGTGAAATTAGAAAAATAAATTACAACAAGTTTTACTGCTAATTACGACGACTGTGTTGGTGTATTGAAGTCTATACAACACAGAAAAAGTGCTTTGGGTTACTCGTACATACGTACGTACACAAAGCATTGTGGCAAGGAGTCCTTTTGTTGTAAGGCCGTTGCCCGAAAGATCCTCATTTACTGGTAATGCCTCTGAAAAATTGGTCGCTTTCGGGACTCACAATAAAACCTTATACGGGGACTGCTTGTGTATAGTAGATGGAGTCATTGCGAATCCTTAATGTAACATGGAGCGCTAATTTTAGACAAATGAAGACACCGGAATCGATATTCTCTCCCTTGTTAAGGACTTATTTGGGAATTATATGCAGTTTGTTGATCACAAGCCCGTTTGAATGATTGAGGGGGTTGCTTCAAAATTGATTGCGTGTTACTCGTAGGCCTTGATGGATAGTTCGGCGTACCTATTTTATTATTCTATTGACCTAAAATTCCCTTTTGAAATGGCATTAATTATTCGGTTCGTTAAGCCTGCTAAGTTTCCTTTATTTGTTTCTTTGGGAACTGCGACTATGTACACTTGTAGATGCCACAAGGAGGGAATGCTGAAGGAATACTGAAAAAACTTGTCACGAAGTTTTGTTGGAATAATAAAAGTTTCAACTGAACGAGAATTTCAATAGTTTGCATGTTTTCGTCAGAAAGTTTCGAGAGGTGATGCAATGTGACCTTGGTAGTGAAATTCATCTGTTCACTGGTAACAGACACTATTTGGTAACATCTTCTGATTCAGATTTTCCACTGTCGCGTATCAATTGAAGGAAGAAGTGGCTTAATTCAATTTGTCAGAAAACTTGTTTCGCGCTGATGGAACTCATTCTTGAAGAAAACATCGATGATTGAGATGATTGATTGCAAGTATGAACCATCCTAACAATGTCTCTGAGGAAGTAAAACATGCTTTTCGACCTGAAACGAAAAAAGTTCTTATTTGGCGCCCGGACAAGGGCTTCTCGTTTATTCAGTGTGGAGTTTAGACTCATAGGAAACCAAGTCAGTATTGATGTCAAATCTGGCGAATACATATATGCAAATAACTCACGTTTCCACAAGAAGCGAGACATGATCAATGTGAAGTTTTTTTTCGAACTGCCAAGACTAGTGGATTGGAGCTTGTGAAAGACTGAACGTGTGTGCTGTTCGTCTCTGGTATCTTCGCGCTTTATAAGGATGATTCCACCACCATCTTCTCGTGCCACACCTTCGTCTCTTGTTAGTTTTTCAAGAAGGAAGGAGATTTCGTTTAGTTTCCTTTAGTTTGCATACAACGTTTGTCTTTTGTTGAACGAAGGACTGCGTTAGATCATAACATAAAGACATCTCTTCCCCCTTTAGTGGATTTTCCAGTGGAAACCCTCAGTGCCTCGGTATAACCATCAGCGGAGTTGATTTCGAAAAGCTTTAAACCATATTGATGGGTTTTATTAGGTACGTACTGCCTAAATACATAAAAGACGGTCTTTCCATTTGACTAGGACTTCGTCAATAACAAAATGTTCGACAGACTTAAAATTAGCTTCGAAATTTGTTTGCAGGATGTTATTAAGTTTTTTCATTATTTTCAAAATGCAGCACAGAGCCGCAATAAAGATGTTTGGATGTCATTGACCTAGGTTGGGACATGTTTTCTGGTCCTCTTGCCTCTCTATGTGTAGTCTTCCAAACATTCAAGAGTTTGGTCTCATCAGCAATAAATTTGAAGAGGATTTCTTTCACTATGCGTGAGGCTTGTTTTAAAATTTCGACTTGAAGACAGTTTTTTTCGAACAAACTCAAAAATAGTGCGTCTCCCTTCAAAAACTATAGAAATAGTGCGATTGGTTTGACACATTTGGAACGTTTGGTCGGCTTTTCTATGAAAACGCCCCTTAATCTGGGCGTGGCTATAAATAATGTGTTAAACTAGATTACATTGGAATTATGTATGACTGCCTTGACAGTATCCGGTGAGGAATTCTGTGAGTACTCGTAGGAATGAAAATTCTATTTTGCCAAGTATGTCTACCATTCTGTATGCCCTGTTCTGTCACCCAACTAAGAAGAAGTCCTTTTGTGCTGGGTATCGATATTAATTGTTGAAGGCAGTCCCTACTTTTAATCCATAGAAGTGCAGCTTTCCATCCTTACGAAAGGCTTCCACTTGAAATTCACTGTACTCCAGCACTGCTACATTTCTTTTCAACTCATCTGTGTACTATACATACATGAGAATCACTAGCAAATGTAGGTTTACACCATTCTTAGTTATGGCTCTTCGTTATGGTAATCCCAAGTATAGTTTATATTCGCTTAATTCCAGAGCAACGTGCGTCATCTTGAGAAACGAGCATAAAGGCGTAAACCTTCTTTCTGTATCTACACCTGTGTATTCGGTCTAAAAACTACTTTTCTGTGTAAAACTGCAGCATCATTTTGTAATTCACTCAGAACTTTACTCGTTTCTGTACCAATTCCATTCGCATTTACTTTATGTCAGTGCACTGCTTGGTGTCCATTCTTTTCAAAATAATCTCTTCCGTTACATCATCTTCTATAGAACTCAGTTAAATTTACCTTCCCAGTCTAAATCTAAGCTCTCTCAGATCACCAGGCCGAGTTTCAAACAATTTTGTGTAATTATTGGTTCTTTGCGAATTTGGTGCCTCCTTGTTGATTCTCAAAATATCAGACACCATCATTGCCTACTGATTTGAGTGGACTTGGTCTGCGTCGTACTTTGTTGTACTTCCTCCCTTTGGATCTAATGCTGGAATTAAAATTTTAGCCTTAGGTATGTAGTAATAGTGGGTAGATTATTGCCGTAACGAATATCACTTATAATTAGGACCCATCTCCCCTATCCTAAACCTAAAGGAATCTGTTTCTTAAGACCACAATCAAAATTTAACCTAAATTTTGTTCAATCAGTTTAGGGTCCAGTTTTGTGAGACCAGGAATACATCAGGAATCCCTAACCTAATAATTTCCCAAAGTGTGAATCTTTTATACAAATTAACCGACTGCTTTGGGCCGCATAGACTCGTACACAATTATTGTCGGAATTGAACGTAGGATACCCACTATCAAGTTGGGTAATTTATTTCAGAATTCGGACCAGTTTCCAATAGAATTTAGTAGGACAATAAGCCTCATTGATTTTTGTCTTCCAAATCTTCCGCTGAACACTGCAGACAACACCCAAAATGAATCTCACTCAAGAAAATCTACATTATTTCCAAAGGGTGTTCCTAAGATGGTAGATGGTAAATGTGATATTTAGGTTATCTGTCTTGGAAAACACTTATCGTTATATCTTGTGCATATTTATTCGAATCCTCAACGAACTCTATCTAGATTCGAAAGAAAAATGTCCTATTGCGAAATAATAAGGGAGATCCGGCTACCCCAACTAAGGGTGTACAAGTATGTAAAGTGATTTATCATTGACCTTGCCAGCCTTCCACTTAGTTTCACTTTGTTTGCTGAGACATCTCTGACGTACGACGGATGTAAGACAATTCCCACTTCTCGGTGTCGATACCACTTCAATATGTCAATCGATAGCAATTACATAGTACCATTCTACTACAATTTCGAATCAGACCTTTGAAAACAGTTGTTCCGAGAAACCTCCCAGTATCTTACCTATTTTTTATCGCTAGACATCGAAACCGTCAATTTAAAAACACTGGGCCTATTCCCAAATGAATATGTACATACGCACATAGTAGTGCCTGTAATATCGAGCATTAATCATCGCAATTAGCACGCATATGTGACAGCCATCCGCATGTTATTAATTTATTTTGTCTTTTCAAAATACACGGCCTGTTCTCGAATCGACGTGCTGATTAAGCAATATCCTGTCACTTTTTAGGACTGTTTGTTCGACATCGTGGTAATTACCAATCAAGGGACTGGGTGCGGAACAATAACAACCCTGCAAATGACAGTTCAATGAATATCGGTCAGGCGATTTTATCTCTATCATAATAGCCCGATTGTTTTCTCCCCGGCCTTGGAGTTTGTTTAACTTTTTATTATTTCCTTCGCTGTTTTTTATTTTCTTTCTCAACAAATAATATGAATCAACAAAATGTTTACCCCCAGCTGGTGGTTCGTTCGAGTTTGACATCCCTTGACAGGTCGCTCTTCCCTTTTTCTGGTCCCATATTCGAACCTATCATTCATTCGTCATCACATTCTGTCGTAAAATACAAACAAAAAACCGAAAATATTGATGAAAAATTGAAAATTGGACTGAAACAACTTTGACAGGGGTGAATATGGATCGTTTTGGGGTTTTTTTTTCGTCCTTTTATTAAATCAATCCTTCCTGCCGTTCGAATAGAACATTTTTCTTTCAAATTTCTCTATAAGCAAACACAGAGAAGGAGACGTATCTTTGGGCATTCTTCTCGTTGATTGAGGGCTGTAAAATGAGCTTCTCCTTTCAATATTACTATTTCGTGTTAAGAAATTTAAAAATCTATTCAAATCCGTTTGGGGAAACACACTCGTCCATCTACTGTTTCTATTTATACTGGGAGAGTGGAAACATTTATTTCTTTTTAAATTCATGCGTTTTGCTGCTGAACTACTGTTTAATTTAATTGGTTCTTGTTTGGGTAATTATTTTAAATTGTTTATATTTTTGGAAAGCACAAACATTTTCTTCAGAATTTAAAGTTTCTGCTTAGGATTTTTGTTTTCTATTGTAGTAGTGTGTTGCACAGTTTGTGGTCGTAAAATTTTATTAAAACGAAAATTATGTGCACAGAAAAACATACAGGAAAGCTAAGCATGGTGGTGTTAATTTTTCAATTGAATCTTTTCTTAGGAGAGGCCATACGAAGAAAGAAAGATTTAGGTGCTACAATTCCGATTCCAATCTACGATTTCGAGGCAGCAGCTAAGCTAGTTTGTGCTTTGAATGCACCGAAACAGAACTACTGGCTCGAAAGGTGTGATTGGAGGATATAGCCAGATTGTGGGTATCTGGTTCTGTGGGCTATACATGGCCCTTTTTTTCACACATTTTTGGTTGAAAAATTTTCTGTTTCCAATCTCCATTTCGAGGCAGCGGCTAAGCTAGTTTGTGCTCTGAATGCACAGAAACAGCACGGCTGGCTCGAAAGGCGTGATTGGAGGCTATAGCCAGATTGTGGGAATCTGGTTCTGTGGGCTATACATGGCCCTTTTTTTCAAACATTTTTTGGTTGAAAAATTTTCTGTTTCCAATCTCCATTTCGAGGCAGCGGCTAAGCTAGTTTGTGCTCTGAATGCACAGAAACAGCACAGCTGGCTCGAAAGGCGTGATTGGAGGATATAGCCAGATTGTGGGTATCTGGTTCTGTGGGCCTTTTTTTCAAACATTTTTTGGTTGAAAAATTTTCTGTTTCCAATCTCCATTTCGAGGCAGCGGCTAAGCTAGTTTGTGCTCTGAATGCACAGAAACAGCACAGCTGGCTCGAAAGGCGTGATTGGAGGATATAGCCAGATTGTGGGTATCTGGTTCTGTGGGCCTTTTTTTCAAACATTTTTTGGTTGAAAAATTTTCAGTTTTTAATCTCCATTTCGAGGCAGCGGCTAAGCTAGTGTGTGCTCTGAATGCACAGAAACAGCACAGCTGGCTCGAAAGGCGTGATTGGAGGCTATAGCCAGATTGTGGGTATCTGGTTCAGTGGCCCTTTTTTTCAAACATTTTTTTGTTGAAAAATTTTCTGTTTCCAATCTCCATTTCGAGGCAGCAGCTAAGCTAGTTTGTGCTTCGAATGCACAGAAACAAAGCTGCTGGCTCGAAAGGCGTGATTGGAGGATATAGCCAGATTGTGGGTATCTGGTTCTGTGGGCTATACATGGGCCTTTTTTTCACACATTTTTGGTTGAAAAATTTTCTGTTTCCAATCTCCATTTCGAGGCAGCGGCTAAGCTAGTTTGTGCTCTGAATGCACAGAAACAAAACAGCTGGCTCGAAAGGCGTGACTGGAGGATAAAGCCAGATTGTGGGTATCTGGTTCTGTGGGCTATACATGGCCCTTTTTTTCACACATTTTTGGTTGAAAAATTTTCTGTTTCCAATCTCCATTTCGAGGCAGCGGCTAAGCTAGTTTGTGCTCTGAATGCACAGAAACAGCACGGCTGGCTCGAAAGGCGTGATTGGAGGCTATAGCCAGATTGTGGGAATCTGGTTCTGTGGGCTATACATGGCCCTTTTTTTCAAACATTTTTTGGTTGAAAAATTTTCTGTTTCCAATCTCCATTTCGAGGCAGCGGCTAAGCTAGTTTGTGCTCTGAATGCACAGAAACAGCACAGCTGGCTCGAAAGGCGTGATTGGAGGATATAGCCAGATTGTGGGTATCTGGTTCTGTGGGCTATACATGGCCCTTTTTTTCACACATTTTTGGTTGAAAAATTTTCTGTTTCCAATCTCCATTTCGAGGCAGCGGCTAAGCTAGTTTGTGCTCTGAATGCACAGAAACAGCACGGCTGGCTCGAAAGGCGTGATTGGAGGCTATAGCCAGATTGTGGGAATCTGGTTCTGTGGGCTATACATGGCCCTTTTTTTCAAACATTTTTTGGTTGAAAAATTTTCTGTTTCCAATCTCCATTTCGAGGCAGCGGCTAAGCTAGTTTGTGCTCTGAATGCACAGAAACAGCACAGCTGGCTCGAAAGGCGTGATTGGAGGATATAGCCAGATTGTGGGTATCTGGTTCTGTGGGCCTTTTTTTCAAACATTTTTTGGTTGAAAAATTTTCTGTTTCCAATTTCCATTTCGAGGCAGCAGCTAAGCTAGTGTGTGCTTCGAATGCACAGAAACAAAACAGCTGGCTCGAAAGGCGTGATTGGAGGCTATAGCCAGATTGTGGGTATCTGGTTCTGTGGCCCTTTTTTTCAAAAATTTTTTGGTTGAAAAATTTTCAGTTTTTAATCTCCATTTCGAGGCAGCGGCTAAGCTAGTGTGTGCTCTGAATGCACAGAAACAGCACAGCTGGCTCGAAAGGCGTGATTGGAGGCTATAGCCAGATTGTGGGTATCTGGTTCAGTGGCCCTTTTTTTCAAACATTTTTTTGTTGAAAAATTTTCTGTTTCCAATCTCCATTTCGAGGCAGCAGCTAAGCTAGTTTGTGCTTCGAATGCACAGAAACAAAGCTGCTGGCTCGAAAGGCGTGATTGGAGGATATAGCCAGATTGTGGGTATCTGGTTCTGTGGGCTATACATGGGCCTTTTTTTCACACATTTTTGGTTGAAAAATTTTCTGTTTCCAATCTCCATTTCGAGGCAGCGGCTAAGCTAGTTTGTGCTCTGAATGCACAGAAACAAAACAGCTGGCTCGAAAGGCGTGACTGGAGGATAAAGCCAGATTGTGGGTATCTGGTTCTGTGGGCTATACATGGCCATTTTTTTTCAAACACTTTTTGGTTGAAAAATTTTCTGTTTCCAATCTCCATTTCGAGGCAGCGGCTAAGCTAGTTTGTGCTCTGAATGCACAGAAACAGCACAGCTGGCTCGAAAGGCGTGATTGGAGGCTATAGCCAGATTGTGGGTATCTGGTTCAGTGGCCCTTTTTTTCAAACATTTTTTTGTTGAAAAATTTTCTGTTTCCAATCTCCATTTCGAGGCAGCAGCTAAGCTAGTTTGTGCTTCGAATGCACAGAAACAAAGCTGCTGGCTCGAAAGGCGTGATTGGAGGATATAGCCAGATTGTGGGTATCTGGTTCTGTGGGCTATACATGGGCCTTTTTTTCACACATTTTTGGTTGAAAAATTTTCTGTTTCCAATCTCCATTTCGAGGCAGCGGCTAAGCTAGTTTGTGCTCTGAATGCACAGAAACAAAACAGCTGGCTTGAAAGGCGTGACTGGAGGATAAAGCCAGATTGTGGGTATCTGGTTCTGTGGGCTATACATGGCCATTTTTTTTCAAACACTTTTTGGTTGAAAAATTTTCTGTTTCCAATCTCCATTTCGAGGCAGCGGCTAAGCTAGTTTGTGCTCTGAATGCACAGAAACAGCACGGCTGGCTCGAAAGGCGTGATTGGAGGCTATAGCCAGATTGTGGGTATCTGGTTCTGTGGCCCTTTTTTTCAAAAATTTTTTGGTTGAAAAATTTTCAGTTTTTAATTTCCATTTCGAGGCAGCAGCTAAGCTAGTGTGTGCTTCGAATGCACAGAAACAAAACAGCTGGCTCGAAAGGCGTGATTGGAGGCTATAGCCAGATTGTGGGTATCTGGTTCTGTGGGCCTTTTTTTCAAACATTTTTTGGTTGAAAAATTTTCTGTTTCCAATTTCCATTTCGAGGCAGCAGCTAAGCTAGTGTGTGCTTCGAATGCACAGAAACAAAACAGCTGGCTCGAAAGGCGTGATTGGAGGCTATAGCCAGATTGTGGGTATCTGGTTCTGTGGCCCTTTTTTTCAAAAATTTTTTGGTTGAAAAATTTTCAGTTTTTAATCTCCATTTCGAGGCAGCGGCTAAGCTAGTGTGTGCTCTGAATGCACAGAAACAGCACAGCTGGCTCGAAAGGCGTGATTGGAGGCTATAGCCAGATTGTGGGTATCTGGTTCTGTGGGCCTTTTTTTCAAACATTTTTTGGTTGAAAAATTTTCTGTTTCCAATTTCCATTTCGAGGCAGCAGCTAAGCTAGTTTGTGCTTCGAATGCACAGAAACAAAGCTGCTGGCTCGAAAGGCGTGATTGGAGGCTATAGCCAGATTGTGGGTATCTGGTTCTGTGGGCTATACATGGCCCTTTTTTTCAAACATTTTTTGGTTGAAAAATTTTCTGTTTCCAATCTCCATTTCGAGGCTGCAGCTAAGCTAGCTTCTGCTTCGAATGCACAGAAACATAACAGCTGGCTCGAAAGGCGTGATTGGAGGATATAGCCAGATTGTGGGAATCTGGTTCTGTGGGCTATACATGGCCCTTTTTCTCAAACATTTTTGGTTGAAAAATTTTCTGTTTCCAATCTCCATTTCGAGGCTGCAGCTAAGCTAGTTTGTGCTTCGAATGCACAGAAACAAAACAGCTGGCTCGAAAGGCGTGATTGGAGGCTATAGCCAGATTGTGGGTATCTGGTTCTGTGGGCTATACATGGCCCTTTTTTTCAAACATTTTTTGGTTGAAAAATTTTCTGTTTCCAATCTCCATTTCGAGGCTGCAGCTAAGCTAGCTTCTGCTTCGAATGCACAGAAACATAACAGCTGGCTCGAAAGGCGTGATTGGAGGATATAGCCAGATTGTGGGAATCTGGTTCTGTGGGCTATACATGGCCCTTTTTCTCAAACATTTTTGGTTGAAAAATTTTCTGTTTCCAATCTCCATTTCGAGGCTGCAGCTAAGCTAGTTTGTGCTTTGAATTCACAGAAACAAAACAGCTGGCTCGAAAGGCGTGGTTGGAGAATATAGCCAGATTGTGCATATCTGGTGCTGGTTCGTTTTCAAGACCTAGTTCCCCAAAGTCATGCATATTCCACAGATATTATATAAATATTGAAAAGCTGAAGCCTTTTTGAATGTAGTCGTGTCTGTGAAAATTCAAAATGTACTCTGCACTGCGATACTCAATTTTTGAGACATTTTTTCGACCTGCTACAAAAATGTTCTACAAATCGAAGCCCTAATGATATACAAACAAATTACAGATCAACTTTTAGCAGTGAAATACTGCTTACCTATGGAATTAAGCAAAAAAATCTACGAACCAAGTGAAAACACAAAAATTTCGACCAAAAGTAATTGGCAAGTCATCCAGAAGGTGTTGTCTGTGTATGTATCTACTCAGTAGGCACTCATGTCAAATAGTACTTAAAATAGATTCCATCGATTTTGGATTTATGTATCTATTTTTAGATTTGGATTAATTGCGCTTAAAAATAGTTTCACACCATTTGGATGTTTTATTGAATATTCACTCAACTTTATCAATCATTTCTAGAGAAGGCTACGTCGGATTGATTCCAAATGATGTGTATTGTTTCAGAATTGCTTAAAATGGATTGAAAGGGGAACCATCAAAGGAGGGAAGTATAAATGCATCCCTTGATTTTGTTCAGTTCGTGCTTTAAGGTGTAAGATGCAGGCAATCGTATTGAAGGAGTAACACCCACCGATACAGACCTTAAGTTCTTGTACTTACGTGGAATTAAGCCAGAATCCCTCGTTTGCAAGGAAACAAACGTCAAAAGTGACTGTTGCTGCCATGTAGAGACCATAAGCACCTAAAAGGCGAAACACATGCAACTTCACTCTCTGTTTCTAAGAATCTCGTTAATTAACCAAAAATTTGTTTGCCTTATTCTGAAATTCACTATTACCTGCTGTGTTGTGTACATGAAAGCTGAATTCATACGGACAGGTATTCAAAGTGTTCTCGGAATAAGCCGCGAATTTTGCCATAAGGAATTCCCATTCCCTGCGTTATGACTTGCGAATGCCCTTTTTATTAGAATTCTTACTCCCTCGTGCAAGAAAAAGTGCGAAAAGAGCCTTACCTACCAGCAATACCTCGCCCTTCGTTCCAGTATTTCCAGGCAAAGGAAAGAATTTTGTTCGATATTGCGAGAAAGGTATTTAATCATTTTATTCCTGGAAATGTAGGCTTTTGAAGTTTACCAGTAGGACACCCGGTCTCCTACTTGGTGTCAATCGACCGATAGTAATGGCAATCAGAAATAAATGGAAACTTAAAGCAAACCCATTTTTAAAACAATATTTACATCCTTTTATAAGTTTTTCATTGCTGTCGATGTCATTCTTGTATTAGATACATACAGTATGTGTGTGGATGAGTCCTATTCCATCGCATCCTTCTCCAATCGATGGCACACACAGTGCGCTCATGTTTGCTATAAGGGTTTGTGTTTATCTTCCCAATGACGCAGCTATTTTAAGAAAAACCATCGGAAGCTCTAGCAACTTCAATGAAGAGCAGTATAACTTAACCACACAATGTGCAACGAATGCATGTGCATAGTGCATAGTCAGTTTCGCAAACGAGGATTGTTGTTCTTATGAGGAAAAAAAAAAGAACTTAAACCAATGACATTGACATTCTATGAACCGAGAACGTTATCTTTATTGCGAGCATGACAGAATAGTAAATGACTTTCTTGTCTAATAGAGTTCATTAAAGTGTACCAACATGAGAGCACTGATATCACATTAAACCAGTATAATTGATTGCACATTCAAAATGGCCGAGACATTCAAAATGGAAATGGCGTCTTCGACTACATGACTGTCACTTGTACCCACTTCTGTCACTTTTTGGTACTTGCCTGACTGACATTCAATAGTGAATAAGTTAAATTTATTCACTCTTTTACGACCTAAAAGTGGAGTAAGCGCTCTTAAAGTTGCGACTCATGTGTAAAATGTAAACCTTGACAGACGTTCTGACATTGACAGATCATGAAATAAGTTTAAGGGTAAGTTTATATGAGAGTACACACTTGCTATGCCCCTATTGAAAAACCCTTCATGATGCATTTGGTGGGAGTAGTCACAGGATTGTAGGGAAGCTTGCCAGCCGATCCCGAGGCTTGACAAACGTACATTTATCCCTGTACGTGTGCTGTGGTATTTCTCTAGATTAGATCCTAAATAAGGCTAAATCCTATGACCTTTCTCAAAACTGTCAAACCTAAGCAAGAACTTCTGCCGACCCTGCGTATTTATGATAGTTAGCTCATTCATGATAGAAATTAGTCATTGTTGGACACTAGGAGAAGCATTTGGCACCGGAAAAAACTGGACTAAATGTTTTGCACTATTTCACACTATGGCCAGGGATGTTTCTCTAAATGAAATCAATTCTAGATGTTGTATGGTGAAGGGATTGTCCTCAACTTCCTGGCTACAAAAGATGTTTCCCTTTCTTTGTTGAACGGAGTCATGGAAAAGTTTCTCATAATGATGTCCTTGCTTTCTCTGTGGGGATTTGATGATCATTTGAATTGGAAATGTCATTACTTGATGACTCCAGTGAGTATTTAGGCAGCCTAGGCAGGACACGTTAAATGAAGTCTATGAGGCATAGCACATTTCTAATGAAGGAAAGTATGTTCCTAGAAGCTTAGCCTTTCAGTTGCGCTAATGAACATATTGCTTTATACAACGTCAACCAAGGTAATGATGGACATTCACCGAGAATCATTCTCATCCTCTTCCGAGCAGAACCAACATTCCGTATCTGAGCACAGATTGCAGTGGCCTCTGACTTAATGGTAACCTTGTCTAAGTTAGCAATTGTTTCCATCTCGGAACATTTTCCCAGTGAGTTAGATAGTGAAGTTTGTGTTCGCATTCATAAAGCAGCGAGGTGGCCTCTGTCCTAGCTAGTTCATCTGCCGATTCCTTCCCTCGAATGCCTTGATTATAAGGACCCCATCCGAGTTTCACTTTGTTGAATCTGGGAAGAGATTGGACAGCATCTTAGAAACGCCCAACGGTGTAGACCCAACGACGGCCTCTAATGCTGCCGAAGGACAAAAAAGGTAATTCTCTGTAGCTGCCAATGTCCATTCTAAGACTATTCAAGAACAAATGTGTCTCAACAACATGGTACACATCCATTGCATCATTTTTTGACTTAGACCCGACGTTCTGCCGTAAATATATCAATTGGTCCATATGTCTACAGTGGCGCGCTTGGTGTTAAGCCGTTTGTCAAGAATATTTGGCCTAACTGGAATAAGCTAGAGTCGTGCCTTTGATGGTGCCTTTGCTTGATCAGGTAGCACTTCTTAGCTGCATCATTCTAAAACGTGTGCTATACTCATCGTGCTGTCCTTGCTAATAAATATCACCAGGTCTTTGGTGTAACCGATGGCCAGGCTATGTCAATGATGTCAATGACTAGTGACCACAAAAGGGGAAAAATGATTCCTCCTTTAGCTGCATCCACCGACACTGACCCTCTTCCAGAGGAGGAAGTAATAACCCGGCTTTCGACCATCGTCCTTCTCCAGTATTGGTCGAATTCTCGATACGTTTGCTACTAGTTGGTCTTGTTATTGAGTCGTAGTCAGTGTTGCACTAACCTATTTCCTTCGAATGAGGAGTGCCTTGCATATTCTTTACAAAATAGTGAGGAGCACCTTCCTTGGATTTACTCTTCTATAAGCAAAGCAGTCCGAACAGGGGTAGGATCTAATATGAACATCATAGAGCCCCTCCACAGTTTATAAAACAAATGATGTCAGATTAAGGTCTATAAGATATAGACGGCTTAGTATGCCTAGGTTTGGGCAAAAAGATTACATTTAGCTGTCTCCAGGTCTACTACTTTCGAGGTAACCCCAATTTTAGCTGTAGAAGCGGTTTAAATGGTTTGAATGAGCCTACAGCCTACATGTGGAGTGCATGGTTCGACGAACCTTAGAAATGAAGCCGAAATAAAGTTTTAAGTCTCCTTAACCGAATGCCGGCAGGTATTTGGGTTTCACAAACTAGGATCTGAGTAGCTTCTTAGCCAAGCCTCCACTGGCGTAAGCTATTCCGCTTTAAACTAGAAATTTGTTCGCTGTTGCTAGTTCTCATGATATTTCTGCAACTAGTCGTTTAAGACGATATTAAGGACGCAAAGCGTGTATCTCAATTGGAGGGTGCTACCTAAAGAAAGAGAACCTTTGTCTGGCAAGGATCACTTGAAGGCCTAAGCTCGTTTATGGGAACTGATGCAAATTACCTCTCGATTTGCTCACTTTTCTTTTTCCGACCGACTAGCTGTCTGTATCCAAAGGTATAGATTCCACTAAGAGTGTGCATGAGTACCACTTAACTAATTCAAACCACATCTCCTTCGTCTTTCGACTTTAACTCGTATACGCAAAACTATGTGAGCCCAGTCTAACCCTAAAACCACTCTCCACAATGAAGAGTATAATGACACTCTATAGCACCAAAGCACTTGAATTCAGGACATTCCACTCGTATTTTGCCTCTGCAAAATCAAAATGCCACAAAGTCCATTTGGTAAAAGTTTAATTTTCTTTTTACAACACACACACCCCTCCACGAGTGTTTTTATACATGTCCTTTCATTCGGTTAGGAGGACATTCAATTGGTGCAAAATCCCAACATACACAGATCGCCCACAACACGAACAACAAGAGGCGCATAAATTCACAGGCCTATTGACATAGGACGCATGTGAAGTATAGGTTGTATCCTTTTCGCTTTTCCCTTTTCCCTTTGACTCTGTTTTATATATTTTTTTTTGTGCTGTTTCGGCACATCGTTGTCCGGTCCTTTTACATGCGTTTATGTGGAAATTTAGGGTTTTTTTCTTCTTTTTAATTCAAGCGACTGCCTCGCTCTTCAAGGATAAATCAATAGGTAAGCCTCTAAGTTCGTTCGCACATATGAACACAGAGAGAGGAGAATCCTTTCGTTAGCCCCGCTTGGTGGCTTTTGTCAGTCTGTCGCATGGAGTACGAGTATGTATCTGGGGAGCGTGTTTGTGATGGATAACCGCGTTTAATTACCAGAACTTGAATTTGATTTTAGCACAAGCAATGTATAATTTCTGTCACTCGAGGGGGACGGCACTCCCTTGAGAGTGTTTTTCGTCCTGTCAATTACGTAACAAACTAATTAGTTTGGATATGTGCTGTTGTTTCCCTTCTTTTTTTGGTTCGATGTAACCCCTCCCCATATCGATAATGGAATCGAGGGGAGACCGAATGTGGGCGCTGCTTAAATTTAGAGTCAAATGCGCAACAGTTTGGCGTGGTGTTAATTAGATTAGGCTTTGGACGTTTCCGATTCCAATTTGGGGCTGGGGTGACAGATTTGGCAATTATACGCGACAAATGTGCCCTCGTTCGTGTGGAAAGTTATATTAATTCGAAACGAAATGAATTGATTGGGAATTACTGATGATGTGGCGATTTGAATTTGTTATGAGGGGTTATGTGGCTGAAACAAGTTCCTTCACTGAATAGTTTCAATTTGAATAGTTTCCCCATAGTTGTTTCAACAAATTTTACTCTTTCATCAGAATATGATCGAGTTCGCAATCCATGTAGTGTCTGGTTGAAAGATTTTGCTTGGAAATTGTAGTGCCTCGGGCTTTGGTACGTGTATGTGCATAGACATGAATAGTTGTGGAACTTTGAATTAAGCGACATTTTGGGATTTGTTGAACTGAGATAAACACCATGAAGGATATTCCTTAAAGTCATAAAAATATGGTTTTTAACAATTATGTGTCGGAAATGGCACACCCACAGCCTCGTATACAAAAATCAACATTTCCAAGGACTTGCTCACACATTGCCGCATTAAGTTCATCAGTTTCAGTCCGAATGTTGTTCGGAACTTATCTACATAGACTTTACTTTCCAAAAAACCCCAAAGGAAGATACCTGATGGTCTTAAATCGAATGGTTTAGGTGGCCAGGGTATGTCACCATTACGTGAAAGTAGTTGATTTATTTGTCACATGCTGTGTGAGTCGTAAATCCATCCTATTGAGAATATAAATCGTCTGTATCTATTTCTTCAACCACACCAAACCTTCAATCATTTGTTTTTGGCGCTCTTCGTCAACAGTAACAGTTCTTTCATTTGCAACTTCGAAGAAAAGTGGACCAACAGCCCAAAAACCACAAAAAACAATAAATTTTTGTGGCTGAAATGATTTTTCTGAAATTATTCGAGGATTTCCCTCTGCCCAGATGCGATAATTTTGTTTGTTGACGAATCTATCCGATGTGTAATAAGGTCCATCACTGATTGCTTCTAACAACCAATTGACAGTGCAGACATTGGACGTGTGTCTACTCCACAAATGTCAAAGATGACTTAAGAAAGGAAGCGTTCAGAAATTACTCACTACTGACATCTAGACGCGACTTTTGCAAGACTCTTTAGAAGGTGGGTTGCCCTGTCTGTACTTGGCCCAAATCGTTTTTAATATTTCATGTATTGTCCGTCAAGTTTATGTGGGACAAGCAATAGGTGGCGCTCATAGAAGGGGAAACATTGACTAAAAGCAGGCCACACTGTGAGAAATTTGGAACGTCACAGGCAGAGTCTGTTTGTAAAACATCTAACACAATACTCTTCTCATCGTAGAACGTTTAACGATGGAGAGTGTGAGGAAATATTGCATAATTAAGGGCCCTTCGCTAATTATAGAAACATTTCTACCCTTCAGCAGTAGAAGGTTTGTCTTTTTGGTACAAATCTTAAAGCCTGTCAATATCTCTTCATTAAAGGATAAACATACCGCCTTCCCGCAAACAGCCAGTTGTCACTTAACCATCATAATGTTGAGAAATCAGTTTCTCCAAAAACTTTCATTAATAAACGTCATTTGGTCTAAACACCGAACATCGTTTAACCAATCCATTACCCAGTTCTTAGTTAAAACCACACAAACATCCAAAAACCAAAAGCAAAAAAAAACCAAACAAAATTTTAAGTTTCTCGTTACAATACCCGCCTACACACACACACACACAGCGACTAGCATAAAATTTTCTCGGGACTCGCAAAAGTTTTGGTCATCAACGTTTTAACATCCTTCTATTGTCCTGGCATGGGCCTTAAAGTCAATTTTCTTGTATCTCTGCTGTTTTATTCCTTTTAATGGTAATTTTCATTAAACTTTTCCCCAAAAACAAAAAACAAAAAACCAGAATAAACCCAAAAAAAGAAAAAAAAATGTAACTTTTGCGACAGCTTGCATACCTAATAACGACGACATTCAAACCATTTCTGCCTTTTTCGAGGAGATTACCACCGCCACCGCCACCCCGATAGACCTTTTAAACAAAAATCGTTTCATTGTCACTTTAAAATTGTGTTCAAGGATGAATTACTTTTTCGGTAGTAAAATTCTCATTAGACAACTTATCTCCATCGAGGATGATAAATTGCTAGAGATACTCTCGCTTGTACATACATAGATAGAAGAAGGAATGTCTTAATTATCCTCGCATTGAATTGTAGTACATTGTTACGAGGTATGTCATGGAAGATCTTCAAGGATAGACTGGAAAAAAAAGCATTAAATGCACCTAGTTGCTCGCAGTTTACGACACATCAAACAGAAACAGAGAACCATCTTCTAGTCGTTAACATCGTGGGTATTCCACTTTGTTGACAAATGACAAAGCGAGCGCTCTTAGTCGTACTTTAATGGCCCCATTTGCAGGGGCATACTCGTATAGTGCCGACTGTTTTTTTTTTCTTCCTTTAAACAAGCACTTCATATAGGAGGTCATGGATAATGTTTTGTTTTTTTTTTCGAAAAGAAAAACAAACTAACACAAGGTAAGCTGTGCATAGTTACGAACAGAGGCAGGTTTCGAAGAAAGTCCTTCGTTTTTGGGAGGACTATCCCGAAGATGTTTACCGGAATAAATACGAAAAGCAATTTGGGGGAAAACAAAAATAAGGAGCGTCCGACTTTTGGCCAGTATCCGTTCCATGCAAGGCCAGCAGTTGTGTGCTGTCAGCATCCACAGATGAATAAGTGGACGAAGCTGTTTACTTCGCGGATGTGCATTTTTCGTGAGATGTGTAAATAAACTTTGGATTCATTGTAGTAAAAGTTGGTGTTGTATCGCTTTTTTCTTGGCACAGACTCTATGTTTGGATTCGAGCAGAAACAGATGGATTTCAGTGAGATAAATACGTTCTGACAGCATGGTAGATGTCAGTATTTGACAGATGTATGAATTGTCAACTGCATGACAAGAGTAAAATGATTTGTGGATTTCTGGAATATGAACCATCATGTAGGCTGGGAAACCACTTCCGGGAGAATGCACCTGGACAGTGGAAACACAAATTTCCGTCCACCCAACCGGAACGAAGATATTGTTATCCTATCCAAACTTAAGTCCAATAAGGCTGTTTTTTCTTTAACTTATTTCCAAGATTGGAGAAAAGTGTGCATGTGAATGGAACCACAAAGAAGGAGACCCCCTAAGCGGCTAAAATGGATTTCGCTGAGAATGATGGCAGAACAAAGTACATGCTGTCAAACATTGACGAATCAAACAAAATGTTACAATAGACTTCAGCTTTGAAGTAGTTAGGGACTTCGCATACCTTGGTTCTACTATAACTCTTGCCAATCGGTGTTTCTTTGACCAAGGAAGGGAATTGTGTAGGAAGGCATTGCCAAGACAGACTCTTTCTGTATAAGACCCTCATCATCCCAGTTTCGGTCTATGGCATGGACGTTGACAAAGAGGGTTGAAGATATCCTCGGTTGGTTGATCTTCGGATTTTCAGTCTCATTTGAGTTGACGGGCTTTAGAGGAGAAGTTTACGAGCTTTACAGCGATATCGACCTGACCGAAGGCTGTTCGAAGAGGGACAATGCATTAGAGGCAGACTTCACCAAAGATGATGCTCACAAGTGGAGGAGGACCTATAGCAACTTGAAGTTTGCAACTGGAGGCTGTTAGCGAAAGATAGCGCTTTCTGGAGAGGTTATAACCCAAAAATTGCTAAAAAAAATTTTAGGATGGTTAATGGTGACTTGCCTGACAGGTTGCCCAGGTCCTTAAAGTGGTATTCACCGAGGACCTTTCGCATAGGAAGTGAGATGTGTTTTCTTCTGCATCCGTATTGCACGGCTTCAGCAGAGGTCATCAGTTTCTAATCGCATTCATCTTCGCATGAACCGCCATAAGGCTATGGGAATCTCCGTCAAGAGTGCCAAGTTGGGTCTCTTAAGCGCCAAGATCTGTTTAGTTTTGGCATTATCATGTTTTGTGCAGAGTCTTCCGGAGACACGACAAGATGGGAGTGCGCACCATCTCTCATTAGTAAGTCTCGCGAAGGTTTGCCTTATATTGGATTCAACAAGAGCTGGGAGAGGAAGAACGTCAATCGGAATATCCTCATCCATGCTATCGATCGAAAGAGATGGGTTCTATTACACTGCAGCTCTGTATCCTTTGTCAACTTTCCTTTTCTGGCAGCTTCTTTGGCTATGAACATTATTGAGTGATGCCTTCGACATACGGCTTTTTCTGTCTATCACTCCTTTTGGTGTACCTATAAGCAGTAGAAGGACTAATAGCGCTCGTTTCATGACCTATACTTTCTGTGTCTTTCAAGTCTACTTAAAGCAGGTGTTTCTTGAGTTAATGATGCTTTCTATCGTTATGAGCATTGTGCCTTAATTTTGAATTGAGTGAGAATTTTGTGTGAAAATTACTTCAGAAATCCTCTTTTCCATGCCTGACCTCGTAGCCCTCGCTTACCTAGTCGTATAGTGTAGGATGAGCCCTAGATTCAATGAAAAATTTCCAACAAAGCCTCACAATCCTCCCAATCTTCGTTACACTAAATCACTCATATGTCGTGGTGGTGTTTTTTGAAAAATCCTCCAAAACGATTCCTTAAAGAGGGATGCTGTCGATGGGGAAGACTTAAAACCGAATAGATACCCATCCCCTCCATGAAGCAGCGGAACCCATTGCCTACTAAAGTTAATTAGTCTCACAGTGTTTCCGTGCCACAAGGCAGAAAGGAGGAACCAGAAAACTGCATTAAAGACGATACACGACACGCGGATGGCTGCAGATAATAAAGCTCACAGCCATAGGAGGCGAAAATAAAAAGGCCACCCCAAACAAAACGAGGATTAAAAATCTACGAGAGATAATTAATCCCACGTTAAACAAACGTGTAACCCAGCGGCGGGCAGGCCCGACCGCCCGCAACCCTTACCACAATCTATTTCCGTGCGATAAAATCTAATATGCGGCCTCATGCCAAAGGTATCTGGGCGGAGGAGGGGTTGGCACAACCCGCCGCACACGCTTCGCTACCCACAATTACATTTCGCATTACATTGTTATTTACAAACTTTTAATGAAAACATGGATATCCAGCGAGTGTGTTATGGCGGGGCAGTTCGAGCGGGTGTGCGTAATTGGGCTGTGAACTGGGGGGTTTGGGGAAATGGGGGGAGTTTGCAAGGGAATTCCAGTCAAAGATAACATTATCCCATTTGTGTATCGTAATTCCTTTCATAGTTTTCGAATGAATGCAAAACGAGCACGGACGCGCGTATTGGGCTCTATAACCATTCAATGGAGCGCACGGAGTGGTAAGTGAGGGCTTTATTAAGGCAAATAGGCTTATCAGATGACACTATTGTTGTTATTGGGTATTGTTTGGCCGTTACGTGAGGGTGCGCGTGTTTGGCTCTCTGGGCGGTGTGTATACACACATGAAAGCCGGATCAATGTTTTGTAACTTTAGATAGAAAGACAATTTTCTGATTCCTTTCCATGGGTGTGTGGGGGAAATAAAAACAAACAAACACGGTCATGTGAAACGGAAAGGACTGTATCCTGGATGCGTATGAGGATTGTATTCAAGGATTGTATCCGTGTCCCTAGGGTAGGAAGCTGATTTGCTTTAATGAGACGAAATAATCCAAAAGTGATGCTCGATTTAAACTGTACGGCTATGAAGGCAACTTGTGAGATAAATGTATCTACAGAATGAAGTTGGAAAGCCATACTCGATTACTACCAGAACTTCAATTCCGAGACCGGATTTAGTGATTTCGAAACACTTAGTCTCCAAAGGGAATAGCAGATGTATTTTAGGAGCATTTTTAGAAGCTGCCTATTCTAAGGGGGCATCAAGAGTGATAGTACAAGAAGAGAACCCACGTCCAGTCAATGAAGAAGCTATCCTCCTCCCAGTTTTGAAGAGGTAGACTCAGCTATCAAAAAGCTGCAGAACAACGAAAGCCTCCAGCTCTGATGACCTACTAGAAAACGTTCTCAAACATCGTGGAAGGTGCATGCATACACCAAATCATCAACCAAGTACGGATAGATGAAGCCATGTCCAATGACGAGACTATCGTATGTCTAGGCGAGCCTATGTCTTGCAAGAACTATCAAGGCATATCCCTGCTAAATGCCTCATGTAAGATTCTATTCAACGTTTTGTGTGAACGTCTGAAGCCTTTCCCCAGTCCCGAATCGACGATCAAACTAAGGCAAATCCTGAAAACGAACTTATTATCTCTTCATCGACTTTAAAGCCATTTATGATAGTATTCATCATGTTGAACTGTACAAGGCGATGGCCTAATTCGGGATCACGAAAAAATGGATTCAGCTGTGTTGGAAAATACGCTGTGCACTGTTTTTGGGAACAGTTCCTCTGAACTATTCCAAACATGTACCAGATTTCGGTAAGAAGATGCGCTGTAGTATGATTTTTTTCATTCTTGCGTTGGAACAGATAGTGTGCAGGGCAGGTACTATCTTCAGGCACGAAAGGTACTATCTTCAACAAATCTGTGCAGTGGCTGGGATACGTAGACGACATCGACATCATTGGTCGCTCCTAGCGTGTCGTGAGGGAAACTTTTACGGCAATTGAAAAACAGGTGAAACGAGTTGGCTTTCAAGTAAATGAGGACAAATCCAAGTACCTGTTGTTAACAACCAAAGAAGCATCAGTTCCCTGCTTAATACAAAACATCACTATTAGCAACAACCTACCTCGGAGTAAATATGAACTCCACGAATGACACCCTAGTGGAGGTATGTTTAAAACTTATCCTAGGAAACCGCTACTATTTCTGTTTGCCAAAACTCCTAACTAATCTAACAAAACTCCTAAAACGGAAGACGAAATGCATGCTCTACAAAACATTGATCATTATCGATCCCAGTACTGGACGATAAGTAGGAAAGCAGAGCAGATTTTGAACAGTTTCGAGAGCAAAATTTTTCGCCAAATTTTTGGTCCCATGTACGAGGAGGACGAATGGGAGAATGACTCGTTGAGCTGATCCGTTTCAAGGATCAAGCTAGAGCGCTTGGTCTAGACAACTGAAAGTAGCGTGCCTGAGATCGAAGAGAATGCAAGTCCGCGATGTCTCGGGCAGAGACTTTCCATTGCAGCCCTTAAGCAAGTCTTAAATCGCATGATCTAGGTGAGCAGTTTATGTCACCATTACGTGAATAAATTCGGTTTGAAAACTTAAACCGTAGTTGCTAAATGCCTTAACGTCTTGTGTGACTTGTTGGCTTAAATTTTTGTGCAATTTGGATTTTGTAAGAATGTAAATGCAAAACGTTATTCAAAATACGCCACAGAGCCGATGAATGAATGCCAAATGTCTGAGAACGTCGTGATATCGATGTTGAGGATGTTGCTACAGGAGCAATATTATCAGCAGAGCGTCTAATTTTTGTTCCACCAGATCTTTTTCAACAATCGACAGAACCAGTTTCTTTAGAAAACTTGTTCACTAAACTCGTTTGGACGATTATTTACAACAAAACCATCATGAATTTTACGATATGTACGTAATTTTGTAAAGATCGAGCATTTTCATAATAAATTTGTAACTATCCATGGTTAAACTTGCATATGTCATCTACTTCACAAATGTCAAAAATGACACAAGAAAAAGGTTGCGTTCAGAAGCTATTCACTACTGACTGACATCTAGGCGTGACTTTCGAAAGACCCTACACGAAATGCATCTCTCAGCTTGATAGGAGAACAGTACAACATTACTGTGTCCTGGAAACCAGGTGGAATCCTAAAATTAATGAGTTTGTTGGATGCCACTGGGAAGAAGTACTTTTTGCAATCTCTCTCCCGTAGATTTCATCTATTTGAACACAGCAGACCTTGACTAGCCAGATGTCTCTTAAAATACCCAACGACGATACTTAAGTGATGTGCAAATGCTCGTTCAACACTTAAAACACTGGCTGACCTTCAAAACCGACCACATTCGAGCGAGCACATGAACTTATTGGAAAACAAAATATAAAAGTTTCAAGCATATCTCGCAAAGGAACCAATTAAAATCGCTATACCCTCCCACGGCGCATAAACTTCGAATATTAAGTGTTATTTATTCTATTTCGCGCCAAAAATACATTTTATTATCAAAAAACCAAAAAAAAAAAAAAAGAAACTAACAATGTGGCGAAATGATTTTGTTTTACTGCCAAGCATGCTGCCGCCATTACGAGCGTAAAGCACCGAGTGCTCTGGGTGCTGCTTCCTATTCCGAGCAATTTGCGAGCAGTAATTTATTATTAATAACGCCGAAGTAGACTGCAGAGCTCACAGAGCTCACATCAAAGATTCATTCCGGCCCGGTCGTAAAGTCCATGGTCAGATGTTTCTCGCTCAAACGCCGCCGCACCTCCGTCCCAGACAATGGAATTATGGCTGCAGTCAGAGAGTGAGATGTGCCTTCTGGTTAGTTTTAGCCAATTGCATGCGGTTTCCTCTGCTGACTCATTTGCGCTGACCGACTGTCAAGTGGCCGGAATGGATTAGGCCAACTTTTGTTCGGAAGCACAACTCTACTGCGATAGATCATCATGGAAATGAATCGTGTGTGATTTATTAGCCATCATAAGCCGAGCGGTACCGGTGGCGGCGGTGTGGCGCCCCGCGGTCCTTTAACAGGTCCTGCTAGATGGAGCGTGTTTTCCTTCTCCGCCGGTGTGTGTGTTTATTGTGCGGAAAATGATTGTGTACTATTATTTTATTTTATGTACGTGCGTTTGTTTTTTTCGACAGGCTCCTCTTACTTAGTGTGTAGCTGTGGCGTGAATAGAAACACATATAAGGTACCTATAGACACGTCGATGTTAGACATGTGAGCCGTGTGAGCCGTGCAAGGACGAAAAGGTAACAAAAAAAAAATTCTATTGATTGATTGAGGGTGACTATGTGTACACACGCTTTTGGCGGTGACTGGCACTAGCGCAGGGGTGGGTAAATATTGAACCAAAGTAGCTTTCGTATAAACACACATTTTGTTGCGAATTGATATGAAATTCATGTAATTTCGCCAAACACAGGATCTGTGTGTTTGTGTGTGTGCGCCCAGGAGAGCGGAGTCGTGTTTATTTTGGGACGACCTGATGGAGGGGCCGGTCGGGCCAAAAGGTGATGCAGAGATTTAAGTGCGAACAAGTTGATTTGCTTTACAATGTTTTCTTTCTTTGAAATCACCCACTGTGCTGCTCCTGGTGCCGCTGCTGTTTACTTCGGATAGATGATAGATGTTGGAATGAAATCAAAAATAAATGAAATTTGTGTTTGTACATAACATAGTCGGTCTGCGTTTGCAGTTGCTGTTCTGTTGTTCATGGCTGTATACATAATACTTTGCCGATTCATCTACTTATCGAATTCGAAGGGATACTTAATGAAATTGATAAATCAATCAATCCGAAGGATGTTTCCCCTTCCATTCCATTCAATTACGTATCGTACTTACCAGTTTGGTGGTCGTTCCTAATGAAATCCTAGAGTAATCCCGACTGACTTACGCGTCTATGAATAATAGACTATACAGCCGGCGGAGGTATTATATTCTAACACCTAACACCTTAAGGCCCGACGGGTTGGGTTTAAGATCTGAACTCGTCCTTCAAAAAATACATGAACCTCACTCAGGAGATTAGGTCAAATCGGATGGTTTCTTTCTAATTTCGAGGGAAGTCCAACATTCTTCGTCAATTTAGTGGGAGGCACTCTTCAACTCTGTGTATCACTTGGCCATAAACTATCTGATCTGTATCAGTCTAATCTGGCAGGCCACGCAGGTGACTTTGATGTAAAGGAATATGGCAGCAGAATTGTGGTTGGATGGGCTATTGCAATGATGGCCCCATGTTGAGCGCCGCTCTTACGTGTGAGCACACGGAACGAGTAGCAAAAATGGTTTTGTTTCGGTGAAGTATGTGGAACATTTTGTGAAGAATTTTCAATATTTTACATTTTTACTGTGCCAAGCGAGGCAGGACCCTAGTGAATCTGTGCTTAAAATGCAGACTAACCAAACCCCTGTTCAAACTGAGCTCAATAGCCTCAGCACACGGTAGGAATAGCAAAAATGAGATTGTTTCGGTGGCGTATGTGGAACATTTTTTCAAGAATTTGCAATATTTTCCATTTTTGCTGCACCAAGCGTGGCAGGATCCTAGCTAATCTGTGCTTAAACTACAAATCAACCAGACCCCTGTTCCATCTGAGCTCTATCACCTCATAACACGGCAGGAATATCAAAAATGAGATTGTTTCGGTGGCGTATGTGGAACATTTTTTCAAGAATTTGCAATATTTTCCATTTTTGCTGCACCAAGCGGGCCAGGATCTTAGGAAACCTATACATAAATTACAGAGCAATTGGATCCCTGTTTCAACTGAGCAGGAATGGCAGGAATAGAAAGAATGAGATTGTCTCGGTAGCGTCAATTGAAAAATACTTTAAGTGTTCACTTGCTGAATAGAACTAACTTCGTCTTGGAAAATCCTATAGTAGCTCCGCAGGTCAACTGAAACTGTACTGATTTCCTTGTTTATGTTTTAACCATACAAACTCTCACATTGAGCATTGGAGCCAAATTGCTCCTAAAACCTAATAAAATTCCAAAATTAATTTCAATCGATTTGTCTCCATCGATTTGTCATCCATTCCAAGAACTTTAAATTCATTTCCTCTTCCTCTCATGTACACGCATGAAGTTAACCAAACTGCACTTAACTAAGGCACTTACGTGTTTTAAGAAAAGAACAAAAAAACGTAACAAACATTTTGCCTTCTTTCTGGAAAAGCAGTGAAACTTTTCTACCTTTCTGATGCTCGTACAACTGATACTCGAAAAACTTCTGAACTGCCCTCGAAACTTTTGTGCACTTCATAAGGACGTTGGTTGAGGAGAAGTTAGGTTTGGTTTTTTCCTTCAACACCTTTGTAGAGATTTTTTTTTCCGCGAAAGGATGTTTCGAATTCCAGTCATGGGAAAATAAACAAACTTACTTTGAAAAATCCTCTTTGATCAATTTTTACAGTGAAGCGGAAGTTTTTTTTTGAATCTATTCATTGAATTTTCCAACCTATTGACCTAATATTTCCACCTCTGTATGCAAATGCTTTAAAAAGTAAAATAAAACGTGTTGTATCCCAAAACACCACGAGCACGACTACAGGCTTTCATGCGAATATCGAAACTTTCAAGAACTCGCTCACACCTTGCCGCATTTAGTACATCAATTTCGGTTCGAATAAATGCACATCTGAAGTGAAATTATTGCTGGTTTATGCATGATTTTCAAAAAACCCCAAAGATAGTAATCCACTGGTGTCAAACCGATGATTTGACGAGTCAATCCAATGTGAAATGTGTTTTTATCAATTGTAGATGTGTCTACTTTACAAATGTCAGAGATGACAGCAAAGAAAAGGTAGCGTTCAGAGATTATTCACTACTGACATCTATGCGAGACTTTTGTAAGACCCTTCAAAATCCCTGCTAAATCGTCAATCTGACAGCTTGACAATCTGTCAAATTTCGACAATGAGACCAGCCCTGGAAAAGAACAACGAATTTCAAGTAGAGACTCACGATCTTTTGAAAATCGCATTTGAAAGCATTTAGCGTTTTGAGCTCAACACGGCCGAATTCGGAAAATAATGGAAAATATTCAGTGGAAACTGCAATTCGGAAACAGATCCTTCGAATTATTGGAAATATGCATCGAATTTCGGCAAGGAAATGGGCTATTACGTGATGTCTTCAATCTCGTGCTTGAGCAAATGGAAACAACATCCACATCATCTGGCAACTCCAGCGCGCCAGCTTCATTCGAAGAAAAGGCGAAGTGAGATCACTTTGAAGTAAACGAGTAGGAAGCAAACATTGACACTTTAGTTGAATTTTGGAAAAACATTTTCAACCAATGGTTTCATTGTGACTATAGGTTAGGTGAGTGGGTTCCTCTTCATTCTCGGCCCTGTGTCGTAGAACCCAGCTGGGTGTTTTCAATCACCTTAACGTCATTGAAAAACCATAAGGATCGGGTTATCATAAATATAAGATGAAAGACATTGGTCTTGGAAGTAATACTTTGTTAGAGTTTTGTTTCTTAAGCCACAGAGTCTTGGGTAGTAACAAAAAGGAAGGAGTGTGCTCGTTGGGTAATTCGTGGCTGCACACTCTATACATGTCGTTAACATTTAGATTTAGTATCAATGTGTTACCTTTAGTTAGTTGTGACCAAATCAATCAAATCATCAAATTTTTAAACCGTTTCAGCTTCAGCCTTAGCCAGATTTGTTTTACATGTTGGTTCACTTGTCCACCCAAGATTTCTACTCTCTATTTGCTCTAGTTTAGGACTCAGCTTACGTCTACCAATTGGCATGCCGGATGTGCCTTTATGCGGTAAAATGAGTAGAGTTGGTCCTTTTTATCGGCTTTACAATTCTCTTGAATGTCAGGATGTCGCGGCACCGAAGAAAAAAGTCAATATTGAACTATTCAGTCATCTTCGTGAAAGACGTTCGGCAGTCTAGAAATAATAGAAGTCCATTCCAAGAATTTGAAAATTCCCTGGCTGTTGGAAAAGATGGTGATATCCTTAATAGCTATCAGACTGTGAAAGATACTACAGTAGACGGAAGGAGACCTAAAGATTAATACTGTCAGGAACCACCTCTAACTACAGTGTCCTTAATTTTTGAGCCATCGCTGTTGAAGTGAATCGACTGATCTTCTAAAACTGCAGAGTGATCTGGAAGGGATGGTGAAGGCGAAGTTCTTATCAATATTCAGACATGGGATGGTGTCATGGCCAAATTCCTCAGTTTCCCATTGTAGGGTATCTGCGAGGCACTGGTGGAAAGAAATTATCCAATCTCGCAGAGGTAGTTGTACGTAGAGCTCCCCTTCTGCTCAGACAAGCTGTACATTCTTAGGATGTCTGCCAGAGAATCACCGCGTATGTCAATATTGTTCCAAACGTTGAACGAGTGAGTTGTTCGAGGGTCAAAGACCTGTTCTATTGCCAATACCTTTTGTAAATCAGAAAAGGGGAAATGTGGCCATCTCGACTCTTTCCTAAATGTTAGGTTTCCAAGTTAGCGATTCCGTAAGTGATCACTGTGCATCCCTCGCCTTTCAAGATTACTGATAGTTCGTCAACTACCAAATGATACAACTCCTTGTAAAGAACCTGGGTTCTAGTGGACCATTCAATAGTAGATTATGCAGTTCGCTTTCACTGAAAGCGCTTTCTATGTCCAGGAAGGCAACCATCGTCCCATCGTCTTAAGAAACAGAGAATGTTCGATATTAGAGTGTGTAATGCCAATACACATGTTAGCCCATTCTCCTGGGAATACTATTGCCTACTGGATATCAATCAATCATTCTAAGGTTTTCCAGTGGAATGATGGCAGACTAATTAGTCTGAAATCCTTTGGATTTGTGTGAGAACCTTCACTCGCTTTGGGAATAAAAATTACTTTACCTTCTCTACATTTCTTTGGAATCTGCGCCAGATCCAGACAACCTTTTAAAGTTCCCTCGAGCACACATAATATTATGTACGATGACTTCTGCAACTCGGCAGGTATTATCCCGTCAGGTTTATATGGTTTGAAGCTATAAATTGGTCAAAGGAGTTTGCTTTGTTTCATTTGATTTGAGGGGATGGTGATTCCAGAGGATGGTCTCTGTATTAAAGTTTATATTGCTAACCACTTGGGAACTGCCTGGTTCCTTTCCCTTTCCCTTTCTCTTTGTAGAATTCTGTTGATTTTGATTTCTATCGCATCTGAGTCAAAGTCTTAAAAGGTAGAGAGGTGCTCCCATCTGAGTTAGGATTTGTTGTTCCATTATTTCATTGTGGTAGCTGTTCCTATGACACCTCTGAGTCCGGCGATTTTGCCTTTCAGTGTGATGTGCTGAAGGATCTCTGAGCTTCGAACAAGGCTCGAATAGAGTAGCAGGATCTTATGAGCCAAGCTAGGAAAATAATCTATGAGAAAATCTATGTACGAGAAACCTAACAAATCAAAAGATATTGTATCTACATATCTTCTATCTAATCCAATAAAGGCGTCGAAACACATCCAACAAATCGCAAATGAACCTCATTTCCTAATGACCCACTAACGTTTCCCCCTGAAACCTTGAATCGAACACATAAGGCAGCCTAATGTTTCCTTTCCATACTTTTTTCTCTCCTTTTCCGCATTGTCCTGTGTACCAGTGCTCCTGGGAACTTTTTCTGTTTGTATCCTCATCAAACTTTACGATAACAGTGTTGACGTTGACAATATTTACGCCCTCCCCCCGAAGGAAAATTATACGAAAACAACTTTTCTCCTCTGATCTGATAAAAAAATATTTACTCAAACTTATTTGGCCAAATGTAAATATAGGCCGGGGTATTACACGTCTAGGAGCAGCAAGACAGACCGGACCCAGACCCTTGGGTCGTACTTACATACGAGTTGTATCTGCACGCAGTGGGTACTGTTTCATATTTCTTTCTGGGAATTTCGGTCCCCCTTTCTGGAAGAGATACATAGACATACATTACGTATCTTATCGTTCGTGTTATTGCTGGGTCCTTGTCGGTGGCGCGTCCTAAATCAAACGAGCCTCTCTGAATTAGGAAAATTGAAAACGTTTCTCTTTGGCCGGGGAGCGGTGTGGCTGCCGCCGGTTCATGTGTACATTTCAAGCGAGTCTCCGAATGACTTGAAATTGAAAAAACGAGATACTTCTGCAGAGGATGGATAGATAATGGTCATTTGGGGAAATTACTTCAAATTTAAGGACATAATCGTTGAGTGGTTCTTGTTTGTGTTTTGGGGCTTTTTTTTCGGCTTTATTTGCAGAGACCGGTCATTAGCCGGTGGCGTGATTAGCTGCAATTTGCACGGCCGTCAAGTTAATTGGAATCGGATTTGATTTTATTTTTTTTCTTTTCTTTTTTTGCGGCTCTAAGCAAATTGATTTGATGGTGTGGAAGATTACACTCCGCCAGGGAGGGGGGGCTATTTTCGGACTACCAGATGGCAGGCTATTTCACGGCACATTTTGTTTTACTACCCACTGTGTGTATAGCTGGGTAAACGTTGGGAAAGGGTGGAATTTGGGCTTCCTTGATTCGGCCATAAATAAGGAACGTTATGACCTTGAAGTTCAACAATAAAATGTTATTTAGCGTTAAGGCAGTAAAATAGATTGATAAAGGAGCAAGCTAATATGAGGGCGTACGCGTTCTGCTTTTGGGAATTTTGATTTTCAGGATCAAGGAAGGTAGGGTGACATGAAATTCGTAAGAGTTCCGAAAAAGTTGTTAGAGATTCGGTTCACGGAAAGAAATCGCAAGCTGTTAAGTACTCGGAGAAACAAACTTGGGAGGCTTTATGGTTTGTGGACATTGGCAGTGCTTTAACTATTTAAAGAGAAGTCCATTGGGAGCCGTTTGTAATAGACAGCTTCTGACTGTCTCACAGGCAAAGATTTTTGCTATCCAAATGCGGAAAGTCAAACAGCCCTAAAGGCAGAAGCAAATGCAAGAACCAACTCGATATTGGAGAAGGAATGCAAGGAAAAAGTCAACATCTTGGAAGCCTCCTCTTTAGTCAATCTGATTTGGATACCTGGTCACTGCTGTATACTAAGGAATGAAGGTCTGGATGAACGGGCAAAGAAGGGAGCGGAAAACACGGATAGGCCTAGGACGACAACAGTAGAAGTAGCTTCAAAACTGCATAGGGCAGCTGCATGAAAATATGTGGAAAGCAGTCAAAGCCAAGATCTAATGCCATGGTCTTGGAAAGAGAACGCTCGATCTAGGGAGGAGAGGATTAAGATGGATGGACGATCTGTACACCGAATACATCGACCTGAACAAACACGCTTACAGGCAGGGACTATTGACTAAAATCACCTCTCTAAGATGCAAGGAAAAGGAAGCACTCGTTTGCTTTAAGTGGTGGAAACCATGTCATATCTATAAATCACTAATGGAGGCCGCCCGATTGGGAAGGGTGGACCTGAACAGGATAAAGCGAACAGGATAACTTAATTACCTTAGAAGCTCTCAATCCGTGTCTAAGCCTCTGTCTGAGGCACGGAAGCCTTCCAAGAGCTCTTCCATCCACGATAGAGTTATCCTTAAAATTAAGTTTCAATCTTTTTGTCAACCAGAAGCAAAGGACTGTGCTCGTATCCTCTTTATGGGAGATTTAGGTTAGGAGGTTGTCAACGGCTTGAGACCTCTGAGAACCTTATTTCAGACTTCAACTTCTGAGGTAAAAACTCAGATGTGTACATGAATCTGAGGAGTTTGTTCAGCTCTGTGTCTACTAGATCGTTCAGTTCTGTAGGGAATTAGCTTGAGGTGAGAATGAATAGATTCTATTCCTTCTTTGTTCATGCTGCCGGGTCGTAGAAATCATTGTAAGGTACTTCTACCCTTCCTGAATGTTTGACTATCACACTGTCTGCTGTCACAACACCAACAGCTGTCCGAATATCATTGCTTTTTATCAATGGCTGGCCATAGCGATGTGGCCTATTAGCCTCCTCGCTGAATTCTATGTATATTTCCCTGTTCATAGAACTAAGCGCTGTGTTGGTCTCAAGAAGGGGCTACAAAGAGCTTAAATGTCACCCTGCCTTGCCCAATTCATCCGTTTTTTCATTACCTTGGATATTCATGTGGGACTGGACACAACAGAGGGTCACCTTGTTGGCCACTGAGATATCATCCAGTTTAATAATGACTATGAGCATAGGTACTGATTACCTCTCCAGAAATATTGCCCTGTGGGGACATCTTACAGTTTCTTCCAGTGAAAAACGCTGCGAATGTCCTGGAGTCTGAAGAACCGATTTGTACTTCGAGATTTGTAATAGACGCCTAGACACCGACAGCAGGACCTAAAACTGCTTTAGATCCGTCGGTTAAGCTAGAAAGACCTTTCATTCTACAGACTAAACCCTTCGTCCTTTTTAGGAATTTTTCTAGTGGATCTCGGACACTAGTTTGATAGTGGTTCCGACAGTGTAGTCCATTTCCGTCTGGACTATCGATGTATTCTACCGGTTCAGGACTGAGCCTTATGGGAGGGCTTTACTGCTTCGTTGGCTGAAGGTGGAAGGGGGCCCTTACTGGCAACTGATGGAAGTGCAGCTTAAGCACTTCTACAACTCCTTGTGCATTGGAGTTTCAGAGACATTTCTGGTATGCTCTTCAAAAAAATGTACACTAATTGTAGGCCCTCTGTTCATGCTCTTGACTGTTTGTCAAATGTTCACGAGAGCAGAAGCAGAAAAAGGACATTTCTGTTGTCTGGCGATCGAACCTCGAACTCCTTGTTCTTGTCCCCATTTTCACATCAAGGAGCTCATAAATCATTCATCTCAGGCCAATCCTGTTCGATTCCCTTTTCCCTTCCCTTCAAAAAGTTCAACATTTGCTTACATGTGTGCGCTCTCAAATTTTCAGCATATTGGCTTGATTTATCCACCCACATGCACATTAACCATATTTCTGTCCAATCCACTGCCAGGTCCATTGCGACTTTTTCAGTTTCCAAAAAAAAACGTACATGCAACCACTTGAATTGGATGTTTAAGCCAAAAATAATTTCATTCAACAAATTCAGTGCTCTCCACCCCCAGCAGGACGTACATTGTGGTCGAGGAGAGGAAATAAAATTTCAGGAATTCCAGGAAACAATTTTTTCCTCCCTCTGATCTGGACAAATTGAATGGAATCTAGTTGCCCTGCTGTGTATATGGTGTCCAGGATTGATTTTAGTTTTTTTTTAGATTCCAGTTTTTTATGAAAGCCATTGGTTGGGCGGAAATGTTCGTAGTTTTTGTTTTTAAAAAACGGAAGCCAATTGAATGTGAAACAAGTCAGGAGTTGAGCAGGTATACAACAAAAAATTGCTTCGTTTAATTACTGTATTTATGAAATACAAATTTCAAAACCTGATTGCACACAGGTACTGACAGGAAGTGAATGTTTTTTTTCAATCAAATCAGGATCATGTGTGCTTTTTGGGCTGGTGGCTTCAGTGGCCCATTATTTTTCGAACACCCAAATGAAGGACATATTACTGTCCATAAGGAGGGCTATAGACAAACTATTGGAGAGGTTTTGTGACCCTAAATGACAGAAACAGACGCAGACGACCTTTATTTTCAACAGGATGGAGCTACAAGTCACCCAATACATGAAATCATTGAGTTATTGCGGGCTAAGTTTCTAAATCGATTATTTTCACAAAAGAGTGACATATAGCCTGGCCACCTAGATTTCAGACAACTGGATTGCCTTCTTTGAGATTTTTTAAAAAGTTAAGTCTATGTGGATAAGTTTGAGACATCCTTTGGACAGAAAATGATGAACTTATTTGGCAATGTCTGAGCGAATCCTTGAAAATTGTTCATTTTCCTATGAGAACCTGTAGACGTACATAATACTCCTTCTGTTTACCAAGACTCATGTCCTATATAGGGTACTTAAGAATCTGCAGGGCACTCAAACCTATAGTGTTTGTGATTTATTGGTTACTTCCAATAATAAGATACTAAGGGGTGACCAGATGGCAATTCATATGTTTCAGCAAATATCAAAGTCATCAATGACACTTAGCTGTCAAAAAATTCAGAAAGGTATGCCATTCCAACATACATCGCTTCACGCTTGCCGAACGTGCGGAAATTTGTAAAAAAATAAAATCGTCGGTCATCATACCTTCAGTGTTCAGACAATCGTCGCACCGTGGAAAAGTTAGAGCGTGAGTACACTCTTTTGGACCTTAAGCCACGAACCAGACAGGGAAGACAGAGAAATATCGATTCGGCTTCGATCAACTGATTTGAGTTAACCCGGCATATTCTATGGTTGGATTTGGGCCTACATCAGTATAAGATTGTGCTGATGCAAGATTTGAACCTGGCGACCACAGACATAGCCGTGAGTTCGCTAATTGGTGGCTGGAAATGTTGGCCGGAGATCCGGATTTCGGCCAAAAAATCATCTTCTCGGATGAGGCCCATTTTTGGTTCAGCGGCTATGTCCACAAACAGAATTGCTATTATTGGAGTGAACACGATCTACTAATGCATCAGTGCATCCACAAAGATTGACTGATTTGGTGCGGCTTATGGCACCGTCACCGTCCATGGTCTCAGGTATAGAGCGATTTTAACCGACTTGAAATGGATATATCCGAGCTGCGGTTCCAACAAGACCGACCTACATGCCATAGAAGCGACCCAACGCTCGAAATTGTGAATTAGAAATTTGGCGACTGGTGATCATGCGACATGACACCACCCGGTTACTCTCTTTAGGTCTTCGTGAAGTCCTTAGTCTACGATATCAAGCCAACTATTTTGGAAGAGTTCCAGACGCTATTGCCGGAAAAACGTCGTCAAAACTTGCACCGTCCGCTTGAAGCACTGTCAGCGAAGCCAAAGTAGCTATTTTAAAAATTTGCTACTCCACATATAATGGCATGAATGTGTCTTCCAAATAAAGGGAAAACCAAAATTATATCTCACACCCTTGTTGTTTTATTTAAATTTCTTTTCTTATTGTTCTTATCTGGTCATCCTGACGCGACTTTTGGCACTCCTGTGACCGGGCATCCATTCATCTCTCACCTTTCAACAGGATTGTACGTAGAATACTTTGTAGACACCTTTATTCAGTGAGTTCAAACAGGCTTTTAAATCCAACGCAAGTCCCCTTTCTTCAAGCTTTATCCTTTGCATTGTTTGCATTAAAAAAAAAGCAAAATGAAAACAATTTTATGACATTCTTTCGTCCTTTGTTGAGAGCCCCAGGCTATGGATATTTGTTTTCAATTGAAAATAATACAATCGCGCATAGAGCCCTAAAGTTGGCGATAAAATAAAATACAAAGTTCAGCATCAATTTGTAATCCTATTGTTCCTCGCAGCACTGCACTGACCATTTTCAACGGCAGCTAGACTAAGCCATACACATAAACAACTCCGTATTACCAAGTTAAGTACAAAGTTTCAATGACACTTTTGAAAAAAAGTAGAACAACAAAAAAAAAACTTCACATTCTCCAATTAGATGTGCGAACCCAAACAGCTGAAAAGGACCTTTTTATGCGAATTGCCTACCATTCCAGCGAGTAAGGACATTGTAATCCCTGGCGAAATAAATTCATCAATGTAAATGGACGAGACGATGCGAATTGTTTGCGAAACTCTCATAAATTTCCCGAAATGGAAATTACACCATATTGCGCGAAAAAATTGAAATAAAAAATTTTTTTTTTAAAAAAAAAAACAAAAAGTACACAGAATCCAATCATGCGTGGCGTATGTGGAACATTTTTCAGCTGAGAATCCGCGAACGAACGTGCAAGTAGGTGAATGTAATTTTATTCGTTTCTGTGTTTTGAAACAACCGCCCCCCGCCCCAGTGGTAAATATTTCCTAGCAGCAGTGATGAATTGATTCAATAAAAATGTCTGGAGATTGTTATGCACTTGAGTGGAAGAGTAATCTGTGTACCCAACCCACATGCACATTGTTTGCAATTGCAGAAAGGATAAAAGCCCGAATGGCTTGCGGCGACTGTAGAGTGTTTGCATTTATACTCTGTGGATCATCAGAAAATTTGAATGGATGATGGCTTCTTTGGAGAATTATTAGTTTCCGCTTCCGACCACAGAATCCTGTCAGTCTATCTGCGTATACGAGTGTGTATCTGCAATTTGAAAATAATTACTTATGGCTGAGGAGAGCTCAGATGTTTACTACTACTGCTGCTCAGTGGCAGGGGTATTGGTGTAAAATGCGATTTGTTTCGTTCCATTTAATCCTGGAAATGAATTTCACTTCCTGATTTGTATGCAAAACACACTACTAGCGTTGTTGTGCAGCTGAGCCACCACAGGGTGGTGGCAGGTAGGTATTGTGTTTGCAAATTCACAACAACTTGAGATGTTTCCCATCAGAGTCGCAGGCCATAAATCAATACTTAAAGTTGATGGCTTTGGCTTTAAGTGCATAATCGTTAAAAAATTCAAATCCCAGCCACAAAAAAACAGGATTATATGATGATTAAGCGTGGAAATGTTACGACTGGATGCCCATAAAGCTGCAAAAGGAGACAGATAATGGGCAATTTTGTGCGCGTCACTGTCACTAAGTGCCAATTATTCACCTCGAGTAGGCATGTCATCCAATAAATACCTTCGAAGATACATTTTCAAAATTCAAATTTATGCACCAATTACTTCGATTTATTACCGCAGATAGGAGGGGTATCTCTCCATTTTTTTTTTGCATTCGTCCTGTGTGTGGTCCTACAAGACTGAGTTTTATAAATTTTGATAAATATTGTTGCTTTGCTTTCAATGTGGCAAGTTAATAAGGAACTGGTTTGAAATGGTTTGATACATTCTCTATCCAAAATACTTAGTGTTTGACACACATCCTTAGACTAATAAAACAATGAATTCATTGCCGAGATAGTCTAAATTGTCAAGAAATTCTGCACAACTATGATTGAAAAGGAAAGCTCCGGCAAAACCTGCAGAGGGTGGTGTTAAGACCTACTTCGAGGGCAAATAGTTTTTGAGAGATCAGGTCTGATCCCGATCTTACAGGGAGGGCTCTTCCATAATACAAGCATCATTTCAGATAGCCAAGCATCTAGCAAATCCTTAGAGCCGTACTCTAATAATTCGAAAGTTCTTCCAGACTGCCGCAGATGGCAGAACAGATTAATATTCACGTTTGTGGTATGCAGGGACTAAGGGGTATTTCAAGGAATTATAGAGGAGATGAACTCTCTAGACTACGTTACATAAGTTGAATCTGATACGTTCTAAGATTTCAACCTCTCCTAACAGACTGCATATCAGCAGCATAGTAGGTGTCATCATTGGACAGTGTCTAATAGGAAAGGAAGCAACTAGACTTGGTGTAGGAGCCTTCTTCTTCATTGATCTTGGTGATCTTATTAAAACCGATATTAGGAGTCTACTGTGCTTCAATAGAAGCTCAAATTGGTTTCACTAGAAGATGTGGAGGATCGCAGCCACTTTAATTTTCTGTTTCCAATCTCCATTTCGAGGCTGCAGCTAAGCTAGTTTGTGCCTTGAATGCACAGAATCCAAGTATCTGGCTCGAAATGTAGGATTGGAGGATAAAGCCAGATGGTGGGTATCTGGTTCTGTGGGCTATACATGGCCCTTTTTCACACATTTTTTGGTTGAAAAATTTTCTGTTTCCAATCTCCTTTTCGAGGCTGCAGCTACGCTAGTTTGTGCTTTGAATGCACAGAATCAAAGTATCTGGGTCGAAATGTGGGATGGGAAGATATAGCCAGATAGGGGGTATCTGGTCCTGTGGGCTATACATGGCCCATTTTTTCACACATTTTTTGGTTGAAAAATTTTCGGTTTCTAATCTCCATTTCGAGGCTGCAGCTAAGCTAGTTTGTGCCTTGAATGCACAGAATCAAAGTAGCTGGCTCGAAATGTGGGATTGGGGGATATAGCCAGATGGGGGGTATCTGGTTCTGTGGGCTATACATGGAACATTTTTTCACACATTTTTTGGTTGAAAAATTTTCGGTTTCTAATCTCCATTTCGAGGCTGCAGCTACGCTAGTTTGTGCTTTGAATGCACAGAATCAAAGTAGCTGGCTCGAAATGTGGGATTAGAGGATAAAGCCAGATGGTGGGTATCTGTTTCTGTGGTCTATACATGGCCTTTTTTTCAGACAATTTTTGGTTGAAAAATTTTCATTTTCTAATCTCCATTTCGAGGCTGCAGCTACGCTAGTTTGTGCTTTGAATGCACAGAATCAAAGTACCTGGCTCGAAATGTGTGATTAGAGGATAAAGCCAGATGGTGAGTATCTGGTCCTGTGGGCTACACATGGCCCTTTTTTCACACATTTTTTGGTTGAAAAATTTTCTGTTTCCAATCTCCATTTCGAGGCTGCAGCTAAGCTAGTTTGTGCCTTGAATGCACAGAATCAAAGTAGCTGGCTCGAAATGTGGGATTGGGGGATATAGCCAGATGGGGGGTATCTGGTCCTGTGGGCTACACATGGCCCTTTTTTCACACATTTTTTGGTTGAAAAATTTTCTGTTTCCAATCTCCATTTCGAGGCTGCAGCTAAGCTAGTTTGTGCCTTGAATGCACAGAATCAAAGTAGCTGGCTCGAAATGTGGGATTGGGGGATATAGCCAGATGGGGGGTATCTGGTTCTGTGGGCTATACATGGAACATTTTTTCACACATTTTTTGGTTGAAAAATTTTCGGTTTCTAATCTCCATTTCGAGGCTGCAGCTACGCTAGTTTGTGCTTTGAATGCACAGAATCAAAGTAGCCGGCTCGAAATGTGGGATTAGAGGATAAAGCCAGATGGTGAGTATCTGGTCCTGTGGGCTATACATGGCCCTTTTTTTCAAACATTTTTTGGTTGAACAATTTTCGGTTTCTAATCTCCATTTCGAGGCTGCAGCAACGCTAGTTTGTGCTTTGAATGCACAGAATCTAAGTAGCTGACTCGAAATGTGGGATTGGAGGATATAGCCAGATGGTGAGTATCTGGTTCTGTGGGCTATACATGGCCCATTTTTTCACACATTTTTTGGTTGAAAAATTTTCGGTTTCTAATCTCCATTTCGAGGCTGCAGCTACGCTAGTTTGTGCTTTGAATGCACAGAATCAAAGTAGCCGGCTCGAAATGTGGGATTAGAGGATAAAGCCAGATGGTGAGTATCTGGTCCTGTGGGCTATACATGGCCCATTTTTTCACACATTTTTTGGTTGAAAAATTTTCGGTTTCTAATTTCCATTTCGAGGCTGCAGCTACGCTAGTTTGTGCTTTGAATGCACAGAATCAAAGTATCTGGGTCGAAATGTGGGATGGGAAGATATAGCCAGATAGGGGGTATCTGGTCCTGTGGGCTATACATGGCCCTTTTTTCAAACATTTTTTGGTTGAAAAATTTTCTGTTTCCAATCTCCTTTTCGAGGCTGCAGCTACGCTAGTTTGTGCTTTGAATGCACAGAATCAAAGTAGCCGGCTCGAAATGTGGGATTAGAGGATAAAGCCAGATGGTGAGTATCTGTTTCTGTGGTCTATACATGGCCTTTTTTTCAGACAATTTTTGGTTGAAAAATTTTCATTTTCTAATCTCCATTTCGAGGCTGCAGCTACGCTAGTTTGTGCTTTGAATGCACAGAATCAAAGTAGCTGGCTTGAAAGGTGGGATGGGAAAATATAGCCAGATGGTGGGTATCTGGTTCTGTGGGCTATACATGGCCCTTTTTTTCAAACATTTTTTGGTTGAAAAATTTTCAGTTTCCAATCTCCATTTCGAGGCTGCAGCTAAGCTAGTTTGTGCCTTGAATGCACAGAATCAAAGTAGCTGGCTCGAAATGTGGGATTGGGGGATATAGCCAGATGGGGGGTATCTGGTTCTGTGGGCTATACATTGCCCTTTTTTTCACACATTTTTTGGTTGAAAAATTTTCTGTTTCCAATCTCCTTTTCGAGGCTGCAGCTACGCTAGTTTGTGCTTTGAATGCACAGAATCAAAGTAGCCGGCTCGAAATGTGGGATTAGAGGATAAAGCCAGATGGTGAGTATCTGTTTCTGTGGTCTATACATGGCCTTTTTTTCAGACAATTTTTGGTTGAAAAATTTTCATTTTCTAATCTCCATTTCGAGGCTGCAGCTACGCTAGTTTGTGCTTTGAATGCACAGAATCAAAGTAGCTGGCTTGAAAGGTGGGATGGGAAAATATAGCCAGATGGTGGGTATCTGGTTCTGTGGGCTATACATGGCCCTTTTTTTCAAACATTTTTTGGTTGAAAAATTTTCAGTTTCCAATCTCCATTTCGAGGCTGCAGCTAAGCTAGTTTGTGCCTTGAATGCACAGAATCAAAGTAGCTGGCTCGAAATGTGGGATTGGGGGATATAGCCAGATGGGGGGTATCTGGTTCTGTGGGCTATACATTGCCCTTTTTTTCACACATTTTTTGGTTGAAAAATTTTCTGTTTCCAATCTCCTTTTCGAGGCTGCAGCTACGCTAGTTTGTGCTTTGAATGCACAGAATCAAAGTAGCTGGCTTGAAAGGTGGGATGGGAAAATATAGCCAGATGGTGGGTATCTGGTTCTGTGGGCTATACATGGCCTTTTTTTCAGACAATTTTTGGTTGAAAAATTTTCATTTTCTAATCTCCATTTCGAGGCTGCAGCTAAGCTAGTTTGTGCTTTGAATGCACAGAAACAGAACAGCTGGTTCGAAAGGTGTGATTGGAAGATAAAGCCAGATGGTGAGTATCTGGTTCTGTGGGCTATACATGGCCCTTTTTTTCACACATTTTTTGGTTGAAAAATTGTCGGTTTCCAATCTCCTTTTCGAGGCTGCAGCTACGCTAGTTTGTGCTTTGAATGCACAGAATCAAAGTAGCTGGCTTGAAAGGTGGGATGGGAAAATATAGCCAGATGGGGGGTATCTGGTTCTGTGGGCTATACATTGCCCTTTTTTTCACACATTTTTTGGTTGAAAAATTTTCTGTTTCCAATCTCCTTTTCGAGGCTGCAGCTACGCTAGTTTGTGCTTTGAATGCACAGAATCAAAGTAGCCGGCTCGAAATGTGGGATTAGAGGATAAAGCCAGATGGTGGGTATCTGTTTCTGTGGTCTATACATGGCCTTTTTTTCAGACAATTTTTGGTTGAAAAATTTTCATTTTCTAATCTCCATTTCGAGGCTGCAGCTAAGCTAGTTTGTGCTTTGAATGCACAGAAACAGAACAGCTGGTTCGAAAGGTGTGATTGGAAGATAAAGCCAGATGGTGAGTATCTGGTTCTGTGGGCTATACATGGCCCTTTTTTTCACACATTTTTTGGTTGAAAAATTGTCGGTTTTCAATCTCCATTTCGAGGCTGCAGCTAAGCTAGTTTGTGCTTTGAATGCACAGAATCAAAGTACCTGGCTCGAAATGTGTGATTAGAGGATAAAGCCAGATGGTGAGTATCTGGTCCTGTGGGCTACACATGGCCCTTTTTTCACACATTTTTTGGTTGAAAAATTTTCTGTTTCCAATCTCCATTTCGAGGCTGCAGCTAAGCTAGTTTGTGCTATGAATGCACAGAAACAGAACAGCTGGTTCGAAAGGTGTGATTGGAAGATAAAGCCAGATGGTGAGTATCTGGTTCTGTGGGCTATACATGGCCCTTTTTTTCACACATTTTTTGGTTGAAAAATTGTCGGTTTCCAATCTCCATTTCGAGGCTGCAGCTAAGCTAGTTTGTGCTATGAATGCACAGAAACAGAACAGCTGGTTCGAAAGGTGTGAGTGGAGGATAAAGCCAGATGGCGGATATCTGGTTCTGTGGGCTATACATTTCCCTTTTTTTCACACATTTTTTGGTGAAAAATTTTCGGTTTCCAATCTCCATTTCGAGGCTGCAGCTACTCTAGTTTGTGCTTTGAATGCACAGAATCAAAGTAGCTGACTCGAAATGTGGGATTAGAGGATATAGCCAGATGGTGGGTATCTGGTTCTGTGGGCTATACATGGCCCTTTTTTTCACACATTTTTTGGTTGAAAAATTTTCGGTTTCTAATCTCCATTTCGAGGCTGCAGCTACGCTTGTTTGTGCTTTGAATGCACAGAATCAAAGTAGCTGACTCGAAATGTGGGATTGGAGGATATAGCCAGATGGTGAGTATCTGGTTCTGTGGGCTATACATGGCCCTTTTTTTCAAACATTTTTTGGTTGAAAAATTTTCAGTTTCCAATCTCCATTTCGAGGCTGCAGCTAAGGTAGTTTGTGCTTTGAATGCACAGAATCAAAGTAGCTGGCTTGAAAGGTGGGATGGGAAAATATAGCCAGATGGTGGGTATCTGGTTCTGTGGGCTATACATGGCCCTTTTTTTCAAACATTTTTTGGTTGAAAAATTTTCAGTTTCCAATCTCCATTTCGAGGCTGCAGCTAAGGTAGTCTGTGCCTTGAATGCACAGAATCAAAGTAGCTGACTCGAAATGTGGGATTGGAGGATAAAGCCAGATGGTGGGTGTCTGGTTCTGTGGCCTATACATGGCCCTTTTTTTAACACATTTTTTGGTTGAAAAATTTTCTGTTTCCATGGGTATCACGACATTTACTTGTACCTAGCCTTACCTACATATCAACAAACAATTGTAACTATAACAAATGTCCATCTATGAGCCGGACACGATGAGTACTCGTAAATCACTGAAGGATTGAATGGGACTGTAGAAGGCATAAAGGTTAGCGAGGCACAACAGCCATAGCTCGAGAAAAATGTATATCGGCCAAGCTCTACGTCGTCCGTAGTTACTTGTTTTTTACTTCCTTATACATATCTCTTTCAATTCCATCTGAAGCTTCCTTTTTTATTTTTTTAGGACGAGTATGACACGACGGTTTGTTGAGTACATTGTGTGCGGTGATTGGCAAGGACTACCAGCCCAGCTATAATATTTTACAACCGTCTCTTGCAGTGTCACCGTAAACATAGTTGCATATCGATTTCCCTTCTACATATTCGAACAAACTCGCATCCTTTTGTCACCAAGTTTTGATGAGTCCACACCGACTTTATTCTTGCTTCCACCACTTCCGGATGTCGAATGCCATTTCCGCCATTTCCACACATCCCGGCTGCGTCTCAATTCAAGAATTCCTCCTCAGCCCGCACTTTATTTCCACAAAATGACTTAATTTGTTTTAAAAAGCAATTTATTGCGGAATTCCAATGACTTGAGTTTCGACTTAAAATAATTCGAGGGACAATTTCTGGCGGAATGCGATACTTTGAATTCCTCTGCGCGGCGAATGCGAAGAGGTCCTTTCTATTTGCTCTTTGCCAACGAATCGACAAAATTTGCGTTTCTATAAATTACAAAAACAAAGAAAAAAACCCTCCTCACGATGTGTGGGGGAAGGACGCAAAAAACAAAATAAAGACTCGGTTCAGCCAGCGATAAATTGACAATTTCTGCGCGGCGGTGAGGCACATAAAACGAGCCTGAATTTATGTATCTGCCATCTGAATCTATGACAACAGTGTGGTATTTTGAAGTTGCTATTTCATTACACTAATTATAGCTTAGTGTTAAAGAAGCGGAATAAAGGTTAATTACTATGACAGAGGTGCAAAATGTTTTCGTGTATTTATTTTCGAAGGATAATTAGGGTGGGAATTGAAATGTGGACTCTCGGGGGTGTAATGTAGCTGGAAGTTAACAAATTTAAAAATAACTACCTTTGTAAATGTGTACTTAACATGTGGGGTGCTACTTTGGGATTGCTTGCTTTTAATTGAAATTTATTTCAAGACATTAAAGGTTACTTAAACCGGGCCCGCTGAATAGACAGGAAGTCTTAAATGCATAACTAGTAGTATACTAAACAGCATAAGGGAATGGAAGGTGTCTTCCAATCACTGGATCGTCGTTTAGGCTAAGATCACGGCCATCCAAGAGGCCTTTGTTGTGACTGCAGCCTAATCTCATCCGGAGATCAACATCTATGCGGATAGTCGTAATCAAATCTTTGGAATCATTTACATTCAAATGGAGCTCTGTGGCGTATACGTAATATTTTTACAAAACATTTTCAGTATTTTCCATTTTTCTGCACACATGGATGCAGAATCTGAGCGTATCTGGCACAAAGTACAAAACAGCTTAGCACTTGTCCTCTCAGAGCTCTTTCTACTCAGCTGATAACAGAATTTGTAAGAAACGGGCTTAGCTTGCTGCCGTATACGTAGTTTTTCTGTAAAGACTTTTCAGTATTTTCCATTTTACTGCATATAAGGACGCAGGATCTAAGCGTTTCTATTCACAGAGTACAGAGGAGCTTAGGATCTGTCTTCTCAGAACTAAATCCCCTCAGCTGAAGCCAGAACTAGGAAGAAATGTATTTTTACAAAGAATTTTCAGTATTTTCCATTTTTCTGAACATAAGGACGCAGGATCTAAGCGTATCTACGCACAAAATACAGAACAGTTGAATCTCCTCTGCAGAGGGCAGAATTATCAAGAAATGGGCATAGCTCTGTGGCGTATGCGTCATATTTTTCATTTTTCTGCACACATGTAGGGATGCAGGATCTAAGCGTATATGTACACAAAGTACGGAATTAACTTCAGCTTAGACTCAGAGTTAAGGGAGCTTGGGTATCTCTAAAATGCTTACTTGTGCCGAAGCCAGAGCTTGACAATAATGGTAAAAAAATGTCCGTCTCTAGCCCCATTTGACATTAACTGACAGATAAATTCAATGTCAACACAGCTGACAAATTATGATGACGTGTCATTACCTGAAAACCTTTTCTCCAATTTCATAAGAAAGTCTAATAAGTATTATGTACACACATTCCCAAGGCCTTGATGACTATATTTTTGGTCACGTACTACTTTTTATTGACTTCATGAACCCTATCATTACCGTCTGTTCGAATTAATAACGCAGCACGAGACACCCCTCACTATCATTACCCAACCAATGGCAGGTTTCCCAACGCAATCTGTTGCCAAAGACCCATTAGATTAGCCATAAACTTGGCTCTTTCTCTGTTGCGCTACCCAATTTTAATAACCAGCTACAGCAAGTGACATTTTCCTTAAAATTAACTCTCCTCTCACTCAAGGACACTGTGTCGTCCTACGCCTGTTATTAGTTCCATAAGCGACACACATTTCTGATTGTGTTGTCATAAAACTGTCTCGATATTAAAAGAACAGAAATATTTCTGTCATGAGCTATTCGTCGCCGCGTTTCCCCCGAATTAGTAGATACAACGCAATCCAACGTCGACAACGACCAACGACAATGACAACTACAAACTTTTACTACCGTCCTTGTCCGAAGTGATCATGAACAAAACACGAAAAAGAAAAGAAGGTCGTACGTAAAAATTATTTCATGCAGAGGTCACGGAACCGAACGGAACCAAACGGAACCAAACGGAACCGAATGGAACCCCGCCCCGCCTGTTTTGGATATTGTGTCACCCGGCAGGAATGTCTCATTCCTCACACGGGAAAGACCAGAATACAAATAAAATCTTAAGGACCTCTGCCACCCGCAACGGAATAAGCTTGCGACACACGTTTTCTGTTCTCTCCTTCGAGACAAAAGGACACACAAAACAAAAAATCAATTGATTCACATCAAAGGAAAAATTTATGATCCAATAAACTGACACTCGGAAGAGGGAATTTCGTTTTGCCTGTTTTATGGCGAAATGACAAAACCTCCCTTCTGCAATAAATGAAAAGAAAAACTCATCCCCCCATCCCCAGGAAGACACAAAAAAGTTGAGAATATATTATGCTGGTCCTTATCTGTGGGTGGTATACCATACGGGGGGGGGGGAGGTTAGAAGAATTTCCGCAGGTGATTTTATCTGTCAATGCCAATGATGAAATCCATAATACATCTCCCAGGATGTGAGTGTAGTTCCAGGGACGCCGGGTGGATGTGGTCTGCTGTGCGCACACGGCAAACGTAACACTCCCATAATTTTATGAAACTTGGCAGGAGCCAACTCAATTTCGGGTCGAAACCCGATAGTAAGCCAAAGATATTATTTTACCTACATTAGTTAAAGGTTACCGAGGTTAAGGTACATTTCGCAAATGGATGGTTTGTGTGCCCTGGGTATACAGGAATCTGTTTCACTTGTTGGTTCTTGATTGTTGATAGTAGACTACACATTGCATTACATGTTCGGCCATTTTTTCCGCAATTTAAGGACGAAATGGATTCCTCTGCTGACGGAATCTCCATCCATTTTCATTTATTTAAATTGTACTCGAAAAAATAAAAACCCACGACTCTGCTTAAAATGATTTATCTTCGTGACATATGCACAGTAGTCGAGGGCAGGGCATGGGAGCGCTCATAAAAAGGAAATGTGGAAACGCGGAACAATATTTTATCCTTGGACATAATAAAAGTTAATTGCGCCAAAAGTCAACATTCATTATGGCGAAGGACCCAGATATTTTAATGCTACGCGCTCCTAATGAGAGTGCTGGGTGGTCCTTTTTTTTTCTTTGCTGGGGGGCATGGTTTCACATGTACATACCTTTGGGTCGTTGTAAACTTACGTTTAATTAGCGAAATACTGGAAATGTTTATACACAGACGGTATTGTGTTAGCACTCTTGACGACCAGTGGCACCAGCTTGAAATGAAAAATGTATTTTTTTTTTCTGACGAGGAAGAGCGCAAAACGGATGTAGTTGTTACTCTGGAATGGAGGCTGTACAAAAGACGGAAGAAGGAATCTTTTCATATCGCCAAGGGAGACTGGAACATGGATGGACAAAGGCTTTATCTCTTTAAGAATAGACAAGTTCCTGACAGAAATTACAAATTTATCCTGAGGAGCAATAATTCATATCCACTCCTCGCTATTGTTTCGTCAAGAATCTTGAAGGCCGAATTTTTTTACAAAATCACAGGAATATTTATTTTTGAATTCAGGAGTTATGTAGATTACCCATTCCTAGCTAAGGTTCTTTTAAGGTCGACTCTAGGTAAGATGGCATTATACTTCACGAAATATTGCTGTGTTTTCCTAAAATTCGGCCTTCGAAATTCTAGACGAAACAATAGCAAAGAGTAGATTGAAGACCAGAGGTGTTCCTTAGAACTAAAGCTATGTTTTTGGATGCAAACAAGGTTTGGAAACTTCACTCCATCTAGTGAATTGTAATTGAGTTTATGTTTTTCAAATTATTGAGAATATTGGTGAGACAATTGTGCACCAACATCATTGCTCTTTTTTACAAGACAATCGACATCAACTCTGAATTAACTATGACGACTATATTCGATTCGAGATCTCTGCAATCCTCAAGTGTTGTAAAGTTAATGAGGTTAAGGCGGTCTTAATAGGAAAGAATGATGCTCTCAAGCGTTCGCCGTTCCAAGGTAGACGTCGAAGGGCAAAATGAAGAAAGCAACTTGAACTCGATGAAAGGATTACCAACTTTGGATAACGTACTCAGGAAACAGGCGAACGGATACAGTGTAGAGAGTTTTGGTAATGTAGAGGTTGGAAAATGCTTGGCTTTCTGAATTACCTCATCAATGTTCGAACAGAAATTGAGATCCCTGTCACACAAAATTCCGAGTAAGCGAAAAGAATGAACTATGGATAGGATTGGTCGTGAATAAGATTGGCCTTCCCCACAATACTAATAGATTGGCATTTGCCCATGTAGAGGTTTACTCTGTGTTTAAGGGGCCAGAGCGAAAAGCTATCAGTGTAAGAGAGACGTGGAAGCGTTCAATAACTCAATCAAGATGGTTAATAGCTAAAATAAACAGATGAGGACCTAGGTGGCTGCCTTGAGGAACACTGTAGGTGGCTACAAAAGACCCCGAGACTATGATCCTAAAGGAAAACCAACTAAAGGGATATATACTTTAAACACATGTGACCAGAGCCAAAGGTAAGACAGTTCAAAAATAGGGCTGATCTCTTACTGAAAACTGTACTGAAATCGGTTCCAATAACATCGAATTTGCTGTCATTTTCTAATGAGGAAAGGCCAAAGGCCCAAATTGGACGAGGTTTGCGAAATTGTAGGTACTTGAAAAAGCTTAGCAATGTGATAGTCATTACTGGCATTATTCGTCGATCTTTTTTTATGTACGGGTTTTACAAAAGAGGTCTTCCAAAGTTAAGGAAATTTAAGTCGTGGGAAATCTGGCCGAAAGAGCTTTGAGAGGGACACAGTTTTTGAGTAATATGGTTCGGGATACCATCACAATCGAGGGATAACTCATCTTGCAGATTCTCTAACCTGTTTTCTATCAGAGATGGGTCGAAAGTTTGGGAGTTAAAGGTACCAGTCCAGAGTTTGAAAGGTTACTAGGCAATTGTATGTGACCGACAAATTGTTTTTGAAAGACATGGAGGTGGTGTAACCATCAGATTTTTGTTCATAGTTCACAAATTGGAAGAAAGATTAAGAGTCGTTTATGAGCTTGGCTTTGTCGTCACCAGGTCACTGCGATTAAGTCACTGAACTTACTTACTTCTGACTTATGAGTCAGTGGAGAAAAGAGCTCTAGTTTAATTAAGTGACTGCTTGGCTTAGCTGCATGGAAGTATTTCCGAGAACGCCTTAGAATAAGTGACTTTTAGTATCATCCGATGAATGAGCTTGTGCTACACTTATCCTACGACCCTGTTTGCATTGATTCACAATGACAATGGAAGGCTTTGAAACTAGTCAAGAATATGGTGTAAGTGGGTTCATGGAAACCAACAATACCAGACTTCACTACTCGTTAGATAACCATAATTAAGTACCTCTCTTTTTCGAGAAAAGATTTATGTCATCCTAAGGCTGTGTTAATGACCAAAACTATTCGCGATGTCTTAGACTTGGGCTTGACCATAGACACAGCCTAATCCTTCCCCAATATGCATAGCATATTGCGAAGCCCTCCGATGAGATAAGATAAACAAAGCTTAAGTTTGAACCTGATTTGGGTATATTCCCATCCTTGAATCGTATTTCTCATGATCACATTGCTGTAGGACACGAGTCTTCAAGTAAGCTGATTGAACCGAGTGCTACTGAAAGTTTGTAAGAAATCAAGGGCATTCTTGTTGTATCTGAGCAAAAAAGGGCTTTGGACAACGTATTGGCTTTTGCTAGGCGACTTAGTGAGATAGTCTGAAGAAGCGCTACTGTCTGGGAAGTCTGTGGAAAGGCCAACGACACTTCGGATCATTTGCTTTATAATTCTCTTGCCCTTCGTTGGATTAGGTGGCAAATCTTCGGTCATAATGTCGTGAGTCCTCAATCAACTCATCACTGAAGTTTCTTCCTAGTTTTCTCCGAAGTCGAAGAAGTACCAGTAAAGTCGGTTGCTTCGCTGTCTTCCAGTGGATCAGTGGAACATAAATCCTCTTAAGGTTATTCTCTAAGATTTTGAGTCGAGTTTGGTAGTTCTACCTCACGGGATGATATTAGAACCTCCGGAAAGATCATATATGTGATGGACATCTTGGTGTAAAAAAGCAAGACTTTCTCGACATGAAGAAAGCATTGACTATAACTATCCTCTGTTAGATTGGGGTCCTTCTCCAGACCTTCCTTGTGCTGTTAAGAGTAGTTATAGCATTTTATTTCGGGAAAATGGAGCTCTTTCTTCCACGATGGTGTATCGGACACACTCCATAAGGCAAACCACGAGAAAAACCTCTACAGGAGCCTTTAGCTTTAGTGGCTTTCTTCGGAAGACTCTTAGACTCTTAAACCCTCTCTTATTTGAGCTTGAACCTTCTAGTGATTGTGACATTCAGTTATTGAACAGCATTCATCACATTAAGTCCTATTCCAGCTTTGGTGGAAGTTTTGGCAGAATAGTCCTACATTTTTGATGCTATTTCTCCTCACATCTAAGCTTGTGGAATCAAAGGAATCTATAAAAGGTATTCTTGCTGAAATTAGTTTCATCAGTTCTCCATACCAACTACCAACCTACAAAGCTATGTATCAGTTATATTTGTGGAAATGTGACTCTTCTGGCTCCGCAATCAGTTGCACATAACTCTCAGTTAATGGTGTAAGATTCCGCCATCGATGTAATCACTTCCTCATTATTTATCTGAATCCAATCAAAGTATTTTTTCCACTGACGTCAGTCGACAAAATACAATACCACCGACAATTAATCCATTTCATACAATAGCTACGATCACAGAGCATATCCTTGCGTTGCCGAATATCGATTCAATCCGAAACAGGATAATAATTTCAATTGACAATTGACGAAATCAAATTACAGGGAGCGAGAGTAATCGAGCTTCACATCATGACTCGTTCGGAATCAACAATTTCTACGGAAATCATATCCATCCCTCACCCACAGCTACCTTCCGAATGGATATGAGAGCTAGCTACATGGTTGCAATTCAATAAATGATCCTTTCGACGAACGAAGAACCATATCGAGAATGTTTGTATGTAGTCATAGGTATGTACGTCTGGGTATCGGCAGATATACGTACATTTCGGAAGGATTGCAATGCGATGCTTTATGGTTTCATCCGTCAGTCACTTCAGATTCATTTGCACTTTTAGAAAACCCACTTGAATGTGTGGCTCAGCACCTTTGGCAATCGAAAGTGAAAGAGCATACACACCACCAAAGATAAGCGCATAAAGGATATCGAATGTGTGAGTGGTGTGCTCTTGAATTTCCTGCATTCTGTCAAGGATTACAAAAGGTATGGCCCAGCTGCACAAAGGACCGAGGGTGTTGGAATATTATTTACTTCCTTCCGGTGTCCATCTGTGAAGTGTTCCTTAGAATGTTGTTTAGTTTCTTTGACATTCGACTCACAGCGATGGATGGGTAGTTCGTTAAAGAAAATTTTACTTTGTAACTCGGTAACTTTGTAATCGAACAATGCAGCTCAGGTAGTTCTGGGTCCTTTGTTCAATAATGGATTCTGTGTAACACGCTGGATATTTCCTCATTGGTTATTAATCAACGTGTCGCTTTCAATAATCGGATTCGACCTTTGTGTGTTTGATGGACGTTTGGCTCCTTTGTTACGGTCATCATCAGAGTGTATCCATGGACACAGTGATGAAAGCTAATTGATGCGTAACCAATTCTATGTTCTAAATGCAATGTAACCAAAGCGGATTACAATTAACTAATTTATTGGTTTGACTAACTTGCATTGTGTCCGTTGACTACGGAAGTCAATCTCATTCTCTTTGATAGATTTCCACAACAGTTGCATGGCTTACACAAACCTTATGACGTCTGAGGTATAAAGCGTTGACAAAGCCTTTTTGGCATCAAGATATCAGGTAAAGAGAATTTGCCTCGAAAAATGTTTGAAGAAATGGGTTACGTATACGCCACCGAACCAGATGCTGACATTCAGAATCAACCGTCTTGTAGTACAATTTACGTCAGATATTCTGTTCCTGTACTTCTCAGGCACAAACGAGCCTAGCTACTGCCTCGCAGTGTGTTGAAAAAATTGGAAATTTTTCCCTCGAAAAATGTTTGAAGAAATGGGTTACGTATCCGCCGCCAAACCAGATGCTGCCATCCAGAGTCAACCTTCTCATTGCACTATCCACTCCTGATATTCTGTTTCTGTGCTTCTTAGGCCTAAACGGGCTTAGCTACAGCCTTGCAGCGTGTCGAAAAGATTGGAAATTTTTGCCTCGAAAAATGTTTGAAGAAATGGGTTACGTATACGCCACCGAACCAGATACTGGCATCCAGAACCCACATCTAGTAGAACAATTCACGTCAAATAGTCTGTTTCTGTGTGTATATCCTTCCAGTTCTTCCCAAAAAGACCCCGTCTTTTATACCGAGGTATACCGCTGACTTCAAGAAGACCTCTGTTCTACTACGAATTCATTCAAACAAGGTCTCTTTTAAGAGATTTTATAAAAGGTTTCTGAGATCTAAAGAAACCTTATTAACTCAAACAAAACAAGATGCATTGCTGGGGGTAAGATATAATCCAAGCAGGACCTTCTCCTTCACTGCGCACAACTATTTGCATACATACACGTATCTCTAATGGTGCGTCCCTTCTAATTGAAGTATAATCCCTTGACTAAGACAAAGACATCCTTAAACAAAGATTTCACTCCTCATTCCATTGTCACAGCACAATAATTAAAGCAGCTCTCTCCTTGTTTCTTCACAGGTTGTACTACAACAGCCATCCCCATGATGTCCGCCAAGTAGACAACACTCACCTCCATCAGCACAGATCGTGCAGCAGCAAATCGTCTCAGCTCAACTCGACATTTAATTCGTCCACCCGCCGCTGCCCGGAAAATCACTGGGACTTGATTAAAGACGCCAAAGTGACACGAAAATCTACGCAAAATCCCTAAACAAAGGCACCATCATACCCCTCCGTACAGCATACAATGGCTGTCCCCGTCGAGGAGGGTACCCTCAATGCCCTACGGGGTGTAACAACTGAATCAACACGACTGCCAAAACCATTACTCATTAAAGTCTACGTATCCAGTCTGAAGGACGGTAAGTGTTTTCGGGCCAATTGCCATTTAACCTTTATTATTTGTCATCAAGGAGCGAATTTAATCTCCTTCCACTTTTTATGCCAGCAAATGCAATTAATTTTCCCAAAAAAGAAATCCTTTCTGATTCCTGTCTCTCTTTCGCTCTCCGTGTACAGAATTCATCGAGGAACGTCGTATGCTGTTGGAACTGGTCGGCCCGGAGCTACAAGCGATGTACGATGACCGACAAATTGAGGTAGGAATTGTCTTAACACACTCACTGTGGGATGACATTTTTCAAACCGCCGGCGACAACCACGTCGCATCCTTGTTGACCTGCGGAACGGGAATTTGAAAACTTTCAACCCACAGTGTTTGGGCTAGTGTCGTTGTCGCCATGAATAACGGTTAATTAATTGAGGTAATTTATCATGGCGAGGATGTCCTATCCTGTCCATCAGAGTCCTGCGAAGCCTTGATCTGAATTTTTTGCTTCCTTTTATCCATTTCTCTCTCTCCTTTCAGATTGAGATTGTTGATATGCACTTTGGGACAGGTCCTGCAGACATTATCTCCCGGGAACAGGATCCCTATTTAATTCACGATTACCTAGATGAAATAGAAACATGTCACCGTGTGTCGAAGAGCGTTTTTTTCATTGTAAGTCCCCCCTCGGTTTGAGTTGATTCCTTTATCCTGACGGTATTTCTCGTTTGCAGGCTCTTGTTGGCGAAAGTATTGGAAAAATGTGGCTACCCACACACATGGATGAGGATATTTTTTTAGCAATTGCCAGTAATTGTCTGGCTGAGGAGAGGATTCTATTGAACAAATGGTATTGCCTGGAGAAGGATAAAGCCACCAACGGCAGCGGCAGTTGTTATACACTTAAGGAAGACTACCGGTAAGTGGTTGTTCGGGTGGGAGATGAAGGAATGGATTTCTTTTGAATTCACGAAGAAAGTGTGACATTCCGATGTCAGGGAAGGCATTTAATCGGGGAATTATTTATTATAGACTTTTTCTTTCCATCCTTACATACACATATGTACGTACTATACATCTCTATTGATAAATAGTAACACACATGTGTGTGTGAAGTGGGAATCTTTTGACGAATGGCGATGTAATTTTTATTGCTATATACAGACGGTTTGTTGGGATTCCTGGAAATCCTGAAAATCCTTTTGAAATAAGTTTAATTGAACTGTTGACAGAGAGTCAGGGGTTATATAATAAATTGGAGTAACACTTGATAACAGAAGGCATTCACGTTACATCCTTTTAATCATCGAGGATTTATGTAATTGGTCAACTGGTTAACTGCTATGAAATGGAAGGTTTTTTGCTTTTGTTATAACGATTCGTCGGCAGTGAGGTCCTGTGACCCTGGAAGTTGTTTAGTTAGTGGCAGGGAGTGCGGTGTTGGAAACTTTTTGTAATTAGTTTTTAATGTCAAGGGCCGTAAACAGTTTGGTTAATTTTTAATTTTGTGGCACATCGTCTGACACAATTTCATTTTCCACTTCAGTGGAAGTTGAAATTGCCAAGTTAATTACTATTTGACGATTAAGGTTCCTATATTTCGGCTGGTGCTGGGCACAGTCGGTATTTTGAGCCAGGGCCAGGTGTTTCCAGACAGATGGTCCCTCTTACGCACTGAAAATTAGGTCTGTCTAGTTCAGGATTGTATACTCAAAGTATCTGTCTTAACCTTCAATCGAAAAATACGTAAGTTCCTGCAGGGGAAAACCTAGTCAAACCACTGCATACAGTTTGTGAAGTACGTGAGATAAGTCAGCGATACCCAAGACAGCCAGGGATACCTTTCCTCTGCCAGATGCTATGACAGGGCTGATAGTATCGATAGGTGTCATGATTGACCGAATGTCATGATTGACTGAATGTCATGAAACGGTTGCAAGATTCTGAATATTCTTTATTCAGTCAAGCTAAGTCTAGCGATATCATAGCAGGTAAAGCCTTCGTAGTGAGGCCAGGAGCCGAATAGGACATTATGTACCGAAAACAGTGTCAAATAATGCTGGGTACCTGAACACTGCGGAAACGAAAGGACTGACAAACTGGCTAAAGTGTCAAAGCTTTCTTGTTCAAGAGAAATGACTGACCTAAAACGGTCAAACTTGGGAGGGCATAAGGTGTCTAAAGCCTTGTAGCCTGTGTTAAATCGGAGAAAATTTGGAGAAATTATGGAACTAAGCGATATGGATTCTCACTGGTCATTGCCTTCAGAGAAGGCACGCAATGAGATTACGATTATCAATTATGGATAACATAGCTGAAGTACATAGCTTGGAATACCTGTGTGACCACAATGATGCCTAGTGCTTTGCGATAATCCTATACTACCTACCAAAAACCTACCTACCTACTATAAAAGACTGCAAACTACATAGAAAATTGTGGCATGCTCGACTTTACTCCTTTTCAGTTTGGTAACCAGGGCTACAGTGTTAAGTTGAAGACCGAAACCGTTAAGTCCGTGGTTAGTTCGGAGTGAAACTAGGCCTCCACTAACAACATTAGACCAGTCCTTTGCCAACTGACTTCAGTTATGCACTCCAAGTTGATTGATGTCGGCTTCTACCTAAGGTAAGGTCTCTTCTGCTTCGTTGTCCTTTCTGGGGTTGATTCAAAGACTCATCGACTCATTCGTCCCACCCTAGCCTGAGGATATCTTCATCCGCTTTGAATAGAGTCCAGGCTTTAGCCCCATAAAGCATGATCAGGGTCTTATACAGAATTTCCTCAGTTGCTTAGGATTTCAGACTATACTTCTCAATTGCATCTTCTAAGCCCAAAGGAACAGGGATAGGCTTATTGTGTTATCTTTTGTTTGATTTCAGCTGAGATGTCAGAATTCATACCAGAGTTGAGGCGGACAAAGTCCCTTACTACCTCGAAGTTATACCTGTTGATTGTGACTTTTTGTTCAATTTACTGACGTTGTATGTCTCGTCTTGTTGACAGCATATACTATGTGTATTTTGGATCTGTTTACTTCACAAATGTCAAAATAGAATTGACATCTGCCGCCATTAGCAAAAATTATAGCATGTTCCAATATGGGGATGACATTTGCGCTACCTTGTACTTTGTTTTACCCTCAATACCAGTGTTCTGTCATAATAATTGTCAGACTTTTGAAAGATTCTACCACCGGCGTCACCCTATGAGTTTTGCTCAATCCTTTCAAGTAAAATGTTAAAAAATCACATGACAGCGCTTTACACTGTCTATGTTATTTTTTGACAGCAAAGGTCTTGGAATGTTTGTCACCGATCTTGATGAACCAGCGAGCATTCTCCATTGCCATCAACCCATTCCATAGGTGAATTGGTATGTCTCGAATGTCAGAACTAGACATGGCTATGTAGCCTGTAAAGCTCGACTATAGAGATGGTGCCTTGAAATCGATGAAAAATTGATGGGCATCGCTGGACTTGGAGTTGACGAAAGGTTCACACAGTATGACAGATAGGATCTTGTATGCGATACACAAGAGACTAATACTTTTGTAATTGCAATTCTGTTTATTTATTTTACCAAACGATGTTGTTTTGATAAAGTTGGAGAATCAAATTGTGTCGACTTCTCCAATCTTAATATTCCAACATGTTATCCTCCGCACACCTGACGTTGAATCTTCTCAACAGAGGCTAACTTATTTTCGTTTTTCGAATACTGAAGATCATGAAACCCCCTTTCTTATTGAACATCAATTTCATTTTTCGCCAAAAAAAGGAAGGAAAAAAGAAAAAACGTGTTCTGCTCCAAAGTTTAAGGATTGTTTTGCGCGTCAAGTTTAATCCCCAATACGGCTTTCATCAATCGTCGTGTGTTTTTGTTAAAACAAAAAACAAAAAAAATTTGTTCATCACTTCTCATGCGAAAACGCACAATATCCATTCTGGCACCCATTCCGCCATTCTAAGGATGAAATCATGCATTGACAGACCTGAGACCAGCCTCATCAGCTTTCTTTTTTGTTTTTTTCTTCTTCATTCGTCGTCCTACCGCACTGTAAACCAAACAAATGCACATACTTATATAAATATATACACACACTTGTGTAACAAAAAGAAAATGTGAAAAAAAAACGACAAAAGGACAAACGAAACGTATTCCACTTGGCAGGACTAATGGAACTGAATCCGAGTGAAATAAATCGCAGATTTCAATTTTCCTCTTCATGTCGAGTTCTTTTCTTGTTCTCCACTGTGTCGTCCTTGTACTCATTTGCTCATTTACTGTTGCGTTTCACTTTTCCTTTTTTTCCCCCCCACCGTCTCTCTGTATACATTTTAGGTGTATCCTTGTAGGGTACGCTACAACCGTCTTGTGTGAATGTTCTTTCATGAAGTCCTACTGTCAAAAAAAAAAAAAAAGAAGAATTACCAAGTCTTTGGTTGTTTATTCAAAGGATTTCTGTCTGGAAGAGAAGATAACAAAAAAGGACGAACGTCACTAAGAGAGAGATAGCACTTATTTTATCCTTCCTACTTGACATGGCTTTTTTTCCGCCCTGCCATTTGGTAACGTTTGTGCAGCGTTTTTCCGATTGTTGCTGTTGATTATTGCGGTTGCTTGTGTTATGTTTCCTTGCTCCGTTACCGATGGTTGTTAAGATTAAAAGATATGACAAAGTAGAGATTATATTTTAAATGCTTCCTTTCTTTGGTTCGCGTCTCTGGGAGATTTGGCTTTGGAGCGAAGAGAGAGAGCGAACTGAAAGTCCTTGAAGGCGTGGGAAACATGACATGGTTAATGGATGGATTAGAGGTTATAGGGCTCAGGAAATTGCCGTAACTTGTTAGGCTTTTGGTTTATTTTTTTATTTATTTAAAAAAATGGGAAAGTGTAGGCTTTAGGCTGGAAGCTACCACAGTGCCTCATGTTTCTTTGGGGAGTGGACAGGTGATCAAAGGCAATTTCAAAAGGATAAGGTTATGTTGGTGCCTTTATCGTAGGATGCAGCTGGTAACATCTTGGGATTACATAGTGTACTAGGAAACATCTGGTACTTCGGCTTTTGTAAACATGCCTTTGTGTCTCTACCTTTAGAAAACAAAACTATCGCTTTATAGGTAGAACGTTGAGCTATTTGTTGTGATATCCCCTTAAGCCTACAAAACTTATATCTTGGGCTTTTCACCAATCCTCTTGATAGAACAAGGAAGGCTGGCAGGCACATGTAACAATAGAAGCGACTCTTTATGGTAAAACAGAGACGGTCTCCAACAAACAAGTACGTACTTAATTCAGAATGCAAATGGCTACTTTTTCAAACTTTTCAAACCTGGTGAGACTTTAACAGGCTCTATGGACCAAATCATCAACAAAGTATGGTTGGATGTAGTCATAGCCGATGACTGGACTCTCAGTTCCTCCAGTGATCCAATGTCTTGTAAGTAGGTACTATCGAGGCATATCCCTGCTTAATGTCGAATATAAGATTCTATCCAACGTGCATTCTGTTAGAGGATTCGAGCCCGGACAGATAACCAAATTTTCATACTTAGACTAATTTCAAGCCGAGACTCATCATCTCTTCAATGACTTCCAAGACGCATTCGTCGTCTTGAGCTGTACAAGCTGATGGCCGAATTAAGTATCCCGCGGCGCAATGTCCAAATCGGAAACAGTTCCTCCGGACTATTCCAAACATGCACACAATTTCGGCAAGAAAATGCCGGAATCTCTGGAATAGACAGTTAACAGTGCAGCAAGGCTATATTTGTCCAGATTTTATGATATCGACCGCTCCTATCACACCGCCGCCGTCATAGAAGTTTTTACGTTAATTGAAGAACGGTCGAACAAAGTTAATCTTCAAGTAAATGAAAACAAAACAAAGAATCATCTGTGCACCTACAGGAACATTAAAGTTATTTAAGAGTTCACATAGCTCGGAGTAAATATAAGCTACACGAAGTGCACTTAAGTGCAGATTCGGCGAAGACTTACCCTAGGAAACCGCTGCTACATCGGTTGGCCAAACAAAAGGGTTCAACACTCCTAGCTCGATAAGCGAAATGCATGCTCTACAATATGGAGCCGAGTGCTGGACGATGACCAGGAAAGCAGAGTATGTTTTGAGCAAGAAAAATTCTTCGACGAATTTTCTGCCCTATAGACGAGGCTCTAATAAACAATGTCTCTTGGACCTAACATTAAATCCTTGGGTGGAAGTATGATAGAACATATCGAGTGTATCTCTCAGTCTGACCTCTCCTAATTCATTCGAATTGCCTCCCCATATCAGACTGACTGCCTAGCTCTATTTGAAGCTTAAACGGTCTTTTAAGTCTCACTTTAAGTCCCATGTTATTTCGGAAGATGATTCCAAATGAAATTGGCAATTCCTTGTTCTTTGGTTCTTTGTTTCAGGGGCGTCCTGACAGTCGCATCTTTGCCATTTCTGCCAAAGCATTTTTCAATAGAGACATAACAATTTCGTACTTTAATACAAACACATCCTTAGCCTTTTTTTCTGGTCCGTTACTGTCAAAGTATCAGCTATGCTTTACATTACGAACAATGTTTACAAATTATTGAAAATTACTACCAAAATTGTGAATCAGTGGTCGCCAGTTTAAGAACGCTTTTCCAATTGTCGGTCGTAATAATCATACCACCAAACAAACTATGCATGCTACAGTGAATAGATTCGAGTCAAGATATTCACTATTTAATGTTCCTGGGCCAGTCAGATAATTTTCCGGTCACAAGAACTTAAACTTGAAGCCAAATTTTGTAAGTTCTTGTTGAAAGACCCTTTATCTTCGTCGTCTCAGAACTCATCTCCGTCTGCATCGAAGGAGTACAACATTTAATGTTGCCGGTTCTACTAGAGGAACTCTGCCAGTACTTCCTTGACTGCATCGAATCTAGCCTTCAACCCTGTTGGCCATGTACTCACATTTCCATTGCAATTATATTGATTACTGGAGGGCTTCCTGCAGAGACAATACAAATCGAATGGTTCACCAGGTCTTACCCCACATCTTCTCCATGACTAAGAAATCGAAAGGTGTTTCTTCACGTACTTTTCGTAGAGTAGAGTACTTTTTTGACAATTTTACGTAACTCGAATTGGACCTTTGTCTTCTCTAAGAATGCCATGAGAAGATTGTCTCCAACATTTGACTGTCTTTCAAAAGCCAACTTACATGTTTCATTTATTCATGGAAACTTAACATACAATTCACTGATGAACTCACTTAGATCAGATTTAACAAAATAATCTATCTATCCTGTGAAATATTCAACTTCAACACAATACTCCCACCGAACGCAAGTCAATCCGTTTTGTGTAGAAAATTCTTGAAAATTTCCAATGTAAAATAGGATTTATCCTATGAGTGCAATAAAATCCTTTTTAAATCCTCGTCCCCCCAACTCTGGCAATCGTCGACTGAAGGGAGGGAAAGCCCAAAACTTCTCTAAAGAAAACGTAAATAAATATTTCCGAGATTACATTTCGGCATACATATTAAAAAGGAAATCCTTTTTGAATTTTATTTCATTTGCCTTTTATGCATAACTTTACCTTTCCCCTTGACTTAAATTCTCTCTTTAAGGATACATGCATGCGTGTCTGTGTATGTTTGTTCAATTCCTTCATTTTCTTATTTCATACACATTCCATTTTATTAGCAATTTGATAGGGTATGTGCAGATTGATGCAGAGTTTGTAACAAAAAGAAGTTCACTTACCCGTATTCACATTTACATAAATTCGTATGGAGCTTATCCATGTATCTATGACGGTTTTTTCTATGAAAAGATACGAGTTTTGTACTTTTGACAAATTTGTGATAAGTTTATGATAGCCACGCCCACATTTAGCATAGGGTAACGTGCTAAGGGCATGATTTCACAGAAGAAAATGAATCAAAGGACTTCAAATCCATTAGAGTGGCTCTGCAAATGCTTAGGACAAGTGTATGACACGCCTACTTTTGTATAAATTGTAGCTTTTCCATATGATTTATTTTTTTTATTTTTTTCAGATCACTTTCTTATGAGAAATGGCATTCAGAGTACGTGAAACTTCTTGACACAATTGAGAAATCTCTCAACAGTATAATGAAACAGAAACATTACCCAAAGGAATTGCACGAACGTATCCAACAAATGCGAATGACACCGATGGAGATGGAAGTTCACAAGGCTTTGGGTTAGTTCATAGGAGTAGTAGAAAATATTTGAAAAATCTTACCTAATGGAATTTTCTTTTCATTTCCTTTTTTTTCACAGAACTTTCCAATGATAAAGTCATTGCTGTATTTCGAGAATGGTCGAGTCATTTAAGTCCCCCGGACATTGAGTCTGGAGAGAGACTACGCAAATTAAAGGATCGTCTAACAATAAATCTTTCATCGGATAATTACACAACATTAGTGTAAGTTACATTCGAAGGCTTGTGGTTGTATGTATTTGAGGATAATTTCTGAATTACATTGCAGCGTGTCAGGGAAATCACAAAATCATAGAATCGATGCTGACCTTGAGGAACATGAGACCTATTTGAGTAAATTTAAGAATAAAATTTTCGACAAAATGAAAAATTTAATCGAGGAACACATTTCAAATGATCCCGACGTTATTAAGGGGAGAAAAAAGACTGTACAGGTGAGTTTGGTTAAAGTTTTAATATTCAATGTTAGTAACTTTGAAGAAAGTTTTTGGTTTTTTTTTTTTGTGAAAACAATGGTTTTATCGTTTGAAGGGGGATTTTCCAGTTTTTTGAGAACTTTATGGAATTCTTTTGATATTATTCGGTTCTGAGGTATTCAGGATTTTAAATGTTTTTCTCTAGCTTGTAGTAAAATAGGTAAGTCAAACACAGGGTCAAACGAAAGTAAGGAACAATGCACGTTGTGTATTGCAGAGGATGGAATATAGAGTTCGGTTTATTTTATATATTTTATGTAGTCCGTGCTATAAACTTCGTCCTACGCCTTGTTCCTGCATATCCACGTGCTATAAAAAAACAAACCAATCCATTGGTCTGTCCTGTTTATCGCCTGCAGCACCACCAGTCAACCCATTTCTTTGGGGGCAAGTTTGACACTTTGTCTGTCCTTTCGTAGCTGACAGAGCCAGCAGATTTCCAATTAGCTGTCTTGGTAGTCAGATATTCGGCATAACTCTACTTAACGACGCTACTGCCCGGGAGGTTGCCTGCCTGCATACGTTAGGTACACTTTCAGCTATTTGATGTTCCAATCCTGATATATACATATACATACGTATGAATGCATACATTGTATGCGATTGTTTTCTCCTCTAACTACTACCCTCGGACTCAGAATTCTTAGTATTGCAACGAATTAATGAATCCCAGGACCGAACCTTGTGGATTATAGCATCAGCTTGCCGAACCGACAACATTTTCATGTTCCTTGGAAATTTCGATTCTCTGCGTGTCCATCTCTGCGACATGCAGCATCCATAAAGCAACTCAAATCAACCCAATGCATTACGCGCCATCTTTTATCTACCGCCGTCAACACAAAACTGTCAAAAATACGGGTTTGTCCAGAAAACATTGGATTTGGTTGCATTTTGACTGTCTTTTGGGCAACGAGTCCTCTAATTTACTGACAATGAGACATTTGTGAACCAAGTTTGAACGTAGTCAACATACTCCATCGTATTACTACAGAATTCCCTTGGCTCTTATGTCATCTAATCGCATCCTGAATTCATTGTTTATTAACGAAGAATCTAGCCATATTCAGATGATTGTCAGATCTGCAAATGAAAAATGTATCCCAAATACCTGATTAACAACTTTCATCTGTCAATCTTGTAGCAAAATAATTATCAGACAACCGCCATCTGTCAATAAATTTGCCAGAATTGAGACAAAATCTTAAAAATCTTGAACTGACAAATTAAATTGTTATTGTCAGCCAGAACATTTACAGACTTGACAATAATTGCAGACTTGACAATCGTCTGAACATAGCGTAAGGCAAGACGAGACGATCATCGTGAATATGCTCGAGGCCAACTATTTAAAGTTGGAAGAGCCTGTATGCAGCTTGTTCCAGAGTTAAGCACAAAATGACATTCGAAAATGAAGTCTGACAGATCTCATTTAGATGTCAGATTGGTTTGATCTTTTCCTTTGACAAACGAAGTACTATTTTTGGATTGAGTACCAAATTCTCTTTGATGAAACTACTTTTACCACACGTCGTAATGGTTTTATGGTTTTTTAAGTTAAAGAAGTCACCGCTAGTGTAGCGCCCTTGACAACCCTGTCAGTCCTAAGCACGAGAATAGGTTTATGCATATAATTCTGACGCAATATACTGCAGAATGATTCACAGTCCATCAATGCATTTTTTATTAACCGGAAATAAAAGAATATGATGGTTTCAGCGAATAGAAATGAATAGCTAAATGTCGACTGTTATGTCCTTCGTATACTTTTATTGGTGCACTTACCAGTACAACATATCGCATAAAAAAAAGTACACTTTGGTGCTATATCCGAACAAATTGACGCTGACATTTTATTGTTCTTGTTTTATTTGCTACTTTAGAGAAATTCAATCATGAGACTTTGAATCTGAACCTACATGATTCGAGTAGGGAAAGAGGAAATGACTTTCGTTTTTACGAGGCGATATTACTCCATTACGTTTGTAGAGTTTTTCTTTTTAAATCTTCATTTGAAGAGCACTAAATACTTTATATACTTGTAAACGTGTGCATAATTTCGCAGAAACAGTAATGAAACTCACAAGTAATTGAATTTCAAAACTTCTTGTAATGCGAAATGACATCTAAGTACGCTGGACGAAACTTTTAAAAAACCCTTTAACTATGGCTCAATCCAAAACATTAATCAAATCATAGTTTTATACCGAAGCCGGTGTACTAATCAGTGAAGGCATTTGGCTTTGGTACTTGAAAAACTAGCATAACGACTGTCATCAGGAAGAAGTGCAGCACAGGAACTCTTCTTTCAAGGACATACGCACTTTTTAAAAAGTGAAAGAGTAAATCTTAAGTTAACTTTACCATAAACTAGGTTTTCAGAACATTAGTTCAGTTTGTGACAGATACTTGAGCAAACGCAGAAAACTATAGGGTGACCAGATAGCAGTGATACTTTTCCAATTGTTATGTTTTAGCAGCTGTCAAAGTTCTCAATAACATCTAGTTGTCAAAATACTCAGTAAGGTTTGCCATTCCATCGTGCATCGCTTAACGCTTGTCAAACGTGGGAAAATTCTTCAAAAACATGTCGAAATTCCGTCTTAGTTGTAAATACCCAACATGAGTTTCGATGTGAGTTCGGTCGTCGTCATGGCTTCAGTGTGCAAGCAAGTCGTCGCGTAGTGGAAAAGTTTGAGCGTGAGTACACTCTTTTAGATCTTAATCCACCAACCAGACATAGATTGGTGCGAAAAAAAGAAAACATAGCCGCCGTACGGGCTGGTATCGAAAAAGAGTCAGAAATGTCGATTCGGCGCCTATCAGCTGAATTGATCATCGCCAGAGAGTCAACTCGACTTATTTTGGGATTGGATTTGGGCCTACATTCGTATAAAATTATGTTGACGGAAGTATCGAAGTCGAAAGACAATAGATAAAGCCGTGAGTTCGGTGATTATGCGCTAAAAATGTTGGCCGGAGATCTGCATTTCGGCCAAAGAACCATCTTTCCAAACAAGTCCCATCTTTGACTCAGCGGGTATGTCAACAAGCAGAATTGCTTGCAATGCATCAACAAAGATTGACTGTTTGATGCGGTTTATGGCATGGTGGCATTATTGGACCTTATTTCCTTCGAAATGGGGAAGGTAATATCGTTACCGTCAATGGTCTCAGATATACTTATAGAGCTACTTATGTTAACCGACTTTCTGTAACCAGAGTTCGACAATATCGATATATTCGAGCTGTGGTTGCAACAAGACGGCCGGAGTGATGTGCCGATTGGATATCTCACGATCATACGACTGGACACCACCCGATTATTTTCTCTGAGGCTACGTCAAGTTCTTAGTCTAACCTGTTTGGACGAGCTATTGTTATTGCCGCACATATTGAACCGAGTCATCAAAAATGAAGACGAGGAACCCATTTGATTGAGCACTGTAACCAAACATAATGGCATGACTGTAGCTTCAAAATAAAGCCAGAATCAATTTTATGTCTCACACCGTTGTTGTTTCATTTAAATTCATTTTCCTATCGTTCTTATCTGGTCAGCCTATACTACAGTAAAACATGGTCATCACATCAAACTTCAAAACTTGAAGCTACGAGCACATATATATCTAGGTACATATATTGTATTGTTATGGTCAATAAATGGAGCCCGGTTTCAGGAAGTTTGATGAACCCAATTTACCAAATGATCCTTTGTCATTATTTCTTGCTAAGTGTAAGGTTTTGGTAGGCTCCATTGACTTCCTATGAAAGCCGACAACACATATGTAGGCATATATATATGGACGTCTACATGTCCACCAATGCAAAAGGTTAAAAGGGATCGACACGGCTCTTAACCACCGTCAAAGGGTTTATATAAATATCCAGCACACCCCATCCTACTCCAGCTCATTATACATTTTTAATCCCTACCCACAGCCACTGCAATAAATTGTATCTGCTACATAAAACGTATAAAAATTAAAAGCTAAAAGCCCTTCATGCCACTAACACCATTTCAATGTCAAAATCTACCTCTCCACACTCCACGCAACATACAAAGTAATAGGTATACTCAAACTGATATCCCAAAGTCGGTTGACATTAAAATTTTGACCTACATTCTGAGTGCACTCAACGGAACTGAATACATATCCTGTACCTGAGTAGATATGGAAATTACCCGCCAACCTGTCGAGATGTGCCAAACTCCGTTCATATTAATTATCTAATTGCATTTCCTCTACATCCTGTCATGGCGAACCATGATGTGAATACTCATACGTTGTAATCCCACGTGTCCTTCATTCTCTGCTGACAGGCAAGCCTTCTTTTTTTTGTCCTCCTCCTCCCTGGACAGAGGATTTCCCCGATTGGCTATTCTAACGAACCCAAATGGTTCCATTCCATATTTACTGTCCTCGAATCATCGTGCATTTTTGCGAGAGATGGTAAAAGTTTCAATTTTCTAAAAATTTTACTTCCCAACCATACATCCTTGATATCCTTGTAGTCACCGTCAGAGTGTGTCTGGTACGAAATTGAAATGGAAATTCCAATTTCTGCCGAATTGATAATATTAAAATTAATTATTGACGTCGTGGAAGCATGTCTTCAATGATTTTTGTGTCCTCCTCCTTGCCAGGATAAAATAGTACCAAAACCGCATACATACACCGAGGACAAAGAAAAAGCCGTCGAAGCCCCTTTCGACGTTCAAAAGTGCTTTACACTGTATTTTTCGATGAGATTTTGATGAGTAATTGAATTCGATTTATTGCGCTCGATTGATGGAATATTCCGGTTTGCCAGGAATCGATGACGATAATTAATTCATGCATCAGGGGAATAGCTCTGGCTGAACGGATTTTCATTCCGATTTTCATTTTCATTTTTTCTTTCCCTGTTTTTTGAGGACGTAGGTACATATACATACCTACTGCTTCTGCGAATTGTAATTTTTCAAATGGCGTCTGATTGATTATATCTGGGAGGGATTAAGAGGGCCAATAGGATTTGAGTGGTTCAGGACTTTTTAATTGGCTTAGTCTTAGCAGCATGGACGTCTCTTCTAATTGTCGTCGTTACAATGAAATTAAGTAATTTATATAATCTTCAAGCAGCTGGTCGCTACTCGCTGCTTGAGAAGCAAGCTTCGATCCTTCAATATCCAATAACATCGATTATGCGGCGAAATATTTTCGGGGGAAACCTCTTCACTTGGAAACGAATAGTCCGCACGAGTGGTTCCGTCTAATAGATTCATCAGAATGTTACTTTTTATTCGGTGAAGCTCATTGATTGGTGCTGGTAATCCGGTATTTATGCTTCGTTGCTCGGCCTTAAGTGGATTCCAATTGCATTTGTTTTATACCTCGGGAAGAAAACAAATTGTATCTACTTAAGGGAAACTTTCAAGGATAAGTTTTAATTCGAATTATCCTCTCGTTTACTCTGGAATGCGTACACTCTTCATTATTAGACGAATTGCGCTACTTAATGGGGGCGCATCGTTCTGGTAAATATAAATTAACACAGTAAGTAGCAGCTACGATTCTAGGAATTGTGGAAGGCTGCAATAGTTATACATAAGCTAGTAGTATCCACTGATTTAATACTCCAAAAATTTTAGTAGTCCCACTGAATTTGAAGAACTCGCCATGAAATAATATTTTCCTCTGATTTTAGACATCGATTAGTAGCATAATACTTCGTTAACTTTTAGTATTTGTCAAAGTACTTCTCAGATACTCAGTCTGTCAAAAGTCTCGACTAGATGTCGGTAGTGAATACTTTCTGAACCCTTCCTTTTGTTAATGTCATTTTTGACGTTTGTGACTTGAATTGAAGCCAACAGATCATAATCAACGTGGAACATTAGTTAATCGGTTGTTTCACACAAAATTTAGTGGTGAAGCTCCTTTCACATTCGATGGATTCGTTGACCAACAAAATTGTCGCATCTGGACAGAAGAAAATCCTCGAATAATTTCAGAAAAATCATCTGTGTACTGTTTGGGTTGGTAAACTGGTGAATATTTGTTCTGGCTTCAAATGGAAGAAATGACGATCTTTATTTTAAGTAGAATGGCACTCCGAGTCACACAACACTGACTCGACGCGACTTTTTAAAAAAACTTTTGTGCTTTACCCATCAGGCTGTAAAAAGGTGCAAAGAAAGATTAGTAAAAGCTGATCCTGCCGAGACTAATACTGGGTTTGATATGTTTCCCAACGAAAATTTCTAAGCTTCTCAGGTTCAGTCCTAAAAGGACGACTTGTCACTTTTACTGACACAATTTACGCTTTGCTTCAGGCTGGGTGCAACTGGCATCTTGTATCTTTGAAAGATTGAATGTTGTTGCGTTCATCTAGTGAAGAGTTAAGATAGTTTTCTATAGTCTTTAAAGAGGTGAACGGAGCTGATATCCCTAATAAGTCGTTCAAAGCACTCCTCATCGAACGTCCTATTAAAACCGAGATACAGAGAGCTTTTTCAAGCGGTGGCAAATATTATGACAGAATTGCTACATCCGCTCATGAAAATTTGATGCACCAGGTTTTTTGGGAACGATTAGGGTGCCAGCTCAAACGCGTTGTAGCACTTCGAATGAAAGACAAAAAGCCTTTGTTTAGGGTCTATGTTCTTCAAGGGGTGATAGGATAGGGTTTGGGTACGACCAAGTACTACAGGTATCACCATATCACCTTATTGCCAGAAAATCTTTTGGTTGTAAGCCGTTGTCAGATGTCCGTTTCGCGAAGGCTTTCGTGCACTTTTCAACTAAACAGTCAGAGATGTTTTCATTGCCGATTTTGAAAACTTCGAACCTCGAACTAGAGCCTCGGTAGGCTCTACCTATGAGATCATATAATTCATCCTTGAGCCACGGCCATAATGTTCTAAATCGTTACCGTGATGAAGATTAGATTACATCAGGCTTAGCCAGGCTCTCGGCCTGGCTTAAAGTAAAAAACACTTGCATCTCAAGTATGGAATTGATTGAGACGTTTATCTCTCTCATAACCGACTCTTGAAGCAACCTACAAGAATATGAATTCTGAACGCCTCAACTCTGAACACTGAGTGTCCTAGAAAAGTCTTTAAAATTCTGTGATTGAATTATGTCGAGTAAGCTCATATTAAGGAATTAACTTCGTCCAACCTACCTACGACTATGGCCATCCTCTGCCGACTCCATCTACGGAACTCATCTGCTCACGTATCTAGAAACAGAAATCAAGGTCAAATCACTTGAAGATTGCCAACATAGATGCTGAGGGGCGGAGTTCGTAGTCTCTGATCGTCTTATGTATAAGCTTGCATAGGTTTTGAAACCTCTGGAGACGAAACTATCATTGTCAACTTCTGTAAATATATCCACAATATTGCTTAATCCTTCGAAAGACCTTCGAAAACTAGATATGTCGAAAATATTCTCCTGAAATTATAAAGGATGCAGAAATAAACGAATCATTTACTGAATTATCCCCCTGAGAAGCTCTGAATATCCAAATACGTATCTCTACCTAACCGAAATCAATTTTCGCTTGACCTCCTTCACACAAAAAGGAGAGGATACATGTTTTATGTATGAATATATTAGTATCTAGAGATGCACCCCTCATTTACCTAATGAGACCGGTCTATAATAAATACAAACATTTGTTGTATAATCCTTGTTGACATCCATGATTGGCAGGTGATTGTGGTTGGTTTGCCATGATGAGGAGCGAAAACAAAACTCCCCCAAAGCCATCATCGAGTGAAGTGAAACTATTTTCGTAATCCCATGTGCAGTCATGCATTTCCTCAGAAGCTTTTAAAATATTTACATTCAGCTAAAGCATTTGTAGCGACTCTCTGTTTCATGTGTGCCTCTGTGCAGTGTAACTTTGGTGGAAAATCCTTGCACCTGCGGCACACTAAAACCACTGAATAGTGTTGCTCAATTTTATTGGAACGTTAGCAAGGCTAAAGCTGCTCCGAAAGTATGCGTAATTAAGTTTTTAATCTCTTTTTGCGGAGGAAATTTTCATTTATTTTTGTTTTTAGGGACTTACAAGGACGACAAGAACAACAACGGCGATGATGAGGACGAGGACGTTAGCGGCGGCTTTGGCTATACCCTCCTCCCCCCCCCCCCATGAAAATGAAATGCAATTATATTTTGTGAAATTACTCCGGGCTGTGGATATGGCAAGAAGATGATGTTTGGAAAAACTTTCTACGACCCAACGCGACGGCCTTTGCAAATGGCTCCTTGAAAGCATATAAAACTTGTTTAAATATGTATGCACCCCATTCCTCCATTCGAGGGTCTTGTGTGCATCCCACAGTTCCACGGGGGCCTCCTACCTACTTATGTATAGAAATGTAGATAGTTTTTTCGAGAGCGAAAAGGTGCTTCCGTTGTTTTAACTACATGCAGCGGAAAATACCTTTAGGAAGATGGTTTCTCTTCTTGTTTTCGTTTTAAGGAAAAAAGGAAAAGGATTCTTAAAGGAGGTGATTTACGACGGAGAATAATAATACTTTAAGGATTTTTTTCCTCCTCTTTCAGCATAAAAAGTGAAAGGTGAATTTCTACCTCAATAATGTTATGGCAGCAACTAAAGTTTGTTAGGCGAATATGGCTGGGGATTTTATCCCTTGCCATTGGGCATGCATGTCGAAAGACGGTGGAGGAGAATATCTACTGAATTTAAAACGACAGGACTTCGTCAACTGCAATTACACTTTAGTGTGAGTTTTCTTGCATAGCTAACAGTTTAAGTTTCGAGTTTGACTGGCAGTACATGCATCGACATCTAAATGGTTATGACTTCTGTTCGAATACAACATGTATTCGCAGATGAAAGGATTGCTCTGGGAAAGATGAAAATAATTTTTTATTTGAATCACCTTAAGTGGTGCGAAAAGTAGATACACATCGTCTAGAGAGTTCTACACCGTCCTGCCTGAGTTGTTGTCTCCGCTGATTGTTGAATGACTATGTTATTGATAGTTGGCTTCGACCTGTCAGAAGTGGCATTGAATCGAACGCGGTTTTGACAGAAAGGAATGTGCGATGGGCGTCTCTGTTGACAAAGAAGACACGTTCGGGAATACGACCTTTGGTTGCAAACATATTATGTGACTGGTTTGAATGAAACGTTGATACTGTGTTGGCAGTGCAATGTTGAAGACATGGATACTTGACGTGAACAAATCCTATATGACACTCGACCTATGTACATAGCTTATCACAAAAATGGAAAAAGCATATTCATAACTTTTTATCAGGACAGAATTTTTTGTCTTCAATTTGTTCACAATCCTTCTATACATTCTCTACAGCCACGCCCATTTTTTTGGGCGATTTCATTGTAAAACCGATTTTGTTGATGCTTTGACTGCAAAATCCTCAAATGTTGGAACTGATCGTAGTAATTCAATAAAAGAAACTATGCCACGCCCATTTTTTTAGGGCTGATACCAAAGCTTTTTTTATTTCTGCCATTGCCCTGAGAAAGTTTGCGAAATATGGGTAAACCAAGACTTATAACCGCGAGAAAGCTTGTGAACCATTATCGTGATCAACGGTGGGCTGATAAAGATAACAAAAAGGCTTATCTTGGAATCAAGTCAAACCAATCGTTTTGGAGAAGCTTCTCACGCCAAGGGCATTCTACTTAAAAAGGATGGAGTTGAAGCTAAACAGTCCAACTCTACCATTAGAAAAGTATGTCAGTTGATCGAAAATAGTAGCTTGAACTACATCGAAGAGAAAAAAGAAGTTTTGGTCACTGGTTTTGATCGTAAATGTCACACTGTCTGTGATATTCCCGGTGTCAGATTTGAGGTTGTAAAAGTAGGAAATGGGTCCTCCCTGGCACTTTACAAAGAGAAAAGGAAAGTACCACGATCTTAGTTTAAAGGATTTTTTTCCGAAGTCCTAAATTTATATATTTATTTTTTTCTGGTGTTTTAATTTTTACAAAACATAACTCGTAACAATTGTGTACCACAATGACATGTCTATAGGCTCTCATATGGACATCAAAATTTTCAAGGACTCGCGCACTCGTTAGAGCATTAAGTTCATTTATGTAGAACTTCTGTTTCGATCAGTGATTTGCATCCTTTATCCTACTAAAGAGGCCAAAAAAGGTACCCACGTTTCAAAAGAGAACACAGAGACCAAAATTTAGTTTTAAAATCTTTCTTGTTTCCATTAGACGTCTGCTTTGCACAGTGCTTGACTATTGTCTACCTATCGGAAGACTACTTTAAGCCTAATGTGGCTATTTTACAATTTTGGATTTACTCTTTCTGTCTGTTTTATTCTACACAAGGTCCACGGGGAGTCCTGGACCTGGACAAATATTTTCGAAAGTGCTCCAATGTTTCTTTTCAGAAACAGATGTTGCAAGTCTAATCTTGGATCTATGGGTACTTCAGCCAAGATTTTTCCAATAAATCGAATTGCAACCAACATCGACACCTAAATTGCATTTTGGAAAAGCTAGTAATATGAAATGAACCGATTCAGTGTCCTGAATTTCAACACCAAAGGTGCGGGCGTACCCATGCCTCCCATACAATATTGATAGGGCAGTTGTAAAGCACTAACTTGTGTGTGTTAAATAAAATTCAACCTCCATCCGGGGCATAATCTGTGATTACCTACACTTCTAGGGAGAAAAAAAATTTATTCATTTACGTTTAAAATGTTAAAATGTCTATTTACGGCAGCACCGTTCCAGCGCCGACCCTTGCGTTTCGAGCAAAGGAAACAGATAAACTTTCGAAACCAAGGATAAGAGTGTTTCCTATAAACATTTATGCCGGCCGTAGGAAATAAATTCGGACACGCGTTGAAAGAGTGAATTTTCACACTTTTCCGAATCGTTTCCCATTTAACGGTGTCCATAAAAAGGTTTTAAAAAATTATATGTATATAATATAGCAGCAAATGGGATGGACGAAGGATAAAAATGAATGGAAAAACTTTAATTATGCCATGAAATCTACACTCTGAAACGGTCATTTGTGTTGGTTTATGAGAAAGGACACGACCACCCATGAGCGTAATAATGATTAATTGCAATCAATATCCGGTCAGAGGTGGTGTGTTTCTCATGGAGACTCTCCTCTCGTCGACGGTATACAAGGAGATGTAGCAGTGCAGTCATCCTCTTACTCTTATCCTTGGATGAGATATATGCTTTCGATTTATCTGACTTCATGTCGGTTATTTATTGTGACTGTTGTAGACTGGGTTGGGTCTGTTTGCCTTAAGCAATGAATCGTAATGAACTCATTAAATTCGTGCTGCTGTTCAAACTCAGTGTCAGAGGTACGAGTACTTGTTTATCCGGATCTACTTGCAGTAATCAAAGTCGTTCGGAATATAATAAACCGCAAATGCAAACATGCATGGGTATTGACGGATGTGGTTTTTGGAACGATCCGAAAATCGTGCTGGAAGTATTGTGTAAGGTGCTGGAGTTTCAAACAATGCAGGAAATATTTGCTCTGAACTAATATTGAGTGTTTGTTGTCCATGAGGGTAATGTGTCTTGCAGAGGTCATTCTACGAGAATTCAGAAACAATATGCCGATCGGAGCTTTCCAATACATTTCACTAGTCTTCATTGAAGAAATCTGTTTTAAATAAAAGGGTAGAGGAAACTGAGCCAAAATCAGCAACTGGAACTAGAACTGGAACCAGAGCTTTGACGTTTCACGATACTTTCTATGACTCTGATAGAATGGATGCAATGGCATGGGACTTTCAATGACTGTGTCGACATTGCCTGTCTTCGATCAGACTGTACCGGACTAGTCGAATTTTCTTGGATAGTCCCATACTTTGTATCCAATGCTGGTTTCTTCGTGGAGTGAAAAATAACTGAAAGGGTCAGAATACTCAAGTCTACTCAATGCATTAAACAGTTCCAAGATAGTTAGAGAATCCAGGGAATTACTAAATTCGATCGGAACTCCTGTCTGGATTCCATGTCAGACAAGATTTCCTTGATAAGGTTTAAGTTTCTTTCAAAAACGGCGATCAGCCATAGTTGTCCTGTCTCTCCGCATATTGCGATCCGCTTTGGATTACTTTTGTGATTACTTTGCTTTTGCTTGGAGATATTCTATACTGATGTGGTCCTTTCAGCTGGAACCATCAATTCTTCGCTTCCACAATTTCCTAATGAAATGAATCAGTCTTTTTAATACTCACTACAGGGTTATCCAATTTGTGGCTCGGATTTGACATCCCTGTTTCAATCTCATACGTCAAAGTGAACTGTCACCCTGTATTCGATGTCAATGGTTTGTCATTTTGCAATATGGATCGTTCAACAATCGCTGAACATGTTAAAATTGTGGAAAGTTACTTCGTGCATTGCGCACAGATTGAATCGTCCATCTGAGCATATTGTAAGCAACTTCGAAGACTCGGATCTGTCACAGATGTTTTGACACCGATTTATCATGGAAATAAACGCAATGTGTGCAATTTAATCTTTTTTTTTTTTGAAAATGGGAAAGGTTTCCCATCGCTGTTGCCAAATGCTAAGTGAATGACGTGTAAGATGTGTGGTTTCACCAAAACGATGCCACATGTCCCACAACATGACTCGTTTTGGCTTGGTTACCAGCAACATTTCCTGGACGAATTATTTCGCGCTTTGATGATGTAAATTAGCCGCCAAGATCATATAGTTTGTCGCTGTAGAGCTATGCAAGATATTTAAAACTCTTGATGTTTTCAAGTAATGACAGAGTTATTCCCGTGTATCTGTCAAAAAGTCATCGAAAATCTTCTAGTCCTGTAAGGACCTTTGATTAATCTTATATTCCATTCATTATGGCAGGATTCAAAAGGCCGCATGATGAAATATGCGATGTTTCTTTGCCTCTACAATATCTACGATTCGGCTTAGACCAGTGCCAAGAGCAGCTGCTTATTCTATCTCTACAGCTGTACTTCGCTTTGACCACAAACCAGGTCTCCTCAACACTTTAACATTTTAGTTAACACTGCTTCACATTTCACCAGAATCTCCTGATGAACACTGGAACTTAGTTCACAATTAGCTTCATGTTCTTTGAGTGAAGTTTTTTACTCACCAATAGTGAGCAAAAATTTCACCATAGATTTAGTAAATTTTTTTTTCTTACGAATCGAAATTTCCAGCATAGAGGGGCAGTGAAATACAATAGTATCAACGTTTGCATAATCTTTAGGTGCCGTTGGCCTGTTACTTGGTCCTCAGCTATCCTCTTACATGGATTGGGGGTCTCTCAGGATAGTAACTACAATCTTCTATTGATTATATTGAATTAATATGCAAACGACTTCCTGTAAGGACTCTCAAAAATTGATCTTTTAGCTGTCTACACGTTATTATCCAACCCCTCATCCCATTTCCAGTACGAAACGTTATTCAAATGATTAAGAGTTGACACGGAGATCCATCAACACGTACTCCAAAGTCCTTAACCTCTTCCATGGGGCAGCCTACTCTCAAAACTCCATTGAAGCGTGATCTCTCAAAAGTCCCGAATCAATGCCATCTCGTTGAGATTTCCATTTACTACGTAACGTCGCACTCAAGTGCCTCGTTAATAATGTTCGCTTGCAAGAAATACAAAAAAAAATAAAACCGATTTCCTTTCTTTTCGTTTTTAAGGAAATTTTCCACGAACACTCCACCCACTTGAGATTTCTCAAGGAGCATCTCGACTCCAAGAGTCTCATCTCGTCGTCAGTACCGGATCGCCTTCGAGCCAGTGTTATGCTGAATTTCCGCAACGGTAGTCGCCATGCACCGTACTTTATTTATGGCAAGAACGGCAGCGGCAAAAGCACCATCGTGGCCGATCTCTATAGTCAAGTCATCAAATGGTTTGCGGAACTACCAACCCGAGCACATCGTGTGATACGATTCGCCTCGGCTACACCACGTTCGGCTTATAGTTTGGAATTGCTTCGTGTCATCTGCCAGCAGATATCAATCATTTTTAATATTCCCGAGGGCTATCTACCCAAAGACGCATCCTTCGATCCGCTCTACATTAACAATTGGTTTCAGAACCTATTGCGACGATGCGAGGACATGAACAACGACATCCTGTTCCTGTTTATCGACGATTTGCATAAGCTGAATCCATTGGATTGTGATATAGTGGCAGCGCTATCGTGGTTACCCATCAGCCTTCCGTGGAATGTGCAGATAATTTGCAGCACAACCACTCCCATCGACCAGCTGAAGTTCACACCGATTCAGAAGGACCGTTTCAAGTCGACAGAGTATCTTTTTGATTTATCCCTGGAAGCGAATCTCACCCAACTCAGGACCATCGATGACTTGTCGTTCGAGGAGAAAGTCACCCAGCAGTTCGATTACTTTGAGAAACGGTACGGACGGAAGGGTTTCTCTCGGCTGGCTTCGTACATCACATGCTCCGAGTATGGCCTATCGGAGACGGAACTGTTGGAGCTGCTTATGCCCACCGATAACCCGGATATGTTTATCGAAACGGAAAGGGGAAATTTTAATTTCTCCTCGCTGAAGAAAATCCGCAACGAAATGAGTAAGTATTCGCCCCCCTAGCTGGCATTAAATCTATATCACTTCCGCTCCAATTTGCGGCTGCTTCACACTCCTTCAGTTATCCTGTTTTTTTTTTTTTTCTTTATTATTTCAACACGAAGACAAGTTTAGTCCTTGCTTTTAAATCACACGAATGCTGACAGAGAACTTCCTTTTGCTCCTTCCATTGTAGAGTTTCTAATTCGAGAGAAAATTATGTCCGGGAAAGTTCTGATTCAGTGGCGACATCGATTTTGTGCGGAAATGGCAAAATCTCGTTACATGGACGTCAGGAGCACGAGGACGATGCACATTGAAATCGCAAATATATTCTTCAATCAGGATGCCGAGGAGAGCGACGATACCAGTGCGGAGAAGAGTGACAATGCATCAGGTGAGTTATTTTCTTTTCATCATTGGCTCTCAAGTCTTTCAGGCATTTATCGGTGTTTGACGTTCCCAGAAGGATATATTGACAAAAGGAGAACTTTTCTTGTATTAAATCATAATGTCACCTTCCAGGTTAGAGGGGTTTGTGGGGGTTTAACACCTTCTACAGCATAACTTTCACGTAAGTAAGGTGCTAAAGTTTTAAAACGCAGTCCAAAGGAGCTAGTCGAATCAGGCTCCCATTACTGGTCAGCTCACACAACATAGTTAGCCAAGCTTGAGTCAACGGAAACAACACTTCCAAGCAACCGGAAGGGAAGAGAGTTTAAGCTCGCTCTAAACTCACCTCTAGTAGTCGTCCTAGTTGTAGACAATTAGCCCATGTCCTTCAATCTATGGCTTAGTGTTTGAAACAAACTGGAACGAATATGTTGTTGATTTTTTCCGGTTGGCAGGCTGCATAAAGTGGAGCCAGGCTTAGGCCTTAGAAGACCCATTGAGATCCCGGAAGATTTTAATGACAGGAGCTTATTGTGAAGTGCTGAAGGCGGCTTATGTTAGCGATTTCGCTGAGATTGCTGAAGAAGTATTCTCCCAGATGCAGCTCCCTTCACCAGGTGCATAGGAGGTAAAGCATAATCTTCCTCATCCGAGACCAAGCCTAAGCATGCCTCTCGATGATGTCTCGTAATGACATCTACTATTGTGTTAAGAAAGCATCTGCTTAGTCTTATAAGACTCAGGAGCGATGAGATATGTTTCACATACGCCATCTCGTTAAAAGGCGAGAATTAAGGGCGGCTTTAATCGACTTAATCGCGGCTTGACTGTCAACAAAAACTGTGATATCCCTAAATAGAATAGGAACAAACGAACCTCCAAGCCGAGGTTTAATTGTCTCTAATTGCCTCTGTCCTCAATATCCTCAACCAGGCCTTCCTGATACCATAGAGATCGCCTCTATCTTGGCACAGAAGAGTCTGCAAGGTTTCGGCACGGCTTTTCTAAAATTGGTCTTAAGTCAAGCTAAATCGCCTCAGCAGAGGGCAGAGTTAGGAGGAATATACGGTGGCGTATACGCAATATTTGTGCAAAATATTTTCAATGTTTTTGATTTTTTCTACATCTAACGAAGCAAGATCGAAACAAATCCTGATTCCACCAAGGTGGTCTAGGGTGACTGTTGAGACGATAATGTTGTAAAGTCTTGCTTGGAAAGTGAGAAATACAGATACCAGTGCTAAGAGAAGAGAGAGTTTTAAAACCTTCTAGCAGTGTCGAATGAAGCCACCACTACTTTATTTCCTATTTAGTTTCCATATTCCTGGGGCAGGATTCGCAGTATCCAGTTTCAAACTTAATCCGGAGGATGCTGTCTAGTGAGCTCATTTGACTAAGTCGTGAGTCTTGTGCTCTCATCTGCTTTTTACTTTTAGGGGTTTACACCTGGAATGGGGGTTATATTAAGTTCGCTTTAACGTAGCTTCCACTCAACTTAGACCAGAAATAAGTCGGTTGTGATGCCATCTGACTCTTATAATCCTCGATACGTAGGGGTAATAATAAGATCGCCAGGATCACTGAAAAATAAAGCTCCCAAGTGAAGTTTTATTTTGTAAAGGAAAGCAGGGTAACCAAGCCTGTTTACGTGGTTTCCTATTAGACAATGTCTAGTGATGGCAGCTATTACAAACCTGACATGATGCTAAGAGATATCAAAATTTTAGGCAACACAGATCCAGCTTAAAACAAATCTTGTCCATCCACTTGTCCACCTAAGATTTGATCCTCGAGAGCATCCAGGTTAAACTGGTCTGTCATCCCCAAGAAAGATAAACGGCAGCCTGGACCAACTTTCAAATTGTTAGAGAGGGATTCCAAGGATTTGATAGGTGCTTGACTATCTGAAAAGATGGAGCCAAGATGGTCCTTCTTTACAAATACAAATATCGGATGCAGTAGCTCTATGGGACCCATGGCCTAGCTTCTCACAAACATTCGTATTGTATGTGTTAAATTCTTTACACGAATGGAAGGGGCCTTCTGTTTAATGGCATATCCGAGGGGATACCGAACTGTTTCATGACAGTTGTACTCTAGGATGTTTGTCAGACCCTCGCGAGAAGATGGTTTCCCTTCAATCGCCATTGATTCCGTCAGGAACAAGCTCCAATGATTAGGGAAGACGGAAGGAGAGACTGAGAGCCCGTCACGTCGTTCGTATGTATGTCCTAGAAGGGATGGTCATCCAGAAATTTTTTTTCAAAACTTTGGAATATTGTTTTCTTTATTTTCGAATTGTCAAAGTGACTTAAAGTAGTCAAAATCTTTACTGGACCACTGTGGTCCTTATTTGAGACGAACAGCTGGACTAGCAGGCATTTGTCTTTCCAGAATGTCAAGGGGTGTCAAGTGAAACTTCGGAGCGCTCCCTGCTTAGATAATTTTGGTTTATGGCTTTATCTTCCCTTAATTGCTTCTCACTTGATTGATAAAACTTCTACAACACCCTCTCACTTAATTTGTCTTCTTTTCTTTCTTTTTGTTATCATCCACAGTTATTAGCCAACAAAAGGAAAAGGACACCGAATCTGGCAAGCAATCTTCACACCACCAGGACGACAATTCAACATTTTACAATCCAATTGCAGCAGATGTCTCCTACAGCATACGGCACGTCGAGGAGTCCTGGCATCATCTGATGCGATCCGATGATACCACAAAATTCAAGCAAATCGCTGTCTGTAACTTTGATTTTCTCCTAGCTGCGGTAAGTACACGCATTCATGTTGGCCAGGAACAATTATCCCTCCCCCTCCTCCCCTCCAACTGATGATTCTGTGGGCGCGGTTATACCAAACAATAGAATATCAAGTGCAAGACTTGCATTTGTCAGCAGCTAAACCAGGGTTACCCCCCGTCGTCGTTTATTAGGCAAATCTAAGCGCTCATCCTTTGTCGGCGATGGCCACCACACACAAGTGAATGGAACATGCATGTGGATGCTTGGTAATAGCTTTGTGCGGTTTTGTTAAATTATCCTAGACGCCAGCGAGTGAGTGTGTGTGTGTGTGTTTTGAATCCCTAATGGGATGCAAAGTCAGCGCTAACGTTTTTGGCGAACTTTATCCTTGTACTCCGGCGGCTTCGACTGGTGTAATACATAGATCCTGACACTATTTTGCATGAAAAATTAAAACAAAGAAAACCCAACCGACGTTCGCGCCTTGATGAAGGACTCTTGTCCTTGTGGGGGGCGGGGGGCGGGGGAATTTTTTTCCTTCACTAAATTCAATTATACGCTCGGCTATATAACTAATGTTGCGCAGATAAGCTGACTTTGCATAATGGCGCGCTCCTCTGCCGCTGCCGAGGAAATATTTTAAATAATTTTGTCCTCCCTTTGTTGTTGTTTCCTTTCCTTTTTGTTTTTTTGTTTTCTATTCATTAAAATACGAAAAAAAATGGAAGAAGAGGAGTAAATTAGAGGACCGCTTGCAGTTATTCTTTTGGGGTGGAGCGCCTGGAATAGGTGATTACGCACGTTTCGGACGTTAGTAGTGTCAATGGGGAGACAAGTGAGTTTCAGGATTAGATTGTGCAAAGCACTGTACAAAGTGGTTGACCTCGTAGGGTTGGTGGGCAATGTGATATTTTTAGGGATCACTGGTAGAGACTTAGGTTCCCCTAATTTATTGTGGAATAAGTAAGTCTAAAGCAAAAAACTTAAGGGTCTGACAGACGTCCGAGACTAAAAGTGCAATGAAAAAGATTCTGAAAAAAAACACTGCATTCAACACTAGGCCTGGTCCTAATTGGGCAGAGAGGGAGACGTACAACGCGACGTACAAATTTCTGCTTAGAAATAGAATAAGTGGGGCAACACAGTAGAACAGCAGCCTAACTAGGACTCCTCAGGGTTTCAGATAAGATTTAGTGTGAGTTGAAAGTTTTGCTAGGTGATAAGTCTACTCAAGGACACGGCATTGGACACAGTTTACTCAGAAGAGACGTATGCGAATCCTATTCTATGACACTTGATAGGATGTATGGCCAACACATTCGAGTCAAGCACATGCTGTAGCCTCACGTGGAACCCCGAAGTTGGGATTCTAACCCCAATGGTCTGGAAAGTAGTGAAAAGATGTCACTAGTGCCAAAGATGTCGTCATACAGGAACAGGGAGATTTCTGACTACAGTCGAGGAAACTGTGCAAACTGTGCAAACTGGAAACTGTGCTGAACGCCCTGAGCAACAAATACTGCAGACTTGTCCTTAATGAGCAAAAAGCGGCGAGTGCTGAACGCCCTGAGCAACAAATACTACAGACCTGTCCTTAATGAGCAAAAAGCAGACGTAGTTCTCTTCCACCTAGACTAGGTTGCAGGCATACTAGATCGTTGTTTAGTGGCCGCTAAACCTAGTTTCAAACCTAAGTTATGTGGCTCAAATCCAAGGGTTTTCCTATGGTGCGCTGCCTGGTCCTGGCTAGGGCTGGACATCTGCAAAGAAAGTGATGAAGAGATTCTATCCTTGCAGCTTCTGCAAAAGATATTGTGAGGACAATTTTCAGGCCATGTCCCCTTGATATGATAGAACTAGTCTCGCTGTTCCAGTCGTGATTGGCAAGCTGAATATCGACTTTAGATGAGGCGCTAAGAGCCAACTTTCGTCACGCTCAATACCCACTTAGTTCCTATGCCCTGGAATTGAATATAGGAATATCGTCCAAAAAATTTCAGGCTTTGGGTGATCCACTCCCACGTATGGCGCAGAATAATATCGATCCCTGACCTTGAAGTCATGCTGGGTTTATGCTCGCTTTACCTTTTACTGAAGAAGCTGCGGGCTTTCGCCTCAAGCGAACTTCAGCTCCAACCTTAATTTATGCTGAAGTCATAAGTCCGGCTTCGATATCCATGTTCAGGGATGAGTCAAGAATGGAAGAAGACACAGGCTTTTTAACCACTCAAGTGCATTCCTAGCAGAAATATAGAGAATCACAGAGGCCTGCCGCGACCTATCCACTTTGATTAGCCGAACAAGTAACCAATCAAATTCCTCAACTCGAGGCGTACCATCATGTTCTACTTAATTTCGAGAGATATGGACTGCCATGGAAATGGTCTAGACTGATGGCCTAGCTAGACGCTGATCAGAATGAACAACATGGCTAACCACGTCTCTAGAAAACTTAAAGCCTAATACTAAACTTCAATCGCTTAATAGACCACAGGTGCCTCTAATCATAGGCATCGTCAAAGGCCACAACTCTATTGCATCTCGTCTTAGAAAAATAAGAGTCAGCACCACAGACATAGAAGAGGACTTTTCTGCAAATGCCCAAGCCATTCCACCTAAAACTGCCCTAAAATTCATCACGAAAACTTGTTCGTTCAGGAGGCTCATCCCTGCCATTCCTGGGAGGCACAATGAATCCATTGAAACCCGTGTGAAGCTTCGCTCCTTTAACCAACCAACAACTCTATGAGTACGAGAAGGGGCACAAGGTCAGTCGAGTTTGTTGGGATTATTCGTAAAAGTTTGTTGGTAACAGTCAAGTCTTACGGACTTGATTAGTTGATTTTCAATTTTGTGGCTTGCAACCCCAGTAAAATACTTCTTCCACCTCTTGAGCGACTCTTAATCCAAAATACCTTCTGCTTTACCTCTCAAAACAATCCAAGAAATATATGTTCCACAGCTTCTCCAGAGTTCCTGAGTAAGTTCCTCTAGAAGGAAACTCAAAAAGCTACTTTGTTTCAGCAATTCAGATTCCTAGATTCCTCTCATTCCCATTACAAACCATTCCAGTCCATCAACCTGTGATTAGAGCTCTAGCCACCTTCCCGTGGTCATAATTTGAATAGCAACCTGGTCTACCCTCCACAAGCGTTAACATTTTACGACTTCTTCCCAGAAATAGTCCCATGATCTTCTTAAACATAAGCTGGGTCAGCTTTCGTTAAGTTCCGAAGTTCTCGCTTCTGATTTATTACCTGCTTTACGAGGTAATATGCTTCGCATATAATTAAAAGTTTTCGTCCAGGTCCTTCTCCTAGAATTTCCATTCATTCCCTAAGTACTCAGCTAAAAGCCCTAAAGTTCTCACAATCCCAAGCATAAAGTAATATAAACCTCATTGTGTGCCATTTCTAAGAACCTCTCGCAGACAGGTCCTTGCTTCCCCCAATTGTTTGGCCGGTTTTGTTGGGAAATAACTTTTTAGGTAAACATACTCGTACACACATCTGGAAGTAGATTTCCAGGTAACACATTTCCTGAACGTGATAAGTCAGGCGAAATCAAACTTGTCCATTTGACATTTCCGCACAAAAAAAAAAGGAAACAAATCGTATCCTTAAAAGTTGACCTTTGTCCGAGTTCGTGCTTTCCGGTGGCCAATTTCTGATGTAACCGTGGCTGATTTTTCGTAATGAAATTAACAGCCAAAGTATACATAAAAGTTTGTCCCAACCCCAGTCCGTGTATGGCCAGGACACAGTCCCCTTGGTCCTTTTGTTTTCGCAGTTCTATTGTTTATGACAGTAATTAGTTGTGTTCCAGTCGAAAAGTTTTCCACATAAAAGTACAGGTACCTAATAACCACGGTGGGAGGACGAGCGCAGGACGAAAAATAGAAAAATCGAAAAATTAAAAAGTAAATGTCCTTGTTGTCGTCATGGTTATGATCGCTGGGGTGTCACCGTTTCACAAAGCCTTGCAGATATGAGTGGTTTAGTAATGACTTGCAGACCATTATTAAAAGTTATTCGTACTTTTTTCGTCCTTTTCTTGTTTTATTGTACTGAAGGGAATCCTTGGTATGAGGATGATAATCATCATGAGGACGATTCGTGAAAAGTTTCAGCTCTTTTTTTTCTGTGTTTGGATTGCATTAAATAATTTTTTTTTCTGGTTTTTTGAACTTTTGTTTGTTCAACGTACCGGGTGGTGCAGGATTATTGCCGGAGCAGGATGGCTTTGAAGAGGATTATTGGTAGAGTTTTTTTTTTTGCTTGTGCAAGATAGGGGGTATCAAGGATGGTAATGAAAAGTTGGAAATGACTTTTGACGGCGATCATTGTTTGGTTAGCAAGTTTTCGATGCGCGGAGGACATTTGGTGCGTTGAAGGTGCCGATTTTGGATTTTCATGGTTGATTTTGAAGAGAAAGGATTTTTTTTTGTATTTTCTAGTTAACGAGGAGAGTGTATAGTCTCGATTGAAACATTTCGAAAAGAAGCATCTCCAATGGCAGATCATAGAACAGCTTTTGACAAGCTTTTGTGAACAAGTCGAGTACTAACCTAACATCCAACCTTTTTGGTTAATTTTGCTGATTAAATATGAGGCGCGCTAACTAAAGAGAGGTCTTCCTCTACTGCATTGTTCCTCTAGGTAAGAAACAAAGACTCCTTGGAGTGAAGCGTTGTTGTGCACTGTACAGTTCGTAGAGTTCCTTATTGGTTCGTCAACGCAAACAGGACTTAATTCACAGAATTCAGATCAACTAAGTATGCCTTCGTTAGCGTCCATGCTTCTGAGCCAGGAGGAGAGTCTTATATACAGTCTTGTTTGTCTTGACAAGGACTTGGTACTAGATTGTCTTTTTTGGCCTAAGAAACAGCGATTGCCAGGAGTACTTCTTCGTTTGATCCCGAAAGTTATGTTGTTGCCAGAGTATATAACGAAGCTGAGGTAGGCGAAGTCCCTTTCTGTTGTGACATTCTGTCGGATTCATCGGTTTTGCTCTTATTCACAGGGAAACCCATTTTAGCCGTTTCAGTTCCTGTATTTGCAAACTTCAGTGACAGCTCCCTCCGTTGATATCAAAGTCATCTGCCATTCTGATGTTGGGTTGTAAGTTTCGCACAGTTTTCTCAAATATGAGAGCGCAAAACCTTGTCTGAATCCTTTTTTGACATCAAAGGTATCGGTAAGATTGTTTCTGAACTTTGTGGAGCAGCGAGCGTTTCACATCATCCACAATCTAACGAGTTTGCCAGGGATGTCGAAACTAGGCATGACTCAGTATGTATACCTCATCTCCATAGATGCTGTCATATGCCACCTTAAAACAGATAACAGGCACACCTCCCAAGCTTGACTCTAAGGATAGGTGTCTACTCTACTACTTTGCACATTCTGTGTCGAAGGGAGACCTATTCTGTCTAAATGTCGATATTTTCTTTTCCTACAACTTGATGTTGATCTGCCTTTTGCACTGTTAGCTTGGCTTCACACAATGCTGCAGATGTTGCATCTTGTTGCAAGTCCTTTGCATTTCGTTGGGGAAAATGTCGGTTACGCAACAAATGGCTTCTTCTAGTCAGTCCATGTCTTCTTATTGCCTTCATTGTAACTCTTAACCCTTCGTGTCGCAGCAATGTTGTAGTACTTCGTCGTACAATAAGTTTCACAAGAAAGAGGTCCACGAACCGTCACCTGTGGCACTCCCATGTAAACGTAGGAATTCATGACTAACTACAGCGAATAGTATATGCAGTGTATCAGTTCTGGCAAAGGGGATCTCCTAATCAATAACCAATTCGCCGAGTTCAAGGTATATCCTTGTGCCCCGTCGCTATCTTCAGCTTCAATAAGGTTCCTCAATAGTCCTGATAGCCCACTCTCACAACAAAAGAATTAGCAAGCAATGGTTCGAAGTTCAGTCGGTATGTCAACATAAGTACCTCCCGACCAGTTGCGTAATACAAGAACTGATGTTGGGATTTGTTCATGGACTCATACCGTCCCTCTTGTATCCCAATTATTTCCTTGAAACATACATATGCCCCCTAAGGATGGGTCCTACTCTCCAGCAATGTGTTGCAACAATATTTCACTTAAGTTCGAACCACAAAGCAATTACTCGGAAATTGGATTTACCATTTCCATTCGATCTCACAGAATCTCTTAAGCTATCCCCCAAAGTCTACGATAACACATTGCGACGTCCTGTGTCACATTTCCCTAACCCCCTTCTTCTTCGTGTCCTTTTAGGTGCAAACCGTTTCGATAAGTTATCTCCGATGCTTAATCGAGCATGTCCGATGCTACCTGCTCGACCGTGACATTGAATTAATCTACTATACAATTCGGAAGTCCAGCGATGTCCTGACGCGTGATCCAATGCAATTAGGTGCACAGGTAAGGCAATTTTACCCACACACACGCGCACCGAAGATGTGTACTGAAGTATTCTCCATCTCGTCCTTCCGCGCAATTAGTTAATCTCATGGCTTCGCCCGATAAGTGAACACGACGAGAACGACAATTCACTGCTAAGCATCACAGTGCGTTCCGCAACAGCTTGGTGCGATGGTTATACAGTGCCACTGCTAGTTCCATTAACTGGTTGGCTACCGGCTCCGCTGCCCTCACAGATACGCACAATGACCGTATCCGGAACTGGACCCATTCGGGATATTGTCGTTGCGCCATCTAAACAACACCTAATCTTGGCTACGAAATCCGGTGATGTCCAGCTTTGGCATATAATGAGCAATTCACTGGAACACACATTCAAGGGTAAGTACGTTACACCAGACACCACCGACTGGTGGCTGGGTGGTGTGAAAACTTTCAGCACCGGAATTAGTGTTGTCCTCGAAGGACGTGGACTGAAACTTAATCACTGAGCTTCTGCTGCTCGATGGATGTGTTTATCATCCTTTATTCAATATTTAAATGTGTCCGTGTGTTTGTGTATCCCTGTAGGACATACAGCAGCGGTCACGTGTATCTTAGTTGCACCGCAATCGGATATTCTGTTGACTGGCTCCGAGGATACATCTGTGATTGTTTGGGACGTGAGCAATCGTGAGATGAGGCTTCACACTCGGTAAGTTTTTCCTTTTGTTGTTAGTTTTCCTTTGTTTAGCCGTTGGCTGTGTTACGACTCATTTCTAAAAGTTTTGTGTCCTTTTTGTGTTGTTTGCAGGGAACACGAAGGTCCAGTTACGTGCGTTGCTGTTGGCGTTAATAATACGTTGGTAATTAGTGGCAGCGAGGACTCAACAATTGTCATTTCGAACCTGCACGCCGGAAAGAAAGTGAGTGCAACTACATTTTGTTTTCATTGGAAGGTAACGTCTTGTTTGGGGGGATGTGTGGCTTCAAATAGTTTGCATTTAGGAGCTCATGCTTGGTTGAACTTCTGCAAGATAATCGAAAGACAGTAGTAGAGTTGGACACATTAATCTCCACTAGGAGGTCCTGAAGCATGAAGCAACTACTGAGTGGGAGGTTTGAGGTTCGATTTTTGGACAACGCCAACCTTTATTCACCCTTCTACCCCTCGGAAGTGTCTGGTGGACATCTGAGAGTCTAACTATCATGAAAAAGACTTTTTTCGTTGTGAAACTTGTTCATGTTCCACCTGCTCTCCTTAGATATTCTTGACAAGCAATCGGCTGCTAACGCGACTATCTAACTCAAAGTTTTCATAGTGTGGTCTAGCTATCATGAAGATTATTGCTCCCCGACGATCATGTCATTTGACTGAAACTTCTGAAGAGATGTCTGAGCACATCTTCACTTATGCTGTGTGCCGAGTCACAGAAACATTACAGGAAATTGCAAGGCTTGCAAGCTCGCCAGACTGGGTACCACCCTCAGGATCCTGCTGAGATGCCAGAGCCTGGGTATGAACCTCAATACATTTAAACTCTTGCTTTGGCTACACCCTTCTAGTCGTACCAACTACAGATCGAAAAATCTTCTAATTTGCAACATTTTTAGACAGATCTGGGCAAAGCTTTATCTGAAGCTTAATGCGGAGTTTGTTCTGTTGAACACAATGAACACAAATCGGACACATTATTGGTGCCTGTACCCGGTTTGATAGGCCTAAAGGCTAGGTTTCTTTTCTCATGAGAAGCTGTGGGAGAGAGAACGTAAGGAAGCCCAGGTAGCCAAATCCGCGATCCATGGCATAACACAGACCTTCATTGGTCGAAGTGTGTCTCCATCCCCAGTGCTAACGTTTTGGGTAGAATAAATGTATAATCTGACGGCGTCATCCCCCAGACTGGGGGCTAACCACCAGCCGAAAGACTTCTTCTTTAAACTAGATGGGGATATGGCGGAATGTTCCTATGCTAACTCTTTCCACAGATCATCCAATGGGGCACTGTTGCTGTCCACAACTGTCAATACTCCCCTCAAGACTAAAAGTACGTTTAAAGGGTTTTTGTTGACATTAAGGCTCGGCAGGAACGTAACCAGAACTCCACATTTTATCCACTGTACCTATCCAGGAATGGAGATCTAAATCATTAGCTTCACTGTCACTAGATTTCTCTCTAAAAGTCCTGTGTCTGACACCATTCGTATGCTTCAAGACTTTTAATTATCCACTGACAACTTATCAACGACATCGCCACCAACTTCACGCTAATAACGCAACCATAACGTCAACCGCGCCATTGTTCAGGACACGAATGTCACCTGGCTCCACCACCAACTGAACATAACTTCAGACCGCTAATTCTCCGCAGATAAATGTGAAAAAAGAAATCACAAAAACTAACCATTTCGCATGATTACACCCCATCGCTCAGATTATTATGCAACCAGACCTCGGTACGCGCCTCACGCAGTACCTTACATAAGGCGGCGTGTGGGTGCTGTCAGGATACAGGTAGTTCCACATGCCCATAAATACAAATATTAACAACCAAGGACGAGGGACTGGGAAAAGCAGAGTAAATTTCATGATATCCCCAAAAACATCTGCTTTGCCTGTTCTGCAGGGCGAGTGCGAGTGTGAGCGACGACGTGCGTGTAATATGCGTGCTGTTTTGTACTATTTTGTGCCGTCGCGCTTAAGTATGTCGGTCGTAGTCGTCCTCGACGCCAGCCGCACAAATTTGAAAGTCAAATGTTACGTATAAGTTGGTGGTCCTACCTAGGAGGCGTAACGAAAAAAGGATTGTATCGTGATTTGTGCGGAGAAGGCAAGTGTGCCTCCTTTGTATCGGTTCCGTGTATCACTTTTTTAAACCCACCATACCGTCGTCGTCGCGTCATGTTTCAGTTTGAGCTATAATTTACATGGACTTTGGTGGAATTACAGAAAAGCCTCCATGCGGAGCCCATGTAGCGCTCGTTAATACGAAAGGAATGAGAATTTTCTTCTTTTTTTTTTGTCATAATTGGCATTGGGTCGTGTTCGTATGGTGGAGAGTGGCTGCTGGTTTGTATCATCCTTTTCGGTTTGTAATAAAAATTTATTAAAAAATTGAGGAAAAAAAAACTCTCGAGATAATGCAGGACAACATGATGTTCTTATGGTGATAGGAGAGGCATTAAAGTTACGTTTATGAGTTTTGTAAAGAAATTCGATAGGTTTTTTTGAGTTTATTAACAGCGCATATGCAGTCATTAAGGATTATGGCGATACGAAGTTGGGAATATGTTTTTATGCGGAAAGTTTGTAATGTTAATGGCTGGGAAAATGTTAACTTTTATTGGAAATTATGGAGTTGGACGAAGTTGCGATTGGGATCTTCGTACTCATTTTGTTTTAAGGATGGGATTACCAAAGTGCTAGTCGTCTTAAAATAAACTGCACGACTGTTGCTTACAATATTGAAGAGATTTTCAATAGGGTCGTAACAATTTTGTAGTATAATACAAATCCACATTGAAACTTGGTTTAGGATCTGTCAAATGTCAGTCAACTCTAGCATGCATTAATAGGGACTCAAGCTGTCGTGTTGTGTTTTAGAAAGCCCAGGTAAGAATTGGATTTGAATGTTATATAATCCACAAGAGCTTAAAAATACAATTTGGAATAGCAGCAGATAACAGACTTTTATTACCAAGACTGTAACTAGTCTGTTTTGAGCGGAAAGTTGGTGATTATATCCATCCATATCATTGGAAAAATGGATCGATCAACTTTAGAAATGAGACAATTTGAAAACTATGAACAGTCAGGAACGTCACTTACAAATAAATTGAAAAGGGGTTGCCCTAGATTGCTACCTTGAGGCAGGCATGATTGAGCATCTATGAGTAAAGATTGCTTCCGATTTGACAGTGGGTGCCGTGGGTCAAGTCGGTAGGGTATTCTTAAAATGTGGCTTTATTTCTGGGCGGTATTACGACTTCAAAGTTTTTGTCTTATTTCATAGCAAAAATGCCTTCATCCTTTAGGATTAACTAGCGAACCTTCAAACTACGAAGTCATCTGTTCCACAAGCTCCGCTTGATTTTCTTCTTTTGATACTTTTATCATGGGCTATACACTTAAAGTAATCTACCGTCTTAGCCAGGATGGCTTTCGGTATCAACCGCACTGGAGTTTTGATGACCTCGGGCCTCTATTCTACAACCCCAGTTCCGTGGCTATGTCGCTTGATGCAATGACTCAGGAACTTCCAAACCTTGTGAATGCCTTTGTGGAGACCGATAACACTAGACTTCATTACTCATTAGAGAACCACACTTCTGTTTTTTTAACCGGAAATCCATACTATTCTAATGGCTACCAACTATGTATATTGTTAAGAATAGGTAGAGTGAACGCTTAGGGTCTTGTTCAACCCTACAACCCATTGCAGAACAGTTCGAAAATGCAAGAAATCGTTGAATTCGGTCACAATGCTGAACTGTTTGACTCTTGTCTGGATCCATCGACCATCGACGCCGCAGCTCCAAGGTTGACAAGTGGCCTCGTAATTGGTTTCTCAAAAGCTTCTTCAATATGTGAACTGGTGCTAGGTTGTATTCGTCGCAATCTAGGGATCTTTCAATCTTGTACAGACAGCAGGTTTTGGTTAATACTGCAACGAATATCGCTTCCAGTCTGCCGATGAAAAAGGTGATATCCTCACGTGGTCTTCCTTTCATCACAGTCTCAGGTAGGGCAGCCGTTGTCACTGCAAGGACATCTGCTTGATTCTTATACTAAAAGGTCTCGCGGGAGCAGGTTGAGGATGACGTCGAGCACTGACATTTGACTTATTCTTAACGCACTGATAGTATCAATGCACGCTAGCCTTTATAGTGACTTAAGTTGTTACCTTTAGGTTGGTGGCCTTGCAGACAGCTTGTAACCATACACGGTTCCCATGTCAAATCCTTAGTATGTTGGATTTGACTGGGAATTGCAACACCTGCCCCTGTCTTGCTTATTGCACACATGTCAGTCACAGCCCTACAGGTTCACTTCCTGCTACTTCAAAGATTCAGAAGCCCACGTAAGGTTATGATAGTACTCCATACATGCAACAGTTGGTGATTTAAATGGATGATAGCTCATATTTCTTAGAACCACATGTAGAGCCTGCTTCCCATTCAGCCAGAAGCCTTTTGGTTAAACCTTTACTCCTTCCATTCCATCCTCCTACTGTCGAGCGCTACACATTATAATTAAGATAAAAATCAGCGCTGCTCCCCAATCACCGTCTACAACTAATGGGCATCCAATTTATTCGTAATTAACTTCAGTTCCCACAAATTGGCTTCGTCGCACATATCTTATCTTTAATTATCGTCTATAATTAAGATTAATGAGGCGTCTGCGTCCAATAAATAACCACACATCCATTACATGCTTCCTCTGTTCTCTGTCTCGTTTCAGCTGCATAAAATCGAACATCATCGCGGACCAGTTACATCGGTTAAAGTGAGCTCTGCCTGCGATGTACTCATCTCGGCCAGCCATGACAAGCTCATCTGTCTTTGGTCCTTGGACGATTATACCTTACTAAACACGATGACTATGGCCAGTTCAGTCCTGCGGATGGACATATCATGTGATTCGGTAAGTTTTATTCGCTTTTATTCCTCCATTAAGGGCACATCCCGGTTCCCCATTATGGGGATTATTTCTTAAAGGGGTGGGGGTTTCATTTTATTCTTTTTTGTTGAATTTGCTTTGAAAGAAGGAAACCATCTTCTTCCTTGAGCTGGAGGATGAAAATTTGGATAATCACGTTTGTATTTGAAGTCTTCTTTTGCTTTCGCCTGTGTATTGTACCCTTCCGGCGGCGGGTTTCATCTAGAATAAGCTTTTGTACTTTCTAGCATTTGGCAAGGAGTGTACACATAAACCCCTGCTTACGCTGGTAAGCGCATGATAGAACAATCCCTTGAGGGGGGTTGGCAACTTCCTCGTTCACCAGTTAGCGTGTGGTGTTGATTTAACTTAAATTTACCGAATTTTTGTCTATCCCTCCTCCGGTTTCTTCAACTTCAAAGGTTTCCCCCACATGTGGGGAGAAAAGTAGGGGTATGTCAACGAAAATAGAAATTTTATTTGTTCGCACGTTTAGACTTCTGACTCGCATTCCAGATGTCATTAGGGGCTGCCTTTGCACGGGGTACACATTTGAAAAAGGATTCGATTGATACTCGAACGGATATGAGTTTAATATACGATTGATCCATCCTGCTCCGACTGGCTGAGGGGTAACTCCAAAGTCTCATTTATTTTTACTGCACGCCATTGGAAAGACTTTAAACGGAATGAATGCCATTCGGAGAATGCGTGTGTGATTGGAATAACATTTTCCATGTCTGTTTGGGAAATGCTAAACGTGTTCTGTTCACATCCCCCGAAAAGTTGAAATTAATTTGGGCAACACACAATGGAAGAGGGGAGCCGAATCGAAGTCAATTTTGAGTTCCTTCCTGTTGGATCCTGTAAATAAATTTTTACTTAAAATTCATGATTAGTCCTGGGGGAATTCAGGTAAGTAACTCGGCGTTTTGGAAAGGAAGCAAGGAGGCAATGCATAAGGTTTCTGCCAGAAACTTATCACCCTTTGTAGACCGAAATCAATTTAGTCCCTTTCAGCAGAGTGACAGCTCACAGGAATAGATTTGAATAACAAATTGTGGTGTCTACCTAATTATTTATTTTTTTTTTTTCGAAATGTTAAGCATTGCCTTTGGTAGAGGAACATATTTTACCAACTGGCTGTTCGCACAGAAGAATTTTCAATCGGATGTGCGTGAAGTCAGCTGGGGTTTGTTTCACCATGTTTGTGAACATGGCGAGGTACAAACTTCAAAGAAATTTTATTAAAGTTTGGGTTCGGTTGAGACAACATTAAGACAACGCTGCGGGAGAGGAGATATAAGGCGATATTGCGTTTCAGTGGATCCAGAGTTTTTCTCATCCTTGATCAAGATATACCCCAATTCTTTCCAAATGCTAGATCCCGGGCTACTGATTGCACCAAAGTCTAAATCATCCGATTTGGGTTTTTCGGTCAAGTTTTTTGTTCAATTTTACCCATTTGGCAGAAAACGCTGAGGAGGAAGAGATATGAGGCGATATTGCGTTTGCAGTGGATTCACAGATTCATAATATCTTGGTGGACGTCATCTACATCTATTTGACTCCTGCAACCTTTGCGTTGACATTCAGTCTTCCAATGTCTTACATAACTTTCATGTTGAACCGCAAACAAATTCCATTCCACTACTCCCCCACATCCTGCGGCTTGATGTGACAAGTTATTCCATAAATATGAACACATCCCGAACAGAGTTCCTTTATGCACTTCCGTGATGATAACTTAACTTCAGTTACCACCAACCTCTGGTGGAAAATTTAATTAAAACTTTCCCAAGCAATTCCCGAAAAACTGTTGACATATTCCCCGAGAGACAGAGCCATAACTACGTAAGCCATCACCTCCAGCTTCAGGTCTCGTTAAATGCCTATGTAAATGCTTTAATTTTCCATTAAGCTAAGTATTCCAACACTTCAGCACACTCAAATCACAAATCTCATTCCCCGCACTCGGGGAACTCTCATCAAAGGCAAACTCGCTCAACCATTTAGCGACAACTTCAATTAAAATCTTCCTTATTCCTGCTTTCACCTGAATAACACTCCGCGACGACCTCATCACTCGTCACCAGCGCCGTCGGATTAGGCTTTCCTAGATTAGAGGAACATCAAATATTTACCAACAAATTATTTAATAGCACAGTTCCACTTTGCACTTTCGTCCCCCGAAAGCGGGGCGCCATCCGTCGAAAACTTTTCTCGACCTTACTCCGCAAAAATGTGAATTCCTGCTCCTCCCGGTGGTGGGTGGGTGGATGGTTCCCAAAAATTATTAACGGCATTTTGTTCGTTTTCGAAATTCCGGGAGAGAAGGACTCACCCCAGAGTGTACCTTCGAGTTAATCAATTGACAGCTTCGGTACCATTGTACGAATACCTTGGAGGGTTGTAGCAGGATATAATCACACCCTCTTCCCTCTGTGTCTCCCTCTTTCAACAGGTGTTCCTGCTGGCCCATTGTGATGACAATGTTTTGTACTTGCGTACCCTTGCGACTGGCACGGAACTGCACACTCTCAAAGGACACAAATCCAGGGTAATGAATATAACAATCCTGCCTGTGCTCGTCCTCTCTCTCTCTGGAGGCTATTGTCACCAACAATGGGGGAGGGAGAGTGAGGCATTGGAAAAAAAAAATTAATAAATTGCTTTTTCGTGTTTCGTCCTTCGTCAATCTTTTCGCATTTTGCATGTGCATCCGGGACAGGTACGTACGATTTCAATTGCAAAGGACAGCCAGAGAGCTGTGGTCGGCTGCGAGGACACGCGAGCGTTAATATTCGACATGCATTCGGGAAAGTTAATCCGGTCGATGCCACCGAATCCGGGCCCAGTAACAGCTGTGTATGCCATGGACAACGACGACTTCCTGATTACGGTGGGCGGGAATAAAATTACGTTTTACTCCTTCCGCAACGAGGAGCTGTATGTGCATCCATATTCGCACAATCAGCGACGGAAACGTTCCCTCAAGCGGATGCAGTCCCAACGGTCCCCATCGACGACTTTGCCTCCGATTAGTTGTTTTGAATTATCAAGGGATTCACAATTGGCCGCCATAGCCTCGGGTAAGAGTGTACACGTCCTCAAGGTGAACAACACGCCAGAATATCAGATGACTTTCGATGGACACACGGGAGCGGTGACCTGTTTGAGCTTTGCACCGAATAGTGAGTTTGTGGCGTCCGGTTCCGAGGATAAGACTGTGAATATATGGAGCATTGCCTTGGGGTCTGTTGTTACACAATTTAAGGTGGGTGTTGCACAAACATGTCCTTAAATAGTATATCGGCTGACATCCTTCACTGTTTAGGGACATAATGCATCGGTGACGTCGGTTTCGGTCTTGATGGACTCCCGGCGAACTATCTCATCGGATCGTGAGGGGTATTTGTACGTCTGGCTTGCCGAGGCGGCCACCCTTTTACAGACTGTCCAGGGACCATACAAGTGTCTTGCGTCCACGAACAACATGAAATTCGCTGTAAGTTAAAGTGGATTTCTTTTAGTGGATTCTCCAAACTTTTCTGTGCCGCAGGTCTGTACGAACGGGGACAACAGTCTTAAAATTTGGTCCTTAACCAGGGAAGATGAAAAGTACACAGTGTCCCACTCGGATGACATCACATGCTTCACCATCACCGCGGACAGCTTGTACGTGATAACCGGATCCAGGGATATGTCCCTGAAGGTCTGGCAGGCAACAGGTGGCAAACTAGCACAAGTACTTGTTGGACACACAGACGCGGTGACGTGCGTTGCAGTTTCCGTCACCAATAAGACGCAAGTGATATCCGGTTCGAAGGACTTCAATCTGATCATCTGGGACTTGCACACTGGAGAGGAGGTACACACTCTTGCCGGCCACTTGGCTCAGGTCACCTGCGTGCGGGTATCCGCTGATGGTAAGTTACTTGTTTCTATCACCAACAGTCGAGAACCTCATTTTTGTTTTTTTGCAGGAACAACAGCCGTTTCAGGAAGTGATGACAAAACCATCATCGTGTGGGAGACAAAGCGCGGCTTAGCCCTAACATCCTTACAACTCCATGTGCCATTCACCCGGTTCGATATTAGCTTGGACTGTTCCAGAATTCTTGTCCAACTTGTGGATAGTTTTAACCTACCCGTCATTTGCTTGCACAATACTCCCGCGCAATATGTCAAGCTTCCAACCTATTCAGCTCCAGCTAGAGATGTGGAAGGTAAGTTAAAGCTTATTCTTGATTCCTTTGTCTTTTTCTATTTCCCTTCTATTAGATTTACGACCACAAGGACCAAAGCGACAAATGAAACGATTGCTGAAGAAGGAAGTCTCTCTGGACACATACACTTGGCAGAAGAAATATGGTCACTTAACGTCATCGGTAATGATGGCACAGGTCGACGAAAGATTGAAGAGGAGATTCTCTGTGTCCGCCAGTATGGAGGAGATTTCGAAAATTGCTGAAATGAAGACATTGACTTCACAAACAAATCTGGGGCCAGAACAAGCCGCCTTAGCTCAGTCACAGCACTTTGACCAGCTAGAAGCGTTATGGAACAAGAGATCACCACCAAGGAGGCGTCATAATGCGGTGAGTAATACATTTATCTCTCGAAAATCATTTAGAAAAAGTAAATTCAAAATATCACGAGTTGGTAAAACTGACAGATTCTAACAATCGAGTACATTGAACCTTTAAGTCATTGCACATTGACTGTCAGGCTGTAATCGTTCATCAGATTGACTGTCATGGATTGAATCACGTTCGAGATCATAGCAACTGTGTCAAGTAGAAACGTTTCTTACGTTGTCTGTACAGTCTTGATGTTAAATTTTATTGCTTTTTCTGTATTTTGGCAGTAGATTGGCAGAAAGAATGACACATTTTGTGCAGAACTTGTCAAATTTTATGAATAGTTTAACAAGAGCAATCCTATTTTTTATTAGTCCCGGCTTCTAGTCTCAGAAACAGCGGAATCGCAAAATTTCGAACCATTGGGGTGGCGCTCAACTCGAGTAAAATTATTTGTCAATTTGTTGCTTCTGTTGCAACACGTGTTCAACAAGTGGTTGTCATTTTGGCTTATAGGATCAGATATGTTGTTTCTTCGAACTCATGCTCTTGCCGATATGTCTGACGTCGTTTGAACAAAACCAGAAGGAATATCACCTGCCTTATTGTTCCTAAGATCCTAGTTGCGGTGAAGATCTATGTTTTGCTTTGAGGTCGAATGAGTAAAAGCGAATTCATTGCAGCGGATAACTCATTTACGTCCAGACTCACGACACTGTTGTCTAAACACCTATGAACAGCGGCGATTATGTAAAGCAAACGGACAGTTCTTGCCATCTGTGTATGACATTTCCTGGGTAATGACATCTACTTACAAGGCGCTCTAACCGAAAGAATGCAACACATTGCGCCTGGTTTTTTTGCCGGGTGAAGTTGATATTTTTTATTATTTCGTCCTGAGGTAATTCAAGGATCTTACCGGTTTTCTTGTTCACGTCATTGTTAACAATACGTTTAAAGTTATCGGGAATAGATCCCATAATAAAGGCTCTGTCAAACGTCGGCCCTAGATGTCAGTAGTGACTTATTTTTGAACGCTACTTAGTTTTCTGTCATCTTTGATATTTGTGAAGCTGACAGATGTTAAAGGCGCGAAGATCGTTTATATTTAAAACCATATCTTTCCCTCTAGTTTTCGATTTTAAAAATAAAAACCATTTTTGACATTCTTTCATTCCTCTCTACAGGGACTCTCACGACAAACATCCCTCGTTGAAGATCGCCTCGAATCATCCGATGACGATGAATACCATGACGAACGTGCAGGTATGTCCACATCCACAGAAACCGTTGATAGTTGTTATTTAAATCCCGGAATGTTGAGAATGCGTCCAATGTCCCTACCGATAGCTGCATGGGAAACATGTAGTATAGATGGGTCAACGATCAGTGGTGCAGATCATGGTGCTCAACCGGATCTAGTTAAAGACATCCCCGTTGAAAATAATAAGACACTCTCACCCACCCAACAGCTAAACACCCACCTACCCGGTTGTTCTAGTTGCAATTGCGACAGCCAATTGGGAAATAAATGGAGCATATTCCGATGGAAATCTTTTAAAAATCGTCACCAACGTCGCAATTGCAAATCCCTCGAAACCACCGCCTGTAATAGTGTGGCCACTACACCGGCAAATGATGTCGTCCTCATTGAACACCATGATCCGACCGCCGTTCGTTCTGCGGAGCATCAAAATCATCTAACCCAAACACATGCCGACCAAGGGCCGGATGTACCACCACTAACCCATATGCATGGTAATTTCCGGTTTTGTAACATTTTCCATCTGCACAGGCGTGCCAACAAGGGCCTTAAGGCAGTGAATGGGTTGGCTGATCCTGATGCTCCTCCAAGTAGGAGAAAAAAGCACAAACGTAAACAACAACACAAATCACCAAAAGAACACTCCTGCCTTGCACAGTAGTTGTTAAAACAACAATTTTTTTCAACTAAAAAAACAGAAATACAAGTAGTTTTTGTTAAAACTTTTGAGTAGTTGTTTTGTTAAAGTTTTTTCTTACTTTTTGTCACTCTTGTTACGGTTTGGAATATACTATGTATAGTGAAGTATATTTAGCACTTTTAGAGAATGATTTACTTAGCAAAGTTTTACTTGTTTTTTTTTTTTTTTTTTGATTCTTATATTGTTAAGACTGTGAACTATTTTTAATAAATAAAGTTGGTGTGCCTGCATATTGTGCATTGTTATCTCTTGAACTATAGTAGAACTACTTACTCTGGAATAAACTAAATTAATTTTTATTTAAATAAAATTGGATTTTTTTATTTGTTTATTTTAATTTATTCATTTATTTATGGATAAGGATTATTTGTAAGACAAAGGTGAGTAGTAGGTGTTTGAGATTGCACTAGACGTTCTGTGATACAAAAAAAAGTCCCATTAATCGGATTTAGTGATATAAGTTTTTGTTTTTAATAATAAATATTTATTTATCCAAAGTCAATCGATATTTTAAACCCACCAGCATTTTGTTTTTTCGGATTTAAAAATACAAAAGGTTAACATCCTGCTGATAGCTTTCTTCCCACTTAAGGCTTTGCTTACATACTAACTTAAGGTGGCTGTACAGTCCGTACTGAACCTAGGCCTCAACCAACAATTTTCTTCAGTCAGCTTGATCTTTAGTCTACAGTTTCGTTCACCAAGTTTCTCTACGGCCCCGTTCCTTTAGGGTGGACTGGAAGCCTCTCTGGGTAGGAGGATTCTTGTACATAACCCAATGATCTTAGGCCTTGTATTTGAACTCTTCTGACTCATTCGATGTCACTATGTAACTTGTACAGCTCTCGTCTATGCAGATCCAAAGTATATTTCTCATAACAATCGCACCGATAAGTCCACTCAACCATTCTTGACATAGTCCATCTGCGACGTAGACAGAGAAGTTTAAAGGAGGGCTGTGCTACACAATTGCCTCTTTAGATTGGCAAGGCTTAATTTTCCTTCTGAACGACTGGACTAGTTTGGTAGGGATGCTCAAACTAGACAGCTGTACATATAAGCTCCTCTTTACAAATCGTCATAGGGGGTCTTAAAATCAGTAAATCAGTGATGGATATCGATTTGAAATTCCTGGTCCACACCAATCCGGTAAGGACCCATTCAAGTTATGCGAGATGGTCCCTCTGATTTTGATTCGAAGATTCTCTAAATGTCCTTGTCAACACACTAGTCGATGTCGCTGTACAATATGTATAGTTCTCCGTTGAATCTGTTCCTGATTCTGCTCTTTGCAGAGGAGATTTAACTATTAGAACACATTTGCTAAGCTGCCCTCTACTTTGTGTACAGTTACGCTCAGGTCCTGCATCCTTATATCCGGAAAAATGGAAAATATTGAAAATTCGAAAATATTACGTATACGCCACAGGACTAGGCCCATTTCTTCCTAATTTTGCCCTCTGTGAGAAGATTTAACTCCGAAAAGACAGGAGCTAAGCTTCTCTGTACTTTGTGTATTGCTACGCTCACGTCCTGCATCCTTTTGTCCAGAAAAATGGAAAATATTGAAAATTCTTTGTAAAATATTACGTATACGCCACCAAGCTAGACCCATTTCGTGCTAATTCTACCCTCTGCTGAGAAAATTTAGCTCTGAGAAGATAGGGGCTAAGCATATTCTGGGTTTTCCTTTGGTTTATCACTATACCTATTCAGCAGCTTTAATTGCTGACAAACTTATGTCCTTCCAATTATGTCAATATCGTCAACGTTGACTTGAACGTCACGACCCGTATATTTATTATTTTAACATCAAAGGTTGCGCAGAAGTCCCTACCGACCTTGATGAAATGGAGAGTGTTTTGCGGAAAGGAAGGAGTTTCGCAGGAATGCCATACCTAGACAGAGTTCTTATAATCTGCCGAATTTGGCCTTAAAATGGATAAACAGATGGAGGGTATCAATTCGAACTTCTTGAGTTCACTTGAGGATCTCCTAAATGTGCAAATTAGATCCAACTTATTCCTACACCAACCGATTTGTTTGAATGAACTGATTTCAGAGATCTAAAAAGACAATGTAGATCTCTTTTAAAAGAGTTACATTCTGTTCAATCTGTACCGAACTTACAGTATAAGTAAGGATCCATTTAACTCACGACTGGACAGAATCATAAGTAAGGAGTCTTCTGTATGCGTTCTTCGACAAAATATCCATGTCTCCAACTCCATAGATGTGAAATCTTCAAAGAATACCAAAAAATTTTCTCGAGGCCCTAAGTACTAAGGAAAGAACTAACATTCCACCCTTTGTTTTCTCTCATAGGAACCATATTGCTCGAGGACTTTGACCATTTTATTAGGAAACCTGCCTAGAAGTCTGATATTTTCTTTATACAGCGGAAGTTACTTATGACGGTATCGCTTTTTACGGCCAGTTGCACATAACATCCGGTGGGCGCTGTGGCTCAGTGGTTAGTGCGTTGGACTATGAAGCAATAGGTTCGAGGTTCGAGTCCCAGTCGGAACACCTAAAAGTTTTTCACGGCCCCACCTCTCGCGAGCGTCTGACAAACATCCGAGCATACAACTGTCGTGAGTAAGCTTCTCAAATACCAAATTGCCCTTCGGACACGGCATTAAACAGTAGGCCCTCTCCATTCGTGCAAAGAATATAACACTCACAACACGAATGGTTGTGAGAAGCTAGGCCCTGGGTCCCATCGACCTGTTGCGCCAAGTATTGTTGTTGCACATAACATCCACTTCCTCTTCAATTGGTTGGTTTCATGATATTTTTAGCAATCCCTCCGTAGATATAAAGTTCCCGGTCCTTCACCGTCGCTATAAGTGACTTCCACTATAGTTTTCAAAACCTCGATGATACCTCATGCTTTCAGGAACATGTACCACCTACTTCAGGACCACAAAACCATATCTGTGATTTTTAGATTCTAGATTTTGTACAAGTTCCAGGTTTTTTGTTTTCTTCTCTAAATTTTGGTGAGTACCCGTAACTCAGTGTCCAGCACATATTGCATGTTTTATTTATTTTTCTGTACATTTTTTTATTACTCTCCTTAAAATTGATTTCATCTTTTTTTTTTCAACAAAAATTAACAAATCTCGATGTCACAAAAAACATTTTTTAAAGAAAAAAAAAAAAACAAATTAAAATCCCATATTGCTTGTAACCAACTAAACATAATTTTATTTTTATTACACCTTACAATTCAATAATCCAGTGCATTCAAAAACCAGCTCCAGAAGTTCGTTACAACAGCCCATTTAAGTCTTTCTTCCCCAAAAAAAAACAAATTTCAATTAATTTGCGCAAATCCTGCAATTATACGATGTGTTTTAGTTAAAAACTATAGAAAATACAAAACAAATTATCACAAATACTAGATTTTCTAAATGTGGCATTTATTAAAGGTTAAGTTAAGCTATAGAGTATGAATATAATAAAATAATCATTTTTAGTAAATTAAATTAACTATAAGACCAGACAAGCACGTTACATAAAAACTAAAAAACAAAATTAAAATAAATTCCAGACACTTACTATAAGCAACCTAATGCCGTGTTTTTTTGAAATTTTACTTTATTTTCCCCATATAGCTGTGTAGTAGATGCGTTACCCCCTCCTGATTGAATGAGCTTTTCTTGAGTCACACTTTCCAAATCGAAACCAAAAGAAACGAATTCGAAAATCAAAGAAAAAATATTTCTTTCTATTTTTGTTTTTTGTTTAATTTTTTATAGACGTGATCGATGAGATCGACTGGTCGAAACTTAATAACCAAATTGGCTAAACAATGAGAACTTTTTGTTTTGTTTTAAACTTTAGTAGTTCATTGGGCTTTTGTACTTTTCGCTTGAGTTATTTATTATTTCGATTAGCTTAAATAAATTGCTTAATAATGTTCTTAAAAAAATTAAATATTAATGGGAAACAAAAAAGTAAAAAAAACAGAAAGCAGAATTTTTAATTTAAATAAGAAAAACACTTTAGAGTATGCATAAGGTAAATGCTTGTAAAATGTCTTAAATACCTCAAATAAAACAAAAAAAAACAAAACAAATTAATTAAAATTAAAATTATACTATAATACATAATACATATACCTAGAAGCTTAGAAAATGTGCATATTGTATTGTCCTTAGTTGCATAAGTGTCTGATGATCAACTTTGGGATGTTGTTGGAAGCGTTTTACGTAAGTAACTAGTTTAAATGGAGAATTCATAAACGTAAGTCAACTAGTGGCGTTCAATCGAGCTGTTGTTTATTAACTTTTCTATAAAATTTTATTTCATTCGAATGAAGGCGTTTGATTTTTTAGTTTTTTTTTTTGTTTCTTTGATTTTGTCGTGCTTCGACTTTAGTGAAACAGTCTTGTTTTTGCGAGCGAATGCAGACACCTTCTACTTGTCTACTGAATTTGAATAATTTTCGATGTTCTTAAGTCAATTCTCTGGGAACTTGCATCATGATGAAGTAGGGTCGTCAAAAAACTACTCCTGTCAGAACCATCGCTTTGGTATTAGGGATTAACCAGCGAGAGAAAATCTAATCGTCATCGTAGTCTATTAATTGAAGGTCCATAGTCCATTAAATATAATGTTTAAATATTTTAAGAGTGATTCCTTCCTAAGATGTTCCAGACGCGAAGTACTAAAGTACAAGTGCAAGTTTGTTCACAATGTACGATAGACCCTCTTTTCTGCTTTCAACTATACTTATTTCCAAAAATATTAGGTATACGCCACAGAGCTACCCCTAATTCTGCCCTCTGATGAGGAGATTTTGCTCTGAGAAGACAGGGACTAAGCTGCTCTGTACTTTGTGTATAGATACACTGAGATCCTCCATCCTTTCGTGAAGAAAAATGGAAAATGGAAAATTGTAAAATTATTACGTATATGCCACAAAGCTCGGCGCATTTCTTGCTTATTCTGCCTTCTACTGAGGGGATTTAGCTCTGAGAAGAGGTTAAGCTGCTTCGTACTGTACAGATACACTTAGATCCTGAATCCTTGTGTGCAGAAAAATTAAAAATACTGAAAATTCTTCGTAAAATTATTGCATATACGCCAGAAAGCTAGACCCATTTCTTGATAATTTTGCCCTCGCTGGAAATTTAGCTCTAAGAAGACAGGGGCAAAGCTTTTCTGTACTTTGTTTACACATACCCTTAGCTCCTCCATCCTTGTATGCAGAAAAATTAAAAATACTGAAAATTCTTCGTAAAATTATTGCGTATATGCCACAGAGTTAGACCCATTTCTTGCTAATTCCGCCCTCTACTGAGGAGATTTAGCTCTGAGAAGACAGAGGCCGAGCTACTTCGGACTTAGTGTACACATACGCTTAAATCCTGCATCCTTGTGTACAGAAAAATGGAAAATATTGAAAGTTCTTTGCAAAATTATTACGTATACGCCACAGAGCTAGGCTGATTTTGTCCTCTGCAAACGGCAGGTATTGGCTTCCTACAAACATTTCGAACCTGAGATTTGAGACTAACTTACTGTGAATAGGGATAAGTTGCAAAGAGTGGGCTCATTGGTGATGTCTGTCTGTGATTATGACTGCAGTCTAACCAGGTGGATAGTTTTTATTCAAACTTCATATTTGGGGTCTGTGGGGTCTCTGTTTACGGTCTATGTCTCTGCCACTTTTTGGGCGAATTTTGCCTAACTTTCCATCATTCTCATATTTTGACTAAAAATTGAAAAGAAACAGGGAGTGTTTTCCATTATCGTGGTAGTATCGTCACTTGATTAGCCATGATGTGCACTTTATTTTTAAATACAAAATGCATTCAACGGGATTTATGTCCTTTCTACTCAAAATTTCAAACATCATTATGGTACAGATTCAGAGCAATTCTTTTGATTAGAGCACTGGTCTGGTACGATTCATAAAACTATTCGCGATTCTTCTTGTGCAGATCGCTTTGTGACAGTTTATGTGTTCTTTTTTTAACTAAAATATGTTAATAATCTGGTAGCTAACAATTTCACTGGCTTATTTTTCTATACTTATAAGCTTACTTCTGTACAAACTTGTAGAGCACCTACACAGATACTCTATGTATCTTATGTTATGGCACCAGTAGCTGTGAAGATCACCATTGCTGGTTACAGAGACCAAGCCTTCGGTGTTCACTTAAGTTATGACAAAGCTATTATCATGTCTTACAATATTCGATTAAAGGAGTCCTAAATATCTCATATCCATATGAACTGGCAATTTTGGTCCGACAACGTTGTCAAAAGAGCATTGCTATACTGCAATCAGACTACAAAATTGTCAGACGGGTGAACGTCATTGTATTCCAAAGGCAGACGTTTTGAACATCGCCAAACTCATTTAACACTTTGTGAGACTTACGATACCTCTTGTCATTTCCTTGGGATATTTCGGACACACAAGCTGCCGATTTTGATCTGACAATGTTCTCAAAAACCCACCATCAGACAGTAAGATTGTCAAATATCTATCAATCGTCTGTACATGCTTTTGCTCCAATGTCAGATGGTGGTCAGACGTTTCGAACATCGGCAAGCTCATATGACATTTTGCGAGCCGCATGACACCTGTTGTCATTTAAGTGGAATAGTTTGGACGCACAAGCTGCCGTTTTTTGATCTGACAATGTTGTCAAAAAAAGCAATGTAAGACACCCATGGCCGACATCTCTCAATCGTGTGAACATCCTTTTGTTCGAAAGTCAGACCATTGTCAAACGTTTTAAAAATTGGCAAAACTCATTTGATATTTTGTGAGACTCATGGCATCTGTTGCCACGTCAATGGTTTATTTTGAACGCACAAGCTACTGATTTTAGTCGGACAACGTTGCCAAATCGCCATCAGACAATAAAATTGTCAGATATCTATCAATCGTTGTCAGACGTTTTTCGTGGCTGTAATGTGGCTCTTCTTTGTCGATCGGCAAGATAAAGAATTCAAAGACAAGAAACCCTTCTAGGAGAAGAAAGTTATTACAATTAAACATTTCAGAAGACTACTTCAGGATCAGTAAGATGGTTAAGATGATCTGCTCCGGATAAATTGAAAGATTTCTCTACACTACTTTCTCCTCAAACTCATGCCTGAACTACAACTACACATTTCAACAATTTCTTTCTGTTGCCTAATATTTTTGACCATTAGTTATTCATTTAATTTAAACTTAGTAACTATTTCTTGTTCGATTTGAAAAAAAAAAAAAACAAGTGTGTTGAAAATTAGAAAAAAAAATGCTTCTTATTGTTTGCTGAATCTATCACGTAGTTGCAACCAAAACTTCTACATAAAAAATATAATCTTTCTTTAAACCATTTTCTAGATAACAAAAAACCAAATGTTATTGATGTTTTTTTTAAAAACATTTTCATTGAATTCTATTTAAAGATCATTTTGCAGCAGGTGGTTACTACTAAGAACACAACGTCACATTAAAGAAAAACAAAAAAACAAAACATTTAAGGTATTATTAGAAACATTTATAAGAAACTAAAGAAACAAAAAATTAAATAAAATTTTAAGTCAAAACTTTTAACCAACAATTTTTGTAAAAAAGAAAAAAAAAACTAAATAAATAAAATGATGTTAATATAATAGAATCATAACAAGGGGTTAAAAGCTAGGACTATGCTTATGCTGTAAAAATAAAAAAACAAAGAAAAAGAAAAAGAAAAACTGCGAATCACAAATCCAATCTTCTTTAGATATTTTTTTTAAACTCAAAATTTGTGCAAACATTTTTAAAGCAATTTTAGTTACTTTATTTGTAGGTACATACATTACATTAAGCTAAAGAAAAAAAGAAGAAAACTTTTAAAACGTTTTTATAGATATAAGTTTTTTCTGTATAGTACGTTAGGGACATGTTAATGAAAAACAAAAATTAAAAATTAAAAACATAAACATTTCAAGCTTTTAAAGCACTTAAGTTCAATTGTAAGAGATCAAGGAGTAAAAAAAAATAAAGACAATCACTACTTCTTTATTAAATAAATAACAAAAATAAATGTAAATCATTATTGAATTTAATTTAAAAAAAAAAACAAATATTTTTATCATTTATTGTTGTTCTAATTATTTGTTCTATTTTACATTCCTAGAGTAAGGCTCTATAAACTTGCATAACTTTTTTATGTAAGTTAAAGTAAGTAGATTCCACGTAAGAAAACAAATTAAGTATTGTAATTGTTTTAAAAAAAAAAAATAATAACTTGTAGCGCAAAGAGATGTTAAGTGTTTATTTATAAGAAATTATAAAAGAAAAACAAAAAACGTAGAATAAAAACCATTTGGAGATATTTAGAAAACGATTGTTTCCTTTCAAGTCAACTAGAAAGAGTGAATTCTACTTTTCAGAGGCTAGGTTCCTGAATAACAAAGAGTAGACTGAGCGGAGGCTGAACTACATGACACAAGGGTGGGCCATCTTTTTAAATCATACATAGGTTACTTTGACACTGACAGCTGTTCCCCGCTCGAAATCTTGACAAAAAGTCAGTTTCATACCTCCGCGGAATGAAATGAGTCGCTTTACGCTTGAACAACTTTGGGAAATATTGAAAAGTTATTTCCAAAGTGAGTGCTGAAGAAGTTTTGGCCGAAATGAAGCACCCACCACCCCTGCTGTACGCAAGTTTGTGCAAAAAGTTCGTGAGACTGGTATACGGCTTATAGAACGTATAAATATGTAAAGGAGGGCAAAATATGTTGTCTCGATGTTTCTCTAAATTTCGTCAAATAAAACACGCAAGCTCGAAGTAAAAGGTGGGCCATCTGTTGGTTTGGTGACAGTAGGTTTTCGATACATTTTCGATGATTTCACCCTTATTTCAGGAACAGCTTGACCAATGTTCCTGAGAGCTGAATCATCTTTGAATTGTTCTCCTATCATCGGTCTTCAATGGCACCTTTCAAAAAAAGTTTAAATAACAAATGATTCAAAAAGAAACCAACAGATGGCCCACCTGTTAGGTCTTTTGTTGGATATTCGAAGAATTCATGCATTAATGCCAAAAGTGACAGAGTAAGTCTATAACTGGGACAAATCCCGCTGTAGTTTCCGTCTAACCAAGTTCAGACAAGGGACTGTCTGTATTAGATGACAGATGACAGAGATAAATCTAGACACAATCCATGAGGAATGGGCTTTTGGTAAGTAATTTGAGGACACTATCCAGATCTTCATTTAAGCAAATAAAAGGGTCATATTCCCAGAGCAAGAGGCTTTCCTTTGTGTGATAACCGGAAATCAAAGACTGACTGCATCAAGACTTCCAGCCTCGATGCTCTATCCTGACTCAACTCCTAGATCACCAAGGATTCTTTATCTCTGAAGCTTTACTTGCTTTTTTCCTTTCGCACAACCCTTCAAATGGAACAATTCAAAAACTTTCATAAAAAAAACACTTCAAAATATTTTGAAAACGTTTCGAAAGGATTATTATTTGAAGTGTTTGAGAAACGTTTCTGAAATGTTTTCAAAACATTTGTTTGGTGTAATTAAGACTGACGACATCTTGTTGTTACGTATTTGAAGAAATCCACACAAAACTTGGCGGAACTGTCCCGGCTTTGGTAAAGAGTTGCGAAAAAATTTTGCATATCCATCAGCTACCCAGAATTAGCCCTAAGGAATATCCTTTTAAACTGCCAACAGGACCAATGTCAGTTCGATAAACTTGGTTACTTATAGCTTATACTTCAAGAAATTTCTCAAACTTTGGGGAGATTTGCGACTGTTGTCTAGAAATTAAATCTGAAACTTGCGCAGCTACCTTGTCAACCTCTATTGGCAGTATCATTTACTCTCACATTTGCAATGACTCTTCGTGTAAGCCTGCCCATCGAATCAAGCACTATAGTCATTATTTTCCTGCACCTGACTCTTCGAATAATATATAAAATGCCAGATAGCCCAGAAATGGAAGAATTAACAAGAATATAGCCACTGTAGCCGCTTGTATAAGTAGAGTCCCAAAAATGTTTCAGTCCAAAAATTTGAGAATATATGGGTTGCACATACGCCACCGAACAGCTACGCAAATCTTGAAAATTCCTTCTTTTTAGCTCAATTCTAGCAGGCAACTCTGATTTTTTACGTCATAAGCACACACGAGGTTGGCTGACTCCTCCACGGGAATATAAAAAAAGGTCTGCTTTTGATCACTTGGGTGTCATTAGAATAGGTCCTGCCTTTTTTCACCTTCAATAGCAGACTGCCCATGCTTTTCTTTTTTCTCCTGCTTTAGTTCACGAAAAGATATGAATATTATAGTTCATGTCTGCTTTTTGTTTCCAGACGAACCTAACTGACTCCGATGGTTATAGTTCGAACTCAAATATCGTAACAATAGTAAATATTTTAAATGAAACAATTGGAAGTGACCAGATCTTAAAACTGATTTTTCTAAATGTCACCTGTCAGAAGACCTCTCATCAGCTACACACATTGTATCCTCCTATTAGCCGTAAGCCATCAAACACTTATACCCAATGCACTTCAAGCAACTTATCCTGACAATAGAAATACACTCTCACCTTTGCAGCGTCAAGCCTGTCAAAAACAGGTACATGTATCTTCCGTTCTAGTCTTTAGAAAACAAGGAAAGAAACACTTAAAAGGATGTACTCCATGCACATTCACAATCTTTGAACTCATCCATCTTCTCCATTCGAATGTCGATTATATGAAAATATATTCCTTGCAATGTCACAGTGGTTGAGTTATTATAGTCACTGACAACACACAGTGTTTTGTCTCAGGTGATATGAAATATGCCCCCAAACACACACACACACAGACTCTGTGTGACTTTCAATGACAGCACAAAACATATATTTCATTATTAATCCTTACATCGTCCTTAGAAAAGTTGAGTTCAGGCAACAAAGCACACCCAAAGTACTTACATACATCATTTACAGATGCTCCGATGTTCGACTTCACCCCTCTTATTGTCCTTTAATGAGAAAACTTTTTGTCAACAATAAGGAAAGTCATATAAGAAAAGATTCGCTTCGTTAAAGAAGAGATAACTCTGTAATTGACACACATGTCAAATAGTCCACGTTCACCTATCAAAAGATGGTGGAGTACGGAATATAGAGAAACTTTTGTCTTTCCGAGTGGGTATTGTCCTACTCTGTATGAATCTTGTGATGATTTCTATTGATTTTTGTGTCAATTTGTCGATTCACTATCCTTCTTCTTTTTTTTTGTGCCAACAGTCAGAAGCAGGAAGGAAGTTATTGTACAATGGTTGAGTAAAAGCCTATTAGGTGTTCGCTTTTTCTGCTAATCGAATTGGTTACAGGGGTCAAAACAATAGCACTTGGATGGCCAAATATCGATCGGTATTTAGTAAAGAATATGAAAATTTGACACAAAATATGAATCGCTACTTCAGATAGACCCAACTTTGCCATTCCAACCAACCATTTTCATTCGATTTCTGTGAAACGTCGTTTGTTCACAGCATGAATGCTAAAGGTAAACCAGATAGCAATGATAATTTTGCAATGTATACATAGAGCAGCTGTCAAAGTTATCAATGACATCCAGCTGTCAAAGTATTCACTAAGGTTTGCATTCCGTTATGCATTTCACGCTTGACAAACGTGCGAAAATTAGTACAAAATTTTGGAAACTCCGGCTCAGTTGTAAATATTTGAATTTAGTTATCTTGGCTTCAGTGTACAGACAACTTGTCGCACCGCGAAAAAGTTTGAGCATAAGTACACTCTTTTGGATCTTAAGCCACCAACAAGACAGAGATTTGTGCGAAGTGAAGAAAACATAGCCAGAGAAGCAATCCGGCTTATTTTGCGGTTGGATTTGGGCCTACATTCTTAAAAGATTGTACTGACGCAAGAATTCTAACCAGACAACCAAAAACAACCCCGTGAGTTCAATAATTGGGCGCTGGAAATGTTGGCCGGAGATCCGGATTTTGACCTCTCAGACGAGGTTCATTTTTGACTCCGCTGCTATGTCAACAAGCAAAATTGCCATTACTGGAGCGAACGCAATCCACAAGTGTTAAACCAAACATCAATGCATCCACAAAGATTGAACTTTATGGCGACATCGTTGGAAAAGAAGAAGGAGACACCTTTACCGCCAATGGTCTTAGGCAAGAGCAATGTTAACCGACTTTCTGTGGCCACAGCTCAGCAACACCGATATATACGAGCTGTGATTCCAACTGGGTCATCTGACAGCGAGCGTTCATCACTTGGCCGCCGCGACCGATTTGACAACACTCCATTATTTCCTCTGGGCGGTCAAGTCCTTCGTCTACGCTAACAAGTCAACCACTTTAGACGAGCTCGAGGCCAACATTCGAGACGCTATTGTCTGAATAATTTCGCACATATTTGACCGAGTCATCAAAACTTGGACCGAGCGCTTGAAGATTGAAGCGAACTTTATTCTGGGAGAACGGGCGAGTGCGACAGGCCTGCCAAGACTAGATATGGCTCTTCCCTATAAATGTAAATGTGTCCTTAAAATCGACGAAATAGGGTAGGAATCGATTTGCTCTTTAAGAATTTTCTCCAGGATCTGACGAAGTGGAAACTGTGTGCCTGTTAGAGTGACGTCTAGCCTAAGACTGTTGTCAGACGTGTAGGGTATTCTTACGAATTATTTTACCAAAGATGTCCTCCTTGACTTTCATGTTTATGTTACGTCGAGGAGCTCATATGACACTCTTTGATGCTTTGGTGCATGAGCTCGTATAGGCCTGATGTTGGGGAATTTCGCCTTGATACGGATTATATTCGCTTACATGTCGAAAACTCAAGACTTGTTGCCTAAGCCTGGTACATAAGTATGAAAAATCCTCATCCAAATAAGCGCTGATTATACTTCCTAATAGCAATCTCATCGCACTTCCTGGATGGCTGTGATGTCTGCTTGCTTAGATCATCATCATCCAAGAATTCTTAAGGACAATCAAATCACCAGTGCCTAGACCTAGACTGTTTACTTAGGTAGGGTTATGGCCAAGGAAAGCAAATGCCACAAAGTTTTATAAAGCCCAGACAAAGTAATTAAAGTAAGAAATACGTCCCCAACATGTCTCGCCCAGATTAAAAGACCATTCTTCAGGAACATACCCATGAAATTGGTCATGCACGACATTCCCCATTTATTGGATAATTCTGTTCCACCATGTAATTATCTTGTTCCGCTACAAATACCCCCCGTGTCTGTGCCCAGTGGAAGCAAACTTACGAGTATTCCCTGCCAAGGATATGTAAAACCTTGTCTAGGTCCCACAATCGTAAATCAAGAACACTTTCTCCTCCCCGACCCCGATCCTTGCGCGGCCAATAAATATCTCCGGGAAACATTTACTTACACATGTAAACAGAAATTCCTCTCGTTTAACATCTTGTTGCAATCGTTAAATATACATACAACGACGTATGTATGTATTGAGAGAATATTTTATGCGATCACACCTCCTTGGTGGTTCACATGTCGTTAGTTCTTAGCAGCGCAAAACACCATCACTGCTATGGCGGATCCTCAGCACCCATAAACAGAGGAAGCATTAAATTTGTCTCTAGTTCCCCTTCGACGGTGTATGGTGTATGTATCATCAACTTCCATTTTCCGGAGCAGGAACAACATTTAATAGTTCTCCTCGCCTTGCACGCAGACAAAGCACAAGAATCCTCCGATACGGGGTGTGTACGTGGATAGGTGGGTAGCCCGCCTGGTGACGATTCTCCTTCACATTAAAGGTTAATCCTGGAGTTTTATAGCACTTTAATGGAATCCCTTTAGTAGTGATTAAGACTGCGGCGCGGCGGTGGGAGCACCGATGGCAATGTTGCCGGTTCCTTCCCCAATTCGTTTATAATCGTCACGGTGACGGTCTTATCGAAACCGGGCGCCGCTGACTGGGGCTGGAGGTACAAAACAAAATTAAAAATATATTAAGTCTCACAAAAGGAAAAAAAAAAGGACGAAGACGTTTTTTTTTTTTTTGCTTTTTTGTGGGGAAAACATAAATTTACTTTCTTGAGGGGGAATTCCCTTGTTTATCCCTGCGGAGTGGACTGCTTTTGTGGCAAACTGGTAGTGATTCAGAACGTCTTCCCTGTAATTGTTTTGGCGGAATGCAAAGTGGTGGTTGTTGGGGAAAAATTAACAAAAGAAGTAATTCGAGTGGAATTAGGAAAATGAACCAAAAATGGGGAATTATTGTGAATCTCGGTGAGGGGGAATTTTAAATTACAAATTATTTTCCGACCACCACCACCCTTGGAGTGATTGGATTCCTCTGTGTGTATGGACAGAACAAAGGATGGGTGTTGTTCACGATGATTTCTCGAGAAGATTAGAAAATATTTATTTACCTGTGATTGGAGATTGCTCTGCTGTAAGCGGAGATAATTTACGAAAATATGCCAGCAATTAAGAAATTTATGGAAATCTGAAATCCAAGGAGGCTTCCAACGAACGGGGTCTGGTTGCAATCTCAATGGTTTGAGATAATTAAGAAGATAAAAGACCAACACTTTACGTACTTAAGGGAAAGTTGATGGAAACCAATCTGCCTTCTGAGCATTGAAGAAACAGGATGCAAAGTCATTGCATACGCAGAAGACGTTGTCTGATGTCATGCAGTCTGCTCTTAATAAACTAACCAGCTGGACTACAAACTGTGGTCTCTCAGTCAATCCAACGAAGACAGAGTTGGTTATGTTCACACGAAAACACAAATTCCCTGACTTTAGTCTCCCTTGTCCTCTCAAACAGTGCCAACTACCTGGGCCTAAAGCTTGACCGCAAGCTTCTTTGGGGAGAAAATATAGTCAGGAAATCCCTGACTGCCCTATGCGTATGCAGAAAGGCTGTAGGTTCCACTTGGGGCCTACGGCCCAGCATTATGCACAGGCCTTACATGTCGGTAGTAAAACCGATTCTCATATATGGGACACAGGTTTCTTGGCCCGCTCTGGAGAAACATTCCAATTGCGCCAAAATGGAAAAAAACTCAACGAAACCGCTTGCCTCAGCATTACCGGTGGACTGAGAACCTCTCCTAGAAAGGAACTGGCGGCCTGCTCGGCAATCAGGCTGAGAAGCTCTAGTCAATGGAAGGAGCAATCCACAGGACATGCCAGCATACTATTGATGTACCGTCATCGCCCTCAGGTCACCGAGCACCTACCCACTGAACACAATTTCGGAAGTCGGAGTTTTCTCAGAGGACTTAGGCATCCACCTCTCCTTCAATCTCCCACACTGTTGCAGCGTCTTTTAAGCCACAGTGAAAGATGGCCGAAATCGCTCAATCCAGCTCATAAGGAATGTGGGGGACCACAGTGAGAAATGGCCAAATTTTCTCGATCCAATTCATGAGGATTGTGGGGGACTACAGTGAAAGATGGTCAAAGTCGATTGGTCCACCTGCTCCTTAGCTTTTTGGGTCAAATAAGTGAAATTCGACAAAAAAACCTCAACCAAAAAACGCAAATCGGATGGCTTAGACTTTGGTGTACTCAGTTGGCCGCTATTAGGCATTTGAAAATCAGTGTGGGGTACCGCGGTAAAAGATGGATGGAAAGTGGATTTTTGAATCACAGCCTCCAGGTTTGAGTCGAGAAGGAAGTCTGAACCTCTGTTTTAAGAACCTATCTAACTATCGCGGATGCCAAAGCGCTTAGTTTGAACAATTGGAAGCAGCGTGCCCGGGATCGAAGGGAATGAAAGGCTGTCGTGTCTCAATCAGAGACTCTTCACGGTTCGGGAGCTCGTTAAGTAAGTAGATATAGTGAAAATGGTCCAAAAATCTTCTTTCGCTCAAAAGATTGCTTGAGAGCTTCCATTACGACTTTTTTATGTTCTGAAACTAATTCTTCTTGCAGGACATGTTGCAGCTCGCATTTCACCTGCCAGAGAACATTAAAATCCCAGTTCATGCCACATGCTAGCGTGGAACGTTTGTCTACCGCAGTCCTCCTAGTCTATTTGCTAATATACCTACATATGTACCGTACTTGTTACTAATACCTTTTGAATCCATCTATCCAGAAGAAAAACTGATTGAAGGACCCACCTAGTTAAACGTCTCAGTAAAGGAGTTACTATCGATTTTCTATTTACCAGTTCGAGCCCTAGGTAATAGGCAGAGACAATCAATCTTCTTTCTACTCAATTACCTCCCCTATCGTCGTTATCCTCATCCGCAGCTATTCTAATCCAAAAAATATTCACTTCTCCGTATTGCGTACATAAATTAAAGTATTTCTTAAACCGACCATAACCATGAACCCCACCCCCAACCAGCAGGAGGCTACAACGTACAAGTGTAAGCCCATTAAGCGATAAATATATAATTATCCTTAATGAAAACTAATAAGACATTTAGGTGATTAGATTTGCGAAACAATTTAACTGAATTGATGAGGGTTAACACTTCTCCTCCAAGGGGCCAATGCCTACCGACCAGCCTCTGCGGTCACACATTCCTAAGGGAGAAAAATTTACGTTGCCCCCTCTTCATTTAAACATCCGGTTGCTTCCATAATGAACAACAAATCCTTAAAAAAAAAATACGAAAAGGAGAAATCCCTTCAAAGGCTTAGACAGCACAGAGAGAATAAATAAAAACAGAAAATCAAGAGTCCTTCAGCAATGTGCGGTGGACTTGAGAAAACCCCAAAAAGAAAAATTAATCCCGACAACAATTGGATATCGCCAAAGCACACACACACACAGCTGTAGAGACAAGAAAAGGAAGTCAGTCGTAGGGCTTATGGTACAGTTGGCTAATAGAATCCACTTTGGTCCTTTCTGGGTCGCAACCCCATCTATGTACACAAAATTCTGACTAGTAATTGAAATTTCACGTTTTTCCATCTCCTCCATACGGTTTCGTATTTATTTCAGGATAAAGACGCTAAGGCTAATTAAATGGGTCATATCGGTTGACTACATGGCCATCATAAGACTGTTTAAGAATTTGAGTCTAATTGAAATTGGCGGGGAAGTGTGTCTCCGGCACCGGCACCGGCACGGGCGGCTGCTGGTGCATGGATTAAAACCAAATGGATTTACGGACATAATTGAATTACTATTTTGATTGAATTTTATAAAATTGAAAAGAAAAAAAAAACGAAAAGAGAAAGGAGAAACTTTTGAAAAGGACTCGCCTCGCATGCAGCATCTAAAGGGATTCGGATTAGTTGAATTAATTTGGAAAGAAGGCTTTTGTAGATAATCCTTTTTTCTGAGATTCAATTTTCGCAGGGTTAATGTAAAATAATTTATAGGGTTCCCCCATCGATGGATCTTGTTTTGCGCAATCATTTTATTTTCTTTGCGTTGTTGTTGCATGGGAGAAGCCATTTTTTATTGTTACCAGGTAGAAGGAGAAGGATAATAAATGCACAGAACGAGAGTAATGAGATTTTGCTTTTGTTTTCTTTTCTTTTTTTTTCTCCTGCCAATCCCGGAACATCCTTTTTGTTTGGTGGATAGGGCACCAGAGCCATGTCTCGTTGAGGCAGCAGATGGTTTTAAAGCAGGGCCCGTGGGTTATTAGTTCCTGGGGATGTGGAATAAAAAGCGACATTTTTTTCAAAAAAAGAGGTACACTGTGGCGTATGAGTGATATGTTGAACCCATTTGACCAGTTTGTAGCCTTCAGACGACAGGAAGTTACTTGTGGATTTCGTATATTTAAGTATCAATGTGCGAGCTAAGCGCGAGGCCATATCTGGAACCAGGTGGAAGGAAAGAACAAAACTGCGCACTCTAGTTACACTCAAGGTAAAAAATTAGTCTAAGCCGATCAGCTGGAACCAGATTATAAGAGCGCTGAGGAATATTCCTATCTGCCACGAATAACCACAAACTACGTAGAAGACAGAACCCTCTACTAAAACACAAATGAAGGCCCAAAAAGATATAAAGTTTTAGGAGGGGTTCCACAGGGATGAGTTCTAGGTCCTGGCCTGTGGAACATTTTATATAATCAAGTGCTACGTATTCGAAGTACAAGATGAGTTGATATCGCGGTAGTTGTGGTAGCCGAAATCCTAGAGAAGATAAACACCATCAAAGATTTGACGATATTGCTTCGCCCAACAGGGTTAGAATAAGCGGAGAAACTGAAGTGGTCCTCCTAAGAAGCCGCAAATAGGTTGAGAGTCTGGTAATATAAAAAACACTCCATTGTGTCAAAGCCGTACAAAAAGTACCTGCTTGACCATAGACTCAACTTAAGAGGGCATTTAACTTTCAAAACCGGGAAGGCTAACCAGGCGGTGGACTCAATATCCAGATTAATGCCAAATATTGGACGACCCATTCAGCCAATAAGAAATCCGCTTGTGACAGTGAGTAAATCAATTCTCATGTACGCAGCCCCTACATGGCTACAAACTCGTTCATGAGAAGTAGAATCTCGGTACATAGAAGAGCGGAGAGTATGCTGCGTTCATAGACCAGTATACGGAGATTCAACAAAAGTAATAACAGCGCGAATACCAATTGAGTTGGAGGTCAAAATAGCTGCCACGTGAACTTGCAGGAGCATGACATATCCGAATGGAAATTTGTTACTTGAGAAGCTATTTTATAATAGCTATACTCTCCAATGTTTGTCAGACGTTCGCGAAAGGTGGGACCGTGATAAAATTTTTTCGTATTGGTCTGGGAATCGAACTTCGAGCCCATGATACATTAGTAGGTATTCCGAAAGGAAAAGAGTGGTTGCAGATGGATGCAATAGGGAGGTTGGCCAAATAGCTAGAGTATGTCGTTGAGCCAATAAAATTTGGAGAAGGCACTGTACTGACAGTGAAATATTTTCTTGGACGATGTGACTGCGTATATACATATGTTTTAGATGATTTTTATAGGGGCATTGTGCTCCAACTGATCGCATATGAGGAAACCAAGTCTGCTACTAGAAAGGCTGGACGAAAGTACAGACAATGCTCAGGATGGCATGAGTGCTATCAGTGCTTCTACTGATCACACTTTTAAGAATCTTAAAACCAAATGGACTTTTAAAAATGCTCCAAGGTGTGTGGAGATAAAAATAAAAAGACAGAATGATGGGCAGGGGGATGCTATCCCCTTGAAGGTAAGATCTGCAGGGTGACCTGATAAGAATGATAGAAAAATAAATATAAATAAAACGACAAAGCTGTGAGATAAAAAATTGCTTCTGGCTGTATATTTAAGCCACATTTATGCCATTATGTGTGGAAAGCACATCATTCGAAAGCCGCCTTGGCTTTGCCGGCAGTGTTTCAATCGGTTGGTCCAATTTTTGATAACTCGTTTAGAACGTTGGCCTCGAGCTCGTCCAAAGGTAGACCGAATTTCAGCAAATATCGGCGAGAGCGGGAGCTGAAGCTACAACACATTCCCTAAAACCTCAATATGTCCAGTGTGTCAAAGTAAAAGTCAAACTCTGTTACACGCGAATTACAATAAACTCGACATCTACTCAGGGTCACAACAGTACTGCCCACAGCGTTTTTGACAATCTGCCGGTAATAGCTTCAATGAAAACGTCAATTATTATTCAACTTGTCAAAGTTTCTACTACATTCTACGTGCTTGTGAAGTTAGCAACAAATCCATTTCAAACACATTTTCACGGCAAACTAAGTTTTCTAAAACCTCAACCTCAATGCAGTGAGATGCATTTATTAGCAAAATCTCCATTTCATGCCTCGTTGCTTTAAAATAGTAATGCAGTTCTAGACAGCAAACCACGTTGATGACAACTGGTATAGAATGATACCGTTATAATTGTCAGTGAATGCACCACTGCACTGTTGCCATTGAATCAGAGTACACTTATCCAAACTCAAAATAAAAGTATTTACGGACGACTTAGCCCGCCTTCCACTCGAAGAGTACATCCAGCACATACCCCCTCCTGCTGCCAATATCAATTCAGCATAGTTGTAATTAAGAAATTCCTCGAAATAACTTATTTAAAGGTTGAATAGATCTCTTTATTTTTATTTTTATTTTTTCATTCTCTTTTCCCGCGTATCCTTTCCGACTCCAGACAGCGGAGAGATTGGTTCAGCTTTCCTTATTTCCTAAAGAATAAAAATAATTAGAGTTCGAATAGAATGTCCGCTTGTTCTTCACTCAAGACTAATAGCGGTAATTATATATAAAAGGAACAAATGAAGAGAAAAAACAAAACTCTTATTCCATGCAAGGAAAATGAATCGAAGGCTAAAATCAGTGGAAATGAACGACGAATGACGACAGACCATACGGCGGAGTAGAGATCCCTCGGTATGCTATAAAAGTTTGTTGTTTTGTTGGTTTCCTCGCTTAATGGATAGTTTAATTAAAAAATAATGGATTTTCTTGAGCTTGGCAGATGTGCTTGATAGAACAATCGTCCAACAGTAAGTTGGGACATTTTGTGGGTGGCAGATTGACCAGATTGATTGGTCAGAGTAAGCAGGTCATTTGGAAGTGCGGCGACTTTCTGGCTTACTCTACTAACTAAATGCAAAATAATCAATCCAGTTCAGTACCCAGGAGTGGATACATAATATGCCATCAAAGTACTGTGGAAAACTGGACACAACCCCTTAATAAATCCAGTCCTTTGATGTCGTATGTCGTCAACACCAACAAAAGAGTTTTAATAAAATTCCTGTCGAGAACAATGCCCAGTCATCCGCTTTGAAGGAAAGTATGTATGTATATGATGGAGCACAACAGTTTTGTCCATTCAACTAAGCTGTTGAACTACAACAAGGCTATACTGAAGCGAACGGCAGAAATATCCTACAAAATAGGGGTATGTAGGGGGTGCCTGCACTTCTTCCGACAGATTTGGTTAAGAAACGGAATATCTTCCCCGATTGACAAGTGGAGATTCTACCATTTAACAAAGGAGTCTCATGGATGTTGGGTTCTTAAGCCATCGGGCTCTCGAACATGCCCAGGATAGCTGCTTGAAGAGGAATTTTTTCCTAAGATTGTGTTCACTGTCAACCGAATTTAAGTCGCGCGACGCCACTAACGACCACTACACGACGATTGCACAGTACATATGAAGGTGTTCATGGCGTAGCAATTTCGTGTAACGCAAATTGAGGGACTACAGTGACTTCAAGCGACTGCGAGCGACGAGAACAACTGTCAAAACAAGAATGAAACTAGGCGAAACCGCGTTGTCATACGCACTTCATCGCTTGCGATTTTTGCTTGAAATCGCATAAAAGCCATCACGTCGCGCGACACAGTGAACACAGCCTAAGACCGAAAAATACAACACATAGCGCCAAGAAAAAAAAGACCCGAATACCTTAGCTTTGACGCGCCTGCATATGCTAGTCGAGGTAGGCAAACTTTTGAAGATGAGTCGAAGGCGCGAGTCACTACAGCTGTTCAGACGATAAACGCGCCATAAATGAAAACTTTCCATGAAGTGAACCAGATAACGTGTACCCTAGAGAACAAGAAAAATTATCGGATTCAGGACTTTTAAAAGTCTTGACATACGGAGCCCCTTAAAAAACACAAGGGTTCCACATCATCAGCTGCGAATGATGAGAGGATTCCTTGGAGACACGCCACAAGACTCAAAATAAAGCTTGTGCGTCGCAAACCTCATGGTCGAGGACTTGGAATCCGATTTAAATGGTTGTTCTATATATGCATATGACAACTTAATCCTCAGAGTGGAGGTGTGATCTTCAAAGTCATCTACCCACCCAAGGGAATGAACAGAGAAGTTTCTTAATCGCAAACTGGGTCAGGCACACAGTTCCCCCCAATCTACTTTTCTGCTTAACTACCAGCACTATGTGCTCCCCTTTCGTTGACAGATTACAACGCCTGTAAAGTATTTTTTTAGTAAAATCAACATCTTTGGAAAACTTTTACCTTCTCACCAAAAAAACAACACTTAGCTGAACTTATTTCTGGTTTAAGACTTAAGAAAAGCACCGAATTGTATGTAAAACCTACATTGCATCCACCTCGGTGTAGGTAACCCACATCTTAAACTTTCCATTACTACAAACTTCAGTCATTGCAGTCTTTCACAAGAATATTGTTGACAAACGGAAATGCACCGGAAACACTGTCACCACAGATGATACAAGTAGATTTCGCAAAAATAACAGAAGCAACTTTGCACAAAACTTTTAACCAGCACACGTTAAGTTAAGTGCAACTAGATTGCATCATTGTAATGCAAACATTTAAATCCAAGTTCCAACCTTACACATTATAAGGGCTTTGGTTTCTGCAGTCTGAAAATGACGACATTTGTGTTCCAAAGAGAAGTCACTTCCATGAGTGGGCTGAAATTTTAATTTCAAAATGCAAATTGAATTTAAAGGTTTCTCCTGCACGCGATTGATTTTCTGATTTTCTCACAAGAAGGGTGGTGACACCAACAGGAAGTGAAAAGTATTAACGTTTCGAAAGTTTTCGAGAAGTGTGGTACGTCAAAACAAAGCACCCTCTCTTAACAGCATACAAATGAACTCGAATCCTTTGCACTCACCGACCACGTACAAATAATTAAGGCTGTGACAGATTAGTTATAGAATGCGTGACAACATACCTTTGTAATACATTGCATGTTGCAAAAACAATTACTTGTTTATTATAGAGAACACAAGAGGAACGTAACTAATATAACGATACATGCGGCACGCAATCTGTCATTTGAAGTTGCGTGCAAGAGCATCTGAATGTGTGAGACGCCACGGAGTTCAACATTGCTTGTGTTTCAACCCGTAAAGTTAAAGCTGCTGCATGATTAATGACCTTTTAAGGACAAGCGAAGAATCGTTAAAGAACAATTAGGAAGCGACTTCTTGGTACCGACAATTAATTAATAAGAAGTTGCTGCTTATCGTTGGTTAATTTTTGTAAATCATGGTGCAGTGTGTTGGTCATTTAAAGTGAGGACATTGACATAATAACAGAAAAGGGATTCTCTGAGACGCTAACGGTGGTCACACCTGTTGTAGGATTTTTGTCATTGACTGTTGTTATGTAAACTATTCCCAATGAATGGTGTAATAACGTAGAATTCAGAAGAAATATGGTGAATGGATGTCAGGACAAGAATACAATTACCGTAGAGAACACCAATCCAATGCTGAGATCCACCATGCTTACACTTTAAAGAGGGAAGGGGTTTGGATACCGTCGTCCAAAAGTGGCTTCAGTTTATTTTCCGACCTATTAAGAGTCATAGTTACAGATACTCCTTATGAAGCTGGAGCTATCCTAATATCAATATACTGCAATTTAGTTTCAAGATCCAAAGAGATCCCAATTAGTTTTCCTCGAGCTTCTGATTGGGTTGATTATGATACAAGAGCTTATTGATGATTATCCAGATAGAAGAAACTGGAACTTGTAACAGTGCTTCACAAAGCATTGCAGAGCTTACCTACCTGTTAACTAGAAGAAACAACTAAATCTGAAAAGGTAGTTTGATCCACTCCTTCCTCCCACTTTTTGACTCGACATACAATGCTTACAAGTTCTCTTACGGCTCCACATCTCGCTAACACCTAACAAACATTCTTGAGTATAGCCGACCTAGTCACATTCTTCCTAATGCTACCCTCTTCTGAGACGATTTAGCTCAGTCATATCAGGAATCCAGTTGCATAGATTCGCTTGGATCCTGCTTCGTTAGGTAAAAAAAAATCGAAAATATTACGTATACGCCACCGAGCTAGCCTCATTCCTCCTAACTCTACCCTCTACTCAGGCTATTTACCTCATAAAGACAGGAATCATGTTGCTCTGTATTTCGTGCATTTCGTTCCCTTGGATCCTGCTTCGTTAGATAGAAAAAAAAAAAAAATATTACGTATACGCCACCAAGCTAGCCATATTCCTCCTAACTCTACCCTCTGCTCAGGCTATTTACCTCATAAAGACAGGAATCATGTTGCTCTGTGTTTCGTGCAGAAGTTCCCTTGGATCCTGCTTCGTTAGATAGAAAAAAAAAATTAAATATTACGTATACGCCACCAAGCTAGCCATATTCCTTCTAACTCAGGCGGTTTAGCCCAATCGAGACAGAATTGCTTGAATCTTGCTTCGTTAGATATAAATAAAATACGTATGTATACGCCACCAAGCCACACGAATAGCTGTAAGCTAGCGTCATGGACTTGTTGCATCAAAAATTTGCATTCATATTCAAATCTAACGCTCATTTTTATTTCACAATTATTACTCGGTGCAGAATCTATTCTATTTCGTTTGACTTGGCATCACTAGGAACCATTATTCATTTACCTACAAACGTCAACCGGCTACCAAAACATCAAATAAAGCAAACACAAGGAGAATATTTTTACCGGAGGAAACCCGAAAACTTAATAATTTGTTCAATTGTAGTGCAATAAACTAATGTAAAAGACAACCCGTTACCATGTATTACCCGCCAGATGATAGCAACCCGGAATACAGAGACTTGAACACATCGACAACACCGAGGAGCTTCGGCAGACCCAAGGAGATTCCAAATGTTCTCGAATGTTTATTCGAGAAGAAATTCAAATATAACAAAGTTGTCAAGTGGGAACTTCCACCGCATCGGGAACTATTCAAGGAGTACTACCAGTTCGATAATTTCCAACAATTAAAAAATGACCTAAACGCTGTTAAAAGCAAACTGAATGACTATGTCATCGAGGATTGGAGTGCTCATACACGAAAGAAAGATCCGTCGTCCGAGATTCCGTGGAAATTGAAAAATGACATCAAAGCGGAGTTTGTCACTGTTGCATGGTGCAAGTTGTTTGAATGCTTGCATCAGTATAAGATTGTCAAGAGTGGAACACTGAATTCATTGCATTTGTGCGAGGCACCTGGAGCGTTTATAGCTGCTTTGAATCATTACTTGCAGTCTACTTATGATGAGGTAAGTAGTAGAAGATAAGAAAAATATGTTACTATGTCTGCAAAGCGGAAGACTTAAAAACCTGGCCAGCAGTGGGTCTTGTAACCGTCGACAAGTATCTGAGTGGCAGATCCCCGTGAAGTTGAAGAAACATGCCTTCTGTTCGTGACTTGCAATTGTTCATTGCTCTTACCTCACCAGCATCACTCCTGCTTACACTCCTGCGTTGCTACACGCCGGCCGTTGAAACTCTTTACTCGACTCCATGCTCCTGTATTTCCTCCCACAACTGTCCTTTTTTACGCTACGCCGGTCAATGGAGTCCTTTGTAGCGACAAGTTTTGACATCACTCTTGGGTTCCCGGTATTTGACTTTCCCTCGTAGTTCCTGCAAGATTCTAGTAATAATATGTCGCATGAACAACATATTTTGTTTTAAGCCTCTGTGGCTGCTTTGTAGTTCTGCACTCCAACAGGACGTACTCGATGTTCTACACTTTGCCTTCACAATGACGGCACAATAAATCATCTGAGATGTCGAAACTGTGGGAAAATTCTCATACACTGTCATGTTCTGTTAGGAAAACCTTATTTCTCGTCCACTCCAACATGTGCCCAATTGTTTCTAATAATTTGTCTTATCCATTCCCATAGGTCCAATGGAATTGGCTATCCACAACCCTGAACCCGTACTACGAAGGCAATCCGCTCAACAAAATGATAATAGACGATCGCTTCATGCTATACACACTGGACCATTGGGTTTTTCACGAAGACTTCAGCGGTAACATTATGGATCGTGGCAACGTCCAACATATGGCCAACGAATGTAAGGAGCGACTCGGAGAAGTGCATTTAATAACCGCCGATGGCTCTGTCGATTGCCTCGAAACCCCAGACAATCAAGAAGAATACGTCTCTACGTTACACTTCGCTGAAGTGTGTACCGCACTTCTTATCCTCTCCAAAGGAGGAAGCTTTGTACTGAAAATGTTCACACTCTTCGAAGCACTGAGCGTTAGTCTCGTCTACTTCTTGAATTGTATATTCCAAGAGGTGAATGTATTCAAACCGGCAACATCAAAGCGTGGAAACTCAGAGGTGTACCTAATCTGTTTGGATTACCAAAAGCCGGACAACATAAAAGACTACCTCAACGTTATGATGGATAAATTAAACACACGAAACATTTTCCCGCTTTTCCCAAAGCGGTTCATTCCCACGGAGTTTTGCATGCAACATGAAGTGTGCACTCGCCGGTTTATGTCCGAACAGATCAATGCGATCGAATCGAATATTCACTCGTATTATCTCAAATGTCGATGGGATAATAGGCAGTGCCACCAGCTGCGTAGTCAGGTCTGTCAATTCTTCCTCCAACGATATAAAGTCCAGCCAATCGCGCCAGAAAAAATGATTCTACAGAATCCACAGAGTAAAATTCAACATAGTGTTAAGACGCAGATTTATCGCGGCTCACACACCCAGCGACAATGTGTGAGGAATCTTTCCACAGAAGAACAAATCTTCCTTCTGTGCAAGGAGTTGAACGATATAGAAAAGACATTCCTATGGGAGTACGAAGAAATAGGTTGTCTTCGGCGAACTGAAGAGGAACGCCTGCCATTGAAACTGTTCAAGGGAAAGCCTCTAGATGAGATTCTCAGCAGCGTCTTCGCCTCAGTGGAAATCCTAATCCTTCGCACAAAAGTTGCCGCTTTTTATGGAGTAGATCCAGTTTTCCAAAACAAGCCTCACTGCGCTTTGGGTGATGCCGACCAACACGATACCTGGTCGGTCTGCATTGAGAATCATTTGTCCAACAACATCGCCCAGAAGCAGATGGAATTCTTTTCGGAGATCCTGAAAATTATTATCGATCATCAACCAAAGAGGATAAACTTCATAAATGTACCCTTTTTGACGCACTACAGCGTTTCTATTTTACGCTACCTTACAGCGAATATGTACGACACATGCCGAATCTCTGGAACCCGAGAAATCACTCTTGAAATAGAAAAGGATTGCACCGAAGAAGCCATCCAAAGCGTGCGTGATCTTCACAAGGCGATGGCAGAACATCCAGAAGTCTTGTGTTTTGTTGATATCTTGCATTTGCATCGCAATTATTTCTCAAAAGTTATAACCGATTTTAACAACCAACTTTTGATTAATAACTACAAAATAAGGCTGAATACTGAATAAACTGAACAACCCCTGTGAAATGCTAAAGTTTACATGTTAATTGGATTGAATGTGTAATATGTATTATTGAATTAAAATGTTTTTTATATATTGAACCCTGAGATAGTTATTCTGAAACAGATCTAAGTTTTGTTATTTTTAATTGCATTTACAGACATTTTCGCATGTGCCCTGGAATACTTCTGTTTCTGGTTAAGAATTACTTTATTTCAGGGTTTACAGTGGTCAGTGCGTTGGACTACAGAGCGAGGAGATTCAGGTTCGTTCCAACAACACCTGAAAGATCTTGCAAATAACAGGCTAAGCAGTAGACTCCTTTCATTCGTGCAAGGAATGAATGATGCAATACAATCATTCGTCACTCATCAACACTTGGACAAACAGACTTGTGACTGGGACAGCATCTCCCTTTGGTATGTAACCACCGCATGAAGTCCATTTTGAGTGTCCCAACTGTTGTTAACAATGTTTTCATATGTACACTTGCACTCGCTGTTAGGGCACATCTGATTGGCCCAAACTCATTTCGCCAGCAGCCTTGATTACAACTCTTAATCTGTAGACATATTGATAATTTCTAGCGTCTTTTGAAATTCAAAAAACTCACTCGTGTTTCAAAATTTGTTGAAATGGCAAACACAGGATGAGGATTAGAACGGAAACCTGTTGTCAGCAGACAACATACATGAAACAAAATAATTTGATCAGTATTCCTGCTGGTTGTGTTGTATGAGTGCATGGTCCCAAGTCCTAAACAATAAGAAGGAATACAGAACTTATCTTGCGATCTATTGTCCATAAAGCGACGACCAAGTAATCACCAGTACCAGAAAACTAGAAGAAGGAGGTAAATCCTCTAAGGGGATTGTTGATGATCACTTTGCTGGCTCTCTGTAAAACGATCACCTTTTCATACAAAAACGATCGCGAAAATGTGATGATCATGTTGTATTTTTGTATAGATTTGTATTGGACGTTTAAAAAGTGGGCAAATTTCGTAGCTTTCGCGTTTTTATTCTTTTTTGTGATCTTTCCTCTCGCTGAGAGAATTTTACCCCCAGTCCTTGAAGTTTCATAATCTACAAATCTTGGTGCAGAAAGTACTTTTTCTTTTCAGTTTTTTGCTCAATGCGTTTCCGAGTTTCTTACCTCACTCTTAGAAATTGTAAAATCTGTGAATTTTGGTGCAGAAAGTACGGGCACAGACATACATAATGCCACATAGCTTTTCTTTGTAGGGCTGTCGCGTCCTAGGACCACCGAATCAACATCGTTGAATCCGTGGTGCTATATGGATGTGGAACCTGGAGGGTGACCGCCACTATCATGAGGAAGCTGGAAACGTTCGTCAATAGATGACTACGCTATATCTAAAGGATTTTATATCCAAACCGTATCTCTAACCGCTTTATCAGAGAACGGGCCATGAACCTATAGGCAAAGTAGCACTCTCCGAAAGGGAGACATGGTCCATAGCTAACCACGACAACTGAGGCACATGAATCGCGCACGATGGCATTCTAGAGGCCTTGGACCCGTAAGGGGATACAGGGGTCTTATTTCGTATTCCGTTTCTATAGCAAATGTCTTAAAAAATCGGAAATTGGCATTTTCTATTTCTGGCCTAAATCCGAATTCGCAAAATAAAAGTAATACCAACTTTTCTTAGGAACTTTTGAATTTTGTATTCCGAAAACGCTTACCAAAATCATCTCCTTTCGCGGATATTGATTCGAAAAGTTTTTTGCTATCGGAATTTTAAGACAAAATGTACGTTTGAAAAATAAATATCGCGTTTTATTTGACTATCTGAGCACAAAACCTGTACAATTAAAAATCTTGGCGCAATTTATGGAGATACACAGATCTAGTCAAGGGATTTGTTCTTTCGTCCAAAGGAAGACATATACATATGTACATATGTACATAGTATGTAACTAACCAACTTTGGACTAGACTGTCTTCTGGCAATCGGTAGCTGTCTCTATTGCTTATTGTACATTGGAAAGTGTGAAGAAAGCATTCGATAGTCGATAGTTTTTCACAAAGCTCATGGCTCAGATCCATAATGGTTGAATGATTCTCTCCGTTCAATATTTTCCAATGGTCCTTTGCCATTCTCAAACCAGATACCAACATTCTCCATTATTTCTATGTAACGTATTCTCCAAGTATAACGACTGGCTAAGATTCGTAAATCTATCCTGACCAATTTGGTGCTGATATCCTACTTGTGCTAAAAACTTCAACGTGTCTGCGAGTTTTATCATTCCTGGTACTGCGGATTGTCTTCTGCCAATCGGAAGCAGAGAAGTGTACATGAAGGCTTCCTGCGACAGCCGAACATTTTTCACAAAACTATAATATAGTAAGTGAAAAACACGCTTAAATAATAATAATTCAAATGTCTCACCTCCTATAACACAGTTCCATAATGTTAGAATGATCCCCGAGTCTCCTCCGTTCGATTTTCCAGTCGTTCTCTGTCCTCTGTTCGTCGTTACTCACTCAAAACATTGAATTGAATTATTTATTATTAACTAGCTGATCCAACGGACTTCATCCCGTCCAATATTTGGTGAAAATAGAATCAAATCAAGTATTAATTTCTTTGAATTCTATTCGTTTTATTGAAATCTAAAAAACAATGATTGTATTTAAGGCTGCATGGTACACAACATTTTCACTTGCACATATGTATGTAGGGCAAGTATTGCATTCGTCGAAAAAAAAGTTTCGAGACAATTCTGCCAATTCTGTCTGTCTGCCTGTCTGTGCAGCCTAAACTGCTTTAACGATTTTGTTTAAATTTCATATTTGAGTTAGATTAGTTAAACGGGATAAAAAAGCGCACCACATGTTAAACGCATTAAAATCTACCTCAGGGGTTATAAATAGATAATTTTATGGACAAAGATAGACAACTTGCTCTGAAGTAACTGCAAATCTTCAATTGTAAATTGTGAGGTGCCAAGCCAGGCACATCCAATGAATTCAAAAACTCAGCTGGATAGTTGGTTGCTTCGTCTTCGTTTGTTACACAGTCGATAGATTTGAAGGAATGCAGGGAACCAGCGATTTGATTTTGAATTGTGAGGTTTAGGTGATCCACATCCTTGTTCTTTGCCGCTAAAATTGCTCTCTCACTCAACCAATGGTTGTTTTTGTGGTTAGTAATGATGTTCGAAAACACTTGGATCCTCTTTCGTTGAGACGAAGTTGCAAAAATTCGCCGGGAGCGAAATCAATCCATTCGATGCGTCGACAAGAACACGACCATTACCGATAGTTAGCAGTTGTTTGGAGAACACTTCGGCAGATGGATCGTTTAGCTATACAACTCGCATGTTTGTTGTGGAAAATTTGGGTGCCGCGTCGGGTTGTCGCCTCGTAAGACCACCGCATCAACATCTTCGAAAGAACAAACACCAATTGAATTTATTTTTATAAATAAAAAATAATTTTTTATTGTTCCAAAAAATGTTCTTGATAAACTTTTCTTTAAAACGCTTTTGTTTTGTTTTTTTTTTTTTTGTTGTTTGATATTTATATGTATACATATATAATTATCTGTACTTTGTTGTTGGTTTCTTGTTTTTTTTTTTTTTGTTTTATAGTGAAATATACAAATTTTGTAATATAATTTTTTTTTGTTTATTGTTTGTATTCTTAAAAAAATAATAATCAATAAAAACACCCAACAATATAGGTCGATCAAAATAATAATATAATATAAAATATATATATAATAAAAATCTGTAATAATGATAATAATAATAATAATAATAATATGTAAATGTGCATGTTTTAATTTTATTTCTTTTAAAAATCGATCCTCTGCTTGTTTATATAAATTTTATTCACTTTTTTACTGTCATCTTACAGCTGTTTTGTTTCTGTTTCTGGTTTTTTTTTTTTTGTTTTGTTTTTTCTTTCACTTTTTTTTGTAAATATATATTTGTATATAAAAAAAAATTAAAAATAAAATTATATTATAATAGAAATTTGTCCAAAACTTTAAAATTCGCAATGGAACATGCCTCTAATGTTTCATATACACTCGTCCTGTATGTATACTCTTTATAAATTTTGTGTAAATTTAAATATATATACATGTATATATATGTGTGTTTGTTTTCCTTAATTTTGTTGGGAAAACAGTGTTTAAAAAAAATAAAACAAAGTAATATTGTGTGTGTGTGTGTGTTGGTGATTGGTGTCTGTCTGTGTGGTTGACTTACGCGCTAACAATAAAAGGTTCTCTAAGAAGTATAATTATTTTTTTTTGTTTTGTTTATTTATAGATTTTAATAGAAATTAAAATGTTTCTCTTACTGTTCTACTGTTGGTGTTTTGTTGTTCATCTATTTTATAGATTTACGTAGGGAAGGGATTAGTTTAATATCATTTTTTGTTTTATGTTTTTGAAGTTCTCAAGAAAGCAACCATTATTCGTTTTTCACTGGGTAGTAGACGAGGTTAACGTCCTGCGGGGGCGGCTGTAGGCCCGCGTGGTGCATGTATTCACTTATGGGGGGCAGAACCGTTTTTGTTTCGTCCGCTTGCTGACCGTAGACACGAGCGCTAGGCACCGGCTGGGGGTCATAGCCGGAGGGTGGGGTTACCACCGCTACTGGCTGATGATATGATTGGAAGGTGTTCTTTTGTTCGGATATGTCGGTTAGGGTGTGGTTCGGGTAGTCGTATGTATGGCGCAGGAGACCAGCTGCGCTTGCATATGGATGATGTTGTTGCTGCGGACCTGGAAGCGGACTATTTTGCTGTGGAGGTGGTGGTGGTGGTAGTAATTCGAAATTGTATTCCATCGGATTGTTATTGCCGATTATGTCCAAATTAGTTAGAATACTTCCAATGTTATTGTAGCTGTGTGGATCTGCCGGACCCGATGCCACCACTGGTTGTGTGGCGTTGTTGAATGCCATTTGCTGCGGCTGGGGATTGTGCGGCCACATATTCTGAAATTGTAAAGAACGTTTAAATCGGTGTAGGCGCAGAGTTAGCCGAGTTAGGACATAAGATTTGTACTATGTGCGATCACAAAACACAAAAACAAAATTAAACATGCAATGCGGCAGAGAGAGGACAAAGGTTAAGGATTGTAGCCAACACTCAGAGTTTTTCACCAAGAAACTCTACAATCGACGTCACGAACTAAGTCATAACTACACCTCTGGATGCATGTACATATACAGTAGCAAAACCAGGAGAGAAGTAAAAAATCTGCACTCACCTGAAAGTTAATGATATCAGCGCTTAGAACAGACTGTTGTTCATGAGCAGCTGCGGCACCAGTCGGCTTCACACCACTACCGCCAGCACCACCACCAGCAGTTGGTGTCTGCTGCTGTCCAGCAGAAGTAACATTCAATGGAAGACCAAGGAAGTCCGTCGAATCGACATGTATGACAGAATAGAATTTACTATTGTCCTTCCCATCTAAGCTGCTGCCTCCTGCTCCACCACCGCCTATGGCTGGGTTCTGTTGCTGTTGCTGATGTTGCTGATTGGTGGGATTATTAGCTGTTGGTGTGGTTGTAAAATTCAAACTACTCCAATCGTTCGGATTCGGAGGTTGCTGCTGAATTGAGGCACATGGGTATTGTTGTTGCTGTTGATGATGATGTGATGATTGCGATTGCGGTGGTTGTTGTTGTTGAGGCGGCGGCGGCGGCTGTGGCACAGCCACTGTCACTCCCACTGGTTGCGGCGATTGTTGCGGTGTCTGTTGTTGTTGTTGCTGCTGCTGTTGCTGCTGCTGATGATGCTGTGGCGATGAGTGTGATGCTTGTTGATGCTGTTGTTGTAATTGTTGATGTTGCTGCTGCTGATGGTGATGCGGCGATCGCTGATGTTGGCGATGATGCTGGTGAGGTGATTGCTGATGATGCAATTGGTGTTGTTGATGTAGCAAATGATGCGGCGGTGCAAAGTGCGCATTTTGTTGCTGTTGTTGTTGTTGTTGTTGTTGCTGCTGTTGTTGCTGTAGCTGTTGATGATGAAGACTCTGATGCTGTGGGCTCTGTGGCGTATGGCTGCGCAAATGTTGCTGATGCTGCTGTTGATATTGATTGATAAGTTGCTGCTGTTGTTGTTGCTGCTGTTGATATGCTCCCGCAGCGTTTTGATCGAAATGAAACTGTGTTTCAGCACCCGGATTAAAGCTGTTCAGACGCACAATTAGATTGTTGTTGTCCGCATTTGGTGTCAAACGGTGCAGCAATTGTTGTTGCTGCTGCTGTTGATGATGTTGTTGCTGTTGCTGCTGTTGCAACGGCTGTGGCGGGGGTGTTGGTTGATTGCACTGTTGTCCAAGCAGATTTTCTGCATTAAAGCTGTGGTTGTAAATGGAATTCTGAGACTCTCCTCCTCCCAATTGATGTGATATTGATGAATTATTGCTGCTACTGCTGTTCGAGTTAGCATACTGTTGTTGATGATGCTGTTGCTGTTGTTGCTGTTGCTGCTGTTGGTGTTGTTGCTGCTGCTGTTGCTGCTGTTGCTGTGCCTGAGCCTGTGCCTGTTGTTGTTGAGGCAACTGCGGTTGGGGCTGTGGTGGCAGCTGCTGCGGCTGTTGCTGTTCTTTTGATGATTGCTGAATTGTACTCGTAGGCATTGGTGTTGGGGTATTTGTAACTACAATTGCTTTCTGTTGCTTTGGTTTGCTCGAATTCGATTTTTTCGGTATTTTAGCTGGCGGTGGTCCTGGTATATCCATGGGAATCAATTCTGCAAAATTCAAATCTATGTTATAGAGAGTGAATGCATATTTTAAAGTATCATACTCACCCTCATCGCATTTTGCGAACCGCTTCACTTTCTTCGGCGAAGGCTGGTTACCGTGTGCGGTTTGCTTGTGGCGCACAAGATGTGTCTTCCATTTGAAGGTCTACAATCAAAATTCAGCATATAACCGTCAATTGACTTGAATAACTTATTTCTTCCTTACCTGCTCACAATAACAGCAACTGTGCGGTCTCTCCTCCGAATGTGAGGGTAAATGACGTTCTAATGACTTTACCGAGCCAAACCTCTTGCCGCATAATCGACATTTACATTCAGATGCATCAGTATGGGCGTTACTGCAGTGATCTTTCAACGCCGGATACGTAAAGTACGATGATCCGCACAAATCACAGACATACGTTCGTTTGATTTCCGTATGTAGCTGAACATGACGCTCTAGATTCGCTTTCAACGTAAACCGGTTCTGGCAGATGTGACACTCAAAGAAATTGTCCTTTTTGTGAACGCGAATTATGTGCTGGTAGAGCGCGTTCTTTGATGGGAATTCTGCACCGCATACTTCGCAAATAGCTCCATCCGCCTTGTGACCTGTGTCCTCCAAATGTTGTTGATGAAGCTTTTTATGCGGAAACTTCTGACCGCATTCCACACAGGAGTAGGCTATAAAGAGGTTAAATGTTAGTAAACAAGATCAACTGTGCGGTCTTTCAATAGAACTTGGACGGTTCTTTGAGAAATTTACACTCAACCACTCACTTTTGAACTCCTTTTTGTTGTGAGATTCGACATGAGCGTGAAACTGTTGACGACGAGAGTAGGATTCGCCACATGTTTCACAAACAAATGGAAATTCTTTAGCATGCACCGTGCGATTATGAGTGATGATTTCCTGAAAGAACAAAAAATAGATATAATTAGTAAACAACAAAGTCTATGACACAAAGGAACATGATGGCGATTAGTCTAGGTCCAACGTGTGTGTAGTTTTCTTTAGTCAACTCACTGTGTATCAGGCGGTGGATGGGAGCAATTGGTCTAGAATCTGCCAGACATAAAGCAGAAGCAGAGTTAGCGAGCAGCCACGAGAAAAATGAGACAATGCTATTAGGGCAGGCGAGTATCAAAGCCGATCATTAGATACTTAGGCGTGATAGCGAAACATGAGAGCATTACAGGAGAGATGGAACCAGTTAAAAATATTTCTGGCATCACGTATTCAAGCTTGCAAATCGTGTAGATCGAGCATCCTGTTTATCGAAGTGAATCTTCGAGGGAGTTTCTAAAGTCCATCAAATCGGACGACGAGCAAATCATCAATTCAGTAGAAGTCAGAGAATTCAGTTCAGACTTTCGTAAATCTTTGCTGTCTTGAGTTTAAACGCTACATAGCGGCAATAGAAAGAGTTTACTGGTGAGGGGACTGCAAAAAATTCTCTCTACTGATCCTAACGATGGCTTAATGGACTTTAGAAACCTGATGGCGCTTAGCCCAACTGCACTGTAAAAGGGTATAGACCACTGTACCCTGGACCATATTCTTTCGCCTGGAGTAAACTCAAAGCTACTTTTCATCCCTAAATCGAAGACCTATGCGCTTCCAATAATATTCGCAGAAAGTTGAGGCCGAAAATATCCGAAGACTACGCACCGCAAAGTGTAATCGGTCCGATCATTGTACATTTCTGGAAAAAATCAATATAAACTCACCTCTAACGAGTGTCCATTGGGCTTGCCACAATCGTGGCAATAGCCCGGATGAATTTTATAATGATCCAGAAGCGATTTTCTCTTCCTATACGATTTTGGACAGAGCAAACAGTTGTAGCTGGGTTTCGACTTCTTGTTTCCCGATTCTGCAGATGATGATTGACCCGCAGAACTGCCACCATTGCCAATGTCCAGAGATGCTGGATCCTTTGGTTCCTGACCGTCGAGTAGAGCATGTTGCGCCTGAGCCTGCTGCTGCATCATCAACAATTGCTCTGGCTGATTCGAATTCTGTTCAAACTGATGCCGTAACATCTGTTGCTGATGTTGATCATAAAATTGCTGCTGCTGTTGCAGCATCATATGTGCTGGCGGCTGTTGGTGCTCCAACGATAATAAATCAATATCATCTTCTTCAATACTGTTTAGAATTGAGCCGGACATACTATTTGTATCCATGCCAACGGCTGTTAAATTAGTAGCATCTTCAGAGCTATCTTCTGTGTTTGTGGTTTGGCTATTATCCTCGAGATTCGGATTTGTATGATGATGGAGATGATGGTTATGATGGTAACCAGACGTGGAGAAATCATTAAGATTATTATTACTATTGTATTCTTTAGACATAAGCACAGATATTCCATTTAAATTAGTGTTATTGTTGTTATTGTTTAGTATTAGTTTAGTACTATTGTAAGTAGGCTGGTGTTGCTCAATTTGTTCTGCTGAGATTCCGTTAATAGATTCGTCGGCGTTCGGGCTGTGCTGTATTGATGGAAGCTCAACCAGAGAGCGGTCAGGTTCAGGTGGTGGCGGCGCCGGAAGAGCTCTCTGTGGGGGTTTGATGCCATCAATACGCCCAGTCAGGATAAGATTCTTATAGATTTCTTTTAGAAAAGGCTTGTGGTGGTAATTTAAAGCGAATTTAATTCTACAACGAAATTGCTCTTTGAACGATCTAATACTAATTTCCCCATCACGCTGATTATAGTGGACAGCGATCGAGGAATCCGGGTGAAATGTAAAACCACCACCTAGCCTATTCAATGGGTTATTACGTTTTAAACGTATGCCTCGGCTAGAAATGTTGGCTACTGCAAGATTCTCACTTCTATCTGATGGGCCGCCGATAAGCAATGGATTCTTAGTGTCAATTATTGAAGATGGTATAAGATCCAATGGATCGGTTAAACTCTGAAAGTGTGCATTAAATGGCATACGCACCATTGCAGCGCTTTCATCTTCGTGCAATTTAAGTAGCGATGACGATGATGACGAGTCCATACGATGGATTTGATGTAGCCTATGATTGCGAAGCTGTTGGGGGCTACTACTACTCTCGTCATCATCTTCCATATCGTCATCTTCTTCACCATCGATATCTTCATCGTCATCGATGCACATAAACTCTTCTTTGCAGAGAATTTTCTCGAAATTCTGATTAAGGTCAGTAGCGGCGCTACTATTGCTATTACTGCTTACTCCATCGGTTCCTCGCGGTACCGCCCCAACGACAACATCAACACTATTGGTTTGCTCCTCTTTCTTAACATTGTACAAATCGATTTCTTCCTTCTTAATTGAGTTCGTCACCACATTGTTGCAGAAATTTTGTCGAACTTGTTCATATGAATCGGGATATTTCACCCGAAGAGATTCAACAAAGTAATGGATCGCTTCACTGCGTTGGGAGACATTAAGATCATGAAGAACTCCTAGAGCGCGGTCAGCCTGTTAAGAGAGAGAAAAAGAAATGGATTGGTATTTTCAAAAGAAAAATTCAAAGTCAAGTAAAATTATTGGAAAAGGTGAACTTGTTGAACTGTTTCAACATTTGGGACCAAAAATTTCCAATTCTCAAAACCGAAGTAGTATACCTTCAAATGTCTCTACAGTTTCGAGATATAATGTCGGAAGCAAATCAGATTTGCTCTTTAGATTGCAGTGTGTCCTGACTGACGGACTGACAATAATAATGCTCCACCTTGCTTGACCTTTTTTATTATACATAGAGAGGTACAAATGATTAGAGGATTTAAATTTGGTGTTCAAGACTAAGGAAGACTAGGAACTCTTTCAATCAGAGGCTTCTTTACTCGAACCTTGTTTTTAACGAACCCAATAATTGCCCTTCTTGAAAATGTCTTTAATATTCGCCGTTGAAGTTATACTATAGCACACTTTGCTACAAAGATATTTTTCTTCAAAGTTTCGCTAACTAGTATCCTTTTATCCTGCGCTTAGTTCTTAAAATCATATAAATTATTGTCAGAGACGTTGAATCGGAATCTTTGTGGAATATTTAGAGGGACTTGTGGAAAAAAATTACATTCACAAGGAACATATCTTCAAGTAACATATGTAGGAGCAGGATACTAGGCTTTATGGTGGAAAAACTGGCACTAACTTCATTTCTGCTTTGATTTTTGCAGCAAAGGCGCTGGAATTGAAGGTTAATCTAGAGTCAATTCCTGTTTGTTGCTGATGCGTTTATGTTCATCTGCTAGTTCTCTATATTTTTTAAAAATACCCACATTTTTAGAACTTTTCCGAACTTTAAAGAAATTGTTTGCAGATAGAGTGCATTTTCAGTGTAAATTTCTATTTTTGCGCTTTCGTTAAGTATTAAGTGCATTTGTTTGCGTTTTATCCATTGATTTACTTTTCGGAAAAAACAGTTTCTTATCTTCCTTATCGTGAGAACAACGTCCGTGTCTATTCAACTAAAGTGAACTTCTTTTACATTTTTGGGTTAAGTATGGACAGAATGAAGGTAGGGGAGCGCTTCTATTTTGGCCTTCTTTGACTACTTCTGACAATTTTCACATTCTTTTGCTTTCCAATTCCAATTCTAAGTGCACAGTCCTTCGATATTGAATCAAGCATGAAAGAGATCATAAGGAATGAAACCTTTTCTGTTTGTAATGCTTCGCGCTATAGGTAATCGGATGTTCTTTTTCCTTTTTACGATTTTAATTTGTCGTGAAGTTCGAAGAACATTGAACCTGCTCGAAGGGCACTACGATTCGCTCTTAACTGATATCACCCGCCAAGTATGTATACTTCTAGCAGCTTTGTGAACAATTTGAAGTCTGTTCAAACGAAGAAGGCGAAGAAGTTTAAAAAAAACAACAAAAATTGGCCTATTTTCATTGGAACTACGTATAGTATCGGCATGGTTTGCCAAAGAATTTGCCACGAAAAAAGTATGTCTCAAATGATACAAGGCACAGTTTACCACACACATTCCCGATAGGAGTTCGCGTGCTTTTCCAATAGCATTTCGTCCAACAACCTAGTCATCGCTTAAACTTTTTTATTTGGTGAATAAAGAACGTATGTACATAGGCGTTATAAAAGCTGGAACTTGTGTCAATTACACTAGTGTTGGCCAATAATTGGACGGAAAAACGTTAAGAAGAAATGATTTTTTTTGTTATAAGAACGCAGGGTTAGTTGAGTTCGAAATTCTAAACGAATTTCTTTTACAATTTTAGATAAATTCATTCATTTGGGTGATAAATTCAATGCAATTTTGATTAATATTAGAAGGATGTGCCTCTGAATGTACTCGTATGTACAATAATTTAAAAAAAAAATTGTTTTAGAATTCCACTTCCACTGGTGTACAAGAAAAAGAGAGAAAGAAAGAAATGACTAGGCCAGGACATGTAGAGCGAATGGACATCAATGCTCCGGCCCGTAGAGTCTTCGAATCCAACCCGGAGGGACAACGCAGTGAGAAAGACTTCGCCTTAGGTGGCGCGCACAAGTAGAAGGGGACCTCAACCGACTTGGAGTGCGCTGCTGGAGGCAGTTAGCTAAGGACCGGGCTAACTGGAGTGGCTTGTTGGTTGAGGCCCAGGTTCACCTAGAACTGTAGCGCCACCTAAGTACATAAGTAAGTAAGTAAGTATTACTTTTAAGAAGTGTCGGATCCGAGACTTCTCACGACCATTGGTTATAGTCATTAGGCGAGTAGAAGGGACTTACTAAATTGTGTCCTGTGCGCAGTTTTTGGTTGAGAAGTTTTGCATAACAATTATAGTCTTGGATGCTTGTCAGAATCTAGTTAGAAGCTATAATCGAACCTCGAACTTATACATATCTCCTATTTTCATGCAGTAACCACTATGCGCCAGCGCCCAATGTTCGCCTGGAGCAGCTGATTTGCTTGATTTGGTGCTTTTAGCAAAATTCACTGTAGGTGCTTCTTTGTTCAATAACTCACATAGGAGATTAAATAGAAAACAGGACACCTTAAGATAGACAGCTAGAAGTGCGCAAGGAGACATCATAAAATTCGAAGTACAACTTATTGTCTGACTATTTTTTAGGGTCAATAATTCATTATTTAACTCTTATCTTCCTACCTTTTGTTCAAATGACTTTTTAAAGCCCTCTTACATACCATTCAAAGCGAATAGACCTAAATTCTTATTTATTTACGTGTTTGGTTGCCCAGAAGATAAGAATGTTACTGCAATTCTATGCCCAAACCAGATATGGTTTACCACTTCATCGCATTAACAGAACCGGTAGTCGAAAGTAAAGCTAGTTGAGAGAACTAACTCAACCGACGGAAAAAATAGGTCTAATCGCATACTTTTTGCACCAAAATTCGTAGATTATGAAACTTCAAGGAGTGGGAATAAAATTCTCTGAGAGTAAAATCAAAAAAAAGTAAACGAACGCGAAAGCTACGAAATTTGGAAATTTTTTAAATGTCAAATGTAAATGTATACAAATGCATAAACAACAAAGAATTTAGTACAGGTATCTGACAGATTTGACAGATTTTGTAAATCAGTGCAAAGAAATTTCCTGCACTAAAATTCGTAGCATGGGGAAATTTCTTACTCTCTCGTGAGTGCTCTCTTCTACGAAAAACTATGAAACTTTTGCGTACTCGAACAGGATTTCGTGAAATTTCGTAGATTTTCGGGAAAGTTCGTTGTTTTGGGAGAGTATGCGAACAGACCTTACCTTAGAATATGAAAGACCCCACCCTGCCTGTAAATTTGTAGAACTTCAAACGAGCGCCGTTGACAAATCGTCATCCAAGTTCGTTTGTATTTTAACTTGAATTCTAGTCCAGCAGCAACAACACCAGAGAAAACTATTGTGACAAAAATTTGCCCAACAATTAAATTTAATCAGACCTATATTTGCAATTCCTTGGGAAACGTATGGTTTGGAAGATTTTATCGTTTTCTCATGTTTGGTTCTTCAAGTTCTCTACCTGCGTTCCTTACCTGTTTTCAAATTGTCTATCATTCTCTGAAACGATTAACTTCACCCTGAGGAATTCGTGAATTCAGGATTTTTAGCGCAAAAAGTAAAAGAATAAGGCTAACTACTAAGCCTCGGTAAATGATGACAATTTGAAGGAGTTAGAGAACGGATCAAACAACAAAAGGTATGCCCAACTAAAATGTCAGATATGAGAAGGAACAAACCCGATAAAAACGATAAAATCTTCTAAATGTATGTAAGTTTCTAAACCAAGAAAAAGAAATATAAGAACCAAAGTATCAGTTGATTATGCAGTACTTTTGAAAGACATCACAGCCTTTACCTAGGGCCTAATTAGACGTGTCGCATTCAATTGTTAGTTTGTGGATGAGAAGGGTGTCCTCCCTCTCTACACCTCACTCTTTTTACTCCTACTACTCCTACTAAAATTTGCTGGAATTTTACAAGTTTCTGTGTCAAGGAACGAATTTGGACAGAAATTCGTCAAAATTAGTTTTTGGAAAAGACAATGTAGAGTCTTCCAGATAACTCGGATTCAGGAAAACACACACTTTTCAGAGTTGCTTCCAAAACATTCAATACGTATGCACTTATTAATGCAAGGTAAGCTTGAATAATTTATATAGACCTTGTGATTCGAGTGAATCAAACTGAATGTCGAACTCTCAAATCTAGATTAGCCTAGATGTACAAAAATATTTCGTGATCTAAGCTGATCTGCCTCCTAATCTGCATAACAGAAACGTAATGTGCTGGTGAACACTCCTCCAGCTATGCAATTTGAGTACAGTTTGCCAAAACAACCTAACCCTCCATATTTCCAATTGGCAATCGAACCTGCTTCGGCAAATACGAATGCATTTGACGGACCAAATTTCCAATTCGGTTTTAAGGTAAACATTTTTGTAGTTTCATATTCACTGCCTCTTTAAAAAAAACTTTTTTTTTAAATGAAAATAATCTTGAAAACGTTAGGAGAAATGCATATAAATTCAGCAGAGTGTAAGTAACCCTTGGGCCCGATTGCTGTAGGGTGGCATCAGAGATCCATTGTACACTTGCATCCAGAGCCCTAAATCAAGGTAAATTCAATAACAATTGCACTTGTAAATCTAAAATTTGAACCTTTTTTATCGAGAAAAAGAGCGCTTCACTGGAATGTAGTTAATCATCATGATCGCGTACTACACCTTAAATGTAGGCAATCCCCACAAAGTGGACGCAATGCTATTAGATCACTCCTGGGTTAAGTAACATCTCCGAGAATACGCTGACAAATTCAAAGCGCCACACTAGAATTGTATTCTTCGTTGCTCAGCAACATAGTTAGAACCCGAATTCCACAAATAGGAACCCCCAACTAGCCACCAGAACTGAATCTCCATTCGCGCCCTGAATAGAAAATTTTCCCCAAAAAAAAAAGAAAAATCCAAAAAAAACACTCCAAACGACGAAAATACATTCAATAATTCAATGTTTTCACCTCCAACCCATTCCTCGGACTCCAGAGGATACACAAATACATTAATATTGGAAAACATTTCTCGGCCATCAGAGATGGAGGAAATCCAAAGAAACAGAAGGAAAGAATAAAAAAAAAATACAAAAAAAAAATACTAATCGTGGGTGAGCGCCCTTACTGCATCTGCTAATTTTTCGACACAAAATACAATTTCCCGCTAATGGAGGTCAGCCCCGAATTTCCCCCAGCAGTGCTCCGGAATGAAAAAAATTAAAATCCAACATTTACCAGCAACTTAAATTCCAATTGTGCACTCTTGTTATCCATTTTGGTTGCATTTGGATTATGTTTATGTTTTGTCGTCGCGTTTTTCCTCGCAATTTATTCGTTCTGACGGCGCTGTTTTCTCGTCGTAATTGCACTCAGCACGCGGGTAATTTATTTTCGAATACACTTTTTGTATTTTTGCGCGAAGAAACTCGATGGGAAATGCAGAAAATTGAAAAATTGATTTGGACTTTTTGAGAATATTTTCCACTAAACCTTTTTTTTCTTCACTCTCCTTCTACTACTACTGCTTTTGACAATTTTGAAGTTTGGTAGCTGTCAAATAAAAAATGGAAGAATTTGAGTTTTTTTTTCGTTTTTTTTTTTCTCATTTGATTGTGTTGTGTAGATTTTGTGTGCGGATAGGGCGTTGTTTGGTGGTATTTAGTTCGGTGAGAGTGGATTTAAGGTTGTGTTGGTGGGTGTGTGAGGGAATTTGTCGAGTTTTGGTGTGGGTATGTTGGTAACGCTTATGCGTTGCAATGCCTTCCACTTATTGAGAAAATGGCGGATGGAATGTATGGTTGTGGACTGCGATAAATGAGTTTCACGCGTCCATTTTGGCGAATTGTAATAGAAATGTCTATGCAGTGAGTTATGAATTTGTTTTTAGTGAAATTATGTGGTAATTCGTTTGTTTTCTATTTCAGTAGATGTTGAAGGCTAACGAAGGCTGGAGAAATTTCCAGACTTCTTATTAGACAGCCAACTAGAAGAGAATCAAACGAGAATAATCGAATCCAAATGAAAAGATATCTATTTAGTGTCCTACTTTTAATCCAGGTTTTTAAGTAATAGCCTTGAACTGGCTACACTTGTTAGTAAACACCATTGACACATAAAATCCGTTACCTAGTATCATCCTCAGATGCTTTGTCACAAGCTGTCACAATAACAATTATTTGACGGCGCAATTATCGCGCCGGCAATCGCTTTAGATATTTCAGCGAAACGACTCTTTAAGGCTAGTGGATTGGTGAAAGATGATCTTTGCGCTTCTTGTGTGTCCAGTCGATCGGCTTTATGGCTCTTTTTAGAGAAGTAATAGGAGAGAGTGCCGGTGGTTTGAAGGTAAACGGAGTCTATGTAAATAACGTAAGATACGCGGATGATAACAACTACGGATTAAACGTAAACACCGCCAAAACAAAGTTCATGGTATTAACTAGGAAACAACAAGATCATCGAAAGAGTCAGCAAATTCAAGTACTTAGCGAACAATTATTGAAAGTAACGCTAACCCAACTTGTAAAGAAATGGAATGCAGAATAGAGCAAGCGAGGGCGGTCTTCAACAAAAGGAAAAGTAGGACAAAAATGGTGAAATGCTATATTTGGACGGCATGGGATAGAAGAGAGCAATGATAAGGAAATAGAAGATTTGGAAATGGGGATATACCGAAGAATACTTCGTATTTCCTTGGTGGACAGAATATCTAACGAAGAGGTGTTGTGACTGATGGACTAATATATTTAATTCATAAAAGGAAAATAGATTACCTAGCACACGTTTTACGTAACGAAAAGTACAGATTCCTTTAACTAATTCTGCAAGGAAAGATAGAGGGAAGAAGAACGGTGTGAGGGCAAAGTCTGCCTTGGATATCTAGCCTGCAGGACTGGCTCAATCTATCTACCATAGAAATTAATATGGATGCACACAGCACATACGATGATTTCCAATCTCCGCAGCGGAGAGGAACTTAAAGAAGATGCCTCTGTTCTCTGAGCGAACGTGCGAATTTGTGTTGGATTCCTTCCAAGCTGTTATGGTAGAGCTGGCGTTAGAGAACACGTCTCAGATCCTTTAAAGTCATGTCTGAGCGATCTTTAATAGAAAACCATCCACATACTGAATAGTAAATTTCTTTATTTTAATGACCTTCTAGAAAACGATCGAAATTAAAGCATTACAATAAAAAAAAAGAAACATTTTTAATGGAAAAACCCCTCCCATCCAACCGCCACTTGTTTAAGGCTTCTGTGCAGCTTGCTTCTCCTTCTTGGCTGCCTCAGCCTCAGCCTCCAACTTTTGGTATTTCTTGATCAACACCCCCACCTCGGCGCTTGTGAGAATCTTAATCACAGTCTTGTCGTTCACCCGCTGGAGAGTGGCCATTTCCACTTTGTCCGATGTCAGCTTGTTTGTGTCGAGCGTTTTACTGAGAACCTTCACAGCCAAATCCTGTGCACTGGACAATGTAACCTTGTCTGTCTCGCTTAGTTCCTGCTTTAGCATAGACACGGCCGCACCAAAGTTATTGCCAATGCAAGTAGCCTTCCAGCCGCCATAGTTGCCACTTGGATCGGACTGGTACAGCTGATATCCGTAATGCTTGTCCCAGCCCATGTAGAGAATGGAAACACCAAATGGTCGCTTACCGCCGTACTGGGTGTACGCCTGCTTGATGTCGCACAAGTATGAAACGAGTTGTTCACATGGCATCGACTCGCCATAGTTGTACTGATAGCGTTGAGCAATCACTCGCAATTCACTGGTGAGGACATTAGCATCGGATGTGATACCTGCTACGGAACATGCCATGTCGCTTTAAAAAAAAAACAAAAAAAGGTTAGAAATGTAAAAAGATGCTTGGAATCCGAAGCTCACTTGTTCAGTTTGTAGATCTTCTCCGAGAAGATGGCACTATCCAACAGTTTGTTGGTGTTGCGACGTTCTGCGGCCAGAAGAATACCATCCTCGGCAAGAATCCCAAGGCAGGTACCTGCGTGCGAGATGGCTTCCATAGCGTACTCCACTTGGTAGAGACGTCCTTCTGGCGAAAATATGGTGGTACGTGAATCATAACGCCGGGCCTGAAATTATTAATTTTTTTTCAAACAATTCTGACAGATGACCAAGCATTTTGGTGGACAAAGGCATCATAACCTCTGGGCACTTTGCCGATAGGTTTTCTTTTCGCGAAATGGAGGGTTTTACAGATTAAATAAGGCTTTAGCTTGTTAAGAAAACCATGTACTTACCATTTTGAATGAATAATTAAATTATTTGTTAAGCGAAATCGTAAAAACTGTAACTAAAGTGGAATCCAACAAATACGCGACTCTTTTGCAAGGCGACACGGATTGGAAATTAACTTGTCATCGCTGTCAGTTGTGCGATGTCAAACAATCGGCATGTGAAGTTGGATTGGGTTGAGTTTGGTAAAGCAAATACACAAACCCTGAGTAACTAAATATTTGGGTAGACGCACAAAGTATGCGTATGCGTTCTGCGTACGTTCAAGATATCTGAAATGTACATTGTTTTGCAAAGAAAAAATTAGTGTATGTGGACCACGACATCAGTCGACTACCTACCGTTCGTTAGAAAACTATTGAGAATTGGCAAAGTTCTTAAAGCTCTCTTGGATTAGAAGGATATAATCCGAAGACCGAAGATTTTTTGGAGTACTTTACAACTTCAGTCCGAGCTAAAAACTCCACCGATATCCTGTTCGTTTTTTCAGCGTTATTTCCAAAATTGTTTTGGTCGTCATTGCCTAAGGATACCACTCCACTGAACCGTTGACTGATTTAGGAATGAAAAACGCATTTTCCTATCTCCACGTCAATAGGATGTATCCTCAGATGAAACTCACTTGTTGGCAAAGTGCAGGGAATATACCGGCTCCACTCGGGCTAGAGACTCTGTCAGACACAACTATACAGACTCTGTGTTCAGTTGGATTTGGGTATGTTTATGAGTAGTTGACCCTGAGTAATGAGACAAAGTTTCAAGCGTATCTGCGCGATCCGTCGAGAGAGAGCCTTACGTTTAAACGAACTAGTTTTGGAGACAGCGAACTCTGAATCAAATCAAAAGAGAGCGTTGGTATCCGTTTGCCTTACATGAACAAGACATGAGTTCGAAAAAGACTAGCATACTTGAGCGCCATGGAGAAAAGATAACTCCTGTCTTATTTAGAGTCTTTAATTACCTTCTCAACGTAACAGTGATCAACAAGTGTATTTCTTCACTTATAAGATGTTCTCGTCAGAAGTTATGATGATCTTGAGAAAAAAGATGAATCTTCTTGTAGCGGTGTTCTCCTGGCTATTCACAGCCGTTATGACTCTCTAAACTTTTATCGCATACTCCTGATTTTGAGTTTATCTGCGCCAAAGTTACCATTCTTAAGCACAGTTTGTATCTACGTTGCTGCTACATCTCCCCTTCCAACGAATACAGGGCTATGAATTAGCTGCAGATGCTATAGACCCACTTTTTGATGCTATTCACCACTATGATATGTAATAGTCTTAGGAGTCCATTTCCAAGAGTTCAGTTTAAGGACGAATCCCATTTCGTTTGTTCAAATGCAACCTCAGACAAGGAAGTCTCTTCAAAGATAGCTTCTCCAACTCTGGGCTCCAACATCAATGGCATAACTAATTGCCTCGGCAGACAACTTGACCTTATTTTTTCAGCCAATTCTAGAAATAGTTTCGTTATGGCAAGCAATCTATTTTAGACCTTTTCTTTCTCGTTTCCAAATAGTGAATTAAATTCAAAACCGGAAACCTAACTTCGCCAGACCCATTTTTAACTACAACTTTCTATTCTTTTATCTTCGATTGCCTTCTGGAATCTGATCCGTACTCGCCCCGGTCCCAACAAGAAGCCTGCTTTTGTTTCAGAAAAATGTGTGACACACATGGCACAACCCTTGACTTCACTTTTTCTCCTGTTCATTTCCCGTACTCATTCATAAGAAAGATCCAAAGAACGATATAACTTGTCCTCATTTTCTACTAAGCAACATGGTTTCCTCAAAAATTAGGAAATTGATGTAATACCCACCAAGTTCAGTAAAGCATTTCATAAAATCTATCACCCAATTTACTAGTCTTAAGTTGAAAGCTCTTGGTTTTCAAGCCTGTTTCATCAAATGCATCCAATCTTACCTCGAAAATATTTCTGTCTCTAATAATTTTATGACTACATCAGGTATTCCTCAAAGTAGTCACCTGGGTTCTCTAATTTTTGTCCTTACCACCAACAATGTCGGCTTCATTATCAAAGACTCCTGTCTTTCCGTCTACGCCGATGACATGAAAATCTTTGAAATCATTTCTTCTACCATTGACACTGGCTTTCTCCAAAACGACCGTCAATTTATTTGTCTGGTTTCAGAAATATTATCTCGAGCAAATGTCAATCCATAGCTGTGAACGTTTTCCACCTCCCCATAGACACTACTTTCTGCCCAACGAATCTGTCCCTTTAGGTGTCACCTGTGATAGGAATCTTAACTTCTATTCGCATATTGACAACATTTTAAGCAAAGCCAATTCTGCGCTTGGCTTTGTGGAACGTTGGTGTAAGAAATTTTTAGACCCTTACTTTACTAAATCGCTCTACATTACCTTCGTCAAACCCATCCTCGAATACCCTAGCCAAGCTTGCTCCCCACTCTATGCTGACTACATCAGACGTATCGAAATCGCCCAACGCAGGTTTATGGTTTCGCTTTTTAACTGATTAACCTTCAGTCTCCTCTTCCTCCACAATTTCATTTTCTTGCGTCGGGCTCATTTAATACAAATCCCCGTAGTCTTAGGTCTGTTTCCCTCTTTGGTCTTAGTACTCATCGCACCAGCTACATAGGATCATAACTTATATTTCTCTAGAAGGCTTGGTTTGGATGCGTGGAAAACTCTTTTGACTTTCACTGCAGCAGAGTCCTTCGTAACATCCTTCAGTATCGGTCCAATTCCAATTAGCCACTGTCCCCCATTTCTCCTCTTCTTATCCTACTTTTTCTCTCCCTTCTCTTGATCGCCTGTAAGTGTGTTTCAGATTTTTCAAGCCTGGCTTGTCTTAAGCTTAATAAAGTGCCAGTAATACCGGCTTCAAATCAAATCTAGGTAAAGACGGTGGGCATTATTACAGCTCTAGTTTCTCGAACATTGTTCAAACAGAGTCCATCGCTTTCCTTCCATTTTGTATTTTATTTTAAAATCTTTTTTATATTACAATTCTCTTATAAACCAAATTAAAAAAATATTTAAAAAACAATAAAATATCTTAAGTAACTATTCCGCAGTCAGTTCGTCAGTTGAAATGTGAATAGGATTCGTAAATTCGATGTGATCATTCGATAAGGAGTCTTCTGAAATCCAAAACGTGTACAAACTGTGGTGAAAGGCAAGTGATAAAATAGAAACTTACCTTCAAAACCCCGTGATTCGTAACTAAGACTACTTATAATACTATTTAAAAAATCCTGTGTTATTGTTTCAGTAATGTTAACCGGCATATAGTGCGCAAAACTTCTACGTTTTCGGAGGTCTTCTGAGGCAGTGGCATCACGTTTATTTCTGAACAAAGCCAGGCTTATGTGCGATTGAGTCGAGGCTATGTTATTCGACCCGAATTCCAGGCATTTTCCATTAACACAATAGCGCTCGTCATGAACTGAGCACTTTGTTCCAAGCGGAAAGTGTCCGTAGTTACCGTTGACTACGTAGAATCGATGCTGCAGGACTTCATCCTGACAAGCGACTCTGCAACTTCGGTCCGGATCGTAGATGCTTGGTGAGATTTGCATACCATATCCGGATAAGCCTCGCACTTTAAGTTTATAGCGACCACAGGTGGTCTCTGCAAATTCGGTGGTACTCTGAAGCCGATCACATGGCTGAAAGGGAAGTGTTTGAAGCTCTAATCCAGCGAAAGGTCAGAATTTATGCATACCTTAACTTGATGTGTGCAGAGTTGTATGCTATTGGCTCTTGTCTTTCTGGACGAGATAACTTGAACACCTTTGGACTTTTCCATACAGCTCGAGTGACATCCCGACTTTACCTCCCATTCGTTCTCTGGAGGTTCTAGTTCATTCAAACTCAAGGGATATTTCCATTGACTTCGATATGATTCTAGTTTCCACTTGTTAGTCGTTTGGAAATTTCGCCCTACAACTTCTGAAAAAGTTTCAAAAGTCAAAGTCGAAGACAGATTTCGATACCTGATACCAACCGTTTTCAAATTTACTCCTTGGTGGGCCGGTTGCCGCCCGGATTGGCTTGGGATTTCGCTTCTCCTCTGAATGTTTGTATACATTGTTCCACCTTCGGGACTCTTCGTCCGCCATTCGTTGCTGTGGACAGTAGTAGGGGTCGATCTTGAAATAATTCTTCGTCGAGTTGTCGCACGAAAACCGTTCACAACGACCATCGATGCAGTACGAAGTGTCGTCGAAATTGTACTCTTTCGAACGGCACGTTGTACCTTGAGGGAAGGTCCAGCTTCTGGACTTAGTACCATTCGCTTTGGTCTTGCAGAAAACTTTGCAAGACTCCTCTGTACAAAGAATTTTGTGAATGCAACCGTCTAATGGAAATCGAAAAGCTTACCAATGTCGCCCACAATCTGCACACCCTCACCCGTGAGTTCAGGATCAAATCTGGCCGTCCTTTCGCAAATACTTGTTGCAAACTCTTCTATTGTCGTCTTGCGAACTTTGAAACAATCCTTGTTACTGCACGATTCGAATTTTTTATCTCTACCTTGACAACGGCGTCTATGATCCAAGCAAGTTCGCACGTATGTCTTCAGTCCAGTGCTTCCCTCTCTTAAACGTCCAGATGCTCCATATAAACATCCAGAATCACAGTCACTTGCATCACCCCATTGACCCCATGCAGGTAGCTAAGGAGAGATTTATGAATCAATTCAGTGAAAAAAAACTATAAAAATCCTTTCACTCACTTTACTTAAGTTAGACTCTTGCGTTAGATGTGACAACTTGCCGGTATTCTCTAAATAACTCGCTTTATCACTCAGTTTGTCAGGACTGATCTGTCTTGTTGACGAATATGATTCCATAAAGGTTGCCCTCATAACACAGAGTCCACTGCGGCACCACTGTAAGAGGATTCGTTAAATTAGTTGCAGAGTGCAAGTGGTCGAGGTGAATTCTACCATCATTTCACCACATTCGGTTCCTTCAAGTGCCGGATGTGACGTCCATGTGTATCGATCCCGTTGGCAGTGTAAATCGTGACAGATATCCGATATAATTTGATTAGGTGAACGCACACTGTCCTTGCCATACTTCAGCATACACTGTTGATCTGCATCAAAGCGCTCACCTGGCAACTTACGCTCGGCGTTATGGTCGAGATTTTTAGCGAATTCCCCAGGATCCAGCAGACATTTCGATTGACTTAATCTAAAAAAAAGGGAAACGCGTTTTTAACAAATGGATGGAGAGTGCAGTTCGACAAAATTACTCCAAAAAGGTGTTTAAGTATGTTCTGCTGCACTTAGACCATGTAATCTTGCCACTGCCGAGAGTTGGTGACATAATGTACAAACTGGGGTCACAGCTATTCTCGTTTGTGTCATGCCGCATTCCAAGGCTGTAAATGGTAGTAACTCTGTGAAGATAGGTATACTTTTAATGTTTCACGTGACATACTTGTGTCCAATTTCATGAGCTACGACGAAGACGCTTTCAAAGTGCTTTCCCTCGTTGATTGTGCAGGACGATGTCGTTGTACACATCCCTGAAACTGGAGCCAGACCCACAACTTGATTGCTCCTTTTTCCATTCTTACCATAGACATACAAATCCAGACCTAGTAAAGGAAGTTTCACTTAATTACTAAAAGTAAATTGAATAACAACGACAACTGATAACCAATTAACTAAAATATGCATGCAGTGTAATCGCAGCCTAACACAACAGGTCAAACTTAAATGCATCTGTTAATTTAAATAAAACAAGATCGACTTCTTCTCAACTACTTCAATTAATTCACAACATGGTCGACAAATTAATTTTTGTATTGTCGCAGCTGAAGAGATTTTTGTGAATAATCAATGTCGCCTAATTGGTAGGAGGTATATTAACCGATTTTTGACATGCAAAGCGCTTTACGGTCGGTTGCTTGCCTGTGTCACATTAACACTGAAGTATTCAGCAGACATGTGACCTTGAACTACATTCAAGGATATTAAAAATTCATGGTTTGTAGACATATCCTCGTTGTCGCATATAAGTTTAGTTCCACAACGGGACCCTCAGATTCTTTAAAAGTATTGATGAACATTCCCCGCCAACCATAATTGTGGAACAGTCAGAAATTTGTAAGATTGATCAGCATTCTGTCAACCTCGGACACTCCTGACGGTGACGTTTGACATATGAAACTGACATCGTGATCTTGAAGTTTGTGATCAGGATCAGCATGCGTCAAGCCTCCATTCTTACTTGGCACCATTTCTTTCTGACACTTGATGATGTTACTACTTTAAAGAACCTGTCACTCGTGCTATATTCTTCCTTATTTGTCAACCATTTACGAGAGGTTGAGTCCTAACAAAAGTATGCCTGAAATATCAAATAAATCAACTCACCTGTCAATATCACAGCGTGATCATAATGCATCGGATCATCATCTGATACTATATTCAAGTGTCTTTGCCACATGCAAAAATCATTCAAATAAATATCTATATCACTTGACTGTCTCAAATCCTGTGGATGCGGATGTAAGATCTCCAACCGCTTGAGTACAAATTTGATGCTATGCCCCAGCGATGGGTGATTATAAAGCAGTTGCACCCCGTTTATCATTGCCAGCACAAAGCGAACCAAATGATCTTCGGTATCCCTTGGGTAATTCTTCGCCATATGCTTGAACAGATCCCTATCCACAAAGATCGCGGTTTCTATGTGAAGCACCTGCGGCTTTTTCCATTGCTGTCCAGCTATGTGACGTCGTCGTCGGCGTTTCCTTCGACAGTGCACCGTGTGGTTACTCTGTATTAACCTTGCCAGGCGATTGTGCCCGCCCCTGCGGTGATGAAACGTATTCTGGCCATGTGATGGTTGCCTTCGAGGATCATCGAATGCATCCTTATGTGGTTCGAACTGTGTACTCCCACTGATATCAGCATCAGAGTGTAGCCCACCATTGAACTGCACAATGACATGATTGCCAGCACCGAAACGTTCGGGCAGGGGATGCACCAAATGATGTGTGGCATTGTGATAGACGATTCCACGCTACAGAAAAAGATATTATCCTGAGTGAGGTACATATGTGTGTCACATAGACTAGTTGGCATCTTACCAAGCTGGATTCATCGCAAAGGTCAAGGGCTGAATTAGCGTTACGGTAAAAGCACCTTTCATAGTTTACAGCCATATTATGCGAGCCCTCGATGAACTGTGAAACGTTGCCATAGCGTCGGATGAAAATGAATGCATCGTCGATCAGGTTCTCGGCCTGCTGGAGCTTCAGGTCAACCAGTTTACCATTATCTGAGGGCAAATACGTAACAAACACAAAGAGATATGCAAATAAGATCACGGTCCACTTGGAAATATGGCGCTAAATGCTACATCGCACGGCGGCTGCGGCGGCAGCGTCTATTGTAGGCAAATTAGTTCGCTTCCTTTCTGCATCCGTACTCACCTTGAATCTGCAGCGATATATCTTTTTCACTTTGGGTAGAGCGTTTATGACGCTGCTGATCACGACGTTCTATTTGAACCAATTTGACTTCTCCTTCTGCAAAAAAAAAACCAAAGGAGCATATGCATACAAAGAGGGTGATATAGTAGTCGAGAACTCAAAGGGAGCTAGCATGAGGAAGACATTACCCAGCAGATTGTTAAATAAGCAAATTGCCCCGAAGACGCTTAGATACCACTTATAGATATCTGTGCACAGTGAATGTTATTCACTTTTCATATGTTCTGTCTGTTGGCATGGCAGAATCACGAAGTTGAACTTGCGCAACTAATCGGCCTGCGTGTGATTGCTGCTGGTGGTCAAGAAGCATCTTTTATGTACTTTGTCGTGCTATTCACTTCAAGCGGAAAATTCTATCAATCAGTAGGCAGTAAGTTTGCGCATGCATAGTCAGTCATTCAGTCACTATGGCGAATGGGTAATTTACCGCATCAACATCGTGAGCCAACTGTGTGCGTAAGCGAAAAACGTACTATTTGCGTTGATGGTTTAATTAACAAATCAACAAAAGTGTTACACAAAAAAGCTTTCATTTTCTTCTTTTACAATAAATTTAACACGAAATTGTTTTCGGTGCAAGAGGCGGAGGAATAATCTTGCATTTGCTAAGAAAGAGCACTTGATACACGAATGCGAAGATTAATTGGAGCAGTATATCGAAATAAATAATTAATTTGCGATAGATATCCTGGTGGGTGGTTTTTCACATGAGTTCTCTAAATTTTATTTTTGAATTTGTTTTAGGTTGGTAACTGCATAGATAAATGCAAAATTTTGCAGACTCGTCGTGCTGTCACACTAGTCTTGTCAAAGTCTTGAATCGTGTACTGCACATGACTTTTCTTTCCATGGATAATGATTCATATTCTGACCATTTGGCAATACTGACATTGCTTGGCTATAAGGTATCGAATTGGTTTGGAGTCTAATCTGGAAAACTAGTTCGAAACGATTGCAAATCTAGCGCAAGACTTCAGTCAGAATATTGAGAAGATTAACATCCTTATCAAATCCGCTATGGAGGAAAAAATTGACAACTTTTGCTGCATCGCTATAGTCAGCGTTCAAAAATGTCGTCGCAAATCGTATTATCCGTGAAAAGGTTAGATGGCCCGTGGTTATCTTAGAAATCAGTTCATGTAATCGGAACGCTTTGAACCGAAATTGCAATCTAATCAAAAAGTGTAATATAGTCCTCCTAGTAAATTTTTTGTTTTTTAGTTCAGAACAATGCTTGAGTTGTCAGAGTATTCAGAGTAGTTTACGTAGGACTGACGGACCTGGATGTTTTTTTTTTGACATTTGCGAGTTCAGATTGATAGTCTTGACTAAACACTGCCGCAGATTGTTTTGACGTATTAGTTGTTGGCGTTTATGACATTGATTAGCTTTTCAACAACAAATTCTTTTTACAACAAAACAAATGTTTTTCACAAAAACTAAATTGGTTTCCTTCCGCATTTCTCCTGTTTGCTTTATGAATGTCTTAACGAAAGCTCTATCCCTTGTCTGTAAACTGTATGTCAGTCATTCAAAAAATTAACTAAATGTTCTGAGTATGATAAATTTGACGTTTGACAGGAAGGAAAGCAATGACAATTGACAGGAAAGAAAGCAAAAGATAAACTCGAAAACAATTAAAATAGCGTTCGAGGCTTTGTGTCTTTCATAAACCAGAGCGTCCCGAGTGCACCTAACATGTGCAAAGCCTGCTCAGAGTTCTGCTCTGACATCGACAAGGATGATATAAGAACCTTTGCTTACTCTGGAAAGGGCATCAACTTGAACCTATTCCAACTAAAGATCGCTCAAGGCCTATCCAAGTTATCACCTGCCATTAGCTCCACGTTGGTATAGTGCACCCAAACCTTGCAAACACTTACTTGTCTCAGCCTTTCCAAAAATCAACTCCTTCTCATGCTGTTCCAGATGTTTATGTATTGAGTTTCCATCAATCTGTGGAGAGAAGAAGAAAAAAAAAAATAACAAACTTTAATGGAAATTCCCTGTAAGTAAAACATTTCAAAATATTTCTTCAACATTAGATAATTGAATCGCTTTAGTTGATCTCCTGAACCATTTCAAGGTATTTTCATACAAACTGAGCAGAAACTTTCACTTTTTCCAAAAAAAGCAGACAAAAAAATCAACCAACAAGTGCTACCAACCGAGCGGAGTGGATGTAGTATGCCGCATTCTCATCTTAATTACGGTAATTATCTCTGTACAGGCCAGAAAGTGTGCTTGGAAAATTAGAAGCCCATTCCCTTGTGAGGCGATGGATCTTTTGTATCGCTTCTGTGTCATCTCTGTCACAGAGATCCAGAAGAGTCTCACCTTAACTCTGAATGAAACCGGGTAGGTTCAATCAAAGCCACGATCACAATTATGTTTTGGCGCTCACTCTTGTCCAGCCGACCATGAAGCCTCAGTCGTCTGTGCGTATTTTTATTTTTTCTGTGTGTACATGTGTACATGGGGGAAAAAAAGGAATTAAATACCTCTAATAGTCGCCCCCAAAACTATACCGCCCATGGATATGTGTGTACTCATCTCTTGGGTGAAGGTAGTAACGCCGCAGACCCTATCATCATCACACAGCTGACTCCATACTCTCGTTAGAAGGTAGTGCGGCGACGAAGGGGACCTCCATAGTCATAGTAGTTATTCCGATTGCGATTGCGTGACATACCCATGAATACCTAAATGGAGATCTAGATGAATGTACAAAAGCTTCCCGACCACTGATGCGTTTATCTGCTGGCGATTAGAAGTGGATCTCGGGCGGGCTTGGTAGGGAACCACAAAATTGCCCGCGTGTAACGCTCTGCTCTCTGCGAATGTCTGTATGTAGTTGAAAATGGTTTTGTTTTGTTTGGTTTTTGTTTATTTTTGCAGAGCATTTGAACTGTGGATAGTAACTTGTATTTGAGCATTTTAGCGTTCTAAGGTCAACGTTTTGTGTGCCGGTTAATTTATGGCGATGAAAATGTACTTAATTTAGGGAAGACAATTTGATTGTGCGGCAACCTTGGCGGATTATATACTTTAACAGGTTTATGCTCAAAATTGGACGGTGGAATAGTCCGTGCGTAAAACGACGGGAAAAGGAGTATTTGCGTTTGACACTTGTGGAGATTATAATGATTTACTTATGATTGCTACGTGAGCTTTGTTTCGACATGGACGTTTATTGCGAGGTGTTTAGCTCTAGAGGTTAGGACAGAACTAGGCACGCACTCAGGGTGTACAAATGTATGTATCACAGACTTCAGCTCTTCCAACAATGCAAAGAGCTCAAATTCTATAAAGCACAGGTCTAAAGGAGGTAAAGGACCCTTTAGCAATCAGATCTTTCCGAAGAACAACGTGCTCTCTAAAATAAGCAAAATTTCTAAACAGACATTCAATGCGGTAATGACTTGGAAAAACTGAAACTTCAAAACGCAATTGTATTTGGCTTATGCACGTAGCCTTTACTTTTCAAAAAAATCCAAACAAAGTAATGTAATTCAAGTTCATGTCAGAATTTTGTGAATCGACCTGGCAACTTAGACTGCAATGTTTCTACGTTTTGTATGATTTGTAGCTCCATTTTGTTGAAAATAAAGTTAAAAAATTATTTAATCATTTGTCTTGCATTTTAATTTGCATCTTCTAAGAAAAATGACCCAATGATTCCACCAGTCCAAACATTTTTGAGGATTTTATGATTTTTCTGAAATTATTCGAGGATTTCCTTCCGCCAAGATGCTATAATTTTGTTTGTTGACGACTCCATCTAATGTGAAATGAGCTTCACAAATGTCAAAGATGACATAAAAAAGGTAGTGTTCAGAAATTGTTCACTACTGACATCTACGCGCGACTTTTGCTGAAAGACTCTACCTTGGTGACTTTAGGTGCACTATTTCCTTAGAGTTAGTTACAATTTCTATTGAAATGACAACTTTTAAGTTAATCAGTGCACATACATAGAGACTGTCAAAAACATAATCTCCTTCTAACGAAGATAACCAGATATATATGAAAAACCTGTGGCATTGTTTCTCCCTTTCGTGAGATGAGAGGACAGAGAGATATGTCGAACTCAACAGGTCTAAAATTCCTCGGAATACCTTTGTGCCCCGCCACCTAACATATTCCTCCTACCACTGGAATTGCCAATAAGTGACCTAAGAGGTGGACAAAAGACGCGGATGTGCCAGAGGCCTTCTTGTACAAGTATATGAAAGATATGATGGCCTGGCGTTTAGAGTATTAAACTAAAGATTACCCCTGGACAGCGAGGCTTGTTAAACAGGCACGTTTCTCCTATATTTATCCATGTCTCGGTTTTTTTTCTAAGCGCTTTGATTCCTTGCATCGCGAATATCATGGGGAAGGCTTAGTTTTATAACTTCGAATGCCACAGAGCCCATTAATCATTTTCACTCACCCTCACGAGTTCATCTCTCCCACTCTAAGTAAAAGAAAAACTATAGACCTGACCTAACCTACCTCACATGCTTTAGGCCGAACGCAATGAGCATATCAAAGTCGTCTCCCCAAAGTAAACAAAAGTTTCCTAAATATTAAACAAAATTTGCTTATTTATGCCTTCTATACTTCATTTAAGTCGTGCAATCCTCTGCTCTATGACATAAGATACCAGCCGCAACAATACCATTGTAAGCCGCAATAATTATTTAAATTAGCCACAATTAAACCAAAACGCATTTCCATTAAACACAATCACTTAACGCTTGGTCACGGTTCTCGCAAAGACATAAATATTTTCCCAACGCCATGCCATCCGAATGCAATACGTACGAGTAGGTACCCCAGCTTAACTCCTTACCAAAGGTAGTTCACGAAGAGGATTACATCACGCCAGCTGTTGTGTGCGAAGATGCACCAACTGACTGGTTAGCTGCGCACGTATCAAAAATGCCAGCAGTGCTTTGCGTAAATTGCCTTTTATTTACACCTCCAACTAAACCGCCATTACTGTCCATTCTGGTCAAAATTGGGCATTGTTCCCTCCGTGGCCAAACCGAAAGCATACCACTTGAGGCGGAAAGATTTTCCCAAGAGAGTGACTCTTGCATTGTCACTTTCGATTGCCGAGGCACTTTACCATTTTACCTGATCTTGTGGCGCGATAATGACAGGCATTTAGCCGCGTGGGTAATGGTCAGTAACTTAGGGTGAGCTCACGCCGAAAAGTGATCAACCCAGAATCGTGTTCCAAAGAACATTCCACAAAAAGTAAAAGTTTCATGCACTATTTCCGCACTTGTGATCATGGTCACAGAGATGAAAAGAAAAGCTCCATACTTCGGAAGTCGGAGCGCGTTCCCGGAAGTGTAATTCGGTTTCGAGAATTCACCGGAATCGACTCTGAGGTCGAAAACAAAATTTTTTGTGTGTTAAACCTTGATCTCGGTGAAGATCATGGACAAATGTGTTCACCTAATTAACCTCCAACCACGAAGCCTATGAGAACCTGAGCCAGCAGAACTGTCTCGTCCCCTGTCATCAAAAAATATTTGCATACCCAACGGTGTGTAAAGTGCAATCTGAGCGCAAATATGGCTCCCGATGTAGGTGTGCTATACACTCCTAGAGGGGGAAATGAATCGCGTGATGTTGGGGGCACATAATGAAATGTAATCGACCGAACATGTGTGGAAGCCGAAGAGCATTAATTCTCGAAACAATGACTAATTATGATCGTAATTTGGCTGAGTGCCCTGTCTTCTGTGGAAGAGGCGCCTTCGACAACATGCACACGTGATTAGGTAAGGGTTGATTGTTGTATACCCTAGAGATGGGAGAAGCTGAGATTTGCAATGAGATGATGTGACATGCAGTCCTGAGAATCAAGCAAGAGAATCTGTGGCAATCTGTTTCCAGCCAAAAAAAAAAGAACAGAATTTGATCACTCTGTCGATGACAATTACGAGTATCCACAAGGTGAAGTGTTCAGCACTGCCATGGATAGTTAGTTGGAATAATTTATTTTGTCTGTTTTCTTCTAATGCAACAGACTAGATATTTCGGAACAATGTAATGGTGGTTGCCAGATCCAGTTCCATTCGTCAATGCTGAAAGGTGTATAAAGCAAGTTTTTTCAGAGAACAGTTTCTACTTTATCCCATTTTCACAATGTGCGTTATTAAGCCTTAGTTTTTGTATGCCATTGTCCAGTATGCCATGACCATTAGCCCAGCTAAAAGTTGTTCTTCGAGTCAATAATTTGCAGAACAGATTCTGGCTAAAACCGGTCTTAAGGTTAGGTTTGATTTAAGCTGCCAACCATCACAAAACTTAGATCGACAATAGGTCCATTGTGAAACTTTCATAGTGAAGCCAATTTCGACCTTAAAGATCACTGAGATCATTGAAGAAAAATACTCTCAAGTGAAGTAAGTAGATCAAATGCAGAGAAGGCGGGTAATAGATTCCTCTTTTCATCTCTGCAACTTCTGTAAAAATTGTTTGAATGCAATCAAGTCTAGTTGCATGCTTTCCTATCAGACAATGTTCTGTGATGGCTGTGCCAAATTCGTTCAAAAAAATAACGTATACGCCACCGAAATAGTAAAATTCTTGCTGTTCCTGGCTTGCACTGAGTCGATTCAACACAAAAAAATCAGGACATCCATTGGACTGCAGTTTGAGCACAGATTCTCTGTAATCCTGGCTCGCATGGTATAGCGAAAATATGGAAAATTCGTTCAAAAAAATTCCGTATACGCCACCGATATAGTCACATTCTTGCTATTTCCGGCTTGTACTGAGCCGAACACAGGAAAATCAAGACATCCACTGGGCTGCAGTTTGAATACAAATTTTCTGTAATTTCTGCCTTGAATATACGTACGGAATCTGTAAGTGGACCACAAATTCACACAATAGGCAGAGTTAAAAAAATACACAGCAAGTCTTCAATTTGACCGAAGTATTTATATTCAGGAATTATGGAACTGGTCACGATTCTTCTCTCCAAATCTCAACCTCTTCGACCGAGGTTTTCTCTTAGTTTTGTTCATTAGCATTGCATGCAAGCACCGATAAAAGGTTCTTCTTCAGAGGTTGCTCAATTTTTGCTTATATTTAGCATCGAATAACCAAGACGGATATAGTTAAGCGTAGTGTTTCCTGGATAAACTTCAATACTATCGGAATAGGGTAGAGATTTTTGAAACCACCTCCTATGGGCATCTCCACTTAATAGACTTGATTGGCTTCATCAAGAATTCAGATCTATCAAGATAGTCTGATAGCAACCAGCTTAGAAGTTATAGGTAAGTTTAATTGGTTTTGAATTATACGCTGACTCACGTAGGCAATAGAGCGGGGTACTATAAAATTTTATATTTCTTCTCTATATTTTGTTTTGTTTTGCTTTTTGCAGTACTAATTGGAACAAAAGGAAGACTTGCCAACTTTAAATTAAGCCAAAGCAGCAGAGCAGAAATAATGTATCTTTTTTTTCATTCATGTGCGAGTAGTATACATCTCTACATACAGACTTCATAATTAACAGCCTTTGGAGAGCTTAGAGGAAAATAAATTATCAACTAACCTTTTCAGAATAATAACCTTCCACAGCACTGAGTATAAATCTACTTTACTCAGTGATAAACATTTTATACCCCGATATGCATTGTCCTACTAAATAAATCTCCAAACAAATTTGTTTTGTAGTATTTTTCTAAGTATCCAACAAATCATCTACGATGAGATAAGATGTATCGAGATCAAGTAAGTATGCCTCTGGGTTTGTTAGTTTGTTGGATCATAGCCTCCCTTTGTCTTGCCTGTTTTCATTGACTTCAATTCAAGTTCAAGTTCCATGTATTTTATGAAGTACATGTGTCCACACCCACATGGTGTCACCATAGCCCTGCAGCAATATTTACATTCTGTGCTCTGTGGACGACCTAAAATCATCGTGTATCAGATTATCAACACTGAATCGGGCGACTGCTAGGTGAAGATCACGTCACAAAGTGATAGTCATCAGAAAAATGCTATTAAGAGGTCATTATACAGCTAAAAGGGGGAAATTCGATGCAAACGTTTGGCGCAGCATGTTTATGTTCATAAAATTTTGCTGGTGTAGGGTAAATTTTAAACGGTTGAGCTTACATATCTTTCAGTGGCAAAGTAGGGAAGTTCAGGTGATTTGATCTGGTTTATAATTTGGAATTGGTAATGAATCAATTGGGCTGAGACTGTCGCTAATTGAAGAAGGGTCACGCCCCCATAGACATTGTTCAGATCGTTTGGATTATATAAAATAAATTCCACCGAATTTATAAATAAATCAATGTTAGAGGACAATCGCATAAGAAATGTGAAAGGGTTTCCTCCTCCTTAGAATCTATGTTCTAAATCCGAGAGATATTTTGACATGATATACTCGTAACGAGAGACACTTATGTACTCCAGATCTATCCTTGCCCGATACAACCAATTCGCATGAAAAGCTCTTATGAGTTTTGCTGCGTACGCTTTAGAGATTAGTCAGACAAATCTGTAAAAGTTCGGCCAAAATCACCTCCGTTTTGAAGATTTTTCTATGAAATTACATTTCAAGTAATCCGTCTTTAACAAGCCATTTGTGACTCCGATTTCTTCCAGTGTTTCGTTTGTTACAATTTCATCTACGACAACAAAATATTTAGTTTTTGAGAAAATTTGACGAAAGTTACTCCAAAACGATGGAAAGCTGAAAGGGCTAAGAACAATGCCTTAAGGTAGACTCACATTTCTTTTAGAAGGATTCAGGCTGTGTTGACGGTCAAGCGAATTCGCGTCACTCGATGCGATGCGATTCGTTACTAGCGACCAATTACACAAGCACATATGGAGGTCTTCATAGGATAGCGACTTCAAACGACTACGAGCGGTGAGAAGAACAGTCAAAACACGAATAAAACTAGGCTCAACCGCGCTGTCATAAACTCTTGCAAAAAGAAATCTGATCAATCAATCATCAATTTAATTCATTCCTATGTAGATAAAGGCATCTGGGCCAGTAGACCCATTTTTGGCAGAACACATAGCATATATGTATGTGTACAACGATGAAGAGGCGCATTATCACGTATCAAGGCATCGTTTGGTGGTTCTTGAACGGACAACGGTAACCAGATAATTGCCTGCCTCAGTGCAATATGTACCTGTCCTAGAGCAGTATTGGAACCTATCGTTGGGCTTTCTTATCTAAAAATCTTCAATAGGAAACCGGCCACTAAATGCTCTATTAAGCTTCCACCAGAAGTACAATAGGCCAATAAATGAAGTGCGGACCAAGTTGTTGACTCATTTCTCAATAAGGACATGTTGTGCACTATCCTCGACATCATTGTCATGAAATGCCACTGCATCGCGCGACGCGATTTCGCTTGATTATATTATAGTAACTCCATTACTAAAACGAGCCCGATTCCTACCCTCAATACTTTCGAAAAATTGTACAATTTTAAAGGAATTCTATTACAAATAATTGTAAAAGAAAGGAGACACGACAAAATGTATGTGATGTGAGATCTGTCAGGTCAATGACATAACCAAAGTGTTGTGCGATCTGTCAAATTACTCCAACTGACATTTTAGTTCAGAGATTTACATATTTTTATTTATTGAGAATTTTATGTTTATTTGGTTGGAAATACTTATATATTGAAGAATATATTGCTTTTCTCGTGTTTTGTTTCTCCTCACACATGACATATCATTTGTGCTCAGATTTTGTTGTTTGAGACAGGGTGCCCTGAGGTAAAGAAGAGTCTACAAGGAGCAAATGCTCTCCGACTTTGAAGATCTTTGAATGTCCTTTGCTTTACCATAAAGACCATGAATACACACCGATCGTAACAGTTTTCGGATATATCTCTTCAGTCTTTAATTTATAAAGAAAATCAAGATTCAGGAAAGTAAATTAGATTCAAGTCATATTTTTTAAACGAGAGAGGCAGTCATTTTAATTCAGTTTTAAGCATAACTAAACATATCATCATAAAAAAGGATCTCTATTTTGAATCCTTTTGAATTGGTTGACTGTAGGTTTTCTACTCTTCAAATTGTTATGTGCTGCTCTAGAAAGATTTACGCCTAAGACTAGGTAAAGCGATGGTCAAATAAAAATTCAAGATCATTAGTTGAGTCAAAGTTGTGGGCATGATCCTCTTCCGTCCTATAATCCTTATAACCAGAATGTAAGGACGTTGCCTTTAGGAAAAGTACAGAGACATCCAGATTTACAGATCTAGTATCTTACTAACTTATTCTATGAGTAAAGAATTTCTGTCAACCTTATGAGATTAATTTAAATGATAAAAAAAAAACAATAAAATAAATTATTTCAAAGCGGAAATTATATGCACACTTTAAAGTTTGAACAATTACGAGTTCGTATCAACCAGAGAGAATCTTATTGAATCGTTTTTTTGTCTTAAGAAGATTGTAGTTAATAAAATGATCGTAAATAAGTGAAGTAACTGCTTCTTTTTGCCGGCTTTTCTATTTGAAGTGTGTTTTTATTATTTAACTTAGTTGCAACAATGCATTAAAGTGAGTCAACTGTTTAAGCCACTTAATATTCTTAGATGACAATTTTAGTCTACATATTGTCTATGTTGAGGCATGTAATTACTTTTTTTTTATAACTTGTACTTTTGTGAGAAGTCGTTAACTTTGTCATTTTTTTTATTAATTCACGCTGAATTAGAACTTTAAACTATGAGGAGTGTCTAGACAGTTTCGTTTGCCAATTTACTGTATCATCTGAGCAATCTTGTCATGAGTATGTCATCGAAACAAAAGACACTGTTTCTTAGCAACATATTTAGAAATAATAGCAAGCATCTCCCATTTATTAGGGCTAAAGACCTCAGAAGAAACTTTAAAAGTTTTCATGTAGACCATGTCACTTCTGTAGACTCTGTATCATTAACAAATCTTTTTTGGTTTTGATAGTCTTAGTGGGGTTTTGTGTCAGATCAATAGAATAGAATAGACTCATGCATCCACTCCAAACTGAGTCCTAGTCATTTGGCCTCAGTCTATCACCGATTTATTGAGACAGCCCTCCACGAGATGGTAACGAGGATAGAAAATTCAATCCACCACAATGAATTCACTATCGCGGGCTTCCTGGACGTACCTCAATGCACTGACCAGGGTACAATGATTAGTATATGTAGGGACTATCAGAATCACGCTGATTAGACCCTTTGAAATCATACTGGCACTGATCATATTAGACCTTCACTTAAAGGAAACAGCTGCTAACAGTATCACACTCTTGAAACTGTCCAGATTGAGGGTTATACTAGCCACCGAACTATTACGAGATGGGCTCACCTGTGTACCCAGCCAGATTATATATTACCATTCCACGACATCGGCCTAGACGTTAAGACAATCTTCCCCTCAAGGAAAAATGCAACTTAAGATGAATTCATCAGCCTGAATATTTCGATTTTCAACACTGCTGTGTGGTCTTAGCGGAAGTGTGCTAAAAATCTCATAAGCGGCACGAGAACTGTCGATAGTCATCTCATCTCACGCTGCCGTGAAAAACCCACAGCACTGACAGTGAATTACGCCATCACACTCCTTCAGGTACCAACCCACACTGGCATTCTTAGAAACGAGCTGGGTTAACGATTTAGCAAGTAAAGGCTGCGGATAGGACTTGACAATGGTCGTTATATGCGTTCTTGACAATGGTCATCACCTCTGTTCTACCCCCCTTACACTTGTTAAATCTAGTATAGAAGTCTTCGGGAGATTATCCAAAGACAGATGGAGCGCACTTTCATGATGTCGTGTCTCCCGAAAACTCTGGACAAAGCGAAATTCTAGCTCTCATTAGAGAGGCATACCGAAGAAGAAGGCGACTAAAATGTGACGACCCTATGCAAAAGGTATGCCGGTACAGACGCAGAAGAAAGCACATGTAGATCAAAGAAAACGGCGCTGGGTGAATATCACTTTAATGACTTTGATGGTGCAATGATCGATCGTTCTAAAATCTATAACAATTTCGGGTTGGTTCAGGAAGGCCGCTCAGTTCAACTAGCCACATGCGGAACATTTGTTTTCATTCAGGATTTCTCCACGCCAGGGGCTCACATTGGATCCATTAGTGACTGTTCATTGCTCATTTGGTGATCTTCTCTATCACCGATCGCCTTGTCAGATCATGATACGCAGACTATGGAATCATCACCTATTCAAGGGCAGAGCTAACAATTTTCTAATCTGCTTCCCTTATATTAATTAATTGATGTAAGTAGAATCAGAAAGATTCCTCTCTGAGTTTAAGTTAAATACGACTGAGTCTGGCTTTCTTACTTCTACTAGCTACTACTCATATTCGACATTTATTGTCCCTAATATGGAGAAGCACAGCTTGTCTTTTTAGATAGGGTAAACTCCTTCAAGAATGATAGCATTCCTGATAAAATAAATCAAGCAGGTAGCGATGTCAGCCACTAATGCACTAGATGCACTTAAAGTAAATACCCAAGGCTATAAATCTTGGAATCTTATTAAAACACGCATCCCATTGCCATTTCATCTTCACGAGGATCTACACTGTTTTGACAAATCAGATAAATCAAGAAATGAAAATAGATTCACATTCAAATGAGCGACAAAAGTGATGATAAATGCGGAAGAAAACTCCCAAATGCAGTAAAGCCTGCAACGCTACGCACAACAAATGGTCGCAGTACTTATAAATAGAAGGAGCACCAAAGAAGTGTATCTTTTTGATTAGGATGTGATAGGTAAAAGACTGCGCATTGCACTTTCCTAAATCAATATGTGCAATGCGATTTCATAACTTCCATCGTACAGGTGTTCATTAACGAAAATTTTTCCATAAAACGTCGGATTTCCCAATGAAAATTACGGCATCAGCTAAACAACATAAAACACTTGCAAACTAGAAACTCGTACAAGTACGATTATACGATTAAATGAATAAAAAAAAACAAAATATTGCACAACATACCTTAACTCCATTCAGGTGAACATAGTTCTTCCGCTTCACATCGATGTGCAGACAATTTACGTAAACGTTCAAAACCCCAAACAGCAGCAAAAATCCAAAAATTACACTAAATGAGAACATCATCGACCATACACAACACAGTTCGAGTACAAACCAATAGCAAGAACACACCGCGCGCGCTCGTACCAAACCAACCAACAATTCCAATTACATTATCTATTTGATGATGTTGAAAATACTCAGCACCATTATATTCATATTTAGCACTAATTTTCCAGCAAAACAAAACCACATTTTTCAGTTAAAAATAAGAATTTCCATTGCTCTTCGAAACCAATTCAAATCTAACCATGAACGTTCGTATCTGGATACAACAAATGTTTAGATACAATGTTGCAAAGCCGAGAATATAGATTAAGCCATTCAATAGCGAAGCGCACACACTTTATGCACTAATTAATTAGTAATTGTAGATTTTACTTGATCCATTAGGAGAAACCACTCTATGTGCACTGAATGTTATGCTTCAAATACAAAGTGTTGCCTGAAGCTGTTCTGCCTTCTGCGGTGTGTTGAGTGTAAACATTTCAAACACTAATTAGAAATTCATAAAAAAAAAAAACAAAAATAGTACTTAATACACTTTGGAATATAATTAGTTTTATTTCTTTTCGTTTTGCGCAGATTCTTCAACCGGAACCTTGTTTGATGATGATTTTAAATCTTCTTGGATGGTAGAAGAGGAGAGTCTCACCAGAGTCGTTAGTAACCGAAACTAAGTCGTAGGCTTGAAAGATTACACATTCTGCTTTGTGTAGAATTCTCTAGCTCACTGTGATCAGAAATTGTGCTTCTTTTATACAAAACTTTGGATTTAAAAAAAAAAAAAAAAATAGACGATTGGCTTAAATATTGGAGACAAATGTAAGTAGGACCCGCCTTAGCAACACTTGTGAACACAACGGTGGTTCAAGCACGAATGAAAAGCACTTTGCTCAGTGTTAAAGGTATGGAAATGAAAATTCGTTTTTCCATTTTCACTACTGAGACCGTAACCGACCGTGCGAGGTGGCAGGCAGTGCGACTGCGAATACACCTGATCCAGCAATAGAGATTGTGCTTTGATGAAATAGCAAAAAACACAAAACTGTTGGGAACTGTTTGTATCTACACTGTTTTTATGCATAGATATAACGACTGGGACGACCGACTCTTTGTTTGATTTAAATTTGGACACTAAAGAGTGACGAACAATCGCTCCTAACAGAATAATTCTTGCTTACAAGCTGAGAGTTAGTATCTAGATGTATATTGATTTTTGTAATCGCAGAAGCTGTGCTGTGCACTCGATTTGAATTCCTAACATGATCGAGTGCATCATGCTTCAAGATCGGATCGTATTCAGTTTGTAAGTAATTCATCGGAATATTAATTTTATTTAACATACTACTAGCTGTCAGGAATCCTTATATTGCAACGTAATGTAGATGGTTTGAGTGAATTGGGTGGAAAGGCAGTTATTTTGATTTTGAAAAAATACCGTGATGCGTTCCCTCATTAATATTGTAAACAAGACACATTTCTTTCAGATTTATTAGATCATTTAGCAGTAATTTCGGGATCTATTGAAATTAAGCTCTATGACTTGACTGTATGGATCAGGAAATATTGCAATATGGTCCCTGAAAACGTACGCAACTTCTGTTGCACAAGAGCTAGTTTCAACCAATTGATTGACCAAATCCTGGGATCTTTTCTACTTCTCTTGGAACGCCCCATGTTTCTCGGTTGTAAGTAAAGTTGGCTGCACTTTAATCATGGAAAAGAAAATACTTTGAGTAGTTCATACAATCATACTACTCTGATCCTAAATTATGGAGAGATTTTGATTTTGAAATACGCAGCCTCTTCGATTCTGTGAAATATTTTCTTTATGTTGGTAGTTCTGTCACTGACATTGAATTTCATGTCCAAATCTGGTTTCTTTTCAATACTTACGCACGTGTTTTGGAAACAACGCGTTGAGCAAAGGAGTTGAATTAAATTTTGTTTGTAGAATGAAATTTCTACTGCAGGCGGCTTCCGGTAACCAAACTTTATCACAAAAAAAAATGTTCAGAAGTGGAACAAACAATTCAAAAAAGGCAGAGAAAGTGTTGAAGATAAAAATCGCCCTTTACGACCATCAGCATCAACTGATGAACAACTCGTCAAGGAAGTGAAGTCAAGCATCACCTTGCTGATGCTGTTAAGATTTTATTTGGATCAGTAAAGACTATTTTGAAAGATATTTTTGGCCTGAAAAAAGGCAAATCTCGATTGGTTTGGCACCATTTCAGACTGCCTTGGTTCTTCGAGACTATTTCGTCGAAAATTCAACTCATAGCGTTCCAAAACCATCGTATTCGCCTGACTTAGTACAGTGTGACTTCTGGATAGTTTAAGAGACCGCTCGGGGAATACCGTTTCGATACGATTGAGGAAATACGAACGGTATCATTGCCTGCTTTGAAGGGTGGGCCTATCGGCTTATTAACAACAGATTTCGCTGTCGGTAACTCCTTCTGCGATGAAGATACTCGAAATTTTATAAGGAAATCAGCCGTAAGTCTTCTACGCCTTCTTTCGAACTACTGTTTCTAGTCGGTCTTCCTCATCGTGGTGGATGAAAAGGGTCTCAATGATCTGGTGACCAATTAAGCTTTTCATTTGATCATTTGATCGATCCACGACTATGAACAAAAGAAAGTTCATCCTGTACTCGCGCATAGTTTACAAAAGGAATTGAAACAAAATTGAAGCCATACCCTGAGTTTTGTGTCAGACTGGGCAATGGATTTAACCACACACTGCTTAAAAGTTGACTAAAAACTTCAAATGGTGGACCAACAATTCGCGTACTCCTTCGTCTTTATCTGCAGTATTGTGTAGTTCACAAACGAACTAGTTCAAAATAGAACTCCAACAAGTGAGCTAAGTGAACTAGTTCTCGAAGTCATTTTTCAGTAAACAATTCCATAATCAGCAGATTCCTGAGGGACACTTTTTATTCTATGGAGCTCCACGAGGGTGTCATTTGTTGTTTGAGGTTTAAAGACGATTTCATTTTTCTTTTGATCAACATGAACCAGGTTTCGTTCACTTCTAGACCAGCTCATCTCACTTGATATTTAATTTTAATTGTCGTAAAAGTTCCACAGACGTGACAACGACTTGGGAGCGTCCGATGATCTCAATATCCACCTATACGCTGAAATGCATTTGCATCTCTTTACAATAAAGGCTTACATCTTCCAGAGTATGAAACGTGATATACTCGTATAGAGAGATATGATGGATTAGATCTTAACGCATTGTCCCGACATAATCTGTCGTAATACGTATTGTAACATTCCACACGAGATTAAAATTCAATTAATCTTTGCATAAGTTTGACGTATCTGACACTGCTACAATGTCAACATGCACAAAGCCAATCCAATCTAAGTATATAGATACAAATTGCAATACAAAATGGGAATAAATTTATTCATATTCGAACGCGTGTACCAGCATCGTGAGACTTGCATAAGTGATCGACTGAGATGGAACTTTGATTGCCCCTAATGTGTGAAATGCTATAAACATAAATAAATCGCGTATTGCAATATATCGCCTCACTTCACACGCTTATCACTGCACTTGATGTGGAGTAGCTTCAGTTGCATTTCTCGGATGGTGCTGGTGCTGGTGGTGGGAGACATAGATTTTAATTTCGCGATTTGTGGGAATTCTTCAATTGAATTTAAATGATTTCTTGAAGAAGTTGCAGCTGTTCCATACGCTATTCAATTAGTCTCACTTCAGATGTAATCTGCATCGCAATACATTTGACATTACATTGGCAGTGAACAAAGGTTAGATTGCCGTTTATAGGAAAATGATTGATTGAGTATGGGCTGGCGAAGATGCCCTTTTCAAGTGCATCAGTTGAGGTTTTGTTTTTTTTTTCAATTGCGTTAATGTATGCAATTGCTACTCAGTAAGGATCAACTTCAAGGAAGAACTATTTTGACTTGACAGCAGGATTCGGTCTCGATAAAGTTAGCTAGATGGAGTATCCATCTAAACTATCTAAAGTTCTTTACGGACCACCCGACTACCAACACCAGCCTTTCATTTCGCAACTCTTACTCTACACTTCCACGTTGGTGCCTGCTGGGTGCCTAGTACGTCGACACTGAAGATTGGATAACCAACTCCTTTGGCAGATCGTTGTTGCCAGTAATTTCTTTAGCGATTGGACTTAAAATTGAGAATATTAAGAAATATCAGACAAATCCCAAGCAATGGCGTACTATATTTAGGAACTACCACGCACACTCTTGAAAATTTTAGCTTTTCTTAAAATTTTTACTCGGAGACCTTGATGTTCTCTATAATTCATATGAGGGCCGTATATCAGCACGCCTACTTCGGAGAGCGTTTTTTAAAAAAATCAAAAAAAAAATTATGCAAACTCCCACATAGCATCATAATGTAGAATGCCACGCCCACATTATTAGCCCTTATTTGTGAGGAGAGGCGGCGGTACAGCTCCGAGTGAGCCTGGGCCTCAACCAACAAAGTTCTCCAGTTATCCCGGTCCTTAGTAAACTGCCTCCAATTCTGCACTACATGTAGGTTGAGTCGTCCTATGTATACCACGTCATCCCGGGTTTGATTTGAAGACTCTACGGGACGAAGAATTGCTCTGCAAATCCTAGAAATCTCATACGAATAATGTACAGTTTTTTGACCAGATCGATGTCACTGTACAGCTCGTCGTTGAATCTCCTCCTCCAGGTAGTCAACGCAATCGGAACCAAAAATTTTACAAAGAATCTCTCTCTCGAAGCGAATTAGGATATCTTTGTCCACTTTAGATAGACTTCAAGCTTCAGACCTACTGTGTAGTATTAACGACTTTCTTGTTAAATAATTTCGTCGAGATCCTGATGGACCAGTCCGGTTGCTATTACTTGTCAAATAAAAAACATGAGATTCAAAGCCAGGAATGGGAATAATTACTCACCAGCAATCCAACACCGTCTTGGCTCACTAACTCCAGCAACGTTTAGTAAGTACACACACTTAGTGACTAATGAGACAGAAACATAAGTTTTTTCTCGTTGCGCAACTCCTCACACTATTGAGAGGTAACCAACAAAAACAAAAACCTCAACTTTAAATCCCAGGGCCAAGTGTAACATAATTGTAAGTCCATCTGTAAGACCATTCAACTAGAGGAAAGAACAAAATAGAATTTATAGTTTCCGACAGAGTACCATCAGTGCAGATGCATCATCATCTTCATTATGCCATCGAATGAAAACTCATTTAGATTCCAGAGCGTATGTATTCGTTGGTAGGCTGAGATGCAATCCATCAGACCTTGTTAGAAGTACCTCCTATTCTAACAAAAAACAACATACACACTCCATCTATGAAAATAAATAAAGAACTACAGGAGAATATAGAAAAAAAGCCGCGAGAATGCCTTCAAGGAGCTAGATTGTTGCAGGCGGCCTTTCAGTGATGGCACTACTGAGTGATATTGCATCGCACTACGCTGCTGTTTCCAGATGTGATTGCGATCAGCCTTAGAACGTTTGTAATCTATTCGTTGTGGATCGATGCGTTCTGGTATTTTTTTGTTTTTTTTGTTTTTTGTTGTCCACAAGTTCATGTTTTATAGTAGAACACCATTCTTGCCATACACTGTTAGATTCATAGGTGCGGGCGGCCGAATCTATTGTTCCATATGGAGGAGTAGCATGCGCTAATTCAATGTCAAGATTCATATCTTCTGTCTTCAAGATATGACACTGATCACATGCATGCGATCTTTGTAGCTAATTTATGTTAATGATTGATAAGATATTTGTTTGAAGGTACACATGGGAGGTGTATTGCGTGATGAAGGTAAAGAGTTATCGTGTTTTACCAATAAAGTCATCTCTAAGCTATCTGGACTAAACTTTAGTTATCGTTGCTCTGTTTGCCAGTGTTCTTAGCTAACAAAACATAGCCTTGGTTGATAGTTGAATTCTAGCAGACTAAAAGTGCTCGTTCGTTCTATTTCGAATCAAAACGATAGATTCAGGTACTTTTATACATACCTTTGGCCCTAGGATATCGATGATAGTCCCTTAAATTTGGATGAGCGCTTGCATCACTTCGCTGAGCGTCCTCGAATCTGAGTACGGATACGAATTAATGCAGTATCAGCATCGTATATTGTCATCGACATCGACAGTCAAGCAGCCATCAAATCTCCTGCACCCAACATTACAGGATATAAGGCAGTGAAAGACTGCCGTGTATCTCTCAACAGAATACCTGGTTAGTACAACCTCACCCTTTGCTGGGTACCAGGTCACTGTGGCATACAGGGAAATTGTTCCTAGAGTAAGAGGGTGATCCACCCACCTTACACAATAGCAGCACAATGGAGCTTCTCTGGTCTAAGTGCATCCTTATCGATGGGCGGTCTAAATCAACCAACCAACCAGGAATACAAATTATTATTAACTTTATCTAAAAAGCAGAGAAACTTTATTGCTAATTAGAATAATAGGATCCCAGTCTTGACGACCTTATCCCTTCAACACTTATCCACAAAATTCAAAACACTTTCCAAATTTCCAACAACAATCAGTTCATGGTTTCTTTATTTTTAAGAGTCTACTTCAAGATAAATGCATTATGCGTATGCAATTCAACTTAAGTGAAATTAAATTGCAAACATTTGTTAGATAAAATTGTATATAAATAGCCTGATGAAGGAGAGTATTGATTAATAAAGATGTGCACTACAGGAGGAAGAAACATTTGCTTGTTGGTTGTGTGTTTATTTTTAGTAAAATTTTCCAAATAGTTTTGTAAATATCTGGTTTTTGTCAAGGCCATCATGGACAACTAAGGTGAAGAGATGAAATTATTATTAGTACGCAATTAATTGCATTAATCGAAGAACAAAAGAAATATTTTTAAATCATTTTATGGCCAAAAAGTTGATGAGCAGCTTTTCGAATAAACAGACATTTATGGCTTTGGAATTGCGCCACAAATGGGTGTCTATGAAGAGAATGACTAGCAGATAGACAGGAAATATGGTCATAAAGACATCCCGAGATCGTTGTCGCATTTTCTTTTCAATCGACTCAGAACGGGTCCCAAAAATTTAAGTTTCGAAAGCAGGCAGAAATCACAGGGTGCAATATCTGGAAAATACGGTGCTCGTTTGATAATTTTCGTGGCGCTGTTGCTTCAAAGGATGAATTTGTGAAATGAAAATTTAATTTTTTTGAAACAAGCCGTGCGACGACGCATCACCTAAAATGTGGCGAACTGATTCGTTGGATATAGATGGGACTTCTGAAAGCTCTCTCAAATCAAAGTAAGAATTTCTAGCACAATTTTCTTCACTAATTCGTTGTTCTCTTCAGTAACTGCCAGCGTCTCGGACTAAGCAAGTTTCGATCTTGTTGGACAAATTCATGGTTTTGAGAGAGTACGCGAACAGACCTAATGTATTTGACAGCTGTCAACAAACTATTCAACAGATCACGGTCGCACGCAGCCCCACAATAGATGGTAGATGTACCAATTTAATAGTTTTTTTAAGAAACTAATACACAACTCGCTTGAATGACTCAGTCCCGCTCACACTTTTTCTGAACGCATCTGTTGCAGTTAATACATTAGCATTTAAGCCAAAATGTCATTCATTGGACACGGAACACTTTCGTGAAAGGTGTCAACAACAGCTGATTTTGATTTTAATGGGACAATTATTCGTGATCACGTCCAATGTTACGTTATATTCTGCAATTCGTTTCGTACTTTGATGACATATTTTGTTTAAAGATTTGTTGATGAGTATTCGAAAAGCTGTTAGTAATATGCATTATCAATAAGTAGTGCTGAAGTATACTGATATACTGATGTATCTATATTCATCGAAGTGTTATGATGGGGCACAGGCTCGTTTATTCGAGATGCATATAGGCCTTACTTGCAAAAACTGTAAATGGTGGTTGGTAGTCCTCAGTAGACCCTGTTCACCGCAAATAACCTTTTTAGCCTGTGCTGTCACACAGGATTGACGGGCTTTACGTTTACCGTGGAGGGAGGAAGTGCAGAGGTGGCACGTTACTGCAATCTGGATTTTCAAATTTTTGGAAATTTTCTGATTTTCTTAGACATTTGGAAATTTCAATCGCTGTCAGTCTGCAAAAGTGTGAAAATATGAATTAAACACAAATTTATTTCCTGTGAAAAGCATTAACTTTCTTCAAAAAAGAATTTTTTGTTCAAACCTAACCAATTTCATTTGTCGCCAACCAGTCAAAAAAATGAGACAGCCTGGCTCATCCAATTGTACTTCTTGCATGGGTGTACGACAAGTTGAAGAGGCTTTTTATACTTTTCCCACAAAAAGCCATTTTAAGTCATTAGGTCAGCTGCTCGTCCAAATTAAAGCACCATAGGTTGTAAAGGATTAGGAAAGCAACTCGTATTCCATCTCTCGACTAAACGGCTCAGAAATCCACTTGTATAACGTTGAGGTAGTAAGGAACTTTATCTACCTTGGTAGAAATAAAACGAGGACTAACTCTTCCCAATCACTGTTTCTTTGGGCTGAGAAGGCAATTGAGTAGTAGTGCCCTATCCCGAAGAGCTAAGGAGACTCTGTATAGGACCTTGACCATCCCAGTCCTAATTTATGGCAATGAAGTGTGGACTCTATCTAAAGCAGATGAAGTCATCCTCCACCGCTTCGAGAGAAAAATTCTTCGTAAAATGTTCGGTCCCGTTTGGGTTGATGGGCTTTGGAGAAGCAACGACGAACTAAATGAGGTGCACAGCGACATCGAACTAGTCAAAAAATCAGTTGTTTAAGACATGGCTGGGATATGTAGAATGGACACTAATAGTCTTTAATTCCAATCCGGAGGAAGAACGCAGTAGAGAAAGACCTCGCCTTACCTGCCGTACGCAACTGCAGACCAAAATCGCGCTAATTGGAGAGGCTCATTGGTTGAGGCCCAAGTCCAGCCCGATCTGTAACACCAACTAAGTAAGTAAGTATGTCTAAACTGTATGATACCCAATCCGAAGTACCCCTTAAGATAAACAAAGTTTATTGTATATACATATTTATTTAAAGCAAATTTACATATGTGCACATATCCCTAAGATAAGCTTTACACTTTCTCATTATTTTTCCGGAATAATCTCTTTTTCACCGGGCCAACTGCATTGGCTGCATCATCGTGGACTATCCTCCCATTCGAACTCTTAAACAGTTTATCAAAAGGCTTTTTACTACTTCTAGCTGGGCTGTCATTCTGTTTCTTGATGTCCACGGAACTGGTATCCCATTTGCCTTCGTCTGAGGTGAATTTCTTGAACGGCATCTTTCCTTGCTTATTCCCCATCTTCCTACGTTTTCTAAAATAGATATTTCAAAGTTTATTTTGTTAAATATAACGGTTTTCAATACTCTTTCGTTGTAAAATTTGAATTTTTTTTTGTGTACCACTGACTTAATTTCGCTAATTTTTAAAGCTTTCCACAACAAAAAGCATCTCTTTATTTGAATTTTCAATTTTGTTGTGTACAAGTCAGAATTCTAATTTTAGGCTTAAAAGCTTTTGTCTGTGTCATGCGAGTAAGTAGGTACACGGTATCAATCCTCTCACTTCTATTGCATTAGATAAGCTCTTCTTTAAGTCATCAGTTGATAGCATAATCACAACTTTTTACTTACTTTTTCTTTATTATTGTTTATTTGTGTTTATTTGTTTTAACTGAGGCACATTGTAATAATCGTATCGAAATGTTTTACGGGAAAAACTCGTTGAATAACAATTTAATTTTAATGTTAAGGAATGTTAAATGTGAAAAGCACTGCCAAAGCTAAGAATATGGATTATGACCATCGTCACTCGGCTATTCTTCTTTGTCTAATCTAACAGATAGCATCTAACTCATTTAACTTTATTCGTGTTTGCTTCTCACTCCATTTACAGCTTTACAGGGTGCCGTTGTTCATCTCAAATTATACTCGTACAGTGTGTTAGTTTATTTTATTTTTACTTCAAGAATGTTTGGAATGATATTCTTTTAATTTTTTCTGAAAGAAGAAAAGTATCTAAATTGGTTTTAGTAGTTTAGAAAGTTCATGATTTGAGAAGTTGGTTGAATTTTTTATACCAAATTTCACTAAGAACGTGTGAACGTTGTGTAAAGTTTTTGAAGAGTGAATTTTCGATCATTAATGTCAACATGATTGTTTTGGTGATCAACTTTAAGGCTGTGTTCGCCGTCAAGCGAATTCCGGTTACGCGACTTGATGGCTTTTCGCGCGATTTCGAGTGAAATCGCAAGCGATTGAGTGTTTATAACAAAGCGGTTTTGCAGAGTTTTATTTGTGTTTTAACAGTTGTACTCGTCGCTTGAAGTCGCTTGGAGTCGCTAAATTTTCGTTGTGCCAAATCGTTACGCCATGAAGACCTCGTTAGTAGCGAGTCGCATCGCGGCGGGAATTCGCTTGACCGTAAACACAGCCTAAGGCGGGGACTGCTGAGTTTGAAATCGAAAATGGAACGATTAGAACTATAAGAGGTGTGAAGGGGTGCGCAATCGATGGAACCTAAGCGTAGCCGATGGTTCAAGGGAATGCCAGCTACGTCTCTGCAATCCTCGAGGATTGTTAAGTAAATTAGATTAAGGCGGTCTTGATAGGAAGGAGTGATGAGGAAAAAAAAAGAAAATGACGTTTCATGTTCTCAATTCTCGACACATGAATTCGCTGAGCGGGGAACCAGTATTGACTAGCGTACTCAAGGAGTGGGCGAACGAAGGCAGTGTAGAATGAAATTCTTTGGACCATTGCTTGACAAAACCAAGTGGTGGGTTGGCTCTGAGAATTATTTCATCAATATCCGAATGGAAATTGTGCTCCTCTAAAGGTTGGAAGGTTATAAAATACTATGCACCATACTCGCCTCTTCGCAAATAGGATAGGAGACGCGTAGGTCATTGATGTTTATCAATATCGACGCTCTACGAAGTATTCATATTCCTATTCTGATTCATCATCTCCTTAGTTTCATTGTTTCCCCAGACTTTGCCGATCTACCACAGCCCACAAAGCAATGAAATGCCCTTCTAAGTGTGCAAGTCTGCTGCTGTGAACAGTGGTCTATACGACCTAGATTCATTTACCGAATTCGCTTCCTATTGCTATGTTTATGTTTTTTTCTGATCGCTAATGACTTTGACAGACATCCGTCATACCAAGTCTATCCGCTGTGCGAGATCTGCTAATAGCACGAAACTTAGACGCACTGGCTGTCATTACTTATCAGTTTGACGTGCTTAAAGCCATTAAAGTAAATCTCTCAAATAATGAAGCAAAGGGCGAGATCAATAAGAAAATTTAAGAAACTTTATTTGCAAACTCTACACGGTTTCTATTTATTTCAGAAAAATCATTTTCTTTTCGGATTATAATGTTCATATACACCATCGTCGTAGTATATTTTCCGGTCTTGAGTTTGAAATAAAGGCTTTCCAGAATATGAAGTTGTATCACCAATTCGTCTGGTAATAGTTTCCGATTTTGTTTCGTGATTGCCTTCGTCTTTTGCAGATGAAATGATTTTCTCAAAAGGCATTTTCCCCTGCTTGCTTCCCATTTCTTCAAATGTTTTTGATTACGTTTTCTAAAAAAAAAAAACGATTCAAGATTTTTGAATACAACAGTCTTTAAATAGTTTTTCGTATAATCTTTATGGAAGTTGACCATGCTTATGTATTGATATGTGGCTTTGTTAATGGTTTTGTTAATGTTTACTGTTTACATACATTTGCAGCCTTTGTTTATTTGAATGTTTAGTTTATAGTCAGAGTTCTTATCTAGAGTTTAAGAGCTTTTTTATGTGTCAAGCGAGTTGTGGTAAGCTACTGCATTAGATATGCTTTGTACTGAGACGCCTGCTTCTAGAACATACATAAGTATTCGTATGTTGTACTCACAGTTTTATAGTAAATTTATTTCAGCGCGGTACTTTTCTCAATTAGATCTCATACACCACCTTTAATAAAAATTTGTTTAAAACCGTATTGCAGCGGAATGTTAAATGCACTGCGATCGTCGCTAATCGTCGGTATGTCTAATCCCTTAGCTAGTATCTAACTTAATTTCCCTGAGCTAATGTTTACTTATCATTCAACTTATTCAAAAGCTTTTACAGGGTGGCAATGTATGTTATTGATAAAAACTACACATAGGCTCGGGAGTTTTGGTTTCCTAAAGTTGCAATTTTTTTTTGAACATTGACAATCAGAAACTTTTAACAAAAATTGTAAAAAGGTATTGCAGATACAATCCAAATCAGAATTTTACCTTTTTGAATGTTTAGTAGATAAGTTTCATTAGTCGTTCGAATGATGTTGCTGTCAGAGTATTAAAAAAGCCATATCTATCCAATACTAGAATCAATCATTCAATCCACAGTCTCTATCTCACTGTTTGTATTGGATTGGTTTGGTTCTCAATTTATCATTCGCTTTCGTTAGTTCATACAGTTTCCGCTTCATTTCATTTCAATCAATACTTCGTTCGTTCATTTCTGTGTGAGATAGGTATTGATTTGGTGATTGATTGGCTTGACGCTGTGTGATTGCAATCATCAATACTTTTGAGTGAACGGGTCAAAACTCAGCTCTTCTATCCACCATGACGTTCTGTTTCATTTAGCGATGTTATGCTATTATGTTGGCCCCATTTACTGTTAGATCCATTTATGTCAAAACATTTTCTATGCAGTAAAACATAAATTGACAGTCATTGTCAAATTTATTGCAGAAAGTCCGCAGAGATGGCAATTATTAATAGAAATTCGGGACTTCACTGAAAATTGCAATTAAATGACAAATTTCTGGAAAAGAATTATTGCCAGTCGATACCATAGGTATAGAAGTAACTTTAATGACTTTAAATTCCCTTATAGACTCAATTAAGGTGTTTAAAAGGGGATTCACAGAATATGTCAGGTAAGTAATATTTATTTTCATTTAGCACAGTAGATGGCGTCTCTTTGTTTACGGATCAGGGTAAGGCTGTGTGACATGTCACGGTTAAATGATTTTAAGTAGATGGAAATTGTGTACATCGTCGCCTCGGTCTTTTTTTTTAAAGCTTTACACAAACTTAATAACTTTTTCGTATAGGTAAACCTGCACTGTAGGAAGAAGTAAAATCTAGCGCTTCTCCTTCTTCTTTTGCCGGGTTTTTGCCCTTATAACTCGCGAGCAGTCCTCATCGCGAGTAGTCCACGCTTTGTACTATATAGAAGCGTATGAGGAGGTTTCTTGGAGGTTTCTTTGTAGTCCATATCCGTTTTAGAATGTACGTTGGCAGCGTTGTCAATGGTCATTGCCATGCCATACGTTAAGACATGAAAGAATGTCATTTCTAGGAGGAGAACTTGATTTATCGCTGTAGTACACACTGGGCCAATACTAAAGTTCCGTATAACCTCAACTTAAAAGACTTAATCTTGAAGTTCATGGAATTGCAAAAAGGGTTTCGTGAAACCACAATGAGTACTGGCGTTAGCTTTCTCATCAATGTAATGTAAATAATGGTTGTCATCTTTTTATTTTAAATTCTTGGTTTTTCCCTTAAATTTCCCATAGAAAGCTGCAAAATATTAAAATGGCGTGAACGCTTAAATCAAGATTTCTTCAACTATTTTCGCTCTGAATTTTTATAAATAGTAGACTGGGTGAACAATGCGAACATATTTTTGTCAAAGTTTAGCAATCGTACAATGTGCTGTATATACCATCAAACATTTAAAATTTGTATAAAAAAAAGTGTAGCCACTATCGACATAAATGTAAACAGTTCCTTAAATTCAGCGCAGTTCATCAACAGTTTAAAATGCGCTGTAATATTGGGCGCAATTTTCAGGCGCCAATTTAAATAAAATTCTCTAATTTTATTCAATTCAAGCGCTTTTCCTTCCCATTTCTTTGGTAAATCTTATTTCCAGATATTCTCTGTACTAAAACCTTTTCAAAACCATTTCACACTTCCATTTCTTTCTGAAAAAATGTTTGATTGACTCCACAACTTGACTTGAGTAGTACCACTGCAGCTGATTACATTTCACCAACCAATCGCATCAATTCAGCAAATCACGCTGAGCGCATTTTTTCTCAAATTTTTTCAATTTCTTTTCAAAAACAAAACCCAACGGTTCGAGTCTGGATCGTTTTCTTTCGTTCGTTTGGAAAATATTCGGAGACGATTTTATTTTTCTACATTTTTTTTTATACTCAAAAGAAAACAGTAAAGCACGCATTAATCTATTTATTTTGTTTTTTTGTGTTGTGTAATTCAATAAAATGTCTACCCAATTTAAAATCAAATTCGACGAGGTAAGTTTAGTTGAGCGACCATCAGACGCGTATCATGTAAACTTACACATTTTGGAACTTCTTTCGATAGAATGAAGCTGATAAGAAGCTCCAACAAGTTAAGAAATTCGGCATCAAAAGTGGAAAACCAGAAATCAAGCGAGAAGCCCTAGGAGAGCTGGGAAATCGAGCCGTTCTTCGAACAGTTAGAGACGGACAGAAAGAGTAATGGCGCGCAGTGTAACAGTTACAAGAAGTTATTCTAAGAATTTTCCTTATTTCTAGACTTAAGGATCCAAAAAATCAGATCAACCTAAGGAATGCAAAATCACGCGTCGACACCCATTGGAAAATACCAGCACAGTCAGTCGTTGCTAATAATATCCAAACTAGCAATACCACCAACTCGATCAAGAAGAAAGTAGTCACACGATCGAACTCCATCAAATCGGGAACAACGGGACTGCTGAGTGCCGCTACAACCAAGCAAAATTTGCCAAAACCCACGACGATCACTGCCAAAGTAGTGAATATTGAAAATAAAGTCTCTCATGTTCGATGTAAGAATTTATTTAATTTTTTCTACTTATGTTAGCATAAAACTAATTGTTCTGCTTGCAGATATTAACAAGACAAAAGTTGAATCATCGAATGCACAACAGCAGCCACAGACAGCTACATTAAGGCGGGAAGACAGCAGTTTGTCTCGTCGATCTTTGTCTAAATTGAAGGCGGCGATCAAGCAGGAAAGGAATGTGAAGCCGTTGGCACAGCCAATTGTCCCGAGTTGTAAGGCTACAACAGAATCCAAGGAAAAGGCTAAGGAGGACATCATCAAGACCGCAACACAAACACATTCGGCTAAATGTGAAATTAAAATCGTTAGCGTAGAGTCTCATTCCTCCAAGTTGCTCAATTTGGTAAGTATATGCAGCGTGGTTTTTATTTTATTTTTATTGTAAGGAGTGTAGCTTTCGATATTGATAGAGTTGTGCAACTAAAAATAGAAGGTTACGGACATCCAGCTGCTTCTCTTGTAGATTTCTTTACGCCAAAAGTTCACACATTTGTGTGGATAGTAGAAAATAATCATAAAACACACTCTCTCCGCTTTCCTTGATTGAGTACACAGTCGATAGAAACGTAGCGAAAATGCAATTTTTAAGTTTTGTAGTTCTTCTTGCTCATTACTCTGCAATTCATTTTGAAAATATTGTCGAACTCAAGGTCAAATCAAACCGATTGCAGACAAAACACCCGAATGGCCAATCAACCATCATTCGCACGAAATACCGTCCATTTTTTTTAGAAAAACATGTTTGCCCGATGTGTATACATCACGTGGAACGTGAATAATGGTTCAAAAGAGGAGGGAAAGATCAATTTAACACTAAATGATCGTCTCGGACTTCCACGCTTAGGGGCGCAGAAAAAATGGTTAAACTAGGAAGATTTAAGTTAATGAAAGGTTATATTGAACAAAGTGAACTAGTTGCCGCATTTTCAGTATTTATTTTATTCTTTCAAGCTTTGGTACTTAGTAAAGTGATTCTACAGCTCCGTGTGTAGCCAGACATTAACCAGTAGCATTTGTAGTTAGCCTGGTTCTTAGCTAAATGGTTTCGCATTCAAAGTTGTTGAGGTTCCATTGTGTGCTCCACTTATGTTGCGATTTTTCTTCTGCCCTTCTTATTTTCATAAATGATCTCTTCTAACGACAGTGCCCTCAGTTTATCATATTCGTTTCCAGAGTCACGTCTCTGCTTTTTGGCCATAAAACTGGAGTGAAAACGTATGTTAAGCTCATTAAATTCTGACCTTGACAGCATAAAAAAATTTGGTACAAACAACAGAGTGGAATTTAATGCTTTATAAGACCCCCCAATGCTGTCTTCTGTCGCTTAAGCGTAACCTTCACCCTCTCCCATTACCAATGAATAGCACTTGCATTGCCGAAATGCTGTCTAGGATTCCTCAAACGATGCCAAAAATACTTCACCTCCTTGGTCTGGTTGCAATATATGTAGTATAAGCCATACATCCGTTCTAAGCTTACATCCGTTCACATCTGGTCCAATGCACTCAAAACTTCCAAAGTCCATCAATTCAGGATAATTGAAGAGAATTCTGCTTACTTCATGCAGTTGTCCACGGATATAGTCACTTTCTATGTCAATCCAAACTATGAACATAAGCAGCCGCCCTTGCCGATGACTTGCCGACAAGAAATTGGTTATATTGGTTGCCCAAGCACGCGCCCATACTAGCAGAAGGAGACGTTCTCCATGGTATAAATGCATCGCATCTCCACCTTCTTAACTGCTAACGTAGACCTCAGCTCTATGATTCTATTCCTCTCCTAGTCCTATCATTCTTTACACCCCATACCCATTAAGCAGTTCATATTGAGTGCTGCGCACATGAATGTCTGTAATTGTCTGCAATTCCAGTTGTTTCAGAGACATGCACGTGTTCCTGAATACAAACTCGCAGGCAATTCTAGTTTTCTGTAGGAATTTCAAATGTTTTGGTTGAATCTCATGGGTGTAAACGACCGCATCCTACGCCCTGTTTTCCTTTTAATTTTTCCTGATCCATCTCACTTCCGATGTCCAACGATTACGAATATCGTTATGGTTATAGGCACCACTTTACTTAAACCCAGCATAGGCATCAGATTGTTAGACAGAATATATCACTTATTCCAAATGGATTGTAGCTTTTCTGTACTAACCATCCAATTCTCTTGCTGCTTAGGTGGAAAATATTGATGCAGACGATACGGAAAACCCAATTTTGGTCTCAGAATATGTAAACGATATATACTCGTACCTGTTTACGCTGGAAACACAAATGCCCGTTGGACCAGATCACTTGAAGGATCAAAAGCAGGTACGACCGCCTACTTTCTTTTCGTTTATTTAGTATTTTTCTGATTACCGAGTCATTGGTAGGTTGTTCCAAAAATGCGTGCAGTTCTAATTGATTGGATCAACGAAGTACATCATCAGTTCCACTTGGTGCCAGAAACATTCCACATGTGTGTAGCAATAATCGACAGATACTTGCAAGCTGTGAAGACAACAGCACGCCACCAATTGCAGTTGGTTGGAGTAACAGCACTTTTTATTGCATCCAAATACGAAGAGCTATTCCCGCCAGCGATTGGTGACTTTGTATACATCACTGATGACACCTACACAAAGAATCAGGTCCTCGAAATGGAAATGAGAATCATGAAGTCGCTCGACTTTAATCTTGCTCGTCCATTGCCCATTCACTTCTTGCGTCGTTTCTCGAAAGCTGCCAGCGCAGAAGATTGTCACCACGCAATGTCCAAGTATTTCTTGGAATTGGTCACAACTGAATATACTATGGCGGGCTATCGTCCATCGGAGGTAAGCACAAACTTGCAAAACCACCATCGAGTTATAGTATATTCATATGTACATGTATTTTCCAGATTGCCGCTGCTTCGTTATACCTCTCACTGCAGCTGCTAAATTCACAGAAAACCCCAACAGAGTCGATTTGGAGTCCAACCCTGGAATTCTACTCACGATACACGGCCGAACATCTCGAACCAATCACCCGGCAAATTGCAAGTCTCGCCAGATACGCATCCACCGCCAAGCTAAAGGCTGTCTACGTCAAATACCAGTCCATCCAACTGGGCAAGATCTCTCTTCGTCCAGAGCTTTTGGGTCCCGTGATAGACAAAATAATCGCCACGAACGCCTAATTACCTACTTTTAGACGCAACAGAGGTGTTCTCAGTGTGTTTACCTTTCTACCTTTTTTGCATTCTCGTATTTTATCACACACAACACACTGGAAGAAAAGAGGACGCGATTGCACAGGAGAAGCGAATGCAAGGACTCATTTGCTGGTTAAAGATGACGGAGGTCTTTTTGCAAAGTTAAACAAAGAAATGGTAAACAAGTTTATATTTTCGGTATCCTGAAGCACCAACCAACTACGACTGATGTAAAATTTAGTTTATAAACATTTGTGTATTAATATTTTATATATTTTCATACTCCCGTTCCACGTTCACGTTCACGTTCACTGCACTCTCTCACGTGTCGTGTTTTGATGGCGCATTATTGTCTCATTTTTTCTTATATTATTTGTATTTTACTCTCGACTTGGATACCATTTATGGTCTGTTAAATAAAAATAAAATAAACGTATACAAACTAAGGGTTATCTTATTGGAACAATCGACGTGTCTCAGGACAAGTGCAAAGCTTGTAGTTAGTTTAATTAACTAGATTTCTAATAGGTATTAAGTCGCAAGCGCTTAAGGCGAACAATTTTGTGTAGGAAAACCACGTTTGTAATGTTTTACCTTTAATAAAGATTTTCAATAAAGTTATCATTTTGTGTATTCCATTAGAATGGTGTTTTCGAACTTAGAAGCTTCGTCTTGGTCATGGGATTGAACTAATTGTTCAATATTTGTTTTAGTCCAGCGCAGCAACTATCTTGAAATAAGCACTTCGGTAAAGGGTTGTAAAAAAGGACCAAGTTACTTTAGATAATACTGTTTTCGACTTAAGTGAGTACCCCAACGCGCAACGTAACAGTTCTATTGAGGAAATCTATAAGAAAATGATTTTGCCGATCAACTTTTGAACTAGATTACTACACGTTCTTTACCCTAATGAGAATGGGTTTCAACGGCTCAGACCTATACAGAGGCTGCGGTGACACTAATGTGAAAGAAGACACGACACTTCGTCTGCGAATACCGAAGTCTCAGAAGAATTAGACACCAAACCTTGGGAAAACAATGGATCCGTCGAGATTCGAGTGAGGTTGCTCCATTCACATGGATTTGATAGTTAGCGACAGCATAGACGGGACAATAAATCCTGGGGAAACAATGAGCAGATCATGCCCCTTCCGAAGGATTGGTACATTGGTATGCTGCAAAGAGTTAGCTTTCTAAAGTTCTGCTCAATTACAAGAAGAAAAAGGAGACAACATGCCAGCTTAACAATTTGCTTAGTGTGGAACAGCTCCGCTTATATGCAAGTTTTCCAAAGTCTTACTTACTTAGGCGACACTACAATTCGGTAAGAAGTTACTCCAATTAGACCGGTTTTTAGCTGCCCCCAGTTGCGAACTTTAAGTCGGTTGACGTCCCTTTCGACATGTGCGCGCCACTTTATAGGGGCACTGCGTTGTTCCTCCGGATTGAATTCGAAGATTACGAGGAAGAGCATTTGTATCCAACCGCTCTTAATCGATTGATACACAAATTTTTGTCTACGTCGATGTGGCGTCGTTAAATCTCCACCACCAAAGTCTGTCAACGTCAGTGGAACCGAAAATTTTACGAAAAATCTTTCTCTCCAAACAACTGGGGATGTCCTCATCCGCTTTAGAGAGAGTTCATGCTTCAGTGCCATAATGCGGGACTTGGATTATACAGAATCTCCTTAGTTGTTCGGGATAGGGCTTTACTATTCAATTGCCTCCTCAGCCCAAAGCCCAAAAAAATAGCGATTAGCAAGGTATTTTTCGTTTAATTTCTGGTGAGGTGTCATTGACAGAGTTTACAGCAGAGCAGAGGTAAATAAAGTCCAAAGAGTCAAATTGTCCAGCCATGCGACATAAATGAATTAGTTTTCCAAATGTGTCCACTGCTTCATGAAATACTGAGCAATTAATGCGTCTTTTTTATACATAGATGGAGGATACACCAATCGACGTGTCACGCTGTTTGATGTTCATTTGAGCTCTTGAAAGCACCGACATCGGTGACCATTTTCAGATTGATATTTCTCGTCAGATACTGATCACCTACGAGTCTGTAGGAAAAGGCGGTTGGTATCCTGCTGCAGTTTCTCCCACGACTCTTATAAAAGCAACATTGGCAACCTTTTATCCTAACTCGTGAAATGAGTGGAGAAAACTTTTAAACATACGAACTATTCGTTTATTACAAACTATTTCTAAATTAAACACCTAGCCTGGAAGTCTGGAAAACACTTTAATCTCCTTTGCGCTTAATACCACTGAGTGATTTCACTCCAGTCATTGCCGGAACTTTTGAGGCTGATTTGCGGACTTCAGCGATCGCATCTAAGAGTTTTTTCGGCTCAGTTAGGAACCAAATCCAAAGCAACTGCCCATAATGCCAAAGCGTATCGTTAGTCTAAAACAAAAGCAAATGCAAACAAATTGTTTATGTTCTGCCATCCGGACACTCACCATTCGTTCATGAATGTTCTCCTGGAATTGTGTGCGCAAGTGGCGAAAATCCATTTCGAAGTGACTCCTGTTCATTTTTGCATTGAAAATCGGCTTCAACAGATTAATCTGGTCAAACATTGGTAGTTTGACGGGACTGTCATAGACATACGGCTTGAGCACATCCTCAATTCGATTCCTAAAACCAAAAACACAAATCAAACGAAGAGTTTCTTCGAATCTCCTAGTTTCAAACTTACAGCTCACTGATAACCTCCAACACAGGAGCATATGGCTTCTTATTCAAAAGACCATTCAATGCATATTTCAACAAACGACAGAACTTTTCATACTCATACAGACATGCCTTGGGCTCGTTGCGAACTTTCACAGAGGAGTGCGTTGAAAGAATTTCAGCGATTTTTGAAATAACCACCTCACTCATCGTGTTGTTTGGAGTTTTTTGCAAATGCTTCATCGAATCGATGCGACGCAAACATAGTTGTGCCTGAGTACCCAATTCCTCGGAGTTGTCGAAGCGATTTCGAATTTTTTCCAAGTCCAACTGAATGGTTATCCATATTAGTTCAGCATTTGTTAGCGCATCGGACACCGTTCTTGTTAGAACTTTAACGTTTTCTAGACGCTTGTATGCACGGCTTAGTTTCTCTTTGGTGTTTTCATACAGAATCAGCTCCATTTGCTGTTGGGCTCGTTGTTCCAGGTGCATTTGAAGATCGCTAATGAGAGTCTTATAGGTGCTATTGAAGTGATGGTTGTTTACTAGTTCCAATTCACGTGTTTCTTTCCTGAAAATACGAATTAAAGATGCGAGAACATGGAAGCGTTGTGTATTGGAAATTACTTCATATCAGAGAGACTGACTATGTGCATCTTGCTGATGTCAAGGCTATCGATCATGGCTTGGGTGGCTTTTGATTTTGCTTTGTCTTTTATGAACTTGTCCATAAAGTTGAGATTTCTGTTAAAATACAAAAAAAAAAGATGTGTTAGTCGGTTGCAGTCAATAGTTAGGCTACGTACAGTTTTCGAATAGTCTCTAGTTGTGCAGATACATCTTTGATTTCAAGGAGATTTTCTTCCAGTTCCATAAATTCCTAGAAAGAAACACAAAATTAACAGAGTCGTGGCATCTTTCCTATATCAGTAAATCAAAGCCAAAGCCAGTACATCTACAGAACTGCTATCGATTCTGCTGATGAACTCCATTGACTGCATCAGAGAAGTAGAACAGTTCGCATTGTGGCTTACTGAAAGGGCAGTGAAAACACAAAGAATCTATCCAATGTTTTGTGTAAACGTTCTGAAACCTGTCTGCAACGGACTGATCCGCACGTAGCAGTGTAGCAGATCGACAGTCGACCAAATTTTCACACTAAGGACCAAGCTATCGCGGTTGCCAGAGCCCGGGATCGATGGGAATGGAAGGCTGCCGTGTCTCAGGCAGAGACTCTTCATGAGTCGGGTAAGTAAAAACAAAAAACGATTGAAAACAATGGCAACCAACAGTTACCTGAATTTTAAAGTTCTCCTTCATGTACAGGTTCAAGTACTGCAGGAACGAATCGCATTTTAGAAAGTACTTGTCCAGTGCCAACTGATGGATGAACAGCGGGGGTGTTTGCTACAATATAGGCATTGGATTAACACTGTGACTTAGAAAAACAACCATGTTACCAGTTTCTTGTAACAAGATTTCGACTCATCGCATAGCCTTCGAGTTTCCTTTTGCAATTCCTGCAGCTGCTGACAAAGTTCGAGAGACTCTCCGTAAAAAGTTTTTTCCTTACTTTCCATTTCACTTATACTGCATTCCAGGGCATTGACTTCTGTAGTCACCTTCGACTTTGTCGCCCTAAAATAAGCAGACATTGCAGTTGATTGCTTTTTCCTCAAACAACCTTGTGTTTACCCCATAACATGTACTAAATCCGAGTACATGGCTTCAGTTTGTTCCAGAACTTCAATTTCATTCGTGATTTTATCTATGTAAGAATTTTTGTACTGCAATAATCCTGGATAATCCTCATTAAGACGATCGAGCTGCTTTTTACGCTCCATTGGCGAGAGTATCTCCTTTCTTTTTTGCATTTCATTGTGCCTGGAGGAGTTATTTTTATTTTGTTGTGAAATTGCCAATTGCAAATACTTACTCAAGGACCTCATGTTCCGTGAGGATATTTTCATCTGTGATATTTTCAGCAAAATGCGAGAAAAACGATTGGAATCTTTCGTCGTAAAACATCCATTGGTTGCTTGAATCAAAGCCCAGTTTCTTGAATATGTCGAAATTCTAAATCGAAGGATACAATTAAATAAGCACAATAGAACAGAACTACAATTTACTCTAATTAAATCGCCCATTTGATAATAATTGAGTTTTTTGTGGCAAAGAACAAAAATAATTTAAAAACATCAACAGCCCAGAAGTCCAATTTGAATTTTTGATTTTGAGTGCATTCAGTTATTTTGCTTTACCACTGTGCAGTGCTGCCAGTCTTAGTTAAGAAATGTTCTCCTCTATTGCTACTATGCGATCACAAAGAAAGTTAATTTCTAATTAAATTCTGAACTTTGAAATTTAATTTTCTTGCATATTAGCGGCGAAACTAGTCGAGTCTTTATTATTCCACGCATTTTAATCTTCCGTATGCCCAACTACGGACTGAATCTCCTCCTTTTTCCAGTGTTACGCGCTTGGTGGAAAATACTCTCAACACGAGCATTTCACGTTTCATAAACATACGCTTTGATTTATCTGTGATTTACTTTGTGACACACTGGACGACGGTAGGTCAAACTTCGCCACTCACAAGCAAATTTGTTTCAGTCTTCGTTTACTAACTAATTATGAAGTGACTAAGACTGAATTTGACGTCGAAATCAACTGAATTCTAATAGATTTCCCCACCCACGATCGGACGACAGTTTGACTCTGCTCCAAAATATCAACCATTGCTTTATATCCATTCGACCGCCGAACAGAATTTCGCACAGCAACCATCTAATCAGGATTTTTGTTAAAAACCACAACTACTACAATTTGATCGAACATCGTTGCCCTGGCAGCATCCAAGAAAGTCTTGTCAGCTGTCATTTCACCATTGTTGACTTGTTTTTTTTCGGTGGTGATTAATCCATTTTTCAACCAAATCTAAAGAAAAACACAAATTGTTAATCCCTACGATGGCTGCTTTAAAAGGTAAATTCGCAAACAAAAATACAAACAAATATCCCTAAATTTGATTAAATTTATTTTTAATATTTCAACATCAACCCGTCTCGGTCGCTGATTCATTTCTACGTCGCTCAGCGTAAGTTGCATTAAAATGATAGTTTTATCAAATTTTAATATAATCTCTACCATTTATTGCAGTTTACTTATTTCCGCTGTGTTGATATGTTTCGGCATGACATTCATCATCCTCGCTTGTGCGATACCACAGCCAAAGCTATTCTATCCGTTCTTTGTGTTTATTTTCTATGTTCTCTCGATCATTCCCGTGATTATTGCCAGGCGAGTGACTCCCAACAATGATACAAATCCAAGGTCTGAATTTGCATTATTTTTGGCCGCTGGATTTGTACTCAGTGCCTTTGCGCTACCCATTGTTCTGGCCAGAACAGCAACTGTAAGTTTTTGTAAACTATTTCTCTTTCCAAAGGGAGTTCTGATAGTCTTTGTTTTCTTAGATTACCTGGCTAGCGTGCTGGCTAACATTGGGCGGAAATGTTATAAATTACTTAACGATGCTGGGTTATGCTATGAAGGATGGGGAGTTCGATGCCGCGTACGGCGGAATGTTCTAAACCGAAGGGAATTCGTTTCTCGTTTCAACCTTAAAATTATCATTATTCACTAACTCTAGTTTTAAGTATAGATTTTATGAGATTGGATTTGTTTTCAAACGGCTGTCCTTACACTTAGGAAAAAAGTTTCAATGACAAACGAATCTCTTATGAGTTATGCTGAAAATTGTTGTACCGCATTTTGCACAGACCGAGTGCAGTACAGAATTAAGAAAATAAATTTTGTATTTTTCTTTTCTCATTTCATAATGTAGTTTATTTGTCTGTAACCAATAAATAAATTTCATTAATACATACATATATGTGTATTCGAAGGACAAGGTTAATTTTTTAAGTTTATTCGCAGGGGGATACGACTCACGGACGGATAAAACGATGAGAAAGGGAATGAACCTCCGAAGTTCATGCAAAAGTTTACAAAAAATGTTCCAAATCTATGTCTACGGCCCCATGTGTACTTATGTGAATTACCTACAGCTTCAGAAACTTTATAGGATTTCCGTTTGCATATCGCTACCTTGACCTCTTCCAAGTTGGCTGGATAACAATGTTGATTATTGTCGTCTAAATTGACTGGTTTAATCGTTCCCAGGTTAGGGATACCTAAGGTTTGCCCTTGTTCCACGACTAGCTAGGTAGGGCTGTCAAATGGTACTTACAGTGAGTGTTATAAGGGTGAGGTTGAGGCTCTAGATAAGCTCGAACTGTGATCGTATTGAAAATATCAGCTATCAATCCAAAAATCCACATGCTGACAGTACTTCTTCTTGGATGTTAACGCTGTCGTTGACCCATTTAGAAGTCCTCACCCGAGCTCTCTTTTTTTCCAGATCCTGCATCAGTCTTGTAAGATTCTTAAGCGTCAAATACATCCATTAGTGCTCTGTACTTCACCGTTAATTGCACATAGATCCAAGTCATTCTTATTAAGGCTACATGCGATGAGTCCACATGTCACGATTTGGACAGAGAATGGCTGTCTGAGGAATGCAAAGTTCAAAGTAGAGTTTGGCAAAGCTGCGCTCTTCAGCAATATTTTTTTCATTGTTGATATTCAAAATGCGGCTTTATCGATGGGAAATGGAGAAATTCGATGAACTCTTACATTCTAACTGAAACAGCTTGAGTACCCTGTCGATGTGTGCCTACTATGTCACTAAATAATCGACCATCAGCAAATATAGAGGGAAGCAGACGTCGATGGGCCGCATCAGCCTAGGACCGAGCTCAACAATTTAATTTGCTTTGCTGGACAAACGGTTGAGAGAGTAAAGAGTTTCTAATACCTTCGGAGTATTGTCCAAGCCGATGGAAGCACCGCACTGGATATTGCCAACCGATTAGCCAAAGAAAAATCTACATTTGTTTCGTGAATTAATGCAATTAGCTTAAACACCAAGTCACACGACTGGTCCTTTCCAACGTTGAATCCGACCTGCTATATGGATGTGGGTATTTGGAGAGTGACCGCTACTAACATGAGAAGGATGAAAACGGTCGTTAACGCAATATTTTATCTTATTTTCTGGCCAAACCGTTTCTCCAACGAACGGGAACCTATAGGCTCAACCATGTGACTAAAGTGGCAGTGGATTGGTCGAGGTCTCCATGCCTTACCACGTGATACATTGGAATCCGCTTACTCAAGATGGCACAATACTCAGGGGTCCCAGGAGTACATAGCGCAAAACAGTAGAGAAGAAAGTACGGCAGCTGGGAAAGAGTCGGGAAGAACTTATAGAAAACGTCACTCTCTCACTTCGAAGACAAAAAAACTGTATTTTCAATAATTTAGTAAACGAAATAAAATTCATAAATTAAACAATTACGCCGACGATCGATTCGATTTGTGTTTAAGGGTATTCTGAAACTCAGTCTCTAGATCCTGTATCATGGTCTCCATGTCAACTACTTCATTGTAATCTTCATTAACTTCCTCATCTGCGACCATCTGAAATATGGAATATTTATTTTTTACTGCAAGACGAACAGAAGCAGAAAAAAAAAGACAAACATTTTGTAGATCAACCGTCAACTTGTGCTTCTGTGCAACAAGGTTATTTAAAGCGTCTCTATACTTATGCCGCATTGGCATGTAATTGGTACCGCTCACCATGTCATCAAATTCATACTGTCGGGCGAGTAACTTGAATTCTTGATCTTTGATTTTTTCCTCGGCTAAGACCAAATCCATTTCGTTTCGTTGGTGCTGGAATAGAATACAAGTTCACAAGTGTTTCTTGTTTGGGGCTGTGAAAAGCTGTTCCAGACAAATGAGACATTACAACTTACCCCTCGTTCGATGTAACCTAACAAAGTATTCATTTCGTTCTCCTGAATATGTTGTTTCTTTCGATGCGCTAGTTCCTCGAGTACTTCGACTACCTTCCCTTTACGCTGTCGTAGTTCCTTTTGATAAAGCAGCAACATTTTCCTTTGGAAATTCACACGTTCTTCCTCACGCTTCAGAATCTCTTGATACTGACTCTGCATATCTGGAAAATATAAGAGTAAGACGACACTCTACGAACAAATTATTCGCAACAAACCCTTCAATCGTTTAGAATACTCTTCTTCTCGAAGTCCGCGCTCTAGTTTTTGTAACATCATTGCTTCGTCTTGTTCCAGTTGACGAATCCTGGTATCAATCACATGCTGCTCTTTCCGTATAACATCCATTTCAGTCTCTTGCATTTCAACCCATTTCTTTGGATAGTTTTGGAATTTTGGATATACTCCCTTCGGCAAATGCACAAACTCCTTCATATACCGTTGAGGATGCAGCTCCAGCGGACACTTATCCATCAGGTTGTAGGCTTTCTTTATAAATTTGCCAATGTCAATAGCATTCTGATCAGAAAAGAAGTCCGACACATTTTCCTTGCTCGATAGTTTCATAATTGTTTCCCGCTGAACGATGTTATACGCAATCGCACAGAACAGGAAGAAGTGTGGAGGACTCGATAGCACATTGTCCCACATCTGCAACCACTGCTCGTCGTCTAGCACTTCTGAGAATGCATTTTTCAGCATCACCCAAGCGAACTCTTTCGCCGTGATATCCATGTCTGCGTAGAATTTACCCAACTGAGGATCAAAGTGATTCAGGATATTCTCACACATTCCCAAGTAGTTGAGCGGTTCTAGGGGATGAAATTCAAACCACAATTGGCACTGGTTTGTGAGAATCGTGGCAAGAACCTCAAAACAAACATTGAGAGTACTTCCGTAGTACTTTACGAAAGGAAAGATAAAACTGGGAATGAAATCACTATAACCGAACACTTTTGTCCAATGACTTAGGCAGGAGAAAAGCTTTACGAGATTGCGGCGAACAGTGACGTCTTTTAGTTGAAGGGTTTTGTTAAATGCATCCGCAGCGGGATGAGTACCCATTTTGTTTAATTCCAAAAATTTATCTTTGTTGCAAGGTAGATTAAGCACAGTAGTCCATATTACGTTCCGATACTTCTTGGGGTACTGCCCATACTCTTTGAGAATTGGTATCAAACGAGTTCGTGAAATTAGCTCTCTCACCTCGCTGTCGAAACACCCGATAGATACGACTTTAGGCTGCGCCATAGCTTTTCTCATCATTTGTACACAGCTCCCTGCGCTTTTTACGGAATCAATTAGTGCCGAGAGACTGTAAATATTCGAATCTCCGGTATCCCTGATGACATAGAGCAACTCTCTGTCTTTGGAGACATCAGCGGTGTAGCAATGCGCATCTTCTATTACAAACTTGATTGCGGAACTCTTAATATCGACCATGACAAGCCGCGACTTAGTCGTCTGGCAGATCAGAATATGCACATTTGGCTTTGGAAAAATCCATGTTGCACTCAAAGTGGCATCTAAAACTTTGATCAGCTTAAGAAGCAGAAAGTTGACCGAAGATACAAGGAGTATGTAATTGTCGAGCGTGGTAAAGCTGATTATCGTTCCATCAGTTGAAAATGTGTATGAATTTATAAGTCCCTTTGATAATTCTTTTACTCCCTCAATGCTGTCATTACCATCGCCATGGCCATCGCTCATTAGAAGAGTTTCCGGCTCCTTTGACATCAAGTATCTGTCCCGAATGCGAATGGGATTATGTATTCGGATTGTATTTAGAGTAATGCCCGACCATATGTGAACAGAATCATTGGTAAAACAAGTGAAAATCTGATCTGTTAGTGGCACATAGGCGACAAACTTCAGAGAGATTTGCTCGTGACTGAACTCAAGCCGATGGGATGCTTCAAAGGTTTCCAGATTAACAAGAATTGCATCATGATTTGAGTGAACTACGGCTAAAAGCGGAGACAATGGGATTCCTGGAAAGCTAATGTTGGATATTCGATTATTGGAATAGTTATGTGTGCGTATGATGGCAGCTTTTTCTAAACAAAATTTTAATTGAATTAGATAAGAACTTCGATCCAGTGTTTGTTTCATATCTTACCAACGTCCAACCAATGTATATTACCTGCCCTTGTCCCGATCAGATACAGAGTTTCATGATTTGGAATATTTCTCACGATGCTTGCCCTGGTAACCTTTTCAGTTAACTTCCAAAATCTCCTTTTTGCCAAATCGAATACGAATATGTTGCCCCTTCAATGCAAAACAATCATTGTTTGTGGACGTTTTGCTGGACAAAATCACACTCACCTATTGTCGATGGTAACGAAGTGCCTGTTGGCCTCATTAAAACAACCAACTATTAGACGAATTCTTACTAAATTATCATTTTCCTTTATTGTGTGATGAATACAAAGCAAGAGTCTACAAGAGTCGAAAGGGACTTAGTTGAACAACTGCTGGTGCTACAATTTACCCTTTATCGTCCTTTTTATATCTGAATGTGCCTTTCTTCATCGTCATCGTGACCTTTCCTTCGGTAGCAGTGTTTTCAGAATTTTCCATTTTTATATTTTGTTTACGTTTTTATTTTGTTTTTTTTTTTACAAATAAATATTTATCATTTTCTGCTTGGAAATTTGTTTGTTTCCCAAACAAACGAAAATTTTAAACTGTCACCAACTGACAGCTTCTTTCGATCGATTGCAGCGCTGAGTAGTGTGACGACTTGGGATTAGGAGTGGAAAAATGTTTGAAATCCGATTTCCGGTTAACTGATGCTGGCATTTGAATTGTTGTGTGAAACCCTGTTTTTGTTATTTGTTCTTGCTTCTGTCTTATTTATCTTTTGGTCGTTTTGCCTGTTTACAAAAATATAGAAAAAACACAGGGTTTGCCTGGGTTTTGTCGAGTTGAGGTAAGGCTTGTGACGACCACGAGAAATTAAGAGATTTTAAATCCTACATGCCAGGGCTTTAAAGAATAAAGTTTTTACCTTTTTGGGTCCAAACAAGATTCATTTGAACTCTGGATTCGCTTGGCCGCTAGTTGTTAAAAGACAATAGTTTTGCTTGTCATTCGTAATAGAATTTGTTTTGGATTTAATGATTAAATGGTAGAACTACATGAGCCTCAAGGTAGAGCCTCCACAACCCTTGAACTCTAACAGAATCAAATTGAAGAATGTCGGTCAAGTGATCAATTTAAAACTGAACAACTCGAAATGAAAATCAAATGAGACGAAGATCTGAACATTAGAGATGGACTTAAGAAAACGCCTGCAAGATTGACATGTGAATACTTGGTGCAACAGATCGATGGGACCCAGGTTCTAGCTTCTTACAACCATTCGTGTTGTGCGTGTTATATTCTTTACACGAATGGAAGGGGCCTACTGTTTAGTGCCGTGTCCGAAGGGCAGTTGTTGTACTCTCGGATGTTTGTCAGACGCTCGCGAGAGGTGGGGCCGTGAAAAGATTTTTAGGTGTTCCGACTGGGATTGGAACCTAAACTTCTTGCTCCATAGTCCAACGGACTAACCACTGAGCCACATGTCTTCTCTTCATATAAATCAATTTGCTGGAGAAAACGCCACCAGCTTTTGTGATTTGGTCGCTTTGATAGGAGTTCAATCCAAAAGCGGATCTGGGAAGGGGAGATATACGTAAATCTGCAAAGGATTTCTTCTTTTTTGTGTAAAGCTTTGAAACATAACCGAAACACTCATCTCAGGATGTTTTTATTTAGAGACAATCGACAGTGACGGGGCTTCACAAAGCGGAGGCGAACAATTAAAAAACAATTTAGGTTAGGTTATCACCAAATCATCCCTATCCCGAAGAACCAAGGAGACTCTTTATAAGACCCTGATCATCCCAGCCCTACTTTATGGCGGTGAAGCATGGACTCTCTCTAAAGCGGATGAAGAGATCCTCAGTCGCTTCGAGAGAAAAATTCATCGTCTAATTTTCGGTCCCGTTTGCGTTGACGGGCTTTAAAGGAGAAGATTAAACGATGAACTATACGAGCTGTGTCGTTTAAGATGGCTAGGACATGTAGAGCGAATGGAAACCAATGCTCCGTGGAAGGGGACCACAACCGACTGGGAGTGTGCAGCTGGAGACAGTTAGCTAAGGACCGGACTAACTGGAGAGGCTTGTTGGTTGAGGCCCGGGTTCACCCCGAACTGTAGCGCCACCTAAGTAAGTAAGTATGGGTATCGCAATGGGTCTGTACTGACCTGAGTGTGGTGATGTGAAATTTTGTTCACCTTGCCTACCCACGAACCTAACCTAACCTAGCCACATTGAAATAATATTAATTCGATTCAGAAGTCTCTTATCTAACTAGGCGTGGAGGTTCTGGTTAGCAATGCTAAGACTCGACAGAGACGAGGTTAAGTTAGTGAAGTTTAAGGATGTTTCCTTCAGCGATCAGTGCGATATAATATACTATTCGCATATATTTGCTACTAGTTATGGACTCAGTGTACGAGAATAGGTCAGAACCCAACAGGCGTCATAATAATTGGCTGCAAAATCTTGCTTCATTCTGCACTCCATTCCGAATTGAAAGCACTTACTATCGCGGTATATTAAAAACCAATGCACATAGTATTTCATAATCGTTATAATATTTATTCATATGCATTTCTATTTTGTTTATCAATAAACATTCTCATCTGCATAACATCATTCATCAACAATCCTTATGTCTGATAACAAATACATAGTATATGCTCTCATTCTTAGGAAATCAGTTTAATAATAATTCTAGCTAAATAGTGTTTTACATTTAATTTGCCTTTAAGCCATTTAATTTACATCAAGTGTCTTCAAAATTTTATATTCATTTCCATTCCAAAATCATAATTTTCACAGTTTTAGCAATAATTCCAGGCTTAACAAATTTCTAAAATTATTATTATTAGTATATTTTATAAGCAACAATTATATTTTACTTTATATTTATGATGTATGTATGTATATCTTACAATTTATTTATTTTTATCGTTTTATAGAACTTTAAACTAAATCTGTATCTACTTTCATAAGGCTTTTCTGTTTTTTTTTTGTTTTTTGTTTTTAAAGATTTAAAGAACATTATTTTGTTTATGTGAGAGAAAGTAATTTAAGAAACAAGATATGTGAGCCTAATTTATTGATTAATGATTCTTTAGATCTATCGAGTGAGAGCTTAAGAAAAGTACTACAATGGTTTTTGTTTTTTTTTTTTGTATTTTAAAGCTAAAGTTACAAACATTGTTTTTTTGTTAGAAAAAGATTAATATTTGTTGTTGCTGTTACATATACATAAAATTGTATTTCACTAATTTATTTCTTTTCTTTTTGAATAAAAGAGTACAACAATTTCCATTCACCGCTGGTGACGATTTGCTGCTGTTGATATTATTTTTAAATATTTTTCTTTATAGCGTGTCGTCGCGAATTAACAAATTTTTATATTTTGTTTTATATTTTTTATGATAAGTCGTTTCGTTTTAAAAAAGCATTTTCATAAAAAATATAAATATTTGGTTTCATTTAATGAGTTATAAAAAAAAAATTGCATTTTTTTTGTTCATTTATTGTGTAGTTTGTGGTCGAATTATTTCATTTTTGTTTTTACTAAAAATGGTTCTTTATTATTAGCGGCTGCACATGGAGCGATGGTGGTACATGATGAAAAAATTTGAATCAGACCAGTGGTATCGTATGTGAAAAAGCACTTTTTTTTTGTTGCTTGGAAATATTTTTTGTTTAAAATATTGTAACACAAAAAATATTTCACAATTTAAATAGTTTTTTAATCTTTTGGTTTTTTTTTTTCAACAATTTTTTTTCTTCTTTGATTTCATAAATTTTTTTCGTGTAGGTGAAAGTATAGATGATTTTTTAAAAAAAAAGAAAATATGACAGAGTTATTGAAAATGAAAAACATGTAGAAAAACAGTGTGTTTATAGGGTGTACTATGCAATTGTGCTTGCTGGTGACAAGACACTGAGGTGGAAAAAAGGAAAGAATAGAATAAAAATCATAGATTTTACATTAGAGTTGTTGTTGGGTACGAACAAAATTTAATTTCAAATTTTCCACATCATCGTCATAATCATCATTCGAAATGAATTATGAGTATAAGTAGATATAGTGCTTTTTATATTGTGAGGAATCTATGGTTACTTTGAATTGCATTTCTATGCATCATTCCTGCGTTTCGTTTAGCTTACACGGATTCTTTTTGTTTTTAAAAATTTGTTTGAATATACAGAAAATACAATTTATTTTGAAATATAGCTTGATTTTACTTTTATTTTTTTTTTAAATGAAAATATTTGCAAAAATTGCTTAGCGTAAATTTAAAGCCGATAGCTAGCCATAGTAAAAATTTATGTGATAAAGAAAAATGAAGAATAAATCAGAAAAGTGATATGAAGCTGAGAGTTAGTATTTTAAAGAAACGTGCTGGAAAAGGAAGACGGATGGACGTATATGGTTTTCAACAAAAACAAATAATGATTTGGAGTATGATTTAGTTTTTAAAAATGATTTTATACACAAAAAAAGAATACACATCTCTAAGAATTCTTTGCAAAGCATAGTTTGTGAGGTGGAAGACTGTACTTAGAATTGCCTGCTACGAAGCAAGTGCAATGATAGAGCAAAAGGATGAATCTTTACTTAAAATTACCAATAAATCTTTTAAACGTGATATGATTTAAAGAACATCAGCACTAAACAGATGCACTCCTTGGCATGAGGCGCAAAAGTAAGTATACGAGAGGAACTCTCTCCAAGATAGATAACAGCCTAACCGACCGTAGGTAGGCATGCTCAAAGACTGTTAATCCATCCATGAAGAGAAGACCATCAGTCACCTGCTATGCACATGCCCAGCACTTGCCAGTATTAGAAAGGCTACACTAGGTGAATATCTTTACAATGAGTACCGCCG